>JAYESA010000001.1:17868227-19309140 GCA_036927795.1 Iris macrosiphon | reverse complement strand
ATCTAAAATTCACAACATTCATTCATCTTAAATTATTCCATTGAAAACTTTCCTTAGGTGGTGCAGTTTCTTTAAAAGCAAGTAAATACATAAACAGCAATATATAATATGCGGTTGTAGTGGTAACATACCGCTTATGCGATGGAAGAAGTACCATACCACTTTTTGACTAGTCAGGCCTAGCCGTCAGAAAGCGTTAAAAAATGGATTTGTTATTTTTAACACCAGTACTAACTACATAGTAATATCCAACGATATTAATAAAACAAACTAATACGAAATCAAGTCAATAAAAAAAAAAGAGTTTTGTGGGACGATTTCTTACAAGTGAGTTAAAAAGCGTCAAAATCGGTGTCTAGTCTTGTGCTTTTTAAGGGCCGGTTTTCTTACCCGAGTTTTGTGAAAAATCGGGCGGTGTTACAACACCTGCCGACTAGTCCCCCCCCCCCCCCACTTTAACTGCATAGAATATATATATTGCGGGATATCAATTCAGGAATGTTGAATTATTCCATTCAAACAAAACAGAAAATAACAAATAATACATAAAATTATGCGTAACTGTATAAAATATGTTTCTAGTTTTTTTTAGAAATTTTATAATTTTTGGCTTCTCAAAACCAATTAGTCCAAAACTCTAATAAAAGACTAGAAACTACTGAAACTCATAAGAGTCCTAAACCAATTTTGATATTAAACTATTAAAGAGATTGTGAACCTTGAAAGAAAGTACATACTTAACTGATGGTTGATCCCTAGAACTATGGATTGCAAAATCCTAAGTATACCGGACCAGTTCACAAAAATAATAACATATTTGTTTCAAAATAATAAAAAGGTGAAAAACAAGTGAGTTTTGGAAGCAAAAACAAAAAGAGCTGATAGAAGTAGTAAAAGCAGCATATAGTTATGGGTGAGGTAGAAAATAAGAATTCAAGATTGGGGAGATAAACTGGAAATGACTGAAAGCAAAATTCTATTAAATTTTGGAAAACAAAACACAAAAATTGATAAATTGTGTTTTATGAACAGGTCCTTGATTTTCTTTCCGTGAAATAAAACAATCAGCATGTTATCTCAATTTCAAATTTGGCATCCTTTTCCTAGAATATTCCAGAAATTACTTTCCCAAAAGCTTCTCATTATAATTTTGAAAGTTCTCAAAAAAGAAGTCCTAGTCCCAGATGGAGTTTTTCTTCTTTTTTAAAATTACGAGAAGAATAGATAGCTCGAAATAGACAGATTCTCAGCATGAGTTTTGTTGTATTCTTAGCAATACGCGTGGAGATGTACGTTAACCCAAAGTAGAAAATACCAAATTAAGTGATTCAGAAGTCCAAAGTAGAGTTGTTCTTTTTTTTTTTAAAGATCATGAGAAGATGGCTCGAAATTGACAGATCCTTAACATGAGATTTTTGTTGTATTCTTAGCAATACACATGAAGATATGCATTAACCCAAAGTAAAAATTACCAAAATTAAGTGACTGAGAATTAGAAATTTACGGATATCAAATCCTAAAGTTCAGCTAGAACTGCAAAATTCCCATGTTCCTAATTTCAAGAACTAATAAAAATTAGTAGACACTGAATAGGGGGCATAGTGGATACATGGCAGACACAGATATACATCAACCCAAAGTAGAAAAATACCAAAGTAATGGTATATGTTTTCCCACTGCAGATTTAGATAATAAATGTCATTATGACAACTAAACCAGCGACCATGTTTCACTAGGCGGATACGGAATTGGATAGAATATAATACAAATGGAATATAAGTAAATTGTAAGAAAAAATTTACAAAGTAAATTCAACATATAGTTTTAATGGTTCAGATATTGTTTGGATAACCTTTTGATGGTACTTTTTGTAAATAAAAGTACAAACCAAAAGTCCCATATTTTGGACGAACGGATAACAGATATCCATATCCGTATAAGTCAGATAAGATTCGGATCAGATTCTTTGTATTTATTTACACACTGATATGAACATTGGGGGTTCTAAATCCCAAACATCAGCTAGAGCTGATCAACCTTCAATATGTCTAAACAGGATTCGAAAGTATTAACAAAAACACTACTCAAATTCAAGTATATCCACGGTGTAGATAATCAGGGATCCTTCATCTCAATATTACAATGGAAAAAAGAAATCAAACACTACGCTTTTATAAGATTGTAGAATATAAATATATTACAATAGAATTAAAACAGAAAGTAGATGCCAATAATTGAGAGGTATTTAGGGAAAATAAGTATCATAAATTTCTATTTTCCATAAGTTTTCATGAACAAAATAAAAAAATAAAAAAACCATTGACAGGCCACTTTAATAGTTGCAAGGAAATAGTATTATAGTAAAACATTGAATTTTGAATTATTTAGGAATTTTTTATTTAACTTAAAAATAGAAAATTAGGTTCTTACAAACCCAACTTTGTACTATAAAACTCGTAAAAGATATATAAAAGAATTCCTAAGTAATGGGAAATTTTAGCTAGAATTCTAGCTACCCATCAATAAAGATGAGATCTGCAAGAAACTCAGCTAGTGTATATGGTGCTCCAGAAAGCAAAGAGTGGAACTTGAAAATCACAGATTTTCAGAATAAGAAATACAAACTTTAGGCTTTTACAGTGATTTCTAGGAAGCAACAACTTAACCTACTACATATTGAACTAGAGATTGCAAATTTGGGAAGTATATTAGACCAATTAAATAAGAATCAACTCATATTTACTCCAGAACTAAAAAACATAGATTAAAAGAGGTGGTGAAGAAAATACAAGAGGGGAGCTTAGAGATGTAGTAAAAGCAAGTTTAAACTTATGGTTTGAGTTGACAAAAGGGACTCTAAATTGCATCGTTATACTGGAAACAATTGAAACAATTTTTTTTAATTCTGAAAAACAAAGCCAAACGGGAACTAATCATTTTTTTAATATATGAATAATTCCTTGATTTTTGTTCAAATAGAAAAAATTCTCCCCGCGTATATCCGAGTTGTAGTGTGAGCCCCTTTTTCTTAAAATTTTCCAAACACCACTTTTCAAAAAGCTTTTGGAAGAAAGACATTCAAAAAGGGATTGCGATAAACAGAGCATTAACATGCACTTATTAGAATTATCGGCAAAACAGATGTACAAGTACGTTAAGCCCAAGCTAATACAATTGATAGTTAATTAGAAAATTGTGACATTCAAATACAAAGTCTAGGTAGAATTGAGCAAAATCTTAATTTTTCCGGATTCTGGAACTCATAAAATTGGCAGAACTCAAGTAAAATGAAAGTTGATTTTAGATATTTGATATTCCGGATGTTCATTGTCAGCTGATCAGAGTTCAGCACGTTCATAAAGCCAAGAGCATTACAAATACTAGAATAACTAGCTAATGGCACATAAAGTCATGGCGGATGTAGAGATCAGAAACTCCCATTATCAAAATGTACATTGCATAGACACGAACTCAACACAATCCAATACGAACCCAGCGTCACGGACACGACACGACACATATTTCAGCATGTTGTAGTGTATTTTGGAGTTGACGCGGAAGCTATACCTGATTTTGGGCATGTGGCTTATATAGGCGGTATAGCACCGGTAAGCATAACGCGGAGATTTTTGGGTAATTTTGTTGCTAGAAAATTTGGTATATTAGCATTATAACAACGGTATACAGGTTCAAGGTGGCTGAGCCTATCTTGGACTGATTTTGGTCGAATTTTTGGCCTTTTCTAGTTTCTTTTTTTACTATTTCTTACGGTTTAAGTTATATTTTCTTATAAATAAGACTTTGTAAAAGAGTAGAGACAAGTTTATTTTTTTTTCCTATTATTACTATGGGTTATTTCTCTTTGATTTTCTTGTTTGAGAATTAGGAATTTAGTTCTCGTATCTTGGATCATTTGTTTAGTGATCGGTGTTTCCTCGTTGTGTCAGGTGGCATCGAAGCCTAAGCATATCACGAGTCATGAAGGAACCAATAACGGCAAAAATGACCAACAACTCCCTAACAAAGGGCAAGGGGCCTCTTTGCGGCAGTATATAGCATGAAAATCTCTCTGTGTGATCTGGCCTTGATCGTCCAGCAAGTCGGGCTTGCAGTGGGTCGCCAAGAACGATTAAGACAAGCAATTTGAGATCTAGAAACGAAGGCGATGAATCGATCGAATATCTAGTCAATGGAAGAAACACACCAAGAGGATAAAGCAACATAGAAGACAAAGAGGATAAAGCGACAGAGAAGACAGAAGGAAAGATACCCATAGGGGCGGTTACTCAACCCAACTATCCTTATGCCAAATATGTCCTTGGCAAGTGTTTCAAGTACAATCAGTCGGGTCACTGCTCTAAGGGGTTGTTTTGTTCACTGAAGTGGAGCGCTTAAAAGGTGGCCGACAGGAACTGCAACATCTAAACTCCACATCCGACGTTTGGTTCGTTGTGGATTTGGGGATAGGAACTCCCTCTCATGATTCCAGCAGAGTTCGTGTCCCTGCACTTTTTGCCTTTTCCTTCCTACTCCACATTTGTTTTTTTCATGGATGTAGGTAGAAGTAGACGGAAGACATGGAAGACGGAGTCAACGTTGACGGAAAACAGTGATGTTGATGATGGATGATGGATGATGGTGGTGGTGACACGGGAGATGAAGTCAGAGTCGACCTCTGAAACGGGAGTCTGACTTCGATGGGAGTCGGCGTCGGCGAGAGTCGGTGGCGCTACTCGATCTCAAGTGGGAGAGGAGGGGAGCAATGGTGGTAGCGACAAAAAATTAGGATCTGGTTTGGAAAAGCTGATGCTTTTCCCTCGAGGAGAAGGAAAGGAGAGAAGATTATAATAATGAAATTAATAACAATAATAATTATTATTATTATTAGTAAATAATTAGATTTGTAAATAATTAAATAATTAGTATTTGTAAGTAATTAGTATTAGTAAACAATTATCAATTTAGTTAGCCCAATTAATTAGTTCATGTTATTATTATAATGCACTTTTTTTTCTTTTCCACCTCTTTCCTATTTGACATTCAAACACGAATGTGTGAATTTGGCCACTTCAATGTACAAAATGTCACTTATCCAAACAATGAAAGTTAGATTCTCAAACAAGAACAAGCATGAAAGTCAAATGCACATGCAAAGCACTTTCCTACTTTGCATATGCACTTTCTCACTTTCCTCCCACTTCGGTCATCTAAACAGCCCCTAAGTGATTGTCAACGGACGAGAAGCGCTCGACGAAGGGGCGGAAGAGGCGTTCTTTGATGTAGTACGGAAGATCATGTTGATACCAAAACATTAGTATTCTTTGCAAAGGAACCAACTTTTACGAACCCAATGTACAGTCAACAATAAATGGTTTAGGGTCATGGTCGACAGCAGCAATCAGGAGAACATTGGCCATCGATAGTTGGTCGATGATACATGATTGGCACTAGAGAAGCACACAAAATCGTACTTTATCAGGTGGATTCAAAACGTAACAAGCATAAGGGTGACCGAACGATGTCGTGTTTCCTTCTACATCGGCAAATAGAGACGAGGTTCATTGCGACGTGATGGACGGACATGGACATCTGCCATATGCTCCTTGGAAAGTTATGGCAATTTGATGTTGACGCAAAGCACGATAGGCACGGTAACACGAAACGATGTTGTGAAGGGCGTGACAAAGTACAGACTTACACTTTGCAGAAAAATATCCGAACCAGATCTATACATGAGGGAAAGACCGTCTTCCTGAAGAGAGCGGAAGCGAACTTTAAGGAGTTCCACGAGGTACATGATTTAGTAGTAAAGGAAGCATGAAGGCGGAAAAGTCAACGAGGGGGAAGCGAGTCATGCAAAGGTACAACCAATACTCGACGAGTTTTGTGACGTTTTTCAGGAGAAGTTTCTTAGAGGGCTACCAACTATATGTGACATCCAACACAACATCGTTCTTATTGCCAGAGCGGATTTACCGAGCTAACCACATTACCAAATGGATCCATGGGTGGACATGTTCCTTGGAAAGAAGCAAAGGACTTAAAGGAGAAGAGGTACTTGCACTTGAAAGAAGTTTTGGATGGGTCGAAGAATATCATAACATACGAGAATTTATCAGATTATGCCCATGGAGTTCAGGAGGAGGTTCGAGAACTGCAGATGACAAGTGTGAAGTAGTACAAAGTGCTACAGAAGTTTCCATTCTAGCACCATAACCTCAAGGTTTTCAATATCAGTAGCGACATCACGTATTTTCGGAAGGATGTGATATCACAAGGGCATCACTGCAAGTTTCAACTGAGAAAATAAAGGTCGTTCAAAGTTTTAAAGAAGCGTTAGTTTAGCTGGGATGTGATATCACAAGGGCATCACTGCAAGTTTCAACTGAGAAAATAAAGGTCGTTCAAAGTTTTAAAGAAGTGTTAGTTTAGCTAGAGTACATAAGCCTCAATGAGCTTTGTGATAACTGACAATGAGGCACTTGATCCAGATGGCAGCACAAAATATTCAAGTTGGATTTTCTACAAGAGAAGGGCTCTGACATTGACGATATATCGAATTTTGGGCATATGACCGGTATGTCGTCGGTATGCTTAATGCGGATTTTTTTTCCATGTAATTTTGTTGTTGGAAAATTTGGTATACTTGCAGTATACCTCCAGTGTACTAGTTCAAGACGGCTTCACCTATTTTGGGCTGATTTTGGTCCGACTTTTTGGTTTCTTTTTCCTAGTTTGTTTAGGAGTGTCTTTCTTAAGGTTTAAGTTATCGTTTCTTATAAATAAGATTTTGTAAAAGAGGAGATAAGTTTGATTGTATTGCTTTTTATAACAATTATTTCTCTTTAACTCACGTATTTAAGAATTGAAATTTTAGTCCACGTATTTTGGGTCGTTGGTTCAGTAATCGGTGCTATGTCAGGAGTCTTGGTGTTGTGATGTATACATACCAAACACAATGCCAAGCGGACACAACACCTATTTTTCAAGTGTTTGTGCTTATTTTATAAGTTTTTGGGATGCTTATAAAACAAACCTAATCGGTTTTCTGGGACCAAGTTTCCGTTCTGATATGTGGAAAGCCAAACTTCTACAAATTTAATAATTGCATCCAAGGGACAAATTGATTCAGTTTCTTGCTCAAAACTGAAAGTTGAAGACGATAGCAGTTTCCAAATTAAGATAAATAATGAAAATCAAACACAACTAACTATCATGATTCAGTCACCGTCCCCTATTTTAGCCAACAATTCGAAAAATTAGGGTTTTCAAGAATCCAAGTGTCCCTTACAATACGACTGCAGATTTGAGTCGCCAACAAAACAGTCGAGAACCGGAAAGAATCTAAACTAGGGTTTCTGGAGCCCAAAAAAATCAAAGATTCGAAATCGAAAGCACTACAAATCGACAACGAAGTAGAGATCAAATACGAAATTAGTATAAAACAAAACCATCAAATGTTAAGGGAAATTTTGCACAGAAGAGAGCTAGGGTTCGGGTTTCGAAGAAAAAAAAAACCTTCTTTCTTTCTGATGGCGACGAAAAAGGTAATAGACTAGTACAGTTTTAGGGTTTCAAACCATTGGAGAGCTCCTTTTACTTGTTAGCACCTTTGCTCTTGTTAGCACCTTTGCTCTTGTTCGAATCCGATTATAAGCGGATCTCATGTCAAGCCCTACCCGCATATCTCCAATCTACAATCTTATAATAATTTTATAATGCGACTTGAAATTGACTCAAAATTAAATCGTCTAAATGGTGAGTAAATATACAACAAATTTATTTTTTTTAAATAACTAATGAATATAAATAAAAACTAAAATCATTTTTTCTCTTATCTGTCCAAGCCGTAACTAAATACTCAGTCAATTTAATTTTAAAAAATATTTACGAGAGATTAAAAAATCTAAAGCAGTAAGTAAATACTCGACAAATTTAATTTTGAGAATTTTTGAGTTGCACTCCACTTTTTTTACCCATATTTAGGGTGCATCGCACATCGTTTCCATAATGTACAAGACACCCCTCCCCCAAACTTTTGACGGAAACCGTCTCTTCCTAACGGTCAACTAGTTTGACCCATTTTTTTGGACGAAAATACTCCCGTCTTTTTCTCCCTCATTGCCACAGGCCCCCGCTCCTCACACTTCTCCCCGCCACCACCACCCCCCCTCTCAGCTCCCCTGCCAGCTCAGCCCCCCCTCCGTCCCCCCACCTCCCCACGCCCTCCCCGAGCCCCCGCCAGCTCTGGCGGAACAAACCCCCCATCTCCACCTCGCCCCCCCCCCCACCTCCTAGCGGCCTCCCTGCGACCCCGCCGGCCAGATCCGTGCCCCCCCTCTCCACCTCGCATCCCCGGCCAGATCCGTGCCCCCTCTCTACCTCACCACCCCCGGCCAGATCAGTGCCCCCCTCCCCACTTGCTGGGGCAATCATGCGCTGCGGCCAGGGCGACACGGGAGGCCGGGTCGCAGGCACTGTAACGACTCGTTCCGCGTCAATGCGGATAGCCGATTCAAACGTCCCAAGTGCGATGACCCGACCCGCTTTGCTCAACGAGAAGACTTGCTTGAGGCAAAGGATTTCAGACTTGTCCCTTCAGGATTTCAAATTTAGACTTTCAAAGGCGCACTCAGAGTATCGCTCAACCAAGGCGAATCATCGCTAAGGTGGATGGCTAGGATGAACCTGTCTTTGCTTAACCTGTACACTTAAAAATATGGTAGATACATGCTAGTCGCTAGACGAATCACCCCTTGCATGCTAATAAAGAATATAACACACCTAGCTAAGAGAATAATCCCATCTTATGTTACTTTGCATAGAACATGGAAGTAGATCGTTTGAACGAAGTAGTATGCTCACTTGACAGTTCTTATAACCTCACCCTCGTAGCGTTACTTTTGTTCCTTATATGTTCCTTCAAGTATATTGCGTCATATGTCTTAAAATGCTCGTCACATACATATTGCCTCGATATAGAAGCACAACACAGATCATGATTCACTTACCTGTGGCAGGAAGACTATCAAAATAGTCGTTACAAGCCAAATGAGAGAAACATAGAATGTCTTCGGGACCGTTGGGTCGCTAAGTGTCACGATCTGTACCCGCATGATCGTGGCATGAGTACGTGGGTACATCCAGCCTACGCCGCAACATTGGCGGTAGAACGCTGTCTAGGTTAACTATCAATCATACTAATATGACTAGTTCTATCATGTACACAATCACAATAATCTAAAGGAAAAATAAACAAGAAAGATAACTCAAATAATCATTCTAAAAGAAAAAAAAACTAGACAAGATATAAAAAAGGAACACTAAACTAGATCTCTACAATGTTACCACAAGTCCACTGTGTAAGAGCAGTCATGTCTATAGCATCACTCTGAAATTCTGGAATGGAGAGCACAACAATCACTAAAAAATATTATCCAATCAGGAAAGGAGCAAAGTACATCTCTAACAGCAGTCCCAATAAATGATAAAGACTATGTAACAGTAAATATAGAGCATATACAAGATGAATAGAGCAAGAACAATGCATATACAAGATATGAAATGTTGTAAATAAATACAAGACCAATGAGCATCATATATAAGAGTCAAGAAATACAACTAGCTAAGTGAGTGAGTACTGTAATGCCCCGCTCCGCGTCGGCATTATGTATCAAGGTGAGTGGGCAGAACTTCGTTATCTGATTCTTGTACGCCTTAATAATAAATCTAAGTTTTTGCTTACTTGTTTTCATAAGAGAATGATAGAACCTTTCTTGCATGCTAATGAAACAAACTCACCTAGCTTGTCTTTGAAACGAACATGTCTGCTTAACTAAGAGACCCTAAAACGCCTTTCTAAGACTAAGTGTTTGCATGAACATGTTCCACTATCGCCTATGCTCCAAGAGAACCATATCGTGTGCCTGAATGTGTTCAAAGATAAGGCGGCTTGCCCCACAACAATAAAATATCGTCTGATGGTTCGTCTCGTCTGCATCCTAGAGTTTATTTGATAGTGTTTCATGCGTTCGCATCAGTCGGACAATGGCTATTGGTGGAAAGCAACCATGCGTCACGGTTGCTACAAAGATAGTGGAAAGCAACCATGTGTCACGGTTGCCAATAGTATCAGATAAATGAGTCATTGGTTAGCTGGATCAACCGATACCGATCCTGAGTTACTCGGGGACCGCACTGCATATAGCTAGTTCATTGTATTGGCTTGGATAGAGGACTGCCCTTAGATATGCATTGGTGTCTAGATATGCATTTGTCCCTAGAGTCTTTGAGTATAGCTCATGAGACACGCTACGCACACCCTAAAACAGAACAATCGGCTTGTCTTGTTTATATCGCATATGAACTCTGTTTTCAAAGAATGTTTCCAAAATAAAGTAATATGACTTCATTCTATGCTGCATGTAACGAACATAGGTAAAACTAGAAAGATCACTAATAATGTAATATTTTATAACATGATTACTTAGTGTTGGTTTTAGTGAATGCTTGCTTCTATTCAGTTGTTTTATCTCACCAGTACTTATAAAAATGCTGACCCACAAACAGTTTACTTGCTTGTAGGTACTGGATCGTCCGAGGGAGCGATAGGCATGCCTCATCCCCAAGACCCGAAATTCTGGTTTTAATTGCCTCGAGCATGCTTTCGTATAGAGGGGCATAATATATGGAACGATGCCTTTGTAAACAGAGAACCCAGTCCCTCGATTTGCCTCGAATACTCAGTTGGCTAAATGCATTGTATTGTAACAATGTCCCTCCGATGCTTACTCGATTGATGCTATGATAGCCAAACTTAAACGATGTTGCCTTGTGCGGGCGCAACCCCAGACTCGCACGGCATCACGTCCCGGTATCAAACGGTCATACGTGCCCCATCGGGAGCGCCGAGGCACGGTGATTCGCGTCCGGTACACCGAGGTACGGTGATTCGCGTCCGGTCCGGCAGGGGGGAAGCGGTGGTCCGGGCGACCCTCGGGGCCGGGGCGTGACATAATGGTATCAGAGCGGATTTGATTCCTTGCCCAAATCTGTTGCTATGACTCTGAGATTTGCTCGATATGGTATTACAATAGAGCGTTCCATACAATAAGTCCATAGATATTCTCAAAGTTGTGCAAATGTTTTCTGGACTTGACTTGAATGTTTCGATTGAGTACGGCGAGAGATGAGGACTATCGCTGCTCGGGATATCAAGAAGTTTATTTTTGAAGTTTCGAGGATAAAACTTATTGTTGGTGGTTAAGTATGTAATGCCCCACTCCGCGTCGGCATTATGTATCAAGGTGAGTGGGCAGAACTTTATTCTCTGATTCTTGCACGCCTTAATAATAAATCTGAGTTTTTGCTTGCTTATTTTCATAAGAGAATGATAAAACCTACCTTGCATGATAATGAAACGAACTCACCTAGCTTGTCTTTGAAACAAACATGTCTGCTTAACTAAGAGACCCTGAAATGCTTGTCTAAGACTAAGTGTTTGCATGAACATGTTCCACTATCGCCTATGCTCCGAGAGAACCATATCGTGTGCCTGAATGTGTTCAAAGATAAGGCAGCTTGCCCCGCAACAATAAAATATCGTCTGATGGTTCATCTCGTCTGCATCCTAGAGTTTATTTGATAGTGTCTCATGCATTCGCATCGGTCGGATAATGGCTATTGGTGGAAAGCAACCATGTGTCATGGCTGCTACAGAGATAGTGGAAAGCAACCATGTATCAAGGCTGCTAATAGTATCAGATAAATGAGTCATTGGTTAGCTGGATCAAACGCTATCGATCCTGAGTTACTCGGGGACCGCACTGCATATAGCTAGTTTATTATGTTGGCTTGGATAGAGGACTGCCCCTAGATATGCATTGGTGTCTATATATGCATTTGTCTCTAGAGTCTTTGAGTATAGCTCATGAGACACGCTACGCATACCCTGAAACAGAACAATCGGCTTGTCTTGCTTATATCGCATATGAACTCTGTTTTTAAAGAATGTTTCCAAAATAAACTAATATGACTCTGTTCTATGTTGTATGTAACGAACATAGGTAAAACTAGAAAGATCACTAGTAATGTAATATTTTATAACATGATTACTTAGTTTTGGTTTTAGTGAATGCTTCCTTCTGTTCAGTTGTTTTATCTCACTAGTACTTATAAAAGTGCTGACCCACCAACAGTTTACTTGCTTGCAGGTACTAGATCGTCCGAGGGAGCGATAGGCATGCCTCATCCCCAAGACCCAAAATTTTGGTTTCGATTGCCTCGAGCATGCTTTTGTATAGAGGGGCATAATGTATGGAACGATGCCTTTGTAAACAGAGAACCCAGTCCCTCGATTTGTCCCGAATACTCAGTTGGCAAAATGCATTACATTGTAACAATGTCCCTCCGCTGCTTACTCGATTGATGCTATGATAGTCAAACTTAAACGATGTTGCCTTGTGCGGGTGCAACCCCAGGCTCGCACGGCATCATGTCCCGGTATCAAATGGCCATACGCGCCCCGTCGGGAGCGACGAGGCGCGGTGATTCGCGTCCGGTCCGGCGGGGGAGGAATCGGTGGTCCGGGCGGCCCTCGGGGCCGGGGCGTGACAAGTACTAGCTTTAACACATGATCGACTTGGGAACTTGCACAAGGATTATGGCCTGGTTAATCATACGTGCAGTGTATGATTAACACTCACAAGGAAGAAGACATTAGCAAGGAGGGTATGATCACATATCTACACTAACACTCTCCGCCCCCGACTGGTACAGTGGATCCAACCATGACACGCTACGACACAGAATTCTATGAGAAGGGAGCCCTCCTTCTCATGAATCGCTGTCTATATATATAAAAGAATCATAGGGCATGCACAAGAGTCACAAGGCTTGCACAAGATATACAAGGAATAATATCTTATGACAAGATCCAAAAAATACCAATCCGTGTAACCATGTGTCAAAAAATTAAGAAATCTACACTAGATACAAGAAATATAGAAAATATCATAAATAAAAAATTGTCAGAGAATGTACTAGCCTGGAATCCGGTGAAACAGTATCAAAGATGTCCGAAACGGTGCATCGAAGACCTAAATATGAAATATAACATAAATACAAGGTTTTGGAATAAAAATAATTTAAACTAGTCCAAATCTAGGTCATACTAGTCAAACTTGGTCAAACTAACTATTTCTAGGTTGTATGAGTCCATATCAAAGTTATTGGGTCCATACACTACTTGTCTAGGCTATACTAGCTATATTAGGATACTAGAGTATCAATATTATATAGTGTCAATAGATACACAATTATACATTACAACACTAGTTATCTTCTAGCTAAATATAAGCTCTATATGATTACCTTGGCTTTGAGCCATCCTTGGTATCACTACCTAGCTACCATCTTGGTATTCAATTCCAAATACCCCAAGATACCTCAACTCGCATTACCTTGATATTGCTCAAGGTAAACTAGAACCAATTTACCCTCACTAATACCCATACTAACTAGTGTATATATATATATATATATATATATATATATATATATATATATATATATATATTAACATGTACGTATTAGCTAACTAACAATTATATCTAACATATAACCATTAACTTTACTTAACTACTAACTAGTGTATTAGCTAACATATCCAACTATATATATAACTAACTAACATCTACATATAAGAATAACATCCAACACTAGGCTAATATCTAATATATACCAAGATATCAGTTAACTAATTGTGAACACTAACTTATATATATATATATATATATATATATATATATATATATATATATATATATATATATATATATATATAAACTAACTGCTAACACATCCAAATGACAATTACATACTTATCTAACTAACCCATCTAACTGTACATCAATACAAACATCTCCTCCCCTAACCTACACTAACAGTCCTTGTAACAAGCTGCTGCCAAGGCCACCACATTCATGTGCTGCTATCTAGGCCATGTATGGCTATTACAGTCCATCCTTCTAACCCACTAATGCAGTACAGTCCCTCATATAGGTACCTAATATGGATACTTGCACATAACCTTGTTTATTACACAACACTCATATAACTCTCATGACACTAAACTCCCACACTCTCTCTACGACCAACACAACACAACATACCCTCAAGTTACACACACTAATATATATTACAATTATAAAGTTATCTAATATATAACATATTAACAATCAGTTAATATCTAACATCTACCTCTAACATCTAATCCTCTAACATATACACCATATACTTATATTTAAACTAATCAATTGACAAGGCAAACAACCGCCCCTACATTGCAGATGGCTATTGCCCCACTCTAACTCCTCTTCAGTTCAGTCCCACTGCTCACCTCTTTCTAAACAGTCACACCCATCAGTGTTAACACCCGACAGTGAACTCATGGTGTCACATTGTCTCCACTGTGTGCACACCCACATGACAGTAGACAACTCCCCATCTCACTTATAACTTACACATAATAATTTCCTACCCGACTGTGTGTGATCATACACATACACACAGTCCATGACAGTAACTTCTTATATTCTCCCTTCCTACCAGTCACAGACTTGCCAGTTGCACACATCAGTGACCATCATCACATATGAACAAGTGAGCATCCAACTAAATAGTACCTACTCACAGTGAACATTATACAGTAAACAAGTATTCACCCCCCTTTTCAGTCACAAACATATAATTAATCCCATTCTCAAATGATAGTTGTGTTTGATGATAAACGAAAGAAAATATGGAAACGAGGTTTTATACGAAAACCCGCCCTTCTTCGGTGTTTACAAACAAGATTGTACAATTTAATCCTATACGAGGATGTCGAGTACAATTTATTTAATCTGGGTAAATATTGCTATAGGAGTCTGATCTGCAGTCGATTACTTTGTCCCTTGGACCACACGATAATGAAGAAGTGCCGTAGAAGACAGTAAGCAGCTTCGAAGGTTGCTAAAGAGAGTGGATGCCCGATGCCAAAGTCGTCGATCACTTCTCTTTGCCTGAGCTCTGGATTCTTCTCTCTCTCGACCGTTTTCTCTCCCAATTTCTCCTTTTTTTGTCGACCCTCAATTCTTCGACCTTTTCCTCTGTTGATAGAGGTCTCTATTTATAGAGTTTTAGTGACAGTGACCACTCAGTCGGTGTAGAAACCGAGTAGTGGAAAGTACAATACCCTTTTACACGACGGTTATAATAACCATTGCCCGCGTATAGATGACCTTTTGAATGAGCGTGTGACGCATTTCCAACTAAGGGACAACACGTATAACTACTGCGAAGATCACGGCGTAGAAGCCACGTAGGTAGTTATCCTTTGTGTAGAAGAGGTTGGCGTAGAAGCCAATAACTGTCACCATGGCGTAGAAGCCAAGTAGGCATAGAAGCCGAGTAGGCGTAGAAGTCGAGTAGGCGTAGGAGCCGAGTGGGCATAGAGGCCGAGTGGGCATAGAAGCCGAGTGGGCGTATAAGCCGAGTGGGCATAGAAGCCGAGATGATGTGGACGTCTTAGCCAAAATTATAGCTTTTGGAGATATAATCAAATCTCTTGCATTAAATGCAGAGATCTGCCCCCATCCTGCGTATTAAATACAGAGGCGTGTCTTAAAGATTTGTCATCATTCTGCGCATTAAATGCAGATACGTGCCTCGAATCCTGTACGAAGAGTAACTGCTGACGTGGCAGTCTGTTTGTCTTCTGCGGAGCGTAAGAAGCTCACGTCTGCCTATGTAAAACTAGGCAGCGTATCTCCTTGTATGCGTAAGAGCAGTTTACGTAAAGGGGATGTCACTAAACGACGGTTCGGTGACATTTAATCAAATCTCCTGCATTAAATGCAGAGATCCGCCATTATCCTGTGCATTAAATGCAAAGGCGTGTTTTGAAGGTCTGCCACCCTTCTGCGCATTAAATACAGAGATGTGCCTCGGGCATCTGTCAGTATTCTACGCATTAAATGCAGAGACGTGCCTCGAGAACCTGTCACCGCTCTGTGCATTAAATGCAGAGACGTGCCTCGAGCCCTGTACGAAGAGCAGCTTTTGATGTGGCAGGCTGTTTGTCTTCTGTGGAGCGTAAACAGCTCACATCTGCCTGTGTAAAACTAGGCAGCGTATTCCTTTGTATGCGTAAAAGCGGTTTATGCCAAGGAAATGGCAGTAAATGACAGCCTGGGTTGCAGTGCCGCACCATCATTATAGCCGTCGCCTGGGTAGTCGTGCAGTACTCTTTGTCAAGAGTCCAGACGTCAGGTTCATTGCATGATCTGACAGGTTCATTTCGAAGAATACGAAGCGTTCCTCATATACTTCAATGCTTCATTGAAAGCGGATGAGTTTTACGCCATAAAGGCGATGTAGCACCCCTTTTTACGCTGAAGAAGCCTGGACATACTGCTTTACGCGGATGGTCCTTGAGTTTAAACTTTACGTTGTGCTCAGCGGAAAAGCTCTGTTGCACGTTGATGGCTCTGAGGTCCTCTATTTTATGCTGCCCTGCATCAATATACTGCGTATAGCTATCCAACGTATTTTTCATGCTTCTACAAGACCCCCTTCAAAGCTTTTAAATTCCTCGTAATTTGAAACGCTTTGAATGAAGCATGAAACGTTCCTCGTAATTTGAAACACTCTGAAACGGTCAAGTCTGATACGTTCTTTCAAGGCTGACTTTATGGCGGAGTTATTAGGGATCGATGTGATCTTTTTTGCCTATAAAAAGGCTGAGGAGTTAACCTGCTCTTCCCACATTTCCTTTACCACACAGAGATGATCGCCGGAGTTCATCGGGTCGACTTGAGGAAGAAGGAGACCATGTTCTTCCAGCATGTAAAGAGCCAAAAAAGACGGCATCTTCGAGCAAATATCCTCTGCAACGATAGATCATGGAAGGATATCATAGCCTCCTCTGCTCGGTATAATCAGCAACTTTGTATGGCGGTTCTTCGGGAGAGAGGAAGGGTCGTATTTGACCACACAGCTTGCAAGTTGTATCTTCTCCCGTTACTCGTGGATGAGGGACAAACTAGCCCTGTCGTTCATGGAGAGCAGACAAACTAGGCTCTGTCCTCGAGTATTGAGTTGGATGAAATACATCAACTTAATCTGTCATGGCGTACGGAGGATGGGATCTGCATAATTTAAGCAGGCCCAGTTTTGTATCCTCCCGTCGTTGATCATTTCATGTCAATCAGTTTGCGGGAACTGACTGACTGCTGGAGAAGATGGATGAAGAATTCTGCCCATGCGAGAACCTGACAGAACAGATTCTGGGCATGATCTTCAGACGACGATGAGGAAGTCCTTTGTAGATGGGATTTCCCTCATATGTAATCATGAAAATAAAGAAAAATCCTAGTAGACTGAATTTCCCTCATATGTAATCATGCTTTAATAAAAATCATCTTTCTTCTGTGTATATGATCATCTTGCCATATATTTTTGCTGTGAAGTCTGAATATGTGTAGCTTCGACACGTCTGAAACTTTACGCCGACTCTGTTTAGAAAGAGTGCTAGGTCCTGTCCTGTCTTTTACGCATAACTAAGAATGCGCAGAAAGCCGCTTAGCAGTCGAGTGTTCGAACTGTCCTGCTGTTAGGAATAAGGAACCGCGTAGAATTCTGAACTGTTACTTCTGATAAACAGAATCCTTGTTCAGACTATCATCTTCAAGAATGGTTTCTCGAAAATTCCTTGGAACAGGGCGAGAAATGGCTGTCAAAAACTGAGTCGCCATCTTGAACTGTAGACGAAATATTCAGACTGGATTCTGGATGAACTTCGAATCGACCCATGAAGAAGAGTAATTTTCAATGTTGAACTCTGCTTTGGGTACTTGGGATATTTTAAGGTCAAGAAGGAGTATCTTCTGTGTGAACCCTTGCAATTGACCGCCTTGAGAATTGTTCAGATGTACTGTACTCTAGCCTGCGTATATTTTAGATATACGGAAAGTCATAGATCTGTAATTGTAGATGAGCATAAAATCATAAGTTCGTAGCCTCTCGAGCGTAAAAGCTGCTGAGCATGAGAGCATCCGGGCGTAGAACTGTAGATTTGTATCTTCTGAAAAGAAAATCTTCCGAGCGTGAAACTGTGGATCTGTTGCCTCTGAGCGTAAAAGCCACCGAGCGTAAAATCATAGATTTGTAGCTACTGAGCGTGAAGTCGTAGGTTTGTAGCCTCTCGAGCGTAAAAGCTGCTGAGCATGAGAGCATCCGGGCATAAAACCATAGACTTATAGCCTCTGAGCGTAAAACCTAGATGTGTAGCCGTCGAGCGTAGAAAGCTCCTTAGCGTAAAAAACCACGAATCTGCTTCGCACGAAAACTTTTTGAATAAACTGACTGTCCGCCTTCTCTGAGTAATAGGCTGTCGTAGTACCCAATCATAACCGAATATTAATTATGAGATTTGGTTCGGGATTCGAGGAGTCCATCCGAACTCTATATATATTCCAAGTTTCTGAGAGAAAAACTTTTCATCCGTCTTCTGCGAAAGAAAGCCTTCGACTGTTCGAGTTTTTCTTCGTTTCTTCTCCAAGCCTTCGAAGTTTCCAGTAATGGCCTCGAAACAACTCTCCTCCTTTAAGGGAAATAAGGTTGATTCTTCTTCTCGTTCTTCTGCCTAAGCGAGAGCATCTTCGGTCGGGCAAGGCGAGCTTCATTCTGAGCAAAGTGTCCCGCCGACGAGCAGTGCACCCGGCCTTAAAGGTAGAGCTTTTGGGACAAAAAAGAACGACTGAAAATCCTTCGCACACGTTGTACGTAAACGCGCTAGGTCGTCTTATGTGCTGATAGCCTCTTTGAGGAAGATGATGCACAGAGATGTTTCATCTTTTACGCCCACATTTCTAATGTGTCAGCGCAAAAACTCCATATTTTCGTAGTCTGGCGTAAAAGCTTTGGCTGTCGAAAGTTGGCGTATACTATATAATTTGAGTGTTACGCAGGGATGGAAATTCCGGCGTAATAACTCAAATTTTGGCAGTCTGGCGTAAAACACAGACTGTCAAAAACTTTGCGTATACTGCCAGTCTTGAATTTTACGCCTCGGAATGGGATCCCAGCGTAAAAGCTCAGTCTTGGCATAAAGCATAGATTGTTGATTTTTGGCATATGCTGCAAGATCTGTAATGTCTAGTTATAGGAACTGATGTATTTTTCTTGCACTCTTACAGTTAACTTGCATGCGTCTCCGCTAGCCGATGTGATGGGTTCTGCCGCCGGGATGCTGTACTCCAACTATCTTGAGGATCTGTCGCACGTGACATTTCCTATCTCCGGGCCCTAGTATCCTGAAGGAAGAAAAATTTTGATATCGGCTCAGGGCGAGCGAACGCTGCTGAACATGATCAACGGAGAGCCCCTGACGTACATAGACGGGGACCAATACATAAAGCCGACTTTCCTCTTCGGGGACATGATTGACAAGCAGTCCCAGACGAAGTCCAAGAAAGAACTCTGGGTTTTTCCTGCCGGGGGCTTGGTTCTGTATCTACCCAAGATGCTGAGAGACTATCCCATCTCGGCATTCTTCTATGCTACACATCCCAGGAGGATGTCGTGGACGCTGACTCCCGATCTTCACAGCCGGGCGAGGAAGATATTTTATCTGAAAGGAGCTGACCAGGGGTCGTTTGTCAGCCATCCTTCCGGCTTTGTGATGCCGTTCAGGCGACTGTACCCGGGCAGTGTCCCGAGTGAAGACAGTTTAGTGCTCCAGCCGGTCCAATTTCTGACTTTCTATAACGATTTCATGGGGCACGGGGGAGTATACCCTAAGGTGAACCCTCGGACAAGTGGGTGGATCACCCCTACAAATCTTCGATGGGCTCGCTTAGCTGAATGGGCCCTGAAGCATTTTTAAACCGAGCTGGAGGGCATTGGTCTGTACGAAGCTGTGAGTGCTACCAGTGTTGGGTTACCTCTCAACCCCAACCTGTTTCTGGCACTGATGGAGCGATATATCTCGCTAACCAGGACTTTCGCCACTCCACTGGGGGAGTTGGGATTGCCCTCCACGAGATGACAGAGATCTTGAGACTGCCGATGGGCGATACTCCATATGAAGAGTATGTTCCCACGAACCGGGAGTTGGGGGATTCAGACCCTCGGGTAGTGGAAGTGTACCAGGAGCTGATGTACCACTACCTTGCTTGCACTGCTTTTTATGGTGAGCCTTCAGATTTGGCTCACATCAATAAATGGGCGTCCTACCTCTTCTTTCACCGGGCCAAGACTGCTAAGCCGGAGAAGGTCTTGGATACGAAGGATCAGCCTTTGAATTTTCTGAGCGTGCTTAGTGCTCAGGTAGTCGACGATCTCATGGAAGATGCTGGGGCTCCGGACCAGATCCTCGACGAAGGGATAGGAAAATATCCTGCAGGCACTAAGGCCTACAGTTATTTAAGGCGTTGCCGCAGGCCTCTGTCCAAGGAAGCTCAACTGGCTGGATTTCTCTCTATATGGCTGCGCCGATTGGTGGTACCCGAGATTGCATATGCGGACCGCATTCACCGCAACACGCTATGGCCTGCAGTGCATATGGTGTTCGGGGCAAGACTGGGCTTGCTCCCTGCTTTGATGTGCCGCATACAAGCTGGCCTGAGGGCCATAACTAATGGGCTGCTCGCCGATGAAACTCGGCGTGATAGCTTTCCCAGGGTAGAATTACCATACCTGTATTTGATAGGATGGTTAATTCTCCATAACCCCAGGGTGATGTCTCCCGGCTCTGGCAGTAGTTCAGGGGGTAGTTTCTTGTTGAACTACAAGAATTCCTCCTGGAACATGACCACAGTTTTAGACTGTCGGCGGGTGCTAAACTTCAGTCACAGCTGGAAGCTTTTCTGCACTGTCCCCTCTGTACATCTCAATCAACAGGGGATCAGACTTCAGGATATGGGCGATGGGAAGACCGTTCTTTCTCCTGAGGCTTTTAATTGGTTGGTCTGCATTAGACCTTCCCATTTACTGTAATGAAGTGAAGACCATTGCTTCTTCGAGCCCTACCTTCCTAGTCGGTTTGCCAGGCAATTCGGGTACGACCAGTTATACGTGGGCAATGCCGTCACCAGCTTCAGGTCCAGGGGCGGACTCATTGATGGAGCCAGAGGATGGCGATATTTTATCATGGGTTGCACTGAGGCAACTTTTACCGTGCCCGTCATTTCACTCTCCACGGAGCTGCGCATTCTCCATTCGTATGCCCAGTTCTACGTGGCAACCAACACCTTCCATCGTGATTTTGATATGCATGGAAGTTTTAGGATGCCCTCTTCCAAGCCTGGGGGAAGAGTCGAAGTCCCTTCGGTTTCTTCTGACGAGGGTGAGGAGTCCGTCAATCAAGATGAGCCTCTGTTGGCGGTACCGAGGGGTGAAGTACCTCCGCCCGTAGGGCCTCTGGTAATCTTTGGGAAGCGAAGGGCTCCTGCTCCGAAGGAGACTTCCCCTTGCAAGAGGAAGAAGAAGACGGTTACTCGTCCTCTCCGAATTTCTGGTATTGAGGCTCCTAGAAGTGAGCCTACATCTCCCCATATTGGGGATGATTCTTTGATTGGAGGTTCCTCGCCTTTTAGAGAGGGACCCTCTAATGTTCCGGCTGGTGGTGCCGGAGAATTCCTGTTGGAGGCTGCTGTCGCTGCTACCGCTTCAGGTAGTGGAACAAGATCGCCTTCGGGGCCGAGCCGAATGAGGATATCTTTATCCGGATCAGCATCGGGAGAGACCCCTGCCGTATCTGTAGGTGCACCCAGCGAGATTCCACCTGGTGAACCTCAAGTGGATCTCGGCGAAGATTCGGAAGAGTACCTGCCGATGTCTTTTAGCGCACCCCCTTTTTCTGGTATGACAGCTTGCCTAGCATCACTAAGAAATGATTTAGCTGTACTGGCCGCAGACGCGACATATATACCATTGGCCATGGGTAAATGCCGTCTTTTATGCCTCTTCTTTAGGAAAATTAACATTATGTTGATATTAACTTCCTTTTGTCTTCTTTTCAGGGGAAGACATCTTCGGGGAGGGCAGTATAGATGCGCCCTTTGGCTCTGTGTCAGGTCCTGGCGGCGACACGGAGGTGCCTGATTTTGAAGAGAAAACATCTTCGGGTGCCGGCTCGCCTGTCGAAGAGATTCCGATATCTCAAGAGGAGGACGAGCCTGTCATTGCGACAATGCCTCCTTTGAGTATGCCGGTCACTTCGTCCAGTGTTGGCGCTTATTCTTTTGTCGCACCACCTATTGAGGCGACGGCCGTGGCAACATCATCTGCGGTTGTTCTTGGAGGGGGACTCGGCAATATCGCGGCCACTCCCAGCGTCCATTCGAATCTAGCTGCGTTGACCGAGCAGTACACTAGTATCTTCTACACCACCTTGAAAATGTTAATATCAATGGTGTTGGAGAAGAATTTGAGCTTTGCGTCGCTGAGGAGGTCCTCCCGGTTCGCGATAGTGCCGATCCGAGAATTCAACGACACTGGGGTAGCTGACACGCTGGAGGAGATAGTTAATGGTTTGGAGCAACCCATTAACGAATACTTGCAGCTAGCTCGAGGCAACATTGACGGTCTCGTTCAAGCTAGGTACGACTCCCTGACTGCGCAGCTTGCTGAACAGATGGAGTCTCTGAATAAGTCCATCGAGGCTCAGCAGCAGGAGATGGATCATGAGTGTGTCCAATTGGAGTATGTCGTCCCCGAGTTGACCCGGTACGAAGCCGAATATGAGGAAGTGGCAGCGAAGGCCCGCATATTAAAGGATGAGCTCGTTCGAGTAGAGGCGAAGGCTCTCTCTTTGTCGGCAGCCCGAGATGTGCTGAAGGAGCGACGGGCGACTGTTCAGCAGAATCTGACGCGTGTGGGTGCTTTCCACTCAGGTTTTGTGCGGGCTCGGTCTGAGCTAGCTGCTTTGAACCACAATGCGGCAAGGTTGGAACGGGCTCGCGCCGACGTCTTGAACTCCCGGGATGAGAGAATGGTTGCTCTGGCGCAGCAGATTCGCGATCTAACCGCTCCCCCCAAATGATGTACTTTTTTGCTTTTTAATGTACTTTCGCTCTTTTTTTGGGAATAATAAAGAGGCTTTCATCTGACTTTGTGGACCCATCATTTTGGAATATAAATGACAGGTTTGGGTGAAAGTGATATCAGAGGTAATATGGACGTGATATACTCTCGGTAAGTTTTAGTAGGATATATCTATTCAGGGTTATATGGACATGATAGGTCTTGAAGTTCCAAATTAGTTAAACATATCTATTCAGAGGTAATATGAACATGATAGAATATGATCCAACTAGTTTCGTTTTGGAAATAGTTTTATTAGAATGAGGTTTTCGCCATATTCCACTTGAGCAAAGTAGGTTAAGCATAGTACATTTTCAGGAATTTGCCATTGATAGGAGCCATTAACAGGTCTCCATTAGGCTTGGCTAACCTGTAAGCGCCGTTTGAGAACGTCGTCTCGATCATATAAGGGCCTTCCCATTTGGGCTAGAATTTGCCCTTACTCCTGTGAGTAAGAATCATCGGCCTTCTCACAGCTAAGACTAGCTCGCCAACTTTGAACACTCTTTCCTTTACTTTTTGATTAAAAGCTCTGGAAATGCGTGCTTGGTAGAACGCGATGCGCTGTTGAGCTTGAAGGCGTTTCTCGTCTAGTCCTTCTAGCTCTTGAAGCCTTAAAAGGTCGTTCTTTTCTTGAGTCAGCTCATTAGCTACGGCTATCCTGAGTGACAAAATCTGGATTTCGATGGGGAGAACTGCTTCACTCTCGTAAACCAGTGAGAATGGGGTGCAACCTGTCGGTGCTCGTACAGTTGTGCGGTATGCCCAGAGACATTCTTCCAGCTTCTCATTCCAATCCCTCTTGTTCGAAGAGACGAACTTTTTCAAGAGCTTGATAATGGTTTTGTTGAACGCTTCTGCCAAACCATTAGCAGCAGGATTATATGTCGTAGAGGCCACATTTTGTATTCGATTTTTATCACAAAATCGATGAAACGCTTGGCTGATAAACTGAGGTCCATTGTCATGAATTATCCTTCGGGGTATCCCAAAGCGATAAATGACATGATGCTTGATGAAGCTGATCACATTAGATGCCTTCACCTCAGCAAGAGGGATCGCCTCTGCCCATTTGGAGAAATAATCCGTGATGGCCAGTATGAACCGGTGACCTCTGGAAGAAGACGGGTGAATAGGACTAATGATATCCATACCCCATGCTTCGAAAGGCCAGGACGCAACCGTAGGATGTAGATGTTCAGGAGGTTGATAGATAAAGTCTGCATGGACCTGACAGGCTCTGCACTGTCTTGCATACTTTATTGCATCTGTGATCATAGTAGGCCAGTAATAGCCCATTCTCCTAATGCGATCCTGTAGCTTAGGACCGGGTTGATGCGCTCCGCATACGCCGTCGTGAGCTTCACGGATGATCCACTGTGCCTCATCATCTGAGAGACATCTCAATAGCAGTCCGTCGTAGGTCCGGCGATATAGACACTGTGAGGATGCCTCGAAATAGAAGCGTAATGATCGTCTTTTGACGGATACTACTTCTTTAGGGTCCTCCGACAAGATTTCGTATGCCACGAAATCTATAAAGGGACTTCTCTAGTCTCTCCTGGGAGGATTTGTGTTCACAGCGTAGCTGCATTCTATGTGAAAGTTGTTTTTCACACAGAATAAATCTCTGCTAAGAAGGATTACCGAATTCTGCCTTCTTATAGGAATAGCTAAATCTGCAGCTAGACTGGCTAGGGCATCAGCTTCCAGATTCTGAGATCGGGGCACATGTTCCAGGAAGAACCCTTTGAATGTCATGGCTATCTCGACCGTTGCTTGGTGATAAGGGATGAGGTCTGGATTCCGGACTTCATATATTCCTTTGACTTGATTGACGATCAGCAAAGAGTCACCGAAAGCTTCTAGAGATTCGACGCCCAATTCTTTAGCGACTTGGAGCCCGATTAGTAGAGCATTATACTCTGCCACATTGTTAGAACATGGCTCGCTAAGAGAATATGCTCGGTAGATGACGAGCTTATCAGGAGTAACCAGGACAATTCCTACTCCCGAAACCACGTTTCTCCTGGGACCAGTCCTGGAGGCACCATCGAAGAACAGTTGCCATGCATCACTTTTCATTGCGGAATTACATTCTGCAACTTCGTCGGGAATGTCCTCGTACAGTTTGTAGGCCTCCGGGATCGGATGAACAGCTAGGAAATCAGCCAATGCTTGGCCTTTGACGGACTTCTGAGGGACGTACACCATGTCATATGGTGTTAATAACATCGCCCAAGTCGTAAGTCAGGAATTAAGAACGCTTGGCTTGTTCATCAGTACCCAAAGAGGATTGACCCTGGAGATGATGTGAATGGTTTGTCCTGTGACATAGTGCCGCATATTTTGGATAGCGAACATCAGAGCCAAGCATTCTTTCTCCACTGGGTTATACCGATGTTCGGCTCCGACCATCATCCTGGTGAGGTAGTAGATAGCCTGTTCATGGCCCATATCGTTCTTTTGTGCAAGAAGAGCTCCCAGAGAATGATCCATCGCTCGAACATACAGCACGAATGGTCTTCCTATGACTGGAGGCACCAGAACTGGTGGACTAGTGAGGTAGCGTTTGATATCACCGAACGCTTGCTGACAGGCTTCGTCCCATACAAAGGATACACCTTTCTTCATGAGACGAGAAAAGGGCTGACATCTCCTAGAGAGGTTGGATATGAATCTCCGAATATAAGCTAGACGACCTTGAAATCCCCTGAGTTCTCTCAGATTATGGGGCGGTCGCATTTCTAAGATGGCCTTGACTTTATTAGGGTCCACTTGAATGCCTTTGGCGGTAATAACAAATTCCAGAAATTTGCCACTAGATACTCCCAGAAAGGACTTTGTAGGATTCATTTTGAGTTGATATTGGCGCATTAATTCAAATACTGTCTTCAAGTCTTGGATGTGATTATCCTTGAGGCGGCTTTTGACAGCTACATCGTCCACATAACACTCCACTGTCTTGCGTAAATGCTCATGGAATATGTTACTCATAACCCCTTAGTACGTAGCCCCAGCATTCTTTAATCCGAAGGGCATGACCGTATAGCAATATACCCCCAATGGTGTCCGGAAGGCAGTATGCTTCTCGTCCTCAGGATGCATCTTGATTTGGTTGTATCCTGAAAATCCGTCTATGAAAGACATACATTCAAAACCGCATGTATTGTCAATCATGACGTCTGTGATGGGAAGAGAAAACTCATCCTTGGGGTAGGCTGCATTCAGATCTCGGTAATCGATGCAGACACGTAGTTTCCCATTTTTTTTTATGACCGGGACAACATTGGCGACCCAGTCGGGATGTTGTTCTTCTCGAATGAAGCCGCAGGCTATCAACTTCTTGACTTCAGCTTCGACGGCGTCCATCATATCCGGGCGGAATCGGCGTTGGTGCTGCTTCACAGGCTTCAAATCGGGCAATACATTGAGCTTATGAGTAGCCACCTTTGGATCAAGACCTGGCATATCCTCATAATTCCACGCAAAGACGTCGATATATTCTTTTATCAACTGGATAACTTCTTCCCTTTCTGCTTCGAAAAGGTTATTACTGATAAATATCGGCTTTGGCGAAAGTTCATCCCCAACGTCAATCTGGATAACTTTATCTTCAGTGGGAGGTTCTCTCGGCTCGAAGCGGAACTCCCATTGTGTATCCATTTGCTGAGCCCAAGCGTCATTCTCAAATAGTTTAGATTCTTGTTCGTCTACTTCGAGGAATCTGTTACTACCATATTTACTGATAATGTTCGTTCGAGAGCATGAGATGAGTCGGAGGGCGCTGAGCCATTTTGAGAAAAGGAAAAGATATCCTCATTTGACTCAGAAGCTGCAAGGGAGGTGGTATACCCTAACCCGAAACTGGTTCGTTGGTAGTAGGGATCTCCACACAGCGGCATTCGTCTGCCTTTCCCGTAGTTGAGACCTGGTTTCAGCTTCAAGTCATAACACATACTTTGCATGATCTTCAGAGCTTGCAGGCTATATCTGTGAACCTGCATTTTACCAACGTCGTCGTTGGGAGAATCTTCTTGTGCAGTCGGTCCATTGCGTATGCGGCCGAAGATTATTGAACGCTGACTGCTGCAAGTAGGCGGGACAATGAAGATAGAATCCTCATGTGGTCCATATGTCATGGTGACATTGGATGATGACGCTACTTCCCATATATACGGATGATAGAAATCTATAGCTCCCAAGAACTTTTGTGCTATAGGTTCTATATCGTCATGGGGAAAGGATTCCTGATTCGGAATTTGAGCATCAATATACTGGAAAAGAGGCTCTTTATTATCATCTGAAACCTCATTTCCGGTTGCATTTACATCAATCGGCTGTCTGTTGTGCTGAAGGTTGATGACCAAGGATGGAGGCTTCTGGTTCAAAGTGATCACTAGAGGATCACCCCCTTTTCCTGACCTGGTTTTGTTCAGGTGGATCGCCATAGGCTCTATGGCTTTTGGATGAGTAGTCCGTCCTTTCACCTTGATTGACAGAGGTTGCTTGGCAGAGGGCTCTTCTGGCTCCCGGTGGGATTCCTTCTCTGCTTCGGTTGACACCTCTTTCGTGTAGTCTTGAGAGTACAACACGACATCGGAGTAGTAGGATTCTACTCCTCTAAACGGGTTCAGGTCAGCAAACTCCGTTTGTACTGTTCCTTGGGCGTCTACATATTTAAAGCATTGATGTAGAGTTGAAGGAACGATATTGTGGTCATGGATCCAAGGTCTGCCCAGCCGAATATTGTAGGATACCTCTGAATCAATGACATAACATGTAGCCACCGATCTGAGGTTGCCAATCTGGATCCTTAGGCAAATTTTCTCCAACGGCTTACTTTTTCTTGCGTTGAAACCCACGATTGTAGTGGTGGTGTAAGCCAATTCGCTGGTAGGAATCCTTAGTGGTCTGAGCAGACTATGAGGAATGATGCTGATTGATGACCCCGGATCTATGTGAATCCGGTCGACCTCCATGGAACCGTCGAACCCGGTGTAATAGAGGGGTCTGTCATGCCTGTTATATTTTAACAGCATGTTATCTTGAGTGAAAGTGATATTCGGGACCACCTCCATCATACTGTGGCATTGAGGACATGCCACGGGTTCTTCGTCAGGGAACTTAAGCTGGGTCAAGTATGCATCCGCCTGCATCAACGCTTCACTCAGGGCTTGACGAGTGTCTTGAGAGAGCCTGAGTAGTTCGAAGATAGACAACCTGACTGGTGTATTAGCCAATTGGGCCAGGATGTCGAAGTTGTACGGCTTCTCTAAACCTTTGTTTTGAATGTTTTTCACAGGTTTGTCGAAACACACTTCTTTTTGCTTCCCTTTGTCCGCCGAAGTTGGTCTCGAAGGACCGGCCCCTGGTACGGCAGGCTCTGGTTCTGACGGCTTGGTAGCTGAAGCGTTTGCCGGTGCATCTTCCTGACTTGCTCTATGGTCCTTGAGGTAAGCTTTCCCTGAACGGGTTCCAGTGGCCAAGACCTCATCTTTTGATGCCGAGTCTGCTGCAACCATGTGACATGGTTTGCGCTTCGAGTTCTTCTTAGACTTAGCCTTAGCAGCTTGAGTCTCTTTCTCGATCCCGGGCACCAAATCTGGATGAACCCACATAATCTCGCCTCGCTGGGTAGTTAGTGGTACCAGGTCATGATTTTGACCTTTAGCTGGAGGGAGATTAACGATGTTCATCGTCGTCCGGAAAATAGGTGTAACACCATCCGGGATTTCTTGGGGAGGCAGATTGCCAAATTGCAGAGAGATCATATTGGCTGTGACCATCTTCTCGCTGTTGTGCAGAGTGATGGCCTTAGCATCGATCAGCTCCTGGATCTTTCTCTTTAGTATATAACACGCCTTTGTGGGGTGGTATATGTACCTATGGAAGACGCAGTACTTGGGGTTATTGGTACTGCCTGCTTCGTTGGGCCGTCTCACCTCAGGAAGGATAATCTTGCCGCTTTTGACGAGACATTCGAATATGCTCAGAATATCGTCATCGTCGAAAGAGTACACTTCAATGGGCCTGGAAGTCCCAGTTTCGTCTGTGTGGTAGCCACAGTCTTTTGCCTGGACGTGTTGATCGCCAGAGCTTCTTTACCCTTGGTACCACGAGGATGGTCGATGTTGGAGGATGACCTCTTGCCTTTATCAGAGGCCGAGATCATGATGCCATTATCGCGCGTCTTTTGACTGTTGTCCTCCGCGGCTACCGCTGAGATGATGAACGAGGGCCAATCATGGAACTGATATGGTCCTGTGAATACCGAGATCACGGAAAGACGGTTCTTCCTGCAGATGTCCACAAATGCCGAGTCTGGAACTCCTGGAGGCATTTGCAAAGTGGCTTGACGAAAACGTTCGATAAAAGTGCGAACATTCTCTTTTTCCTTCTGCTTGACTTCGATGAGAGAGGACATAGACATGTCTATCCCTTCCTCGTAGAATCGCGTGAAGAATAAAGCCTTGAAGTCTTCAAAGGAAGTAATGTAGTTGTCCGCCAGACTTCGGTACCACTAATAAGCTACCCCCGAGAGACAGCCCTTGAACACCCGAGTGAGAAGGGCGTCGTTCCCTTGTAATAACATCGTCATTATACTGAAGTAGTTCATGTACTGACTCGGTGATATTTTTTCCTCGAACAAAGCCATAGTCTGTAGTTTGTATCTAGGAGGGAAAGGGACCTCTTCCCAGATAGCTGGGTAAGGTTGGTTGATTCCCAATTTTTTGAGCTGATCTTTGTGCTTCAGGGCATCAAATTGGGCTTTCAACTCCCGTACTGCCTGCATCGGATCTTCAGCCGGTAGCGGGACCATGGAGTGATGAGGAATCGATTGCATCGCGACTCCGACGGGAGGTAATACATTCTCCGAGTGAGGAAGCGGAGGAACTGTTGACTCCTGATCTAGAGTAGGCTCTTGGATCGCGTTGGATGGTGGGAAGTCCACCCCCACACGTATCTAAGTTGGAGGGACCGATGCTTGAGCCATGGCAGCTGTGTGTTGAGTTAGCATCATCTGGTGCATGTTCTCCATCATGGATTATATCTCTTTCAGAGACCTCTCCAGTATAGTGATGCGTTGCTCAGTGCTCCCGGACGGGAAAGATTCCTCGCGTTCATCTCCAATGGCATAAACTCCCATCTCCCTGGGTGTCATTGAAAGATTAGTATAGGTCTCTGTAGAAGTTGACTCTATACTTTCGGCGTCTGATTCGGGAGACTGGCGACCCCCAGCATCGAAATCAGAAGAGTACAAAGCCGGTTGTCGTGACCTCGAACGAGTATTTCGGAATACCCCAGCTTCGATGTTCCTAAGGAGCATGTTGAATCTCCTTCGGCTCGGAGTTCTAAAGGGATGACGTCTTGAGCCCGACCTTCCTCTGGGTATGCGTGAAGCCATGTTCACAGATGCATACGTGGGCTCTTCTTCCTGGAAAGACGGAGAGTAGCTCAACCGATCGAAAACTGACCGTCTTGCTTCAGAACATCAACAATTAATTACAATCCTATGATTATTACAACAGTGCTCGCTAGGAGGCATAATAAACATGCTGGAAGATCCCCTATCCTTGCATTTTTGGATCAGATAGTTGCGCAGGTCAGGAGGAGTTACAGAAGAAGAAGATGATGGCTTGTTCCTTCTGTTCACATCAGTGGGCATGCGGATGTTGGGAACCATAGTTTTCCCTGTGCCACCTGTATACAACAGGTTGGCCATCTGGGTAGCGGATAATCCCCGAGGAGGGTGTCTTTCCGCAAATTGAGCCTTCTTTACGCTGAGGGGCTTCTCCTGGCGTAATTCGGGCTGGCGTAAAGCCGAGGATGTCCTCAGTCGGCCGTCAGCCTCTCGCGTAATCCGGAGGGCGGGCAGATTGTTCCCTTGCTGGCGTAAAGGTCGAGAAGTTGAGTAGTCCGTCGCTTGCTTTCCCTTGCGTAGATTGCAGGGATCATCTGCTTTTCTACGGAAGGCAGATACATTTCTACGTGCGGAGCACGTTTGGGATTCCTGATTTGGAGCTGAGTCATTATCAGAATTTTTTTCTGTTCTGCCAGGGACGGGAGACTGGTTTCTACGCGCAGAGCGCGGTGTAGGCTTCTGGACTAGCACTGAGGCATTGTCCGAAGTTTCGTCTGTTCCGCCAGGGATGGGAGACTGAATTTTACGCGTAGAGCGCAGAGTATACTTCTGGATTAGCGCTGAGGCATTATCCGAAGTTTCGTCTGTTCCGCCAGGAACGGGAGACTGAATTTTACGCGCAAGGCACGAAGTATACTTCTGGATTGGCACTGAGGCATTTCCAGAAGTTTTGTCTGCCCTGTCAGAGACAGGCGACTGAATTTTATGCGCAAGGCGCGGTGGGAGCAATGCTATAACCTCGTTGGTCGGAGAGATCGAAGAGATCGGAGAGTCGACAGGAATGGTAGAGGATGTCTTGGGCATCCAGACCTTACGCAGCTTCCTGTTGTCTTGGACAGAGAGAGAGAGAGTGAGAGCTATCCCTTGTTCGAAGCATGTCTTCGTAGGCAGACTGGTCAAATTGGACGACCAGTGTCTTCTTCACGGATCCCACGAATATTGCGTCGTGTTGAGCAATTGCTTCCTTGTCAGAAGAGAAAGATGTCCCCAGCAGAGTCGCCATCTTGTGTTTGATGATAAACGAAAAAAAATATGAAAACGAGGTTTTATACGAAAACCCGCCCTTTTTAGGTGTTTACAAACAAGATTGTATAATTTAATCCTATACGAGGATGTCGAGTACAATTTATTTAATCTGGATAAATATTGTTATAGGAGTCTGATCTGCAGTCGATCATTTTATCCCTTGGACCACACGATGATGAAGAAGTGTCGTATAAGACAGTAAGCAGCTTCGAAGGTTGCTAAAGAGAGTGGATGCCCGATGCCAAAGTCGTCGATCACTTCTCTTTGCCTGAGCTCGGGATTCTTCTCTCTCTCGACCGTTTTCTCTCCCAATTTCTCCTTTTTTTGTCGACCCTCAATTCTTCGACCTTTTCCTCTATTGATAGAGGTCTCTATTTATAGAGTTTTAGTGACAGTGACCACTCAGTCGGTGTAGAAATCGAGTAGTGGAAAGTACAATACCCTTTTACACGACGGTTATAATAACCATTGTCCGCGTATAGATGACCTTTTGAATAAGTGTGTGACGCGTGTCCAACAAAGGGACAACGCGTATAATTGTTGCGAAGATCACGGCGTAGAAGCCACGTAGGTAGTTATCCTTTGTGTAGAAGAGGTTGGCGTAGAAGCCAATAACTGTCACCATGGTGTAGAAGCCAAGTAGGCATAGAAGCCGAGTAGGCGTTGGAGCCGAGTGGGCGTAGAAGCCGAGTGGGCATAGAGGCCGAGTGGGCATAGAAGCCGAGTGGGCGTAGAAGCCGAGTGGGCGTAGAAGCCGAGATGATGTGGACGTCTTAGCCGAAATTACAGCTTTTGGAGATATAATCAAATCTCTTACATTAAATGCAAAGATCTGCCCCCATCCTGTGTATTAAATGCAGAGGCGTGTCTTGAAGATTTGCCATCATTCTGCGCATTAAATGCAGATACGCGCCTCGAATCCTGTACGAAGAGTAACTTCTGACGTGGCAGTTTGTTTGTCTTCTACGGAGCGTAAGAAGCTCACGTCTGCCTGTGTAAAACTGGGTAGCGTATCTTCTTGTATGCGTAAGAGCAGTTTACGCAAAGGGGATGTCACTAAATGACGGTTCGGTGACATTTAATCAAATCTCCTGCATTAAATGCAGAGATCCGCCATTATCCTGTGCATTAAATGCAGATGCGTATTTTGAAGGTCTGCCACCCTTCTGTGCATTAAATGTAGAGACGTGGCTCGGACATCTGTCAGTATTCTGCGCATTAAATGCAGAGACGTGCCTCGAGAACCTGTTACCGCTCTGTGCATTAAATGCAGAGACGTGCCTCGAGCCCTGTACGAAGAGCAGCTTTTGACGTGGTAGGCTGTTTGTCTTCTGTGGAGCGTAAACAGCTCACATCTGCCTATGTAAAACTAGGCAGCGTATTCCTTTGTATGCGTAAAAGCGCTTTACGCCAAGGAAATGGCAGTAAATGATAGCCTAGGTTGCAGTACCGCGCCATCATTATAGCCGTCGCTTGGGTAGTCGTGCAGTACTCTTTGTCAGGAGTCCAGACGTCAGGTTCATTGCATGATCTGACAGGTTCATTTCAAAGAATACGAAGCGTTCCTCGTACACTTCAATGCTGCATTGAAAGCGGATGAGTTTTATGCCATAAAGGCGATGTAGCACCCCTGCTGAAGCAGCCTGGACATACTGCTTTACGCGGATGGTCCTTGAGTTTGAACTTTACGCTGTACTCAGCGGAAAAGCTCTGTTGCACGTTGATGGCTTTGAGGTCCTCTGTTTTACGCTGCCCTACATCAACATGCTGCGTATAGCTATCCAGCGTATTTTTCATGCTTCTACAATAGTGAATCCACTTTCCTTCACACATAACAATCACACACACTTCTAACATGACCCGACAGTCCCACAACAGTGAGCAAGTTTCCCCTTAACTCAAATATCAAATACACATAGAGATACATATATATGTATATCACTAACAACCTTTAATACTTAAATATATGTATATATATCAAATATAGATTCTAAAATAGTACAAATTATATATAAACAAGGCTCATACAAGTATATGAAACTAACATATCAAATTCACATACACTTGGCGTGCACCGCATCGTATCACACCAAATCTACGATACGCTACCAAGGTTTGATCCAAACGTATCCCAAAGGATACGAGCAAGTCTAAAATCATCATTAGAAGCAATACCAAGTGCTAGCTTCTCAACTACGTCTCTGTGTCAAGATATGACATGCTCAAACCCTCGTGTCGAAGAAAAAACTCTCAAATCAACCCGTGTCATCAAATTGTCATGACACGACCTACATGTATCCAATTATGGACACGATATTAGTATCACACAACCAAACTAATGTCAATTTAGTCCAATTAACCTATTGATAAACACATGTTGCACCAATCTCGAATTTCTTCCAAATTGGACAATCTCGAATTTCTTCCAAATTGGACACAAAATACATCATAACATTCACAATAGGGGTCCATAGAGGTCAATTCTTCTTCTTATAGGTAGTCCTAGTCCATAGGTGGATTCCTAATAATTTAATTACAAATTTAGAGTCTAATTAGAAGGAAAAAACTGAATTGTACCTATTAGGAGATAGATTTCTAATACAAGTCTTCAAATGGATGTCAAGAGCCTTCAACTTGTGCTCCCTTCACCTTCTTGTAGATCCTTGCTTCTTTCTTGCTGCAAGAGTCTCAAATAGTGAAGTAGGGAAGAATTTGAGAGGGAATTGGTGAGGTTTAGGTGTAGGGATGAAGAAATTTGGGGAAGAATACTTAGATCTAGGAAATTGGTATGAAATGAAATGAAGAGAGAGAAGCTTCCTCTCAAATACAAGGTCGCCCCCCTTGCTTGTTGTCCAAGCAATAGTCAATGACCAATATGTCCCTATGGGCTTGTCAAGATGAATAATAATTAAGGAAGAATCTTCTACTCCTAATGGTTGGCTAATTAATCACTTAACTTAATGAAATGGACTAACTATTGGGCTCAAGTCTAGTTTAACTAAAGAATTGGTTCAAGGGTCAAGTCTAGTCTAGTTAGGTCCACTAACACAAGTCCAAAATATAATATAATATGCTAATAATATTTTAAATACTACAATAATATATAACATGCACCATAACTAAATAATTATGAAATACCATTTAATATAATAAATTTTTAAATGCTAATATTATAATATTACCAATAATAGGAAAAGACAAAAATATTCCTCTCCGGAAAAGCAGTAGTGACAAGTCTACCGCCCTAGCAGAATTTCTTCCTCAAAATTTAAACCTTCACCCCTCTCTCTTGGGCCAGTCATAACCTATAGAAATTCTACTATGGTCAAACCCCCAACAATCATAGTCCAAGATAGTCTTATCTTATAACATACAATCCTACTATTCTACTGAAAGAGCAACCATACTTGGATATAGTCTCTAATTATCATGAATTTCAGTCTCTATCAAGGTTTACTATTAACTACACTCTAGCACAAATTAATAAGGTAACTATAAGATACTAGGTATCACACAATCAATAGATAAAAGAAAATATGACATGCTAATCCAACATCTGTAGCATTGGTCCCTTTGAACCTCATTGCAGAAAGTCCTGCCCCGCTGTGGTGTCTTCCTCTACTGGTGCGGAGTAATCTACTATGCCACTGGTGTCACGACCCACACCCGGAATTTGGGCATGAGCCGTGGGTACGTCCAGCCTACGCCGCAGCTTCGATGGTAGAACACTGTCTAGGTCTCAATACTACTAAACATAACTCACAATATGTCAATGATATCAACTCCATAAGGAGGACAATGAATAATGCATTGCTCAATAGTTCATAATATATACTCAATCATAATAGCTATAAGAATTAAATGGCACGATGGGATATAAAGATAAGAAGTACTGACATAAGTCAAACTCAACGACAAAATATAGCACAAGTCTAAAGTCTAGTTGTCCAACATAAATAGTCTCAACAAAAGTCTCAACATAAAAGATAAAAGAAAACATGACATGCTAACCCAACACCTATAGCATTGGTCCTTTTGAACCTCATTGCAGAAAGTCCTGCCCCGCTGGAGTGTCTCCCTCTGCTGGTGCGGGATAATCTACTATGCCACTGGTGGCCTAATTTCTCTCACATCAAGCATTCACTAACCATCACCCAGTCAAGATATTTTAATATCGAGAGTTGCCAAATACTGGTGGTATACTATAGTTCTATGTCATGGACATACTTAACTTACAGGCACTACCTCCTTTATCTTTTTTAGTTCTTGAAATCACCCACATTTCTTAATCATTCTATTACAAGAAACACTTGTATACGACCTCAATCATGTGCTCTATTGATACTCCCGTGTCCATCTTGAATATCCTTAATAGGATGTCTACTCATATCTTGATACCGTCTACACAAGGCACCAGCTCTTATATGCACTTTAGATGACATCCTTATACCAAGTTACTCACGTTTCTCCTCTATACTATTATACTAGTTACTAAAATGTTTGTGCCTAAACTGCCATAATACTTGAGATACTCTGGCTCTTGCTACTAGGGTACTCCTCCAATCCTTCATACTCTAACACCTATTAATCACTCTAGGGTTCTCATCTATATATTAGTATCACAATACATACACAAATACCTTCTAGCCATTACGATACTATGAAATCTCACTAGTATCCTTATACCCCTCGTACTATTCCCTGATACATACGACTTCTATACTCAAAATTAGCAAGGTATTATACCTACTAAACTTACTTCTATATAGATTGTCTCTCTCCTTTACTGCCTGAATCACTTGTCCTCTTACTTCCAAATGCTTTTGTATCCATATTAACTGTTACACCAATCTAATATGATCACACAAGATATTTACTGATACTAGCACATCACTCAACTAAACTTTGTTATACTCTGAATATTGCTACTCTCTCTAGGACTCTAGATACAGAAACACTAGCTCTGTCACGACCCGCACCCGGTAGAAGGGTACGAGAGCGTGGGTACGTCCAGCCTACGCCGCAGCATCGGCGGTAGAACGCTGTCTAGGTCAAGTACTATCTAAATAATCTCACACTAGTATCCAACTCCATAAGGAGACACGGACACCACTATAAAATGAACAACATACTCAATCACAACTACAGCACGATAAGAATTTGAAGAAACAAAAGAATACAACACAAGTCTAATGACAAAATAATCATACCTGCAATCAGTAACAACCAATCCCCAAGTGTCAGAAACAAGTCCACTAAGGTCACAGTCTGGAAAAATATTTTCCAGTCAGGAAGGAGCAAAGTACATCTCTAAATAGCAGTTCTATATAAATGACATAAACTATGTAACAGTTCTAGATGGAAATATACCAGATGCATGTATAGGTACGAGAAATGTACAATGAAAGAAATACTGAAAAATACTGTAAGTAACTGCAGGAAAAGAAACAATATGTCCATGAGCAAGAAACCTATGACTAAGTGTGTGAGTACTAGCTTTAACATGTGATCGGCTTGGGATCTTGATCAGGCTAGTTACATATGATTAGCTATGATTCACGAAGGTCAGGCTAACCGTTGGTTAGCTATGATGCATGGAGAGGTCAGGCTAATCACATATAACAGCTATGAGGCACGGAGATGGTCAGGCCGCACCCGACGTGAGATGTGGGGTGAGCTATGATGCATGGAAAGTTGGGTATGATCACATATCTGCACTAAAATACTCTCCACCCCCGACTGGTATAGTAGATCCAATCATGGTACGCTATGGCACGAGATTCCCTAGGAAGGTAGCAAATCTCCCCAGGAATCAATGTCTGTACATGCACAAGATAACAAGGAAAACAAGTCTTGTACAAGCTACACCATGAATAAGGAATAGCATCTTATGACGAGATCCGTGTATACCAATCCGTGTAACCAATGTGTCAAGAACATGGATATTTACACTAGATACAGTGAACATAGGAGATATCATAAATTAGAAACTAATCAGAGAATGTACTCGCCTTGGGTCCTTAGCTGGTAAAACCAATGTCCTGTCCCAGAGTATCGTCTGGAGGAACCAACAGTCCTAAAATATATCAAATACAACATTTGCATCAGGTGCTACACTAACACATCACAAATACATGAACTCAGGGGCTCTGCCAGGTATGGCACTAGTCAACTAGGGTCATCTAGTAGGGATACGTATATAAATACACATATTATTAATTATCATTAATACTTACAATATATATACATGCACCAATTTAAATGTATTTACAATATATATATATATATATCTTTTAAATACATATTTGATTTATACTAGTTGAACCATACGTATACTCATATATATGCAAAAATACTGTTTAAAATATACATATATTTTGTCAACATCATTATTAGAATATACTAATATTAAATTACCAATTCCACTTTATACTATATATATATATATACAGATGCCAATTAATTCATATATTAAAAATACGTTTTATTACACATATACTACATGAAATTATACCAATTAAATATATGTATAATTATACCAAAAATATACATACATATATACATATATATATATAGGTATATATATATACCAAAATAATTATATACATATACTAAAAAATATATATACATAGATACCAAATTAATTACATATACTAGAATACATATTTACATATATAAATCATTTCGAAATTATTTGAACAATAATTGTTAAACTCCTCTTTCAAACATAATTTCAATTAAAAGTTTATTTATAAAATCTAGAATTTATGTAAAAGCCAGTATACAATTATATCTATAGTAAAACATATTATCAGCCCAAATAAACTAATTTTAACTAAGCTTAATGTTGAAACCATTACTTAATTAATATTACAAACCCAGACTTATTATATATTTATATAACCAAAATCCTTATATATATACATAACTAAATTCATACACTATAACAATAAAACTAATTATATTCTATTTACTAAACTAAATATATATAATTAATAATCATACACTATAACAATAAAACTAATTATATTCTATTTACTAAACTAAATATATATAATTAATAAACTAATTATATATAATTAATAAACTAATTATATATAATTAATAAACTAATTATATAACTAATAAACTAATTACATAACTAAACTAAATAAAAACTAAACAAATTAAATATTACAAATACTAATTAATAATTAACTACAAATTAATAAAATTAACTGATAAAGAATTAGTTAACTGATTAAGAAACTAATTACTGATTAAGAGATAATTAATTGATTAATCTAATATATTACTTAACTTTAACCTAAATTACACAGAATGAAGAAAGGAAAGGGGAAAGGCTCACGATGGGGGTTTCTTCTCCGGCGTCGGCGGAGAAGTCTCGCCGGGCAGGGCGGCAAGGCGGTCGAAGCGATCGCCTCGGGCGGCGGCGGTCGAACTCGGCGGCGGCAGCGGAGCTCGACGACGGCTGGATCTAAGCCAGATCGACGGCGACGACGTCGGCTCCGGTGAGGAAAGCGGCGGCGAAGCTCGGCTTGAGGCGGCGGCGGTTCTCGTCCCGAGGAGGCGGTCGGCGGAGCTCGTATCGAGGAGATCCGAGGCGGCGGTCGACTCAGCGAGGGCTCGGCTCGAGGATGCTCCAGGTGGTGGTTGCAGGCGGCCACCGGCTGTCGAACAAGGCGGGGGCTGGATCGATCGGCTCAACGCGGCGGTGGAGACTCGACTCGGCGGAGGCGGAGGTCCCAGTCGTCGGCAGCAGCGGGATCTAGGTTAGGTTAGGTTCTGTGGATGTGTCGGGGTCGTGTCCGGGGCTGGACACGGCGGGTTGGGTGTACGGTGGTGGAGGTGGATGTGTCCGGGTGTTGGACACAGGAATCTGATGTAGTACTGTACAGGGGTGGATGTGTCCAGATGGTGTCGGACACAATCGGTTGTAATATTGTAACCGGACACAGAAAATGAATGGATACGGAGGGACACCCGGGGTCGGACCCGAGGCCAACACGGCTGACACGGTGATGCTGGACACACAGACACGAGCACACAAAATGGTGGTGGTTGTTGGCTTGTAAAAATTGCGGGGGCTAGCTAATAAATTGGAGATTAGGGTTTATTGGGAATGGTGATGAGGGACTTAAATAGGGAGAGAGGGTGTGGGATGAAGGGTGAGGGTTGGCCCAAATAATGAATGGCCCAGATAATAAATAAACGAGTTTTCATGTGGGAAAAATGAGGGTAAAATTGGAAGATGGTAACCTTATAAAATTAATAGAAAATATTATAATTTAAGAAAAAATATTTTTAAGGCTTCCAAGGCTAGCTGATGATATTAGCTACTAATCAACCCATATTTGAAAACCCTAAAAATATGAAATTCATTTATTTACTATTCCAAAAATGGATATGAAAAAAATTTATTATGAACAACTAGTCCTTCAATAATTTATTAAACAAATAGTTTTATGATTTCAAGCCAAAAATATTCGAAGCTATAGTATTATATTTACATCATTACTTATCTAGTTATTTTATAATAAATTGACATTTAGAAAAATGATGTTTATAAAAGATCTTAAATTACCTTCTAAAATCAAACATTGTTCCAAATCAAATACAAAAATTCAAGGAGAAAATATTTTATAAACTTGGTATTTAAAATAAATTAAAAATCTAATTATTTCGGAAATTTGGAAATCGGAGGTTACAAGTCTACCCACCTTAGAAAAATTTTGTCCTCGAAATTTAAGATCCTCAATAATTGCATTTACTCATCATATTATTTCTATCAAAATTTAAACTTCAAACCAAATAATCCTGAAGTAATTCCATGTTGTTATTTCCCAACCTTTCAAAAATTTTAACATCATATTCCGGAAAATCTTCAAGTTTTAAAATCAAATTCAATTTTTTTTTTCTTCATAATCTCCTCCAAAATTTAAGTTCGTATCTAAATACTCAAGGATTTAATATCCAATCCTCCAATTGAAATCCAATCAATGCATATTTATAAAACTTAAAAAAATTTGTATCCCAAATTTAAATTTTAAACACTAATCCATCATTCATCTTACTCCTCTAACCCAAATTCAATTGATGCTTATTCAATTATACATCCTCCTCCCGAGAATTTAATTTGGCACTATTCCATTAACGATTTATCTCCTGATTTTCTTTTTTCCTCAATACTCAACGATGCGATACTTTCAGAATCTTCAATGCAACATTCATAATATAAACTATAAAATTTCTATCTCGCAATCAATTAGAAAAAAACGATAATCTCTCAAATTTCTCAAAATTTTAATAATCAATTCAATCATATCAAGACCTCCTTAAAATTAATAAATCCTCAAATTTTTGGCTCTGTGAATTTCTTAATTCTCCCTTTAAGTTAATGTTTGTCCTCGAATTTCAATCATACCTCAATTTTCATAAAATTAATGATCCATCAACTCCGTTATAACAACCCCTAAATTCTTTATTTAATTTAATGCTCATCCACAAATTTAATCCTCTTGTCTCTTTTTGTCAGTCATAACCTCGTCACAGATCTTTGCTATGGTCAAAACCCTAATGATCATGGTTTAAGAAAATTCACCTATAGCCATGCAATTTAAGAAAATATATAAGTCATGTATCTTTTGTCATGGTATTTCAGTCTCTGTTAAGGTGTACTACTAGCTATATTCTAACAAGTAAATCACGAATACAAACCACGGTACTAGGGAATCAATCAATCAGAAGACGAAAACAACATGAGAAAAGAAGGAACCTGCTAACATATTACCTGCAGTATCTCCTATCTCTAACATACACTTATCTCTAGCATATTCACTAACTAATTCCTATCCCTGTACACTGGTACCCATATCAACTAATCATTAGTCCACAAGACATCCATGATTACATCCTCATTGCATACACCTGCCTATTGATACCTAAATCTGATACCAAGAATCTTTAATATATCCATGGTTTAATAATGCATCCAAGGTTTGATACCTCTATCTCTTTAGTACCCTACTCTCTGTCGGTTCCCGTTCCTACTACAATTGTTCATACTAGTCGTCCTTATCACTCAATATACGTCAAGTGCAACACCATACTAAATACTGCTCCTTCCAATACAACTTTAGATGGACACCCAAGTCAGTCTGCGGTGCCATCTCAATCATGCTCAAATCACCAGATCCTTACACATGTATATCATCTACTCATATATTAATATTCATATCCCTCATCTACCATAAAATTAATCCTCAAAATAATCGTTAAGGTTTAACTCCTCGAACAGAATAAATGCTTATATTTTCCTCAATAGTCAAATTCTCAATATCGAAATAAAATTTTAATCACTTCTAAAATCTTTGTAGCCTTGACCATGTTTATTGAATCAATATTTGAAATCCTCAGAAATTTTAATGACACAATCTCAACTCCTCAATAATTCTCAAAGTTAAAATTCATTTCCACTCTTTTATTTATAAATCCACAAGTATACATATGAGTGCTCACGGTCTCTAATACTCGAGGTGCACTCCATACCTCTATTGTCTACAACTGTGTACTAAATTTTTGTACTGCCCGAATCACTTGCACTATTTCCTCCAATGATCAAAGTTATCATCACCTGTATTTTCTTCCATGATTTTCAATCTATATTAACTGATATGTCATCCAATTATCATCACGCAGAGTGCTTACTATTATTAGCGTCATTCCCGACTAATCCTCGATTTAGAACCATTAGCACTCATGGTATTATACCACTAGCTTCATTATTGGATCATCTCATCAAAATGATTTAGAACTCATGATTACCTGTACCTTCTATAACACTCAGGTTTCTTTACTCTCATGGGCAAGTGTATGGTTCTTCATCTTGATTGTTGTGTAGGTATTTCTCTTTAATCCTTTAAAGCCTGTTAAACTAATCTGTGATACGCTTCACCATCTTTCATTACTAATCCTGATATTTCTCTACTTATGACATCTCATTAAACCCTTTATGCATATACATTTCTTTACCTTTAACATTTCCGATATCAATCATCAAATTGGACATCATGCTCCATAAATCCTTAACACAATTCCTGGATACTTAATTGTTTACATAGATCACTCAATTACATAATCATGATTATCCAGGACGGGTAATTGGCTCTGATACTAACTCTGAGAACTATCACTGATACTCTATACTCTCCTTAACTCTCAGTCTCTAATGACACTACTCCTAGAATCATTGGTACAAGGTACTATGCTAAGGGCTAACTCTAGATTAAAGCCTACTGCTCACATGTCCAACTAAGAAACACTTACAACTCACTAGCAACACAGTCAATACTAATACAAGACATAAACAAAATTACAAGTCACTAATTATCATACTTAACAAGGAATCCTCAAGGAATAGGAGCTCAAGGACTGAATTGAGGACAGAAGGTATCTTTACTACTAGTAAAGAAAGAAGCGATGGAACAAAGTCCTGGAATAACAGAAATAGATAAGTCTTGAGATAATACTTTAAGAACCAATTTAAGATACAACCTGATAATCATACACGTCCGTCAGAAATCATGACACACAGAATCCTCGCCACGCCAGTAAGCATAGATGCGATAAACGATAGGTTCCGTAACTAAGGTATGCAACTCTATAATCACGTCATCTAGAATCTTCGCCACGCCAACCGGTATGGCTGCGAAAGACTCTAAGTTACATAACTATAGTATGTACATCCAAGTCAGGTTCCTACGTTCTCGTCACCACAGCTAATATGGCTGCGACAAACTCTAGGGTACATAACCAAAGTAGACGTTTTACCTTTCTCACTGTCCTTATCAACATATATCATCAGATGATACCATAAATTTTAGCCCGTAAAATTCATCTCGATATGAAATCAATTCAACAATGATACCAAGAATTAAATTTAACAACTGGTTAACAAGAATCAAACTCAACAATGATACCAAGATTCAAATGTTAATAATTGATCAACAATAATCAAATTCAATATCAATGAGTAAGGACGGACGAAAACAAAACGAAGGATTCAAAATTAGAAGTTATAATAAGATTCTCAAGGGGTCGTCCCAGGAATCTCTCAAGATTTTGTGATTGAGTATCCTCTCTCATCCTAGTACCCTATGTCCTATGTCCTATAGCAGGCACGCAGTAGTACAACTATGACGTCGCACTACTACGACATCGCACCACTAGCGAAGTCTGACCTGCATGGGCCACCACTAAAATGTGTCACGACCCGCACCCGGTATAAGGGCACGAGAGCGTGGGTACGTCCAGCCTACGCCGCAGCATCGGCGGTAGAACGCTGTCTAGGTCAAGTACTATCTAAATAATCTCACACTAGTATCCAACTCCATAAGGAGACACGGACACCACTATAAAATGAACAACATACTCAATCACAACTACAGCACGATAAGAATTTGAAGAAACAAAAGAATACAACACAAGTCTAATGACAAAATAATCATACCTGCAATCAGTAACAACCAATCCCCAAGTGTCAGAAACAAGTCCACTAAGGTCACAGTCTGGAAAAATATTTTCCAGTCAGGAAGGAGCAAAGTACATCTCTAAATAGCAGTTCTATATAAATGACATAAACTATGTAGCAGTTCTAGATGGAAATATACCAGATGCATGTATAGGTACGAGAAATGTACAATAAAAGAAATACTGGAAAATACTGTAAGTAACTGCAGGAAAAGAAATAATATGTCCATGAGCAAGAAACCTATGACTAAGTGTGTGAGTACTAGCTTTAACATGTGATCGGCTTGGGATCTTGATCAGGCTGGTTACATGTGATTAGCTATGATTCACGAAGGTCAGGCTAACCGTTGGTTAGCTATGATGCATGGAGAGGTCAGGCTAATCACACGTAACAGCTATGAGGCACGGAGATGGTCAGGCCGCACCCGACGTGAGATGTGGGGTGAGCTATGATGCATGGAAAGTTGGGTATGATCATATATCTGCACTAAAATACTCCCCACCCCCGACTGGTATAGTAGATCCAATCATGGTATGCTATGGCACGAGATTCCCTAGGAAGGTAGCAAATCTCCCCGGGAATCAATATCTGTACATGCACAAGATAACAAGGAAAACAAGTCTTGTACAAGCTACACCATGAATAAGGAATAGCATCTCATGACGAGATCCGTGTATACCAATCCGTGTAACCAATGTGTCAAGAACATGGATATTTACACTAGATACAGTGAACATAGGAGATATCATAAATTAGAAACTAATCAGAGAATGTACTCGCCTTGGGTCCTTAGCTGGTAAAACCAATGTCCTGTCCCAGAGTATCGTCTGGAGGAACCAACAGTCCTAAAATATATCAAATACAACATTTGCATCAGGTGCTACAGTAACACATCACAAATACATGAACTCAGGGGCTCTGCCAGGTATGGCACTAGTCAACTAGGGTCATCTAGTAGGGATACGTATATAAATACACATATTATTAATTATCATTAATACTTACAATATATATACATGCACCAATTTAAATGTATTTACAATATATATATATATATATATATATCTTTTAAATACATATTTGATTTATACTAGTTGAACCATACGTATACTCATATATATGCAAAAATACTGTTTAAAATATACATATATTTTGTCAACATCATTATTAGAATATACTAATATTAAATTACCAATTCCACTTTATACTATATATATATATATACAGATGCCAATTAATTCATATATTAAAAATACGTTTTATTACACATATACTACATGAAATTATACCAATTAAATATATGTATAATTATACCAAAAATATACATACATATATACATATATATATATAGGTATATATATATACCAAAATAATTATATACATATACTAAAAAATATATATACATAGATACCAAATTAATTACATATACTAGAATACATATTTACATATATAAATCATTTCGAAATTATTTGAACAATAATTGTTAAACTCCTCTTTCAAACATAATTTTAATTAAAAGTTTATTTATAAAATCTAGAATTTATGTAAAAGCCAGTATACAATTATATCTACAGTAAAACATATTATCAGCCCAAATAAACTAATTTTAACTAAGCTTAATGTTGAAACCATTACTTAATTAATATTACAAACCCAGACTTATTATATATTTATATAACCAAAATCCTTATATATATACATAACTAAATTCATACACTATAACAATAAAACTAATTATATTCTATTTACTAAACTAAATATATATAATTAATAAACTAATTATATATAATTAATAAACTAATTATATATAATTAATAAACTAATTATATAACTAATAAACTAATTACATAACTAAACTAAATAAAAACTAAACAAATTAAATATTATAAATACTAATTAATAATTAACTACAAATTAATAAAATTAACTGATAAAGAATTAGTTAACTGATTAAGAAACTAATTACTGATTAAGAGATAATTAATTGATTAATCTAATATATTACTTAACTTTAACTAAATTACACAGAATGAAGAAAGGAAAGGGGAAAGGCTCACGATGGGGGTTTCTTCTCCGGCGTCGGCGGAGAAGTCTCGCCGGGCAGGGCGGCAAGGCGGTCGAAGCGATCGCCTCGGGCGGCGGCGGTCGAACTCGGCGGTGGCAGCGGAGCTCAACGACGGCTGGATCTAAGCCAGATCGGCGGCGACGACGTCGGCTCCGGTGAGGAAAGCGGCGGCGAAGCTCGGCTTGAGGCGGCGGCGGTTCTCGTCCCGAGGAGGCGGTCGGCGGAGCTCGTATCGAGGAGATCCGAGGCGGCGGTCGACTCAGCGAGGGCTCGGCTCGAGGATGCTCCAGGTGGTGGTTGCAGGCGGCCACCGGCTGTCGAACAAGGCGGGGGCTGGATCGATCGGCTCGACGCGACGGTGGAGACTCGACTCGGCGGAGGCGGAGGTCCCAGTCGTCGGCGGCGGCGGGATCTAGGTTAGGTTAGGTTCTGTGGATGTGTCGGGGTCGTGTCCGGGGCTGGACACGGTGGGTTGGGTATACGGTGGTGGAGGTGGATGTGTCCGGGTGTTGGATACAGGAATCTGATGTAGTACTGTATAGGGGTGGATGTGTCCAGATGGTATCGGACACAATCGGTTGTAATGTTGTAACCGGACACAGAAAATGAATGGATACGGAGGGACACCCGGGGTCGGACCCGAGGCCAACACGGCTGACACGGTGATGCTGGACACACGGACACGAGCACACAAAATGGTGGTGGTTGTTGGCTTGTGGAAATTGTGGGGGCTAGCTAATAAATTGGAGATTAGTGTTTATTGGGAATGGTGATGAGGGACTTAAATAGGGAGAGAGGGTGTGGGATGAAGGGTGAGGGTTGGCCCAAATAATGAATGGCCCAGATAATAAATAAACGAGTTTTCATGTGGGAAAAATGAGGGTGAAATTGGAAGATGGTAACCTTATAAAATTAATAGAAAATATTATAATTTAAGAAAAAATATTTTTAAGGCTTCCAAGGCTAGCTGATGATATTAGCTACTAATCAACCCATATTTGAAAACCCTAAAAATATGAAATTCATTTATTTACTATTCCAAAAATGGATATGAAAAAAATTTATTATGAACAACTAGTCCTTCAATAATTTATTAAACAAATAGTTTTATGATTTCAAGCCAAAAATATTCGAAGCTATAGTATTATATTTACATCATTACTTATCTAGTTATTTTATAATAAATTGACATTTAGAAAAATGATGTTTATAAAAGATCTTAAATTACCTTCTAAAATCAAACATTGTTCCAAATCAAATACAAAAATTCAAGGAGAAAATATTTTATAAACTTGGTATTTAAAATAAATTAAAAATCTAATTATTTCAGAAATTTGAAAATCGGAGGTTACAAGCTCCTAACTATACACATCATCTGTTCTTAATATTCTAGGGCACTAACTTCTTATTACTTACAACAGTTCACCATAACACTACTACCATTCTGGACAATAGCTTCATCATTAGATCACCTCATCACACTCACTAAAACTCATTATCACATACATCTGATGCACTTAATTATTTTACTTCTATAATATACATGTTTTACTACACTCTTATAGGTAAACTCATGATTCCATATCTTTATTGTTTTATATATATATATATATATATATATATATATATATATATATATATATATATATATATATATATCTTCTATGCCTGAACCTACAAACTGATACACTAATTAGGATACACTAGTACATTTTTTCATGACCAACCTGATACCTCTACACCCATGACACACCATTGGAATTGTTAGTACTCAGACCCCTACTTCTGATACTCATGAAACTCTCATACTGGTATTTTACTTCACCATCTTGTATTCACTCATCATCCTCTATACATTGTGCACACAATTTTGAACACCGCACTTCATTCTTCTACCACACCTTGTGTCACGCCCCGGTCCCGCCCGGGCCGCCGCTCCGCCCTGCCCCGCCCCGTGCGGCCGGAAATTAACGAACCGGACACGTATCACCGTGCCTCGGCGCGCCGAACGCGCATCACCGGGCCCGTCCCGCGGGTGCGAGGGAGGAAGGGAGCCAAGCGAATGGCCGGTTCGAGCTTTCGGGGGACGTGATGCCGCACGGGCCTGGGGTTGCGCCCGTGCAAGGCCAATCGTTTAAGTTGATAGTTGGCTATCATCGCATCAATCGAGTTAGCAGCGGAAAGGGACTTGTTGCAATGCAATGCATTTAGCCAACTGAGTGTTCGGGATAATAGAGGCAACTTGGGTTTCCTTTAGCAAAGGCACACGTTCATTCCATACATTATGCCCCCTTATACGATAGCATTCTCGGGGCAACAAGCGAAACAAGGATTCCGGGTCTTCGGGACTGTGGCACGCCTATCGCTCCCTCGAACGATCCAGTACCTGCGAACAAGTAAACTGTTGGTGGGTCAGTACTTTATACAAGTACTGGTGAGATAAATCAACTGAACAGAAATAAGCATTCACTCAAACAGGCACTAAGTAATCATGTTATAAAATATTACATTACTAGTGATCTTACTAGTTTTACCTAGGTTCGTTTCATGCAGTTCTAGCAGAGTCGATTTACTTGTTTAGAAACATGTTTGGAAACAGAGTTTCATAATTGAATATGCAAGCAAGCAAACCGTTCATGTTTCAGGGTGTGCGCAGCGTGTCTCGTGCGACTCGAGGGTCTGATGCAAAGCTAGACACATAATGCACATTCTTAGGGGCAGTCACTATCCAAGCCAACACAATGACTTAGCTATATGCAGGGCGGTCCCCGAGTATCTCAGGATCGGCAGCTGGTGGAACAGCATACCAATGACTCTTTATCTGATGTTAGAGGCAGCTGTGACTCATGGTTGCTTTGCACTATCATGGTAGCAGCCGTGACACATGCAGTTCAGCTCTCCACCAATAGCCATTATCCGACCGCGTGCGAATGCATGGAACACTATCAAATAAACTCTAGTATACAGACGAGACGAACTATCAGAATACACTCATTGTTACGGGGCAATCCGACTTATCACTTGAACACGTTCAGGCACAGTATGGTTCTCTCGAAGCATAGACGATAGTGAACATATTCATGCACTCTAAGCAGGCGATTCAGGATTCTTGATAAGCAGGTATTGTTTCAAAGACAAGCTAGGTAAGTTCGTTCATTAACATGCAAGGCAGGTTCTATCATTCTCTTAAGAAAACATTGCAAACAAAAACTCAGGTTATTATTAAGGCGTGCAAGAATCAGAGAACGAAGTTCTGCCCACTCAACTTGATATATAACGCCGGCGCGGAGCGGGGCGTTACATACTTACCAACCAACAAAATGTTTCGTCCTCGAAACTTCAAGGATAAACTTCTCGATATCCCGAGTAGCGATAGTGCCGTCCCTCGCCGTACTTAATCAAAACAATCAAGCAATTCAAGTTCAGGAAATATTTTGCACTTTGAGAATATCTATGGACTTATTGTATGGAATGCTCTTTGCAAACCATATCGATAATATCTTAGAGTCATAGCAACGGTTTGGGCCAGAGAATCGATTCCGCTCTGATACCATTCTGTCATGTCCCGGTCCCGCCCGGGCCGCCGCTCCGCCCTGCCCCGCCCCATGCGGCCGGGAATTAACGAACCAGACACGTATCACCGTGCCTCGGCGCGCCGGACGCGCATCACCGCGCCCGTCCAGCGGGTGCGAGGGAGAAAGGGAGCCAAGCGAATGGCCCGTTCGAGCTTTCGGGGGACGTGATGCCGCACGGGCCTGGGGTTGTGCCCGTGCAAGGCCAATCGTTTAAGTTGATAGTTGGCTATCATCGCATCAATCGAGTTAGCAGCAGAAAAGGACTTGTTGCAATGCAATACATTTAGCCAACTGAGTGTTCGGGACAATCGAGGCAACTTGGGTTTCCTTTAGCAAAGGCACACGTTCGTTCCATACATTATGCCCCCTTATACGATAACATTCTCGGGGCAACAAGCGAAACCAGGATTCCGGGTCTTCGGGACTGTGGCACGCCTATCGCTCCCTCGGACGATCCAGTACCTACGAACAAGTAAACTGTTAGTAGGTCAGTACTTTATACAAGTACTGGTGAGATAAATCAACTGAACAGAAACAAGCATTCACTCAAACAGGCACTAAGTAATCATGTTATAAAATATTACATTACTAGTGATCTTACTAGTTTTACCTAGGTTCGTTTCATGCAGTTCTAGCAGAGTCGATTTACTTGTTTAGAAACATGTTTGGAAACAGAGTTTCATAATTGAATATGCAAGCAAGCAAACCGTTCATGTTTCAGGGTGTGCGTAGCGTGTCTCGTGCGACTCGAGGGTCTGATGCAAAGCTAGACACACAATGCACATTCTTAGGAGCAGTCACTATCCAAGCCAACACAATAACTTAGCTATATGCAGGGCGGTCCCCGAGTATCTCAGGATCGGCAGCTGGTGGAACAGCATACCAATGACTCTTTATCTGATGCTAGAGGCAGCTGTGACTCATGGTTGCTTTGCACTATCATGGTAGCAGCCGTGACACATGCAGTTCAGCTCTCCACCAATAGCCATTGTCCGACCGCGTGCGAATGTATGGAACACTATCAAATAAACTCTAGTATGCAGACGAGATGAACCATCAGAATACACTCATTGTTGCGGGGCAATCCGACTTATCACTTGAACACGTTCAGGCACAGTATGGTTCTCTCGAAGTATAGACGATAGTGAACATATTCATGCACTCTAAGCAGGCGATTCAGGATTCTCGATAAGCAGGCATTGTTTCAAAGACAAGCTAGGTGAGTTCGTTCATTAACATGCAAGGCAGGTTCTATCATTCTCTTAAGAAAATATTGCAAGCAAAAACTCAGGTTATTATTAAGGCGTGCAAGAATCAGAGAACGAAGTTCTGCCCACTCACCTTGATATATAACTCCGGTGCGGAGCGGGGTGTTACACCTTGCTCCTTAACACAGCAACACCCTCAAAATCAAGTGATATACTCATCACTAGTCATATACCGATGAACTCCTATATACCCACATCAATGCTCTACTTTCACATGTAACACAAGTACTACTACTTTAGCATAATACATTCTAATACTGTTACACTTACCTATACACTTATGGGTACCATTCTATTATGTCACCCTCACCAGCACCTCTCCTAGATACACATTCTCCTCCTTATGGCACTACTAAGTTTCAAGCACTAATAGAATAGTAAGGTCCAAAAAATTTATCATACTCCTTTGCTACTTAGCTCACATGCTCAACCAAGAACCACCCACAGACTCACAAACTATACTCCTAATAATCAACATTGATACTTAAAGACTGAACCCTAATTGCAAGTTACTAAACTATTACACTATTCAAGGAACCTCAGGAACTAATAAAATAAAACTCTATAAGGAACTGGACTAAAGTAACTGAAGGTATCTCTATTCCTAAGCTAAAAGATGGTGGAACAAAACTCTATAATAACAGAAGTGGAATGATAGAGATGATACATTAAGAATCAGTTTAAGATATCTGATAATTATACGCATCTATTCGAAAGCATGATACTCAGAATCCTCGCCACGCCAGTAAGCATAGCTGCGATAAACGATAGAGTCCATAACTAAGGTATACAGCTCTATAATCATGTCATCTAGAATCCTCACTACGCCAACCGGTATGGCTGTGAGAAATCCTAAATTTTATAACTAAGGTATGTACATCCGAAGTCAGGTCCCTACATTTTTGCCACACTAGCTAATATGACTGCGATAAACTCTAGGCTCCATAACCAAAGCAGACGTTTACTTTTTTCACTGTCCTCATTAACATATATCATCAGAAGATACTGTAATTTAGTCCGTAAAATTTATCTCGATATGAAATAAAACTCAATAACGAACACCAAGAATTAAATTCAACAACCGATCATCAAGAATCAAATTCAACAACAACAAGTGAGAGCAAACAAAAATAAGGGAAAATATTTTAAATTGGAGTTTAAAATAAGATTCTCAAGGGTCGTCCCAAGAATCTCTCAAGAAGTCCTAATTTGTGATTGAGTATTCTCTCATCCAAATATCTTATATCTTATATCATATATCCTATCGCAGGCTCGCAGTAGTACAACTAAGTCATCGCACTACCACGATATCGCACAACTTGCGAAGCCTGACCTACATAGGCCACCACTAAAAATGTGTCACGACTCGTACCCGTATGATCGGGGCACGAGTACGTGGGTACATCTAGCCTACGCCGCAACATTAGCAGTAGAATACTTTCTAGGTTAACTATCAATCATACTAATATGACTAGTTCTATCATGTACCCAATCACAATAATTTAAAGAAAAAATAAACAAGAAAGATAAATCAAATAATCATTCTAAAAGAAAGAAACTAGACAAGATATGGAAAATGAATACTAAACTATATCTCTACAATGTCACCTCAAGTCCATTGTGTAAGAGCAGTCATGTCTATAGCATCACTCTGAAATTTCGGAATGGAGAGCACAACAATCACTAAAAAATATTATCCAATCAGAAAATGAGCGAAGTACACCTTTAACAGCAGATCTAATAAATGATAAAGACTATGTAAAAGTAAATAGAGAGCATATACAAGATGAATAGAGCAAGAACAATATATATATACAAGATATAGAATACTGTAAATAAATACAAGACCAATGAGCATCATATACAAGAGTCAAGAAATACAACTAGCTAAGTGAGTGAGTACTAGCTTCAATATATGATCAGCTTGAAAACTTGTACAAGAATTATGGCCTGGTTAATCATACATATGGTGTATGATTAACACTCACAAGGAACAAGACATGCATAAGGAGGGTATGATCACATATCTACTCTAATACTCCCCGCCCCCAACTGGTACAGTGGATCCAACCATGATACGCTACGACACAGGATTCTATGAGAAGGGAGCCCTCATTTTCATGAATCAGTGTCTATACATGTACAAGAATCACAAGCCATGCACAAGAGTCACAAGTCTTGTACAAGATATACAAGGAATAATATCTCATGACTGGATCTGAAAAATACCAATCCGTGTAACCAGGTGTAAAAAAATTAAGGATATCTACACTAGATATAAAAAACATAGAAAATATCATAAACGAAAAACTGTTAGAGAATGTACTCGCCTGGAATATGGTGAAACAGTATCAAAGATGTCCGAAATTGTGTGTCAGAGACCTAAATATGGAATATAACATCAATACAAGATTTTGGAATAAAAATAATTTAAACTAGTCCAAATCTAGGTCATATAGTCAAACTTGGTCAAACTAACTATTTCTAGGTTGTATGAGTCCATATCTAAGTTATTGGGTCCATACAGTACTTATCTAGACCATACTAGCTATATTAGGATACTAGAGTATCAATACTATATAGTGTCAATAGATACACAATTATATATTACAATACTAGCTATCTCCTAGCTAAATATAAGCTCTATATGATTACCTTGGCTTTGAGCCATCCTTGGTATCACTACCTAGCTACCATCTTGGTATTCAATTCCAAATACCCCAATATACCTCAACTCGTATTACCTTGGTATTGTTCAAGGTAAACTAGAACAATTTACCCTCACTAATACCCATACTAACTAGTATATATATATATATATATATATATATATATATATATATATATATATATATATATATATATATATATATATATATATATATATATATATATATATATATACTAACATATACGTATTAGCTAACTAACAATTATATCTAATATATAACTATTAACTTTACTTAACTACTAACTAGTGTATTAGCTAACATATCCAACTACATATATAACTAACTAACATCTACATATAAGAACAACATCTAACACTAGGCTAATATCTAATATATACCAAGATATCAGTTAACTAATTGTGAACACTAACTTATATATATATTTAAACTAACTGCTAGCACATCCAAATGACAATTACACACTTATCTAACTAACCCATCTAACTGCACATAAATACAAACATCTCCTCCCTTAACCTACACTAACTGTCCTTGTAACAAGCTGCTACCAAGGCTACCACATTCATGTACTGCTATCTAGGCCATATATGGCTATTGCAGTCCATCCTTCTAACCTACTGATGCAGTACAATCCCTCATCTAGGTACCCAATGTGGATACTTGCGTATAACCTTGTTCATTACATAACACTCATATAACTCTCATGACACTAAACTCCTACACTATCTCTTTACAACCAACACAACACAACACACCCCCAAGTTACACACACTAATATATATATTATAATTATCAAGTTATCTAATATATAACATATTAATAATTAGTTAACATCTAACATCTACCTCTAACATATACATTATCTACTTATATCTAAACTAACCAATTGACAAGGCAAACAACCACCCCTACATTGTAGATGGCTGATGCCCCTCTCTAACTCCTCTTTAGTTCAGTCCCACTGCTCACCTCTTTCTAAACAGTCACACCCATCAGTGTTAACACCCGACAGTGAACTCACTGTGTCATATTGTCTCCACTATGTGCACACCCACATGACAGTGGACAACTCTCCATCTCACTTATAATATACACATAATAATTCTATACCCGACTGTGTGTACCACACACACACACACACACAGAGTCCATGACAGTAACTTCCCATATTCCCCCTTCCTATCAGTCACAGACCCACCAGTTGCACACAGTAGTGACCATCATTATATGTGAACAAGTGAGCACCCAACTGAATAGTACCTACTCACAGTGAATATTATACAGTAAACAAGTATTTACCCCCTGGTTCAGTCACAAACATATAATTAATCCCATTCTCAGATGACCGTGAATCCACTTTCCTTCACACATAACAATCACACACACTTCTAACATGACCCGACAGTCCCACAATAGTGAGCAAGTTCCCCCTTAACTCAAATATCAAATACACACACACACACACACACACACACACACACACACACACACGCACATGTATATATATATATATATATCACTAACAACCTTTAATACTTATATATATATATATATATATATATATATATATATATATATATATATATATATATATATATATATATATATAATATGGATTCTAAAACAGTACAAATTATATATAAACAAGGCTCATACAAGTATATAAAACTAACATATCAAATTCACATACACTTGGCGTGCACCGTAACGTATCGCACCAAATCTATGATATGTTACCATGGTTTGATCCAAACATATCCCAAAAGATACGAGCAAGTATAAAATTATCATTAGAAGCAATACAAAGTACTAGCTTCTCAACTACGTGTCCGTGTCAAAATGTGACGTGTTCAAACCTCCGTGTCGAAGAAAACTCCCCCAAATGAACCCGTGTCATCAAATTGCCATGACACGGCCTATACGTATCAAATTATGGATATGACACTAGTCTCACACAACCAAACTAATATCAATTTGGTCCAATTGACCTATTGATGTGGTGCCCCGTTCCCCCTATTCGGGGAGCGCGACTAAGAAATACAAGACGGTATCGTTCGATTGTGATAGATTGAAACAAGAACTTGTCCTCGTTATGGATTTGCTTCTTCGGAACCGATTCCCATATTCAGTAGATCCTGCCCCCAGGATCGACTTAGCGGCAGAGTCAGAAGGGACCTCTCCGCTGTATCTTTTGTTGCCTAGTTTTCGCTATCGCTTGTTGCTTTCGTGTCTTGAGTTGGTTTTCATATTTGCTTGAGTTTTCTTAAAGGTTTCGATAGACTTCATTATTTTTGTTCATTGAACTGCACTTCAATTCCGAGATTGGAAAGAGTGAAAGAGGTATTGATCAAGCTGTTCCTGGCAATGCAGGTGAACGAGCAGTAGACGATGCGCGAGCAGAGTCCTGAAGCACCGCTTTCCTTTTCCCTTCCAACCAACTAAGTGAGTGGCTTATATTCGATCCAGTTGGCCCTTTTTCCAGTCTTCACACCTAAAAATCTTATATTCTTGTTTGCCCCGATCAGACGATACCAAGTAATAACTAAAAGATGTCAAGATAAAAAGGGAATAGACTTGGATTATTGTGCTTGTTATTCAACTTGGGAATGATTACTTATATTGTATGCTTGTTCGTTTGGAAATGTTCATCATATGCATAAATAAAAGTTAGAATGTATATTTCAAAATATGCTATGTATAGAACTCATCCTGCCTTGCAACAAATTGTTCAGGAAGACTATACAAAATGAATCGTGCAATGCTACTTGTCTTGTACTCGTGTTTCCTAAACTGCTTAAATGGTTAACTTGATATAAACTCTGTTTGATCATGGACAACTTGTGCACAAGGTCTTGGTTCCTGCGAACGGTTGCTGGGGTACTGCACCGATCCGATCCGAATGAAACTCTTGTTTAGTCTATTATGCTAGACGGGATGGCTTGTAGCACCTCTTGTGCTTTCGTTGCATACCATCCTCGTCACTGACTATAACTCGTCCATTTGGCATCCAGCCAGTGATCCCCTCGTATATTTAAACCTGTGCATGCTAACTTGTGTCTTCGTGGCAGGGAAGGACATGGTAAGTATTGTGCAGGTGGTTCAGACGGGCAGATAAATATCACCGAACGGTGGCAAGTATTTCATTGATTTCTATATCTATTGCTTGCTGTAAAATGAACTAAGGCAAGATAGAAAGACCACAAATAATATGCATGATTCATTAAAAATAACGTGTTGATTGGTATAGTTGGGTTAGCTTGCCTTCACCAGTATGTTTTGATGTACTGACCCTCGTTGAAACATGTTCCCCGCACTAAAGAGAGCCGAGCGAGGAACAGAAGTCAATCCCCGATCCAGTCCAGCTGTAGGCGCGTGTCCTGAGCGTGCCACTTTTTGAAGTATTCTAAACCAAGGAGCTAGCGACTCAAACTCTATGCATCTCCGTGGGAAGGCCATCATCCCGCCTGGAGGTCTTATATTTTGAAGTTTAGTAAAGAGATGTAATGTACATGACAACTATCTTATTTTGTGTCAATATTTTGTAAGCCCGTGCGGCAATTAGCTGACTCGTTCAAGAGTTTGTAATAGATGTTTGTAAAACCCCTATTCCTAGGAACCGTATATAATTTTTTAATTATTAGTTATTAATTTAATTATAGTAATTAGTGGCTAATTAGAAGAAATATATTTTTATTAATTTTTATTTTAGGTGTTGGTGAACTTAGGGGATTTATGGGACCATTAGAAATTTTTCTGAATTTATTTCATGTAGGAGACCCCTTGAGTAGTTGCTAGCTTAATGGTATGTATTAGTGTAATTCTAGATTTTTTCTATGAGTATATATATATATATATAAATATATATATATATATATATATATATTTAAAAGAAAATATAAAAGATTAGAAAAAGAAAAGAAAAGAAAAGAAAAACCATTAATATACTATTACTATTGGATCCTTAGCCCTCTACCCAAACCCACCTAACATTAAAGCCGCTACCCAAAGGAGCCCCAAACCCGCTGACTAGAAGCAACAACAGCCAACGTGAGTTGAACCCCGCGCCACCCCCATTGGGAATTAGTATAGCAACCCTTAGCAAGTCAAACCAAATACCCCCTAACCCGCGTACGTGAACCCGCCCCCTTCTCTCTCTTATATATTCATATATATTAACTTATTTCAACCAAATCCTAACCCTAGATCATCTAATCCCCTCCTCTTCCCATCTAGACCTAGAGAGCGCCGCCACCGCAGCCGGAGAACCCCGCCAGGACATCCAAACCAATCCTGACGACCGCGACCCCGCGCACTACAGATTTCTGCAGCGAGGTACCTGTGTTCCAGAGTTGTTTCCCGTCGCCTCGCTCAACCAAACACCACCACGTCTTCACTGGTACGCTCATCCCTTAACCCTCTTCAATATATATGTGATAGTAGACCTCGAACATTGCGTAACCATAGGCAAAAATAGCGCCAAAGTTGGCAAAAAAGACCAATTTCTGGGATCACAGAAAACTGCGATGATCATCTATGTTTTCGGATTCGTATCTCCCACCACAGAGATTCAAATTTGATGATTCTTTTTGGTATACGTAGACCACTTGACCTAGTTTTATTTTTGTTAAGTAACCCTAGATTATTAACTGTTGTAGGTAGAATTAAATTCGTTGAAAAACCCCGTAAACATACTTTTTTCAGATTTTCAAAAGTTGTGAAACGGAGCGCGCCCCGCCAAACGGGACCGCCCCGCCATGTACCAAGTGTACCAAATGGTGCACATAGTATACCCAGATATGTGAGAGTTCACGAAAACTGATTCGGACGTGTGCGCGCGCCAGAATCAGCCCGTATCCACGGATAAACCCCGTGTCGTAACTTTTGTGAAAGTCGTGCGCATTTTGTGCACGCTCATCAGATTGCGACGAAACTTGCACCACTGGACTCATGGTAATGCGCTGGTCCTGTGACCCAATTTTCATGCAAGTCTGAGACAGTTGACCAAGTCGCCAATTGGCGGGTCCAATGGTTAACTTTTTGGGCAAAATTATGTTCGGCTTATCGGATTCCACCTTTGGACATACCGTTGGGTTCATATTGACATCTAGAGTTTGTTTGACCTATAATTTATCCCATTTAGAGACTGTTACCCTTGGCACATTTTTGGTGCAAAGTGGGCCACACGTGGACCCCACTTTTACCCAAAATTACCGTTTTGCCCCTGTGTCCAAATTGGACGAAAGAAAAGTAATTTTTAGCTATTTTGCTCATTCCAGAAATGTTAGTGATGTCTATTTCAACATCCGGAGACGTTTGTTCGGAGGCCTTAGTTCCAGATTCCGTGTCCTTGATATTTGGACACGTACACTTTACAGATTTTTTGCCAGGCAAGTATACCTTGCTATTGTACTGTATTTATATTCCATATGATGTATGCATATTTATTTCTGTTTATTTAGTTCATTTATTTTAACTGCTATATAAAATTGCGTGTCCAAGGAACTTAGGTGCTACGACGGTGTCGTCGTATTATGTTTTTATTTATGTATATGCATTGGACCTACTTTATGAGACCAACCCATTTTCATGAGGCAGCACTAGGTATTCATTTGACTGTGACACATTTTTACACGAGTTGTGAGTCTCATATAGATCACGGACTTATGTATTGACTAATTATCGGTGCGTGTGGGACGTGCGCTAGGGATAACTGCCGTAGAAACTTTGTATGCTAACGGACCTGGCAGTTATTAGAGGTATTATCGTGTTATAGATGTGACATGCTTAGAGCATGGGGTGGGGAGAACAACAAGTACTGCATTTGAGCTCCTTTGCACTTTTTTTATTGTGCGCCCGGATTCTCCGTCGGAGATACGGGTGGTGATGACCACTATATATTATATATTATCAGGCGGGCCACCGGCGTTCAAAAGACGACGTGCCTTTTAGGCCCCTGGATCTCCGAGAGAACCATGCCAATCCCAATTTTCAGCCAGATAGCTCACTCGTGGAAAAAGTTGTTCTTAACTGCATTCACTTAGACGGTTAGGAGACCCTATTGGATGTTTATATTTCAGTACTTTATTGGCATATTTATATGTATCTTGTTACGTCCCTCTGAGGACCTGGTCCCTTTTCAGATATAGATAAGCAAGAGTATCCGCAGGAGTATGGACCTGGACCTGATGCTACTTATCAGTCTGAGGAGGTCTTACCTTCAGAATATATGTGATTCATTGCAGCTGTTTAGAGATTCTAGTTGCTATTCTTAGAGACATTTATTCTTATATTAGAGTTTATTCTCTTCTCTCTTTAGTAGTTTTGGTATAGTCGATTGCAGTGGATTTGTTTCCATCCGACTATCATACTTTGAGATTTATTATTTGATACTCATCTTTGATATTCAGTTATTCATTTCCATTTATTTATTTATTTGTGCTGTGGATGAGATATAGATTGCGTGTGACTTGTGGTGACAGTATAATACCACTGTGGATTGGATATTCATGTACAGTGTACGTGTGTATATGGTTTCCATATATTGGAGTTCGTATATATACGGCTGGCATGTTACGTATTCCTAGTCCTACGTATTTTGGGACTGGGGTGTGACATATTTTTAGTGGTGGCCCATGCAGGTCGAGAATATATTGTCTCGGTTACGTCACTGTACCGAACAAGCCTGCGTATAGGAATAGAGTATAAGGATCTCATCCACGCTGGACTGAAACTCATCCTTCCTATTTAATACTTGCATCCTGTTTGATTCTTATACTTCTTCTAATCGTTTTGTACATCACCTGCAGAGAGATGGATATGCAAAATGGATGTACTACCGCCGATGGCGACACAACTTCTGGAGTCAATGGTCAGACTCAAGGAGGGACCCCAACGCTTCCTAGGCTTCCGGGGCCAGATGGACAGACTCACACTCCAATTCCATCTAATCTTTCCGCTCCACCTATTGGGAACCTTCCAGCTTTTCCAACACCGTAAGATGGCCAAGCGCAGCTGTTCCAATTCTTTCAGATGATGATGCAGGAACAAAGGCAGCAGGCAGCCGAGCAGAGGCAAGAAATTTTGGTAGCACTTGAGAGGATGGCTGCACAGGCTACAGTATCAGCCCAAGCACTAGCTCCAGTACCTCGAGCTAGAGTGGGATCAGTAAAGGACTTCATTCAGATGGGTCCGAGGCCGTACAAGGGTACTGAGAGCCCAGAGGAGACTACCAACTGGATCACTCACACGCAGAAGCTATTGGAGGCATCGCAGTTACCTACAGACCTATGGATGACAGGTGTACGGACGCTTCTAGATGGTAATGCTCATCACTGGTGGGAATCCATGGAGCGCCAGTTGGGTACATACCAGACTTGGGAGCAGTTCTTGGAGTGCTTCGAGGGAAAGTACTTCCCGGACACCGTCAGAGATACCTTGTATGATCAGTTTCTTCACCTAGAGCAAAGGAACCAAATAGTTAACGAATATGATGCCGAGTTTAGTCGACTCAGCAAATATGGCGCTACTTTGATACCAGATAACTTAGCTAAGGCTAAGAGGTTTCATCGCGGACTAACTCAGGAGCTCCAACATTACACAAGCTCACAGTCCCGGATCTCTTATGCCGAGTTGCTGACAGAAGCCAGATTGTAAGAAACCATCAGCAGAGAAAAGGGAAGTCAGCTGAGGACACAACAAAGATCGGCAAGGATACAGCAAGGACCGGCAAGGACACAATAGGAAGGACCTATCAAACGCCCCTTGGCACAACAGCATCAGCAACACAGAGCCGGACCGTACCAGATTCCGAAAAAACCCCAATGTAATTATTGTAGGAGGATTGGACATATTTCGAGAGATTGTCGGACCCGCTTGGGTCAGTGTATGAGATGTGGCTCCGGACAGCACCTGGCGAGAGACTGCCCAATGCAGCAGACACTTCCACCGCCAGTTCAGAGACTAGCGCTTTCAGCATCGAAGCCAACTCAGCATATGACTGGACCGGGAGCACCTCGACCCCCAGCAGCAGGAGGATTTCAGAGAGTACCACCGCTACCTACCCAGGAGGATCAGTATACGAGGGCCAGACATGGACAGTCGCAGAGGAACGGACGAGCTTTTGCATTGGAGGTAGATGACATGGATCATGAGGTGGATGTCATGGAAGGTATTACTCTTGCTTTTACTTTTTCTGCTGTGACATTGTTTGATACAGGAGCCACCCACTCATTCATATCATCTAGTTTTATTGCCAAACACAACATTGCTTCTACACCTTTATCTAGTTGTGTTAGAATTCTTACCAGAGGAGGAGTTATACCAGTTAGCCGAGTTTGTAGATCGTGTCCTATAGTTATACGTGGCAGAGAGATGAACGCCCAACTCTTAGTCCTTCCTATGCCATCTTTTAATATTGTGCTTGGAATGGATTGGCTAAGCAAGTACCATGCTTTCTTCAATTGCTTTGGAGGAAGCATTCTTTTTAAGGTACCAGGCCAGCCTGAACTTGAGTTTGCAAGAGGATCCACAGAAGCCATGGATGGTATTCAGCTTGCAATGGACGATGTTGTTTATCATCCCATTATTTCAGAATTTCAAGACGTCTTTCCAGAGGAATTGCCAGGACTACCCCAGACAGCGACGTAGAGTTTTCAATTGAACTAGCACCCGGAGCAGCACCTATAACATCGCTTGTTTACACACTGGTGAGAAGGAGATGGATGAGCTGAAGGCACAATTGAAAGAACTGGAAGAGAAAGGTTTCATCCGACTTAGTGCATCACCCTGGGGAGCACCAGTATTGTTTGTACCAAAGAAGGATGGGTCAGTGCGTATGTGCATTGACTACAGAGCCTTGAATGCAGTGACAGTAAAGAACAAATATCCATTGCCACGCATTGATGACTTATTTGATCAACTCAGTGGAGCCAAAGTATTCTCGAAGATAGGTTTGAGATTGAGATATCACCAGGTGAAGGTACGGAAGCAGGACATTCCGAAGATCACATTCAGAACAAGATATGGGCACTACGAGTTTTTGGTCATGCCATTTGGATTGACCAATGCTCCAGCTATCTTCATGGACTTGATAAATCGAGGCTTCCACCAGTATTTGGACTAGTTCATGGTCGTCTTCATAGATGATATACTTGTCTATTCGAAGAGCCACGAGGAGCACGAGAAACACTTGCGGATTATTCTAGAGACTTTGAGGAGAGAGCAGTTATATGCAAAGCTCAGCAAATATGAGTTCTTCTTGGACAGAGTCTCATTTCTTGGGCATGTTGTTACAGAAGATGGTATTTCTGTTGATCTAGAGAAGATCTCAACAGTTAAGACATGGCCTGTTCCTAAATCAGCAGCAGAGGTGAGGAGTTTCCTTGGACTTGCGGGATATTACCGACGGTTCATGGAAAACTTCTCAAGGATAGCGGCACCTATGACTCATTTGACTTGTAAGGATCAAGAATTTATATGGACCGACGAGTGTCAAGCCACCTTTGAAGTGTTGAAGAAGCGACTGACTACAACACCAGTATTGACTATTCCGTCAGGATCAGAAGGTTATGTGATCTATAGTGACGCATCAGGAAAAGGCTTGGGATGCGTATTGATGCAGCATGGCAAGGTGATTGCATATGCATCTAGGTAGTTACGAGTACATAAGAAGAATTATCCGACTCATGACTTGGAACTTGCAGCCGTTGTATTTGCTCTGAAGCTATAGAGACATTACTTATATGGGGAACGAGTGGAGATCTATACTGACCACAAAAGCCTCAAGTACGTCTTCACGCAGAAGGAGTTAAATATGAGGCAACGTCGATGGCTCAAGTTGATGAAAGATTTCAAGTTAGAGATATATTATCACTCTGGCAAGGCTAACGTGGTAGTAGACACGTTAAGCCAGAGATCAGCAGCTTACTTCTTGACAGCACAGAGGGAACTATTGGAGGACTTGCAAGAGCTTGGCATTGAAGTGATATTACCCGGAGCAGATGGGACACTAGCCAACTTGCAAGTACAATCATCATTAGTAGAGAGGATCAAGGCAGCTTTGCCTATAGACGCCAGGTTCAGAAGACTGAAGGAAAGGACAGAGGCCGAAGAGCAGACAAGATTGCACATTTATGAGGATGGGACATTACGATGTGGTGATCGTCTTTATGTTCCAAATGGAGAGATTCGACAGGAGTTGATGACAGAAGCTCATAGTTCAATATATTCTATTCATCCTGGAGGTACCAAGATGTATCGCGACTTACGCCAGCATTTTTGGTGGCATGGAATGAAGAGAGAGATAGCTCGCTTTGTAGCTAAATGTCTGGTATGTCAACAAGTGAAGGCGGAGCACCAGAGGATAGCAGGATTATTGCAACCACTTCTGATTCTAGAGTGGAAGTGGGAACACATCACTATGTACTTCGTCACGGTATTTTCCAAGAGTCCAAGTGAGAGAGATGTAGTGTGGGTAATAGTGGACCGACTCACCAAGTCAGCGCATTTTATACCTTTTAGAGTTGGCCAGCCTACAGAAGCTTTAGCTGACTTATATATAAGGCAGATCGTAAGATTGCATGACATACCAGTCAGCATTGTATCAGACAGAGATTCGTGTTTTACATCGTACTTTTGGAGGAGCATGCAAGAGAGTCTTGGAACTCGTCTGAAGTTCAGTATATCTTATCACCCGCAGACAGATGGGCAGTCGGAGCATACTATTTAGACATTGGAGGATATGTTGAGGGCTTGCATGTTAGACTTCGGAGGATCATGGGAGGACCACCTACATCTTGTGGAGTTTTCTTACAACAATAGCTATCAAGCGAGTATTCAGATGGCTCTGTTTGAAGTATTGTATGGAAGAAAATGTAGGTCTCCTGTGTGTTGGAGTAACGTGGGAGAACGTCAGATTCTGGGACCATAGTTGGTGGTCAATACCGTAGAGATAATTAAGAAGATTTAGGGACACTTGCGAGCAGCGCAAGACAGGCAGAAGCAGTGGGCAGACCTTCATCATCGTCCCTTAGAGTTCAAAGAGGGCGATCATGTCTTCTTGAGGATATCACCTACTAGAAGCACCATTCGATTTGGAGGGCGCGGCAAGTTGAGTCCAAGGTATATTGGACCATTTGACGTGCTTGAGAGAGTGGGAGAAGTGGCATATCGACTTGCGCTACCACCTTCACTTGAGGGAGTACATGACGTATTTCATGTGTCGCAACTCAGGCGATATATGGCAGACAACAGTCATGTTCTCGACCATTCGGAGATCACCATTGGGCCGAGCTTGTCATACCAAGAGCAACCCGTGGGAATCCTTGATCGTCGAGAGAAAGTGTTGAGGAACCAGTCTATTCCCTTGGTTTGCGTAGCATGGAGGCATGGCGCGCCAGGAGAATCAACTTGGGAGTACGAGGATGACATGCGTAAGCATTTTTTGAACCTATTCGCAGACCAAGGTATAAATTTACTTTGTTAATTTATATCTTATACCATCCTTGCCACTCTATCGTGGCTTAATTTTAATTTTGAGGACAAAATTTTTATAAGTTGGGTAGAATGTAAAACCCCTATTCCTAGGAATCGTATATAGTTTTTTTAATTATTAATTATTAATTTAATTATAGTAATTAGTGGCTAATTAGGAGAAATATATTTTATTAATTTTTATTTTAGGTGTTGGTGAACTTAGGGGATTTATGGGACCATTAGGAATTTTTTCGAATTTATTTCATGTTGGAGACCCCTTGAGTAGTTGCTAGCTTAATGATATGTATTAGTATAATTCTAGAATTTTTCTATGAGTATATACATGTATATATATATATACATATATATTTAAAAGAAAATATAAAATATTAGAAAAAGAAAAGAAAAGAAAATAAAAGAAAAACCATTAATATACTATTACTATTGGATCCTTAGCCCTCTACCCAAACCTGCCTAGCATCAGACCCGCTACCCAAAGGAGCCCCAAAACCGCTGACTAGAAGCAACAACAGCCAACGTGAGTTGAACCCCGCGCCACCCCCATTGGGAATTAGCACAGCAACCCTTAGCAAGTCAAACCAAATACCCCCTAACCCGCGTACGTGAACCCGCCCCCTTCTCTCTCTTATATATTCATATATATTAACTTATTTCAACCAAACCCTAACCCTAGATCATCCAATCCCCTCCTCTTCGCATCTAGACCTAGAGAGCGCTGCCACCGCAGCCGAAGAACCCTACCAGGCCATCCAAACCATTCCCGACGACCGCGAGCCCGCGCACCCCGCGCACTGCAGATTTCTGCAGCGAGGTACCTGTGTTTCAGAGTTGTTTTCCGTTGCCTCGCTCAACCAAATGCCATCCCATCTTTACCGGTACGCTCACCCCTTAACCCTCTTTAATATCTGTGTGATAGTAGACATCGAACAACGCGTAACCATAGGCAAAAATAGTGCCAAAGTTGGCAGAAAAAGACCAATTTTTGTGCACGCTCGTTAGATTGCGACAAAACTTACATTACTGTACTCATGGTAACGCGCTGGTCCTGTGATTCAATTTTACGCAATTCTGAGACAGTTGACCAAGTCGCCAATTGGAGGGCCCTACGGTTGACTTTTTGGGCAAAATTGTGTTCGGCTCATCTAGAGTTTGTTTGACCTATAATTTGTCCCATTTAGAGACTATTACCCTTGGCATATTTTCGGTGTAAAGTGGGCCACATGTGGAACCCCACTTTTATCCAAAATTACCGTTTTGCACCTGTGTCCAAATTGGACGAAAGGGAAGTGATTTTTAGCTATTTTGCTCATTCTGGAAACGTTTGTGATGTCTATTTCAGCATCCAGAGACGTTTGTTCAAAGGTCTTAGTTCCAGATTCTGTGTCCTTGACATTTGGGCGCGTACATTTTACAAATTTCTTGCCAGGCAAGTATACCTTGCCATTGTACTGTATTTACATTTCATATGATGCATGCATGTTTATTTTTATTTATTTAATTTATTTATTTTAACTGCTATATAAAATTGCACGTCCAAGGAAACTTGGGTGCTATGACGGTGTCGTCGTATTATGTTTTTATTTATGTATATGCATTGGACCTACTTTATGAGACCATCCCATTTTTATGAGGCAGCACTAGTTATTCATTTGACTGTGACACATTTTTACACGAGTTATGAGTCTCATATAGATCACGGACTTACGTATTGACTGATCATCGGTACGTGTAGGACGTGCACGAGGGATAACTGCCGTAGAAACTTTGTATGCTAGCGGACTTGGCAGTTATTAGAGGTATTATCGTGTTATGGATATGACATGCTTAGAGCATGGGGTGGAGAGAACAATAAGTACCGTATTTGAGCTCCTTTGCACTTATTCTATTGTGTGCCCGGATTCTCTACCGGAGATACGGGTGGTGATGATCACTGTATATTATATATTATCAGGCGTGCCACCGGCGTTCAAAAGACGACATGCCTTTTAGGCCCCTGGATCTCCGAGAGAACCATGCCAATCCCAGTTTTCAGTCAGATAGCTCACTCATGGGGAAAGTTGTTCTTAACTACATTCACTTAGACGGTTAGGCGATGTTTGTGGTATTAAACGAAAGAATGAAAGTGTATTTCAATGACGGGGTTTGTGCGAAACCCGCGCCCTTTGGTTTACAAATAAACTTGTACAATATAATCCTATACAAGGATGTGGGAGTACAATTTATTTAATCTGGGTATAAATTGCTATAGGTGTCTGATCTGCGGTCAATCACTTTAGCCCTTGGACCACGCGATATTGAAGAAGTGCCGTGGAAGACAGGTAGCAGCTTCGAAGGTTGCAGGAGAGGGTGGATGCACGATGCCGAAGTCGTTGATCCCCGCTCTTTGCCTGAGCTCCGGGCTCTCTCTCTCTCTCTCTCTCTCTCTCTCTCTCTCTCTCTCCTCCTTGTTCGATCTTCTCCGACTGTCGACCTTGGATCTGGTATTGGTACTCTTGACCGAATTTTCCGACCTGGGATCTAATATCGGTTTCTTGACCAATTTTTCGACCTGGGATCTGATATCGGTTTCTTGACCAATTTTTCGACCTTGTTCCCCATTGACAGGGGCCTCTATTTATAGAGTCTTTGGTGACAGTGACTACTCCGTTGGTGTAGCAACCGAGGAGTGGAAAGTACAACACCCTTTTACACAACGGTTAAAGTAACCAATGCCTACGTGTAGATGATCTTTTGACTGAGCGGGTGACGTGGGTCAAACTAAGGGGACACAACACGTACGGTTGCTACTAAGATCACGGCGTAAAAGCCACGCGGGTAGGTATCCATTGTGTAGAAGAGGTTGGCGTAGAAGCCAAATGTCCGTCACCATGGCATATAAGCCAAGTAGGCATAGAAGCCGAACAAGCATAGAAGTCGAGTAGGCATAGAAGCCGAGCAGGCATAGAAGCCGAACAGACATAGAAGCCGAGTAGGCGTGAAAGCCGAGTAGTCGTAGAGACTGAGTGGGCGTGGAAGCCGCATGAGCACAGATCCTGAATGGGCGTAGAGACCGCTGCATATCGTGCCAGAATGGGCGTAGAAGCCGCTTGAGCACAGATCCTGAATGGGCGTAGAAGCCGCTGCATATCGTGCTGATATGGACGTCTTAGCCAGAATTATGGCTTTTGAAGATATAACCAAATCTCTTGCAGGGATTTGCCATCACCTTATGCATTAAATGCGGAGGCGTGTTTCGAAGGTCTGCAGGCCTTCTGTGCACCCGTCGCAGAGACGTATCTTGAGAGAAACTGTCACCGCTCTGTGCAATTAGACGTAGAGACGTGCCTTAAATCCCGTACGAAGTGCAGCTTTTGACGTGGCAGGCGGTTTGTCTGCTGCGGAGCGTAAAATAGCTCATGTTTGCCTGTGTAAAATAGGGCGGTGTATTCCCTTGTACGCAAAAGAGCGATTTATGCTGAGGGGACTCCAGTAAACGATGGTTTGGTGATATTTTACCAAACCCTCTGCATTAAATAATGAGATCCGCCATCATACTGTGGGATGCGTCCCGAGAGGTCTGCCATCGTTTCCAGCCATCGTCTAGGTAGCCGTGCATCACCTTTTGTCAGGAGTCAGAGGTCAGATTCACTGCGTGACTTGACAGGTTCATTTTGGGGAAGATGAAGCGTTCCTCGTACGCTATCGCGCTGCTTTGAGAGCGGTTGAGTTTTATGCCATGGAGGCGATGAAGAACTCTGTTTCACGCTGGAGCGGCCTAGACGTACTGCATTTATGCGGATGGTCCTTTGAGCTTTATTCTTCACGCTGTATTTTAGCGGAGAAAACTCTGTCGTACGCCTGATGGCTCTGAAGGCCTCTGCTTACGCTGCTCTGTATCAAGAGGCTGTGTAGCTCTTCCCAGCGTATTTTTCATGCTTCTACAAGACCCCCTTCAGAGCTTTTAAATTCCTTGGAATTTGAGACGCTTTGAACGAAGCATGAATGGCCCCTCGTAACTCGAAACATTTCTGAGTGGAGCGTTAAAACGGTCGGTGCAGAATTTATGGCGGATTTATGGGGGACCGCTGTGATCTCTTTTGCCTATAAAAAGGCTGGGAGAGTTAACCTGTTCTCCCCACATCTTCATCACCACGCAGAGATGATCACCGGAGTTCGCCGGGTTGATTTGAGGAAGAAGGAGATCATGTTCTTCCAGCGTGTAAGGAGCCAAAAAAGACGGCATCTTCGAGCAAGTGTCCACTGCAACGATGGATCATGGAAGGATATCTTAGCCTCCCTTGCTCGGGATAATCAGCAACTTTGTATGGCGTTGCCCCAGGAGAGAGGAAGGGTCGTATTTGACCACACAACTTGCTAGCTGTATCTCTTCTCCTTAGATCCCCGCGGACGAGATTAGACAAACCGTAATCTATCATCCCCGATCGAGCTGGGTGGAAGACCCCTCAGCTGGATCGGCCATGGCGAATGGAGGATCTTCTTGTTCATTACTGTGGAAGTAAATGAACCGCCATGGAAGAAGAGGAAGACCTGCACCGATGCGAGAACCCGGTAGAACGGATTCTGGGGGCGATCTTCAGACGACGAGGGGGTATCTCCTTTGTAGATGGAGTTTCCCTCAGATGTAATCATGAAAATGAAAAGAAAACCCTTGTAGATTGGATTTCCCTCATATGTAATCATGATTTTGATCTTTAATAAAAATCGTCTTTCTTCTTCATATGATCATCTTGCCATATGTTGCTGTGAAGTCTGAATATGTGCAGCTTCAACACGTCTAAATCTGTACGCCGACTCTGTAGAAAGAGTGCTAGGTCCTGTCCTTTACGCATAGCGAGTAGTTCATAGAACGCTGTAGAGAATTTTGAACATCTTAGAACTGTCTTGTTGCTGGGACTGAGGAACTGCGTAGAGCTCTGAACTTCTGATAAACAGAATTTTTGTTCAGTCTTCACCTTTAAGAGTGACTTCTCGAAAATCCCTTGGAACAGGGTCGAGGAATGGCTCTCAAAAAACTGAGTTGCCATCTTTTGATAGACGAGATATTCAGACTGGAGTTTGGATGAACCTCCAATTGACCCGAGAAGAGTAATTTCTCAATGTTTGAACTCTTGTATGTTTCGGGTACTTGGGATATGTTGAGGCCAAGGAGGAGTATCTTCTGTGTAAACTCCTGTAAATGACCATCTTGGGGACCGTTCGAATATACGAAAAGTCGTGGAGCGAGAAATCATCAGTCTGTAGCCTCCGGGCGTAAAATACCGTCGAGCATAAAATTGTAGACTTGTAGTTCCTGTGCGTGAAGTCATGGGTTTTGTAGCCTCTCGAGCATAAAAGCTACTAAGCACAAAGGCATCCGGGCCAAAAATTTGACTTGTAGCTGTCGAACGTAAAGTTGTAGATTCGTAACCGTCGAGCGTAGGAAGTTCCTTTAGCGTAGAACTGTATATCTGTAGCCTGTGAGCGTAGAACACCATCGAGCGTGAAATCGTAGACTTGTAGTTCCTGTGCGTGAAGTTATGGGTTTTGTGGCCTCTCGAGCATAAAAGCTACTGAGCACAAAGGCATCCGGGCCAAAAACCTGACTTATAGCTGTCGAACGTAAAGTTGTAGATTCGTAGCCGTCGAGCGTGGGAAGCTCCTTTAGCGTAGAAATATATATCTGTAGCTCCTGAAAAGAAAATTTCTCCGAGCGTGAAGTCTTGCGGATCTGTTGCTTCTGAGCGTAAACTGAGCGCTATCGAGCGTGAGATCATCGATTTGGTATCTGTTGAGCGTAAAGTCGTAGATTTGTGGCCTCTCGAGGGTAAAAGCTACTGAGCACAAAGGCATCCGGGCGTAAAACCATAGACTTATAGCTTGCGAGCGTAAAACCGTAGATCTGTTGCTGTCGAGCGTAGAAAGCTCCTTCAGCGTAGGACCTGCTGAACCGTCTTTGCACGAAAAACTTTTTGAATTTGCTGACTGTCCGTCTTTCAAGGTTAGTGGTCTGACGTGGCATCCAATCATAACCCATTATTTAATTTTGTGAGATTTGGTTAGGGTCTCGAGGAGTCCGTCTGAGGATTCGAAGAGTCGGCCCGAACTCTATATATATCCCAAGTTCTCTGAGAAAGAAACTTTTTATCCGTCTTCTGTGAAAGAGAGCTTTCGACTGTTTGAGTTTTTCTTCGTTCTCTCGAATCTTCAGAAAATGGCGTCGAAACAAACCTCCTTCGCTAAGGGAAAGGGTATAGGTTCCTCTTCTCATTCTTCTGCCCCAGCGAGGGAGTCTTTGGTCGGTCAAGGCGAACTTCCTTCTGAGCGAAGTGTCCCACCGACGAGCAGTGCACCCGGTCTTCGAGGTAAAGCCTTCGGGGTGACAAAAATGACGAAAAATCCTTCGCACATGTTGAACGTGACCGCGCTAGGTCATCTTCTGTGCTGATAGCCTCTTCTTGAGGAAGATGATGAACGGAGGCATTTTCATCTTTTACGCCCACATTTCTAATGTGTCAGCGTAAAGACTCCATATTTTCGTAGTTCTGAGCGTAGAAGCTTTGGCTACCGAAAATTGGGGTATATCGTAAAATTTGAATTTTTACGCTTGTGGGGGGACCTCCGGCGTAAAATTGCCAGATTTGCACAATCCTGCGTAGAGCACAGACTGTTGTTTCTTTCGGTCCGTATGTTCATGCAAGACTTGTGATGACGTATTTTCCTTGCACTTTTGTAGTTGACTTGGGTGAGTCTCCACTGGCCGAGGTGATGGGCTCCGCTGCTGGGATGCTGCACTCGAACTACCTGGAGGATCTGTCCCACGTGTCCTTCCCTATCTCCGGACCCCAGTACCCTGAAGGAAGGAGGGTCTTAATATCGGCTCAGGGCGAGCGAATGCTGCTGAGCATGATCAACGGGGAGCCTCTGACTTATGTAGACGGGGAGCCGTACGTAAAGCCGGCTTTCCTTTTTGGGGACATGATCGACAAACAGTCCCAGACGAAGCCTAAGAGGGAGCCCTGGGTCTTCTCAGCCGAGAATTTGGTTTTGTACCTGCCAACGATGCCGAGGGATTATCCCATCTTGGCCTTCTTCCATGCGACGCATCCTAGAAAGATATCGTGGACGCTGACTCCTGATCTTCACGGTAAGCCGGGGAAGATTTTTCATCTAAAAGGAGCTGACCAGGGGTCATTCGTCAGTCGCCCCTCCGGCGTTGTGACATTGTTCAGAGGACTGTGCCCGGGCAGTGTTCCAAGTGAGGATAGCTTGGTGATCCAGCTGATCCAATTCCCGACCTTCTGCAACGACTTCATGGGTCGAGGTGGGGTATATCCCAAGGAGAATCCTCAGTGCAATGGGTGGATCACCCCAACGAACTCCCGATAGAGATGCCTAGTTGACTGGGCCTTGAAGCACTTCCAAAGAGAGTTGGAGGGCATTGGACTATATGCCGCTGTGAGTGCAACGAGCGTCGGGTTGCCTCCGAATCCCAATTTGTTCCTGGCGCTGATGGAGCGGTACATTCCGCTCACCGGGACCTTTGCCACTCCACTGGGGGAGTTGGGGTTGGCGCTCCATGAGATGGCAGTTGTCTCGAGACTGCCGATGGGGGATACTCCATATGAAGAGTATGTTCCCACCAACCGGGAGTTGGGGGATTTGGACCCTCGGGTGGCGGAAGTATATCAGGAGCTGATGTGTCAATACTTCGCGTGCACCGCCTTTTATAACGAGCCTTCTAATTTGGCTCACACCACCAAGTGGATGTCCTACCTCTTCTTCCACCGAGCCGGGGCCGCCAGGTCGGAGAAAGCCCCGGGAGGCAAGAATGAGCCCGTGAACTGTTTGGGCGTGCTTAGTGCCCAGGTTGTGGAGACTCTTATGGAGGAGGCTGAAGCTTCAGACCAGATTCTTGTCGAGGGGGTAGGAAAGTACCCGGAAGGCACCAAGGCCTGTAGTTACTTGAGGCATTGTCACAGGCCTTTGTCTAAGGAAGCCCAGCTGGCTGGTTTCCTCTCCATATGGTTGCGCCGAGTAGTGGTGCCAGGTACCGCGTCCGTGGACCGCATTTACCAAAATATCCTGTGGCCGGCAGTGCGCCTGGTGTTTGGGGCAAGACTGGGCTTGCTTCCTGCCATGGTGTGCCGTATACAGGCTGGCTTGAGAGCCATAACTGGCGGGTTGCTCGTCGACGAAGCTCGACGTGAGAGTTTTCCTAGGGTGGAGTTACCATACCTATACTTGATGGGATGGTTGGTTCTCCACAATCCCCGGGTGATGTCTTCTGGGTCCGGTAGCAGCTCGGGGGGTATATTCTTGCTGAATTACAAGGATTCCTCTTGGAATATGAGCACAGTTTTAGACTGCCGGCTGGTGTTGAACCTCGGCCACGGTTGGAAGCTCCTCTGTACTGCTCCCCCCGTGCATCGCAATCAATCAGGGGTGCGGCTTGAGGATTCAGGTGGAGAGAAGACCGACCTTTCCCCGGAAGCTTTTAACTGGTTGGTCTGTATTAGACCCTCCCATTTGCTGTACAGGAGCGAAGATCACTGCTTCTTCGAGCCCTACTTGCCTAGTCGGTTTGCCAGGCAGTTTGGGTACGATCAGCTGCATGTGGGCAATGCCGTTACCAGCTTTAGGTCCAGGGGTGGACTCATTGATGGAGCTAGAGGGTGGCGATATTTCCTTATGGGTTGTACGAGGGCAACCTTCATTATGCCGGTTGTTACAACCTCCACGGAGCTTCGCATTCTCCATTCTTACGCCCAGTTTTACGTGGCGATCAACACCTTCCATCGTGATTTCGACGTGCGTGGAAGCTTCCGGGTGCCTTCTCCCAAGCCTAGGGGAAGAGTTGACGTCCCTTCGGTTTCTTCGGACGAAGGTGAGGAGTCTGGTACTCCGGACGAGCCGCTGGTATCGGTGCCGAGGTGCGAAGTGCCTCTGCCTGCGGGGGCTTTGGTAGTCCCTTCTGGGAAGCGACGGGCTTCTGCTCTGAAGGAAGTTTCTCTTTGCAAGAGGAGGAAGGAGACGGTTGCTCGTCCTCTCCGCATTCCTGGCATTGCGGCTCCTGGGAGTGAGCCTGCCTCTCCCTACCTCGGGGATGACTCCTTGGCTGGAGGTTCCTCGCCTTCTAGAGAGGGGCCTCCTACAGTTCCGGTCGTCGATGCCGGAGAATCCTCGTTAGAGGTGGCTGTGGCGGCTATTGCTCCAGGTAGCGGAGCGAGATTGCCTGTGTGGCCGAGGCAGATGGGAGAATCTTTCCTGAGGCCAGCAGCGGGCATGACTCCTGCCGCGTTAGTGAGCGCGCCTGGCGAGATTCCGGTCGATGAACTTCGACCGCGTCTTGGCGGAGGCCTGACAGAACTCTCAGCGATGTCGGTCGGCCCACCTCCTTCTCCAGGCATGACGATTCGTATTGCGTCATTAAGGCGTGGTTTAGCTATATCGACTGCAGATGCGTCGTATATGCCGTTGGCTTCGGGTAAAATGTCATTTTTATGTCTCATTTGAGAAAGATTGTCATCATACTGATATTGACTTTCTCGTCTTCTTCTCAGGGGATAGCGCCCACGGGGAGTATAACGTTGAAGCGCATTCTAGTTTCGCTCGAGCTTCTAACGAGGAGGCGTTCGTCTTTGATGAGGAAGTGGCTTCGGGGGCCAGTACGCCTGGAGTAGCTTCGTCGCCTCGAGAGGAGGATGAACACGTCGTCGTGACCTTGCCTCTTGTGAGTGTGGCGATGACTTCGACCGCCGTTACCGCACCTTCTTCGATTGTGCCATGTGTCGATGCGACGGCTATTGCCACCTCGTCTGCAATCATCCCTGGAGGGGGACTTGCTGACATTGCGGGTGCTCCCGACGTTCAGTCGAATCTAGTTGCGTTGACCGAGCAACATACCAGCCTTTTCTATACCGGTTTGAGAACGATGGTGTCAATGGTGTTAGCGAAGAGTCTGGATTTTGAGAACCTAAGGAAGACTTCTCTTGCGTCGATCGGGGTTATCAGGGAGCTCGGCGATCCTGGGGTAGCTGATGTAACGCCCCGCTCCGCGCCGGCATTATGTATCAAGGTGAGTGGGCAGAACTTCGTTCTCTGATTCTTGCACGCCTTAATAATAACCTGAGTTTTTGCTTGCAATATTTTCTTAAGAGAATGACAGAACCTGCCTTGCATGTTAATGAACGAACTCACCTAGCTTGTCTTTGAAACAATGCCTGCTTAACGAGAATCCTGAATCGCCTGCTTAGAGTGCATGAATATGTTCACTATCGTCTATGCTTCGAGAGAACCATACTGTGCCTGAACGTGTTCAAGTGATAAGTCGGATTGCCCCACAACAATGAGTGTATTCTGATGGTTCGTCTCGTCTACATACTAGAGTTTATTTGATAGTGTTCCATGCATTCGCACGCGGTCGGACAATGGCTATTGGTGGAGAGCTGAACTGCATGTGTCCTGGCTGCTACCATGATAGTGCAAAGCAACCATGAGTCACAGCTGCCTCTAGCATCAGATAAAGAGTCATTGGTATGCTGTTCCACCAGCTGCCGATCCTGAGATACTCGGGGACCGCCCTGCATATAGCTAAGTCATTGTGTTGGCTTGGATAGTGACTGCCCCTAAGAATTTGCATTGTGTGTCTAGCTATGCATCTGACCCTCGAGTCGCACGAGACACGCTACGCACACCCTGATACATGAACGGTTTGCTTGCTTGCATATTCAATATGAAACTCTGTTTCCAAACATGTTTCTAAACAAGTAAATCGACTCTGCTAGAACTGTATGAAACGAACCTAGGTAAAACTAGTAAGATCACTAGTAATGTAATATTTTATAACATGATTACTTAGTGCCTGTTTGAGTGAATGCTTATTTCTGTTCAGTTGATTTATCTCACCAGTACTTGTATAAAGTGCTGACCCACCAATAGTTTACTTGTTCGCAGGTACTGGATCGTCCGAGGGAGCGATAGGCGTACCACAGTCCCGAAGACCCGGAATCGTGGTTTCGATTGTTGCCCCGAGAATGTTATCGTATAAGGGGGCATAATGTATGGAACGAACGTGTGCCTTTGCTAAAGAAAACCCAAGTTGCCTCGATTATCCCGAACACTCAGTTGGCTAAATGCATTGCATTACAACAAGCCCCTTTTCGCTGCTTACTCGATTGATGCGATGATAGCCAACTATCAACTTAAACGATTGGCCTTGCACGGGCGCAACCCCAGGCCCGTGCGGCATCACGTCCCCCGAAAGCTCGAACGGGCCATTCGCTTGGCTCCCTTCCTCCCTCGCACCCGCGGGACGGGCGCGGTAATTCGTGTCCGGCGCACCGAGGCACGGTGATACGTATCCGGTTCCGCACGGGCGTGGGGCAGGGCGGAGCGGGGGCCCGGGCGGGACCGGGTCGTGACAGGATGGTATCAGAGCGGAATCGATTCTCTGGCCCAAACCGTTGCTATGACTCTGAGATATTATCAATATGGTTTTGCAAAGAGCGTTCCATACAATAAGTCCATAGATATTCTCAAAGTGCAAAATGTTTCCTGAACTTGAATTGCTTGATTGTTTCGATTGAGTACGGCGAGGGACGACACTATCGCTACTCGGGATATCGAGAAGTTTATCCTTGAAGTTTCGAGGACGAAACTTTTTGTTGGTTGGTAAGTATGTAACGCCCCGCTCCGCGCCAGAGTTATGTATCAAGGTGAGTGGGCAGAACTTCGTTCTCTGATTCTTGCACGCCTTAATAATAACCTGAGTTTTTGCTTGCAATGTTTTCTTAAGAGAATGATAGAACCTGCCTTGCATGTTAATGAACGAACTCACCTAGCTTGTCTTTGAAATAATGCCTGCTTAATGAGAATCCTGAATCGCCTGCTTAGAGTGCATGAATATGTTCACTATCGTCTATGCTTCGAGAGAACCATACTGTGCCTGAACGTGTTCAAGTGATAAGTCGGATTGCCCCGCAACAATGAGTGTATTCTGATGGTTCGTCTCGTCTGCATACTAGAGTTTATTTGATAGTGTTCCATGCATTCGCACGCGGTCGGACAATGGCTATTGGTGGAGAGCTGAACTGCATGTGTCCCGGCTGCTACCATGATAGTGCAAAGCAACCATGAGTCACAGCTACCTCTAGCATCAGATAAAGAGTCATTGGTATGCTGTTCCACCAGCTGCCGATCCTGAGATACTCGGGGACCGCCCTGCATATAGCTAAGTCATTGTGTTGGCTTGGATAGTGACTGCCCCTAAGAATGTGCATTGTGTGTCTAGCTATGCATCTGACCCTCGAGTCGCACGAGACACGCTACGCACACCCTGAAACATGAACGGTTTGCTTGCTTGCATATTCAATATGAAACTCTGTTTCCAAACATGTTTCTAAACAAGTAAATCGACTCTGCTAGAACTGCATGAAACGAACCTAGGTAAAACTAGTAAGATCACTAGTAATGTAATGTTTTATAACATGATTACTTAGTGCCTGTTTGAGTGAATGCTTATTTCTGTTCAGTTGATTTATCTCACTAGTACTTGTATAAAGTGCTGACCCACCAACAATTTACTTGTTCGCAGGTACTGGATCGTCCGAGGGAGCGATAGGCGTGCCACAGTCCCGAAGACCCGGAATCCTGGTTTCGATTGTTGCCCCGAGAATGCTATCGTATAAGGGGGCATAATGTATGGAACGAACGTGTGCCTTTGCTAAAGGAAACCCAAGTTGCCTCGATTGTCCCGAACACTCAGTTGGCTAAATGTATTGCATTGCAACAAGCCTCTTTCCGCTGCTTACTCGATTGATGCGATGATAGCCAACTATCAACTTAAACGATTGGCCTTGCACGGGCGCAACCCCAGGCCCGTGCGGCATCATGTCCCCCGAAAGCTCGAACGGGTCATTCGCTTGGCTCCCTTCCTCCCTCGCACCCGCGGGACGGGCGCGGTGATTCGCGTCCGGCGCGCCGAGGCACGGTGATACGTGTTCAGTTTGTTAATTCTCGGCCGCACGGGCGCGGGGCAGGGCGGAGCGGCGGCCCGGGCGGGACCGGGGCGTGACAGCTGACGCCCTGGAGGCGGTGGTTAATAGGTTAGAGCAACCTATTAACGAACATTTGCAGCTGACTCGGGGTCTCGATGCTGATGTTCAGGCTCGGTTCGACCTCATGACTGCGCGACTTGCTACAAAGGTGGAAAGCCTAGACAACTCTATCCAGAAGCATAAGCTGGAGGTGGATAGGAGAAAAGTTGTCGTGGAAGAGGCTCTTGCCGTTGAGACGCGGTGTCGCTCTGAGCATGAAGGGAATGCAACGAGGGTCTCCAAGCTGAAGAAAAAACTCGCTCGGGCAGAGGAGTGGGCTTCTCAGTCGCTGGCAGGTCTAGACGTAGCGTCCGATCGACTGAGCACAGCGCGACGGGAGCTGGACCGTGCAGAAGCTGCTCGCGCAGGCTGTCTTCGGACTAAGGCTGATCTGACCCTCACGGACACTCCCGAGGCACGGCTGGAGCAGGCTCGTGCCGACGCCTTGGTTCTTAGGAATGAGAGGATAGCTGCGCTGGAGCGGCAGATTCATAATCTGACTCACCCGTCATCATGATGTATCCTTTTCCCTTTTTGCTTGCCCAGATGTAATTCTGCCTCCCTCTCGGGAATAAATAAAGGCGACTCTTTTCTGACTTTTGTGGACCCATCATTTCGGAATGTAAATGACCGGTTTTGGTGAGAGTGTTATCAGAGGTAGTATGGACATGATAGACTCCCGATAAACTTCTTAGCAGGACACATCTATTCAGAGGTCATACGGACATGATAGAGCATAACCCTACTAATTTGTGTTTTGGAAGTAGTTTTGTCAGAATCGAGGGCCTTGCTATGTCCCACCCGAGCAGGGGGGATTAAGCATAGTACCTTTTCAGGAATTTGCCGTTGATAGGAGCCATTAACAGGTCTCCATTAGGCTGGGCTATCCTGTAGGTGCCGTTCGAGAACGTTGTCTCGATCACATAAGGGCCTTCCCACTTGGGTTGGAATTTGCCTTTACTTCTGTGGGTAAGAATCATCGGTCTTCTTACGGCTAGAACTAGCTTGCCGACTTTGAACACTCTTTCCTTCACTTTATGATTAAAAGTTTTGGAAATGCATGCTTGGTAAAGCGCGATGCGCTGTTGAGATTGTAGGCGTTTCTCGTCTAATCCTTCAAGCTCTTGGAGCCTTAACAGGTCATTCTTTTCTCGAGTTAACTCACTAGTCACTGCTATCCTGAGCGACGGGATCTGTATTTCGATGGGAAGAACTGCCTCGCTCCTGTAGACCAGTAAAAAGGGGGTACAACCTGTAGGTGTCCGTACCGTTGTGCGGTATGCCCAGAGACATTCGCCCAGCTTCTCGTTCCAGTCTCTTTTGTTTGAAGAAACAAATTTCTTCAGGAGTTTGATAATGGTTTTGTTGAAATCTTCTGCCAAACCATTAGCAGCTGGATAATATGCCGTAGAGGCAATATTATGTATTCGACTTTTATCGCAAAATCGATGAAATGCTTGGCTGATGAACTGAGGCCCATTATCATGGATTATCCTTCGAGGAATCCCAAAGCGATAAATGACGTGGTGCTTGATGAAGCTGATCACGTCAGACGCTTTTACCTCAGCCAGAGGGATCGCCTCTGCCCATTTGGAGAAGTAATCCGTGATGGCCAGTATGAACCGGTGGCCTCTGGAGGAAGACGGGTGAATGGGACCGACGATATCCATACCCCATGCTTCGAAGGGCCAGGATACGACCGTAGGATGTAGATATTCAGACGGTTGGTGTATGAAGTCTGCATGAACCTGACAGGCTCTGCATTGTCTTGCATAGCTGATCGCGTCTGTGATCATAGTGGGCCAGTAGTAGCCTATTCTCCTGATACGATCCTGTAGCTTAGGACCGGGCTGATGCGCTCCGCATACGCCGTCGTGAGCTTCTCGGATAATCTGCTGTGCTTCGTCGTCTGAGAGACATCTTAATAGCAGTCCGTCGTAGGTTCGACGATATAGGCAGTGTGAAGATGCATCAAAATAGAAGCGTAATGATCGTCTCTTGACGGATATTGCTTCTTTGGGGTCCTCTGGCAAGATTTCGTATGCGACAAAATCTATGAAGGGACTTCTCCAGTCCCTCCCGGGGGGATCTGTGTTCACAGCGTGGCTGCGTTCTATGTGAAGGTTGTTCTTCACGCAGAATAAATCTCTGTTAAGAAGGATCACCGAATCTTGCCTTCTTATAGGGGTAGCTAAGTCCGCAGCTAGACTGGCCAGGGCATCAGCTTCCAGATTCTGAGATCGAGGTACATGCTCTAGGAAGAACCCTTTGAACGTCATGGCTATCTCGATTGTCGCTCGGTGATAGAGGATGAGGTCTGGATTCCGGACTTCGTATATCCCTCTGACTTGATTGACGATAAGCAGAGAATCACCGAAAGCTTCCAGGGTTTTGACCCCCAGCTCTTCAGCGACTTGGAGCCCGATCAACAGGGCGTTGTATTCTGCCACATTGTTGGAGCATGGTTCATTAAGAGAGTATGCCCGGTAGATGACGAGTTTATCAGGAGTGACCAGGACGATTCCTACCCCTGAAACCACGTTTCCCTGGGGGCCAGTCCTGGAGGCGCCGTCAAAGAATAGTTGCCATGTGTCACTTTCTGCGGAATTACATTCTGCAACTTCGTCGGGAATGTCTTCGTATAACTTGGAGGCCTCCGGGATCGGATGAGCAGCCAGGAAGTCGGCCAGCGCTTGGCCTTTGATGGACTTCTGCGGGATGTACACCATGTCATATGGTGTTAACAGCATCGCCCAGGTTGCGAGTCAGGAATTAAGAATACTCGGCTTGCTCATCAGTACTCGAAGAGGGTTGATCCTGGAGATGATATGAATAGTCTGGCCGATGACGTAGTGCCGCATCTTTTGGATAGCGAACATCAGAGCCAGACATTCTTTCTCTACTGGGTTGTACCGGTGTTCGGCTCCGACCATCATCCTGCTGAGGTAGTAGATAGCCTGCTCATGCCCCTCGTCGTTCTTTTGTTCTAGAAGAGCTCATAGCGAATGATCCATTGCTCGAACGTACAGCAAGAACGATTTCTCCATGATGGGAGGCACCAGAATTGGCGGGCTGGTGAGGTAGCGTTTGATCTCCCTAAATGCTTGCTGACAGGTTTTGTCCCATACGAAGGATACACCTTTCTTCATGAGGTACGAAAAAGGCTGGCATCTTCCTGAGAGGTTGGATATGAACCTCCGGATATAAGCCAGACGGCCTTGAAATCCCCGGAGTTCCCTCAGATTGTGGGGCGGTCGCATTTCTACGATGGCCTAGACTTTGTCAGGGTCCACCTGGATGCCTTTGGCGGTGCTAACAAATCCCAGGAATTTGCCCCTAGATACGCCCAGGAAGGACTTCGTAGGGTTCATCTTGAGTTGATGTCGGCACATTAACTCGAATACCGTCCTTAGGTCCTGAATATGATCATCCTTGAGGCGGCTCTTGACGGCTATGTCGTCTACGTAACACTCTACCGTTTTGCGTAAATGTTCATGGAATATGCCGCTCATAGCCCGTTGGTACGTAGCCCCGGCGTTCTTCAATCCGAAGGGCATGACCGTATAGCAATACACTCCTAACGGGGTGCGGAAGGCAGTGTGCTTCTCGTCTTCAGGATGTATCTTGATCTGATTGTATCCTGAGAACCCGTCCATGAAAGACATGCGTTCAAAACCGTAGGTATTGTCGATCATGATGTCCGTAATGGGAAGAGGAAATTCATCCTTGGGGCAGGCCGCATTCAGATCTCGGTAATCGATACAGATACGTACCTTCCCATTTTTCTTCATGACTGGGACAACGTTGGCGACCCAGTCGGGATATTGTTCTTCCCGGATGAACCCACAGGCTATCAGCTTTTTGACTTCAGCTTCAATGGCGTCCATCATGTCCGGTCGAAACCGGCGTTGGTGCTGCTTCATAGGCTTTGAGTCAGCCAATATGTTGAGTTTGTGAGTAGCCACCTTCAGGTCTAGTCCCGACATGTCTCCATAATCCCATGCAAAGATGTTGACGTATTCCTTTATCAGCTGTATGATTTCTTCCCTTTCGGCTGGTGGAAGATTGTCACTGATAAATATCGGCTTTGGCGAAAGCTCACCCCCAACATCGATTTGGATAACTTCGTCTTTGGTTGGAGGTTCTCTTTGTTCGAAGCGGAATTCCTACTGTGTATCCATTTGCTGAGCCCAAGAGTCATTCTCAAATAGCTCAGAATCTCGTTCCTCTGCTTCTGAGGGATCTGTCATCACCATATTTGCTGATAGTGCTTGTTCGAGAGCATCAGGTGAGTCGGGGGGTAAAAAGATGTCCTTATCCGACGTGGAAGCCATAAGGGAGGTGGCATACCCTAACCCGAAATGAGTTTGTTGGTAGCGAGGGTCGCCGTATGGCGGCGTTCTTCTGCCTCTTCCGTAGTTGAGGCCCGGCTTTCGCTTCAAGTCGTAGCCCATGTTTTGCATGATCTTCAGCGCTTGAGGGCTGTATCGGTGAACCTGTATCTTCCCAGTATCATCATCGAAAGGATCTTCCTGGATGGCTGGCTGATTGCGCATGCGGCCGAATACTATTGGACGCTGACTGCTGCAGATAGGCGGGATTATGAAGATAGAATCTTCATGCGGTCCATACGTTGTGATGACGTTGGATGATGACGCTGCTTCCCAGATATGCGGATGGTAGGAGTCCATAACTTCCAAGAACTTTCATGCTATGGGTTCTACCTCGTCACGGGGAGCGGGTTCCTGATTTGAAATCTGAGTATTAATGTACGGGAAAAGAGGATGTTTATTGCCATCTGGAACTCCGTTCCTGGTCGTGTTTACATCGGTCGACTGCTTGTCGCGCCGAAGGTTGATGACCAAAGGTGGAGGCTTCTGGTTCAGAGTAACCGCTGGAGAATTGCTTCTTTTCCCCGAGCTGGATCTGTTCAGGTGAATAGCCATGGGCTCTATGGCTTTTGGACGAGTGCTTCGTCCTTTCACTCTGATCGACAGCGGTAGTGCGGCAGAGGGTTCTCCTGGCTCCCGGTGGGATCCCTTCTCTGTCTTGCCCGCCACTTCTTTCGTATGGTCCTGCGAGTACAACACGGCATCGGAATAGTAGGACTCTACTCCTTTAAATGGGTTTAGGTCGGCCACCTCCGTTTGTACCATCCCTTGGGGGTCTACATATTTAAGACATTGATGTAGAGTTGAAGGAACGATGTTGTGATCGTGGATCCACGATCTTCCTAGCAAGATATTATAGGATACCTTTGAATCGATCACGTAACATGTGGCCACCGATCTGAGGTTGCCAATCTGGATCCTCAGGCGAACCTTTCCTAACGGCTTACTTCTTCCGGCGTTGAATCTCACGATTGTAGTGGAGGTGTAAGCCAGTTCGCTGGTAGGAATCCTCAACGATCTGAGCAGACTGTGCGGGATGATGTTGATCGATGATCCCGGATCTATGTGAATCCGATCAACCTCCATGGAACCGATGTACCCGGTGTAATAGAGGGGCCTGTCATGCCTGTTATGTTTTAACAGCATGTCGTTTTGGGTGAAGGTGATATTTGGGACCACCTCCATCACACTGTGGCACCGAGGGCACGCCACTGGTCCTTCGTCGGGAGACTTGAGCTGGGTCAAGCATGCCTCCGCCTGCATCAGTGCTTCACTCAAGGCTAGACGAGTGTCTTGGGAGAGCCTGAGTAGCTCGAAGATAGAGAGCCTGGCCAGTGTATTAGCCAGTTGGGCTAGGATGTCGAAGTTATACGGCTTCTCAAAACCTTTGTTCGAAATATTTTTCACAGGTTTATCGAAGCACACTTCTCTTTGTTTTCCTTTGTCCGCTGGCGTCGGTTTTGAAGGGTTGGCTTCCGGTATGACGGGGCTTGGCCCTGCAGGTTTGGCAGCTGAAACGTCTGCCGGTATTGTAACCTCCGATTTCCAATTTCCAAAATAATCAGATTTTAAATTATTTTAAAATATCAAGTTTTATAAAATATTTCTCCTTAAAATTTTTATTTGATTTTGAACGATGTTTGATTGTAGAAGGTAATTTAAAAATCTTTTATAAAAATCCTTTTTCCTAAGTGACGATGTAGTACAAAATAAATAAATAATAATAATATATATATTCCTCTAGTTTCAAATGTTTATTGGCTTGAAATCATAAAATTATTTATTGGATAAAATTAATTAAAGGACTAGTCGTTCTTCAAAATAATTTTATATTTAATGGGATAGTAAATAAATAAATTACATAGCTTTCCTAAAACATTTTCTGAATTTATAATCTTTATTTTTATTTTTACAAGTTACCATCTTTCATTCACCCTCATTCCCACATGAATTTATTCATGTATGGTCTTGGGCCAATTGTTATTTGGGCCAACCCTCACCCTTTATCCCACACACCCTTCTCCCTATTTAAGTTCTCATTCTCACAATTCCCAAGAAACCCTAAATCTCCAATTTACTAGCTAGCCTCCACAAATTCCCACAAGCCAAAGCCACCACCATTTTTGTGTGCTCGTGTCCGTGTGTCCAGCATCACCGTGTCAGCCGTGATGGCCTCGGGTCCGACCCCGGGTGTCCCACCGTATCCATTCATTTCCTGTGTCCAGATTTATAATATTACAACCTGATTTCCGTGTCCGACACACCCGGACACAACCCCCACACCACAGCAAACACCCACCCCGTGTCCAACACCCGGACACGCCCACAGAGCATCATCCCCGTGTCCGGCAGACCCGGACACGACCCCCTGACACACGCAGAACCCTAACCCTAGATCTGGCCATCGCCGCCGCCGACTGACTGTCGGAGCCGACGAACGCTCCTCCCAGCTCAGCCTCGAAGGCAGGGGAGCCGCCTCCGCGTCGAGCCCTTCTCGAGCCAGTCAACGCCGCCTTACCCGCCGCTGCCCTCGAACAGACCGCCACCGCCGAGTCGAAGCCGCCGCTGCCCTCGAACAGACCGCCACCGCTGAGTCAAAGCCGCCGCAGCAGCCTCGAAGTCGTCGCCCCCTCGATCCAAGTGCCGCCTCGGGTCTGTCGAAGCCGCCGCTGCCGATCCAGCCACCGCCGAGATCGAGAACCCCGCCGCCTCCTTGGGATCTGTCGAGCCGTGGCCGCCTCGAGCAGATCCGCCGAGCACGAGTGCCGCCGCCGAGACGGACGTCGACTGACGACGCCCTGCCTGGCCGACGACGCCGGAGTAACTCCGGTGAGTCCCCTTCTCCCTTCCCTCTTTCCCTTCTTCCTTCAAGTTCTGTGTAAATAGAATTTAGGGTTAAGATTAATGTAATAAGTATGTAATTAGTTAAGAAATCTTTAATTAGTTTAATTAAATGTAATTAGTTTAGTTAATGATTAGATTAGTTAATTATTAATAAACAGTAATTTGTTATTAATCAGGAATTTATTTATTAACCAGTTAGTAAATATTAATTAATTAGTTTAGTATTTTCTTAGTTAATTTGTAATTAATGTAGTAAATAAATGTAATTAGTTTAGTATATGTAATTAGCTAATTTTATGTAATTAGTTATTTAGTTATAATTAAAAGGTTTTTTGATTATGTTAAATATAATAAATCTTGGGGTTTATATTATTATTAAAAATATAGTTCCAATAATAAAATGAGTTCAAAATTTGTTTATTGGACTAGTAACCGATTTTTACTATAGATATAAAAATATATTGGCTTTTACATAAATTCTAGTTTTTATAAATAAACTTTTATTTGAAATTATTGTTCAAAATAATTTTGAAACGATTTATATATGTAAATATGCATTCTAGTGTATGTAATTATTTTGGTATCTATGTATATATATATTTTTAGTATATGTATATAATTGTTTTGGTGTATATACTTGTATACATATATATATATATATATATATATATATATATATATATGTATGTATATTTTGGTATAATTATACATATATTTAATTGGTATAATTTCATGTAGTATAAGTGTAATAAAACGTATTTTTAATATATGAATTAATTGGCATCTGTGTATATATATACATATAGTATAAATTTGAATTGGTAATTTAATATTAGTATATTCTAATAATGATGGTGACAATATATATATATATATATATATATATATATATGTATATTCTAGAAATGTACCTTGTCCACATATGATATGTACATATTTTAGTAAATATACAACTATAGCTAGTAATTTATATTGGTATATATATTTGATATATGCATATATTAGGTTAAATTCTTTTTAGTATGTATACAAGTATTATTTATTTTAAAGTATATTTTTACATATATCTACTATTGTAGTTGATGGAAATTATAATATGATTAATTGGTAAATTACTAGGTGACCCTAGTTGACTAGTGCCATACCTGATAGAGCCCATGAGTTCATGTAATTGTGATGTGTTAGTGTAGCACCTGATGCAAATATTGTATTGATATATTTTAGGACTGTTGCATCCTCCAGACGATACTCTGGGACAGGACATTGGTTTTACCAGCTAAGGACCCGAGGCGAGTACATTCTCTGATTAGTTTCTAATTTATGATATCTCCTATGTTCACTGTATCTAGTGTAAATATCCATGTTCTTGACACATCGGTTACACGGATTGGTATACACGGATCTCGTCATGAGATGTTATTCCTTATTCATGGTGTAGCTTGTACAAGACTTGTTTTCCTTGTTATCTTGTGCACGTACAGACACTGATTCCCGGGGAGATTTGCTACCTTCCTAGGGAATCCAGTGCCATAGCGTACCATGATTGGATCTACTATACCAGTCGGGGGTGGGGAGTATTTTAGTGTAAATATGTGATCATACCCAACTTTACATGCATCATAGCTCACCCCACATCTCACGTCGGGTGCGGCCTGACCCTCTCCGTGCCTCATAGCTGTTACGTGTGATTAGCCTGACCTCTACATGCATCATAGCTAACCAACGGTTAGCCTGACCTTCGTGAATCATAGCTAATCACATGTAACCAGCCTGATCATGTTCCCAAGCCGATCACATGTTAAAGCTAGTACTCACACACTTAGTCATAGGTTCTTGCTCATGGACATATTGTTTCTTTTCCTGCATTTACTTACAGTATTTCCAGTATATTTCTTTTCTTGTACATTTTTCGTACCTATACATGCATCTGGTATGTTTCCATCTAGAACTGCTACATAGTTTATGTCATTTATATAGAACTGCTATTTAGAGATGTACTTTGCTCCTTCCTGACTGGAAAATATTTTTCCAGACTGTGACCTTAGTAGACTGGTTTCTGATACACTTGGGGATTGGATGTTACAGATTGCAGGTATGATTATTTGTCATTTGACTTGTGTTGTTTATTTCTTCAAATTCCTATCGTGCTGTAGTTGTGATTGAGTATATTGTTAACATTTTTATAGTTTTATCCGAGTCTCCTTATGGAGTTGGATACTAGCGTGAGATTGTTTAGATAGTACTCGACCTAGACAGCGTTCTACCGCCGATGCTGCGGCGTAGGCTGGACGTACCCACGCACTCGTGCCCTAAACCGGGTGCGGGTCGTGACACGTTTTTAGTGGTGGCCCATGCAGGTCAGATTCCGCTAGTTGTGCGATGTTGTAGTAGTGCGACGTATTAGTTGTGCTACCGCGTGCCTGCTATAGAATATAGGACATAGGATACTAGGATGAGAGAGAATACTCAATCACAAATTCTTGAGAGATTCCTGGGACGACCCCTTGAGAATCTTATTATAATTCCAAATTAAATCTTTTTCCTTGTTTCCGTCCGCTCTCGCTTGTTGTTATTAAACTTGATTCTTGTTGATAAGTTATTAAATTAAAATCTTGGTATCATTGTTGAGTTTGATTCTTGTTGACCAGTTGTTAAATTTAATTCTTGGTATCGTTGTTGAGTTGATTTCATATCGAGATGAATTTTACGGGCTAAATTTACGGTATCATCTGATGACATATTTTGATGAGGACAGTGAGAAAGGTAAAACGTCTACTTTGGTTATGGACCCTAGAGTTTATCGCAGCCATATTAGCTGTGGTGACGAGAACGTAGGAACCTGACTTGGATGTACATACTATAGTTATGAAACTTAGAGCTTCTCGCAGCCATACCGGTTGGCGTGGCGAAGGTTCTAGATGACATGATTATAGGGTTGCATACCTTAGTTACGGAACCTGTCGTTTATCGCATCTATGCTTACTGGCGTGGCGAGGATTCTGTGTGTCATGATTTCTGACAGATGTGTATGATTATCAGGTTGTATCTTAAATTGATTCTTAAAATATCATCTCAAGACTTATCTATTTCTGTTATTCCAGGACTTTGTTCCACCGCTTCTTTCTTTACTAGCAGTAAAGATACCTTCTGTCCTCAATTCAGTCTTTGAGCTCCTATTCCTTGAGGATTTCTTGTTAAGCATGGTAATTAGTGGCTTGTAATTTTGTTTGTCTTGTATTAGTATTGACTGTGTTGCTAGTGATTTGTAAGTGTTTCTTAGTTGGGCATGTGAGCAGTAGGCTTTAATCTAGAGTTAGCCCTTAGCATAGTACCTTGTACCCATGATTCTAGGAGTAGTGTCATTAGAGACTGAGAGTTAAGGAGAGTATAGAGTATCAGTGATAGTTCTCAGAGTTAGTATCAGAGCCAATTACCCGTCCTGGATAATCATGATTATGTAATTGAGTGATCTATGTAAACGATTAAGTATCCGGGAATTGTGTTAAGGATTTATGGAGCATGATGTCCAATTTGATGATTGATATCGGAAATGTTAAAGGTAAAGAAATGTATATGTATAAAGGGTTTAATGAGATGTCATAAGTAGAGAAATATCAGGATTAGTAATGGAAGTTGTGAAGCGTATCACGGATTAGTTTAATAGGCTTTAAAGGATTGAAGGAAAAACATATACAACCATCGAGATGAGGAACCATACACATACCCATGAGAGTAAAGAAACATGAGTGTTATAGAGGATACAGGTGATCATGAGTCTAATGAGCTTGATGAGATAATCCATTAATGCAGCTAGTGATATAATACCAAGAGTGCTAATGATTCTATATCGAGGATTAGTCAAGGATGACGTTAATAACAGTAAGCACTCTGTGTGTTGATAATTAGATGATATACCAATTGACATAAATTGAAATCATGAAAGAAAATACAGTTGATGATAACTTTGATCATTGGAGGTAATAGTGCAAGTGATTCGGGCAGTACGAATTTAGTACACAGTTCTAGACGATAGAGGTATTGAGTGCACCTTGAGTATCAGAGACCGTGAGCACTAATATGTACATTGAGGAGTTATAAATTAAAAGGTGGAAATGAATTTTTAATTTTCAGAATTTTTTTAAGAGTTGAGATTTTATGTTGTTAAAATATTGAGGATTTAAATTTGATTCACTAAACATAGTTAAGGCTACAAAGATTTTAGAAGTGATTAAATTTTATTTCGATGTGAAGTATCTAATTTTGAGGAGGTATATACATTTTATTTTAAGTTGATCGGGAAGTTAAACCTTGACGATTATTTTGAGGATTTATTTTTGGTAGATGAGAGATATGAATATTAATATATGATTAGTTGATATGGGTACCAGTGTACATGAATAGGAATTAGTTAGTGAATGTGCTAGAGTTAAGTGTTTGTTAGAGATAGCAGTTACCGCAAGAAATGTGTTAGCAGGTTCTTTCTTTTTCTCATGTTGTTTTGTCTTCTGATTGATTGATTCCCTAGTACCGTAGGTTGTATTCGTAATTTTTTCTTGTTAGGATGTAGTTAGTAATACACCCTGACAAGGAATGAAATACCATGATAAGACAGACCATAACCATGCATGTTTCCTATAAGTTGTTTGTTGTATGACTGTGGGCAAAATTTTTCTTAGACCATGATAAAAGACACATGACCTATATATTTTCTCAAATTGCATGGCTGTAGGTAGAATTTTCTTAACCCATAATCATTAGGGCTTTGACCATAGCAAAGATCTGTGACGAGGTTATGACTGACAAAAAAGAGACAAGAGGATTAAAGTTGTGGATGAGCATTAATTTAAATAAAGAATTTAGGGGTTGTTATAACGGAGTTGATGGATCATTGATTTTATGAAAATCGAGGTATGATTGAAATTCGAGGACAAACATTAACTTAAGGGAGAATTTAGAAATTTACAAAGCCAAAAATTTGAGGATTTATTAATTTTAAGGAGGTCTTGATATGATTGAATGGATTATTAAAAATTTGAGTTATAAATTTAAAATTTTGATTATTTTGAATTTGAGTTAGAGGAGTAAGGTGATTGGTGGATTGTGTTTAAAAATTTAAATTTTGGGATACGATTTTTATAAATATGCATTGATTGGATTTCAATTAAAAGGATTGGATAGTAAAATTTTGTATTTAGTTATTTACTCAAAATTTGAGGAGATTATGATACGACTGGAATTCAATTAAATTATTGAGGATTTGAGTAGTAAAAATTTTATATTGGGATAAAACTCAGAGGAAAAAAAAAATATTAGTTCAAAATTCGGAAACATTATACATACGGATAAAGAAATATGGAATGAAATGAAGCTCATGGTAAAGAAGATTATAATATAATTGATTATGGGATCATATAATTGAAGGTCGTAAGGTAAGATCATGGTATATTGAGGTTGTGATTTAAATTAAAATCTTGACCATGACAGTAACATTGGAAATCGAAGAAAATAAGCGAGGTATAGTTGATGTAAGATAAACAAACTCGAATTTGATGATAAGGATTTTGGACATGTAATAAATTTTGATTCAGAAATTCTAAGATCTAATCTAATAAAGTTTGTGGAATTTGAAGCTTTTATAGATATTAGTTAATGATGAAACACAAGATTGAGAAAAGTAAAAATGAACGAGGAAAAAGAGAGGATTATTTTCAGATGGTAGTAAAGACTATTTTTCCTAGAAATTAAGAAAGGCGATTAGATGTCCCTTGATTACATTCTGAAGGATGTATTTAAGTTTCTTAAATCAAATTGTCGATCGTATCTTTCGAATTAACTTTCATGTCTATATCATTCATTATACTGGGTCTTCCTTGGTTTAGTTACTTTGAAAAGGTAACGTGCATTATTCCAATTATCTGTTTTTGTGATCGTGTCTACTTCCCAAAACCTAAACTTTCTAGAGGATTCAAGGCCGAGCCATGATTCCTTCAAGTTATTCCTGTCTTAAACCATATTTTTCTTTTTCTTCATGTTTCCTTCTGTTTGGTAAATATTTTCCTCATAGAAATATTTTCTTCAATGATATATTCATCATTATGAACAATAAATTTTTTTTCTATCCTAGTCATCCTAAAATTTCGAGGACAAAATTTTTCTAAGGTGGATAGACTTGTAACCTCCGATTTCCAATTTCCAAAATAATCAGATTTTAAATTATTTTAAAATATCAAGTTTTATAAAACATTTCTCCTTAAAATTTTTATTTGATTTTGAACGATGTTTGATTGTAGAAGGTAATTTAAAAATCTTTTATAAAAATCCTTTTTCCTAAGTGACGATGTAGTACAAAATAAATAAATAATAATAATATATATATTCCTCTAGTTTCAAATGTTTATTGGCTTGAAATCATAAAATTATTTATTGGATAAAATTAATTAAAGGACTAGTCGTTCTTCAAAATAATTTTATATTTAATGGGATAGTAAATAAATAAATTACATAGCTTTCCTAAAACATTTTCTGAATTTATAATCTTTATTTTTATTTTTACAAGTTACCATCTTTCATTCACCCTCATTCCCACATGAATTTATTCATGTATGGTCTTGGGCCAATTGTTATTTGGGCCAACCCTCACCCTTTATCCCACACACCCTTCTCCCTATTTAAGTTCTCATTCTCACAATTCCCAAGAAACCCTAAATCTCCAATTTACTAGCTAGCCTCCACAAATTCCCACAAGCCAAAGCCACCACCATTTTTGTGTGCTCGTGTCCGTGTGTCCAGCATCACCGTGTCAGCCGTGATGGCCTCGGGTCCGACCCCGGGTGTCCCACCGTATCCATTCATTTCCTGTGTCCAGATTTACAATATTACAACCTGATTTCCGTGTCCGACACACCCGGACACAACCCCCACACCACAGCAAACACCCACCCCGTGTCCAACACCCGGACACGCCCACAGAGCATCATCCCCGTGTCCGGCAGACCCGGACACGACCCCCTGACACACGCAGAACCCTAACCCTAGATCTGGCCATCGCCGCCGCCGACTGACTGTCGGAGCCGACGAACGCTCCTCCCAGCTCAGCCTCGAAGGCAGGGGAGCCGCCTCCGCGTCGAGCCCTCCTCGAGCCAGTCAACGCTGCCTCACCCGCCTCGAAGCCGCCGCTGCCCTCGAACAGACCGCCACCGCCGAGTCGAAGCCGCCGCAGCCGCCTCGAAGCCGTCGCCCCCTCGATCCAAGCGCCGCCTCGGGTCTGTCGAAGCCGCCGCTGCCGATCCAGCCACCGCCGAGATCGAGAACCCCGCCGCCTCCTTGGGATCTGTCGAGCCGTGGCCGCCTCGAGCAGATCCGCCGAGCACGAGTGCCGCCGCCGAGACGGACGTCGACTGACGACGCCCTGCCCGGCCGACGACGCCGGAGTAACTCCGGTGAGTCCCCTTCTCCCTTCCCTCTTTCCCTTCTTCCTTCAAGTTCTGTGTAAATAGAATTTAGGGTTAAGATTAATGTAATAAGTATGTAATTAGTTAAGAAATCTTTAATTAGTTTAATTAAATATAATTAGTTTAGTTAATGATTAGATTAGTTAATTATTAATAAACAGTAATTTGTTATTAATCAGGAATTTATTTATTAACCAGTTAGTAAATATTAATTAATTAGTTTAGTATTTTCTTAGTTAATTTGTAATTAATGTAGTAAATAAATGTAATTAGTTTAGTATATGTAATTAGCTAATTTTATGTAATTAGTTATTTAGTTATAATTAAAAGGTTTTTTGATTATGTTAAATATAATAAATCTTGGGGTTTATATTATTATTAAAAATATAGTTCCAATAATAAAATGAGTTCAAAATTTGTTTATTGGACTAGTAACCGATTTTTACTATAGATATAAAAATATATTGGCTTTTACATAAATTCTAGTTTTTATAAATAAACTTTTATTTGAAATTATTGTTCAAAATAATTTCGAAACGATTTATATATGTAAATACGCATTCTAGTGTATGTAATTATTTTGGTATCTATGTATATATATATTTTTAGTATATGTATATAATTGTTTTGGTGTATATACTTGTATACATATATATATATATATGTATGTATGTATATTTTGGTATAATTATACATATATTTAATTGGTATAATTTCATGTAGTATAAGTGTAATAAAACGTATTTTTAATATATGAATTAATTGGCATCTGTGTATATATATACATATAGTATAAATTTGAATTGGTAATTTAATATTAGTATATTCTAATAATGATGGTGACAATATATATATATATATATATATATATATATATATATATATATATATATATATATATATATATATATATATATATATATATATGTATATTCTAGAAATGTACCTTGTCCACATATGATATGTACATATTTTAGTAAATATACAACTATAGCTAGTAATTTATATTGGTATATATATTTGATATATGCATATATTAGGTTAAATTCTTTTTAGTATGTATACAAGTATTATTTATTTTAAAGTATATTTTTACATATATCTACTATTGTAGTTGATGGAAATTATAATATGATTAATTGGTAAATTACTAGGTGACCCTAGTTGACTAGTGCCATACCTGATAGAGCCCCTGAGTTCATGTAATTGTGATGTGTTAGTGTAGCACCTGATGCAAATGTTGTATTGATATATTTTAGGACTGTTGCATCCTCCAGACGATACTCTGGGACAGGACATTGGTTTTACCAGCTAAGGACCCGAGGCGAGTACATTCTCTGATTAGTTTCTAATTTATGATATCTCCTATGTTCACTGTATCTAGTGTAAATATCCATGTTCTTGACACATCGGTTACACGGATTGGTATACACGAATCTCGTCATGAGATGTTATTCCTTATTCATGGTGTAGCTTGTACAAGACTTGTTTTCCTTGTTATCTTGTGCACGTACAGACACTGATTCCCGGGGAGATTTGCTACCTTTCTAGGGAATCCAGTGCCATAGCGTACCATGATTGGATCTACTATACCAGTCGGAGGTGGGGAGTATTTTAGTGTAAATATGTGATCATACCCAACTTTACATGCATCATAGCTCACCCCACATCTCACGTCGGGTGCGGCCTGACCCTCTCCGTGCCTCATAGCTGTTACGTGTGATTAGCCTGACCTCTACATGCATCAAAGCTAACCAACGGTTAGCCTGACCTTCGTGAATCATAGCTAATCACATGTAACCAGCCTGATCATGTTCCCAAGCCGATCACATGTTAAAGCTAGTACTCACACACTTAGTCATAGGTTCTTGCTCATGGACATATTGTTTCTTTTCCTGCATTTACTTACAGTATTTCCAGTATATTTCTTTTCTTGTACATTTCTCGTACCTATACATGCATCTGGTATGTTTCCATCTAGAACTGCTACATAGTTTATGTCATTTATATAGAACTGCTATTTAGAGATGTACTTTGCTCCTTCCTGACTGGAAAATATTTTTCCAGACTGTGACCTTAGTAGACTGGTTTCTGATACACTTGGGGATTGGATGTTACAGATTGCAGGTATGATTATTTGTCATTTGACTTGTGTTGTTTATTTCTTCAAATTCCTATCGTGCTGTAGTTGTGATTGAGTATGTTGTTAATATTTTTATAGTTTTATCCGAGTCTCCTTATGGAGTTGGATACTAGCGTGAGATTGTTTAGATAGTACTCGACCTAGACAGCGCTCTACCGCCGATGCTGCGGCGTAGGCTGGACGTACCCACGCACTCGTGCCCTAAACCGGGTGCGGGTTGTGACAGGTATATCCTCTTGACTTGCTCCGTAGTCGTTGAGGTAGGCTCTCCCTGACCGGGTTGCAGCAAGTACCTCGTCTTTGTCTGATGGCGAAGAATTTGCGACCATATGGCATGGTTTGCACTTTGAGCTCCTCCTGGACGTAGCTCTAGTCCCTTCCTCGAGCTCTGACACAAAATCTGGATGAACCCACATAATCTCGCCCTGACGGGTGGTCAGGGGTACCAGGTTATGATTTTGATCCCTAGCCGGAGGGAGATTGACGATGTCCATTGTGGCTCGGGAAATGGGCATGATACCGTCCATGACTTCTTGGGGAGGCAGATCGCCGAACCGTAGAGAGATCATGTTGGCTGTGACCGTTTTCTCGGTGTCGTGCAGGATGATGGCCTTAGCATCGATCAACCCCTGGATCTTCCTCTTCAGTACGTAACACATCTTTGTTGGGTGTTTACGTATCTATAGAAGATACAGTATTTGGGGTCGTCGGTACTGTCGACCTCTTGGGGCCGCCTTAGCTCCGGCAGGGTGATCTTGCCACTTTTGACGAGACACTCAAATATACTAGGGATATCGTCGTCGTCGAAAGAGTAGACCTCGACGGGCCTGGAAGTCCCGAGCTTTGTCTGCGTGGTCGCCGTCGTCTTTTGTCTGGACGTATTGACTGTCAGAGCTTCTTTTCCCTTGGAGATGCAAGGATGGTCGCCGCTGGGAGATGGCCTTTTGCCTCTGTCGGAGGCGGAGATCATGATGCCGTTGTCGCGCGCCTTGCGACTGTTGTCTTTGGCGGCCACTGCCGAGACGATGAACGAGGGCCACTCATGGAACTGATATGGTCCCATGAATACCGAGACTATAGGAAGGAGGTTCTTCCTGCAAATGTCTACTAACGCCGAGTCTGGAACTCCTGGAGGCATTTGTAAGGTGGCCTGACGAAAATGTTCGACGAAGGTGCGAACGTCTTCCTTTTCCCTTTGCTTGACTTCAATGAGGGAGGACATAGACATGTCCATTCCACCCTCGTAGAATCGTATGAAGAATAACGCTTTGAAGTCTTCGAAGGAAGTAATGCAGTTGTCCGCCAAGCTACGGTACCACTGATAGGCTACTCCTGAGAGGCAGCCCTTGAACACCCGAGTGAGGAGGGCGTCGTTCCCTTGTAGCAACACCGTCATCATACTGAAATAGTTCATGTATTGACTTGGTGATGTTTTTCCTTCGAACAGAGCCATAGTCTGAGGTTTGTACTTCGGAGGAAAAAGGACTTCTTCCCAGATAGCCGGGTAAGGCTGGTTGATTCCCAGTTTCTTGAGCTGATCTTTGTGCCTCAAGGCTTCAAACTGGGCTTTCAACTCCCGCACTGCCTGCATCGGATTCTCAGTTGGAAGCGGAGGGACTGCTGACTCTTGATCTAGAGCAGGTTCTTGGCTTGGGTCGGATGGTGGTAAGTCCACCCCCATACGTATCTGAGTTGGCGGGACCGACGCTTGAGCCATGGCAATCGCGCGTTGAGTTAGCATCATCTGGTGCATGTTCTCCATTACGGATTGCATTTGCTTCAAAGATGTCTCTAGCACAGTGATGCGTTGTTCCGCGTTTCCTGAAGCCTCCTCGCGTTCGTCTTCAATGGCGTAAGCTCCCACTTCCCTGGGCGTCATCGAAGGATTAGTATAGGTCGCCGCAGAAGTCGACTCTACACTCTCAGCATCTGTTCTGGGAGATTGGCGACCCCCAGCGTTAGAATCAGACGAGTACGGAGCTGGTTGCTGTGACCTTGCCCGGGTGTTTTGGAACACCCCAGCTTCAGTGCTCCAGAGGAGGTCTTCGAATCTTCTTCGGCTCGGAGGCCCAGAGGGATGACGTCTCGAGCTCGACCTTCTTCTGGGTATGCATGAAGCCATGTTCACGGACGCATACGCGTGCTCTTCTTCCGGAAAAGACTGAGAGTAGCTCAATCGGTCGAAGACCGACCATTTTGCTTTAGAAAAGCAGTAGTCAATCACAATCTTATGACTATTACAACGTTGCTCTCTGGGGGGCGTAATAGACATGTTGGAAGATCCCCTCTCCTTACGCTTCTGGACTAGGCATTCGCGTAGGTCAGGAGTAGCAACCGGAGCTTGCTTTACGCCGCGGGACTTCGCCTGGCGTAATTTGGAGATTCGCTCAGACTGGCGTAAAGCTGAAGAGGTCCTTAGTCGGCCATCAGCTTCTCGCGTAATCCGGAGGGTAGGCAGATTGTTCTCTTGCTGGCGTAAAGGCCGAGAGGTTGAATATTCGCCTGCTTGCTTCCCCTCGCGAAGATCACCGCGCTCATCTGTTTTACCATAGAAGTCAGATGTTGTTTCGCGCGTGGAGCATGATCTGTTCTTCCGATTTGGCGTTGAGGCACCATCGGAAGTTTTGCCTGTACCGCGCGTAGCGGGAGACTGATTCCTATGCGTAGAGCGCAGTGGATACTTCTGGGTTAGTGCAGAGGCCTTGCCCGAAGTTTTGTCTGTACCGCGCGTAGCGGGAGACTGGTTCCTACGCGTAAAGCGTAGTGGATACTTCTGGGTTAGCGCAGAGGCCTTGCCCGAAGTTTTGTCTGTACCGCGCGTAGCGGGAGACTGAATTTTACGTGCAGGGCACGGAGGGAGCGATGCTACCACCTCATTGGTCGAAGAGATCGGAGAGATCGGAGAGTCCACAGGAATGGTTGAGGATGTCTTGGGCATCCACACTTTGCGCAGCTTCCTGTTGTCTTGGACGGAGAGAGAGTGAGAGCTACCCCCGGTTCGAAGCATGTCTTCATAAGCAGACTGGTTGAAATGAACGACCAGCGTCTTCTTCACGGTTCCTATAGATACCGCATCGCGTTGAGCAATTACTTCCTTGTCAGAAGAGAAAGACGTCCCCAGCAGAGTCGCCATCTTGTTTGTGGTATTAAACGAAAGAATGAAAGTGTATTTTAATGACGGGGTTTGTGCGAAACCCGCACCCTTTGGTTTACAAACAAACTTGTATAATGTAATCCTATACGAGGATGTGGGAGTACAATTTATTTAATCTGGGTATAAATTGCTATAGGTGTCTGATCTGCGATCGATCACTTTAGCCCTTGGACCACGCGATGTTGAAGAAGTGCCGTGGAAGATAGGTAGCAGCTTCGAAGGTTGCAGGAGAGGGTGGATGCACGATGCCGAAGTCGTCGATCCCCGCTCTTTGCCTGAGCTCCGGGCTCTCTCTCTCTCTCTCTCTCTCTCTCTCTCCTCCTTGTTCGATCTTCTCCGACTGTCGACCTTGGATCTGGTATTGGTACTCTTGACCGAATTTTCCGACCTGGGATCTGATATCGGTTTCTTGACCAATTTTTTGACCTGGGATCTGATATCGGTTTCTTGACCAATTTTTCGACCTTGTTCCCCATTGACAGGGGCCTTTATTTATAGAGTCTTTGGTGACAGTGACCACTCCGTTGGTGTAGCAACCGAGGAGTGGAAAGTACAGTACCCTTTTACACAACGGTTAAAGTAACCAATGCCTACGTGTAGATGATCTTTTGACTGAGCGGGTGACATGGGTCCAACTAAGGGGACATAACACGTACGGTTGCTACTAAGATCACGGCGTAAAAGCCACGCGGGTAGGTATCCATTGTGTAGAAGAGGTTGGCGTAGAAGCCAAATGTCCGTCACCATGGCATAGAAGCCAAGTAGGCATAGAAGCCGAACATGCATAGAAGCCGAGTAGGCGTGGAAGCCGAGCAGGCATTGAAGCCGAACAGACATAGAAGCCGAGTAGGCATGGAAGCCGAGTAGTCGTAGAGACTGAGTGGACGTGGAAGCCACATGAGCACAGATCCTGAATGGGCGTAGAGGCCGCTGCATATCGTGCCAGAATGGGCGTAGAAGCCGCTTGAGAACAGATCCTGAATGGGCGTAGAAGCCGCTGCATATCGTGCTGATATGGACGTCTTAGCCGGAATTACGGCTTTTGAAGATATAACCAAATCTCTTGCAGGGATTTGCCATCAACTTATGCATTAAATGCGGAGGCGTGTTTCGAAGGTCTGCAGGCCTTCTGTGCACCCGTCGCAGAGACGTGTCTTGAGAGAAACTGTCACCTCTCTGTGCAATTAGACGTGGAGACGTGCCTCGAATCCCGTACGAAGTGCAGCTTTTGACGTGGCAGGCGGTTTGTCTGCTGCGGAGCGTAAAACAGCTCATGTTTGCCTGTATAAAACAGGGCGGCGTATTCCCTTGTACGCAAAAGAGCGGTTTATGCTGAGGGGACTCCAGTAAACGACGGTTTGGTGATGTTTTACCAAATCCTCTGTATTAAATGGTGAGATCCGCCATCATACTGTGGGACGGGTCCCGAGAGGTCTGCCATCATTTCCAGCCGTCGTCTGGGTAGCCGTGCATCACCTTTTATCAGGAGTCAGAGGTCAGATTCACTGCGTGACTTGATAGGTTCATTTCGGGGAAGATGAAGCGTTCCTCGTACGCTATCACGCTGCTTTGAGAGTGGTTGAGTTTTACGCCATGGAGGCGATAAAGAACTCTGTTTCACGCTGGAGCGGCCTGGACGTACTGCATTTATGCGGATGGTCCTTTGAGCTTTATTCTTCATGCTGTATTTTAGCGGAGAAAATTATGTCGTACGCCTGATGGCTCTGAAGGCCTCTGCTTACGCTGCTCTGTATCAAGAGGCTGTGTAGCTCTTCCCAGCGTATTTTTTATGCTTCTACAGGCGACCCTATTGGATGTTTATATTTTAGTACTTTATTGGCATGTTTATATGTATCTTGTTACGTCCCTCTGAGGACCTGGTCTCTTTCCAGATATAGATGAGCAGGAGTATCCGCAGGAGTATGGACCTGGACCTGACGCTACTTATCAGTATGAGGAGGTCTTACCTTCGGATTATATGTGATTCATTGCAGCTGTTTAGAGATTCTAGTTGCTATTCTTAGAGACATTTATTCTTATATTAGAGTTTATTCTCTTCTCTCTTTAGTAGTTTTGGTATAGTCGATTGCAGTGGATTTGTTTGCATCCGACTATCATACTTTGAGATTTATTATTTGATACTAATCTTTGATATTCAGTTATTCATTTCTATTTATTTATTCATTTATGCTATGGATGAGATATAGATTGCGTGTGACTTGTGGTGACAGTATATTACCACTGTGGATTGGATATTCATGTACAGTGTATGTGTGTATATATTTTCCATATATTGGAGTTTGTATACATACGGCTGGCGTGTTACGTATTCCTAGTCCTACGTATTTTGGGACTGGGGTGTGACAATGTTCATATCAATAAAGAGAACTTTTCTATATTTCAATTCTGTGTTTCAATTTATCTGCGTACTCTGAATATGTGCTCGTTATACAAAATAACTTAGCCTTGTGCGGTGTGCAACCTAGGCCACACGGAGGTCACGCCCGGGGGACGACTATCGATTCTACGGAATCGGGGCGTGACATGTTGGTATAAGAGCACAACTTCAAGTTCCTTTGACCCTCGTGCTAGAAAAGTTCCTTTAACGATCAAATCCCTATACGAACTCTTGAACTCGTTAGGCCAAAATGAGATACGTTCATACAATGAGTCCATAATACATTATGATCTGATATAATTTACCTTCTTTTGAAGGAATGGCATCAGCACAATCCTCAGCGCTAGCAGCGGGCGAGACACAAGCCCAGGGAAGTAGTTCGGGTACTTCGGGAAGTTCACGGAGCCAGTGAGCCATGTCTCACGTCGATCCCATTCAGCAAATGATGCTGATGTTGGAAGCCCACCAACAAAAGGAGAAGGCTCACTACGAACGGGATGATAAGCGAGCGAAGGAAAGGCAACTCAAGTTTCAAGACAATGTAGAAGCCCGATTCTCAGTCCAACAAAAGCAGGTAGATACCCTGCAGCAGATTGTGCAGACTTTGGCCTCCAACCAGTCAGCGGCAACAGCGGCGACTCCGGTGGAGCAACCCGTGCTTGAAGTCGAGATGCCTCAAACTCCAAGAAAGAGGGATGTGACTGCCTTCGACTTTGGCGACATCTAGAAAGTCTGTAACACACCATTCAACGGGACTGAGGACCCAATCGTGGCTCTAGATTGGTTGGCCAAACTTGAAGACCATTTCTCCCTGCTAGAGGTCCCCGAAGAGAAGCGTGTCGCATGCGCTCAACTACAGCTCCGTCTTAATGTGCACAATTGGTGGGACGTGCATCGACGATCTCTTCAAGTTGACTATGGAGAGGAGGCGATCATGTGGGCTACTTTTCGTGCCGCATTTGAAGAGGAGTTCATACCCCCTCCTGTGCGTCATCATAAGGAGAACGAGTTTGTGCAGCTACGGCAAGACATCATGACAGTTAAACAGTATTTTGCTGAATTCAACAAACTCTCCAAATTCGCTAGCGCCTATTTACCTGATGCAGCGAGTCGTGCCAGAAGATTCGAAGGAGGTCTGTACCCTGCCATCCATGCGCAGGTAGTCATTCATCAGTATGAGACTATGTGGGGAGTCATGAATCATGCCCTATCTCTTGAACCGCAGTATCCTCACGTTCCTACCGGTGCTGTGCATACCTCCAATCACAAATGCCAAAGCAACGAAAGAGGAAATAACGCTACAAAGTGTCAAAACAACAACGATCTACAAATAGGGGATTTGAGCAAGACTTGTTTCTTCTGCAAGAAACCTGGGCACATGGCCGATAAATGTCGAAAGAAACTTGGGTTATGCCTAGCCTGTGGCGAATCAAATCATGCAGTTTGTGATTGTTCGTTGCGTCATGATCACCGTCCTCAACATAATATTTCCTAGTGGTAGGTTCTATTCCTAAGTTTTGTGGATGAAACTTCCAATTAGTTGGGTAGGATGTGGCACCCCGTTCCCCCTATTCGGGGAGCGCGGCTAAGAAATACAAGACGGTATCGTTTGATCGGGATAGATTAAAATAAGAACTCATCCTCGTTATGGATTTGCTTCTTCGGAATTAATTCCCATATTCAGTGGACCATGCCCCCAGAATCGACTTAGCGGCAGGGTCAGGAGGGATCTCTCCGCTGCATCTTTTGTTGCCTAGTTTTCTCTGTCGCTTGTTGCTTTCTTGCCTTGAGTTGGTTTTCGGATTTGCTTGAGTTTTCTTGAACGGTTTCGATGGACTTCATTGTTTTCGTTCATTGAACTGTACTTCAATTCCGAGATTGGAAAGAGTAAAAGAGGTATTGATTAAGCTGTTCATGGCAATGCAGATGAACGAGCAGTAGACGATGCGTGAGCGGAGTCCTGAAGCACCGCTTTCCTTCTCCCTTCCAACCAAATAAGTGAGTGGCTTATATTCGATTGGCCCTTCTTCCAGTCTTCACACCTAAAAATCTTGCATTCTTGTTTGCCCCGATCAGACGACACCAAGTAATAACTAAAAGATGTCAAGATAAAAAGGGAATAGACTTGGATTATTGTGCTTGTCATTCAACTTGGTAATGATTACTTATATTGTATGCTTGTTCATTTGGAAATATTCATCATATACATAAATAAAAGTTAGAATGTATACTTCTTGTTTAAAATGTGCTATGTATAGAACTCATCCTGCCATGCAACAAATTGTTCATGAAGACTATGCAAAATAAATCATGCAATGCTACTTGTCTTGTACTCGTGTTGCCTAAACTGCTTAAATTGTTAACTTGATATAGACTCCGTTTGATCACGGACAACTTGTGCACCAATCAGACGGGCAGGTAAATGTCATCGAACGGTGGCAAGTATTTCATTGATTTCTGTATCTATTACTTGCTGTAAAATGAACTAAGGCAAGATAGAAAGACCATAAATAATATGCATGCTTCATTAAAAATAATGTATTGATTGGTATAGTTGGGTTAGATTGCCTTCACCAGTATATTTCGATGTACTGACCCTCGTTCAAACCGGTTTCCCACACTAAGGAGAGCCGAGCGAGGAACATAAGTCAATCCCCGATCCAGTCCAGCTGTAGGCGCATCCTGAGCGTGCCACTTTTTGAAGTATTCTAAAGCAAGGAGCTAGCGACTCAAACTCTATGTAGCTCCGTGGAAAGGCCATCATCCCGCCTGGAGGTCTTATATTTTGAAGTTTAGTAAAGGGATGTAATGTACAGGACAACTATCTTATTTGTGTTAATATTTTGTAAGCCCGTGCGACAATTAGCTGACTCGTTCAAGAGTTTGTAATAGATGTTCATATCAATAAAGAGAACTTTTCCATGTTTCAATTCTGTGTTTCAATTTATCTGCGTACTCTGAATATGTGCTCGTTATACAAAATAACTTAGCCTTATGCGATGCGCAACCTAGGCCGCATGGCGGTCATGCCCGGGGGACGACTATCGATTCCACGGAATCGGGGCGTGACATGTTGGTATCAGAGCACAACTTCAAGTTCATTTGACCCTCGTTCTAGAAAAGTTCCTTTAACGATCAAATCCCTATGCGAACTCTTGAACTCGTTAGGCCAAAATGAGATACGTTCATACAATGAGTCCATAATACATTATAATCTGATATAATTTACCTTCTTTTGAAGGAATGGCACCAGCGCAATCCCCAGCGCTATCATCGGGCGAGACACAAGCCCAGGAAAGTAGTTCGGGTACTTCAGAAAGTTCATAAAGCCAGCGGGCCATGTCTCACGTCGATCCCATTCAGCAAATGATCCTGATATTGGAAGCTAACCAACAAAGGGAGGAGGCTCGCTACGAACGGGCCGAGAAGCGAGTGGAGAAAAGGCAACTCAAGTTTTAAGACAATGTAGAAGCCTGATTCTCAGTCCAACAAAAATAGGTAGATACCCTGCAGCAGATTGTGCAGACTTTGGCCTCCAACCAGTCAGCGGCAACAGCGGCGACTCTGGTGGAGCAACCCGCGCTTGAAGTCTAGATGCCTCAAACTCCAAGAAAGATGGATGTGACTGCCTTCGACTTTGGCGACATCAAGAAAGTTTGTAACACACCATTCAACGGGACTGAGGACCCAATCGTGGATCTAGATTGTTTGGACAAACTTGAAGACCATTTCTCCCTGCTAGAGGTCCCCGAAGAGAAGCACGTCGCATGCGCTTAACTACAGCTCTGTCTTAACGCGCACGATTGGTGGGACGTGCATCGACGATCTCTTCAAGTTGACTATGGAGAGGAGGCGATCACGTGGGTTACTTTTCGTGCCGTATTTGAAGAGGAGTTCATATCCCCTCTTGTTCGTCGTCAGAAGGAGAACGAGTTTGTGCAGCTACGGCAAGACATCATGATAGTTAAACAGTATTCTGCCGAATTCAACAGACTCTCCAAATTCGCTAGCGCCTATTTACCTGATGCAGCGAGTCGTGCCATAAGATTTGAAGGAGGTCTGTGCCCTGCCATCCATGCGCACTTAGTCGTTCATCAGTACGAGACTATACGGGGAGTCATAAATCATGCCCTATCTCTTGAACCGTAGTATCCTCATGTTCCTACCGGCGCTGTGCATACCTCCAATCACAAATGCCAAAGCAACGAAAGAGCAAATAATGCTGCAAAGTGTCAAAACAACAACGATCTACAAAAAGGGGATTTGAGCAAGACCTGTTTCTTCTGCAAGAAACCTGGGCACATGGCCGATAAATGCCGAAAGAAACTTGGGTTATGCCTAGCCTGTGGCGAATTAAATCATGCAGTTCCTTATTGTTCGTTGCGTCATGATCGCCATCCTCAACATAATGTTTCCTAGCGGTAGGTTCTATTCCTAAGTTTCGTGGATGAAACTTCCAATTAGTTGGGTAAGATGTGGCACCCCGTTCCCCTTATTCAGGGAGCGCGGCTAAGAAATACAAGACGATATCATTCGATCGGGATAGATTGAAATAAGAACTCGTCCTCGTTATGGATTTGCTTCTTCGGAATCAATTTCCATATTCAGTGGACCGTGCGCCCAGAATCGACTTAGCTGCAGAGTCAGGAGGGACCTCTCTGTCATACCCCAATCTCCCGCAGGTTAAAATCGGCCGTTCCGGCTAGGCGAGAATCACCGCGCCAGTGCTCCCGCGGAACGATCGCTTTGACCCATCCGGGCGTGATGCCGCATTAGCGCGAGCCACACCCGTGCAAGACCGTGGTTCAATGGCTGGCGGTAAGAGTTCTAAGCCACAAAGTCGCATAAATTGTCCGAGTGCAGCAGAATCATAAACGCATAGGCGATTTGGTAACAAGTTCACTGAGTCGACAATAGCAGAAGCATTGAATAACACAAGTTAGAGTAAAGCAACTCTTTATTGATATAAACAAGTATTACAGGCGACTTATAGCCGAGATTACAAGTCGCTCAAGCCTCTCTCTCTGAAACATTAAAAGCGTGCCAAGTGGCTACAATTGTGGAATGATTATAGAGATGATGTTCAGGTAATGCTCCAACATTATGTCTTGTATATGTGCTTCAGTCCCGGACGCAGCGCTCCAAGGTCTGGAGTGATCTCCATGCCTTAGCATGCAGGAAGGAGGCATCCGTACTGAACGAGGTTCTTCCGCACCCTACAAATAATCTGGTAGATTATCAGTACATTGAATGCACTGGTGGGGAGGCTACTAACCTCTCGACAAATCCAAACACGTAATATAGGTTCCGTGCACCAACTATTATGTTGTCTTTTTAGTTGCCTTAGGATCAGTTTCATGGCATATTGAATAACCTAACTCATGTAGCAGCGATATAAGAGGAAACACGGTGAGACTTATCGACTTACCATTTGTCCTTCCCTGTCCAAGGCAAACAAATGTTAATTTAAGCACGAGCATTCATAATGAAAACTAAGGCAACATCATATGCAAACATGAGTGTTGTTATATCAAGATCATTCAGGCGTTCAGTTGTTCTTTTGATGAGATGCAATGACTCACATACGGATAGCCGCTAAGTGAGGATGACTTATCTATATGACATAAGTCGCTGGCATAGCCAAAATGGACGGTTCATGGTCTCGAGACTAAAAGTGCTGTGCAGCGCAGGTGGCGAGCCCTACTGCAAAACACTCTGTCATATAACATACGAGCACTCATATATTTTTGTCCGGATCGGACCGGTCCCAGCGCCCTGGCAACCGACCGCGGAAAGAACATAAAACCTTGTGCACAAGCTGCCCGCGACAATGCAGGTCAGGGTCATTTCTTTTTCCATAACTTGACATAATAATCATGAATCTTATTCTGAACGTGCATATGCTTCACGAGCTGAGATTCTTTCTTTACTTGACATGATCCTCGTTCAGATACATACTTGGCATGATTATCATTCAAGTGTGATTCTCGTTTAACATTCATCTTGCCATGGTGCATGCCCCTGGTTCAGGGATTGCCTTGGTGACCTAACGGTCCCAGATACTTGTAGGTTTAATTGCACAAAAGTACAATTTGATAGTCTCCTGGCTGACTCAATGCATGAACGATACTGATAACGTTAGACATTTATAAGCAGGCAAGCATGCGTTTCTAAGGAACTTAAGCAGACACGTTGGCTCGGGCCCAAAGGTAAACCGAGAGGTAAAACCGTTAGGGACTTTTCGAGCAACATTATATAGGGTAGCATGCGAGGGTATGAATATAAGCAATATTTTATTTCCATGTTCTAGCACAAGCAATACAAGTTGGGATTATTCCCTTAGCTAGGTGCGTTGTATTCTTATTAGCATACAGGGGGTGATTCTCCTAGCGACTAGCATGTATCGTTCTAGGTTTTATGTGTGCTGGCTAAGCAAAGACAAGTTCACCGTAGCCACCCACCTTAGCAATAATTCACCTCGGTAGAGCGATACGTCAAGCGAACCTCTGAAAGCCTAAGCCGAACTCCTGTAGGGACAAGTCTGGATATCCTTTACCTCAAACGAGTATTCTCGCCTGAGCAAAACGGGTCGGGACATTGCACTTTTGCCTTTTGAATCGGCTCTCCGCTTGAGCGGAATGGGGTATTACACTCTCCGCTGCATCTTTTGTTGCCTAGTTTTCGCTGTCGCTTGTTGCTTTCGTACCTTGAGTTGGTTTTCGGATTTTCTTGAGTTTTCTTGAACGGTTTCGATGGACTTCATTGTTTTCATTCATTGAACTGCACTTCAATTCCGAGATTGGAAAGAGTGAAAGAGGTATTGATCAAGCTGTTCGTGGAAATGCAGGTGAACGAGCAGTAGATGACACGCGACCGGAGTCCTGAATCACCGCTTTCCTTCTCCCTTCCAACCAACTAAGTGAGTGGATTATATTCGATTCAGTTGGCCATTCTTCCAGTCTTCACACCTAAAAATCTTACATTCTTGTTTGCCCCGATCAAACGATACCAAGTAATAAATAAAAGATGTCAAGATAAAAAGGGAATAGACTTAGATTATTGTGCTTGTCATTCAACTTGGGAAAGATTACTTATACTGTATGCTTGTTCGTTTGGAAATGTTCATCATATGCATAAATAAAAGTTAGAATGTATACTTCTTGTTTAAAATGTACTATGTATAGAACTCATCCTGCTATGCAACAAATTGTTCAGAAAGACTATGCAAAATAAATCGTGCCATGCTACTTGTCTTGTACTCGTGTTGTAACCTCCGATTTCCAATTTCCAAAAATAATTAGATTTTAATTTATTTTAAAATATCAAGTTTATAAAATATTTCTCCTTGACATTTTAATTTGGTTTTGAACGATGTTGATTGTAGAAGGTAATTTATAATCTTGTATAAAAATCATTTTTCATAAGTGTCACTTTCTCATAAAATAAGTACATAAATAATAATATATATATATTGCTAGTTTCAAATATTTATTGGCTGAATCATAAAAATTATTGTTTTAACTAAATATTTATTTGAAGACTAGTTGATAAAATAAAATAAATTTTTATTTATAGGGATAGTAAATAAATAAATGTCATACATTCTAAGATTTTGCAAAATGTATTAATTAGTAGCTAAATGGAAATTAGCTAGCTTTCCTAAAAACATTTTCTGAAATTATAATCTTTATTCTTATTTTTACAAGTTGCCATTTCCCAATTAACTGGCCTACACCCTCATTTTTCCCACATGAGAAACCTTTTTTTTATTTAATTTAATTCTGGGCCATTCATTATTGGGCCAACCCGCAACCCTTTAACCCACACCATCTCTCCCTATTTAAGTTCTCCTTCTCACCATTTCCAAAAAACCCTAATCTCCTAATTATTAGCTAGCCTCCACAATTCCCAAGCCAACAAGCCACCACCATTCTTGTGTGCTCGTGTCCGTGTGTCCAGCATCACCGTGTCAGCCGTGATGGCCTCGGGTCCGACCCCGGGTGTCCCACAGTATCCATTCATTTTTCTGTGTCCAGTTATTACAATATTACAATCAGATTTTTGTGTCCGACACACCCGGACACATCCACCTCCACCAGTACACCCAACCCCGTGTCCGACACACCCGGACACGTCCCTCACAGTTCAGCAACCCATCGTGTCCTGCCCCGGACACGATCCACAGACACGACTCGCAGAAACCCTAAACCTAACCGTGGCCGTGTCGAGCCGTGGCCGCTGAAGCCGGACGCCGCCAGATCCGCCGTCGCCGCTGGAATCAAGCGCCGAGCCCGCCTCCTCGAGCGCCGAGCGCCGCTCCTCGACCAGACGCCGCCGTCTCGAGCCGAGTTCGAAGCCGCCGCTGCCCTCGGTTTTCCCCCCGCTGTCTCGAACCACGATCCGCCCAGATCCGTCGAGAAGAACCGCCGACGCCTCCTCGATCTGGCCCGCCGCTGAGTCGAACAGACCGCCGCTGGAGCCGAGTTCTGCTGCCGCCTCCGACCGCCTCACCCGCGCCGGCGACGGAAATCCCCCTTTGTGAGCCTCTCCGTTCCCTCTTTCCTTTTGGTTTTCAGACTGTGTGGATTAGGGTTATTAGTTGAGTTATAATTAGTAGTAAGTTAACTACATTAGTAACTAATTAAATTAGTTAGTTAAATAATTAATTAGTTTACTTAATTAGATAAATTAGTTAATTAATATTAATTAGTTTAAAATTTATAATTAGATTAGTTAATAAATTCTATATCAGTTAATTAAATTTATAACTAGTAGTTAAGTTTATAATCAGTAGTTAAATTTTATTAGTTAATTGATTAATCATTTAGTTAAATTATATTAGTTTAGCTAATTATTAATAATCAGATTAGAATTCTTAATAAATTAGTTATTTAGTATGTGTAAATTAGTTACGTAATATTTAAAAAGGGTTTTTGATTATGCAAACATATAATAATTTTGGGGTTTTTATAATTAATTAAAAATATAGTTTTAATAATAAAAAAATAAGATAAATTGGTTATTTGGACTGGTAACTGAAATAACTAGAGATATATATAAATATGATGGCTTTTACATAAATTCTAGTTTTTTATAAATAAACTTTTATTTGAAATTATTGTTCAAAATAATTTCAAAATGATTTATATACGTAAATACGCATTCCAGTGTATGTAATTGATTGGGTATATTTTGGTATAATGATACATATATTTAATCGGTATAATTTCATGTAGTATAAGTGTAATAAAACGTATTTTTATATATGAATTAATTGGCATCTGTACATATATATATATAGTATAAATTTGAATTGGTAAATTAATATTAGTATATTCTAAAATGATGTTAACAAAATATATGTACATTTAAACAGTGTTTTTGCATATATATGAGTATACGTATGGTTCAACTAGTATAAAACAGATATGTATTTAAAGGGCATATATATATATATATATATTGTAAATACATTAAATTGGTGCATGTATAAATATTGTAAGTATAATAAGTGTAATGTATATTATATACGTGTCCCTACTAGATGACCCTAGTTGACTAGTGCCCTGCCTGACATGGCCCTGAGACCAGTATTTTTGACTGTGTTAGTGTAGCATCTGATGCAAATGTGGTTTGCTTGTGTTATGTTTATAGGACTGTTGGTTTACCCAGGGGATACTCTGGAACAGGACATTGGTTTTACCAGCTAAGGACCCAAGGCGAGTACATTCTTTGATTAGTTTCTAATTTATGATATCTCCTATGTTCACTGTATCTAGTATAAATATCCATGATCTTGACACGATGGTTACACGGATTGGTATACACGGATCTCGTCATGAGATGTTATTCCTTATTCATGGTGTAGCTTGTACAAGACTTGTTTTCCTTGTTATCTTGTGCATGTACAGACACTGATTCCCGGGGAGATTTGCTACCTTCTTAGGGAATCCCGTGCCATAGCGTACCATGATTGGATCTACTATACCAGTCGGGGGTTTGGGGAGTACTTTAGTGTAGATATGTGATCATACCCAACTATCCATGCATCATAGCTCACCCCACATCTCACGTCGGGTGCGGCCTGACCATCTCCATGCCTCATAGCTGTTACGTATGATTAGCCTGACCTCTCCATGCATCATAGCTAACCAACGGTTAGCCTGACCTTCCATGAATCATAGCTAATCACATGTAACCAGCCTGATCAAGTTCCCAAGCCGATCACATGTTAAAGCTAGTACTCACACACTTAGTCATAGAATTCTTGCTCATGGACATATTGTTTCTTTTCCTGCATTTACTTACAGTATTTCCAGTACTTCTCTTATTGTACATTTTTCGTACTTATACATGCATCTGGTATGTTTCCATCTAGAACTGCTACATAGTTTATGTCATTTATATAGAACTGCTATTTAGAGATGTACTTTGCTCCTTCCTGACTGGAAAATATTTTTCCAGACTGTGACCTTAGTGGACTTGTTCTGACACTTGGAGATTGTTGTTACTGATTACAGGTATGATTGTTTTATCATTAGTCTTGTGTTGTACTCTTTTGTTCTTCAAATTCTTATCGTGCTGTAATTGTGATTGAGTATGTTGTTCATCTTTATGGTGTTATCCGTGTCTCCTTATGGAGTTGGACACTAGTGTGAGATTATTTAGATAGTACTTGACCTAGACAGCGTTCTACCGCCGATGCTGCGGCGTAGGCTGGACGTACCCACGCACTCGTGCCCCTAAACCAGGTGCGGGTCGTGACACATTTTTTGTGGTGGCCCATGCAGGTCTGACTTCGCTAGTTGTGCGATGTCGTAGTAGTGCGACGTCATAGTCGTATTACTGCGTACCTGCTATAGAATATAGGACATAGGATACTAGGATGAGAGAGGATACTCAATCACAAATTCTTGAGAGATTCCTGGGACGACCCCTTGAGAATCTTATTCCGATTTAAATCTTTTTCCTTGTTTTCGTTCGCTCTCGCTTGTTGTTACTGAACTTGATTCTTGTTGAGCAATATTAAATCAAAATCTTGGCATCATTATTGAGTTTGATTCTTGTTAACTTTAATTCTTGTATCGTTGTTGAGTTGATTTCAAATTGAGATGAATTTTTACGGACTAGGATTTATGGTATCATCTGATGACATATATTGATGAGGACAGTGAGGAAGGTTAAACGTCTACTTTGGTTATGGAACCTAGAATTTATCGCAGCCATATTAGCTGTAGTGACAAGAACGTAGGAACCTGACTTGGATGTACATACTATAGTTATGAAGCTTAGAGTCTTTCGCAGCCATACCGGTTGGCGTGGCGAAGATTCTAGGCGACATGATTATAGAGTGCATACCTTAGTTACGAAACCTATCGTTTATCGCATCTATGCTTACTGGCGTGGCGAGGATTCTGAGTGTCATGATTTCAGACAGACGTGTATGATTATCAGGTTGTATCCTAAATTGGTTCTTAAAATATCATCTCAAGACTTATCTATTTCTGTTATTCCAGGACTTTGTTCCACCGCTTCTTTCTTTACTAGCAGTAAAGATACCTTCTGCCCTCAATTCAGTCTTTGAGCTCCTATTCCTTGAGGATTTCTTGTTAAGTATGAAAATTAGTGGCTTGTAATGTTGTTTGTGTCTTGTATTAGTATTGACTGTGTTGCTAGTGAGTTGCAAGTGTTTCTTAGTTGGACATGTGAGCAGTAGGCTTTAATCTAGAGTTAGCCCTTAGCATAGTACCTTGTACCAATGATTCTAGGAGTAGTGTCATTAGAGACTGAGAATTAAGGAGAGTATAGAGTATCAGTGATAGTTCTCAGAGTCAGTATCAGAGCCAATTACCCGTCCTGGATAATCATGATTATGTAATTGAGTGATTTATGTAAACGATTAAGTATCCGGGAATTGTGTTAAGGATTTATGGAGCATGATGTCCAATTTGATGATTGATATCGGAAATGTTAAAGGTAAAGAAATGTATATGTATAAAGGGTTTAATGAGATGTCATAAGTAGAGAAATATCAGGATTAGTAATGGAAGTTGTGAAGCGTATCACGGATTAGTTTAATAGGCTTTTGAGGATTGAAGGAGATACATATACAACCATCGAGATGAGGAACCATACACATACCCATGAGAGTAAATAAACATGAGTGTTATAGAGGATACAGGTGATCATGAGTCTAATGAACTTGATGAGATAATCCATTAATGCAGCTAGTGATATAATACCAAGAGTGCTAATGATTCTATATCGAGGATTAGTCAAGGATGACGTTAATAACAGTAAGCACTCTGTGTGTTGATAATTAGAGGATATACCAATTAACATAAATTGAAATTATGAAAGAAAATACAGTTGATGATAACTTTGATCATTGGAGGTAATAGTGCAAGTGATTCGGGCAGTACAAATTAGTACACAATTATAGACACTAGATGCATTGAGTGCACCTTGAGTATCAGAGACCGTGAGCACTAATATGTACATTGAGGAATTATAAATAAAAAGGTGGAAATGAATTTTAAATTTTCAGAATTTTAAGGAGTTGAGATTTTATGTTGTTAAAAAAAAAAAAAAATATTGAGGATTTAAATTTGATTCACTAAACATAGTTAAGGCTACAAAGATTTTAGAAGTGATTAAATTTTATTTCGATGTGAAGTATCTAATTTTGAGGAGGCATATGCATTTTTAGTTGATCGGGAAGTTAAACCTTGACGATTATTTTGAGGATTAATTTTTGGTAGATGAGAGGTATGAATATTAATATATGATTAGTTGATATGGGTACCAGTGTACATGAATAGGAAATTGTTAGTGTGCTAGAGTTAAGTGTTTGTTAGAAGATAGTGCAAGTATATATTAAGCAGGTTCTTTCTTTTCTTTCCTCATGTTCTTGTTGTCTTCTGATTGATTGATACCTTAGTACCGTAGCTGGATGCATGAGTTCTTGTTATAATGTAGTTAGTAGTACCCCTGATACAGAGACTGCAATACCATGACAAGAGACACCATGATCATACATATTTCCCTTAGGTTGCATGTTGTATGGTTGTAGGTAGAATTCTCTTAGACTTGATTGTTGAGGATTTAACTGTAGTAAAGATCTATGACGAGGTTATGACTGACAAAAAGAGACAAGAGGATTAAATTTGTGGATGAGCATTGAATTAAATAAAGAATTTAGGGGTTGTTATAACGGAATTGATGGATCATTGATTTTATGAAAATCGAGATATGATTGAAATTCGAGGACAAACATTTACTTAAAGGGAGAATTAAGAAATTCACAGAGCCAAAAATTTGAGGATTTATTAATTTTAAGGAGGTCTTGATATGATTGAATTGATTATTAAAAAAAAAAATTTGAGAAATTTGAGAGATTATCATTTTATCTATTTGATTGCAAGATAGAAATTTTATTGAAGATACTGGAAGCATCGCATCGTTGAGTATTTGAGGAAAAAGAAAAGCAGGAAATAAAATCGTAAATGGAATAGTGTCAAATTAAATTCTTGGGATGAGGAGTTAGATTGGAATAAGCATCAATTGAATTTGAGTTAGATGATTGATGAGTGTTTAAAGTTAAATTTTGGGATGCAGATTTTTTAAGTTTTATAAATATGCATTGATTGGATTTCAATTAAAAGGATTGGATAGTAAATTTTGTATTTAGTTATTTACTCAAAATTTGAGGAGATTATGATACGACTGGAATTCAATTAAAATATTGAGGATTGAGTAGTAAATTTTTTTCATTGGGATAATAAATTCAGAGGATGAAAAAAAAAATATTAGTTCAAATTCGAAAACATTATACATACGGATAAAGAAATATGGAATGAAATGAAGCTCATAGTAAAGAAGATTATAATATAATTGATTATGGGATCATATAATTGAAGGTCGTAAGGTAAGATCATGGTATATTAAGGTTGTGATTTAATTAAAATCTTGACCATGACAGTAACATTTGAAATCGAAGAAAATAATCGAGGTATAGTTGATGTTAAACAAAACTCGAATTTGATGATAAGGCTTTCGATTCAGAAATTCTAAGATCTAATCTAATAAAGTTTATGGAATTTGAAACTTTTATAGATATTAGTTAATGATGAATCGCAAGATTGAGAAAAGCAAAATGAACGAGGATAGAAAGGAAGGATTATTTTCAGATGATAGTAAAGACTATTTTTCTAGAAATTAAGAAAGGCGATTAGATGTCTCTTGATTACATTCTGAAGGATGTATTTAAGTTTCTTAAATCAAATTGTCGACCGTATCTTTCGAATTAGCTATAACTTTCATGTCTATATCATTCATTATACTGGGTCTTCCTTGGTTTAGTTACTTTGAAAAGGTAACGTGCATTATTCCAATTATCTGTTTTTGTGATCGTGTCTACTTCCCAAAACCTAAACTTTCTAGAGGATTCAAGACCGAGCCATGATTCCTTCAAGTTATTCCTGTCTTAAACCATATTTTCTTTTTCTTCATGTTTTCTTCTGTTTGGTAAGTATTCTCCTTATAAAAATATTTTCTTCAATGATATATTCATCATTATGAACAACAAAATTTTTCTATCCTAGTCATCCCTAAAATTTCGAGGACGAAATTTTTCTAAGGTGGATAGACTTGTAACCTCCGATTTCCAATTTTCAAAAATAATTAGATTTTAATTTATTTTAAAATATCAAGTTTATAAAATATTTCTCCTTGACATTTTAATTTGGTTTTGAACGATGTTGATTGTAGAAGGTAATTTATAATCTTGTATAAAAATTATTTTTCATAAGTGTCGCTTTCTCATAAAATAAGTACATAAATAATAATATATATATATTGCTAGTTTCAAATATTTATTGGCTGAATCATAAAAATTATTGTTTTAACTAAATATTTATTTGAAGACTAGTTGATAAAATAAAATAAATTTTTATTTATAGGGATAGTAAATAAATAAATGTCATACATTCTAAGATTTTGCAAAATGTATTAATTAGTAGCTAAATGGAAATTAGCTAGCTTTCCTAAAAACATTTTCTGAAATTATAATCTTTATTCTTATTTTTACAAGTTGCCATTTCCCAATTAACTGGCCTACACCCTCATTTTTCCCACATGAGAAACCTTTTTTTATTTAATTTAATTCTGGGCCATTCATTATTGGGCCAACCCGCAACCCTTTAACCCACACCATCTCTCCCTATTTAAGTTCTCCTTCTCACCATTTCCAAGAAACCCTAATCTCCTAATTATTAGCTAGCCTCCACAATTCCCAAGCCAACAAGCCACCACCATTCTTGTGTGCTCGTGTCCGTGTGTCCAGCATCACCGTGTCAGCCGTGATGGCCTCGGGTCCGACCCCGGGTGTCCCACAGTATCCATTCATTTTTCTGTGTCCAGTTATTACAATATTACAATCAGATTTTTGTGTCCGACACACCCGGACACATCCACCTCCACCAGTACACCCAACCCCGTGTCCGACACACCCGGACACGTCCCTCACAGTTCAACAACCCATCGTGTCCTGCCCCGGACACGATCCACAGACACGACTCGCAGAAACCCTAAACCTAACCGTGGCCGCGTCGAGCCGTGGCCGCTGAAGCCGGACGCCGCCAGATCCGCCGTCGCCGCTGGAATCAAGCGCCGAGCCCGCCTCCTCGAGCGCCGAGCGCCGCTCCTCGACCAGACGCCGCCGTCTCGAGCCGAGTTCGAAGCCGCCGCTGCCCTCGGTTTTCCCCCCCGCTGTCTCGAACCACGATCCGCCCAGATCCGCCGAGAAGAACCGCCGACGCCTCCTCGATCTGGCCCGCCGCTGAGTCGAACAGACCGCCGCTGGAGCCGAGTTCTGCTGCCGCCTCCGACCGCCTCACCCGCGCCGGCGACGAAAATCCCCCTTTGTGAGCCTCTCCGTTCCCTCTTTCCTTTTGGTTTTCAGACTGTGTGGATTAGGGTTATTAGTTGAGTTATAATTAGTAGTAAGTTAACTACATTAGTAACTAATTAAATTAGTTAGTTAAATAATTAATTAGTTTACTTAATTAGATAAATTAGTTAATTAATATTAATTAGTTTAAAATTTATAATTAGATTAGTTAATAAATTCTATATCAGTTAATTAAATTTATAACTAGTAGTTAAGTTTATAATCAGTAGTTAAATTTTATTAGTTAATTGATTAATCATTTAGTTAAATTATATTAGTTTAGCTAATTATTAATAATCAGATTAGAATTCTTAATAAATTAGTTATTTAGTATGTGTAAATTAGTTACGTAATATTTAAAAAGGGTTTTTGATTATGCAAACATATAATAATTTTGGGGTTTTTATAATTAATTAAAAATATAGTTTTAATAATAAAAAAATAAGATAAATTGGTTATTTGGACTGGTAACTGAAATAACTAGAGATATATATAAATATGATGGCTTTTACATAAATTCTAGTTTTTTATAAATAAACTTTTATTTGAAATTATTGTTCAAAATAATTTCAAAACGATTTATATACGTAAATACGCATTCCAGTGTATGTAATTGATTGGGTATATTTTGGTATAATGATACATATATTTAATCGGTATAATTTCATGTAGTATAAGTGTAATAAAACGTATTTTTATATATGAATTAATTGGCATCTGTACATATATATATATAGTATAAATTTGAATTGGTAAATTAATATTAGTATATTCTAAAATGATGTTAACAAAATATATGTACATTTAAACAGTGTTTTTGCATATATATGAGTATACGTATGGTTCAACTAGTATAAAACAGATATGTATTTAAAGGGCATATATATATATATATATTGTAAATACATTAAATTGGTGCATGTATAAATATTGTAAGTATAATAAGTGTAATGTATATTATATACGTGTCCCTACTAGATGACCCTAGTTGACTAGTGCCCTGCCTGACATGGCCCTGAGACCAGTATTTTTGACTGTGTTAGTGTAGCATCTGATGCAAATGTGGTTTGCTTGTGTTATGTTTATAGGACTGTTGGTTTACCCAGGGGATACTCTGGAACAGGACATTGGTTTTACCAGCTAAGGACCCAAGGCGAGTACATTCTCTGATTAGTTTCTAATTTATGATATCTCCTATGTTCACTGTATCTAGTATAAATATCCATGATCTTGACACGATGGTTACACGGATTGGTATACACGGATCTCGTCATGAGATGTTATTCCTTATTCATGGTGTAGCTTGTACAAGACTTGTTTTCCTTGTTATCTTGTGCATGTACAGACACTGATTCCCGGGGAGATTTGCTACCTTCTTAGGGAATCCCGTGCCATAGCGTACCATGATTGGATCTACTATACCAGTCGGGGGTTTGGGGAGTACTTTAGTGTAGATATGTAATCATACCCAACTATCCATGCATCATAGCTCACCCCACATCTCACGTCGGGTGCGGCCTGACCATCTCCATGCCTCATAGCTGTTACGTGTGATTAGCCTGACCTCTCCATGCATCATAGCTAACCAACGGTTAGCCTGACCTTCCATGAATCATAGCTAATCACATGTAACCAGCCTGATCAAGTTCCCAAGCCGATCACATGTTAAAGCTAGTACTCACACACTTAGTCATAGAATTCTTGCTCATGGACATATTGTTTCTTTTCCTGCATTTACTTACAGTATTTCCAGTACTTCTCTCATTGTACATTTCTCGTACTTATACATGCATCTGGTATGTTTCCATCTAGAACTGCTACATAGTTTATGTCATTTATATAGAACTGCTATTTAGAGATGTACTTTGCTCCTTCCTGACTGGAAAATATTTTTCCAGACTGTGACCTTAGTGGACTTGTTCTGACACTTGGAGATTGTTGTTACTGATTACAGGTATGATTGTTTTATCATTAGTCTTGTGTTGTACTCTTTTGTTCTTCAAATTCTTATCGTGCTGTAATTGTGATTGAGTATGTTGTTCATCTTTATGGTGTTATCCGTGTCTCCTTATGGAGTTGGACACTAGTGTGAGATTATTTAGATAGTACTTGACCTAGACAGCGTTCTACCGCCGATGCTGCGGCGTAGGCTGGACGTACCCACGCACTCGTGCCCCTAAACCAGGTGCGGGTCGTGACACGTGTTGCCTAAACTTCTTAAATGGTTAACTTGATATAGACTCCGTTTGATCACGGACAACTTGTGCACCGATCAGACGGGTAAGTAAATGTCATCGAACGGTGGCAAGTATTTCATTGAATTCTATATTTATTACTTGCTGTAAAATGAACTAAGGCAAGATAGAAAGACCACAAATAATATGCATGCTTCATTAAAAATAACGTGTTGATTGGTATAGTTGGGTTAGCTTACCTTCACCAGTATGTTTTGATGTACTGACCCTCGTTGAAACATGTTCCCCGCACTAAGGAGAGCCGAGCGAGGAACATAAGTCATTCCCCGATCCAGTCCAACTGTAGGCGCATCCTGAGCGTGCCACTTTTTGAAGTATTCTAAAGCAAGGAGCTAGCGACTCAAACTCTATGCAACTCCGTGGGAAGGCCATCATCCCGCCTGGAGGTCTTATATTTTGAAGTTTAGTAAAGGGATGTAATGTACAGGACAACTATCTCATTTTGTGTCAATATTTTGTAAGCCCGTGCGGCAATTAGCTGACTGTTCAAGAGTTTGTAATAGATGTTCATATCAATAAAGAGAACTTTTCCATGTTTCAATTCTTTGTTTCAATTTATCTGCGTACTCTGAATATGTGCTCATTATGCAAAATAACTTAGCCTTGTGTGGTGCGCAACCTAGGCCGTATGGCGGTCACGCCCAGGGGACGACTATCGATTCCACGGAATCGGGGCGTGACAATTAACAAATACATGGTGCACCAATCTCGAATTTCCCCCAAATTGGGCACAAAATACATCATAATATTCATAATAGGGGTCCCTAATGGTCAATTCTTCTTCCTATAGGTAGTCCTAGTCCATAGGTAAGTTCCTAATGATTTAATTACAGATTTAGAGTCTAATTATAAGGGAAAAACTGAATTATACCTATTGGAAGATGGATTCTCAATATAAGTCTCCATATGGGTGTCAAGAGCTTTCAACTTATGCCCCTTCACCTTCTTGTAGATCCTTGCTTCTTTCTTGCTCCAAGAGTCTCAAATGGTGAAGTAGGGAAGAATTTGAGAGGGAATTGGTAAGGTTTAGGTATAGAGATGAAAGAATTTGGGGAAGAACACTTAGATCTAGGAAATTAGGATAAAATAAAATGAGAAGAGAGAAGCTTCCTCTCAAATACAAGGCCGGCCTCCTTGCTTGTTGTCCAAGCAATGGTCAATGACCAATATGTCCCTATGGGCTTGTCATGATGAATAATAATTAAGGGAGAAGCTTTCACTCCTAATGGTTGGCTAATTAATTGTCACGTCCTGATTCCGTAGAATCGATAGTCGTCCCCCTGGGCGTGACGCTGTGCGGGCCTAGGTTGCACACCGCACAAGGCTAAGGTATTTTGCATAGCGAGCACATATTGAGAGTATGCAGATAATTGAAACACAAAGTTGAAACATGGAAAAGTTCTCTTTATTGATAATAAACATATTTTTACAAACTCTTGAACGAGTCAGAAGGTTGCCGCACGGGCTTACAAAAGTTGACACAAAATGAGATAGCTGTCCTTATATTACATTATTTTCTAAAACTCAAAATAAGGGACCTCCAGTCGGGATAATGTCTTTCCCACGGAGCTGCATCGAGCTTAGGTTGCTAGCTCCTTGCTTCAAAATGCTTCAAAAGATGGCACGATCAGGACGCGCCTACTGCTGGACTGGATTGGGAAAATAACTTCAGCTCCTCGCTCGAATCTCCTTAGTGCGGGGAACCTATTTCAACGAGGGTCAGTACATCGAAATATACTGGTGAAGGCGAGCTAACCCAACTATACTGTCATGCCCCAGTCCCAAAAATACATAGGACTTGGACATGTAAGCATGCCAGCCGCATGGATATGGCAACTCCAATATATGGAAACCAACTCCATACGTACGCTGTAATTTGAATATCAAATCCACCAGTGGTATAAACTATCACAAGTCACAGGGTATAATCTAAATCTCATCCACAGAAAATCAAATATAATTAAATAACCAACATCTATGAGACTAGCTCTCAATAAGAAGTATCTCAGGATGATAGTTGGATGGAAACAAATCCACTACCAACTCGAATATAAGAGCAAATACAATCTAAGTACACCACAACAAACACAATATAAGAATACCAGCTATCAATCACGGCTCGAAGAGAAGACGTCCACGAAGCACATAGAACCATCCAATCTGCGCTCCTGCAAATACTCAAGAACAGATACACCTGGCAGGGGACCAGGTCCTCAGAGGGACATAACAAGATACTTAAACACATGCCAATAAATTACTAAAATAAATATCCAATGGTCGCCTAACCGTCTAAGTGAATGCAGTTAAGAACAACTTTCCCCACAAGTGAGCTATCTGGCTGAAAACCTGGGATTTGACATGGTTCTCTATTGGAGATCCAGGGGCCTAAAAAGGTACGGCACCTTTCCAACGTCGGAGGCCCGCCTGATAATAATATAATATATAGTGGTCATCACCACCCGTATCTCTAGCGGAGAATCCGGGCGCACAATAGAAAAAGTGTAAAGGAGCTCAAATGCGGTACTTGTTGTTCTCCCCACCCCATGCTCTAAGTATGTCACATCCATGACACAATTGGGTTCATAGCCTATTCTTAGTACCATAGCCCAATCCTGCAACCAAATAAGGACATTGATTGAACCACCGTACTACAATAGGCTGTGTCCATAGACCTCTAATAACTGCCAAGTTTACTGGCATACAAGGTTTCTAACAACAGTTATCCCTAACGCACGGCCTACACGTACAAGAGGCCAAACCCTGCATGCCAGTCCGTGATCTATATGAGACTCACAACTCGTATAACAACTGTGTCACGGCCAATGAACCTAAAGATGCTACATGATAATGGGGGTAGTCTCATAAACAAGGTCAATGCAAATACATAAATAAAAATATACCGCGACGGCACCGTCGTGCGTATTTTATATGACAGTTAAAATAAATGAACTAAAGACAGGAAATAAAGATGTATGCAACATATGGAATATAAATAACAGTACAATGGCAAGGTATACTTGCCTGGCAAGGAGCTGCAAAATATAACGTCCAGATGTCCAATACACAGGACTAGATGCTATGGCCTCAGAACAAATATCTCCAGATGCTGAAATAGATATCACCAACATTCCCAGAATAAGTAAAATAGCTAAAAAGCACTTCCCTTTCGTCCAATTTGGACACAGGAGCAAAACCGTAATTTCGGGTCAAAATGGGGTCCATGTGTGGCCCACTTTGTACCAAAAAGCGTATTAGAACCAATGGTCTCCAAATTCGTCAAACTTAGTGTCAACAAGTCTAGAACGATGATACAAACCCAACGGAACTTCCAGAATTAGATTTCGATGAGCCGATCACAAAATCGCCCGTCAAGTGGAGCTGTGGGGCCCACGATACGCGATTTTGGTCAACGTTCTCAGAATTGAACCAAACTTGGGTCACAGGACCAGCATATTGCTACGAGTCCGATGGCGCAAGTTTTGTCTCGATCCGACATGTGTACACAAAGTTACGACGTATTCTAGAACAGGCGAATACGGGGCATTGTCGGCGGATACGCGTTGATTTCGGTGTGCACGCACATCCAAATCAACTTCTGCGAAATCCCGCACGTCCGTATCAACGACGCGCACATTTCGGAGAAGACCACACGCGACCATGTTGTCCCGTTTGGCGGGGCGTACTCAGTTCCGAGGTAAAATAGGGCGTTGGTTTTCCTGTTTTTGGATCGCAGTTTGCGATCGCCACAGGACGCGACGGACCGAGCGGGTTGTACGGGCATCGAGAGGGTCACACAACCTATGCGTCATAACTGACAGAATAGAAAATGGAGTAACAAGGAGAGAGAATGGGTTACCTGAACAGGGCTTCGTGTAACGAGGATTTCTCGTGTCCGGGTTGACACGACACTGCGACACGGCACTGTGTCCACTGTGCTGTATCCGGGGTTCAGATGCTACTGTGTCCGAGTTCTGTAGGGACGCTATATCCGGGGTTAGGGTTCAGCCATGTCCGTGTCAGAGTCCAGGCGAAGAGGGTTGCTTGGCGTGGATGGCTGACATCCGGAGGAAGAAGATGGAGAGGAGGTTGAGGGTGGAGGTCTAGGTGTGGCCGGAGTCGTGTGGTGGTGACTGGCCGAGGGAGATGGAGGCGGTGGCTCGATGGGAGGAGAGAAACGTGGTGGAGATACGGTGGTTGCTGCCCGTCGTCCGGTGGGTTCTGGTGGAGAGGGAGATGGCAGCAGGGTGGATGTGTCATTGCAGAGGGAGGTACGACGGAGGGAAAGATCACCGGAGGCTTGTCGAGGTCGGGATCCGGTTGGTTCTGGCGAGGGAAGTCACCCAGGTGGTCGGGCGAGGCGTTAATGGCGAAGTCTGAGAGAGGATAGGGCTTCAGACGGCGATGGTTGATCCGGCCGACAGCAACAGGGAAGGGGGTGATGGTGCAATCGGGCGCTGCTGCTCCGGTGGGAATCGTCCATGAGGGTGGTGAGGACAGGAAAGGGGGTGGAGATCGACTGGGACGATGGGTTGAGACGGGGTGCACCGGTGGAGCTCCGGCGTCGGCAGAGGGGTAGGGGACGATGAACAGTGTTTGGTGTTTGGATAAAAAGAAAGAAAGGAATAAACTTGTATTTTTATACATGGGAAACTAGGGTTTTGTGTTGACCTAGTGGTCGGGCTTGGTCAACACCCTTGAGCTTGGGCCTTGGGCTCTCATGGGGTATTTGGAGGGCTATAAATTATCGGGTTTAAACTACAAGGATGGGGTTTTAAAATAAATCGGGGCGATGTGCGCGTTGCACATTCCAAAAAATTATGAGAAAATCTAGGTGAAGGGAAAAAATAGATTTCCTTATGAATTGTCCACTAGTGGGGACACCTTAATGTGTTTTTGCATAGAAGCCCCCCAACAATTAGAAAAATTGCACAAGGACATAAATTAGATTTAATTAATCAAATTGACGCGCACGATGTTCTAGAATTAATTAGGAGTATATGGGATTAAATTTAGGCGGGCCACAATTGTCAGGGCGTAGAAGGGACAATGTAGAATATTAATAAAATTCGGTTTGCCCAAAACGGTCAAGATTGTGTCCCCAATTTCGATTAGGACGCACAAGGGTACAAAATTGGAATTTATATTGAATTAAGAAATAACGTCCGCGATGTTTATTATGCGGCTAAAATATAGCACCAGAGAGCAATATTATAAGTTGCACAAGGGTCAGAATAGTAGGCGGGCATGTCTAGGATGAGGTTGTGAAATTCGTAGATAGGCAGTGGCCAGTAAGGTGCTCAAATTATCGAAGCAACGGTAAGGTGCGCTACACGAATTTAATTATTGCATAATTAAATAAATGCCGTGTTCTAATTCAAATTGGTTCAAACTAGCCCTAGTTTCACTATCTAAGCAAATTAGGCCTAATTTTGGGTGAGGGAGTTTACAATCTACCCAACTTAAAATAATTTGTCCTCAAAATTAAACTAGGGTAGGGTTTCTCTATCTAACCCAACTTGATTACAGTCTAATAATTCTCCTTAAGTTAACATTGTAGTTTCTACCCAACTTAGAATTTACCCATCTATATATAAGGCTATACATCTAAGAAAGCTATGCCCCAAATTATTTAATCATGCTATTGAATCCTTAAACATATCATTTATGATATTCTCTTAATCATTTATAACAGATAGTCACCAAATAATGTGATTGGCCTGTGGGGTATATCTAGTACTATCTATATATCAAACTTATACCAAGTACGAAGTTTCGTCTTTCCGAAATAAGGGAAGACGAAGATCAATAATAAAGAGTTCAAGGATGAGGTAATAGAATAGAAGTATCGGGATCAAGGCATTTAAATAATTCAAATGGGAATTGTCAAAGCAGTTGTGGATTGAAATCCTATTTTGGTGATCCTTTGTTCGCATGCTCGTATTAGTACAGTCATGTAACCGATACGGTATGTCAGACATGTCTAGGGCAAGTATATTCGTCTACTAATTACTACATATTTTAATCCACGTAAAGTAGTATTACGAGGGGCGAATCAAGCGCACTAAGGTTAGCTAGACCCTAATACACGGATTCTGAAATATATTATTGTAGCGCTCCAATAATATATGTGTCATGATCAAGCTTGATAAAGAATAAGCTTGCAAAAACTAGGCTATAATAGAAGCATAAGTCAAGGTAGTACAACAAATATAAATACGCTGGATTATGATGAAAGAAGGTACATAACAATTCAAGTTCACAAAAAGATAAGACTCTATAATCTCTATAGTTGTCATACAACCTCCTTGTCTAAGTCGTTAGTCGAACAAATAGGGGCATGGACCTCTAAATTTTATCATCTGAATGTTATCTTCTTATGCAAGTCTAAAGTCAGTATCATTTGGTCATTCTTCACCAATGGGTTAATAGGACTGTGTGATACTAGGTGGCGAGGCATATTACTCAACTTAGAATAATAAATTAATACGCTAATGCCTTAAAGAAAATGTAGGAATTCCTATTAAGGTTTACAAGAAAGGGTCTTCGTGCTTATTAGAGTATCCTATTATATAGGTCATGGTCATCTTAAGTCTTAGTCATAGTGCTTATAGAACAAGTGTCAATAGTAAGGATAGAAGAGTTACTGGCCGTCAAGGGGAAAGGGATCTAGTTTGTATCAAGGTGGGGGTACATGCTACGCAATTTAAACTAAGGGATAATCACCAGGTCACAATCTACAAAAATAACTTAAACCATCAAGTTCTAACTATTAAGCACACAACTTCAAATTTAACATTAACAACTATAATCCTAGCAACTATATGTTCTTAACACAAAATAAGATCACCTGGCCTACAATCAGAAGTGTCAAATGGCACGAGTTGAAAGATGAAGAGAATAAACATAATCAGTCGTCGTACACTAGCGAGCGCTATGGTCACAGGGGAACAATATATGAAATAGAGGGGCTCTAGATAGCATCATGGTTTCCTAAGGGGAGATGCTACGATACTCTCTGTGTTTGCGGTATGATCAAGAAAATACTATATTCAATGCTCTTGGCTTCCTAAGGTGTCTACTAATAATGAAGACAATGATCTAAGTTTATAGTTCTAATATTATCTAACTATGAAGGTTAGGTTCAGTCCTAATTTTAAATTTTGGTTTTCTATTGGTTTCTCAATACTAGGGTCAAACATTATGGTAAAACTTCTAACTATCTCTAGTAGTGTCTATACTACTCACAGGTCCTCATAATACATCAAGGGGTAATGGTAAACCAATCTATAGATAAGGAATTTCTAGGGTTCACTAGATATTCTAAACTTAGTGGTGCGTCTATATTCTTGTTGTATTCTTAATAGGTGTGCTACTCTAATTATCATCCTAATAATAGGGGTTCCTATATTCTCGCAGAAGGCCATACATACTCAAGGAACTTATTAGAGAAGTACATGAATCAAGCATGATACAATTGTTCGAATAGAACAGAGAGGAGGAAGACGAATCATAGTCAATTATGGATGAGATACTATACTCTAGTCCTAGGTGCAGGCTTGCTCGGTACAGTAACGTAACCGAGACAATATGCTCTCGACCTGCATGGGCCACCACTAAAAATATGTCACGCCCCAGTCCCAAAAATATGTAGGACTATGACACGTAAGTATGCCAACCGCATGGATATGACAACTCCAATATATGGAAACCAAATCCATACGTACGCTGTAATATGAATATCAAATCCACTAGTGGTATAAACTATCACAAGTCACAGGGTATAATCTAAATCTCATCCACAGAAAATCAAATATAATTAAATAACCAACATCTATGAAACTAGCTCTCAATAAGAAGTATCTCAGGATGACAGTTGGATGGAAACAAATCCACTACCAACTCGAACATAAGAGCAAATATAATCTAAGTATACCACAACAAACACAATATAAGAATACCAGCTATCATTCACGGCTCGAAGAGAAGACGTCCACGAAGCACATAGAACCATCCAATCTGAGCTCCTGCAAATACTCAAGAACAGATACACCTGGCAGGGGACCAGGTCCTCAGAGGGACATAACAAGATACTTAAACACATGCCAATAAAGTACTAAAATAAATATCCAATGGTCGCCTAATCGTCTAAGTGAATGCAGTTAAGAACAACTTTCCCCACAAGTGAGCTATCTGGCTGAAAACCTGGGATTTGGCATGGTTCTCTATTGGAGATCCAGGGGCCTAAAAAGGCACGGCACCTTTCGAATGCCGGAGGCCCACCTGATAATAATATAATATATAGTGGTCATCACCACCCATATCTCCAGCGGAGAATCCGGGCGCACAATAGAAAAAGTGTAAAGGAGCTCAAATGCGGTACTTGTTGTTCTTCCCACCCCATGCTCTAAGTATGTCACATCCATGACACAATTGGATTTATAGCCTATTCTTAGTACCCTAGCCCAATCCTGCAACCAAATAAGGACAAGGATTGGACCACCGTACTCAATAGGCTGTGTCCATAGACCTCTAATAACTGCCAAGTCTACTCGCATGCAAGGTTTCTAACAGCAGTTATCCCAGACGTACGGCCCACACGTACAGGAGGCCAAACCCTGCACGCCAGTCCGTGATCTATATGAGACTCACAACTCGTGTAACAACTGTGTCACGGCCAATGAACCTAAAGATGCTATATGATAATGGGGTAGTCTCATAAACAAGGTCAATGCAAATACATAAATAAAAATATACCGCGACGACACCGTCCCGCGTATTTTATATGATAGTTAAAATAAATAAACTAAGGACAGGAAATAAAGATGCATGCAACATATGGAATATAAATAACAGTACAATGGCAAGGTATAATTGCCTGGCAAGAAGCTGCAAAATGTAACGTCCAGATGTCCAATACACAGGACCAAACGCTATGGCCTCAGAACAAATATCTCCGGATACTGAAATAGATATCACCAACATTCCCAGAATAAGCAAAATAGCTAAAAAGTACTTCCCTTTCGTCCAATTTGGACACAGGGGCAAAACCATAATTTCGGGTTAAAGTGGGGTCCATGTGTGGCCCACTTTGTACCAAAAAGCGTGTCAGAACCAATGGTCTCTAAATTTGTCCAACTTAGTGTCAACAAGTCTAGAACGATGATACGAACCCAACGAAACTTCCAGAATTGGATTCCGATGAGCCGATCACAAAATCGCCCATCAAGTGGAGCCGTAGGGCCCACGATATGCGATTTTGGTCAACGTTCTCAGAATTGAACCAAACTTGGGTCACAGGACTAGCGTATTCCTACGAGTCCGATGGCATAAGTTTTGTCTCGATCCAACATGTGTACACAAAGTTATGACGTGTTCCAGAACAGGCAGATACGGGGCGTTGTCGGCGGATACGCGTTGATTTCGGTGTGCACGCACATCCAAATCAACTTCTGTGAAATCCCGCACGTCCGTATCAACGGCGCGTACGTTTCGGTGAAGACCGCACGCGACCAAGTTGTCCCGTTTGGCGGGACGTACTCAGTTCTGGGGTAAAATAGGGCGTTGGTTTTCCTATTTTTGGATTGCGGTTTACAATCGCCACAGGACGCGACGCACCGAACGGGTTGCACGGGCATCGAGAGGGTCACACAGCCTACGCGTCATAACTGACAGAATAAAAAATAGAGCAACGAGGAGAGAGAACGGGTTACCTGAACAGGGCTCCGTAGAACGAGGATTTCTCGTGTCCGGGTTGACACGACACTACGACACGGCGCTGTGTCCACTATGCTGTGTCCGAGTTCTGCAGGGCCACTGTGTCCGGGGTTAGGGTTCAGCCGTGTTCGTATCAGAGTCCAGGTGGAGAGGGTTGCTCGGCGTGGGTGGCTGACATCCGGAGGGAGGAGATGGAGAGGAGGTCGAGGGTGGAGGTCTAGGTGTGGCGGAAGTCGTGTGGTGGTGACTGGCCGAGGGAGATGGAGGCGGTGTCTCGAGGGGAGGAGAGGAACGTGGTGGAGATACGGTGGTTGCTGCCCATCGTTTGGTGGGTTCTGGTGGAGAGGGAGATGGCAGCAGGGTGGATGTGTCATTGCAGAGGGAGGTACGACGGAGGGGGAGATCACCGGAGGCTTGTCGAGGTCGGGATCTGGTTGGTTCTGGTGAGGGAAGGCGCCCAGGCGGTCGAGTGAGGCGTTAATGGCGAAGTCTGGGAGAGGATAGGGCTTCAGACGGCGGTGGTTGATCCGGCCGACAGCAATAGGGAAGGGGGTGATGGTGCAATCGGGCGCTGCTGCTCCGGTGGGAATCGTCGATGAGGGTGGCGAGGACAGGAAAGGGGGTAGAGATCGACTAGGACGATGGGTTGAGACGGGGTGCACCGGTGGAGCTCCGGCGTCGGCAGAGGGGTAGGGGACGATGAACAGTGTTTGGTGTTTGGGTAAAAATAAAAGAAAAAGAAAAAGAATGGAATAAACTTGTATTTTTATACATGGGAAACTAGGGTTTTGTGTTGACCTAGTGGTTGGGCTTGATCAACACCCTTGAGCTTGGGCCTTGGGCTCTCATGGAGTATTTGGAGGGCTATAAATTATAGGGTTTAAAATACAAGGATAGGGTTTTAAAATAAATCGGGGCGATGTGCGCGTTGCACATTCCGAAAAATTATGAGAAAATCTAGGTGAAGGGAAAAAATAGATTTCCTTATGAATTGTCCACTGGTGGGGACACCTCAATGTGTTTTTGCATAGAATCCCCCCAACAATTGGAAAAATTGCACAAGGATAGAAATTAGATTTAATTAATCAAATCGACGCGCACGATGTTCTAAAATTAATTAGGAGTACATGGAGTTAAATTTAGGCGGGCAACAATTGTCAGGGCGTAGAGAGAACAGTGTAGAATATTAATAAAATTTGGTTTGCACAAAACGGTCAAGATTGTGTCTCCAATTTCAATTGGGACGCACAAGGGTACAAAATTGAAATTTATATCGAATTAAGAAATAACGTCCGCGATGTTTATTGTGCGGCTAAAATATAACACTAGAGAGCAATATTATAAGTTGCACAAGGGTCAGAATAGTAGACGGGCATGTCAAGGATGAGGTTGTGAAATTCGTGGATAGGCAGTGGCTAGTAAGGTGCTCTAATTATCGAAGCAACGGTAAGGTGCGCTACACGAATTTAATTATTGCATAATTAAATAAATGCCGTGTTCTAATTCAAATTAGTTCAAACTATCCCTAGTTTCACTATCTAAGCAAATTAGGCCTAATTTTGGGTGAGGGGGTTTACATATACCAATTAACTCATTTTTTATATGAAGCATGCATATTATTTGTGGTCTTTCTATCTTGCTTTAGTTTATTTTAGAAGCAAGCAGTATATATAGAAACTACTGAAATGAACTTGCCACCGTTCGGTGACTTTTACCTGCCCGTCTGAATTATCTACACAATACTTACCATGTCCTTCCCTGCCACGAAGACACAAGTTAGCTTGCACATGATTAAATATATGAAAGGATCACTGGCATAATGCCACGATGGGACGAGTTATAGTCATGGGATAAAAAATGATATGCGACGTAGGTGGCGAGCCCGGCCACATGCCATTCCTTCCTCTAACATACTGACTATTCCATATGTTTCGTCCGGATCGGATCGTTTCCTGTTCCCCGACGATCGTCCGTGAAACTGCAAAACCTTGTGCACAAGTTGGCCGTGATCAAACGGCTTCCATTAAGTTTTTCTATCAATTCATACTGTTTTAAGGAAATACTAGCACAATACAAGTTCCATAGCATAAATGGTTTTGTATAGTCTTTCTGATCAATATATCGCATAACAGAGTGTGTTCTATATACATAGCACAATTTATAGAAGTATACATTCTAACTAAAATTAAAACATATGAAGAACATTCTAAACAAACTAGCATGCAATAAGGTAACCGTTCACAAGTTTGATTGACAAGCATATAGTAATCCAAGTCTATTCTTTCTTATCTTTACATCTTTTAGTTATTATGGTATCATTTGATCGGGCAAACAAGAATGCAAGATTTTTAGATGTGAAGACTTGGAAGAAGGGTGAACTGAATCGAATATAAGCCACTCATAAGTTGGTTGGAGAAGGAAAGGAAAGAGGTGCTTCAGGACTCCGCTCGCACGTCGTCTACTGCCCGTTTAGCTGCATTGCCACGAACAGCTGATCAGTACCTCTTCCACTCTTTCCAATCTCGAAATTGAAGTGCAGTTCAATAAACAAAAATAATAAAATCTATCGAAATCGTTCAAGAAAATGCAAGCAAATCCGAAAACCAACTTAAAGTACGAAAGCAACAAAATGATAGCAAAAACTGAGGCAGGGAAAATTTGCAGCGGAGAGTTCCCTCTTGACTCTTCCGCTAAGCTCATCCTCGGGACACGGTCCACTGAATATATGAATCGATTCCGAAGAAGAAAAATCCATAATGAGGATGAGTTCTTGATTCAATCTATCTCGATCGAATGATATATTATTGTATTTCTTAGCCGCGCTCCCCGAATAGGGAGAACGGGGCACCATATTCTACCCAACTAATTAGAAGTTTCGTCCACGAAACTTAGGAATAGAATCTACCACTAGGAAACAATAAAGGAAACCTTTCCCTTATCTCAAATTCAAGTTCCCAAGTGGATTCTTCAACAGAATAATTTTGCCAAAGCATGCGCACGAGAGGAACCGAACGACTTCGAAGCAGCTTCTCCTTACGATCCAAAAGCTGTACAGGTTGTTCGACATAAGTCAAGTCTGCCTTAAGATCCAGTTGATCAAGATCTACCATATGGCTTGAGTCTTACACGTACTTCCTAAGCTGTGAAATATGGAAGACATCGTGCACTTCAGATAGTGACGGTGGTAGGGCAATCTGATATGCAACCGGGGTGACTCGCTTCAGTATCTCGAACGGACCGACGAATCTTAGACTTAGCTTTCTCTTTGCTCCAAATCTGGTGACTCCTCGCATGGGCAAGACTTTCAGAAACACCCAATCTCCTTCTAAGAACTCAAGAGGACGTCGATGCATGTCTGAGTAGCTCTTCTGGCGACTCTGAGCTACCTTTAGTCGTTCCCGGATTAAACGAATCTTCTGGACGGTTTGCTCCACAAGTTCAGGATCAAGAATTTGCCGTTCTCTAACTTTATTCCAACAGATTGGGGATCTGCACTTCTGTTCATACAATACCTCATACGATGCCATCTGAATGCTGGATTGAAAGCTATTGTTGTATGCAAATTCGGCTAACGGTAGATGCATGTCCCAACTCGTCTTTAAGTCCAAGCCGCAGAGTCATAGCATATCTTTGAGGATTTGGTTGACATCTGTTTGACCATCTGTCTGTGGATGGTAGGCGGAGCTGAACTTCAACTTCATCCCCATTGCTGACTGCAGGCTTTTCCAGAAATACGATATAAATCGACCATCTCTATCGGAGACAATGGATACGGGCACGCCGTGGAGCCGAACGATTTCGTTGAGGTAGATCTGATCTAGGTGGTCGGCACTCCAAGTAATTTTGATAGGCAGAAAGTGAGTTGACTTGGTGAGTCGATCGATGATAACCCTGACGGCATAATTCTCCCGTTGTGTCTTTGGCAAACCAACAATAAAATCCATTATTATATGTTCCTATTTCCACTATGGTATAGCGAGGTTCTGCATCTCTTCGCCCACTTCTAGTGCTCGACCTTTACCCTTTGATAGGCCATGCAGTGTGACATGAACAACGCCAAATATCGTTTCATGCTATGCCACCAAAACGTCGTACGAAGATCTTGATACATCTTTGTGCTCCACGGATGAGAAGTATAACTAGCATAATGGGCTTCCGTGAGTATCTTTTTTCTGAGGGCTGTATCGTTTGGAATGCATAATCTTCCCTTCACCCGTATCATCCCGTCCGTGCCTACCACAAAGTCAGTTGCCTTTCCTACTGAGATAAGACCTTGCATCTTTTGCAGGAACAGGTCATCCTTCTGAGCGGACTTGACATTTTCTAACAAGTCGGGTTTGAGGCGCAGCTGAGCCACTTGCGCCCCCTTTTTGTATCTGATTATAAGTGTAATGCCCAAATCTTCCAGACCTCGATGCAGCTTGTCATCAGTAGCCAAACTTCCAACGAACACTCGACTCAGCGCATCAGCTACAATATTTCCTTTGCTAGGCGTGTATTTGATCATCAGGTCAAAGTCGCTAAGGAGTTCGAGTTTAAGCCAGCACCATTGACAAAGGTTCAAATCCTTTTGTGTATATAGATATTTTAGGCTCTTATGATCCGTATAGATCTCGTACGGTACACCATAAAGGCAGTGGCACCACAGCTTCAGCGTGAACTCTACCGCGGCGAGCTCCAAATCATGGGTTGGGTAATTCTTCTCGTGAGGCTTTAACTGCCTCGACATGAAGGCTATCACTTTGTCCCATTGCATAAGGATATATCTCAATCCCTTACCCGAGGCATCATTGTAAATTTTGAAGTCATCAGGTCTATCTGAAAGGGTAAGAATTAGTGCTGAGATGAGGCGCTGCTTTAACTCCATAAATGAAGCTTTACAGTCGTCCATCTACGCGAACGTTACTCCTTTCCGAGTGAGATGAGTCAGAGGCGAGGCAATCTTTGCAAAATCTTATATAAATCTATGGTAGTAGCCCGCCAGACCAAGGAAACTCAGAATATCGCTAGCTGACTCAGGCCGTTTCAACTTCACGATGGCTTTTATTTTCTTCGGGTCAATTGAGATTCCCGTTGCAGAGATAATATGCCCGAGGAAGGCTATGTTGTCCAACCAAAACTCGCATTTACTAAGCTTTGCGTATAACTTATTGTCTCGAAGGGTTTGAAGCACCATCCGCAGGTATCTTCCTATTCTTCGAGTATACCAAGATATCGTCAATAAAGACGACCAAAAATTTATCAAGGAAGGGTCAGAACACTCAATTCATCAAATCCATAAATGTAGCTGGGGCGTTCATCAGTCCAAACGGCATGATGGAATACTCGTAGTGCCTATAACGGGTTCGAAATGCAGTCTTGGGCATGTCCTCTGGCTTAATCTTCAGCTGGTGGTAGCCCGAGCGAAGATCAATTTTTGAGAACACCGTTGTCCCTTGCAGCTGATCAAAGAGGTCATCTATACTGGGCAGAGGATACTTGTTTCTGATGGTGACCTTATTCAGCTCCCGGTAATTGATGCAGAGGCGTAACGTTCCGTCTTTCTTCTTTACGAAGAGCACAGGCGCGCCCCAAGGAGACACGCTCGGACAGATGAACCTGAGATCCAGCAGCTCTTAAAGTTGGCACTTTAACTCCTTCAGTTCAGCAGAGGCTATTCTGTACGGAGCCTTGGAAATCGACTGAGTATTTAGAAATGTGTCAATGGTGAACTCGATCTCTCGGTCAGGTGGCATGCCGGGTAGTTCGCTCATAAATACGTCAGGAAACTCTGCCTCAATGGAAGAAGACTCAACGTTTGCGTAATCCAGCTGTGTTTCCCGAACCGACACCAGGCATCCCTCGCAGCCAGTGTGTAGCATTCGCCGAGCAGATATCACCAAAATTACCATGCAGGCCCTGGACGCATCAGTTGCTGGACTACTCGTGTAGCAGAATTTGGCTTCTCCAGGTAGGCGAAAGACGACTCATTTCTCTGCACATTCAATAGTTGCCGAGCAAGCGCCGAGCCAATCCATCCCCAAAATGATGTCATAGTCCCGAATATCTAGAACTAAAATATCTAACGATAGCTTTCTTCCTCCAATACAGACGTAACCACCTTGGCATACTGAACGGACAGGTATTTTCGTGCCTGAGGGGGTGCTAACACTTAGATCTAGATACAACGGTGTCATTTCTATATTGTTTTCTGTGGCAAAATTCGTGGATATAAAACTATGTATTGCACCAGAATCAAATAGCACATGTGCAGGTATGTTATTAAAAAGTAATATGCCTGACACAATAGTGTCCGAGGCCAGGGCTTCTTCTCGTGTCATAGTGTAGACCTGACCTTGAGCTTGGCGATGCTCTTGCTGAGGGGCTGCTCGGTTGGCCTGGGGTGCAGGGGCAGGATTTGGATATTGAGGACAAAGCTTGGAGGAAAGCGGACAATCTCTAGCTACGTGGCCTTGACCACCACAGTTGAAGCATAGCCCTTTCCTATGGTAACAGTCATTTGCGGTGTGCCCCGGCCTCTAGCAGAAGAAGCATAGCCCTTTCTCTTGGTTCCTTTTTTGTGGACCGCCGTTATTTTGACGCTTTGTAGCGTTGTTTCCTTTCTCGTTTCTATGGCGTTTGTGATTGAAAGTATGCACAGCGCCAGCAACAATAGGAGGATACTACAGTTCGAGAAAAAGGGCATGGTTGAGAACTTTTTGCATCGTCTGGTACTGAGGAACGACCACGTGCTCATGGATGGCAGGTCGCAGGCCTCCTTCAAATCTTCTAGCACGACTTGCCTCATCAGGTAAATATGAGCTTACGAATTTGGCGAGCCGGTTGAATTTGGCATAATACTGCTTAACTGTCATTCTGCCTTGCCATAGTTGCACGAACTCGTTCTCCTTCTGACGACGTACGGGAGGGAGTATAAAGTACACTTCAAACGCGCCATGGAAAGTAGCCATGTGATCGTCTCTTCATCATCATCAACTGGAAGTGATCTTCGATGCACGTCCCACCAATCGTGCGCATTCAAACGAAGCTGGAGTTGGGCACACGCGATACGCTTCTGCTCGGGTACCTCTAGGAGTTTGAAGTGATCCTCCAGTTCGACCAACCAATCTAGAGCCACTATTGGATCTTCAGTCCCTTTAAATGGCGTATTACAGGCTTTCTTGAAGTTGCCAAAGTTGAAGGCAGTCACATCCTTCTTCCTTGGAGTTTGAGGCATCTCGACTTCAAGTGCGGGTTGCTCCACCGGTGTCGCTGCTATTGCTGCGGACTAGTTGGAGGCCAAGGTCTGAACAATCTGCTGCAGGGTATCTAACTGCTTTTGCTGGACTGAGAATCGGGCTTCTATATTGTCTTGGAACTGGTTTTGCCTCTCTTTCGCTCGCTTCTCAGCCCATTCATAATGAGCCTTCTTCCTCTGTTGGTTTGCCTCTAACATCCGCATCATCTGCTGAATGGGATCGATATGAGACATGGCTTGCTGGCTCCGAGAACTTTCCGAAGTGCCGGAACTGCTTTCTTGGACTTGTGTCTCGCCCGGTGTTAGCGCTGAGGATTGCGCTTGTGCCATTCCTTCAAAAGAAGGTAAATTACATCAGGATCATAATGTATTATGGACTCATTGTATGAAGGTATCTCATTTTGGCCTAACGAGTTTAAGAGTTCGCACAGGGATTTGATCGTTAAAGGAACTTTTTTAGTACGAGGGTCAAGGAACTTGAAGCTGTGCTCTGATACCAATATGTCATGCCCCAATTTCGTAGAATCGATAGTCGTCCCTCTGGGCATGACGCCGTACGAGCCTAGGTTGTGCACCGCAAAAGGCTAAGGTATTTTGCATAGCGAGCACATATTCAGAGTACGTAGATAAATTGAAACACAAAGTTGAAGCATGAAAAAGTTCTCTTTATTGATAATAAACATCTTTTTACAAACTCTTGAACGAGTTAGAAGGTTGCCGCACGGGCTTACAAAAGTTGACACAAAATGAGATAGTTGTCCTGTACATTACATCCTTTACTAAAACTCAAATTAAGGGACCTCCAGGCAGGATGATGGCTTTCCCACGGAGTTGCATCGAGTTTAGGTTGCTAGCTCCTTGCTTCAAAATGCTTCAAAAGATGGCACGATCAGGATGCGCCGACAGCTGGACTAGATTGGGAAAACGACTTCAGCTTCTCGCTCGGATCTCCTTAGTGCGGGGAACCTTTTTCAACGAGGGTTAGTACATCGAAATATACTGGTGAAGGCGAGCTAAGCCAACTATACCAATCAACACATTTTTTTATAGAAGCATGCATATTATTTGTGATCTTTCTATCTTGCCTTAGTCCTGTCACTACCACATTCTGAAAACAGGGGAATTTTCGAATTTTTACAATATTTAATATTATATTATTTTTAATTAATTAATTGCATAATAGTTTATTGATTTAAATAATTATTATGTGTGATGTGTAATTAAATATATAATTATATGCAGTGTTATTATTTTATTTTTAGCTAGCAGACTAGACCTAGAAGCCAGTAGACGAACCCCTGTCCGAATTATAGAATTCTGGATTTTATTATTTTATTTAGAATTTATTTATTGGAGATTGTAATTAATTACTGTATTTTATTTAATATTTTTGCGCATTGCCTTTGCTTCGATATTTGGAGCACTATCCAGACTTTTGTCTTCCAACAAATTTCACAATCTTGTCCTAGACATGTCCGCCTTCCATTCTGCTATTTTTGCAACTCGTAATTTTGCTTCCTGTACATTGTTTCTGGCCGCACAAAAATCGTCGCGGACGTTATTTTTAAATTCCTATTTTTGTATCGTTGTGCGTTCCAATCGAAAATTGGAGGCCATCTTGACCTATTTTTCGTGCGACCCAAATTAGGGTAATATTCTATTCTGAGTCTTCTTCAATATTGGTATTGATGACTTGATCTGATTTTGACCCCAAGTACTCCTAATTAATTGTTGAACACAACTTGCATTATTTCTATTTAATTTGAGGATACCGTTTTATCTGATTTTAAAATCCCAAATTAATTCCAATGTCCTGCAAATTCAGCCCATACCCATCTTACAGTGCCCCCTGACCCTACAAAACATCGGACCCCGAATCGCCCGCCAAATTTTCATCATTTCATGTGTTTGTGCAATTTCCCGAATTTAAGGGGCTAAGTTGCAATTATTCAATTGTAGGTGCCAACACCTAATTATTTTAACCAATGAGGGAGCCTATTAAATTTTTATTTAAAACCTACATGAATTAATATTTCATGAATCATCATGACCACTCATTTAAGTGGGTGAAATCCTCACCCTACATCACACCCTCTCTCTCTCCCTATTTAATGATATGTCTACATCCTAAACCCTAATCCCTATGCATCCTAGAAAACTCCACCCTCACAAGCCTCCCTCCCTCCTACGTTGAAATTCCTCTCCTTCTTTTTCTCTTCTTCTTTTCTTCTTCTCTTTCCTTCTTCTTCCTCTTCTTCTCCTTCTTCTTTTAAATTGTTTTTGAATTTAAACATTCAAACTAGTTGGGGGGGGGGGGGAACTCCCTGTGCTCCCCCGGTTACTGTTCGGCCGGGTCCCTGTTCCGGCGGACTGTGCTCCCCCGGCGGCTCAGGCTCTCCACGGCGGCTGAGCCAGCCCGGCGCTGCTGTCCGGCGGCCTCCGGCAGATCTCCCCGGCGGCCAACCTCCCCGCCGGTCTGCTCCATCCCGCAGCAGTTTCCCGGCGAGCGGTCAGCCGGCTGCTCCCGCTGGGACCACTGCTCCTCCCTCCATCTCCCTGTTCCGGCGGCCGGCCACCTGTCCGCTGCTGCTCCTCCTCCTCCTGATCGGCCGGCGCTGCCCTCCGGCCGGTGAGCCTCCGCCGACCTTCCCTCTCTGTAAGCCCCTCTCTCTCTCTCTCTGTTTATATATATATATATATATATATATATATATATATATATATATATATATATATATATATCTTTATATATATATATATATATCTTTATGTATATATATCTTTATACGTATATATATATCTTTATATATATATACGTATATGTATATATTAACATGTAAATTGTATATGTAATTGTAATTTTAAATTAATGTATACGTATGTGCTTAGTATAGTATATGTTTAATATATATTGTATGTATTAAAAAATAAGTATACGTATATTATTTATTTTATTAGTAATGTATAGTATAGTGTATATATGTATATATGTATATATATATATCTAATGTATATATATGTGTTTGTTTATACATTTAATTAATGTGATAAATTAGTATATGTATATATAATCAATATAAGGTATTGTATGTATTTAAATAAATAGTATAAAAATGTATTTAAAATTTATGTTTAATATATATATTAGTATGGTATATATATATATACCTAATATACGTATTTGTGTATATTGATTAATGTTTATATCTAATGTACATATATAAATGTTTGTTTATATATTTAAATTAGCATGAAATTAGTATATGCTTTAATTAAATTTGTATGTACAATTAATGTAAAGTATTATATATGTGGTAATTAGTATATTTAATAAATTACTTTATTAATATCTGATTAATATGAGCAGTAGGTAATTAAATAAATTCTATATTTAAGTTTGGCATATATATATATATATTTTGTATATATATATATATACTTGATATAATTTCATATATTGTACATGTATGTTATTTATGAATAAAGTGTTTAAATACATGTATTAGCATAGTATATATATATTTCTGTATATGTTGGAAATTGTAACTTGGTATATTTAATTAGTATACATATATATATTCTTGTGTGTATTATATATATATGTACATGTATAAATTATTTTTCATTAAATGTTAAACGTGTATTAAAAATGTGTTTTTAGTATTTAATAATATATCTATAATGTATTGGCATATATATGTGTTTAATTTGATGGATATAAATACGTGTCCTACTTTGAGCATTTTAAATATATATAAATACTTAGCATATTTTCAAAATATATGTAATTGGTATATTCATCTGTATAGTACTGTATAATTTAATTGGTATAAATTAGTGTATAAAAATAATAGTATACGTACTATTTTTTGTGTGTATATATATATATCTTTATGGTTCAATTGACATAGCTATATATGTGTAGGTATATTTTTGTATAAACCATTAGTACATTTATAATATATATACATGTATATTTTGCAGTTGTATTTAATTGGAGATATGTTGTATGTACATACAGGTATTAGTTTTATTTAAAGTGTATATATTATACTTATAGCTATTATGGTAATTTAGGGATATATATATGTAGTTGGCCTATCTAGTAGATGACCCCTACCGTACCTAGCGTAGCCCTAAGGCCAGTGTATTTCTATTGTGTGTTAGGATAGCTTCTGATACAAATGTAATTGTGATGTGTTTATAGGACTGTTGGTTTACCAGGGGATACTCTGGAACAGGACATCCATAAGTACCAGCTAAGGACCAAGGCAAGTACATTCTCTGATAATTTCCAATTCTTGATAATTGCTATAAGTTCAATGATCTTGAAATGTTACAACTGAATCTTTGACACTGTGCTACACGGACTAGTATAGCTTGGATCTGCAGTCATGAGATGTTACCTTAATTATCGTATTGACATTGTACACGACATGTATATTTAGAAACCGTACATGATAGACTTTACTTGCTCGTGTATCGTGACGTGTCATGGTTGGATCCACAGTACTAGTTGGGGGCGGGGAAGTAGTTAGTAAGAAATGTGATCATAACCTCTTATTGTAGTATAAAAACTGTAAGTGTTAATCATGCTCTTCACCCATGATTAGCCAGGCCTTATAGCAACCGTACATGTTCCCAAGCCGATCACATTTCGAAACTACTATTTCAAACACTTAGAATAGTTACAGTTCTCTATATTTTCATATACTACATCACCCGTATATGATACTGTTCCTTATTCTTTCATTTTATACATGCACTGACTGTGTTTCATTGCCTATTGCCTGTCTCTCTTAAACTGTCATTACATTATTCCACTGTCTTCTCAGTAGCTAGCATGACATGTTTTATTGTATTATAGACATTATCAATTAATGGAACTGTTATTTGAGTTTGTGCTTTGCTCCTTCCTGACTGGAAACATTTTTCCAGACTATGCCTTAGATGACCGCTGTCCGACACTTATGGTGAGTAGCTGCAGACTTAGTAGTTGTGATTCCAGGAGGTCTAGCTGGAAGTTATTTTCATTGTTAGTTCTTAAGTAGACTATTTGGTACCGGATTTGTCTCCGGCATTTTGATGATTCTTGGATATGGTTAAGTTAAGTTATTTCTTGTGGACTTGTACTGTGTTTAATGTTAGTTTAGTATTCGAAATCTTATCGTGCTGTGATTCTGTGGTTGAGTATGTGTTCATCTTATTTGTGTCATCCGTGCCTCCTAATGGAGATTGGATGCCTGCGTGACATTAGTTAGATAGTATCAATACCTAGACAGCGTTCTACCGCCGATGCTGCGGCGTAGGCTGGACGTACCCACGCACTCGTGCCCCTAAACCGGGTGCGGGTCGTGACACGTTTTTAGTGGTGGCCCATACAGGTCAGACTTCGCGAGTTGTGCGATGTCGTAGTAGTGTAGCATCCTTGTTATACTACTGCGTGCCTGCTATAGAATCTAGGACATAGGATACTAGGACGAGAGCAAATACTCAATCACAATTCCTTGAGAGATTCCTGGGACGACTCCTTGAGAATCTTGTTATAATTTCCAATTTAAATCCTTCCTCCTTGTTTTCGTCCGTCCTCACTTATTGATATTGAGTTTAATTCTTGTTGACCAGTTGTTAACTTTAATTCTTGGCATCGTTGTGGAGCTTTTGATTTCATATCGAGGTGAATTTTACGGGCTAAAATTTACAGTATCATCTGATGACGTATATGGATGAGGACAGTGAGAAAGGTAAAACGTCTACTTTGATTATGGAACCTAGAATTTATCGCAGCCATATTAGCTGTCGTGACGAGAACGTAGGAACCTAACTTGGATGTACATACTTTAGTTATGAGATTTAGAGTTTCTCGCAGCCATACCGGTTGGCGTGGTGAGGATTCTAGATGACATGATTATAGGGTTGCATACCTTAGTTACGGAACCTGTCGTTTATCGCACCTATGCTTACTGGCGTGGCGAAAGTTCTGAGCGTCATGATTTTGGATAGACGTGTATGATTATCAGGTTGTATCTTAAATTGGTCCTTAAAATATCATCTCAAGACTTATCCATTTTGTTATTCCAGGACTTTGTTCCATCGCTTCTTTTCTTTACTAGCAGTAAGGATACCTTCCGTCCTTGATCCAATTCCTTTTGAGCTTATTCCTTGTTAGTATGATAATTAGTGACTTGCAATTTTGGTTGTGTCTTGTATTAGTTGACTGAGTGTTGCCTGTGAGATTGTAAGTGCTTCCTAGTTGGACATATGAGCATTAGGCATTAATCTAGAGATACCCATAGCATAGTACCTTGTAGCAATAGTTCTATGATAGGTGTTATTATAATTAGTATTGGTATTATAGAAAGTGCGAGTGATCGTGATTTGTAATAAGTTTGACGAGTTAATCTAAGGATGAAGCTAGTGTTACCATACCAATAGTGCTAGTGATTCTATATCAAATATTTGTTGAGCAAGGTGCAAATGACAGTAAGTACTTCGTGTGATGACAAACAGATTGGGGTATTAAGTAATATAGATAGAAAATCATTGAAGAAAATATGTGAGATGATAATTTGGATTATTGGAAATGATAGTGCAATTATTTCGGACAGTACAATTTTCGTACACAGTTGAGGCTGTAAATAATTAGTGTATTAGTGTGCACCTTGAGTATTAGAGACTGTGAGTAGTATATGTATACTTGTGGATTAAATTTATAATTTGTAGAGTGGAAATAAATTTCAATTTTTAAAGAATTTTGAGGAGATGAGATTTTATGTTATTAAATTTTGAGTATTCAATTCAATAAACATAGTCAAGGCACTTGCGTGATAAGAATAACTAGTATCAACTATTGCAGTAGGTAAGGAAACTAGCAGTGAGTATGCTTGTAGTAAAGTGTGGTACATAAAGAGATAGAGGTATCAAACCTTCCATGCATCATTTGACCTATGATTATGTTAGAAGATATTGCAAGTATATATTAGCAGGTTCTTTCTTTTCTTTCCTCATGTTCTTTTCTTCTGATTGATTGATACCTTAGTACCGTAGCTGTATGCATGAATTCTTGTTATAATGTAGTTAGTAGTACCCCTGATACAGAGACTGCAATACCGTGACAAAAGACACCATGATCATACATATTTCTTTTAGGTTGCATGTTGTATGAGTATAGGTAGAATTCTCTTAGACTTTGATTGTTGAGGATTTAACTGTAATAAAGATTAACGAAGAGGTTATAACTTGACAAAGAGAGACAAGGTGCCAAAATTTTTGAGGAAAAATATTAAATTAAATAAAGAGTTGGGAATTTGATATGGCGTAATTGAAGTTTTGTTAAATCATTGATTTTTAGAAAATTATGAAATGATTGAATTTATCATTGAATTTGAGGAATTTAAGAAGGCCATCGATATATTTGTTGGACTGCAAGTTGAGAACTTATATTTTGAATATTGTATTGAAGGTTCCATAAGTATTACATCGTTGCATATTATGAAAAAAAAAAAAAAAAAAAAAATCGAGGGATAAAGAACACAAATGGATTAGTGTTAAATTCAAATTTGGGACGAGATTCAATTTTTAAAATATGCACTGATTGGATTTCAATTAGAGGATTGAATATTAAATTCTTGCATTTCGTTATTAACTTAAAATTTGGAGGATATTGTGATAAGAATGTGATTTGATTATTTTTGAAGATTTTTAGGGATATGATGATTATAGAATTTTTGAAAGAATTTATTGGGAAATAACAATATGGAGTAGTTCATGATTATATGATTTGAGGAATTTAAATTTTGATGGTAGTAAATACATAAATAAAACAATCGAGGATTTAAAAATTTGAGGATAATTATTGATTTAAATAAATGGTTAAGAAATTAACATGGCATAATTGGTGGTTTATTAATTCCAGGAAAGATTTTGACATGTTTAAGTTGGTTATTAAATTGGAAATTTGGGAGATTTATCAATGTATTTATTTAATTGCGAGTTATGAATTTTGAACTTTATAATTGGATATAACAATTGGAGAATCCTTAAATATCATATTGTTGAGTTTTAAGGAGTGGATATTAAATTCTGCGTATCGAATTAGTAGCAAAAAACTTTCAGGAAATTTTTGATAAAAAGGGACTTGATTCTATGTCGAGGATTTTACAGGGATACAAATAATTTCAGATTTTTGAAATTGTGAAAAGACCTTGTGGATTAGTCGTGGTTGATGAATTTAATTGAGGGAATAATAATGTGTATGATTAAAGGCTAATATGAGGATTTTAAATTTCGAGGACGAAATTCTTTTAAGGTGGGTAGACTTGTCACTACCACATTCTGAAAACAGGGGAATTTTCGAATTTTTACAATATTTAATATTATATTATTTTTAATTAATTAATTGCATAATAGTTTATTGATTTAAATAATTATTATGTGTGATGTGTAATTAAATATATAATTATATGCAGTGTTATTATTTTATTTTTAGCTAGCAGACTAGACCTAGAAGCCAGTAGACGAACCCCTGTCCGAATTATAGAATTCTGGATTTTATTATTTTATTTAGAATTTATTTATTGGAGATTGTAATTAATTACTGTATTTTATTTAATATTTTTGCGCATTGCCTTTGCTTCGATATTTGGAGCACTATCCAGACTTTTGTCTTCCAACAAATTTCACAATCTTGTCCTAGACATGTCCGCCTTCCATTCTGCTATTTTTGCAACTCGTAATTTTGCTTCCTGTACATTGTTTCTGGCCGCACAAAAATCGTCGCGGACGTTATTTTTAAATTCCTATTTTTGTATCGTTGTGCGTTCCAATCGAAAATTGGAGGCCATCTTGACCTATTTTTTGTGCGACCCAAATTAGGGTAATATTCTGTTCTGAGTCTTCTTCAATATTGGTATTGATGACTTGATCTGATTTTGACCCCAAGTACTCCTAATTAATTGTTGAACACAACTTGCATTATTTCTATTTAATTTGAGGATACCGTTTTATCTGATTTTAAAATCCCAAATTAATTCCAATGTCCTGCAAATTCAGCCCATACCCATCTTACAGTGCCCCCTGACCCTACAAAACATCGGACCCCGAATCGCCCGCCAAATTTTCATCATTTCATGTGTTTGTGCAATTTCCCGAATTTAAGGGGCTAAGTTGCAATTATTCAATTGTAGGTGCCAACACCTAATTATTTTAACCAATGAGGGAGCCTATTAAATTTTTATTTAAAACCTACATGAATTAATATTTCATGAATCATCATGACCACTCATTTAAGTGGGTGAAATCCTCACCCTACATCACACCCTCTCTCTCTCCCTATTTAATGATATGTCTACATCCTAAACCCTAATCCCTATGCATCCTAGAAAACTCCACCCTCACAAGCCTCCCTCCCTCCTACGTTGAAATTCCTCTCCTTCTTTTTCTCTTCTTCTTTTCTTCTTCTCTTTCCTTCTTCTTCCTCTTCTTCTCCTTCTTCTTTTAAATTGTTTTTGAATTTAAACATTCAAACTAGTTGGGGGGGGGGGGGAACTCCCTGTGCTCCCCCGGTTACTGTTCGGCCGGGTCCCTGTTCCGGCGGACTGTGCTCCCCCGGCGGCTCAGGCTCTCCACGGCGGCTGAGCCAGCCCGGCGCTGCTGTCCGGCGGCCTCCGGCAGATCTCCCCGGCGGCCAACCTCCCCGCCGGTCTGCTCCATCCCGCAGCAGTTTCCCGGCGAGCGGTCAGCCGGCTGCTCCCGCTGGGACCACTGCTCCTCCCTCCATCTCCCTGTTCCGGCGGCCGGCCACCTGTCCGCTGCTGCTCCTCCTCCTCCTGATCGGCCGGCGCTGCCCTCCGGCCGGTGAGCCTCCGCCGACCTTCCCTCTCTGTAAGCCCCTCTCTCTCTCTCTCTGTTTATATATATATATATATATATATATATATATATATATATATATATATATATATATATATCTTTATATATATATATATATCTTTATGTATATATATCTTTATACGTATATATATATCTTTATATATATATACGTATATGTATATATTAACATGTAAATTGTATATGTAATTGTAATTTTAAATTAATGTATACGTATGTGCTTAGTATAGTATATGTTTAATATATATTGTATGTATTAAAAAATAAGTATACGTATATTATTTATTTTATTAGTAATGTATAGTATAGTGTATATATGTATATATGTATATATATATATCTAATGTATATATATGTGTTTGTTTATACATTTAATTAATGTGATAAATTAGTATATGTATATATAATCAATATAAGGTATTGTATGTATTTAAATAAACAGTATAAAAATGTATTTAAAATTTATGTTTAATATATATATTAGTATGGTATATATATATATACCTAATATACGTATTTGTGTATATTGATTAATGTTTATATCTAATGTACATATATAAATGTTTGTTTATATATTTAAATTAGCATGAAATTAGTATATGCTTTAATTAAATTTGTATGTACAATTAATGTAAAGTATTATATATGTGGTAATTAGTATATTTAATAAATTACTTTATTAATATCTGATTAATATGAGCAGTAGGTAATTAAATAAATTCTATATTTAAGTTTGGCATATATATATATATTTTGTATATATATATATATACTTGATATAATTTCATATATTGTACATGTATGTTATTTATGAATAAAGTGTTTAAATACATGTATTAGCATAGTATATATATATTTCTGTATATGTTGGAAATTGTAACTTGGTATATTTAATTAGTATACATATATATATTCTTGTGTGTATTATATATATATGTACATGTATAAATTATTTTTCATTAAATGTTAAACGTGTATTAAAAATGTGTTTTTAGTATTTAATAATATATCTATAATGTATTGGCATATATATGTGTTTAATTTGATGGATATAAATACGTGTCCTACTTTGAGCATTTTAAATATATATAAATACTTAGCATATTTTCAAAATATATGTAATTGGTATATTCATCTGTATAGTACTGTATAATTTAATTGGTATAAATTAGTGTATAAAAATAATAGTATACGTACTATTTTTTGTGTGTATATATATATATCTTTATGGTTCAATTGACATAGCTATATATGTGTAGGTATATTTTTGTATAAACCATTAGTACATTTATAATATATATACATGTATATTTTGCAGTTGTATTTAATTGGAGATATGTTGTATGTACATACAGGTATTAGTTTTATTTAAAGTGTATATATTATACTTATAGCTATTATGGTAATTTAGGGATATATATATGTAGTTGGCCTATCTAGTAGATGACCCCTACCGTACCTAGCGTAGCCCTAAGGCCAGTGTATTTCTATTGTGTGTTAGGATAGCTTCTGATACAAATGTAATTGTGATGTGTTTATAGGACTGTTGGTTTACCAGGGGATACTCTGGAACAGGACATCCATAAGTACCAGCTAAGGACCAAGGCAAGTACATTCTCTGATAATTTCCAATTCTTGATAATTGCTATAAGTTCAATGATCTTGAAATGTTACAACTGAATCTTTGACACTGTGCTACACGGACTAGTATAGCTTGGATCTGCAGTCATGAGATGTTACCTTAATTATCGTATTGACATTGTACACGACATGTATATTTAGAAACCGTACATGATAGACTTTACTTGCTCGTGTATCGTGACGTGTCATGGTTGGATCCACAGTACTAGTTGGGGGCGGGGAAGTAGTTAGTAAGAAATGTGATCATAACCTCTTATTGTAGTATAAAAACTATAAGTGTTAATCATGCTCTTCACCCATGATTAGCCAGGCCTTATAGCAACCGTACATGTTCCCAAGCCGATCACATTTCGAAACTACTATTTCAAACACTTAGAATAGTTACAGTTCTCTATATTTTCATATACTACATCACCCGTATATGATACTGTTCCTTATTCTTTCATTTTATACATGCACTGACTGTGTTTCATTGCCTATTGCCTGTCTCTCTTAAACTGTCATTACATTATTCCACTGTCTTCTCAGTAGCTAGCATGACATGTTTTATTGTATTATAGACATTATCAATTAATGGAACTGTTATTTGAGTTTGTGCTTTGCTCCTTCCTGACTGGAAACATTTTTCCAGACTATGCCTTAGATGACCGCTGTCCGACACTTATGGTGAGTAGCTGCAGACTTAGTAGTTGTGATTCCAGGAGGTCTAGCTGGAAGTTATTTTCATTGTTAGTTCTTAAGTAGACTATTTGGTACCGGATTTGTCTCCGGCATTTTGATGATTCTTGGATATGGTTAAGTTAAGTTATTTCTTGTGGACTTGTACTGTGTTTAATGTTAGTTTAGTATTCGAAATCTTATCGTGCTGTGATTCTGTGGTTGAGTATGTGTTCATCTTATTTGTGTCATCCGTGCCTCCTAATGGAGATTGGATGCCTGCGTGACATTAGTTAGATAGTATCAATACCTAGACAGCGTTCTACCGCCGATGCTGCGGCGTAGGCTGGACGTACCCACGCACTCGTGCCCCTAAACCGGGTGCGGGTCGTGACAAGTCCATTTTATAAGCAAGCAGTATAAATAGAAACTACTGAAATGAACTTGTCACCGTTCAATGACTTTTACCTGCCCGTTTGAACCATCTACACAATACTTACCATGTCCTTCCCTGCCACGAAGACACAAGTTAGCTTGCACAGGATTAAATATACGAAAGTATCACTGACATAATGCCACGATGGGACGAGTTATAGTCATGGGATATAAAATGATATGCGACGTAGGTGGCGAGCCCTGCCATATGCCATTCCTTCCTCTAACATGCTGACAATTCCATATATTCCGTCCGGATCAGATCGGTCCCAGTGCCCCGACGATCGTCCGTGAAACCGCAAAACCTTGTGCACAAGTTGGCCGTAATCAAACGACGTCCATTAATTTTTTCTATCAATTCATACAGTTTTAAGAAAATACTCGCACAATACAAGTTCTATAGCATAAACGGTTTTGCATAGTCTTTCTGATCAATATATTGCATATCAAAGTGTGTTCTATATGCATAGAACAATTTATAGGAGAAGTACATATTCTAACTAAAATTGAAGCATATGAAGAGCATTCTAAATGAACTAGCATGCAATAAGGTAACCGTTCACAAGTTTGATTGAAAAGCATAAAGTAGTCCAAGTCTATTCTTTCTTATCTTTACATCTTTTAGTTATTATGGTATCGTTTGATCGGACAAACAAGAATGTAAGATTTTTAGATGTGAAGACTTGGAAGAAGGGCCAACTGAATCGAATATTAGCCACTCACAAGTTGGTTGGAGAAGGGAAGAAAATAGGTGCTTCATGACTCCGCTCGCGCGTCGCTTACTGCTCGTTCACCTGCATTGCCATGAACAACTGATCAATACCTCTTCCACTCTTTCCAATCTCGAAATTAAAGTGTAGTTCAATAAATGAAAATAATGAAATCTATCGAAACCATTCAAGAAAACGCAAGCAAATTCGAAAACCAACTCAAAGCACGAAAGCAACAAAACGACAGTAAAAACTGAGACAAAAAAAACTTGCAGCGGAGAGGTCCCTCTTGACTCTTCCGCTAAGCCTATCCTCTGGACACGGTCTACTGAATATGGAAATCGATTTTGAAGAAGCAAATCCATAACGAGGATGAGTTCTTGATTCTATCTATCCCGATCGAATGATACCGTCTTGTATTTCTTAGCCGCGCTCCCCGAATAGGGGGAATAGGGCACCACATTAATCACTTAACTTAATAAAATGGACTAACTATTGGGCTCAAGTCTAGTTTAGTTAGGTCCACTAACACAAGTCCAAAATATAATGTAACATGCTAATAATATTTTAAATACTACAATAATATGTAACATGCACCATAACTAAATAATTATGAAATACCATTTAATATCATAAAATTTTAAATGCCAATATTATAATATTACCAGTAATTGGAAAAGACAAAAATACCCCTCCGAAAAAGCGGTAGTGACACCAAGGCAACTCCTAAAACGGGAGCTGCAATAAGTAGGAAAACATCAGCATAAACTGTGCATTGAATGGAACATACTCGATCATGAGATCTCTGAACGAGTAAATGCATTCACACTATGTCAAGTAGTTATGTTCATTCAAGGTCCTAAAATGTTGCATATAATAAATTCTTATTGTTGATCGTCAATGGTTATGGACTACCTGTGCACAGGTTTATGGTTCATGCAGACGGTACGCTGGGGGACCGAGGCCGATCTGATCCGGACTGAAATGTCTCATAGTCTGCTAGGAACATCAGCATGGAGGAGATGGGGCCTTATAGCGGGGCTCGCTACCTGGGTTGAAACGACCATCGTCCGCCCGAACTATAGTCTATGATGGCTCGTGAAGTAATGTGAATGTGTTGTTAAAAAGTCTCATTAAAGTATCATCAAGTAACATTAAAAGAATCATGTGGCAACAACACGTATGGCCTCATATGGACTTGAGGCAAGTAACGGAAGCACGGCACACTCTGCGTGCAGATCGTTAATTAAACCAAGAAATCTGAACCTCTAAAACATACTTGAATAGTCTGAGAAATCTGAACGGTCTGAGTATAATGCATTTGAATAACCCGAGTCACAAAATAATATGAGTATCACAAATTTGTATATATCGTTCACTTGAGTTAGAAACACACTAGTAATACTTGTGTTTGCTTATGTGATTCTTGGTTTCCTTATTCATATTCGTGCTTGGGTAACTTGGTTGTATCATTTAGACAGGGAAAGAATAATGGTAAGTTGGTAAGTTTTACCGTATTTCTCTTATATCGCACGGCGTATTGCCACACGAGTTAGGCTTTACATCATTATCATGAAACTGATCATAAGGCAAGATTAGAAAGATAACTTAATATATGGTGCACAAAACCTATATAACATGTTTGGATTTATCGAACGGACGAGAAGCCTCCCCACTAGTGCATTCATGTACTTATAACCCACCAGATTGCTTGTAGGGTACGGGAGAACCTCGTTCAGTGCGGAGTATCCCCTCGTGCGCGCTAAGACGTAGAGTTTGCTTTGGAGCCTTGGAGTATTGCGTCCGGAGCTGAAGCACATATACAAGACATAATATTGAAACATTGCCTATGTATCATCCCAAGTTGTAAGCCGCTTGGCACATCTTTATTGTTTGAGAGAGAGATAGAGAGAGAGAGAGAGAGCTTGAGCGACTTGTAATCTCGGCATAGCGTCGCTTGTAACCTTATTCATTATCAATAAAGAGCTTGTTTATGTATCATACTTGTATTTATTCTATGCTTCTACTATATCGACTTGGTGAACTAGTTATCGAAACAGCCGTTTACTCATGTCGTTCAAATTTTTGCTGCATTGGAGACTATCTGTGCGACTCTATGGATTAGCTATTTCTCTGCCTATTCGGATCATGGCCTTGCACGGGTGCAACTTGTGCTCGCACAAAATCACGTCCTGATAGGAACGATTGTTCTACGGGAGCGCTGGCACGGTGATTAACGCCTAGCGGGAACGGCCAATCCTGCGGGAGATCGGGGCGTGACATATTTGGTATCAGAGCACGGCTTTACGTCCTTGGACTTCTTATCGATTTTCTCAGTTTTGAAAGTTTGTTTGGGGGTTAGCTCTCTCTCAATGTTCCAACAGAATATTCCATACAATGAGTCTAAATATTTTTGAAAGTGCATATGAATGATATAATTTCTTATACAAAATTGTGATACGAAGGCCTTTATGCCAACCTGTGTCAGATTTCGTGGGAATAAACTCGTGTTAGAATCTACAAGTTATATGTGAACCCGAATACCTATACGTGAACACCAAATGGGTTAATGTGCGAGATAGAATATCGTTCGGACAGTAAGCTATGCACACAGCCTTTCAACTAAGTTGTATTGAGTATCGCACGATAAGACCCTTGGGTGTAAGCAAGTTTGTGAAAGAAATTAGGATATCGTTCAGGTAAGGATAAGTCAGACTTATAATGTCTATCGATAGAGATGTTATCAGACTATCGCTAAGGCAAATATAGGGAGTCGTGCCTGGATTTTGATATATAGTTCAGATGGTTATTCGTATCTATAAGTTATGAATCAAATATAGTTTGTATGGAGGACTATCGATAAAGGTGTATAAGATATTAAGATTATTGAGGCAACGCATAGGGATTGCACAGAAGTTTTAAGAAACGAGTTAGATGGATTGATGCGAACACGATTGATAATTTACTTGGGTGACTTGATTCCTGAGTAGTGTATGCGATAACTCAGAAACGAATAAGCTATTTGATGACTCGTAGAGTATGAATCGAACCCTGAGTGGTGTATTGATCTTCTTAGAAATGTTCGAGCGAATCGAGGATTTTGGAATAGCAAACGAGTCTAACAGCAAGCGACGTAATTGTGCGAAGCTTTAGTGTAGATACCGCCTAACAAGTAAGCGAATTCGATGGAATCATGCGATATTTTATTAAAATGAGTTAGAATGTGTTGAACAAAGTGATAAGGCTTATATCGAATAGGGATTCAAGATAATGAAAATCAATACCTTGGTTGAGACAACTTAGTAAATCGTACGTATGATTTAAAATTGAATTAAATGAATTAAAACTTAAGTTTGAGATGGAATAATCTAGGATGCGATCAGAGTATAGCGCGACGAAAGATAACGTGCATTAAAAATATGGATTGAGTAGGATATCGCTTGATAAAATTTTAGCCTGAGTATGAATATTATGGTTTCAAATTTGGAAGACTTGATACGATATCGATAAATTGGAAGATAGCATCGGTTAATGCAAGTTAGAAATTTTTGGTTCAATGATCGAGGTAGACGATAACAAATTTAATCTTGACTTGGACGAACGATCTAAAATCTAGTTTGAAAGGTAACACTCGACATCGGGTCTAAATGAGAACGATTATCCCGCGAAAGCACTGGCATGGTGATTTTATGTCCAGTAGGAACGATCGAACTCGCGAGGACATGTTCGAAGATTATATAAACAAACTCGATAAAATAGAACGTAACAAAGTTGTATAGACTTTGGCTTGAGGATTTGAACTTAGTTGTTTGAGGAATGCTAAAAATAAACTACAGATTGATCAAACGGTAACATTGAAGCTAGATGATTTGGCTAGACGAATTATGATCATGGCATGAACGGTTATTAGATGAACATGACTTGAGAGATTATTATACAACTTGGATGAAATAAAGTATAATGATAAGGTGTCTGTTCATTCGATGATAACCATAACGTTTGACGTTTTCGTCTTGTACGATTGCAACTTCATGCTCGTACATAAGTCATGCCCGAATTAGGACGGTTATCCCGCGGGAGCGTTGGCGTGGTGATTTCACGTCCAACGGGGATGATTGAACTTGCGGGAGACCAGAGCATGATAATTAAAGGATCTACTTGACTTATGGTTCGATATGATAAGACAAGTTTTAGGATACAAATGAATTAAAGTATTTTGAGGAGGAGTTAGTCTAGAACGTGAAGTAAGATATGCTTGATGCTTTCATGAATGGATATGTAAATCTTGTTGGACGACTTATAGTTTATTATTAAGATCGAAGATTTAGAATATGATCGTGACTTGGTGGTCTAGACTTAAAAAAGAATGAATAGGTGAATTCTATCAAACATAATGGAGGAGATAGACTATAAAAATTAATGAGTTTGACCTACGACATGGATATATTGTAGATTTGATTGAACGAACGTGCCTTAGGAACGGTTTTGCTAAACGGACCCGAATCATATACAAACGAACGTGTTGATGTGGATAGAATGATCTATGCTTGATGTTTAGAAATCTGAGTAAAACGAGCTTGGGTAGAATGCCTCGTACGAAAGAACAATAGTTTGACCTTAGGAATTGGGGCGAGTATCGTACAACAAATTTGCACGATGAGAACCTTGAACTTAAAATGTACCTATAACCTTGTAAGTTGACCTAGCGGTTAGGCAGACGACCCTATGCCGAGTGAAAGAACTTGTGTGACCAACTTTAGAGTATTGCTTGTGCAAGCCATATAACTGGGGTAGCAAGACTTAGAGTTAGGCTTAGGTCGATAAGTGTACACTGTGTTTAACATGAATGAAATAGGTAATAAGACTTGGATGCTAGTCGGTTAATCGGATAGATCATGCTTAACACTAGTACAATACTTAGTTTGAGTGGGATTTGAAATGACTTGGATTTTGATTGACCCCGTTGGAGGTATCATTGTGATTCCTAAGACGAGAACCCTGAGATTTTTACGAGTAGCTTATCCGAATTCACTATCGCTAAGTTTGGTTGAATGCATATGTTTGAGGGACGCCTTGAACGTGTGCACGATCCAAGACTCAGTGATATGTTAAACTCGAGTGCAAAGACTTCACTATTGCTAAGTTGGTTGACATGCATATATTTGAGGGATGCCTTGAATATGTTCACGATCCAAACTCATGATATGGTGATTTCGAATGCTAGTGCAAGTAAATATGTTAGATTCGTATGGACGAGTATAACAATTTGGATAAGTTGCCTCAGCCTAAGATCTTTGTACAAAGTAGATCATGCCCTGTATTAAGCAAAATATGTCCCACGCTAAGGCACAGTAGAGACTGAGTCAGCGCTCAAATTGAATGATAGAGGCATTTATTGAAACATACCCATCACACATACAACATGGAATAAGGAATGAGTTGGAAATTTTGTTCGAACGGTTCTTGGGATACAAAGTAATATGCTTCAGTTAGATATGATAGTGTGTAATAGAACAATTTGCGCTCAGGAAGTCTCGATTACGAGACTTGTTCTGAGTGGTGTATAATATAACGACCGGTTCCGCGTCAATGCGGATAGCCGATTCAAACGATGCAAGTGCGATGACCCGACCCGCTTTGCTCAGCGATAAGACTTGCTTGAGGCAAAGAATTTTAGGTTTGACCCTTCAGGAGTTTAGACTTAGACTTTCAAAGGCGCGCTCGGAGTATCGCTCGACCGAGACAAATTATCGCTAAGGTGGGTGGCTACGATGAACGTGTCTTTGCTTAGCCTGTACACTTAAAAATATGGTCGATACATGCTAGTCGCTAGACGAATCACCCCTTGTATGCTAATAAAGAATACAACACATCTAGCAAAGAGAATAATTTCATCTTATGTCTCTTTGCATAGAACATGGAAGTAGATCGTTTAAACGGTGTAGTATGCTCGCTTAACAGTTCTTATAACCTCACCCTCGTAGCGTTACTTTTGTTCCTTATATGTTCCTTCAAGTATATTGCTTCATATGTCTTGAAATGCTCATCACATACATATTGCCTTGATATAGAAGCACAACATAGATCATGGTTTACTTACCTGTAGCAGAAAGACTATCAAAATAGTCATTCCAAGCCAAATGATAGAAACATGGAAAGTCTTCGGGACCGTTGGGTTGCCAAGGCAACTCATAAAACTGGAGCTGCCATAAGTAGTAAAACATCAGCATAAACTATGCATTGAATGGAATACACCAGATCATGAGATCTCTGAATGAGTAAATGCATTCGCACTATGTTAAGTAGTTATGTTCATTCAAGGTCCTAAAATATTGCATATAATAAAATCTTGGTATTAATCGTCAATGGTCATGGACTATCTGTGCACAGGTTTATGGTTCCTGTGGACGGTACGCCAGGGCACCGGGGTCGATCGAATCCGGATATGAATGTCTTATAGTCAGCTAGCAACATCAGCATGGGGGAGACATGGCCTTGTAGCAGGGCTCGCTACCTGCGCTGCAAAAACTATCGTCCGCCCGGACTATAGTCCATGATGGATCGTTAAGTTATATGAATGTGTTGTTAAAAAGTATCATTAAAGTCTCATTAAAGTATCATCAATTATCATTAAAAGAATCATGTGGCAACAATACGTATATCCTCGTATGGACTTGAGGCAAGTAACGGATGCACAACGCACTCTGTATGCAGATCGTTAATTGAACTAAGAAATCTGAACCTCTGAAACATACTTGAATAGTCTGAGAAATCTGAACGGTCTGAGTATAATGCGTTTGAACAACCTGAGTCGCAAAATAATATGAGTATCACAAATTTGTATATGTTGTTCACCTGAGTCAGAAATACGCTAGTAATATTTGTGTTTGCTTATGTGATTCTTGGTTTCCTTATACATATTCGTGCTTGGTTAACTTGGTTGTATCATTTGGACAGGGAAAGAACAATGGTAAGTTGGTAAGTTTTGTCGTATTTCTCTTATATCGCACGGTACACTGCCACACGAGTTAGGCTTTACATTATTGCCATAAAACTGATCCTAAGACAAGATTAGAAAGATAACTTAATAGATGGTGCATGAAACCTATATAACGTGTTTGGATTTGTCGAACGGACAAGAAGCCTCCCCACCAGTGCATTTATGTACTGATAACCTACCAGATTGCTTGTAGGGTACGGGAGAACCTCGTTCAGTGTGGAGTATCCCCTCGTGCACGCTAAGGCGTGGAGTTCGCTCTAGAGCTTTGGAGTATTGCGTCCGGAGATAAAGTACATATACAAGACATAATGTTGGAATATCGCCTATGTATCATCCCAAGTTATAATCTGCTTGGCACGCCTTTATTGTTTGAGAGAGAGAGAGCTTGAATGACTTGTAATCTCGGCCTAGCGTCGCTTGTAACCTTATTTATTATTAATAAAGAGCTTGTTTATGTATCATACTTGTGTTTATTCTATGCTTCCACTAGATCGACTTGGTGAACTAGTTATCAAAATGGCCGTTTACTCGTGTCGTTCAAATTTTTGCTGTATTGGAGACTATTTGTGCGACTCTGTGGCTTAGTTATTTCTCTGCCTGTTCGGATCATGGCCTTGCGTGGGCGTAGCTTGTGCTCGTATGATATCACATCCTGATAGGAATGATCGTCCTGCGGGAGTGCTGACGTGGTGATTCGCGTCTAGCATGGATGGCCAATCCTGCGGGAGATCAGGGCGTGACAAGCACGCGATGGCCTGTACGGGCGAGCACTGCCCCGACATTGAGCCACCTAGGTGAGGCTGGGAGGGGGCACGGATCTGGCCAGGGGGGGTGGGGGTGAGGTGGAGAGTGGGGGGTTGTTCCGCCAAAGCCGGTGGGGGATCGGGGAGGCTGCGGGGAGGTGGGGGGGGACGGAGGGGGGCTGAGCCGGCGGGGGCGCTGGGAGAAGGGGTGGCAGTGGCGGGGAGGGGGTGGGGGGAGAGGGGGAGGGTTAGGGGGTGAGCGGGGGAGGAGAGGGGGTAGCCGGTGGCAGCCCGCGGTTGGGGAAAGGGGGGAGGAGGGGGATAGGGAAGAAGACATTGAGGGTATTTTAGTCAAAATTATTGAGTGAAAACTATTGACCGTCAAGACTAGACGGATTCCGTCAAAAGTATGAGGTCTTATTCATTATGAAAATAATGTTGGGTGCACCATGAATATGGGTAAAAAAAAGTGGTGGGTAACTCAAAATTTCTCTTTAATTTAAAAAAAAACTCACCGAAGATAAATAATTTTTATAAATAGCAGAGATATATCCATAACAAACTATAATTAAATCTATAATAAATCATAATATATATATATATATATATATATATATATATATATATATATATATAATAATAATAATAATAATAATAATAATAATAAATTTTAATTCAAATATAGTTATATTTAAATATTTAAATAATTTTAAAATAATATCAGAAAAAATTATTTTACGTGCAAAGCACGTGGATTTACTAGTAGAATTAAGGTTGCTTAGATATTGTGGCAATTTGGTACGAGAGCCTCCACTTCAACTCCTCCCTCATTTATATTTTCTTCCCCATTCTTAATTTAAATACATACATAAAATAAACGATTAGCTATGTAATATTATGTAATTATAAATAAAAATCTCTTGTAACTCATGTGGTTAAGGTTTGAGGTATTCTTCTTGGCTGGCTGAGTTTGAATTCATGTAGTGTTACTTATAACATATTAAATATTTTAATATTTTTATATAATATTAAATTTTAAAAAATAATTAATTGATGATATATATACATACGACTTAAATGGCTCAAAAGTGAGCCGTTTTGAAGCCTCATTATATTATGGAAGATATAAAATCTAAAAATTAGAAGTATCACTTAATTTTTTTGGTGATATCTTTTTGTCTAAACATGTCATTATTTATGGATAAATTTTTTTTATCTCTAATATCCAATCTTATAATGCGGCTTGGAATCGGCTCAAAATTGAGCCGTCTAAGCCGTATATAAATACTCAAACAAATTTACTTTAAAAAACTTATTAACATAAATAAAAACTGAAACCAATGCCCCTCTTATCCATCCAAGCCATAATTAAATACTCAACCAATTTAATTAAAAAAAACATACCAAAGATTAAAAAAACCTAGTAAATGTACGTACGTTGCACGTAAAATAATTTTTTTTTGATATTATTGTAAAATAGTTAAAATATTTAAATATATTAAAATTAAAATTTATTATTTCTACTCTTATAATGAGACTTCAAAACATCTCAAAAGTGAGCCGTCTAAGCTGTTTGTAAATACTCAACCATTTATTTAAAAATATTAATATTACATAAAAAAAATTGTTATAAATTGAACTTGGTCAACCAAGGAGAATAACTCACACCTTAAACACATGTGTTAGAAGAGGTTTTGGTTATAGTTATATAATATTATGTAGTTAACAATTAGTTAAAATTTATTTATTTTTTAATTTTTAATTACGAAAGGATGTACGTACAGGTTAGACGGCTAGCCTTTTAAGACTTTTTATAAATAATAGAGATATATCCATAAAAAATATAATAAAAATGTTTAAACTATTTATAAAGAGTAGAGATATAAACATAATAAATTTATTTAAATATTTAAAGTTATAATAAAATTAGAAAAAAAAATTTACGTGCAACGAACGTGCATTTACTAGTTTGATTTAAAAAAACACTTACGGTAGATTAAAAAATCTAAGTAAATACTCAACCAATTTAAATTTTTTTTAAACTTACGGGAGATAAATAATTTATATAAATAGTAGAGATATATATCCATAACAAATTATAATAAAATTAAATTAAATCTATAATAAATCTTATATATATATATATATATATATATATATATATATATATATATATATATATATATATATATATATATATATATAATTTAAATATATTTAAATATATGAACTATTTTATAATAATATCATAATAAATTATTTTGTGTGCAACGCACGTGCATTTACTAGTAGAATTAAGGTTGTTTAGATATTATGGCAATTTGGTACGGAACCTCCACTTTAGCTCCTCCCTCATCTATATTTTCTTCCCCATTCTTAATTTAAATACATACATAAAATTCTTTATTTTATACATATCTATATTAATATAAAATCTAAATATTAGAAGTATCACTTAATTTTTTGGTGATATCTTTTTGTCTAAACATGTCATTATTTATGGATAAAAAAGTTATTAAGTCATCCACTAACTCAAACTTCAAACTAGTATAAAACAATCATAACCACCATCCTCTATCTCTCTCTCTCTCTCTCTCTCTCTCTCTCTCTCTCTCTCTCTCTATATATATATATATATATATATATATATATATATATATATTATATATATATATATATATATATATATATATATATATATATATATATATATATATATATATATATTACAATCAAAATCTCTATTTTCTAAAGTTGAACATGAAGTTTCGTATGAAAATAATAATTATCGAAGGTTCGCATTTATTTTAAAGATGACTTAAACATGTAAATAAAGGTAAGGTTCACATGAAATCAATATTTCATTTTTTTCAAACATGAAACAATAATATAGATTTCTTCCATGATAACATGTTACACAAATATATGTTCAACGTCAGGAAATAAAGATTTTGATGGTGTTATATATTTAAATGTTACATAGTACATATTTCATACATATGAAAAGAACTTTTTTTTTATTTGCACAGTTGATGTTGCACCTTCTACTAGGGGTTTTTTGTCTCGATATTATTATTTTTTCATATGATTGTCTTGAGATTCATTTTTTGGTAACTATATATTTTTTAGGTGTTTTTTTATGAAATTTTAGTATCAACTTGGACATCTATATGTCAATACTTAAAATGAAATAAAAAATACATTACACACGCAATGTATGTGCCCCGACCATTAGTAATATATGCTATTTTTATAGACGAGAATCCCTAACTCAGGGACAGAAAAAATAAAATATGTATGTTGGGATAGTGTCAAAATTTGGTGGCTCCCATTTTTCCACTAACTTAGTTTATTATTTTATTCCTAGAAAAATAATAATTAAATTTTAAATATAACATGTGCAATAAATTGTAAAGGTACATCTTAGGACAATCTCAACAGGTGCAATATCAACAACAGCTAACATGTGGGCCCTATTGGGCTCACTAATCAATTATTTTTCCTAAATTGGCCTTTAAAGTCATTTTTACATCGATCGTGCTTTTGACTCCATTTTTACAAGGGTTTGCATCTATATTCTTGACATTTAACACTTTATCTTAATGTTTTATTTTTACTTTTATTTTGATCAAATTTTGGTCTTTTTTTGTTGCTTGGGTTCACGTTGAACCCCATTTAGTATCGTTTGGTGTCACTGAGCTCCATGTCTATGGACTCTTCTTAGATCAACGAGTCTTCCCACGATCTCTAAACCAATATCACTAGTTAGGTACATATGTCTCAAGTTAGGAAAATATATCACAAGTGCCACTTCGTTCCAAATTTCTATATTTTTTGTATTTTGATACGGTATTTTTTGTTCTCTATATCTTTCCTGTATTTTTATAGTGATGTTGTATCATATACCATGTATTTTGTGTATATGTGCCTGGTACTAGACCATTATATCCAGTTTATTTTCCTGATGATTTGGTTTTTGTTTTACTGAGTGTCTTGAGAACCGTACGTATAGATCATTTGTAGGGTAATTATTGAGTTTAAATTATAATAATTGGCATATGTAACATGTAACACCCCATTTTGCTCAAGCGGACTGTCGATTCAAACGGCAAAAGTGTATCGTCCTGACCCGCCTTGCTCAGGCGAGAATACTCGTTTGAGGCAAAAGATATCCAGACTTGGTCCCTACAGGAGTTCGGCTTAGGCTTTCAGAAGCTCGCTCGTAGTATCGCTTAACTGAGCTGAATCATAACTCAGGTGGGTGGCTACGGTGAACTTGTCTTTGCTTAGCCAGCACACATAAAATATATAATGTTTCATGCTAGTCGCTAGGTAAATTACCCCTTGCATGCTAATAAGAATCCAACGCACCTAGCTAAGGGAATAATTCCAACTTGTACTGCTTATGTTGGAACATGGAAATGAAATGATTGCTTATATACAGACCCTCGCATGCTACCATTTCCTTGAGCAACTGGACTCTGCTATGCCTCGATAGATCGATATGTGTATTGCTTTTCTTAGTGCACTATTCACCTGGTTACATTGCACGACTCTAGATAATGTCGCTCGTTAAGTTCCTTAACGGTTTCACTTCTCGGTCTACCTTCGGGCCTGAGCTAACATGATTGTTTAAGTTTGTATGCTTGTCTGCTTGATATGTTAACTGGTAATGTTGCCTCAACCCCGCTGTGCCTCGAGTAGGATGATACAAGTACACTATGTTTACTCATTTTACTGTACGACCCTGGAGCATGTCATTCGATAAGTTCCTTCCGGTTTCACTCCTCGACTTACCTTCGGGCCCGAGCCAACGTGCATATTTAAGTTTCATTAGAAATGCATGCTTGCCTGCTATATGTTAACTCATACCCTTGCCTCGATTCAATGCTTGTTATATGGAATCATGCCTCAATCAAGTAAAACACTGTTGTATATCGTGCATGCATCTTGTTAGCCAGATGACTATTAAATAGTCCTTATATGTAAAATGAACCTACTGGTATCCGGGACCGATAGGTCACCAAGGCAATCCCCAAACCAGGGGAGCGCATCATGTTAAGTTGCACCTAAACATAACTATGGACTTGTATATCAACTTGTGTGAAATTCATAACAAATGAACCGAACGACCTGGGATGGTTTGTAGCAAGGATCATGACCTGCGCCTACAACCATTGTTGTTTACTTAGAATAATGAAAGAACAACAAGAACTCATTCATTCAGTCGCGGACGCTTGTGCACAAGTTTGATCTCCTCGGTTCGGGTCACCGGGGCACCGGGACCGATCCGGTCTAGGGGGAAGATTCGGTAGTCATGCTAGTTTGTTCCTAGCACGGATAAGTTTGGTCGGATTGCCGGGGCATCGGGACTACCGTCTTATTGCGACTATGTCCATAAATGGCTACGCCAGCAACTCCTGTGCATTCATGATCATATTCGCTTAGCGGCAATCCATGTGTGAGTTATTGCATTGCATCTATGAATCTAAATCCTAGTATCCTGGTAAAAGAACAATGAATCTGTAAATTATCCCTAAATCTGAGAAATAAGTATACTTGTGTTCCATGAATTAAATAGAAGAACTAATTCACCCGATATGAATTCTCGCTTGAGACACTTATGTTGCATATGCTAATGCTTGAATGTTTATATATCCTGGTGCATGAATTAACTTGGTTTGCCTTGGACATGAAAGGACAAGTTGGTAAGTTTCGTCGTGTTTCATCCTATATCGCACGGCGCACTGCCACGCGAGTTAGGCTTTTTATATATGCCATAAAACTGATCCTAAGGCACAACTAGAAAGACAATAAATAGATGGTTCACGGAATATATATTACGTGTTTGGATTTGTCGAGCGGGCGAGTAGCCTCCCCACCAGTGCATTCGTGTACTGATAATCCACCAGGTTGTTTGCAGGGTGCGGAAGAACCTCGTTCAGTGCGGATGCCTCCTTCGTGCGTGTTAAGGCATGGAGTTTGACTCTGGAGACTTGGAGCGCTGCGTCCAGAACTGATGCATATATACAAGACATGATGTTGGAACATCACCTATACAATCATTCCACAATTGTAGCCACTTGGCACGCTTTTATGTTTCAGAGAGAGAGAGTGCTCGAGCGACTTGTAATCTCGGCTATACGCCGCCTGTAACACTTGTTTGAATATGAATAAAAGAGTTGCCTTACTTCTATACTTATGTTATTCAATCTTTGCTTCCGTTACTGTTGACTCAGTGAACTTGTTACCATTTGCTTATGCATTATACATTCTGCTGCACTCGGACAATTTGTGCGACTCTGTGGCTTAGATCTCTTACCGCCAGCCAATGAACTATGGCCTTGCACGGGCGCATTTCATGCTCGTACGACATCACGCCCGGATGGATCGAAGCGATCATCTCGCGGGAGCGCTGGCACGGTGATTCGTACACAGCAGGGACGACCGATTTGCCTGTGGGAGATCGGGGCATGACATAGTAGTATCAGAGCCTGGCTTATACACCTTTGAACTTCGTTTCAAATGTCTTAGTTTTGAAAGCTCGTTTGTGGGTTATGTGCACACACTCTCTCAATGCCTCAGTGGGATGTTCCAAACAATAAGTCTAAATACTTTCAAAAGTTGCATGTGAAATGATATGATTGCTTGTACAACATTATGATCGGAAGGGCCTTTGTGCCGACCTGTGCTAGACCCTTTGGGGAATATACTCGTGCTAAGATTTACTGATATATGCGAACCATATGCCCTTACCTGGTTATCCAACTGGTTAGTACGAAATCAAATATCGCCTGAACGGTTTGCTATGCACACAGCCTTTCAGCTAAGTTGTGTTGTGTTCAGTATCGCGCACCAAAGACCCATTGATGCAATCCAGTTATAACAAGATTTGGATATCGTTCAGGAATAATGCGAGTCAGACTTAGAACTGCAACTAATAAGAACTGTACCAGATTTATTGCTTAAGCGAACATAGAGAATCGTGTTTGAATTTTGGTAAATAGCTCGAACAATATTTTGTGTTGGAAGACACAAATCGATATAGTCGCTTGGATGACTATTAAATCCGGAATAGATACGAGACTAAGATTTTACTAGGCGATACCTAAATATCATGCAAGAATTCTTAGGTATAACTTGGTGAATATGCTAACAATAAATGTAAATATTGAATATTGGTTTAATGGAATGACTCGATTCCGAGTGGTGTATAGATTATTTAGAAATGTCCAAACGGATCCATAATTCGTACAATGGTCGGACTGAACGATATTGAGGATGTCTTGAAACAAATAATAAGGCTTATATCGAATGGAATTTCTCGGAAATGGAAACCAACATCTTAGTTAAGATGAACTTGCTGAAACTTGAGAATTGTGCGAGCGATTCGGATTAAAACAAAAAGGATTGAACTTGAATACAATATCACATGAATAAGTTAGCCCGAGAATGAATACTGTGGTTCGAAGGAAAGATATGAACGATAATGGATTTGGCTTGATGTTTGTAAGAACGATCTTGAAATTGAGTTTGAAAAGATAACTCTTGAAATCAGTCCCAACGAGAATGGTTATCCTGTGGGAGCGCCGGCGTGGTGATTCGCGCACGGCGGGGATGATCGGACTCAAGGGAACATGTTCAGTGATTATTCCGAACGGACTCGATGAATGGAACATATCAAAATAGAATAGACTTGGGCTCAAATATAGAAACTTATTTCTTGAGGAATGTTATAAGTAGACCGTGGAAATATCGAACGATAATATTGATGTTGGATGATTTCGCTAGATAAATTATAATTACTGCATGAACGGTCATGACTTGGTGGATTTCATATAAAACTTGGATGGCGCAAGGTGAATGATAAGGAAGTCTCGATCGTGTCGAAGATAACCATAGCATTCAAACGTTCTTGTCTTGTGCGGACGTAACTATATGCCCGTACATGCGTCACGTCCGGGTTAGAACGATTATCCAGCGGGAGCATTGACGTGATAATCTCACATCCAACGAGGGTGATCGAACTAGTGGGAGACCGGAGCGTGACAACTAAATGATCGTCTTGACTTTTGATTTGACACAATGAGACAAACTAGAAATACAGTGAATCAAAAGAGTTTGAGGATAAGTTAGCCTAGAACCTGGAATAAATCACGCTGGATGGTTTCGTGAACGGATACATGAATCAGGTGGAACGACTTGGGGATATAGTCTAAGGTTAGAATGAAATTTTTGGCTTGGCGGTCTAGACTTGAATACTATCAAAACATGTTAGGAGAGATAGACTACGCAAATTACTAGGCTGGTCTTACAACTTGAATACATTATGGATTTTACTGAACGAACTCGTCCCCCATGCAAACGAACATGTTATTGAGAGTAGGTAGATCTGTGTTCGATGTTTAGAAATTGAGTGAAACAAACTTGGGTAGATTATCCCGTACAAATGAACAATGGTTTGACCCTAGGAATTGGGGCGAGCATAGTGCGACGAATTTGCATGATATATCGTATGCTTGAACTTGTACCTATGACCTTTTGAGCTGACCTAGCAACTAGACAGACGACCCTGTATTGAGTGAATAAAACTGTGCAATCGACTTTAGAACATTGCTAGAGCAAATCTATAGAACTAGGGCAGCAAAACTTAGTATTAGACTGGGAACGAAAATGTGTGCTATATTTGACCCGAGCGGTTGAACGCTAGACGGTTGAATCGAATAGATCATGCTTAACGGAGTATAAATACTTGATAAAAGTTGGAATAGAACTTACTTGGGATTTGATTGACCCTATCGGAAGTATCCTTGTGATTTCTAAATGGGAACCCTTGAGATTTTCGCAAGTAGCTTGTCTGTTTTCACTATCTCTAAGTTTGGTTGAATGCATAAGTTTGAGGGATGCCTCGAACGCGTACACGATCCAAGACTCGATGAGATATGAAATTCGAGTGCACAGACTTCGCTATCGCCAAGTTGGTTGACATGCATGTGTTTGAAGGACGTTTCAGATATATGCACGATCCAGACTCGCGATATGCTGATCTCGAATGCTAGTGCAAGTGAATATCCTACCGAACAAGCATAATGACTTGTATAAGTTTGCCTCAGCCTTAGATCATCATTCCCAAGGGATTGTAACATACCCATGCGTTAAGCAATATGTCCTGCGCTAAGGCACAATGAGACCGACTCAGAACACACGCGACATCGCGTAAGGAACGAGTAGGTGATTGTGTTCCAATGGATCTAAGGGTACCGATAATTACGCTTGGACTAAAATCGATAGAACGGCTTGCCCTCAGGAAGTCTCAAGGATGAGACTTTTTATTGGTTGGTAAGTATGTAATGCCCCGCTCCGCGTCGGCATTATGTATCAGGTGAGTGGGCAAAACTTCGTTCTCTGATTCTTACATGCCTTAATAATAACCTGAGTTTTTACTTGCAATATTTTCATAAGAGAATGATAGAACCTGCCTTGCATGTTAATGAACGAACTCACCTAGCTTGTCTTTGAAACGATAAGTCTGCTAAACGAGAATCCTGAAATGCTTGCCTAGAGTGCATGAACATGTTCACTATCATCTATGCTTCGAGAGAACCATATTGTGCCTGAATGTGTTCAAGTGATAAGTCAGATTGCCCCACAACAACGATAACTGTTCTGATGGTTTGTCTCGTCTGCATACTAGAGTTTATTTGATAGTGTTCCATGCATTCGTACGCGGTCGAACAATGGCTTTTGGTGGAGAACTGAACTGCATGTGTCACGACTGCTACCATGATAGTGAAAAGCAACCATGAGTCACAGCTGCCATTAGCATCAGATGAATGAGTCATTGGTATGCTGTACAACCAGTTGCCGATCCTGAGATACTCGGGGATCGCCCTGCATATAGCTAAGTCATTGTGTTGGCTTGGATAAAGGACTGCCCCTAAGATCGTGCATGTATGTCTAGCTATGCATTTGACCCTGGAGTCTCATGAGACACGCTGCGCACACCCTGAAACATGAACGAATGGCTTGCTTGCTTATATATCGCATATGAAACTCTGTTTTCAAAGATGTTTCCAAACAATGTAATATGACTCTGCTAGCACTGCATGAAACGAACCTAGGTAAAACTAGAAAGATCACTAGTAATGTAATATTTTATAACATAATTACTTAGTATTGGTTTTAGTGAATGCTTGTTTCTGTTCAACCGTTTTATCTCACCAGTACTTATAAAAGTGTCGACCCACCAACAGTTTACTTGCTTGTAGATACTGGATCGTCCAAGGGAGCGATAGGCGTGCCACAGTCCCTAAGACCCGGAATCCTGCTTTCGATTGTTGCCCCGAGATGCTATTGTATAAGGGGGCATAATGTATGGAACGAACGAATGCCTTTGCATAAGAGAACCCAAGTCTCTCGATTGTCCCGAATACTCAGTTGGCTAAATGCATTGCATTGCAACAATGTCCCTTTTCGCTGCTTACTCGATTGATGCAATAATAGCCAACTATCAACTTAAACGATTGGCCTTGTGCGGGCGCAACCCCAGGCTCACACGGTATCACGTCCCCGATACACTCACGCGGGCCACACTAAATCCCTTTCTCGCACCCGCGGGACGGACGCGATGATTCGTGTTCGGCGCGCCGAGGTGCGATGATTCGTGCCCGGTACGTGAATTCGGCTATACGGGGGCGAGGCAAGGCGGAGCGGCGGCCCGGGCGGGTTCGGGGCATGACATAACATAATTTGGATTTTATATTTTATTGCAAAATAACTTAATTAGCAGACTACCCTAGATCCCTCCCTATAAACCATTGGTAATGTCATAGACTTATGCTAGGGTCCGTACATAGAATATCGTATCTGAGAAATCTCAAATATGAGATTTTCTAAGCCAGAAGTATACCATCAGTACACCGCTACCGGTATACCATCGGATTGATATGAGCAAGTCAATAGTGCTGACTAGGCCATCCTTTTATCCATTAGTTATTTGTTTCTTCGTTGGAGGACTATGATTGGTCCAAGGCTATGGATTGCTGACTTGGCACAAATTCATAGGCCTTGGGTTATATATATATATATATATTATTTATTCTCTTTCTTTCTCTTATATTATTTCACTCACCCGTTTAACTCTACTGACTCATTTCTTCTCTTTCTCTTCTCTTTATCTCTTCTTTCCATCTTCATCTTGGAGCTTGGGAGCAGACCTTCGGAGTGCTAGGAGCTGGTTTGGGGTTGCTCAACCCAAGCCTAGGTGGTGGACTAGAAGCTAGAATGGCTTAGCTTAGCCTTTGAGCAAGATAAGTACTTCTTCCTCCATATATGCAGGCTTTGCCTCAATATATGGAAACTCCAATATATGGAAACCATAACCCATACGTACGCTGTAATATGAATATCAATCCACAAGTGATTTTCTATTTACGTCTACGTTGCACAAATTTTATAGTAGAATAAAATTATATTTTAAATTCTAGAAAAATACTTTTCTGGAAGTTCATCATGTCAGCTTTCCGAAACTTTAAACGGTTCATAATTCCGAGTTCGGGATCTCCCAAAATCTTGAAAATACGAAAACGTGTCTGATTTTGGACAACTGACACTTTCAGAATATTCTGGAAAAATAGGTTCTGAAATTACTGAAATAATTTATATATTCAGAAAACTAACCTTAATATAATTCTAACAAAAAACTGGAGCACGTTTGGAGTCCGGAGCTAGGATATATCGTCTTTTTAATTTGTCATAACTAGTAGAAAATGAGTCTGAATTTATGACAAATTTTGACTCTTTTTGGACGAAAAAGAGAGGATTTTGGAGAAGAAAAATATGAAGGATGAGGTATTTATAATGGTGGACACTACTTAATTAAATACGACTAGGATTGGTTAATTTGGATAGGATTATGATGAATTTAAATAAGGATAGGATATGCATGAAGTTGCTTTCCTAGTAGTTTCATGATTTGAATTAATTTAAAATAGAGTTTGAATTTATCTCAATAATTTATAATCTTAAATATAATTAAAGATAATATAAATAATTTATAAAATCTTATTAATATCTATTAACACTAAATTAGCATCTATCTAATATTAAGACTATATATATCCAAATAAATCTTAAATAATTTTAAAAATCTAAATAAATTTCTTAAAATTCTAAATAAATTATATAAAAATATAATTAAATATTTTAAACTAAAATAAATATTTGGCAGGAACAATATGCAAGTATGGTCGTATAGTAAATCATATAAGTCCTAGAAATTTATGTTTCCTAAGTTTTAATTACCAAAAATTCTAGAAAAATCTCCAAAAATCTAAAATAGCCTAAAAATGATTCTAAATAAATATTTACATAAGTAAATATACTAAAAAATTTATTTTCTAATTAACTAAGAGAATATTCTAAAGTAATTTAATATCTATAATAAATATAATAATATAAAATACACATAAAATATCTATTTTTGGTGAGGGTTTTACAATCTACCAAACTTACAAAAATTTCGTCCTCGAAATTTGCACTAACCCATATTCATAATAATCCCTATAGCTATTACACTACATAGCTATCTAGCAGTGCTTCCTAAAAGTCATGGTCTGTCATTCTAACACTTCTCATTTATTGTCCATACACTATCCTATTATCCTCTAACTCGTCTACACTACCAAACTTACAAAAGTTCTACTAGTAGTCACAGTCTCTTCAGGCTATTGTCTATGTTGTAAGACGAATATATTTATTGGGTCGAGAATCTTGGGATACTTGTCTTGAATCTCACAACCATGATAATTTTTTTGTAACCATCAAGTATCGTAGTATAATACTGCCATGCCACCTGACCAATATGTCTGCAAATACTTTGACTACTTTACTACAACGGTCTAGCTGCAGCTGTCGCTACTTTGCCAGCGATTTGTCATAGTTGTCAGTTCGTAACAACTGCCTTCAGTTCTTTCCTAGACATAGTCTAAGTTTTTGGGCAATAATAATGTCTTGACTAACTTATAAAACTATTAAAAGTATAAACTAGTTCAAACAGTCTAACAAATTCCTATTAGCCTAAGGGATGCTATACATGGTTTTTTAAAATAATAAAAGGATACAAATATTGCTATAGGTCATATACATAAGGGTTATTATTAAGAAATTATCCTTTAGTTATTAATCATCTACTAAACCATTTATATTTTAACTAACAAAACTAAGGATGGGGTCGAAGTAGACCAACAATTCATGTTGGCACGAAAAAGACGTAACTACGATAGGGAGAATTAAGCACGAGATAATGAATGGATAGAGAAGAGAAGATGAGCCACCCAAGGAGGCGAGATGGTGATAGAAAGAGAATACTACTACTGCTACGCGTGTCATCCATTAGCTTCGTGGATATGCCATCCAGTTAGGATATCAACACATCCTCATAACTGCTAAACTACCTTATATATAATTCTAGGGCTATTATGCACCTAGGATCTCGTGTCACAATTGTAACACCCCGTTCCGCTCAAGCGGACTGCCGACTCAATCGGCAAAAGTGCAACTGTCCCGACCCGCTTTGCCTCGATCAAGAAGCAAAGGATATCCAGACTTGCCCCTACAGGAATTCGGCTTGGACCTTCAGACGTATCACTCTACCGAGGCGAATCATCGCTAAGGTGGGTGGCTACGATGAACTTGTCTTTGCTTAGCCAGCACACATAAAAATCTGGAATGTTATATGCTAGTCGCTAGGTGAATCACCCCCTGCATGCTAATGAATCCAACGCACCTAGCTAAGGGAATAATCCCAAGTCATATTGCTTGCTAGAACATGGAAATAAAATACTGCTTATATTCAGACCCTCGCATGCTAATTCCCTTAACGGTTTCAACTCTCGGCTTACCTTCGGGTCCGAGCAACGTGCCTGCTTATGTTCCTTAGAAACGCATGCTTGTCTGCTTGAATGTTACCGTGTTTTCATCTAAACCTCGGGAGACTACTACGTAGTCGCTCCGTGCCTAAATAACCCTGCAAGTATCCGGGACCGTTAGGTCGCCAAGGCAGTTCCCGATTCAGGAGACTGCATCATGTCAAGTAAAGAATCATACTCCTGTGGCAAGACTCATTCAGGTATTTGGATCTCCCTGCAAGTCTCCCTCCTGTGCGGGCTTACAGCAGCCCAGGAGACTGTGCATATCCAATAGCTAAATGAATCATGCATTACTGCTTTTCGTGTGCTCGTGTGTAAATTAACAATCGTGTTCGATCATGGACAACTTGTGCACAAGGATATAAGTTCTGCGGACGGTGCTGGGGCACTGGCACCGATCCGATCCGGGCAGACTTCGTATTTATAGTCAATCGTGTGCGGACTGGGTAACTTGCAACATATCATATTTTATGAGCTCCTCGTGTTTTCTCGTTGCATGTTATTCACGTCCTTGACTAGTCCATTATGGCATCAGCCAGTGATCATCGTGTGTATATGCTTGCAATGTCTCGTGTGATTATCGTGTGAATATGGCTTGAAATGCATCGTGTGTTTATCGTGTGTATTTAACCTATTGCGTGCTTGCCTGTGAAACAAAAGATAATAAGTCATCCTCGCTTAGCGGCTATCCGCGTGCGAGTCATTGCATAGCATCAATGAATAACTTAATACCTGAACGATCATGTTATAAGAACCCTTCTGTTTGCATATGCTATGCCTCCTGAATGTTTATACTTACCGTGCTTGAATTAATCATGTTTGCCTTGGACAGGGAAGGATAAATGGTAAGTTGGTAAGTCTCGCCGTGTTTTCTCAAATATCGCACGACGCACTGGCCGACACGATAAGCTATTCAATGTTTGCATGAAACTGATCCTAAGGAAACTAGAAAGACAACTTAATAGTTGTGCACGGAACCTGTATTACGTGTTTGGATTTGTCGAGCGGGCGAGTAGCTTCCCCACCAGTGCATTCAATGTACTGATAATCTACCAGTTTGATATGCAGGGTGCGGGAGAACCTCGTGCGGTGCGGATGCCTCCTTCGTGCGTGCTAAGGCCAGGAGTTCCCTCTGAAGCCTTGCAACGGTGCGTCCGGGACTGAAGTGCTTATACAAGACATAAGTTGTGAACATCGCCTGTATATTCATTCCACAGTTGTAGCCACTTGGCACGCTTTTACTATTTCAGAGAGAGAGGCTTGAGCGACTTGTAATCTTGGCTATACGCCGCCTGTAACACTTGTTCATATCAATAAAAAGAGCTTGCTTTACTTCAACTTGTGTTTTAATGCTTCCGCTATATTTGTCAACTCAGTGAACCTGTTATCGATCGCCTATGCGTTCATAATCTCTGCTGCACTCGGACAATCTGTGCGACTCTGTGGCTTAGAACTCTAACCGCCAGCCAATGAACCATGGCCTTACACGGGCGTGGCTCACGCTCGTGCGGCATCACGCCCGGATGGGTTAAGCGATCGTTCCGCGGGAGCGCTGGCGAGGGTGATTCCCGCCTAGCGGGAACGGCCGATTGCCTGCGGGAGATCGGGGCGTGACAGGTTGGTATCAGAGCCTGGCTTCTACGCCTTTGTCCTCAATTCGATATCTCTGTTTCGAAAGCTCGTTCGTGGGTTATGTGCACGTTCTCTCTCAATGCCTCGATGGGATGTTACAACAATAAGTCTAAATACTTTCAAAATGCGTTTTGAATGTTATGCTTGCTTGTCTGGTTGTATGCTGCGAGTGGCCTTTGTGCCAACCTGTGCGAACCCTCGAGAGTATCGCTAGTAGCTTGTCCGATTTTTACTAACCCTAAGTTTGGTTGAATACATCTATTCGAGGGATGCCTTGAACTAGTGCACCATCCAAGACTTAAGAAAAGGTGAAACTCGAGTGCTGAGACTTCGCTATCACTAAGCTGGTTGACGTGTTCACGCTAGAGGGGCCCTTCGAAAGTGCGCACGATCCAGTCTAAGCGGTATGCTAATTTCGAAGCTTGTGCAAGTGAATATCCAAACGAACAAGTACAACGACTTGTCTATGATTGCCTCAACCCTAGATTTCTGCTTATCCTTAGTAAGTCTCGAGGACGAGACTTTTTCTAAGTTGGGTAGGATGTAACACCCCGTTTCGCTCAAGCGGACTGCCGACTCAATCGGCAAAAGTGCAACTGTCCCGACCCGCTTTGCCTCGATCAAGAAGCAAAGGATATCCAGACTTGCCCCTACAGGAATCCGGCTTGGACCTTCAGAGGCTCGCTCAGACGTATCGCTCTACCGAGGCGAATCATCGCTAAGGTGGGTGGCTACGATGAACTTGTCTTTGCTTAGCCAGCACACATAAAAAACGCACCTAGCTAAGGGAATAATCCCAACTCATATTGCTTGCTAGAACATAGAAATGAAATACTGCTTATATTCAGACCCTCGTATGCTAATTCCCTTAACGGTTTCAACTCTCGGCTTACCTTCGGGTCCGAGCAACGTGCCTGCTTATGTTCCTTAGAAACGCATGCTTGTCTGCTTGAATGTTACCGTGTTTTCATCCAAACCTCGGGAGACTACTACGTAGTCGCTCCGTGCCTGAATAACCCTGCAAGTATCCGGGACCGTTAGGTCGCCAAGGCAGTTCCCGATTCAGGAGACTGCATCATGTCAAGTAAAGAATCATACTCCTGTGGCAAGACTCATTCAGGTATTTGGATCTCCCTGCAAGTCTCCCTCCTGTGCGGGCTTACAGCAGCCCAGGAGACTGTGCATATCCAATAGCTAAATGAATCATGCATTACTGCTTTTCGTGTGCTCGTGTGTAAATTAACAATCGTGTTCGATCATGGACAACTTATGCACAAGGATATAAGTTCTGCAGACGGTGCTGGGGCACTGCACCGATCCGATCCGGGCAGACTTCGTATTTATAGTCAATCATGTGCGGACTGGGTAACTTGTAACGTATCGTATTTTATGAGCTCCGCGTGTTTTCTCGTTGCATGTTATTCACGTCCTTGACTAGTCCATTATGGCATCAGCCAGTGATCATCATGTGTATATGCTTGCAATGCCTCGTGTGATTATCGTGTGAATATGGCTTGAAATGCATCGTGTGTTTATCGTGTGTATTTAACCTGTTGCGTGCTTGCCTGTGAAACAAAAGATAACAAGTCATCCTCGCTTAGCGGCTATCCGCATGCGAGTCATTGCATAGCATCAATGAATAACTTAACACCTGAACGATCATGTTATAAGAACCCTCCTGTTTGCATATGCTATGCCTCCTGAATGTTTATACTTACCGTGCTTGAATTAATCATGTTTGCCTTGGACAGGGAAGGATAAATGGTAAGTTGGTAAGTCTTGCCGTATTTCCTCAAACATCGCACGACGCACTGGCCGATACGATAAGCTATTCAATGTTTGCATGAAACTGATCCTAAGGTAACTAGAAAGACAACTTAATAGTTGTGCACGGAACCTGTATTACGTGTTTGGATTTGTCAAGCGGGCGAGTAGTTTCCCCACCAGTGCATTCAATGTACTGATAATCCACCAATTTGATATGCAGGGTGCGGGAGAACCTCGTGCGGTGCGGACGCCTCCTTCGTGCGTGCTAAGGCCAGGAGTTCCCTCTGAAGCCTTGCAACGGTGCATCCGGGACTGAAGCGCTTATACAAGACATAAGTTGTAAACATCGCCTGCCCATCGCCTGTATATTCATTCCACAGTTGTAGCCACTTGGCACGCTTTTACTGTTTCAGAGAGAGAGGCTTGAGCGACTTGTAATCTCGGCTATACGCCGCCTGTAACACTTGTTCATATCAATAAAAAGAGCTTGCTTTACTTCAACTTGTGTTTCAATGCTTCCGCTATATTTGTCAACTCAGTGAACCTGTTATCAATCGCCTATGCGTTCATAATCTCCGCTGCACTCGGATAATCTGTGCGACTCTGTGGCTTAGAACTCTAACCGCCAGCCAATGAACCATGGCCTTGCACGGGCGTGGCTCACGCTCGTGCGGCATCACGCCCGGATGGGTTAAGCGATCGTTCCGCGGGAGCGCTGGCGAGGGTGATTCCCGCCTAGCGGGAACGGCCGATTGCCTGCGGAAGATCGGGGCGTGACAACAATGGGGGTCATGAGTATAAAATGACACATATAACTAAGGTCGTACCTGTATCTACGACTTTCTGTGTCTGCTCTCCTATATTTGTCATCATGAGTGGTTGGCCTATGGGGTATATCTAGTACTATTCGTGTATCAAACTTATACTAAGCACGAACGTTCACCTTTCCGAAATAGGGGAAGACGGAAAACAACAATAAAGGATTTCAAGGAAGAGATGATAGAATATAAGTACGAGATTCAAAGGGATTAGAAAATTTGAAAGGGAGTTGCCAAGAAAGTTGTGGATTAAAATCTTAATTTGACGGTTCATATCAGAATAGTACTAGTTGATAAAAGTTACTTCGGCATTAATAAAAGTAAAAGTTATTTTAAATTCCTATATGCATGTTCATATCAGAACATTTATGTACCTGACATGATATGCTCTGACCAGTCTAGAGGGCAAGTATATTCGTCTAACAAGTTGAGTCAACGATATCTCAATCCACATAAAGTAGTGATACAAAGAGCGAACCAAGTGCACTACGGTTAATCAGACCATAATACACCAATTCTGATTTAGACAATGTATTAGTGTGGGCCCCCAATAATACATATATCATGAACAAGCTTAATAAAAGAATAAGCTTGTAAAACTAGGCTATAATAGCAACATAAGTCGAGGTAGTAAAAATATAAGTACGCTTGATTATGATGGAAGAATGTACTGAATAATCTAAGTTCACCAAGAAGATCGGTGTTGTGCCTCTACAATTGCCATACTAATTTCTTGTCTAAGTCTAAAGTCAACCAAATGGGTGTATGGGCCTCTAAGTTCTACAGTCCAGAATAACACTAAAGTTCTATAGTCTGGATAAACACTATCTTTTTATGCAAGTCTATAGCTGGTGTCATTCAATTATACTTCATTAATAGGGCAATAGGAATATGTGTTACTAGGTTATGAGACATACTACCAAACTTACAAAAATTTAAGTAATAGTGTTATTGGATACTAGAGGGTATATACCTAGTACAAGTCATCTTCCTAACCTTATCAAGCACGAGAGAAGATTGACGTTGAGATGGGATCAAGCAAGATGCAATGCAAGCAATCAAATGAGAATACGAAATAAAATCAAGGGAGGTGATAAATAAGTGGATGAGATCATTTATTCTAATCCTATGCGCAGGCTTGCTCGGTACAGTGACGTAATTGAGACAATATGCTCTCGACCTGCATGGGCCACCACAAAAATATGTCACGTCCCAGTCCTAAAATATGTAGGACTAGGAACACGTAAGCATGCCAGCCGTATGGATATGACAACTCCAATATATGGAAACCATAACCCATACGTACGCTGTAATATGAATATCAATCCACAAGTGGTTTCCTATTTACGTCTACGTTGCACAAAATTTACAGTAGAATAAGATTATATTTTAAATTCTGAAAAAATACTTTTCTGGAAGTTCATCATGTCAGCTTTCCAAAACTTTAAACGGTTTATAATTCCAAGTTCGGGATCTCCTAAAATCTTGAAAATACGAAAACGTGTCTGATTTCGGACGGCTGACACTTTCAGAATATTCTGGAAAAATAAGTTCTGAAATTACTGAAATAATTTATATATTCAGAAAACTAACCTTCATATAATTCTAACAAAAAAAATTGGAGCGCGTTTGGAGTCCGGAGCTAGGAGATATCGTCTTTTTAATTCGTCATAACTAGTAGAAAACGAGTCTGAATTTATGACGAATTTTGACTCTTTTTGGACGAAAAAGAGAGGATTGGAGAAGAAAAATATGAAGGATGAGGTATTTATAATGGTGGACACTACTTAATTAAATACGACTATGATTGGTTAATTTGGATAGGATTATGATAAATTTAAATAAGGATAAGATATGCATGAAGTTGCTTTCCTCGTAGGTTCAGGATTTGAATTAATTTAAAATAAAGTTTGAATTTATCTCAATAATTTATAATCTTAAATATAATTAAAGATAATACAAATAATTTATTAAATCTTATTAATATCTATTAACACTAAATTAGCATCTATCTAATATTAAGACTATATATATCCAAATAAATCCTAAATAATTTTAAAAATCTAAATAAATTTCTTAAATTTCTAAATAAATTATAAAAAAATATAATTAAATATTTTAAACTAAAATAAATATTTGGCAGGAACAATATGCAAGTATGGTCGTATAGTAAATCATAGAAGTCCTAGAAATTTATGTTTCCTAAGTTTTAATTACCAAAAATTCTAGAAAAATCTCCAAAAATCTAAAATAGCCTAAAAATGATTCTAAATAAATATTTACATGAGTAAATATACTAAAAAATTTATTTTCTAATTAACTAAGAGAATACTCTAAAGTAATTTAATATCTATAATAAATATAATAATATAAAATACACACAAAATATCTATTTTTGGTGAGGGGTTTACAGGTTTGGGGTTGCTCAACCCAAGCCTAGGTGGTGGACTAGAAGCTAGAATGGCTTAGCTTAGCCTTTGAGCAAGATAAGTACTTCTTCCTCCATAGATGCAGGCTTTGCCTCAATTTTCTCATATTACTTGTGAATTTTATATTCCAACATGTTAATAGGCCACTAGGGCCATATCATGATAGAGATTTGTAGGTTTTAATGAAATTTTTTTACCATTCCATTTTTTGACATCGAGAACCTAATATTTGGGATATTATGATAAAACTACATTTAAACCTCTGAATTTCTACAAACTAATAGTCCTATCTTATGGGAAATTAAATTCCATGCGATTTTGAGTTTGAAAAGTCAAATTCCGAGTTAAAAAAAGTTTTTATGGATTAACTTTTTTTTTAGATTTCTGGATTTTGAGTTGTTGTCATCAGACTAGTATACCGGAGATATACCGTCGGTATACTACTCAGAGTAATTTTTGCTCCAAAATTGATGGAGTTTTAAGTTGTTTGAGTTGAAGTTTCTTTGTATACTTTTGCTATGCTCTTTCTCGACTTTTAAGATATTAATCATTAGTTATTTGTTTTTATATATTTGATTTCATACTACTGCTATATATATCGCTAGCCTACCCTTTATTAGGATAGCTTCTCGCTTAATGTACCGATTTGCGGTACCGATTTTTTACTTCTTTCCTTGACTAGTGACTTTCTATTGTATCCTAGTCATGTACCTGATAACTGTCTAGCTTAGGATAGACGATACATGTTACCTTGTTTTGAGTATCGAGGAATTGTTTTATGTTGGAATCGTAGGATTACCTAATGGATTTTGTATGGACCGATAGGCCTTAGAATTATATTATGTTAGGTAGTGTAGTGTCTAGTGATCATATTCTTAGCCTGATATACATGATACATTATGAATTGAGGAACTATTGATTGATTGACTAACTGCCTAATTGTCCTTGTTCCTGACCTAGCTATATTGTATTCGTGTTATGATTACCAGCTTACCCTTTGAGGTAATGGTCATGTTATATGCACTTTGGGGCTAATTCATGTTATTCTTGTGCATCAAGGTGTATATTGTGTTCCTGTTATACTATATATTATCATGTTACTTCTTGCACGGGTACCTTTGTAGTTGGTTAGTGTCACCCTCACTTTTTCAAATAGGGATAACTTATTAATTTGGCATAATTATTTTATTTTTAGGAAATAAATATTACTTAGTGTACTATATAATTATTTGGTGCTTTGTATTATTTATTTATAGTAGTAGGCTAGCCTATTATTTAGACTTGATACTAGTGAACCCAATTAGACTTGTCATGATAATTTATTGATCCCAACATCAACTAGGCCCATTAGACCCATTTTTACTAATTAATTAGGATGATTAGACAAATTTGCATTAGTGTAGAAACTTTTCAAAAAAGCCCTTTCTTAATTATTCTCCATAATTCATCATGTAGGGGTAACTTAGACTTTTGCTTGTGACTTGGAGAAGGAGGAAGGGGCCGGCCACTATAGAGAGGCTATTCTCTCTCTCCTCTTTATTTGCACTCATTTCTAGATCCCCAAGTTCCTAGATCCCTAATTCACTTCATCCATCCATCAACCCTCTCAATTCATTCACATTCTCTCCCATTCTCATCACTCAAGGAGCATTGGAGCTTAGAGTTGCAAGGAGCACTAGGAGAAGGAGCTTTGGCAAGGAGATTATGTCTGAATCGTGTCTGTGGAAATAATTTATTGAGAATCCATCTTCCAATAGGTACAATTTTGAATTCATCTTCATTGTAGGTTCTAAATCATGTATTTGGACATTAGGAACCCTCACATGGCATAGGGCTACCTATAGGAACAAATTTTAGGCTAATTGGATATGTATTATGATTTTTATATGGTGTGTTGTATCTATTTTGGGAGAATTTCGAGATTGACACATCAAGTGTGTGTCATGACGCTAATTTAGTCATATTGGACTTAGGTCGGGGTTATGATACTAGCTACATGTCCATAATTGGATACAAGTAGACAGTATCATGATACGGTGTGATACCGTATGATGCGGAGCTCTAATTTGGGTATTTTGTGCAATTACTCTTCAATTCTCATGGCAACAAGTTGTATTAGTTATATTATTGTGCAATTATTATAGGGGAATGATATTCATAGAGAATTAGAAGTTTTGGTGTTTCAATGAAGTTTGTATCATGATGTATTATATAATGCACACCTAGTGTTTGACTTAATGACCTATGTGTAATATATATATATATATATATATATATATATATATATATATATATATATATATATATATATATATATATATATATATATATATATGTGTGTGTGTGTGTGTGTGTGTGTGTGTGTGTGTGTGTGTGTGTGTGTGTACTCTTTGGATGCACTGAGGAGAGTCTCTCTGTGTGTGTGTGTAGTAGTAGTAGGAGTGGACTGGTGCAGGTGTGTATTAGTGTAATTGCATAAGGTGTATCATGTGGGGGGGGGGGGGGGGGACTTAGGAGTGCATGTATCAGTTGAGGCAAGAGTCGGGGACACTTGGTAGCAGTAAGTACACCATAACAACAGTAAGTTAGGGGAGGAATTGATGCTCGGGTATCACTGATATCGCGAGTATCAGAACATCAGGTAGTAGTAGAAGATACCTTTATATTTGTTTGAGCATCAAGCAGCAACAACAGTCTAATATAGCACGAGCATGTAGCAACAAGTGCTGCAGGTAGGAACATTAGTGAATGAGTAATCATTAGTAGGAAAATGGGTTCTTGGTTGGGGGAAATGAGTATTGGAGTAAGGGTTCCAGTTTAGCATAGGGGGAACTGAGTTTTAGTGTTGGGTATGTTGTAGTATCATTGGTGAGGTGCATTGAGTGTATAGTAGTTATACATGTGTGCATTATTGCATTGTGTTGTGTGTGTGTGATACTGGTTATGGAGGATTAGTGTAGATGTGGTAAAGTGCAGGTGAGGGAAAGAAATGTTTTGGATCAAGGAATACTTAGCAGCAACAACAACTGCATTTTTCCTATCAGTGACAACAAGCATCACTTGGTGCACTTGTGTCATGCCCCGATCTCCCACAGGCTAAATCGACCGTCCCCGCTAGGCGAGAATCAGCGCGCCAGCGCTTCCACGGAATGATTGCTTTGACCTATCTGAACGTACTGTCGCACGAGCATGAGCCATGCCCGTGCAAGGCCGTGGTTCATTGGTTGGCGGTAAGAGTTCTAAGCCATAGAGTCGCACAGATTATCCGAGTGCAGCAGAATCATAAACGCATAGGCGATTGATAATAGGTTCACTAAGTCGACAATAGCGGAAGCATCGAATAACACAAGTTGAAGTAGAACAAGCTCTTTTATTGATATTGAACATGTTTTACAGGCGGCGTATAGCCAAGATTACAAGTCTCTCAAGTCTCTCTCTCTGAAACAGTAAAAGCGTGCCAAGTGGCTACAATTGTGGAATGATTGTACAGGCGATGTTCAGGCAATGTTCCAATATTATGTCTTGTATATATGCTTCAGTTCTGGAAGTAACGCTCCAAGGCTTCGGAGTGATCTCCACGCCTTAGCATGCACGAAAGAGGCATCCGCACCGAACGAGGTTCTCCCGCACCATACAAACGATCTGGTGGATTATCAGTACATTGAATATACTGGTAGGGAGGCTACTCGCCCGCTCGACAAATCCAAACATGTAATATAGGTTCCGTACACCAACTATTATGTTGTCTTTCTAGTTGCCTTAGGATCAGTTTAATAGCAATATTGAATAGCCTAACTCGTATGGCAGTGCGCAATACGACATAAGAGAAAACACGATGAGACTTACCAACTTACCAATTGTCCTTCCCTGTCCAAGGCAAACCAAGTTAATTCAAGCACGAGCATTCATAATCATAACCAAGGCAATAACATATGCAAACATGAAAGTTGCTATATCATGATCGTTTAGGTGTTCAGTTGTTTTTTTGATGCGATGCAATGACTCGCACGTGGATAGCCGCTAAGCGAGGATAACTTATCTATATGAATAATGGGTCGCTGGCATAGCCATAAAGGACGAGTTATAGTCTTGAACAAGGATGGAAAGCAACAAAGATTCGTTGGTGGCTGTAGACCATCCTGTCCACATGCGTGAGACTATCGTGAAGTTCCATCCGGATCGGATCGACCCCGGTGCCCCGGAAACCATCTGTGGAACCTAATGACCTTGTTTCCAAGTTGTCCGCAACATGTAGGTCAGGGTCTTTCCAAATCCATAACTTGATATGATAATCCATGATTCTTGTTCTGAACTGAGCGTTTGCTCCATGAGCTGGGATTCTTGGATTCGTTGACATGATTCTCGTTCAGAGGTAAACTTGATGTGATTATCATTCAGTCGTAACGTGACAGGATTCTCGTTCAGTATTCACTTGCCTTGATGTATGCCCCTGGTTCGGGGATTGCCTTGGTGACCTAACGGTCCCGGATACTTGCAGGTTCAATTGCACAGAAGATCTATTTGATAGTCTCCTGGCTAACTAGAATGCATGCACGATATGAATAATGTTGGACATTTGTAAGCAAGCAAGCATGCGTTTCTAAGGATCTCAAGCAAACACGTTGGCTCGGGCCCGAAGGTAAACCGAAAGGTGAAACCGTAAGGGACTTTCCGAGCGACATAATCCAGGTAGCATACGAGGGTCTTAATATAAGCAATATTTCATTTCCATGTTCTAGCACAAGCAATACAAGTTGGGATTATTCCCATAGCTAGGTGCGTTGTATTCTTATTAGCATGCATGGGGTAATTCACCTAGCAACTAGCATGTATCGTTCAAATTTTAAGTGTGCTGGCTAAGCAAAGACAAGTTCACCGTAGCCACCCACCTTAGCGATGATTCACCCCGGTTGAGCCATATGTTAAGCGAGCCTCTGAAAGCCTAAGCCGAACTCCTGTAGGGACAAGTCTGGATATTCTTTGCCTCAAACGAGTATTCTCGCCTGAGCAAAGCGGGTCGGGACATTACACTTTTGCCGTTTGAATCGGCAGTCCGCTTGAGCGGAACAGGGTGTTACATCATACCCAACTCAGAAAAAGTCTCATCCTCGAGACTTCCTGAGGACAAGGCAAACCTATACAAGTTGTTGTACTTGTTCATTTGGATATTCACTTGCACTAGCATTCGAGATCAGCATATCGCAAGTCTGGATCGTACGCATATTCGAAGTGCCCCTCTAGCATGAGCATGCCAACCAACTTTAGCGATAGCGAAGTCTTAGCACTCGAGTTTCATATTTTCTTGAGTCTTGGATCGTGCATAAGTTCAAGGCGTTCCTCAAACATATGCATTCAACCAAAATTAGAGATAGTAAAATCGGACAAGCTACTTGCGAAAATCTTAAGGGTTTTGCACAGGTCGGCACAAAGGCCCTAGCATTACGATTTCATACAAGCAATCACATTATTCTAATGCACTTTTGAAAGTATTTAGACTCATTATTGGAACATTCTGTTTGGGATATTGAGAGAGAGCATGCACATAACCCACGAATGAGCTTTCGAAACTGAGATAATCGAATTGAAGTCCAAAGGCGTATAAGCCAGGCTCTGATACCAATTTCTCACGCCCCGATCTCCCGCAGGCTAAACCGGCCATCCCCGCTAGGCGAGAATTACCGTGCCAGCGCTCCCGCGGAACGATCGCTTTGACCCATCCGGGCGTGATGTCGCACGAGCGTGAGCCACGCCCGTGCAAGGCCGTGGTTCATTGGCTGGCGATAAGAGTTCTAAGCCACAGAGTCGCACAGATTATCTGAGTGCAGCGAAATCATAAACGCATAGGCGATTGCTAACAGGTTCACTAAGTTGACAATAACGGAAGCATCGATTAACACAAGTTGAAGTAGAACAAGATCTTTTATTGATATTGAACATGTGTTACAGGCGGCGTAAAGTCGAGATTACAAGTCACTCAAGTCTCTCTTTATGAAACAGTAAAAGCGTGCCAAGTGGCTACAATTGTGGAATGATTATACAGGCGATGATCAGGCAATGTTCCAATATTATGTCTTGTATATGTGCTTCAGTTCCGAATGTAACGCTCCAAGGCTTCGGAGTGATCTCCACGCCTTAGCACGCACGAAAGAGGCATCCGCACCGAACGAGGTTCTCCCGCACCCTGTAAACGATTTGGTGGATTATCAGTACATTGAATGCACTGGTGGGGAGGCTACTCGCCCGCTCGACAAATCCAAACACGTAATATAGGTTTCGTGCACCAACTATTATGTTGTCTTTCTAGTTGCCTTAGGATCAGTTTCATGGAAATATTGAATAGCTTAAATCGTGTGGCAGTGTGTCGTGCGACATAAGAGGAAACACGACGAGACTTACCAACTTACCAATTATCCTTCCTTGTCTAAGGCAAACCAAGTTAATTCAAGCACGAGCATTCATAATCATAACCAAGGCAATAGCATATGCAAATACGAGAGTTGCTATATCATGATCGTTCAGGTATTCAGTTGTTCTTTTGATGTGATGTAATAACTCGCACGCGGATAGCCGCTAAGCGAGGATGACTTATCTATATGAACAATGGGTCGCTGGCATAGCCACAAAGGACGAGTTATAGTCTTGAACAAGGATGGAAAGCAACAAAGATTCTTTGGTGGCTACAGACCATCCTGTCAAGATGTATGAGATTATCGTGAAGTTCCATCCGGATCGGATCGGCCCCGGTGCCCCAGAAACCGTCCGTAGAACCTAATGACCTTGTTTCCAAGTTGTTCGCAACATGCAGGTCAGGGTCTTTCCAATTCCATAACTTGATATGATAATCCATAATTCTTGTTCTGAACCGAGCGTTTGCTCCACGAGCTGGGATTCTTGGATTCGTTGACATGATTCTCGTTCAGAGGTAAACTTGATGTGATTATCATTTAGTCGTAATGTGACATGATTCCCGTTTAGTATTCACTTGTCTTGATGCATGCCCCTGGTTTAAGGATTGCCTTGGTGACCTAACGGTCCCGGATACTTGCAGGTTCAATTGCACAGAAGAGCTATTTGATAGTCTCCTGGCTAACTAGAATGCATGCACGATACGAATAACGTTAGATATTTGCAAGCAAGCAAGCATGCGTTTCTAAGGATCTCAAGCAAACACATTGGCTCGGGCCCGAAGGTAAACCGAGAGGTAAAACCGTAAGGGACTTTCCGAGCGACATAATCTAGGTAGCATGCGAGGGTCTGAATATAAGCAATATTTTATTTCCATGTTCTAGCACAAGCAATACAAGTTGGGATTATTCCCTTAGCTAGGTGCGTTGTATTCTTATTAGCATATAGGGGGTGATTCACCTAGCGACTAGCATGTATCATTCAGATTTTAAGTATGTTGGCTAAGCAAATACAAGTTCACCATAGCCACCCACCTTAGTGATGATTCGCCCCGGTTGAGCGATACGTCAAGCGAGCCTCTGAAAGCCTAAGCCGAACTCCTGTAGGGACAAGTCTGGATGTTCTTTGCCTCAAACGAGTATTCTCGCCTGAGCAAAGCGGGTCGGGACATTACACTTTTGTCGTTTGAATCGGCAGTCCGCTTGAGCGGAATGAGGTGTTACAACTTGTGTGTCTACAACCAAGTAAGATGAGTAAAGAAGGGAACAAAGCTATCCAGGGATGAATTAGCCTCATAGTAGTGGCAGCAACAACAACTTGGGAAGGGAAAGGAAACTGATACTAAGGTATCAGTTCAGTTGGTTGACTACAGGGAATCGAGCCAGGTAAGTATGGAGTGAGGGTGTGTTGAGTAGAGGAGTGAACTACAGGAGGGGAAAATCTATTTCAGTCAAGAAGAGGCCAAGTAGTTGCAGCAGCAGTGCACCAATGTGCACTGTTATAGGAAACTGCTATTAAGCAACAATGAAGCATGCCTCAAGGAGAGATGTTGGTATCAGATGATGCTATTAATTAGTGTAGGTATTAGTTAGTTAAGTCAACAGTTAGTGTTTCAGTTAGTGAATAGTAATATAAATGTTAGAGTTGAGTTAGTATAAGTTGTGGTATCAGTTGCTATATAGTAGTAGAAGGTTAGTTGGTTAAGTTAGTAATTGGGATCAGTTGTTTGAGTTACATTAATATAGGTTAATTATCAGTTGGTGTATTAGATTGATTAGTTATGGTATGTTATAACTAAGGTACTAGTTACACTGTAAGGTATGATACTTTAACTATCATTAGTATTATTTGTACTTATTTAGTTAGTAGTATATAACCCATTTCTGGTGTTAATAGGTTAGTATAGCTAATTCACTAAGTTTTGGTCTAGAAGCCTAGGTAATAATGTAGTATAGATAGTAATGGCTAGATGGTGACCAATATAGACTAATAACCTTAGTTTGGATCTATAAATTGGTATATGACTTAATATGGACCTAGAACATCATATTTTAGCTTATTTTAGTATTTTATTACTTTATACACCATTTTACAAGATATTTCTTAAATAGGATTATGTAACACCAGCTTAGGCACCGAGAGACACATTTGCTCAAGACCAGAGGCGAGTACATCTCTCTGTTAGTTTTTATTTCATGATAGTGGATATATCACATGTTATAGAACTGTTTACTTTGTTCCGACATAGTAGCTACACAGACTGGTACTAAATGGATTCTGTCATGGGATGTTATCCCCTACCGTGTTTAGTGGGTACTCCTACACATATATTTTATCGTGTATATCTGGTATTGATTATCATGTACTTTGTGTTCACACACTGCTCGTATTTAGTGTGCTTATATTCGTATTCGTAACATGTCGTGATTGGATCCATAAGTATTGGTTGGGGATGGGAGAGTAGGAGTTGGTTATGTGATCAAGCCCAAGTGTATTCGTGTATATTTTGATTATATATCACACGTGTAATCGAGTTACCATATTATATTCGTGTTCAACCTAACCAGATCACATAACGAGCTTGTACTCTAAAGCACATTAGCAAGTTTATCTATTTCCTTTACTTGCAGTTATTCGTGTATATTTTGATTATATATCACACCTGTAATCGAGTTACCATATTATATTCGTGTTTAACCTAACCCGATCACATAACGAGCTTGTACTCTAAAGCAAATTAGCAAGTTTATCTATTTCCTTTACTTGCAGTTATTCCATATTGCATGTTCTTTCCTTTTCAGTACATTACCAGTTTACTATAGTTTATTTTATTTTTTGTTGCTAGTATATCTTGTATCCTTTTCTATTACTTGTCATATATATTCTTCTATATATTTGGAACTGCTTTCAGAGTTTTATACTTTGCTCCAATCCTGATTGGATATATTTTTTATATGATTGGCTTAAGGAGTAGTATCCCACTTACTATGGGCTGCAGGATGACGAGACATTAGAGGATACTCCCCTAAAGCAGGAGAACCTAGTGCCAGTGACTGAGGAGGCTTAGACTTATATTGTTTAGACATTGTATTAGTCTTATTTTAGACTCATGGCATGTATATTATTATTTTGGGAGTTGTTTATGATTAGACTCATATTATGGACTTATGGATGTTTTGTGATTCTTATTTCATCTTTCTATCCCATATTATGCCCTATCTTCCTTAGTTTGATATTGTGATTGAGTATTGATATCTTATAATGTTATTATATTTGTTCCTCCGTTTGGAGTTGAGATGACATTGACAGATACCTTATATATATTGTATGAGATGTTTAGATCTTATTATGGACCTAGGCAGTGTTCTACGTCATTCTTACGACATAGGCTGGGCATTGTTCACCACTCGTGCCCCTATTTCGGGTGCGGATCATGACACGTTTTTAGTGGTGGCCCATATAAGTCGATAGATCATAATTAGTGCGATATCGTAGTGGTGCTCAGACTTAGAGTACTGCTACGAGCCTGCTTTAGGATATAGAATATAGGCTGAGAGTATACTCAATCATAATTAGGAAACATTTTCAAAATATCTGTTTTGCTATCCTTATCAATTAGAATACTTCCTATACTTGAATAATTTTGTCTTTCTTTGATAATATCGTATCTTACTCAATATTGATTCCTTTGTTCAATCTATCTTCAGGATGCTGCCAAAAATGCGATCCCAGCGCTCAGGCGCAGTGTCAAAGAGGTCGATCACTTCGTCGCCTCAGAGGAGGGCACCATCAACCACTACTCCATTAGCTCCAGCTCAGAGGGCCGCTTCACCGATCCAAGTATGCATTACTACAGCAACTTTCGGGGATGCTCGACCTTCAGTCTAGAGGACAGTGCCTACAGCTTCACAGAGGACAGTGCCTACAGCTTCTGAGGAGCTACCACCACCACCACCAGCAGTTGATTCGGTACAGATATTTGCGTTATTCCAGTAGATGATGGAGTCCCAGAGGGTGCAAGCGGAGGCATAGCAACGTCAGTCTGAGGTGATACGGAAGGTCATTGAGAAATGCCCACCAGCTAGCACTCGCAGTAGTAGAGAGGGTTGCCTCAGTCCAGTCACAGGTAGCTCCACCTCTGCCTGTCCCACAGCAGTCGAGGTCGGGGACTATCATTAATTTCAAGAGGATGGGGCCTAAGGAATTTAAGGGCATTTAGGGGATTATTTATGTGGATGACTGGATCAAAGACATAGAGAGGACCTGCGGCTGGCGTAGATTCCAGAGAGTGTAAAACCCCTTGACCAAATTTAGGTCTACTTAGCTTAGATAGAGAGAACATGGTTAATTTGGAGCTATTTAGAATTAGAACATAGTATTTTAGATTTATTGTGTAATATTTGTATCACTTTGTGCATCTTACCGTTGCTTCGATATTTGGAGCGCTCCACTAGCATTTGCCTTCAAATAAATTTTACACACTTTTCTTAGTCGTGCCAGCCTTCCATTCTGACCTTTGTGTAACTCATACATACCCTCTCTTGTGCTTTATTTTAGTCGCACAATATTCGTTACAAATATCCATTCTTAAATTCAAATAAATCTAACTTTGCATCTTTGTCCGTTCCAATCAAAATTGGAGACACAACCTCGATCTATTTTTTGCAACCCAATTTATAACAATATTCTATTCTGAGCCTACCACGTCCATGACACTTGTGTCCCACCCAATTTTAATCCCATGTACTTCCAATTAATTAAAGAGCATCACTTACACTAATTTTAATTAAATTGGTGTAAGGACCCAATCTAACCCAAAACTAGACCCAACACCAACCCAAACCCCCACACACACTATCAAGGTTCATAGTAAATACCATACACCATTTTAGCCCACTACATCACACCAAACATGGTGTTTTGCCTCATCCAATCCTAAATTCCATTATTTGTGCAATTTCCCAATTGTTAGGGACCTTTATGCAAAAATATAATAAGGTGTCCACTTCCCATTGGATCCAAGTCATGAAGAAATCATCCCCCCTCTTTGACCGGTCCACCCAAAATTTTCCCTCCATTTGTTGTACTTCATGCAACTTTTTCTTCTTGTATCTCCACCCTCCATTCAAACCTACATCATTCTAGCCACTCCTTCTTTATGTAGAAGCTTCCCTCATCCCTAAGAGAAACCCACAGTCGACCCTAATCCCAAGGTGAGAATACCCTCTCTCTCTCTCTTACTTAAACACCTACCTCTCTCTCTCCAAAGAAACCCATAGCCAATAATACCATCCCTAGACGAAACCCTAAAACCTCTACTTTCCTTCTTCCCCGACCACCTCCTGCAGCAGCCTCCCTCTCCAACTCCGACCACCTTCCTCCTTCGCTTGCCACCCTCGACCTCGACTTCGGCCATCCCGCCGCCACAGCACCGCCTGCCTCTCTCAACCACCACAACCACAGCCACTCTCCTCCTCCCCCTCCTCCATTCACCTCATCACCATCACCATCACCATCCTATACCTCCCTCATCCCGACGACCAATCCCGCCGCCTCAGCCACCACCTTCCTCCTCCGCCTGCCCCCTAGACCTTTCCTCCGACCATCCCACCACCGCCAGCAGCCCATCTCTGCCTCTACAACCACCACCACAGTCTCCTCCTCTCTTCTCCTCCCCCGACTTCTTTTTCTTCCCTGACTCCCCTTGTTCCCCCAGTCACCCCCATAGTCACCACAGCCACCCACCTCTATGGCCACCATTATCACCATCTCCACGGCCACCATCATCACCATCTCTACCGCCACCATCATCACCATCACCACCGCCATCATCATCACAACCACCGTCACCAACATCACCGTCACCCGCACCATCATCACTATCACCAACACCCATCAACTCTACCTCGACCATCGCCGGAAACCACCACCACCTTAGCCACCATCATCCCACGGCCACCCCGCCACCGCCAGCAAATCGCCACCGCTGACCCAGCCGCTTCGAGCTGCTGCCATTGCCGCAGCTGCTACCGCCGCTACTGCTGCTACGTGCTGTGTTGGCCGGAGCACTACCTCCACCGCCGAAGGCAGGCCGTCCACGAGCCGCAGACATTGCCCCCCGGCTACGATCACGACTAGGTATGTATTGCCCTTCTTTTCTTCATGTATTATTGCATCGATGTGTAGTTGTGAACCCTAGTACAATGTGTATAGGTGTGCATATTTTAGAATAATATTACTGTTAGTGAATACCTCATAGAAAATATGGTTATTTAATAAGGAATACTTATGTTGACCTAAGTGTTTAGACAAAAGAACTGACTTGTGCACGTTACCTTGTTAGTTAGGACATGTGTTTTGTGTGATATGTTATTTTGATATTATAACGTATTTTGGTAGTCAACTATCTCATTGTGCACAGTATTTGAGGACATGACATACCCGTACATGGAGACCTAGAGGGTTACCGATATCGAACTCATCCTGAAAATCTTAGTAAGTACTATACCAAATATCCCTGTGTTAGATGTGCAACTTAGCACCTACCCGAATCCTAGTTGTGACCGTGATTGTAACATGTGAGAATTGATACTTTAGGATGACTTGTAAAATGGAGTGGGAACTAGTAGACTAAGTGTATCCCTAACCCCTTGATCCGTGACTAGTCAACCCTAGCCAACGTATTTAATTAGAACGTTTATTTGGTTTGGTATATGCATAACTCTTGACATTGCATAAGTCATACTTGTGTACGTGATTAGCATAGTGTAATATAGTAATTAATATTTATTATTATTTATTCGTAGGCATCCAAGATGATTCTACCTTGGTTGCTGGTTTCGGATCCTTACTTGTGCACACCAGAGTTCCAGGCAAGTATACCTTGCCTTGTTGTACTGTTAAATTCAGATATTATTTAGTTGCATATTTTATTATTTAAATATTATATAACTATGCGCATCCGAGAAAGACTCGGGTGTAGTCAACGAAAGCATTGACGTTAGGACTTGTGTCTGACCTAGTGTCTAGTGGACACACCTAAAGTTGTAGAGTTATCGATATATCTCCCCAGGTCTTGACACATATCATTGCACGTCACAGAGTGAGTTCATATAGGGACACGTGCTTCATAACTGACTGGCCATCGGTGTGAGCAGCATGTGTGACGGTATTTAGCTTAGTAGTATATTTCTTTAGTGACTTGCATTATAGCTCGAGATATCCACGTCGTATTTGTGACTTGTACATTGGCATTGGGCGGGGAAGACAATTAGTAAGCATATGGGACAGACATTTGGCTTCCGTAGTTTTAGAGTAAACTACGGGGTCGTGAGCCTCAGTGTTACCCGGTTATGGGCCATGTGTTACCCGATTATGGGCTATGTGTTACCCGGTTATGGGCGTATATGCTTGTCGATACATCTGGTAGAGGTTACTAGCTGCTCGCTATCTTAATCGGTGATGTAGTCAGCATATACTCCTGGCATCTAGTTTACAGCTAATGCCAGGTACTTAGCCTCTGGCTTGACGCTACGCTTTATACCTTTCACCTACCCATACGTACCAAGGTTATCTTCAAGTGCATTTCACTTAGCTGGTTAGTTCACCATCGAGTTTACACAGTATTTACTTTATGGCATATATTTTTGTATCTTGTTACATCCCTCTAAGGACCTGGTTCCCTTCCAGATCTTGACGAGCACTTGTACCCAACCATCTACGGAGCAGGAGTAGAGACAGGATTCATGACTGAGGACTTTGAGGCATTTCCAGAGGAGTTCCCATGATTTGGGTAAGCAGCTGTTTCAAACTAGAGTATTATTATTTAGCTAGTTGATACTCTAGTCTAGTTATCTTACTTCTTTCTGCACTTTTATTCTATTGCTGTATTCAGTGGATTTGTCCCCATCAGACTTTTCAGATGTATTATGGATATTCAGACTCTTTGTATTTTATTTGCCAGTACTTGCTTCAGTCTTATTATATTATATTTTGTGGTTGAGATTAGACATTTACCTGCTGCATGTAAGTAGATTAGACTTGTTAGTATTTTAGGATAACGTAGTACGCTTCGTCGGGTCTATTAAATTGGGTAATCCCTCTGAGTCGTATTAGCTGGCCATTGCCACGTGGCCTGGTCCTGTGTATTTTGGGACTAGGCATGACATGGTTTTAGTGGTAGCCCATGCAGGTCTCTATTTATCACTTATGGTATGGTATCATGCCCAGCGAGCCTGAAATAGGATAGAAATTATTAGATCTCATCCACATTGACTACCGCCTTTGAACTCCTTCATATTTAATTCTTTGAATATCTGCATCCTGTTTGTTACTCCCTTACTCTTTTAATATAGATCTATTTCTTGCAGAGAAATAAACTTGCGCAGCGGACGCGAGGCATACGGTGCCATTATGCCATCCGCCATCGCACGGAGAGAGGATGCACCCCCGGACCACCTGGAGAGCAGCCTCCACTGCAGGCCCGGTGGTACCAAAGGCCCCATTGATACATTGGCACGAGACTTCTCAGGGTGATCCGACGCAGCAGCACGAGGGACAGACTTCACAGACGGTCCTGACACAACTTCTCAAGGGTCAGACTTCGAGAGCCACGCCGATACCGCAGCCCGAGAGGCCGACATCTGAGGAGATACCCACAGCGCAGCCAGAGGTTCCATTGCCACTACCTCTGCCCTTTTTACCTCAGATGCCACATCCAGAGGGACAGCCGCAGATGTTCCAGTTCTTCTAGGCCATGATGCAGGCGCAGTGGCATCAGACCGAGACTATAAAATAGAGCTTGATGGCAGTTCTAGAGAGGATACCTGCCCCAGCACCTGTACTAGCACCTGTACCTGTTCAGCCAACTGCACCTGTTCGAGGATTTCGTCAGATGGGCCCCGATACTTTTTCGGACAGCGAGACCGCAGAGGAGATCTCTGATTGGGTCGCCAATACGGAGATGCTACTGGAGGCTTCTCAGCTACATCCGGACCTTTGGATGACCGCAGTGAGGGCCCAACTGAAAGGCAATGCCCATCACTGGTGGGACTCCATAGAGCATAGCGTCAGCAAGAATCAGACGTGGGAGCAATTTTTTGAGTATTTCAATATGAAGTACTTTTTGACTACGGTCAGGAATGCGCTCTACTCTCAGTTCATGCACCTGGAGCAAGGGAACATGACCGTAGATGCGTATGACGCAGAGTTTAGTCGACTTAGTAGATTTGGTGCCCCCTGATACCCAATGATCTGGAGAAGGCCAGAAGATTCCATTATGGATTGACGTATGAGCTACAGAGGTATACTACTACCCAGGCAAGGATCTCTTGTGGGGAGGTTTTGTCAGAGACTAGGATCTAGGAGGCTATTGGTAGAGGATCGAGGCATTCCAGTGTAGCTGCACCAGCTAAGGCACAACCAGGAGCAGGAGGACCGATCCGTCATCCAGGAGTACAGACACAACAAAAGATTGTGCCGTATCAGCATAGAGAGCTACCGATATGTCACTTTTGCAAGAAGAAGGGGCATGTTCAAAAAGATTACAGGAGAAGATTATGACAGTGTTTGAGGTGCGGATCGAACCAACATCAAGCCCAAGAGTGTTCCCAGTATGTTAATAAAGCCCATCAGATAGTGCAAAGGCCAGCTCCACCGGTCCTAGGTATGTCCTAGCATTGCTTGATAATTTATAGCTTATTATGTGTTTATTTTAATGTTGAGGACGAAATACTTATAAGTTGGGTAGATTATAAAATCCCTTGACCAAATTTAGGTCTAATTAGCTTAGATAGAGAGACTAGGGTTAATTTGGAGCCATTTAGAATTAGAATATAGTATTTTAGATTTATTGTGCAATATTTGTATCACTTTGTGCACCTTACTGTTGCTTCGATATTTGGAGCGCTCCACTAGCATTTGCGTTGAAACAAATTTTGCATACTTTTTCTAGTCGTGCCAGCCTTCCATTCTGACCTTTGTGTAACTCATAAATACCCTCTTTTGTGCTTCATTTTAGTCGTACAATATTCGTTACAAACGTCCATTCTTAAATTTAAATAAATCCAACTTTGCATCTTTGTCCGTTCCAATAGAAATTGGAGACACAACCTCGACCCGTTTTGTGCAACCCAATTTATGACAATATTCTATTCTGAGTCTACTACATCTATGACACTTGTGCCCTACCCAATTTTAATCTAATGTACTTCCAATTAATTAAAGAGCTTCACTTACACTAATTTTAATTAAATTGGTGTAAGGACTCAATCTAACCCAAAACTAGACCCAACACCAACCCAAACCCCCACTCATATCCTGAAGGTTCATACTAAATACCACACACCATTTTAATCCACTACATCACACCAAACATGGTGTTTTGCTTCATCCAATCCTAAATTCTATTATTTATGCATTTTCCTAATTGTTAGGGACTTTTATGCAAAATTGCAATAAGATGTCTACCTCCCATTGGATCATAGTAATAAAGAAATCATCCCCCCCTCTTTGACCGGTCCACCCAAAAGTTTTTCTCCATTTATTATACTTCATGCAACTTTTTCTCCTTGCATCTCCACCCTCCATTCAAACCTACATCATCCTAGCCACTCCTTCTTCATGTAGAAGCTTCCCTCATCCCTAAGAGAAACCCACAGCCGGCCCTAATCCCAAGGTGAGCACCCTCTCTCTCTTCTACTTAAATACCTACCTCTCTCTCTCTCCAAAGAAACCCATAGCCAACAATACCATCCCAAGCCGAAACCCTAAAACCTCTACTTCCCTTCTTCCCCGACCACCTCCTGCAGCAGCCTCCCTCTCCAACTCTGACTACCTTCCTCCTCCGCATTCCACCCTCGACCTCGACCTCGACCTCGGCCATCCCGCCGCCACAGCACCACCTGCCTCCCTCAACCACCACAACCACAGCCACTCTCCTCCTCCTTCTCCATTTACCTCATCACCATCACCATCCCACACCTCCCTCGTCCCGACGACCAACCCCGCTGCCTCAGCCACCACCTTTCTCCTCCGCCTGCCCCCTCGACCTTTCCCCCGACCATCCCACCACCGCCAGCAGCCCGTCTCCGCCTCCACAACCGCCACCACAGTCCCCTCATCTCTTCTCCTCCCCCGACTTCTTTTTCTTCCCCGACTCCCCTTCTTCCCCTAGTCACCCCCACCGCCACCACATCCACCTACCTCTACGGCCACCATCATCACCATCTCCACCGTCACTATCATCACTATCTCCACCGCTACCGTCATCACCATCACCACCGCCATCATCGTCATAACCACCATCACCAATATTACTGCCACCTACACCATCATCACCTTCACGAACACCCATCCACTCTACCCCGACCATCGTCGAAAACTATACCACCTTAGCCACCATCATCCACGGCTATCCCGCCACCGCCAGCAACCCGCCACCGCCGACCCAGCCACTGCCGCTGCCGCTGCGAGTTGCCATTGCCGCAGTTGCTGCCAATGCTGCTGCTGCTACGTGCTGCTGCTACGTGTTGTGCTGGCCGGAGCACCACCTCCACCGCTGGAGGCAGGATGTCCATAAGCCACGGATATCGCCCCCCCTCGGCCACGATCACAACTAGGTATGTATTGCCCTTCTTTTCTTCATGTATTGTTGCATCGATGTGTAGTTGTTAACCCTAGTGCAATGTGTATAGGTGTGCATATTTTAGAATAATATTACTGTTAGTGAATACCTCATAGAAAATATGGTTATTTAATAAAGAATACTTATGTTGACCTAAGTGTTTAGACAAAAGAACTGACTTGTGCATATTGCCCTGTTAATTAGGACTGGTGTTTTGTGTGATATATTATTTTGATATTGTAACGTATTTTGGTAGTCAACTGTCTTGTTGTGCACAGTATCTGAGGACATAATGTACCCGTACATGGAGACCTAGAGGATTACCAATATCGAACTCATCCTGAAAATCTTAGTAAGTAGGATACCTATTACTCCTGTATTAGATGTGCAACTTAGCACCTACCCGAATCCTAGCTGTGACCGTGATTGTAACATATGAGAATTGATACTTTAGGATGACTTGTAAAATGCAGTAGGAACTAGTAGACTAAGTGTACCCCAAACCCCTTGGTCCATGACTAGTCAACCCTAGCCAACGTATTTAATTATAACGTTTGTTTGGTTTGGTATCTGTGTAACTCATGACGTTGCGTAAGTCGTACTTGTGTACGTGATTAGCATAGTATAATCTAGTAATTAATATTTATTATTATTTATTTGTAGGCATCCAAGATGATTCTACCTTGGCTGCTGGTTCCGGATCCTTACTTGTGCACACCAGAGTTTCAGGCAAGTATACCTTGCCTTGTTGTACTGTTTAAATTCAGATATTATTTAGTTACATATTTTATTGTTGTACTCGAGTGCAGTCAATGAAGGCGTTGACGTTAGGACTTGTGTCTGACCTAGTGTCTAGTGGACGCACCTAAAGTTGTGGAGTTATCGATATGACTCTCCAGTCCTTCACATGTATCATTGCACGTCACAGAGTGAGTTCATGTAGGGACGCGTGCTTCATGACTGACTGGCCATCAGTGTAAGCAACACGTGTGATAGTAATATATTTCTTTAGTGACTTGCAATATAGTACGAGATGTCCACGTCCTATTCGCGACTTGTACATTGGCATTGGGCGGGGAAGACAATTAGTAGGCGTATGAGACAGACATTTGGCTACCGTAGTTTCAGAGTAAACTACGAGGTCGTGAGTCTCAGTGTTACCCAGTTATGGGCCATGTGTTATCCGGTTATGGGCTATGTGTTTGTCACTACCACATCCTAAAATAGGGATAATTTTGTCCTTTCATATATTATAAGTATTGTGTGTAATTATATTAAATAATTACATGATATATGTATTTATATATCTATTATACATAGTGTTCTTTAATGTATGGGTTAGTGGACTAGACCTAGAGGCCCACTAGATGAAGCCCTGACCAAATTATAGGATCATGAATTTTTATTAGTATTTTTAGGATTAATTATTGAGGTTGTAATTTATTATTATGATTTTATTTAATTGTTGTGCCTTACCGTTGCTTCGATATTTGGAGCGCTACCCTAGCCTTTGCATTCCAATAAATTTTACACCCTTGTCCTAGACATGCCCGTCTTCTATTCTGACCTTTGTGTAACTCATAAATATGTTCCCTTGTGCTTTATTTTAGTCGCACAATATTCGTCGCAGACGTTTATTCTTAATTCCAAATAAATCCAACTTTGTATCCTTGTGCGTTCTAATTAAAATTAGAGACACAATCTCGACCTATTTTGTGCAACCCAAATTATGACAATATTCTATTCTGAGTCTTCTATGTCCATGACACTTGTGTCCCACCTAATTTTAACCCCCGTGTACTTCTAATTAATTTTAGAACACCAATTATATTAATTTTAATTAAATTAACCCAAAACCTCACTTTGTGTAATTTTCCAATTGTTGGCCACTTTTATGCAAAAGTGCATTGAGGTGTCCATACCCCATTGGACCAAACACATATAGAAATCCTATTTTCTTTCATTGATTGGTCATATAATTTTTCTCCATAATTTTGGAGTGTGTAGCACTCAACATCAACCCTCATTAATCCTTGGTCCTCCATTTTGAAACAATACAATCCTAGCCTTTGAATTTCTGCATCTAAAGCCAAGCCCTTTTTCCAAGGAGGATGTTAACCAAGCCCACCTTTCTAGGTCAACCTCAACACCAACCTTAGTTTTATACATATATATAACTCCTTTATAATTTTTTATCCCTAAAACCTAACTATACCTAGCCGAATCCCTCCTTCCCTTACTATTCATCATCTTCCCTGGCCGCCACCCCCTTCATTCATCTCGCCAGAGAAGTCTCGCCTGAAGCCGACCCCGACTCGCCTGACCGACCTTCTCCACCGTTCCCGAGTTCTTTCCCACGATACCACGACTGAACTACCATCCTCCTCGCCGGATCCAGTCGACCCCCTCATGTTCTTCATCTCTGTCCTCCCGCAGCCAGAGCCCCAGCCACCCTCCTCTCCTCCGTTCCCCACCAGAGCCCCCGCCGAGTCCTCCCGACCACAGCAGCCCCATTACCGCTGCCAAGTCCTCCATCCCCTCCGGTCATCTTCCCCGATCTCCTTTCTTTTATCTCCATCTCCTCGACCTCGCCTCTTCCTCCACGACAGCACCCGACGCCCCCTCGCCTGAGAATTTCATCTTCCGACCTGTCATCACAGCCCGCAGACCGCCGGAGCCTTCCACGACATCATCCCGAGCCACCCCGGCTAACACCACCACCACCTCTCCACCCTCTTCTTCTTCCTTCTCTTCCCGGCCACTCTACCGCCTCTCCTCTCCTTCGGCCATCCCTGTTCATCATTATCATCATCATCATCATCATCACCAATCATCATCATCATAGTCGTCATCGTCATCATCGTCATCATAGTCGTCATCGTCATCATCGTCATCATCATCGTCATCGTCGATCTCGTGCACGTGCACAGGTTCATACATGTACCCCCTTCATTCATGATTTTATGTGTACGTATGTGTGAATAGTGTAGGGTTTAGTATTGCTTCAGGACATATTTAGTTGGATGTGATTCCAGACCCGTGTCGGTGATCCCAAACTCATATGCGTATACGTACGCGTATGTGTATAGTATTCAATTTGGTATATATATATATATATTTAGTATGTGTATATATATTGTGAGATAATTAAATGCTAGTTAGGACTAAATATATATAATTGTATATGTATTGTGAGACCCTAGTGTTAATTATGGATATTCCATAATTACATTGACCATGTAACCCTGAGACTTGTGAGTTGACTGCCGTATGTACACTGACGTACTGGCTTAGACCTGTGTTAGTGCTTGACTATTTGATTATGCACAGTAATCAAGGACCTGACACCCGTGCAGTTAGACGCACGCTTGACCCTGCTATATGACCAGTATCACCCCTAGCGTACCCTCTGAGTTCAGTGTAATTATGGTTGTGTATGTGCTAGTGTATTGGCTGATGCTATATTATATTATATTATATGTATATAGGACCATTGGATCGTCCTGCGAGACTTCAGGAGTAGGATATTGATATTTCTCGCTCAGGACCCCAAGCGAGTACATTCTCTGATAATTTCCATTATTTGATAATTTTTATAATTCAAGTATTTAGAAATGTTACATCTGATTCTTGACACTGTGCTACATGGACTAGTATTTAGATTGGATCTGCAGTCATGAGATGTTATATTGGTTATCGTATTGATATTGTACACGACATTAATATTAGACATTAATATTAGACATTGTACATGATATATTAGATATTGATTGTGTATCGTGACATGTCATGGTTGGATCCACAGTACTAGTTGGGGGCGGAGAAATTGCTAGTGAGAGATGTGATTAAATCCCTATCGTGCAAGTGTAGATATTGTTAGTGTTAATCATACACCTCACGAATGATTAGCCAGGCCATGTAGCTATCGTACAAGTTCCCAAGCCGATCATATTTCGAAACTACTATTTTAAACACTTAGAATTATTAAAGTCCTTCATTTCAGTTCATATACTACATCACCCGTATATGATATTGTAGCTCTTTCTCTTCATTTCATATATGCACTGATTGTACCATATTGCCTATATTGCCCGTTCTCTTTATTTTTCTATTGCATTTATTTATTGTCTTCTCTCAATATATAGCATCATCTATTTATTGTTTTATAGTCCTTATCAATTAATTAGAACTGCTATTTGGGTTATACTTCGCTCCATCCTGACTGAAAATATTTTTCCAGACTGTGACTTAGAGGACTGGTGTCCGACATATTACGGACCATAGGGAGAGTAGCTGCAGCCTTGGACCTTATAGCCAGGTGTGATTCCGGGAGGTCTAGTTGGGATCACTAGTTATTCAGTTATTTTTGTTTAGCAGATTATGGTACCGGATTTGTTTCCGGCATACTTGAGACTTTGATGTTATTGTTTGCGTTAGATTATTTTGTTTAGACTTGTGTTATATTTCGTTTATTTTCTTTGATATCTTATCGTGCTTTAGTTATGTGGTTGAGTATTTTTATATTATATTATGATATCTGTGTCTCCTTATGGAGTTAGATATTCGTGTGAGATTGATTAGATAGTATTATGACCTAGACAGCGTTCTACCGCCAATGCTGCGGCATAGGCTGGACGCACCCACGTACTCGTGCCCCTATATCGGGTGTGGGTTGTGACACAATTTTAGTGGTGGTCCATGTAGGTCGAGCTTCAAAATTAGTGTGATGTCGTGGTAGTACGGCGACTTAGTTGTACTACTACGTGCCTGCGATAGGATATAGGATATAGTATACTAGGATGAAAGCGAATACTCAATTACAACTAGGAACATTTCCAATATGTCTATCTTGTTATCCTTATTCCTTCTGAATATTGCTTCCTTTTGAATTTTACTGTCCTTCCTTGATGATATCGTATCTATTGCCTAAATTGATTATTTTTGGTCTGTCTTCAGGATGCCACCGAAGACAAGATCTATGAGAGTGGGAGCATCAACTTCAGAGGGGTCTTCCACCTCTCCACCTGACGGACAGACAACTGGAGTTCCTCCTCTCCCACCTGTTTCGAGGGTTGCCCCAGCTGTAATAGACAACCTTCTACCTCCACCGACACCGATTCCCATAGGTATGCCCGTTGACAGAACACAGATGTTTACCTTGATCCAGGGCATGATAGATGCCCAGAGAGTGACGGCGATGCTCAGCAAGTTTAAGCTGAGGCTCAAAGGGTGCAAGCCGAGGCGCACCAGGCACAAATAGAGCTGAAGAGAGAGAGCATGGAGAATGCTCACCAGATGGCACTACAGGCAATTGAGAGAGTTGCCCAGCAGTTTCCTGGACAACAGCAACAGCAGAGATCAGGCACTATAGTAGACTTCAAGAGGATAATGCCTCGAGAGTTCAAGGGTATCGAAGGAATACTCTACGCTGACGACTGATTAGAGGTGTCACGCCCCAATCTCCCGCAAGCTCGATAGTCCCTACTGAACGTGAATCACCACGTTGCAGCTCTCCTGCAGGACAATCGTTCTCATCGGAATGTGATGCCATACGAGCCTAGAGTTGACTCGTACAAGGCGATGTTGTCAATCACCAAAGTTATCATCGAAACAACCAAGTTACAGCGGAAGCCGATTTGTGTACCAAGCACACATCCGAGTATTACGCAGCGAAGCTCTCGATAGGGTCCAAATAAAATACCTCGAGGTAATGCCACAAAGACAATGCCACGGAGACGATGAAATGCTCTTGCTCTTTTCTCTAGCCCACAAAGGTACTTACAGTTCATACATCTTGTCCTGTATATCCAAGCAGCGCCACTACGCCTGTGTACCTGAAATATTGCCTACAAACGTGGGTCAGTACACAACCGTACTGGTGAGCGGGGTAACCCACTCGTCTAAGCCGACACTAAGTAAAATAGTGAATGCACAAAGTTAAATGGTGATATTTCTAGTTGTATCCTAGATTCGTTTCATGGCATATGAATGACATGTTAAGGAAAGCTTTAAAGCAGTTTAAGCATGCAAGCATTCAATCTCAAACCAAACGACAAGTATTATATAACCGACCCGTCTTACTCAATGCCATCGCTTGCACGATAACATATCGAACCATCAGTCTCGCCTCAATATCCATCCTCAACCGAAGTCTATATTCCAATCTCAAGTGCACACTCTTGCCGAGGCAAGGTGGCCACGCCTACACGAAAGCTAAACCAACAAAAGAAAAGCAAGCCATCATTTATACTATATGAAGTCACTGGCCAAGCCATAAAGGACTTTGATCGGACTGATCAAATGCATTTCTATTCAAAATAGCGCTAAGTAGCTAACCCACCTGGATCGCATCCAACCGCTGGCACCGCGCCCAAGATGCGTTACCCAGTTGTCTCCTCCATGGCCGAACGGTCCCGGTGCCCCGGAGCTCCCGTTCGAGGAGACCAAACCCTGTGCCACACAGGTTATCCGTGACATGCAGACACCAAGTAGGTATGACGAGAGGATCGAACATTCTCGCCCCACCAAGCGATCCTAGACTCGTTCAACCCGAATTCCAACCAAATATCCATAACCATTCTTCCAACATATCCAACCAAGAGATCCAAATCTCGACCTCAACATATAGCCCAAGGCACCAAAATATCAAGTGTTTCATAGGCACAATGCCTCTTCTCAACACAGAGTCCGAATTGGTGCAACACCCATGCTCAAAGCAAATCCCATGGCACAATGCCATTTCAGTGGCACAATGCCCCATTTGTGGCACGATGCCCCATCAAGCGGCACAACGCCCTCGCCGATGCAGTTGTTCGGTTTTGAACCACAACTGCTCGCTTTGCAAGACAAAGCGACCAAGTGATACTCGCGCACGGATGCACGTTCGCTCGCCCAAATTCCTGATATTCCTATTGCCTCAAATATATCATTCCAACCGTCCAAGTATAATCCCAAGTATCCAACCGACTGCCTCAAATGTAATAATCCAACTATCGCTCCAACTATCCAACGCGTAAATTATTTCAAGCTACAATCCTACCAAGCCAATGACGTACACTCTATGCACGCCTCAGTGTAGTGATTCTCAATGTTTCAGCGCAAGTGTTCAAGCCTTTTACGTATTTTCTATATTATTAGGCATGAAGGAGTAGAGGAGAAGGGAAAGAGCCTACTCACAATGTTTGATCCTGTTAGGCATCCTGTCCTGCCGATACGGCCAATCCCTTGAATCCGTGGTCCGATGCAAGCGCGATCTACTCAACTGGTATGACCGTACGAGCAGGCCGTGCTCTCCAAATTATCCGACCGATCAGATTAAGGAAGATGGCATTATCGCTTCCATCCAGCTATTCAGTACTGTTCTGAAAGAATATCTGATTTCCATCGAACCCGCTAGCATCTGCACATTGAAACCAACTCTATTAATACTTCTTACCAAAATCCAATATTTCAAATGTAACAAGCATTTGATTTATTCAATCCGACTCAGCGTAACGCTGCGAGCGGTTGTGGGGCGTTACATAATATACCACTTAGAAACAGGTTCGTCTACGAACCGTGCTGGTACACATTCCTATCACATGCTACAATCCAATTCCATGGATCTGCTCTATGCAACTCACATATTCACGATTCTGACTCCGCATCTAGTTTTGCTGAACGCTCTACAATTTTTTCACGAATTCCCATATCCTCCTTGCAGCTCAATACGAATTCTTCGTATCGCTTAGTTTTGGATCGTACACATATTTAAGGCGTCCCTAAAATACATGCATTTCAGCCAAGCTTTGCGATAGTAAATTTGAACAAGTTTCAAGAGTATTTTTATGTTCGAGGCATCCATTTGCTTTACTCCCAATTGAATCAATCCCGATTTCTATTCCAACACATTCGATTGAGCACTATTCTCAATTATAAAGATTTTCTACCGACTCAATCGGTTCGTGTTCTAACTCAATCCATCCAACTATTTCTAAAATCCGTACTAGCAATATCCCAAATATATCTCGTGCACCGAACGATCAACTCGACTGATCTACCCCAGCTATGCGACTTACCCAAATATCAACTTTGCTTAGATCAGCTCATTCCAACACCTTTTCCTGCCATCTCAATATCTCACTAGGTTAACATCTATATTGAGGTTCGTGTGATCCACGAAGATCTCGCCGCCACGCCAAAGGGATAGTGTCGCCACAATTTTAACGTGGACACACTCTCCATAAATCTTAGGTTGCGCATGGAATAGTTCTTTGTGCTGCTTCTACTGCCTCGAAGCATAGGATATCACCTTTGCCTTCCGAACGAGCACGCTTCCCAGACTAAGTTCCGAGATATCTTGTAAATCTGAGGCAAATCTGTCCCTTCCAGTATTTGCAAGAATTTGATTCGAACGAGCCGCTGCTTTAACATCATGAGCTAGTTTCGCAATTATCAATTCATATGAATGCTATTCCCTTCCAGGGTACGATAAGTCAGAGGCGATGCCATCGATAAAAATCTGCGACTCTGAATCTCATCAGTTGACTAGGCTACTTCCCACCATCGCTCCGATCTTCCGACTGCATCTTCAGCTGAAGACTATCCCAAGAGTCTCTCAAATCCAACACTCAGTCAATAAGCTAGATCTCATCGTTCACATCTGCCCTCGACGCATTCCCAAATACGCCGCCTCAAGGGTCGTTCTATGGGTCTACCATTTTCATATTCGATTCAGCGGACAAGTCGCTAGGGTCAGCTGTGGTGCCCCGTTCCCCCTATTCGGGGAGCGCGGCTAAGAAATACAAGACGGTATCGTTCGATCGGGATAGATTGAATCAAGAACTCGTCCTCGTTATGGATTTGTTTCTTCGGAATCGATTCCCATATTCAGTGGACCGTGCCCCCGGGATCGACTTAGCGGCAGAGTCAGGAGGGACCTCTCCGCTGCATTCTTTGTTGCCTAGTTTTCGCTGTCGCTTGTTACTTTCGTGCCTTGAGTTGGATTTCGGATTTTGGCTTGGATTTTCTTGAACGGTTTCGATGATTTCATTGCTTTCGTTCTTAGGACTGCACTTCAATTCCGAAAATGGAAAGAGAGGAAGAAGTACTGATCAGCTGTTTGTGTCAATACAGGTGATCCAGCAGTAGGCGTCGCTCAAGCGGACTCCTAAATCACTTCCTTCCTTCCTCCTTCCAACCACTAAAGTGAGTGGCTACCAACCCGATTAGCTAGCCCTTCTTGCTAGTCTTCACATCTAATTCTTGTGTTCGTGCTTGCCCCGATCAAACGATACCAAGTAATAACTAAAAGATATCAAGATAATAAGGGAATAGACTTGGATCTGTTGCTTGTCATTGAAACTTGTGAACGGTTACTTACTACATGCTTGCTTATTCAAAATGTTTACCATATGCATATATACAAGTTAGAATGCTTACTTCTTCTTCTATAAATATGCTATATGTAGAACACCCTTTGCCATGCATCAATTATTCAGGGAGACTATGCAAAATACATCACACAATGCTACATATCCCTTGAATTCATTGCCTCAGCTACATAAATGCAAACTTAACACAAACGCCGTTGATCACGGACAACTTGTGCACAAGGCCTCTCGGTTCCTGCGGACGGTCGCTGGGGCACTGGCACCGATCCAATCCGGACGGAACCTCAAGATTAGTCTCTCCCATAGGCGAGATGGCGTGCAGCGATACATGTGCCTCCGTCACCTTAGCCTGAGACTAAGACCGTCCATTATGGCATCAAAGCCAGTGATCCCCTCGTATATTTAAACCTGTTGCAACTAACTTGTGTCTTCTTGACAGAAAAGGCAAGGTAAGTATTGTGCAGGTGGTTCGGACGGAAAGGTAAATATCACCGAACGGTGGCGGGTTATTTCAATAATTCTATATCTATGTCTTATTGTAAAATGAACTAAGGCAAGATAGAAACCCACGATAAATATGCATGCTTCATTAAGACAACGTGTTGATTGGTATAGTTGGGTTAGCTTGCCTTCACCAGTACGTTTTGATGTACTGACCCTCGTTGAAACAGGTTCCCCGCGCTAGAAGAACCAAGCGAGGAGCAGGAGACAAACCCCAATCCAGTCCAGCTGTAGGCACGCCTCGACCGTGCCACCTTTGACGCATTTTGAAGAAGAAGCCTTTTGAAGAAGAAGCTAGCCACCAAGGCAACCATGCAGCTTCGTGGCGGCAGTCGTTCTGACCCAAGGTCTTATATTTTGAGATGTAGTAAAGGATGTAATGTACGGGACTGCTATCTCATTTTGTGTCAATACTTTTGTAAGCCCACAGAGGCAATCCTTATGACTCAGTTCAAGGAGTTTGTAATAGATGTTCATATTATCAATAAAAGAGAACTTTTCCATGTTTCAATTTGTGTTCAATTATCTGCGTACTCTGAATATGTGCTCGCTATGCAAAACAAAAATACTTAGCCTTGTGCGGTGCGCAACCTAGGCCCGCACGGCGGTCACGCCCGGGGGACGACTAACGATTCCACGGAATCGGGGCGTGACATGTTGGTATCAGAGCACAGCTTCAAAGTTCCTTTGATTCATAAACTGGAAAAGTTCCCTTAGCGATAACTCGCCTATGCGAACTCCTGAACTCGTTAAGGCCAAAATGAGATACGTTCATGCAATAAGTCCATAATACATTATGATCATGATGTAATTTACCTTCCTTTCAAGGAACGACGCAAGCGCAACCATCAGCTGGCGCCAGGCGAGACACGGACTCAGGAGAGCAGCTCCGGAACATCGGGAAGCTCTCGGAGCCAACGGGGCATGTCTCAAACAGATTCGATTCAACAAGTGATGCAAATGTTAACCGAGCAACGACATAGGGATGATGCCCGCCAAGCCAAGTTCGAGAGCAACCTAGAGGCACGGCTCTCAGTCCAACAAAAGCAGGTAGATACCCTGCAACAACTTGTTCAGACCCTGGCCTCCAACCATTCTGCCGCAACGACAGCTACACCAGTGGAGCAGCCAGCGCTTGAAGTTGAACTACCGCCCGTGCCAAGGACGAGGGAAGTGACTACCTTCACCTTTGCAAACTTCAAGAAGGTCTGCAACACGCCATTTAAGGGGACTGAGGACCCAATCGTGGCCCTAGATTGGCTCGCCGAGCTTGAAGATCATTTTTCTCTCCTGGATGTGCCGGAAGACAAGCGCGTCACTTGTGCCAAACTACTGCTTCGCTTCAATGCGCACGACTGGTGGGACGTGCATCGACGATCTCTTCAACTTGGCCATGGAGAGGAGGCGATCGCGTGGACGACCTTTCGTGCCGCGTTTGAGGAGGAGTTTATACCCCCGCCTCTACGACGTCAACGGGAAAATGAGTTCGTTCAGCTCCGGTAGGGCAGTATGACGGTGAAGCAATACTCGGCAGAATTCAACAAACTGGCCAAATTTGCTACCGCTTACCTACCGGATGCAGCGAGTCATGCCAGACGATTCGAAGGAGGGCTACGTCCTGGTATCCACGGGCACGTATCCGTTCCACAGTATCAGACGATGAGGGAAGTTTTAAACCATGCCCTCTCCCTCGAACCGCAGTATCCTCACGTTGCCACCGGCGCTGTGCAAACCCCCAATCACAAACGCCAAGGCAACGATAGAGGAAACACAGCTGCAAAGCGCCCTAACAACGGCGGTTCGAAAAAGGGAAACTCGGGGCAACGATGTGATTTCTGTAGAAGGACAGGGCACATCGAAAGTGAATGTCGCCGGAAGCATGGGTTATGTCTCATTTATGGAGCTTCCGATCACGCCCTTCCCAACTGTCCAAAGTTCACCGAGCGCCGTCCTCCCCAACAAAATCAGACTCCGGCACCTCAGGCAAATCGAGCGGTGCCTCAGCAAGGGCGTAATCAAGCTCAAGGCCGAGTCTACACCATGACACGGGAAGAAGCATTAGCTTCGGATACCGTCGTGTCAGGTACCTTACTTTTCAATAATATACCTGCTCGCGTTCTATTTGATTCAGGTGCAACGCATAGTTTTATTTCCACAAATTTTGCCGTGGAAAACAATGTAAAAATGACTCCGTTGCACTTAGATTTAAATGTTAGCACCCCCTCTGGTACGAAAATCTCTGTTCGTTCAGTATGCCTAGGTGGTTACATTTGTATTGGGGAGAAGAAGCTGTCGCTCGATGTCTTAGTTCTAGATGTTAGGGACTATGATATCATCTTGGGAATGGACTGGCTAGGCGCATGCGCAGCAACTATTGAGTGTGCAGAGAAGCGAGTCATTTTCCGTCTGCCCGGAGAAGCCGTGTTCTGTTATACCAGTAGTCCAGCAAACGATGCGACCAAGGCCTGCATGGTGATTTCGGCAAAATCTGCTCGGCGAATGCTCTACACAGGCTGCGAGGGATTTCTAGCATCAGTTCGGGATGCGCGGCAGGACTACGCAGACGTCGAGCCTAATTCCGTTGAGGCGGAGTTCCCCAACGTGTTTCCGAGCGAACTACCCGGCATGCCGCCCGATCGAGAGATTGAATTCACTATCGACACATTTCCAAATACACAGCCAATTTCAAAGCCTCCGTACAGAATGGCACCTGCAGAGCTGAATGAATTAAAGCGCCAACTCCAGGAATTGCTTGATCGCGGGTTCATCCGTCCGAGCGTGTCTCCTTGGGGCGCTCCCGTGCTCTTCGTGAAGAAGAAGGACGGAACTCTATGCCTATGCATCGACTACAGAGAATTGAATAAGGTCACAATCAGAAACAAATATCCTCTGCCACAGATTGATGACTTGTTCGATCAACTACAAGGAGCAGCAGTGTTTTCAAAAATAGATCTTCGCTCGGGTTATCACCAGCTGAAGATTAGGCCAGAGGACACCCCCAAAACTGCTTTCCGAACCCGGTACGGTCATTACGAGTTTTCCGTGATATCGTTCGGACTGATGAATGCGCCTGCAGCATTCTTGGACGTTATGAATCGGGTATTTAGACCTTTCATCGATAAATTTGTGGTGGTTTTTATCGATGACATCTTGGTATACTCGAAGACTAGGGACGAGCAAGCAGGACACCTGCGGATGGTGTTGCAAACCCTTCGAGACAACAAGTTGTACGCCAAACTGAGTAAATGTGAGTTTTGGCTAGACAGTATATCCTTTTTGGGCCATGTTATCTCGTCTCAAGGTATCTCAGTTGACCCGAAAAAGGTGGAAGCCATTACACAGTGGAAACATCCGGAATCAGCTAGCGACATCCGAAGCTTTCTTGGACTGGCAGGATACTACCGTCGGTTCATACAGAACTTTGCTAGAATTGCTTCACCCTTGACGCAGCTCACACGGAAGGGTGCGAAGTTTACTTGGACGGACGACTGTGAAGCTTCGTTTACGGAGTTAAAGCAGCGCCTCATCTCCGCCCCGGTCCTTACTTTGCCAAACGGACCAGATGACTTCAAAATATATAGCGATGCATCAGGAAGGGGACTAGGATGTGTCCTGATGCAACGGGACAAAGTCATAGCCTATGCGTCTAGACAGCTAAAGCCTCACGAGCAGAACTACCCAACGCATGACCTCGAGCTTGCCGCGGTAGTGTTTGCATTAAAGCTGTGGCGCCACTATCTTTATGGCGTGCCGTGTGAAATCTATACGGACCACAAAAGTTTGAAATATTTGTACACTCAAAAAGATTTGAATCTTCGGCAGCGGCGATGGCTTGAACTCCTAAGCGACTTCGATCTCATGATCAGATACACGCCTGGTAAGGGAAACGTCGTAGCTGACGCACTGAGTCGAGTGTTTGCAGGAAGTTTGGCTATTGATGATAGGCTGCGCCGAGATCTTGAATCACTGGGCATTACCTTAAAAATTAGATACACAAAGTGGGCGCAAGTATCATAACTGCGCCTCGAACCCGACTTGTTACAACGAGTAAAGACCGCTCAAAAGGACGACCCGTTCCTGCAAAAGATTCATGTCCTTATCTCAGTAGGGAAGGCGTCCGACTTCGTGGTAAGCACGGATGGGATGCTTCGAGTGAAGGGAAGACTGTGCGTTCCAAGCGATGCGGCCCTCAGACAAGAGATACTCACGGAAGCTCACTATTCTAGTTATACTTCTCATCCGGGTAGTACTAAGATGTATCGGGATCTTCGCACGACGTTTTGGTGGCACGGCTTAAAACGGGATGTGGCACAGTTTGTGTCGCATTGCATGGCTTGTCAACGAGTAAAGGCCGAACACCAGAAACCAGACAGAGAGCTTCAGAACCTTGCTATTCCGGAGTAGAAATGGAATGATATAACGATGGACTTTATTGTTGGCTTGCCGAGGACGCAACGGGGATATGATGCAGTCTGGGTTATCGTCGATCGACTCACCAAGTCAGCTCACTTTCTGCCTATCAAATCTACTTGGAGTGCCGACCGCCTGGCTCAGATATACCTCAACGAAATCGTTCGACTTCACGGCGTGCCCGTAACCATAGTCTCCGATCGAGATGGTCGATTCATATCATATTTCTGGGGAAGCCTGCAGTCAGCAATGGGGACGAAGTTGAAATTCAGCTCCGCCTACCATCCACAGACCGATGGCCAAACAGAGCGCGTCAACCAAATCCTCGAAGACATGCTGCGACTCTACGCCTTGGACACGAAGACTAGTTGGGACCTTCATCTACCTCTAGCCGAATTTGCTTACAACAATAGCTATCAATCAAGCATTCAAATGGCGCCGTATGAGGCGCTATACGGGCGGAAGTGTAGATCTCCTATCTGTTGGGACGAAGTCGGGGAGCGGCAAGTACTTGGCCCTGAGCTCGTGGAGCAGACCGTCCAGAAGATTCGGCTGATTCGGGACAGATTAAAGATAGCTCAAAGTCGTCAGAAGAGCTATGCGGATGTTCATCGGAGACCGCTAGAGTTTCAAGTAGGTGACCGGGTATTCCTCAAGGTCTCGCCCATGCGAGGGGTCAGCAGGTTCGGAGCGAAGGGAAAGCTAAGTCCAAGATTTGTCGGCCCGTTCGAAATACTAAAGCGGGTTGCCTCAGTTGCGTATCAGATTGCTCTACCACCATCCCTATCCGACGTACACGATATATTCCATGTTTTACAGCTTAGGAAATATGTGTACGACCCAAACCATGTGGTAGACCTGGACCAACTGAACCTTCAAGCCGACTTGACGTATGTAGAACAGCCTGTGCAAATTTTGGATAGAAAAGAAAAGCTGCTTCGGACCCGTTCGGTTCCTCTAGTGCGCGTGCTTTGGCGGAATCACTCTGTCGAAGAATCTACTTGGGAGCTTGAATCTGATATGAGGGAAAGGTTCCCCTCATTATTTCCTAGTGGTAGGTTCTATTCTTTAAGTTTTGGGATGAAACTTCCAATTAGTTGGGTAGGATGTGGTGCCCCGTTCCCCCTATTCGGGGAGCGCGGCTAAGAAATACAAGACGGTATCGTTCGATCGGGATAGATTGAATCAAGAACTCGTCCTCGTTATGGATTTGTTTCTTCGGAATCGATTCCCATATTCAGTGGACCGTGCCCCCGGGATCGACTTAGCGGCAGAGTCAGGAGGGACCTCTCCGCTGCATTCTTTGTTGCCTAGTTTTCGCTGTCGCTTGTTGCTTTCGTGCCTTGAGTTGGATTTCGGATTTTGGCTTGGGTTTTCTTGAACGGTTTCGATGATTTCATTGCTTTCGTTCTTAGGACTGCACTTCAATTCCGAAAATGGAAAGAGAGGAAGAAGTACTGATCAGCTGTTCGTGTCAATACAGGTGATCCAGCAGTAGGCGTCGCTCAAGCGGACTCCTAAATCACTTCCTTCCTTCCTCCTTCCAACCACTAAAGTGAGTGGCTACCAACCCGATTAGCTAGCCCTTCTTGCTAGTCTTCACATCTAATTCTTGTGTTCGTGCTTGCCCCGATCAAACGATACCAAGTAATAACTAAAAGATATCAAGATAATAAGGGAATAGACTTGGATCTGTTGCTTGTCATTAAAACTTGTGAACGGTTACTTACTACATGCTTGCTTATTCAAAATGTTTACCATATGCATATATACAAGTTAGAATGCTTACTTCTTCTTCTATAAATATGCTATATGTAGAACACCCTTTGCCATGCATCAATTATTCAGGGAGACTATGCAAAATACATCACACAATGTTACATATCCCTTGAATTCATTGCCTCAGCTACATAAATGCAAACTTAACACAAACGCCGTTGATCACGGACAACTTGTGCACAAGGCCTCTCGGTTCCTGTGGACGGTCGCTGGGGCACTGGCACCGATCCGATCCGGACGGAACCTCAAGATTAGTCTCTCCCATAGGCGAGATGGCGTACAGCGATACATGTGCCTCCGTCACCTTAGCCTGAGACTAAGACCGTCCATTATGGCATCAAAGCCAGTGATCCCCTCGTATATTTAAACCTGTTGCAACTAACTTGTGTCTTCTTGACAGGGAAGGCAAGGTAAGTATTGTGCAGGTGGTTCGAACGGAAAGGTAAATGTCACCGAACGGTGGCGGGTTATTTCAATAATTCTATATCTATGTCTTATTGTAAAATGAACTAAGGCAAGATAGAAACCCACGATAAATATGCATGCTTCATTAAGACAACGTGTTGATTGGTATAGTTGGGTTAGCTTGCCTTCACCAGTACGTTTCGATGTACTGACCCTCGTTGAAAAAGGTTCCCCGCGCTAGGAGAACCAAGCGAGGAGCAGGAGACAAACCCCAATCCAGTCCAGCTGTAGGCACGCCTCGACCGTGCCACCTTTGACGCATTTTGAAGAAGAAGCCTTTTGAAGAAGAAGCTAGCCACCAAGGCAACCATGCAGCTTCGTGGCAAGGCAGTCGTTCCGACCCAAGGTCTTATATTTTGAGATGTAGTAAAGGATGTAATGTACGGGACTGCTATCTCATTTTGTGTCAACACTTTTGTAAGCCCACAGAGGCAATCCTTATGACTCAGTTCAAGGAGTTTGTAATAGATGTTCATATTATCAATAAAAGAGAACTTTTCCATGTTTCAATCTGTGTTCAATTATCTGCGTACTCTGAATATGTGCTCGCTATGCGAAACAAAAATACTTAGCCTTGTGCGGTGCGCAACCTAGGCCCGCACGGCGGTCACGCCCGGGGGACGACTAACGATTCCACGGAATCGGGGCGTGACATCAGCTGTCTCGAAGCTACACTCGATAATTGTAATCCTCCCGATGGACAGTTACTATAAATCATACTATATCTCATCTACAAATCCGAATCAAAATTCAACCATTCCATCCGAGCGAAGTTTTCGAATCCGAGAACCGCGCTCGTTGAAACCATCTTCCATTAATCCGTCGTTCTGCCCTGAATCCATCAAATTTTTGAATTGCATGTTCGATTCTCGCACCATCAATTGCAATAATTTTTGAAACTCAAGACTTGCTCAAATTCACATCCGTTGCCGTGTTCCACAATGTACGTCCAACTTACTCGAGCAATACAGTGATTTGTTCTGACATTGCTCCCACATTTAGCCATCTTCAAAAGTCTGTCCGCCACAATCTTGCCTTCCGTTGTTGCCACAATCCATCCACATCTTTTCGAAGAATCCGTTTACTATCGTCGCACCATCTTGCCCAAAATTCTAATTCTGCTAAACCTGAGTCAACTTCTCGAGTAGCAATATCCAAAATCTTCAAGTTTGTGTGAATCCATCGCATTGTCCCTCCAAAGCAGCTTGTGCTTCATTACTCAACCAACAAATCAAATATATTGTCCAAAATTGTAGTTCGTGCTCGCTATCATTCGATTCACCGATTGTTTTGCTCAAGCGTAACCCAACTGTTCATTCTGAACCCGTCCATCTCTCAACCCGAACGATACTTCCATTTGCACCAGTCCGTTCTCGATATACTCAACTCAATATTCACCTGCTTTATTTTCATTCTTTCTAACTCAGCCGACGTACACCAACCAACTTGTATTCCCAAATATCCGAGTCCGTTCAGGCAATTCCCATTGATGTCTAACTTAAGTATTCCAATGCCTTGCTCAATATGTGGTATCCCATATACCACTCCGAATTGAGTCGCTACTCGCATTACGATTTCCTTCACAGATCCAAGATCCGTTCGAACCATCCCTTATGTGTGATCATGCCTTTCCCAATTCGAGTTTGACACAAAACTCAGGCAATGCTTGAATTATCCAACTATTTCTCAAATCGTCTGATACTTTCGCAATACGAGCAATCGTGTAACGATTTTCTTCCAAGTAGTCCAGTCCAATATCCAACGGGTTCACACATTTGTATACGAGCAACTCGTGCAACTATTATGATATTCCCGAGCCGAACTCAAATAGGCCCAATCGATGCGCCACAGCCGATATTCCAACTTCTATCCAACACAATCGCTAGACGAGCAACTCGTGCAAGGATTCATTCTCATCGAATGTTTCTACTTAAAACATGTCATATAACCAAATCTCGTTAGCCAACCAACTGATCTATTGAGGCAATTAAAAACTCCCTGAACAACAAGCCAAGCCAACCCAACGAAAGCCCACAACTTGTTGCACAAATGCAACAACGCCACCGACTTGCTGTACGAATGCAACAACGCCTAACGAGACTAAGCGAACCAACGAAAACCAACCAAGGCAACACAACCAAGAATAAAATACAGCCACAACCAGCAATATATAGACTTATTGTATGAAACATCCAATGCGACACCGAGTAGAGTCAAGAGCTAAACGACACGCGGAAGCTATTTAGAGTTTGTGATGAAGCGAAGGACCAAGTCCGAGAAAATGAACTAGGCACTCTGATACCAATCTGTCATGCCCCAATCTCCCGCAAGCTCGATAGTCCCTACTGAACGTGAATCACCACGTTGCAGCTCTCCCGCAGGATAATCATTCTCATCGGGACGTGATGCCGTACGAGCCTGGAGTTGCGCTCGTACAAGGCGATATTGTCAATTACCAAAGTTATCATCGAAACAACCAAGTTACAGCGGAAGCCGATTTGTGTACCAAGCACACATCAGAGTATTACGCAGCGAAGCTCTCGATAGGGTCCAAATGAAATGCCTCGAGGCAATGCCACAAAGGCGATGCCACAGAGACGATGAAATGCTCTTGCTCTTTTCTCTAGCCCACAAAGGTACTTACAGTTCATACATCATGTCCCGTATATCCAAGCAGTGCCACTACGCCTGTGTACCTGAAATATTGCCCACAAATGTGCGTCAGTACATAACCGTACTGGTGAGCAGGGTAACCCACTCGTCTAAGCCGACACTAAGTAAAATAGTGAATGTACACAGTTAAATGGTGATCTTTCTAGTTGAATCCTAGATTCATTTCATGGCATATGAATGACATGTTAAGGAAAGCTTTAAAGCAGTTTAAGCATGCAAGCATTCAATCTCAAACCAAATGACAAGTATTATATAACCGACCCGTCTTACTCAATGCCATCGCTTGCACGATAACATATCGAACCATCAGTCTCGTCTCAATATCCATCCTCAACCGAAGTCTATATTCCAATCTCAAGTGCACACTCTTGCCGAGGCAAGGTGGCCGCGCCTACATGAAAGCCAAACCAACAAAAGAAAAGCAAGCCATCATTTATACTATATGAAGTCACTGGCCAAGCCATAAAGTACTTTGATCGGACTGATCAAATGCGGTTCTATTTGAAACAGCGCTAAGTAGCTAACCCACCTGGATCGCATCCAACCGCTGGCACTGCGCCCAAGATGCGTTACCCAGTTGTCTCCTCCATGGCCGAACGGTCCCGGTGCCCCGGAGCTCCCGTTCGAGGAGACCAAACCCTGTGCCACACAGGTTGTCCGTGACATGCAGACACCAAGTAGGTATGACGAGAGGATCGAACATTCTCGCCCCACCAAGCGATCCTAGACTCGTTCAACCCAAATTCCAACCAAATATCCATAACCATTCTTCCAATATATCCAACAAAGAGATCCAAATCTCGACCTCAACATATAGCCCAAGGCACCAAAATATCAAGTGTTTCATAGGCACAATGCCTCTTCTCAACACAGAGTCCGATTTGGTGCAATATCCATGCTCAAAGCAAATCCCATGGCACAATGCCATTTTAGTGGCACAATGCCCTATTCGTGGCACGATGCCCCATCAAGCGGCACAACGCCCTCCCCGATGCAGTTGTTCGGTTTCGAACCACAACTGCTCGCTTTGTAAGACAAAGCGACCAAGTGATACTCGCGCACGGATGCACGTTCACTCGCCCAAATTCCCGATATTCCTATTTCCTCAAATGTATCATTCCAACTGTCCAAGTATAATCCCAAGTATCCAACCGACTGCCTCAAATGTAATAATCCAACTATCGCTCCAACTATCCAACGCATAAATCATTTCAAGCCACAATCCTACCAAGCCAACGACATACACTCTATGCATGCCTCAGTGTAGTGATTCTCAATGTTTCAGCCCAATTGTTCAAGCCTTTTACGTGTTTTCCATATTATTAGGCATGAAGGAGTAGAGGAGAAGGGAAAGAGCCCACTCACAATATTTGATCCCGTTAGGCATCATGTCCTGCCGATACGGCCAATCCCTTGAACCCGTGGACCGATGCAAGCGCGATCTACTCAACTGGTATGACCGTGCGAGCATGCCATGCTCTCCAAATCATCCGACCGATCGGATTAAGGAAGATGGCATTATCGCTTCCATCCAGCTATTCAGTACTGTTCTAAATGAACACCTGATTTCCATCGAACCCGCTAGCATCTGCACATTAAAACCAACTCTATTAATACTTCTTCCCAAAATCCAATATTTTAAATATAACCAGCATTTGATTTATTCAATCTGACTCAGCGTAACGCTCCGAGCGATTGCGGGGCATTACAAGAGGATATAGAGAGGAGCCTGCGATTGGCCCAGATTCCAGAGAGCTTGCAGATAGAGGCGGCCAGTAGTCAGATGTTCGATATCGCACTCATGTGGTATCGTACGAAACCAAGACTCACTGCACAAGGACTTACTTGGGAGACCATCAAGGAGCTTTTCAAGGAGAAGTTCTTTCTCGACGTGGCCTTAGAAGCTTTGGAGAGTCAATTTTATAACTTGGTCCAAGGGAACATGTCGGTCGACGAGTAAGCCGCAGAATTCTGTCGATTGAGCCATTTTGCATCATCTATGATTCGGGACTCAGGAGATCGAGCCCAAAAGTTTAGAAAGGGGTTGACGAGAGAGATTAAGTCGCGCACTTCTGGTCGTCATACCGCTACCTTTGAGGATATCTTGATGGATGCCCAGATTGCAGAAGAGGATCTGGATCTCAGGCCTAAGTGGAGTCACAATATTTCTGGAGATACAAGTGGTAGCGTGGGACCGGCCAACCGTTCCCATATTCAACAACAACTGAGGATGACTCAGAATCAACAGTAGTACCAGGCACCGATTCGTGTTCAGCAGGATCAGTAGTAGCCTCCGAGAGAGATACAACAGACTTGTCATTTCTGTAAGAAGCCAGGTCACCTTTGGGAGAGCTGTAGAATGAGACTAGAACTTTGTTTGCACTGTGGCACTACGGGACATCGAGTGAGGGATTGTCTTCTAGCTCCTTATCTTCCCAGCCAATGAACAGCTCCAAATCATAGAGACCCAGTTAGGCCACCTGTGGAACCGCAGATTGCTTAGCACCCGCGAAGGGAGCCACCCAGCAGGGCAGGGCATTTGCGATGACGGTCGAGGAGACCAATACTGCAGGTGATGTGTTAGCAGGTTCTTTTCTTTTCTTTCCTTCTGTTCCTTTCTATTTGATTGATTAATTGATTCCTTAGTACCGTAGCTTGTATCAGTAATTTTTTTTTGTTAGAATGTAGTTAGTAGTACACCCTAAAAGAGACTGCAATACCATGACAAAAGATACCATAACCATACATATTTTTCTTAGATTGCATATTGAATGACTGTAGGTAGAATTTTCTTAGACGTTGATTGTTGGGGGTTTGACCGTAGTGAAGATTAATAAAGAGGTTATGACTGGACAGAGAGAGATAAGGTGTCTTAAATTTCGAGGACAAATTTTTTCTAAGGAGGGTAGACTTGTCACTACCACATCATAAAATAGGGGTAATTTTGTCCTTTTATATATTATAAGTATTGTATGTAATTATTTTAAATAATTGCATGATATGTGTATATATATATATATTATATATAGTGTTCTTTAATGTATGGGTTAGTGGACTAGACCTAGAGGCCCACTAGATGAAGCCCTAACCAAATTATAGGATCATGGATTTTTATTAGTATTTTTAGGATTAATTATTGAGGTTGTAATTTATTATTATGATTTTATTTAATTGTTGTGCCTTACCGTTGCTTCGATATTTGTAGCGCTACCCTAGCCTTTGCCTTCCAATAAATTTCACACCCTTGTCCTAGACATGCCCGTCTTCCATTCTGACCTTTGTGTAACTCATAAATATGTTCTCTTGTGCTTTATTTTAGTCGCACAATATTCGTCGCAGATGTTTATTCTTAATTCCAAATAAATCTAACTTTGTATCCTTGTGCGTTCCAATCAAAATTGGAGACACAATCTCGATCAATTTTGTGCAACCCAAATTATGACAATATTCTATTCTGAGTCTTCTATGTCCATGATACTTGTGTCCCACCTAATTTTAACCCCATGTACTTCTAATTAATTTTAGTACACCAATTATATTAATTTTAATTAAATTAACCCAAAACCTTACTTTGTACAATTTTCTAATTGTTGGGCACTTTTATGCAAAAGGGTATTGAGGTGTCCACACCCCATTGAACCAAACACATGTAGAAACCCTATTTTCTTTCATTGATTGGTCATGTAATTTTTCTCCATAATTTTGGAGTGTGTAGCACTCAACATCAACCCTTATTAATCCTTGGCCCTCCATTTTGAAACAATACAATCCTAGCCTTTGAATTTCTACATCTAAAGCCAAGCCCTTTTTCCAAGGAGGATGTTGACCAAGCCCACCTTTCTAGGTCAACCTAAACACCAATCCTAGTTTTACACATATATATACCTCCTTTATAATTTTTATCCCTAAAACCTAACTATACCTAGCCGAATCCCTCCTTCCCCTACTATTCATCATCTTCCCTGGCCGCCACCCCCTTCATTCATCTCGCCGGAGAAGTCTCGCCTGAAGCCGACCCCGACCCGCTTGACCGGCCGTCTCTACCGTTCTCGAGTTCTTTCCCACGACTGAACTACCATCCTCCTTGCCGGATCCAGTCGACCCCCTCCTGTTCTTCATCCCTGTCCTCCTGCAGCCGGAGCCCCGGCCACCCTCCTCTCCTCCGTTCCCCACCAGAGCCACCGCCGAGTCCTCTTGACCACAGCAGCCCCATCACCACTGCCAAGTCCTCCATCCCCTCTGGTCATCTTCCTCGATCTCCTTCCTGTTATCTCCATCTCCTCCACCCAACCACCTCCTCGACCTCGCCTCTTCCTCCATGACAGCACCCGACGCCCCCTCGCCTGAGAACTTCCATCTTCCCGGCCTGTCATCACAGCCCGCAGACCGTCGGAGCCTTCTACGACATCATCCCGAGCCACCCTAGCTAACACCACCACCACTTCTCCACCCTCTTCTTCTTTCTTCTCTTCCCGACCACTCCACCACCTCTCCTCTCCTCCGGCCATCTTTGATCATCATCACCAATTATCATCATCATCATTATCATCATCATCATCACCAATCATCATCACCATCACCATCACCATCACCATCATCATCAACATCGTCATCATAGTCATCATCGTTATCATCGTCGTCCTCATCGATCTCGTGTACGTCCACAGGTTTGTACCTGTCCCCCTTCCTTCGTAATTTTATGTGTACGTATGTGTGAATAGTATAGGGTTTAGTATTGCTTCATCACAGGTTTAGTTGGATGTGATTCCAGACCCGTGTCGGTGAACCCAAACTCGTATGCGTATACGTACGCGTATGTGTATAGTTTTCAATTTGGTATATATATATATATATATATATATATATATATATATATATATATATATATATATATATATATATATATATATATATATATATATATAGTATGTGTGTATATATTGTGAGATAATTAAATGCTAGTTAGGACTATATATATATAATTGTATATGTACTGTGAGACCCTAGTGTTAATTACGGATATTTCGTAATTACATTGACCCTGTGACCTTGAGACTTGTGAGTTGACTGCCTTATGTACACTGATGTACTGGCTTAGACCTGTGTTAGTGCTTGACTGTCTGATTATGCATAGTAATCAAGGACCTGACACCCATGCAGTTAGACGCACGCTTGACCCTGCTAGATAACCAGTATCACCCCTAGCGTACCCTCTGAGTTCAGTGTAATTATGGTTGTGTATGTGCTCGTGTATTGGCTGATGCTGTATTGTATTATATTATATGTATATAGGACCATTTGATCGTCCCGCGAGACTTCAGGAGCAGGATATTGGTATTTCCCGCTCAGGACCCTAGGCGAGTACATTCTCTGATAATTTTCATTATTTGATAATTTCTATAATTCAAGTATTTAGAAATGTTACATCTGATTCTTGACACCGTGCTACACGGACTAGTATTTAGATTGGATCTGCAGTCATGAGATATTATATTGGTTATCGTATTGACATTGTACACGACATTGATATTAAACATTGATATTAGACATTGTATATGATATATTGGATATTGACCGTGTATCGTGACGTGTCATGGTTGGATCCACAGTACTAGTTGGGGGCGGGGAAATTGCTAGTGAGAGATGTGATCAAATCCCTATCGTACAAGTGTAGATATTATTAGTGTTAATCATACACCTCACGAATGATTAGCCAGGCCATGTAGCTATCGTACAAGTTACCAAGCCGATCACATTTTGAAACTACTATTTCAAATACTTAGAATAGTTAAAGTCCTTCATTTTAGTTCATATACTACATCACCCGTATATGATATTGTAGCTCTTTATCTTTATTTTATATATGCACTAACTGTACCATATTGCCTATATTGCCTGTTCTCTTTATTTTGCTATTGCATTTATTTATTATCTTTTCTCTGTATATAGCATCATCTATTTATTATTTTATAGTCCTTATCAATTAATTAGAGCTGTTATATGGGTTGTACTTCGCTCTATCCTGACTGAAAATATTTTTCCAGACTGCGACTTAGAGGACAGGTGTCCGACATATTACGGACCACAGGGAGAGTAGCTGCAGCCTTGGACCTTATAGCCAGGTATAATTCTGGGAGGTCTAGCCAGGATCACTAGTTAGTCAGTTATTTTCGTTTAGCAGATTATGTACTAGATTTGTTTTCGGTATACTTGAGACTTTGATGTTATTGTTTGAGTTAGATTATTTTATTTAGACTTGTGTTGTATTTGGTTTATTTTTTTGATATCTTATCGTGCTTTAGTTATGTGGTTGAGTATTTTCATATTATATTGTGATATCTGTGTCTCCTTATGGAGTTGGATATTCGTGTGAGATTGATTAGATAGTATTGTGACCTAGATAGCGTTCTACCACCGATGCTGCGACGTAGGCTGGACGTACCCACGTACTCGTGCCCCTATATTGGGTGTGGGTCGTGACAGTTGTAGAAGCATGAAAAATATGCTGGATAGCTCTACGCAACATGGCGATGCAGGGCAGCGTAAGCAGGGGACCTCAAGGCCATCAAGAGTGCAACGGAGCTTTTCCGCTGAGTACGGCATAAAATATGATGGGACCGTCCGCGTAAATGCAGTATGTCCAGGCCGCTTCAGCGTAGACGGGGTGCTTCATCGCCTCCATGGCGTAAAACTCATCCGCTTTTATAGCAGCGTTAAAGCGTACGAGGAACGCTTCGACTTCCCCGAAATGAACCTGTCAAGTCACGCAGTGAACCTGACATCTGACTCCTAACAAAAAGTGCTGCACGGCTACCCAGACGACGGCTGGAAAGATGGCAGACCACTCGGGACACGCCCCACAGTATGATGGCGGATCTCTGCATTTAATGCAGAGGATTTGATTAAATATCACCGAACCGTCGTTTACTGACATTCCCTCAGCGGAGACTGCTTTTACGCATACAAGGGGATACGCTACCTTATTTTACACAAGCAAACATGAACTATTTACGCTCCGCGGAAGATAAACAGACTGCCACGTCAAAAGCTGCTCTTCATACAGGGCTCGAGGCACGTTTCTGCACCGAATGCTCAGAACAGTGGCAGGCCTTCGGAATACGCCTCGGCAATTAATGATGATGGCGGATCTCTGCATTTAATGTGAGAGATTTGATTATATCTCCAAGAGCCGTGATTTCGGCTAAAGACGTCCACATCACCTCGGCTTCTACGCCCATTCAGCTTCTATGCTTGTTCGGCTTCTATGCTCATTCGGCCTCCTGTGCTTATTCGTCTTCTATGCCATCAGGCTTCTACGCCTACTCGGCTTCTATGCCTACTTGGCTTCTATGCCATGGTGATAGACATTGGATTCTACGCCAACCTCTTCTACACGAGGGATACCTACCTACGTGGCTTCTACGCCGTGATCTTCGTAGCGATTATACGCGTTTTGTCCCTTAGTTGGACCCGTGTCACACGCTCATTCAAAAGGTCATCTATACGCAGGCTTTGGTTATTTTAACCGTTGTGTAAAAGGGTGCTGTACTTTCCACTACTCGGTTTCCACACCGATTGAGTGGTCACTGTCACCAAAACTCTATAAATAGAGACCTCTATCAACAGAGGAACCGGTCGAGACTTTAAAAATCGAACAAGGTCAAAACTTTGAAAGAAGATCGAACCACGGGTCAAAATATTGGAGATTGAGGAGAGATCGACGAGCCTTTGAGAGAGAGAGAGAAGCATCCAGAGCTCAGGCAAAGAGTAGCGATCGACGACATTGGCATCGTGCATCCATCCTCTTTCGCCACCTACGAAGCTGCTTTCCGTCTTCCACGATACTTCTTCACCATCGTGTAGTCCAAGGGCTAAAGTGATCGACTGCAGATCAGACACCTATAGCAATCATCTACCCAGATTAAATAAATTGTACTCCTATATCCTCGTATAGGATCAAATTGTACAAGTTAGTTTGTAAACCAAAGAAAGCGGGTTTCGTGCAAACCTCGTATTATATACATTTTGTTCTTTCGTTTAATACCACAAACAAGATGGCGACTCTGCTGGGGACATCTTTCTCTTGTGATGAGGAAGCGATTGCTCAACACGATGCGGTATCCGTGGGATCCGTGAAGAAGACACTGGTCGTCCAGTTTGACCAGTCTGCCTATGAAGACATGCTTCGGACGGGGGATAGCTCTCACTCTCTCTCTGTACAAAACAACAGGAAGCTGCGCAAGGTCTGGATGCCTAAGACATCCTCTACAATCCCTGTGGACTCTCCGATCTCTCCGATCTCTCCGACCAATAAGGTTGTAGCATTGCTCCCTCCGTGCCCTGCACGTAAAATTTAGTCTTCCGCTACACGCGGTACAGACGAAACTTCGGGCAAAGCCTCAGCACTAACCCAGAAGTATCCACTGTGCTCCACGCGTAGAAACCAGTCTCCCGCTACGCGCGGTACAGACAAAACTTCGGGCAAAGCCTCAGCGCTAACCCAGAAGTATCCACTGTGCTCTACACGTAGAAACCAGTCTCCCGCTACGCGCGGTACAGACAAAACTTCGGACAAAGCCTCAGCGCTAACCCAGAGGTATCCACTGCACTCTACGCATAGAAACCAGTCTCCCGTCCGTGGCGGAATAGCAAAACTTCTGATGATGCCTCAGATCCAAATCGGAAGTACAAAGTATGCTCCGCGCGTAAGACGACATCTGACCTCTACGGGGAACCAAATGACACCCGTGATCTCCGCAAGGGAAAGCAAGCGGCGAGCTACTTAACTTCTCAGCATTCACATCAGCAAGGGAACAATCTACCCGCCCTCCAAATTATGCGAGAAGCTGATAGCCGCCTGAGGACATCCTCAGCCTTACGCCAACCAGAGCGAAGCTCAAAATTATGCCAGGCGAAGTCCCTAAGCGTACAGAAGGCTCGATTGACGGAAAGACGCACTCCTCGGAGATTATCCGCCACTCAGATGGCCAATCTGTTATATACGAGTGGCACAAGGAAGACTGTGGTCCCCATCATCCGCATGCCTACCAATAGGAACATGAGGAATAAGCCATCATCTTCTTCTTCTATAACTTATCTTGACCTGCTAAAATATCTAATCCAGAAACGCAAGGGGAGGGGATCTTCCAGCATGGCTATTACGCCTCCTAGCGAGCACTGTTGTGATGGTCACAGGATTGTGGTTAATTGCTGCTGTTCTAAAGCAAAATGGCCAATTTTTGACCGGCTGAGCTACTCTCCATCTTTCCTAGAAGAAGAGCCCACGCATGCATCTGTGAACATGGCTTCACATATACCTGGAGGAAACTCAGGCTCAAGACGTCCGTCCTCTAGAACTCCGAGCCGAAGAAGATTCAACATGCTCCTCAGAGACACTAAAGATGGGGTATTCCAGAACACTCGTTCGAGGTCACAACAACTGACTTCGTACTCCTCTGATTTCGATGCTGGGGGTCACCATTCTCCCGAATCAAATACTAAGAGTATAGAGTCGACTTCTGCAGCGACCTATACACATCCTTCGATGATGCCCAGGAAAATAGGAGTATACACCATTGGAGATGAACACGAGGAAGCTTCATCGTCAGGGAGCGAGGAACAGCGCATCACTACACTAGAGACGTCTCTAAAACAAATGCAATCCATGATGGAGAACATGCACCAGATGATACTAACTCAACAGGCGGCTGCTATGGCTCAAACATCAGTCCCGCCAGCACAGATACGTGTGGGGGTGGACTTTCCACCATCCAACACGGTCCAAGAACCTGCTCTAGATCAAGAGTCAGCTGGTCCTCCACTTTCTCACTCGGAGAATGCATTACCTCCTGTGGGAGTCACGATACAACCGACTCCGCACCAATCCGTGGTCTCGCTACCGGCTAAAAATCCGATGCAAGCAGTACGGGAGTTGAAAGCCCAATTCGATGCCTTGAAGCACAAATATCAGCTCAAGAAATTGGGAATCAACCAGCCTTACCCGACTATTTAGGAAGAGGTCCCTTTCCCTCCAAGATACAAACCTCAGACTATGGCTCTGTTCGAGGAGAAAACATCGCCAAGTCAGTATATGAACTATTTCAGTATGATGACGGTGTTGCTACAAGGGAATGACGCCCTCCTCACTCGGGTGTTCAAGGGCTGTCTCTCAGGAATGGCTTACCAGTGGTACCGCAGCCTGGCAGACAACTGTATTACTTCATTCGAAGACTTCAAGGCTTTATTCGTCACACAATTCTACGAGGGAGGAATGGACATGTCTATGTCCTCTCTCATTGAAGTCAAGCAGAGGGAAAAAGAGGACGTTCGTACCTTTATCGAACGTTTTCGTCAAACCACGCTACAGATGCCTCCAGGAGTTCCAGACTCTGCATTGGTGGACATTTGCAGGAAGAACCTCCTTCCCGTGGTCTCGGTGTTTACAGGACCATATCAGTTCTACGACTGGCCCTCGTTCATCATCTCAGCAGTGGCCGCCGATGACAACGGTCGCAAGGCGCGCGACAATGGCATTATGATCTCTACCTCCGACAGAGGCAAAAGATCATCCCCCAACGACGACCATCCTCGTAGTTCCAAAAGAAAAGAAGCTCTGGCAATCAATACATCCAGACAAAAGACTACGGCAACCACGCAGACGAAACCTGGGATTTCCAGGCCCGTCGAAGTATACTCTTTCGACGACGACAATATTCTGAGTATATTCGAGTGTCTCGTCAAGAGTGGCAAGATCACCCTTCCAGAGGAGAAGCGGCCCAGTGAAGCCGGCAGTGCCAACAACCCCAAGTACTGCATCTTCCACAGATACGTACACCACCTGTCATGACCCAATTCCGTAGAATCACTTGAGGCGTCCCCCGAATCGTGACCACCGTGCGGGCCTGGGGTTGTGCCCGCACAAGGCTTTAATGATTTGCATAGCAAGCACATATTCAGAGTACGCAGATAAATTGAAACACAGATTTGAAATGGAAAAGTTCTCTTTATTGATAATGAACATCTATTACAAACTCTTGAATGAGTTAGCTAATATGCCGAACGGCTTACAAAAGAGATGACTCAAAATGAGATAACAGTCCTGTATATTACATCCCTTTATAAACTCAAGACGATAAAGACCTCCAGGCTGGAGGACGGCTTTGCCACGGAGCTGCATTTGTGTATGAAGAGTTGCAGCTTCGAACTTCAAAAGGCTTCAAGGGCGCGGTGAAGATGTGCCAACAGCTGGACTGGATCGGGTAGACGACTTCGGCTCCTCGCTCGGTTCGCCTTAGTGCGGAGAACCTGTTTCAACGAGGGTCAGCATATCGAAACATGCTAGTGAAGGCGAGCTAGCCTGACTATACCAATCAATACGTTGTTTAGTGAAGCATGCATATTTTGTGGGTTTCTATCTTGCCTTAGTTCATTTACAAGTAAGCAGCATATAGAATTTACTGAAATGAACGTGCCACCGTTCGGTGGATTTTACCTGCCCGTCTGAATTACCTGCACAATACTTACCTTGCCTTCCCTGCCACGAAGACACAAGTTAGTTTGCAACAGGTTTAAATATACAAGATGATCACTGGCTTGATTGCCATAATGGACACTAGTCTGTGACGAAGATGGTTTGCTACGTGCAAGAACGTTAGGCACCGCATACCACCCTGTCCTAGTACGTGAGACTAAGCGTTAGTTTCGTCCGGAGCCAGAACGGTGCCAGTGCCAGTGCCCCAGCAGCCGCCCGCAGGAACTATACCTTGTGCACAAGTTGTCTGTGATCGCACACTAACAATCATTCGCCCGGAGGCTACGTTAACAAGCATTCGCCCGGAGGCTACGTTAACAAGCATTCGCCCGGAGGCTACGTGAGTTCAAGACAAGCGGTATTGCATAATTCATTTTATATTGCAACTACGTTATATTTATGCATCAGGATATACGTTTAAACTTGTATCTATGCATTTGATGAACATTTCCGAATGAACAAGCATGCAAAGATATAACCGTTCACAAGTTTCATTGACCAGCATAAGTACCAAGTCTATTCTCTTTAATCTTGGTTTCTTTTAGTTATTACTTGGTATCGTTTGATCGGGGCAAAGGAGTGAAGCTTGGAAGCAGGGCTAGCTAATCGGGTTGGTAGCCACTCACTTAGATTTTGGAAGGGAGAAGGAAAGAGGCGCTTCACGACTCCGTTCGCAAGCCGCCTACTGCTCGTTCACCTGCACACGAACAGCTCGATTAATACTTCTTTCTCTCTCTCTATTCTCGGAATAGAAGTACAGTTTAATGAACAAAAATAATGAAACCATCGAAACCGTTCAAGGAAAACAAGCAAATCCCAAAACCAACTCAAAGCACGAAAGCAACAAGCGACATCGAAAACCGAGGCAATAAAAGATAGCAGCGGAGAGGTCCCTCCTGACTCTGCCGCTAAGCCGATCCTTGGGGCGCAGTCCACTGAATATGGGAATCAATTTCGAAGAAACAAATCCATAACGAGGACGAGTTCTTTATTCAATCTATCCTGATCGAACGATACCGTCTTGTGTTTCTTAGCCGCGATCTCCGCACCGGGAGAACGGGGCGCTACATCCTACCCAACTAATTGGAAGTTTCGTCCTGAAACTTAAGAACAAGACCTACCATCAGGAAACGTTACGTTGGGGATGTTTAGCAGAGTATTTGGGGCAGTCACGAATTCTGTGGTTTGTATCGCCACAGATGAGGCATAATCCTTGTTTCAGACGACATTCGTTGACCAGGTGCCCTGACCTCCTATAGAAGTGACATAGCTGCCCTCTCTGTGAACCACCATTGTTGCGGCGCTTTGTAGCGGTGTTTCCTCCTTCGTTGCTTTGGCGTTTGTGAGTGTAGGTATGCACAGCGCCGGCAGAAACGTGAGGATAGAGTGGTTCAAGCGACAGAGCGTGATTCATGACTTCACGAATTATACGATACTGATGAACGGCTACGTGCGAATAGATGGCAGGGCATAGTCCACCTTCAAACCTTCTTGCTCGACTCGCTACATCAGGTAAATAGGCCCTAGCGAATTTGGAGAGTCGGTTGAATTCGGCGGAGTACTCTTTAACTGTCATACCGCCTTGCCTCAGCTGCACGAACTCGTTTTCCATTTGACGTTGTACTGGAGGGGGTACAAACTCCTCTTCGAACGCGGCACGAAAAGTCATCCACGAGATCGCCTCCTCTCCGTGATCAAATTGGAGAGATCGTCGATACACGTCCCACCAATCGTGCGCGTTGAGGCGGAGCTGTAGTTGTGCGCAGGAGACGCGCTTCTCTTCGGGGACCTCTAGCAGAGCGAAGTGATCTTCAAGTTCGGCCAACCAATCTAGAGCTACGACTGGGTCCTCAGTCTCGTTGAATGGGGTGTTGCAGACTTTCTTGAAGTGGCCAAAGTCGAAGGCAGTCACGTCCCTCGCCCTTGGAATTTGCGGCGTCTCAACTTCAAGTGCAGGCTGTTCCACCAGAGTCGTTGTTGTTGCGGCAGAATGGTTGGCAGCCAAAGCCTGAACGATCTGCTGCAGGGTATCTACCTGCTTCTGTTGGACTGAGAATCGTGCTTCTATATTGTCTTGAAACTTGAGCTGACTCTCTTCCGCCCGCTTCTCGGCCAGTTCATAGCGAGCCTCGTCCCTTTGTTGGTTTGTCTCCAATATCTGCAACATTCGTTGGACGGGATCGATGCTTGGCATGGCTTGCTGGCTCTCTGAACTTCCCGAAGTACCCGAACTACTTCCTTGGTCTTGCGTTTCGTCCGGGGCTTGCGCTGCAGATTGCGCTGGAGCCATTCCTTCAAAAGAAGGTAAATTACATTAGGATCATAATGTATTATGGACTTATTGCATGAACGTATCTCATTTTGGCCTAGCGAGTTCAAGAGTTCGCACAGGAATTTGATCGTTAAAGGAACTTTTCCAGCACGAAGTCTAAGGAACTTGAATCTGTGCTCTGATACCACTATGTCACGACCCAATTCCGTAGAATCACTTGAGGCGTCCCCCGAATCGTGACCGCCGTGCGGGCCTGGGTTGCGCCCGCACAAGGCTTTAATGATTTGCATAGCAAGCACATATTCAGAGTACGCAGATAAATTGAAACACAGATTTGAAATAGAAAAGTTCTCTTTATTGATAATGAACATCTATTACAAACTCTTGAACGAGTTAGCTAATATGCCGAACGGCTTACAAAAGATATGACTCAAAATAAGATAGCAGTCCTGTACATTACATCCCTTTATAAACTCAAGACGATAAAGACCTCCAGGCTGGAGGACGGCTTTGCCACGGAGCTGTATTTGTGTATGAAGAGTTGCAGCTTCGAACTTCAAAAGGCTTCAAGGGCGCGGTGAAGATGCGCCAACAGCTGGACTGGATCGGGTAGACGACTTCGGCTCCTCGCTCGGTTCGCCTTAGTACGGAGAACCTGTTTCAACGAGGGTCAGCATATCAAAACATGCTGGTGAAGGCGAGCTAGCCTGACTATACCAATCAACACATTATTTAGTGAAGCATGCATATTTTGTGGGTTTCTATCTTGCCTTAGTTCATTTATAAGTAAGCAGCATATAGAATTTACTGAAATGAACGTGCCACCGTTCGGTGGATTTTACCTGCCCGTCTGAATTATCTGCATAATACTTACCTTGCCTTCCCTGCCACGAAGACACAAGTTAGTTTGCAACAGGTTTAAATATACAAGATGATCACTGGGTTGATTGCCATAATGGACACTAGTCTGTGACGAAGATGGTTTGCTACGTGCAAGAACGTTAGGTGCCGCATACCACCCTGTCCTAGTACGTGAGACTAAACGTTAGTTCCGTCCGGAGCCGGAATGGTGCCAGTGCCCCAGCAGCCGCCCGCAGGAACTATACCTTGTGCACAAGTTGTCCGTGATCGCACACTAACAATCATTCGCCCGGAGGCTATGTTAACAAGCATTCGCCCGGAGGCTACGTTAACAAGCATTCGCCCGGAGGCTACGTGAGTACAAGACAAGCAGTATTGCATGATTCATTTTACATTGCAACTACGTTATATTTATGCATCAGGATATACGTTTAAACTTGTATCTATGCATTTGATGAACATTTCCGAACGAACAAGCATGCAAAGATATAACCGTTCACAAGTTTTATTGACAAGCATAAGTACCAAGTCTATTCTCTTTAATCTTGGTTTCTTTTAGTTATTACTTGGTATCGTTTGATCGGGGCAAAGGAGTGAAGCTTGGAAGCAGGGCTAGCTAATCGGGTTGGTAGCCACTCACTTAGATTTTGGAAGGGAGAAGGAAAGAGGCTCTTCACGACTCCGTTCGCAAGCCGCCTACTGCTCGTTCACCTGCACACGAACAGCTCGATTAATACTTCTTCCTCTCTCTCCATTCTCTGAATAGAAGTGCAGTTCAATGAACGAAAATAATGAAACCATCGAAACCGTTCAAGGAAAACAAGCAAATCCCAAAACCAACTCAAAGCACGAAAGCAATAAGCGACATCGAAAACCGAGGCAATAAAAGATAGCAGCAGAGAGGTCCCTCCTGACTCTGTCGCTAAGCCGATCCTTGGGGCGCAGTCCACTGAATATGGGAATCGATTCCGAAGAAACAAATCCATAACGAGGACGAGTTCTTAATTCAATCTATCCCGATCGAACGATACCGTCTTGTGTTTCTCAGCCACGATCTCCGCACCGGGAGAACGGGGTGCTACACCACCCGACCAAGGCGTGTTATATACTGAAAAGAAAGATCTAGGGGGTGATCGATGCTAAGGCTATCACTCTGCATAACACCGAGAAGACGGTCATGGCCAATATGATCTTCCTGTAATTTGGCAATCTGCCTCCCCAAGAAGTCCCGAACGGTGTGACACCTATTTTCCGGACAACGATGAACATCGTCAATCTCCCTCCGGCTAGGGGTCAAAATCATGACCTGGTACCCTTAACCACCCGGCGGGGCGAGATCATGTGGGTTCATCCAAATTTAGTATCGGAACTCGAGAAAGAGACTAATGCTGCTAAGGCTAAGTCTAAAAAGAACTCCAAATACAAACCATGCCATATGGTTGCAATTTCTTCACCATCAGACGAAGACGAGGCTTTGGCCGCAACCCGTTCAGGGAAAGCTTACCTCAAGGACTACGGAGCAAGTCCGAAAGATGCACCGGCAGACGCTTCAGCTACAGAGCCCGCCATACCACAGGCCGATCCTGCAAGACCGACTTCGGTGGACAAGGGAAAGCAGAAAGAAGTACGCTTCGATAAACTTGTGAAAAACATTCAAAACAAAGGTTTAGAAAAGCCATACAACTTTGACATCCTGGCCCAACTGGCCAATACACCAGCCAGGTTGTCCATCTTTGAGCTACTCAGGCTCTCCCAAGACACTCGTCTAGCTTTGAGTGAAGCACTGATACAGGCGGAAGCATACTTGACCCAGCTTAAGTCCCCTGACGAGGAACTAGTAGCGTGTCCTCAATGCCACAGTGTGATGGAGGTGGTCCCGAACATCACTTTCACACAAGATGACATGCTGTTAAAACATAACAGGCATGACCGACCTCTCTATTACACCGGATACGTCGGTTCCATGGAGGTCGACCGGATCCACATAGATCCGGGATCATCAATCAGCATCATTCCTCATAGTCTGCTCAGACCATTGAGGATTCCTACCAGTGAATTGGCTTACACCACCACTACAATCATGGGTTTCAATGCCGGAAGAAGTAAGCCGTTGGGAAAAATTCGCCTGAGGATCCAGATTGACAACCTCAGATCGGTGGCTACATGCTATGTCATCGATTCAGAGGTATCCTATAACATTTTGCTAGGTAGACCATGGATCCACGACCACAACATCGTTCCTTCAACTCTACATCAATGCCTTAAATATATAGACCCCCAAGGAACAGTACAAACGGAGGTTGCTGACCTAAACCCATTCAAAGGAATAGAATCCTATTATTTCGATGCTGTGTTGTACTCTCAAGACTACGCGAAGGAGGTGTCAGCCCAAGCAGAGAAGGAATCCCACCGGGAGCCTGAAGGACCCTCTGCCGAACAACCACTGTCAATCAGAGTGAATGGGCGAACTACTCGTCCAAAAGCCATGGAGCCTATGGCTATCCACCTGAACAAAACTAGGTCAAAAAAAGGGGGTGATCCTCTAGTGATCACTTTGAACCAGAACCCTCCACCCTTGGTCATCAACTTTCGGCGTAACAAGCAGTCGACTGATGTAAATACAACCAGGAACGGAGTTCCAGATGATAATAAACATCCTCTTTTCCAGTATATCGACGCTCAGATTCCAAATCAGGAATCCTCTCCCCATGACGATATAGAACCTATAGCGCAAAAATTCTTGGAAGCTATAGATTCCTATCATCCATACATATGGGAAGTAGCATCATCATCCAATGTCATCACGATATATGGACCACATGAGGACTCTATCTTCATTGTTCCGCCCGCCCGCAGCAATCAGCATTCAATAGTCTTCGGTCGCACGTGCAACGAAGCGGCTATACGAGAAGATTCCTTCAATGACGATGCTGGTGAAATATAAGTTCATAGGTACAGCCCGCAAGCCTTAAAGATTATGCAAAATATGGGTTATGACTTGAAACTGAAGCCAGGTCTCAACTATGGGAAAGGCAGACGAGTACCGCCGTACGGCAATCCCCACTATCAACAAACTCGTTTCGGATTAGGGTATGCCACCTCCCTTACGACTTCCAAGTCAGATGAGGACACCTTTTCCTCTTTTCAAGATGGCTCATCGCCCTCCAACTCATCTCGTGCTCTCGAGCAAACATTACCAGTAAATATGGTAATAAAGGATCCCTTCGAATCAGACGAACAAGAATCCAAACTATACGAGAATGACGCTTGGGCTCAGCAAATGGATACACAGTGGGAATTCCGCTTCGAACAGAGAGAACCTCCCACCAAAGATGAAGTTATCCAGATTAATGTTGGGGATAAACTTTCACCAAAGCCAATATTTATCAGTAACAATCTTTCCCCAGCTGAAAGGGAAGAAGTCATTCAACTGATAAGAGGATACATCGACGTCTTTGCGTAAAATTATGAGGATATGTCAGGACTTGATACAAAGGTGGCTACTCATAAACTCAACATATTGCCCGATTCAAAGCCTGTAAAGCAATACCAACGCCGGTTCCGCCCGGATATGATGGATACCATTAAAGCTGAAGTCAAGAAGTTGATAGCCTACGGTTTTATCCGGGAGGAACAACATCCCGACTGGGTCGCCAATGTTGTCCCGATCATGAAGAAGAATGGGAAAGTGCGAGTCTGTATCGATTACCGAGATTTGAACGCAGCCTCCCCAAGGACGAGTTTTCTCTTCCCATCACAGATGTCATGATCGATAATACCTACAATTTCGAACGTATGTCTTTCATGGACGGATTCTCAGGATACAATCAAATCAAGATGCATCCTGAAGACGAGAAGTATACTGCCTTTCGGACACCACTCGGGGTATATTGCTATACGGTCATGCCCTTCGGGTTGAAGAACGCCGGAGCTACTTACCAACGGGCTATGAGTAACATATTCCACAAGTATTTACGCAAGACAGTGGAATGTTACGTAAACGATATAGCTGTCAAAAGCCGCCTCAGGGTCAATCACATCCAAGACTTAAAGACGGTATTTGAGCTGATGCGCCAACATCAACTCAAAATGAATCCTACAAAGTCCTTTCTGGGTGTATCTAGTGGCAAATTTTTGGGATTCGTCATTACCGCCAAAGGCATTTAAGTAGACCCTGATAAAGTCAAGGCCATCTTGGAAATACGACCACCCCATAATCTGAGGGAACTTAGGGGATTTCAAGGTCGTCTGGCCTATATCCGGAGATTCATATCCAACCTCTCTGGAAGATGCCAGCCTTTTTCTTGCCTCACGAAGAAAGGTGTATCCTTCGTATGGGATGAAGCCTGTCAGCAAGCGTTCAGGGATATCAAGCGCTACATCACTAGTCCGCCAGTTCTGGTGCCTCCCGTCGTAGGAAGACCATTCTTCCTGTACGTCCGAGCGATGGACCATTCCCTGGGAGCTCTTCTCGCACAAAAGAACGATGCGGGACATGAACAGGCTATCTACTATCTAAGTAGAATGATGATCGAAGCTGAGCACCGGTATAATCCGGTGGAAAAAGAATGTTTGGCCCTGATGTTCGCTATCCAGAAGACGCGGCACTATGTCACCGGCCAGACTATTCACATCATCTCCAAGATTAATCCTTTTCGGGTACTGATGAACAAGCCAAGTATTCTTAACTCCCGACTCGCAACTTGGGCGATATTATTGACACCATATGACATGGTGTACGTGTCACGACCCAATTTCGTAGAATCACTTGAGGCGTCCCTCGAATCGTGACCGCCGTGCGGGCCTGGAGTTGCGCCCACACAAGGCTTTAATGATTTGCATAGCAAGCACATATTCAGAGTACGCAGATAAATTGAAACACAGATTTGAAACATAGAAAAGTTCTCTTTATTGATAATGAACATCTATTACAAACTCCTGAACGAGTCAGCTAATATGCCGAACGGCTTACAAAAGGGTTGACTCAAAATGAGATAACAGTCCTGTACATTACATCCCTTTATAAACTCAAAACGATAAGGACCTCCAGGCTGGAGGATAGCTTTGCCACGGAGCTGCATTTGTGTATGAAGAGTTGCAGCTTCGGACTTCAAAAGGCTTCGAGGGCGCGGTGAAGATGCGCCAACAGTTGGACTGGATCGGGTAGACGACTTCGGCTACTCGCTCGGTTCGCCTTGGTGCGGAGAACCTGTTTCAACGAGGGTCAGCATATCGAAACATGCTGGTGAAGGCGAGCTAGCCTGACTATACCAATCAACACATTGTTTAGTAAAGCATGCATATTTTGTGGGTCTCTATCTTGCCTTAGTTCATTTACAAGTAAGCAGCATATAGAATTTACTGAAATGAACGTGCCACCGTTAGGTGGATTTTACCTGACCGTCTGAATTACCTGCACAATACTTACCATGCCTTCCCTGCCACGAAGACACAAGTTAGTATGCAACAGGTTTAAATATACAGGGGATCACTGGCGGGATGCCATAATGGACGGGGCATAGTACATGAATGAAATAACAAGTTACGCAATGAACAGGGGCACCACAAGTTATTCCATCCGATACAGGCGACTATTCAGGAGTTCCGTCCGGATCGGATCGGTGCCAGTTCCCCAGCAACCGTCCGCAGGAACTAAGACCTTGTGCACAAGTTGTCCGTGATCAACATATACACTAAGTTAGCAGTTGAGGCAAATCAGGGCAATAACAGGTACGGGACAGTAACAGGAGGAGAGCTACTTTGGCATAGTCTTCCTACCAGATTATTGCATTCAGGATGAGTTATGTTCATAGCATAATTTAAAGAAGAGCATACATTCTAACTTGTATTATGCATATGATAAATATTTCCGAGCGAACACGCATGCAAGTAAGTAACCGTTCACAGTTTGATTGACATGCAGTATTAACCAAGCCTATTCTCTTTTATCTTGGTTTCTTTTATTTTACTTGGTATCGTTTGATCGGGGCAAGGAGTGAAGCTTGGAAGCAGGGCTAGCTAATCGGGTTGGTAGCCACTCACTTAGATTTTGGAAAGAAGAAGGAAAGAGGCGCTTCACGACTTCGCTCGCAAGCCACCTACTGCTCGTTCACCTGCACACGAACAGCTCGATTAATACTACTTCCTTTCTTTCCATTCTCGGAATAGAAGTGCAAGTCAATGAACGAAAATAATGAAAACCATCGAAACTGTTCAAGGAAAACAAGCAAATCCCAAAACCAACTCAAAGCACGAAAGCAACAAGCGACATCGAAAACTGAGGCAATAAAAGATAGCAGCGGAGAGGTCCCTCCTGACTCTTCCGCTAAGTCGATCCTTAGGGCGCAGTCCACTGAATATGGGAATCGATTCCGAAGAAACAAATCCATAACGAGGACGAGTTCTTAATTCAATCTATCCCGATCGAACGATACCGTCTTGTATTTCTTAGCCGCGCTCTCCACACCGGGAGAACGGGGCGCTACATCCTACCCAACCAATTGGAAGTTTCATCCCGAAACTTAAGAACAGGGCCTACCATTAGGGAGCAGGGGTACGGCGATCCGGGAGGGGGCAAATATTTACCCGATGGTTGGGGTCACCACAATGGAGGCAAGACCCTAGCTTACGACGGCACTTATCGGCCGTATGACCCGGCTTGTTACAGAAATGACAAATTAGCCTCCGATTTCCTTTTTGTGAACCGCCGTCGTTGTGACGCTTTGCAGCGTTATTTCCTCCCTCGTTGCCTTGGCGTTTGTGATTGTAGGTATGCACAGCACCGGTGGAAACGTGAGGATACTGCGGTTCGAGGGATAGGGCATGATTCATGACTTCACGCATTGTCCTGTACTGATTATTGACCACGTACGAATGGATGGCAGGGCGTAGTCCACCTTCAAACCTTCTGGCTCGACTCGCTGCATCAGGTAAATAGGCCCTAGCGAATTTGGAGAGTCAGTTGAATTCGGCGAAGTACTGCTTCACAGTCAAACTGCCCTGCCTCAGTTGCACGAAATCATTTTCCATTTGACGTTGCACTGGAGGGGGTATAAACTCCTCTTCGAACGCGGCACGAAAGGTCGTCCACGAGATCGCCTCCTCTCCGTGATTAAATTGGAGAGATCGTCGATGCACGTCCCACCAATCGTGTGCGTTAAGGCAGAGCTGTAGTTGCACGCAGGCGACACGCTTATCTTCGGGGACCTCTAGCAGAGTGAAATGATCTTCGAGCTCGGCTAGCCAATCTAGAGCTACCACTGGGTCCTCAGTCCCGTTGAATGGGGTATTGCAGACTTTCTTGAAATGGCCCAAGTTGAAGGCAGTCACGTCCCTCGGCCTTGGAATTTGAGGCGTCTCCACTTCAAGCACGGGCTGTTCCACCGGAGTCGTTGCTATTGCGACGGAATGGTTGGCAGCCAAAGTCTGAACGATCTGTTGCAGGGCATCTACCTGCTTTTGTTGGACTGAGAATCGGGTCTCTAGATTACTCTCGAGCTTGGCTTGGCGAGCATCGTCTCGTTGTCGTTGCGATTCTAACATTTGTATTACCCGCTCAAGCGGGTCGACTTGAGACATGCCTCGTTGGCTCCGAGAGCTTCCCGAAGTACCCGAACTGCTTTCTTGTATTTTGTTCAGTGGTTGCGCTGCAGATTGCGCTGGATCCATTCCTTCAAAAGAAGCTAAATTACATTAGGATCATAATGTATTATGGACTTATTGCATGAACGTATCTCATTTTGGCCTAGCGAGTTCAAGAGTTCGCACAGGAATTTGATCGTTAAAGGAACTTTTCCAGCACGAAGTCTAAGAAACTTTGAATCTGTGCTCTGATACCACTATGTCACGACCCAATTCCGTAGAATCACTTGAGGCATCCCCCGAATCGTGACCGCCGTGCGGGCCTGGAGTTGCGCCCGCACAAGGCTTTAATAATTTGCATAGCAAGCACATATTCAGAGTACGCAGATAAATTGAAACACAGATTTGAAACATAGAAAAGTTCTCTTTATTGATAATGAACATCTATTACAAACTCCTGAACGAGTCAGCTAATATGCCGAACGGCTTACAAAAGGGTTGACTCAAAATAAGATAACAGTCCTGTACATTACATCCCTTTATAAACTCAAAACGATAAGGACCTCCAGACTGGAGGATAGCTTTGCCACGGAGCTGCATTTGTGTATGAAGAGTTGCAGCTTCGGACTTCAAAAGGCTTCGAGGGCGCGGTGAAGATGCGCCAACAGTTGGACTGGATCGGGTAGACGACTTCGGCTCCTCGCTCGGTTCGCCTTGGTGCGGAGAACCTGTTTCAACGAGGGTCAGCATATCGAAACATGCTGGTAAAGGCGAGCTAGCCTGACTATACCAATCAACACATTGTTTAGTGAAGCATGCATATTTTGTGGGTTTCTATCTTGCCTTAGTTCATTTACAAGTAAGCAGCATATAGAATTTACTGAAATGAACGTGCCACCGTTAGGTGGATTTTACCTGCCCGTCTGAATTACCTGCATAATACTTACCATGCCTTCCCTGCCACGAAGACACAAGTTAGTATACAACAGGTTTAAATATACAGGGGATCACTGGCGGGATGCCATAATGGACGGGGCATAGTACATGAATGAAATAACAAGTTACGCAATGAACAGGGGCGCCACAAGTTATTCCATCCGATACAGGCGACTATTCAGGAGTTCCGTCCGGATCGGATCGGTGCCAGTGCCCCAGCAATCGTCCGCAGGAACTAAGACCTTGTGCACAAGTTGTCCGTGATCAACATATACACTAAGTTAGCAGTTGAGGCAAATCAGGGCAATAACAGGTACGGGACAGTAACAGGAGGAGAGCTACTTTGGCATAGTCTCCCTATCAGATTATTGCATTTAGGATGAGTTATGTTCATAGCATAATTTAAAGAAGAGCATACATTCTAACTTGTATTATGCATATGATAAATATTTCCGAGCGAACACGCATGCAAGTAAGTAACCGTTCATAGTTTGATTGACAAGCAGTATTAACCAAGTCTATTCTCTTTTATCTTGGTTTCTTTTTTTTTACTTGGTATCGTTTGATCGGGGCAAGGAGTGAAGCTTGGAAGCAGGGCTAGCTAATCGGGTTGGTAGCCACTCACTTAGATTTTGGAAAGAAGAAGGAAAGAGGCGCTTCACGACTCCGCTCGCAAGCCGCCTACTGCTCGTTCACCTGCACACGAACAGCTCGATTAATACTTCTTTCTTTCTTTCCATTCTCGGAATAGAAGTGCAAGTCAATGAACGAAAACAATGAAAACCATCGAAACCGTTCAAGGAAAACAAGCAAATCCCAAAACCAACTCAAAGCACGAAAGCAACAAACGACATCGAAAACTGAGGCAATAAAAGATAGCAGCGGAGAGGTCCCTCCTGACTCTGCCGCTAAGTCGATCCTTGGGGCGCAGTCCACTGAATATTGGAATCGATTTCGAAGAAACAAATCCATAACGAGGACGAGTTCTTAATTCAATCTATCCCGATCGAACGATACCGTCTTGTATTTCTTAGTCGCGCTCTCCACACCGGGAGAACGGGGCGCTACAGTACGTCCCTCAGAAGTCCATCAAAGGCCAAGCATTGGCTGACTTCCTAGCTGCTCATCCGATCCCGGAGGCCTCCAAATTATACGAGGACATTCCCGACGAAGTTGCAGAATGTAGTTCTGCAATAGAAAGTGACGCATGGCAACTGTTCTTCGACGGCGCCTCCAGGACTGGTCCCAAAGAAAACGTGGTTTCAGGGGTAGGAATTGTCCTGGTTACTCCCGATAAACTCGTCATCTATCGAGGATACTCTCTTAACGAGCCCTGTTCCAACAATGTGGCAGAGTACAACGCTCTACTAATCGGGCTCCAAGTCGCTAAAGAGCTGGGGGTCGAATCTCTGGAAGCTTTTGGTGATTCTCAGCTTATCGTTAATCAAGTCAGGGAAATATATGAAGTCCGGAATCCAGACTTCATCCCCTATCACCAAGCAACGGTCGAGATAGCCGTGACATTCAAGGGATTCTTCCTAGAGCATGTACCTCAATCTCAGAATCTGGAAGCCGATGCCCTAGCCAGTCTAGCTGCAGATTTAGCTACTCCTATAAGAAGACAGAATTCGATAATCCTTCTTAACAGAGATCTATTTTGCATGAAGAACAATGCTCACATCGAACGCAGTTACGCTGTGAACACCAATCCTCCTACGAGAGATTAGAGAAGTCCCTTTATAGATTTCGTGGCATACAGAATCTTGCCGGAGGACCCTAAAGAAGCAGCATCCGTCAAAAGATGATCATTACGCTTCTACTTTGATGCATCTTCACAATGCCTATATCGCCGGACCTACGACGGACTGCTATTGAGATGTCTCTCTAATGACGAAGCACAACAGATCGTCCGCGAAGCTCACGACGACATATACGGGGCACATCAACCCGGTCCTAAGCTACAGGATTGTATCAGGAGAATGGGCTATTACTGGCCCACTATGATCGCAGACGCAATCAAGTATGCCAAACGATGCAGGGCCTGTCAGGTCCATGCAGACTTCATACATCAGCCGTCTAAACATCTACATCCTACGGTTGTATCTTGGCCTTTCGAAGCATGGGGTATGGACATCATTGGTCCTATTCACCCATCTTCTTTCAGAGGTCACCAGTTCATACTGGCCATCATGGATTACTTCTCCAAATGGGCAGAGGCGATCCCTCTCGCTGAGGTAAAAACATCCAATGTGATCAGCTTCATCAAGCATCACGTCATTTATCGTTTTGGGATTCCCCGAAGGATAATCTATGATAATGTGTCTCAGTTCATCAGCCAAGCGTTTCATCGATTTTGCGATAAAAATCGGATACAAAATATTGCCTCTACAGCGTATTATCCAGCTGCTAATGGTTTGGTGGAAGCCTTCAACAAAACCATTATCAAACTCTTAAAAAAATTTGTCTCTTCGAACAAAAGAGATTGGAACGAGAAGCTGGGAGAATGTCTCTGGGCATAACGCACAATGGTCCGAGCACCGACAGGTTGTACCCCGTTCTCACTGGTCTACGGGAGCAAAGCAGTTCTTCCCATCGAAATCCAAATCCCGTCACTCAGGATAGCAGTCGCCAATGAGTTAACTCGGGAAAATATGACCTTTTAAGGCTTCAAGAGCTAGAAGGATTAAACGAGAAACGCCTTCAAGCTCAACAGAGCATCGCGTTCTATCAAGCGTGCATTTCCAGAACTTTTAATCAAAAAGTAAAGGAAAGAGTGTTCAAAGTTGGCGAGCTAGTCTTAGCTGTAAGAAGGCCAATAATTCTCACTCACAGGAGCAAGGGCAAATTTCAGCCCAAATGGGAAGGCCCCTACGTGATCGAGACAACGTTCTCAAACGATGCTTACAGGTTAGCCCAGCCTAATGGAGACCTACTAATGGCTCCTATCAATGGCAAATTCCTGAAAAGGTACTATGCTTAACCTCCTCTGCTCAAGTGGAATAAGGCAAAAAAAATCTCATTCTGACAAAACTACTTCCAAAACGAAACTAGTTGGGCCGTATTCTATCATGTCCATATGACCTCTGAATAGATACGTCCTGCTAAAAAAGGGTTTACTGAGAGACTATCACGTCCATACTACCTCTGATATTACTCTCACCCAAACCCGTCATTTACATTCCGAAATGACGGGTCTACAAAGTCAGATGAAAAGCCTCTTTATTATTCCCCAAAAAGAGCGGAAGTACATTAAAAAGCAAAAGCAAAAGTACATCATGAAGGAGGAACGGTCAAATCGCGAATCTGCTGCACCAGTCTGGCCATCTTCGCATTCCTGGAATCCAAGACATCAGCACGGGCCCGCTCCAGCCGTGCCTCGTCATTAATCAAGAGGGATAGCTCGGCTCTAGCTCGAAGGAAACCAGCGCGGGCAACATCCTTCCTCGCCAAGTTCTGCTTTGCTATGACCAGTCGGCCATTCACCACATTGAGACCTTCTGACAACTGAGAAGCCTATTCCCTTGCCTGAGCAAGCTTCGTTTCTAGTTTAAGGACCCTCGCTACATTCCCGTCATGCTCAGCCTTGCACTTCGTCTGAAGAGCAATAGCCTCCTCCAAGACGACTTTTCCTTCATCCATCTCCCGCTGATTTGTCTGAAGAATTTTATTCAGGTCTTCCACCTTTTCAACAAGTTGCGCAGTCAAGGAGTCGTGTCTAGCCTGGACCAGATCGTCAACACTACCTTGGGATAGCTGCGAGTATTCGTTAATGGGTTGCTCCAAACCATTAACTACCTTCGCCAGGGCGTCAGCTAAACCAGTATCGCCAAGGTCCCTGATCGCCTCTATCGAAAATCGAGAGGACCTCTTCAGGCGCTCAAAGTTCAGATTCTTCTCCAACACCATTGATATCAGCGTTGTCAAAGTGTTATAGAAGATACCGTATATTGCTCGGTCAGTGCAGCTAGGCCCGAATGCACGCTGGGAGTGGCTGCAATATTGTCGAACCGCGCTCCAGAGGCGACCGTAATCGATGTGGCCACAGTCCTCGTCTCGACAGGGGGTGCGACAAAAGAGGAAGCGCCAACACCAGACGAAGTAACCAGCATACTCGAAGGAGGCATTGTCGCAATGACAGGGTCGTCCTCTTGAGGTATCGAAACCTCGTCGGCAGGCAAGCCGGCACCCGAAGATGCTTCCTCTTCAAAATCAGGCGCCTCCGTATCAACGCCAGGACCTGACACGGAGCCGAAGGGCGCATATACATTGCCCTCCCCGAAGAGGTCGTCCCCTGAGAAGAAGACAAGAGGAAGTTAATATCAAATATGATGTTAATTTTCCTAAAAGATGAGGCACGAAAAGACGACAGTGATGCTAGCCAAGCTGTCATACCTGGAGAAGAGGGCTTGCTAACCGACACTGGCAAATACTCTTCCAGGTCTTCGCCGAGATCCACTTGAGGCTCATTAACTGGAATCTCGCTAGAAGCGCTGACGGGCACGGCAGGGGCCTCTCACAATGCTGATCCGGACAAAGGTATATAGAATCTTATAACCAGCCTCGAAGGCGACTTCGTTCTACTACTTGAAGCAGTAGCAGCGGTAGCAGCCTCCAGCTGAGATTCTCCGGTGCCACCGGCCGAAACTGTAGAAGGTTCCTCTCTAAAAGGCGAGGAACCCCCAATCAAAGAATCATCCCTGACATAGGGAGAAGCAGGCTCACTTCCAGGAGCCTCAATACCAGGAATCTGGAGAGGACGAGTAACCATCCTCTTCGTCCTCTTACGAGGGGAAGCCTCCTTCAAAGCAGAAGCTCTTCGTTTCCCGGAGACTACCAATGCCCCTGCAGGCGGAGGTATTTTATCCCTCGGTACCGATACGAGAGGCTCATCCGGAGTAGCGGACTCGTCACCCTCGTCAGAAGAAATTGAGGGGACTTCGACCCTTCCCCCAGGCTTGGAAGAGGGCACCCTAAAGCTTTCATCCATATCAAAATCATGATGGAAGGTGTTCGTTGCCACATAGAACTGGGCATACGAATGCAGGATGCGCAGCTCCATGGAGGGTGTGACGAAGGGCACAGTAAAAATTGCCCCGGTGCAGCCCATGATAAAATATCGCCATCCCCTCGCTCCATCAATGAGTCCACCTCTGGACCTGAAGCTGGTGACGGCATTGCCCACATGTAACTGATCATACCCAAACTGCCTGGCAAACCGACTAGGCAGGTAGGGTTCGAAGAAGCAGTGATCTTCACTTCTGTACAGCAGGTGGGAAGGTCTAATACAGACCAACCAATTGAAGGCTTCAGGAGAAAGAGTGGTCCTATCTCTACCTGAGTCCTCAAGCCTAATCCCCGATTGGTTGCGATGAACAGAGGGGACACTGCAAAGGAGCTTCCAGCTGTGACCGCAATGCAGCACCCGTCGACAGTCTAAAACTGTGAGCACATTCCAAGAGGACTTCTTGTAATTCAGCAAGAAACCCCCCCAAGCTACTGCCGGAATCGGGAGACATCACCCGGGGGTTATGGAAAATTAACCATCCCATCAAATACAGGTATGGTAATTCCACCCGGGGAAAGCTTTCATGCCGAGCATCATCAGCGAGCAGCGCCTCAGTCATCGCCCTCAGGCCAGCTTGTATGTGGCACACCATGGCAGGGAGCAAGCCCAGTCTCGCCCCAAATACCAGACGCACTGTAGGCCACAAGGTATTTCGGTGAATACGATCCGCAGATGCGATACCGGGTACCACCAGTCGGTGCAGCCATATAGAGAGGAAGCCAGCCAGTTGAGCTTCCTTGGATAGAGCCCTGCGACAATGCCTCAGATAACTGTAGGCCTTAGTACCTGCAGGATATTTTTCTATCCCTTCGACGAGGATCTGATCCGGAGCCCTAGCATCCTCCAGGAGATCGTCGACTTCCTGAGCAGTCAGCACGCTCAGAGGATTCACAGGCTCATCCTTGACTTTCAAGACTTTCTTCGGCTGAGCAGCCCTAGCCCGGTGAAAAAAGAGGTAGGATGTCCATTTACTGGTGTGAGCCAAATCTGAAGGCTCATCATAGAAGGCGGTGCAAGCAAGGTAGTGGGACATCAGATCCTGATACACTTCCACTACCCGAGGGTCTGAATCCCCCAACTCCCTGTTCGTAGGAACATACTCTTCGTACGGAGTATCCCCTATCGTCAGTCTCGAGATCTCTGCCATCTCATGAAGGGCCAAACCCAACTCCCCCAGCGGAGTGGTGAAAGTCCAGGTGAGCGGAATGTATCGCTCCATCAGTGCCAAAAATAGGTTAGGGTTAGGAGGTAACCCAACGCTGGTGGCACTCACAGCTGCCAACAGACCGATGTTCTCTAACTCGATCTGAAAATGCTCCAAGGCCCAATCAACTAAGCGAGCCCATCGAAGATTTGTTGGGGTCATCCACCCATTACATCGAGGATTTGCCTTGGGGTATACTCCTTCGCGCCCCATGAAATCATTACAGAAGGTCGACAATTGCACCGGCTGGAGCACCAAGCTATCTTCACTCAGGACACTGCCCGGGTACAATCCCCTGAACAACGTTACAGGACCGGAAGGACGGCTGACAAATAGGCCAGATCCTTTCTGATAGAATATCTTCCCCGGCCTATCGTGAAGATCGGGAGTCAGCGTCCACGACATCTTCCTGGGATGTGTAGCATGGAAGAATGCCGAGATGGGATAATCTCTTGGCATCTTGGGCAGACTCAAGACCAAGTTCCCGGCAGGGAAAACCCTTAGTTCTTTTTTTGGCTTCGTCTGGGACTGCTTATCAATCATGTCCCCGAAAAGAAAGGCCGGCTTTATATACTGGTCCCCGTCTACATACGTCAAAGGCTCTCCATTAATCATGTTCAGCAGCGTTCGCTCGCCCTGAGCCGATATCAAGATTTCCCTTCCTTTGGGGTATTGGGGTCCGGAGATAGAAAATACCACATGGGACAGATCCTCCAGATAGTTGGAGTGCAGCAGCCCGGCGGCAGAACCCATCACCTCGGCCAGCGGAGACTCGCCCAAGTTAACTGCAAGGGTGCGAGAAAAATACATCAGTTTTATACTAGACGTCACAAATATCGTAGCACATGCCAAGAGGCAACGATCTGAGCTCTACGCCAAGACTATACAAACTTGATCGTTTACGCCGGAATTGTCATCCAGAAGCATAAAAATTCAAGCCGGCAGTATACTGTCTGTGCTTTACGCCAGACTACCAAGGCTCGAGCTATTACGCCAGAATTTTTATCCACAAGCGTAAAAGTTCAAAATTATACAGTATACACCAAGTTTTCGGCAGTCAAAGCTTTTTACGCTCAACTGCAAAAATCTGGAGTTTTTACGCCGACACATTAGAAATGTGAGCATAAAAGATAAAACGTCTCCGTGCATCATCTTCCTCAAAGAGGCTATCAGCACAGAAGACGACCTAGCGCGGTCACGTTCAACGTGTGCGAAGGATTTTTCAGTCGTTCTCATTCGTCCCAAAAGCTCTACCTATCAGGCCGGGTGGACTGCTCATCGGCAGGATGCTCAACTCAGAATGGGGTTAGCTTTGTCCAACCGGAGGCACTCCTGCTTGGGCAGAAGAACGAGAAGAGGAATTAATCTTCTTTCCCTTAGAGGAGGAGGATTGCTTAGAGGCCATCACTGGAAACTTTGAAGACTCAGAGAAGACTCGGAGAAGAGCTCGAACAGTCGGAGGCTTTCTTTCGCAGAAGACGGATGATAAGTTTTTCTCTCAGAAAACTTAGGATATATATAGAGTTCGAATGGACTCCTCGGACCCCGAACCAAATATCCTAATTAAATATTCGGTTATGATTGGGTCCTACGTCAGCCTATTATTCAGAGAAGACGGACAGTCAGCGAATTCGAAAAGTTTTTCGCGCAAAGCAAGTCAGCAGTTCTTACGCTAAGGAGCTTTCTACGCTCGACAGCAACAGATCTACGGTTTCACGCTCGCAAGCTATAAGTCTATGGTTTTACGCCCGAATGCCTTTGTGCTCAGTAGCTTTTATGCTCGAGAGGCCATAATCCTACGACTTCATGCCAGCAGATAATAAATCGATGATCTCACGCTCGGTGGCGCTTAGTTTACGCTCAGAAGCAACAGATCCGCGACTTCACGCTCGGAAAAATTTTCTTTTCAGAAGCTACAAATCTACAGTTCTACGCTAAGGAGCTTTCTACGCTCGACAGCTACGAATCTACGGCTTTACGTTCGAGGGCTACAAGTCGGGTTTTACGCCCAGATGCCTTTGTGCTCAGTAGCTTTTATGCTCGAGAGGCTACAAACCTACGACTTCACGCTCAGGAACTACAAGTCTATGATTTCATGCTCGATGGTGTTTAGTTTATGCTCAGAAGCTGCAGACTAATGATTTTACGCTCTACGACTTCCCGCACATCTGAAGGATACGCCAGCCAAATCACGCGTACATCTGAACGGTCCTCAAAAGCGGTCAGTTGTAAAGAGTTCACACAGAGGATACTCGTTCTTGACCTCAAGATATCCCAAGTACCCAAAGCATACAAAGTTCAACATTGAAAAACTACTCTTCTTCATGGGTCGATTCGAAGTTCATCCAGACCCCAGTCTGAATATTTCATCTATCAAGAGGGCAACTCAGTTTGACAGCCATTTCTCGACCCTGTTCCAAGGGATTTTCGAGAAAACATCCTTGAAGATGATGTCTGAACAAAGAAATTATGTTCATCAGAAGCAGCAGTTCAGAATTTTACGCGGTTCCTTACTCCTAAAATAGCAGGACGGTTCGAACACTCGAATGCTAAAACGGCTTTCTACGTATCTATAGTTATGCGTAAAAGACAGAACATGACCTAGCACTCTTTCTAAACAGAGTCAGCGTAAAGAATCAGACGTATCGAAGCTACACATATTCAGACTTCACAGCAACGTATGGCAAGATGATCATATGCACGGAAGAAAGATGACTTTATTAAAAATAGAAAATCACGATTACATATGAGGGAAATCTAATCTACAAGGGTTTTTCTTCATTTTTATGATTACATAGGAGGGAAATACCGTCTGCCAAAGACTGCCCCATCGTCGGCTGAAGATCGCGCCCGAAATATGTTCTGACAGGTTCTTGCGCGGACGCCAAATCTTTATCTCTCCTCCAGCAGTTGGTCGGTTTCCACAACCGACTAGAATGGTGAATGAAGGGAGAGTACAAACTGGGCCTGCCTAAATTAGGCAGATCCCATGCTCCGTGCACCATGACAGATTGAGTTGAGGTATTTAACCCAACTCAATACCCGAGGTCAGAGCCTGTCGTTGCTCTCACCCCCGGAGGTAACGGGAGAAGGTGCCACTTGCAAGCGCCATGGTGGAAAATGATTCTTTCTCTCTCCCGGAGAACCACCATACAAAGTTGCTGATTATCCTGAGCAAAGGAGGCTATGATATCCTTCCATGATCCATCGTTGCAGATGAGACTTGCTCGAAGATGCCATCTTTTTTGGCTCCCTACATGCTGGAAGAAAATGGTCTTCTTCTTCCTCAGATCGACCCGACGGACTCCGGCGATCATCCTTGTATGGCGAAAGGGATGCCGAAAGAACAGGTTAAACTCCTCGGCCTTTTATAGGCGAGAGAGGTCACACCGGTCCCCAATAAATCTGCCATAAAGTCAGCATCGGCCATTTCAACGCTCCATTCAGAAACGTTTTGAGTTACGAGGAGCGGTTCATGCTTCATTCAAAGCATTCCAAATTCTGAAGAAATTTGAAAGCTTTGAAGGGGGTCTTGTAGAAGCATGAAAAATACGCTGGATAGCTCTACGCAATATGGCGATGCAGGACAGCGTAAGCAGGGGACCTCAAGGCCATCAAGAGTGCAACGATGCTTTTTTGCTGAGCACGGCATAAAATATGATGGGACCGTCCGCGTAAATGCAGTATATCCAAGCCGCTTCAGCGTAGACGGGGTGCTTTATCGCCTCCATGGCGTAAAACTCATCCGCTTTCATAGCAGCGTTAAAGCGTACGAGGAACGCTTTGTCTTCCCTAAAATGAACCTGTCAAGTCACGCAGTGAACCTGACATCTGACTCCTGACAAAAAGTGCTGCATGGCTACCCAGACGACGGCTGGAAAGATGGCAGACCACTCGGGACGCGCCCCACAGTATGATGGCGGATCTCTGCATTTAATGCAGAGGATTTGATTAAATATCACTGAACCGTCGTTTACTGACATCCCCTCAGCGGAGACTGCTTTTACGCATACAAGGGGATACGCTGCCTTATTTTACACAGGCAAACATGAACTGTTTATGCTCCGCGGAAGACAAACAGACTGCTACGTCAAAAGCTGCTCTTCGTACAGGGCTCGAGGCACGTCTCTGCACCGAATACTCAGAACGGTGGCAGGCCTTCGGAACACGCCTCGACAATTAATGATGATGGCGGATCTCTGCATTTAATGTGAGAGATTTGATTATATCTCCAAGAGCCGTGATTTTGGTTAAAGACGTCCACATCACCTCGGCTTCTACGCCCATTCAGCTTCTATGCTCGTTCGGCTTCTATGCTCATTCGGCCTCCTATGCTTATTCGGCTTCTATGCCATCAGGCTTCTACGCCTACTCGGCTTCTATGCCTACTTGGCTTCTACGCCATGGTGACAGACATTGGCTTCTATGCCAACCTCTTCTACACGAGGGATACCTACCTACGTGGTTTCTACGCCGTGATCTTCGTAGCGATTATACGCGTTTTGTCCCATAGTTGGACCCGCATCACATGCTCATTCAAAAGGTCATCTATACGCAGGCTTTGGTTATTTTAACAGTTATGTAAAAGGGTGTTGTACTTTCCACTACTCGGTTTCCACACCGATTGAGTGGTCACTGTCACCAAAACTCTATAAATAGAGACCTCTATCAACAGAGGAACTGGTCGAGACTTTAAAAATCGAACAAGGTCGAAACTTTGAAAGAAGATCGAACCACGGGTTAAAACATTGGAGATTGAGGAAAGATCGAAGAGCCTTTGAGTGAGAGAGAGAGAAGCATCCAGAGCTCAGGCAAAGAGTAGCGATCGACGACATTGGCATCGTGCATCCATCCTCTTTTGCCACCTACGAAGCAGCTTTCCATCTTCCACGACACTTCTTCACCATCGTGTAGTCCAAGGGCTAAAGTGATCGACTGCAGATCAGACACCTATAGCAATCATCTACCCAGATTAAATAAATTGTACTCCTACATCCTCGTATAGGATCAAATTATACAAGTTTGTTTGTAAACCAAAGAAAGCGGGTTTCGTGCAAACCTCGTATTGTATATATTTCATTCTTTCGTTTAATACCACAAACAATAGTGTTACCCGGTTATGGGCGTATATGCTTGTCGATACATCCGACAGAGCTTACTAGCTACGAGCTATCATGATCGGTGATGTAGTCAGCATATACTCCTGGCATCCAATTTACAGCTAATGCCAGGTACTTAGCCTCTGGCTTGATGCTACACTTTATACCTTTTACCTACCCATACGTACCAATGTTATCTTCAAGTGCATTTAACTTAGCTGGTTAGTTTACCCTAGAGTTTACATAGTATTTACTTTATGGCATATATTTTTGTATCTTGTTACGTCCCTCTGAGGATCTGGTTTCCTTCCAGATCTGGATGAGCACTTGTACCCGACCATCTACGGAGCAAGAGTAGAGACATAATTTGTGACTGAGGACTTTGAGACATTTCCAGAGGAGTTCCCATGATTTGGGTTACGCAGCTGTTTCGGGCTAGAGTATTCTTATCTAGCTAGTTGATACTCTAGTCTAGTTATCTTACTTCTTTCTGCACTTTTGTTCCATTGCTGTATTTCAGTGGATTTGTCCCCATCAGACTTTTCAGATGTATTATAGATATTCAGACTCTTTATATTTTATTTACCATTACTTGCTTCAGTCTTATTATATTGTATTTTGTGGATGAGATTAGACATTTATCTGCTACATGTTAGCATATTAGACTTGTTAGTATTTTAGGACAGCGTAGTACGGTTTGTCGGGTCCATTAAATTGGGTAATCTCTCGGAGTCATATTAGCTGGCCATTGCCACGTGGCCTGGTGTAAACTCCCTCACCTAAAATAGGTATTTTGTGTATATTTTATATTATTATATTTATTATAGATGTTGAATTTATTTAGAGTATTCTCTTAGCTAATTAGAAAATAAATTTTTTAGTATATTTACTTATATAAATATTTATTTAGAATTATTTTTAGGCTCTTTTAGATTATTGAGATTTTTTCATAATTTTTAGTTAATTAAAAACTAGTTACACTAATTTTCTAGGACTTTGAAGAATTTATTTTATAATCAAACTTAATTAAAAATATTCCAAAATTTTATTTTAGGTTCTAAATAGTCAAATATATTTTCTAGAATTTTCTGAAAATTTTCTGAATACTTTTAGTATTTATTGGGAGTTATTTAGACTAATAACTAATTTTTAGGACTTGTAGAATTTATTGTGCAAGCCAAGGAATATAGAATGGACCCACATTATTTTCTAGGGTTTATAATATTATTATATATTTTCTGGAATTATTTCAGAATTTTTGGAATAATGTTAGTATTTATTTTTAGTTAAATGAATAAAACTAATGTTTAGAGCTTCTCCTAATTATAGTAGTAAATTTATGAATATAAAATTGTCCCAAATATTTTTCTAGGGTTTATAGGTTCAAAATATATTTTATGTAATTTTTCTAGATTTTTATGATTATTTTTAATATTTATTTGGAGTTATTTAGATTTAAAATGACTTAAATAATATTTTGATAAAGGCAAATCAAAAACAAATAATATAACAAAAACCATCCAATCAGATTCTGACACGTGTTAGCCTATAAATATCCTTTCAGCCACAGGTACATCCTTATATATATATATTATTATAACCCTAATTATCCTATTATTATAGAGAGAGAGATTTTGGAGAATTGCCATCTAGGGTTCCTTCATCTTCCACAAGCCATTGCGCATAGCTCTGGACTCCAAACGAGGCCTATTTTCTTGCGTTAGAAAGATATTGAGGTTAGATTTCTGATTATATAATTTATTTTACGAAATTATGAGTGTTAAATTCTGAAAAATTCGTAGAGCACAGCATGTCCAAAAATAGACGTATTTCAATATTTTAGTGATTTCGGGAGAACCAGGAATCAGAATCATGAACCGTTTAAAGTTTTGAAAAGCTAATGTCGAGATCATTGACATATATTTTTCCAAGAATTTAATTCAAAGTATTTATATACTGTTAATTCTGTAGAACTTCTAGGTTAGAATTTAACCATCGGTGCACAATACAAAATTTGTATGTGCCATAATTTCCAAACGAATTTGAATTCGGACAAGTCGTAAATTCTAGCATATTTTTGACGCTGAAATCTACAAGAAATCATGCATGAAAATTGAGTTTGTGTCGGTTGACTTTCTGGTCAACAGATCGTCTCGATTTGCGTGCCATGAGTCTCGAGTTGATAAAATTTAGTTTCTTTGGACAAAATTTAGGAATTAACATAAAAATCAGAATAATAAGATTAAAATAGGATTTTAGAGTAATTATTCTAGAATTAAATAAATTAAAATAAATTATCTTTTGACGTGATAAATTTGTAATACATAGGCTATTTGGACTGTGACTTGGACTCTGATTCATACCAGCAGCAGGACCCCAGGCAAGATACCTTGCTAAATTGCTTACAGTATTTTGCATGCTTAGTATATTTCTGTATATTTATTGTATTTCTGTATATTTATTGCATGTGTAGTTCCTTTCTGTCATTACTATATATTAGATATGTTGACACACACATGGCACTTAGTATCATCGAGGACAATCATTAGGCGTATGGGCTTTTAACCACTCTGTTAAACCATAGTAACTAGCACGCACTATGGTGGTCGTGTCCGATGGTCGCTACCCCAGAGGTATGTCGATTGATGGAGTTCGAGGGTCGCTACCCCAGAGGTATGTCGGCTGATGATGTCCACTGACGAGTGTGAGGTTGTGAGGATTAGATCGAGTAGCCTACCATTGCCTATACATCGAAAAGTTGTCCTTATTTGCATTCATATAGATGGTCTTGTACAGCGTACTTATTTATTTTCAAATTATATGCATGTTTACTGTATTCAAATTGGCTCATATTTTCTGTATCTTGTTACGTCCCTCTGAGGACCTGGTCCGCTGCCAGGTATATCTATTCTTGAGTATTTTCAGGAGCATAGATTGGATGGCTATATATGTTTCGTGGTTGTCCTCTCTTCGAGCCCGTGATTACTAGATGGTGTTCTTATATGGTGTTGTTGTGTTGTACTTATTTTAATATTTGCTCTTACATTCGAGTTGGTAGTGGATTTATTTCCATCCAACTATCATCCTTAGATATTTATGTTGACATCTAGTTATATAGATGCTGGTTATTATTTATATTGATTTTCTGTGGATGAGATTTAGATTGTACCCTATGACTTGTGACATATGTTTATACCACTTGTGGATTGATTTTCATATTACAGCGTACGTGTGGATTATGGTGTCCATATATTGGAGTTACCATATCCATGCGGCTGGCATGCTTACGTGTTCCTAGTCCTAGGTATTTTGGGACTGGGGCGTGACATGTTTTTGTGGTGGCCCATGCAGGTCGAGAGCATATTGTCTCGGTTACATTACTGTACCGAACAAGCCTGCACCTAGGACTAGAGTATAGGATCTCATCCACAATTGACTATGACTCATCTTTCTTCTAATCTATTATATTTGAATAATTGCATCCTGCTTGATTCCTGTACTCCTATAATAGTTCCTTTAGTATAGTCTCTCCTAGAATATAGAAGTTCCTGTTGTTAGATGATAAGTATGGTAACCTTCCTATTAAGAGTATAACTAGAGTGCTGACATACCACTAAGTTTAGGATGTCTAGTGAACCCTAGAATTCCTTATCTCTAGAATTGGTTTACCATTACCTCCTGATGTGTTATAAGGACTTGAGAGTAGTATAGACACTACTAGAGTTAGCTAGAAGTTTACCATTATGGTTGCCCCTAGCATTGAGAAACCAATAGAAAACTAAAGTGAATATTAGGACTGAACCTAACCCATGCCGTTAGATGAGTATTGGAGAACCATAAATTTAGATTCTTGTCTTGAGATAAGCAGACAGTACCTTAGAAAGACAAGAGCAATGCATAGAATATTTTCCTAATCATACCTCAAACACAGAAACTAGCATACCCCTTTTCCTTGGAAAACCATGATGCTATCTAGAGCCCCTCTATTTTCATATATTGTTCCCCTGTGACCATAGCGTTCGCTAATTGTGCGACAATCAAAATTACGTTCTTCTTTTCTTTATCTTTCAACTCGTGCCACCTGACACTTCTGATAGTAGGCCAAGTAATTTATTTCTTTGTTAAGGACACATAGTTTGCTAGGATTATAGTTGTAATCTTGAATTTTGAAATTGTGTGCTTAGTAGTTAGAACTTGATAGTTAAGTTATTCTTGTAGATTGAGACCTGGTGCTTATCCTTTAGTTTTAAATTGCGTAACTTGTACCACACCTAAATACGAGTTATATTCCCTTTCCCTTGAGGCCAGTAACTGTCCCATTCTTACTATTGACACTTGCACTATGACTAAGAGTTAAGACGACCATGACCTATATAATATAAGAGGATACCCTAACAAGTACCAAGTCCCCTTCTCGAAGACCTTAACAGGAGCTTCTACGGTACCCTTAAGACTGTCACAATATTAGTTTATTATTTTAAGTTGGGTAGTATACCTCACAACCTAGTATCACATAGTCTTTTGACCTATTATTGAAGTATGATTGAACAACATTAATTGTATACTAGCATAAGACGACAGTGGTTATTCAGACAATAGAAGTTAGAGGTCCTTGCCCACATTTGGTCGACTAGCGACATAGACAAGGAGGTTGTATGATAACTGTAGGGATTGTAGAGTCTTTTATTATTGTTGCTTAGTTGTTTTGTTTTGTGAACTTGAATTAATTTGTACCTCCTTTCATCATCATCTAGCGTACTTATATTTGCTGTACTACCTTGACTTATGCTGCTATTATAGCCTAGTTTTGCAAGCTTACTCTTTTATCGAGCTTGATTATGAGATATGTATTATTGGGGACGCCTACTAATATATTTCAGAATCAGTGTATTAAGGTCTAGCTAACCTTAGTGTGCTTGATTCGCCCTTCGTAATACTACTTTACGTGGATTGAGATATGTAGTGATTGGTAGACGAATATACTTGCCCCTAGATATGTCTGAGCGGATCGTATCGGTTACATAACTGTACTAATACGAGCATGTGAATAGGAATTACCAAAATAGGACTTCAATCCACAACTGCTTTGACAATTCCTATTTGAATTCTTTAAACGCCTTGATCCCGATACTTCTATTCTATTACCTCGCCCTTGAACTCTTTATTATTGATCTCCGTCTTCCCTTATTTCGGAAAGACGAAACCTCGTGCTTGGTATAAGTTTGATACACAGAGAGTACTAGATATACCCCATAGGCCGATCACATACTTGAGGATTATTCTTTCGTAATTAAGGATATATCACATATGATATAATCGGCGTTGAAGTTTTGAGGATTGAATGACATGAGTAAATAAATTAAGGAATATTTTTCTTAAAGTATATAGCCTTCTATGATAGATGGGTAAATTCTAAGTTGGGTAGCAGTGCATTGCCAACTTGAGAGGAATTTCTTTTAGATTGTGATCAAGTAAGATTAGATTGGGAGATTCAAGTCATTTTAATTTTGAGAAATTTTAAAAGAAGGATTAAGATAATGAGGATTTAACGAATTTTAAAATCTTGATATTGCGACCAAATATTTATACTTTGAACACATGATTTAAATTTTGAATATTGAAGAATGAATCATCGATTTAAATTTTGAGAATAAATATAAAATTTTAGACTTGAACAATTGGTGAATTAGATTTAAATTTTATAATTTGATAATTTGAATTAAAAGTTCAATTTTGATTGTTGGGTCACCTATTTGAAATATTGAGGATGTAAATTGAGTTTAAATATTTGAAGAGTACAAAATTCTTAATTTGAGAATAGGAATAAGATTTGATTAGAATTGTTTATTGTTCAAAGTCTAGAGGAGATTATGATAGTTGGAAATGGTGATATAAATTTTGATGTGGGATGTCATATAGACTTGAGTTAGATTTGAATGTTGATTATTTAAAAAAAATCGAGAAGAGATTACGACAGGTTGAATTTTGATTTAAACAGTAGTTATCTTAATTTTGAAGTGATCGCGATAGATTTGAATAGATTTTGTTATTTAAATTTTTGGAAGAGATTGCGATTGACGTACCTTATGTACGAATGTGAAAGATTTAACAAATTATGCCTTATTTTAATTTCGAGGACAAAATTGTTTTAAGTTGGGTAGATTGTAAACTCTCTCACCTAAAATAGGTATTTTGTGTATATTTTATATTATTATATTTATTATAGATGTTGAATTTATTTAGAGTATTCTCTTAGCTAATTAGAAAATAAATTTTTTAGTATATTTACTTATATAAATATTTATTTAGAATTATTTTTAGGCTATTTTAGATTATTGAGATTTTTTCATAATTTTTAGTTAATTAAAAACTAGTAACACTAATTTTTTAGGACTTTGAAGAATTTATTTTATATTCAAACTTAATTAAAAATATTCCAAAATTTTATTTTAGGTTCTAAATAGTCAAATATATTTTCTAGAATTTTTTGGGAATTTTCTGAATACTTTTAGTATTTATTGGGAGTTATTTAGACTAATAACTTATTTTTAGAACTTGTAGAATTTATTGTGCAAGCCCAGGAATATAGAATGGACCTACATTATTTTCTAGGATTTATAATATTATTATATATTTACTGGAATTATTTCAGAATTTTTGGAATAATGTTAGTATTTATTTTTAGCTAAATGGATAAAAATAATGTTTAGAGCTTCTCCTAATTATAGTAGTAAACTTATGAATATAAAATTATCCCAAATATTTTTTTAGGGTTTATATGTTCAAAATATATTTTATGTAATTTTTCCAGATTTTTATGATTATTTTTAATATTTATTTGGAGTTATTTAGATTTAAAATGACTTAAATAATGTTTTGATAAAGGCAAATCAAAAACAAATAATATAACAAAAACCATCCAATCAGATTCTGACACGTGTCAGCCTGTAAATATCCTTTCAGCCGCAGGTACATCCCTATATATATATATATATATATATATTATTATAACCCTAATTATTCTATTATTTTAGAGAGAGAGATTTTGGAGAATTGCCATCTAGGGTTCCTTCATCTTCCACAAGCCATTGCGCATAGCTCTGGACTCCAAACGAGGCCTAGTTTCTTGCGTTAGAAAGATATTGAGGTTAGATTTCTGATTATATAATTTATTTTACGAAATTATGAGTGTTAAATTCTAAAAAATTCGTAGAGCACAACATGTCCAAAAATAGACGTATTTTAATATTTTTGCGATTCCGGGAGAACCAGGAATCAGAATCATGAACCGTTTAAAGTTTTGGAAAGCTAATGTCGAGATCATTGACATATATTTTTCCAAAAATTTAGTTTGAAGTATTTATATACTATTAATTTTGTAGAACTTCTAGGTTAGAATTTAACTATCGGTGCACAATACAAAATTTGTGTCGGATGACTTTTTGGTCAACAGATCGTCTCGGTTTACGTGCCATGAGTCCCGAGTTGATAAAATTTAGTTTCTTTGGACAAATTTAGGAATTAACATAAAAATCAGAATAATAAGATTAAAATAGGATTTTAGAGTAATTATTCCAGAATTAAATAAATTAAAATAAATTATCTTTTGACGTGATAAATTTGTAATACATAGGCTATTTGGACTGTGACTTGGACTCTGATTCATACCAGCAGCAGGATCCCAGGCGAGATACCTTGCCAAATTGCTTACAGTATTTTGCATGCTTAGTATATTTCTGTATATTTATTGTATTTCTGTATATTTATTGCATGTGTAGTTCCTTTCTGTCATTACTATATATTAGATATGTTGACACACACATGGCACTTAGTATCATCGAGGATAATCATTAGGCGTATGGGCTTTTAACCACTCTGTTAAACCATAGTAACTAGCACGCACTATGGTGGTCGTGTCCGATGGTCGCTACCCCAGAGGTATGTCGATTGATGGAGTCCGAGGGTCGCTACCCCAGAGGTATGTCGGCTGATGATGTCCACTGACGAGCGTGAGGTTATGAGGATTAGATCGAGTAGCCTACCCTTGCTCATACGTCAAAAAGTTGTCCTCATTTGCATTCATATAGATGGTCTTGTACAGCGTACTTATTTATTTTCAAATTATATGCGTGTTTACTGTATTCAAATTGGCTCGTATTTTCTGTATCTTGTTACGTCCCTCTGAGGACCTGGTCCGCTGCCAGGTGTATCTATTCTTGAGTATTTGCAGGAGCACAGATTGGATGGCTATATATGTTTCGTGGATGTCCTCTCTTCGAGCCCGTGATTGCTAGATGGTGTTCTTATATGGTGTTGTTGTGTTGTACTTATTTTAATATTTGCTTTTACATTCGAGTTGGTAGTGGATTTGTTTCCATCCAACTATCATCCTTAGATATTTATGTTGACATGTAGTTATATAGATGCTGGTTATTATTTATATTGATTTTCTGTGGATGAGATTTAGATTGTACCCTATGACTTGTGATATATATTTATACCACTTGTGGATTGATTTTTATATTACAGCGTACGTGTGGATTTTGGTGTCCATATATTGGAGTTGCCATATCCATGCGGCTGGCATGCTTATGTGTTCGTAGTCCTACGTATTTTGGGACTGGGGCGTGACACCTGGTCCCGTGTATTTTGGGACTAGGGCGTGACAGAGAGACTGCAGGTGGAGGCAGCAAGGAGCATGATGTATGACATTGATTTGACATGGTTCGGGATAAACTCGAGGATCTCAGCACATGGAATTACTTGGAAAGCTTTTAAGGAGCTTTCCAAGGAAAAATTATCTCCAGACATGGATATGACTTCTCTAGAGACCAAGTTTCAGTACCTCGTCCAGGGTAGCATGACAGTGGATGAGTACTGTCACGACCCGCACCCGGTGTAAGGGTACTAGTCGGAAACAACGCCCAGCCTACGCCGCAGAATCGGTGGTAGAACGCTGTCTAGATAATCTATCTAATATAAGGAACCACCAATAATGATAAAATACTCAATCACAGAACTAAAACAGAATGAGCACGAATCAGATAAAGAATAGAATAGTCACAATACAACTCATGAGTCTAAAATAATACATCAATGAGTCTGAAGAAAACAGAAATAAGCTGGAGACAAATCCAGTACAAAAGAATACTACAAAACTATAAAGCTACAACTCCAGGGTCAACTGTCTCAGTTGGGATAAGTCCCTCTTGAGCCAGGGTCTCAGAATCTAAACCCACAACATCCTGGGGTCCATAGTAGGTAGGGTACTCCTCAGTGTCATCTGGAAAAATATTTCCAGTCAGGAAGGAGCAGAGTACAACCCTAACAGCAGTTCTCAAATAATGATAAAAACTATGTAACAGTAAATAGCTGTGGATAAATAAGATGCATAAATAGATACAAGAAATGTATAGACAATAAGGAAGTACTGGAAAGAAATACAATAATGAATAATATACTGATGGAACAAGAATACTAATGACTAAGTGTGTGAGTACTAGTTTTAACATGTGATCGGCTTGGGAACTTGCACAAGAGTATAATGGCCTGGCTGATTATACGTGCGGTGTATGATCAACACTCACAAGGAATAAGACATGCACAAGGAGGGTATGATCACATATCTATACTAAAATACTCCCCACCCCCGACTGGTATAATAGATCCAACCACGGTACATTATGGCACGAGATTCCCCAAGAAGAGAGCGACTCCTCCCAAAAATCAGTGTCTGTACATGTACAAGATAACCAATGAAACAATACTTGCACCATATACACCATATACCAAGGAATAACATCTCATGACGAGATCCGGATATACCAATCCGTGTAACAATAGTGTCAAGAGAACATGTAAATCTACACTAGATACAACGAACATAGAGGATATCATAAATGAGAAACTATCAGAGAATGTACTCGCCTGAAGTCCAATGAACAGTCTCACAAATGTCTGACTCGGTGCCTCGAAGACCTAGATATGGAATACAATATTAAAACAAGGTCCCGGAAAGAGAACAAGTCAAACTAGACAACTTCTAGGTCAATAACTCAATTCTAAGGCAAAAGTCAACTCTAAAGTCCACTAAAGTCAAACATGGTCAAACCCAAAGTCAACCTCACAAAACATCCATAAAATAATATAAAAATAAAATACAACAATATAGGAATCAAATTAGATTCCAAAAGAAACTCACACAAAGTATACTAATAATACAATTAATATATACCTTAAAAATATATATATACAACCCAATATTCATATAATTAAAATACTATATTATAACAATTATTATACCTCACAAAACACATATATATATACATATAAATATATACAAATACAATATATAATATATACATTAATCTGTCAAAGCGTCATTGAAAACAGTGAGCTAAGAAAACAATTTAATCAAAACGGCTAATAGTGACAGTTTCGTCTGTCACCGAAAAACTGTCGCAGAAAAAACTGAATACAATTCCTACTGCCGACTGGATCGCTGACAGTTTAAAACCGTCGCAGAAAGACTGTCGCGGAAAATCCGCTCAGACCCGCCCACTACTAATTAATAACAGATTTGTCATTAAATGCATTTAAATGCACAGAGTTACAGCGGCTGCTGTATCGGCTAATTAATGACAGTTTTACTGTCATTAATTCGCTGTTACTAAAACAATCAATATATATATATATATATATATATATATATATATATATATAACAATATATATATACACAATAAAGTCACAATACAATATAATTAAATAACTAATAATTATATACTTATATATATACACATCTACACTTATAATTAAATACCAATTGTTACAAACTCATGTACATATTAATGTACATATTTTATATGGCTAGAAGCACACCTAAAATATATATAAAATATATACATTAATATACAATAAGTTCATAATAATTATAAATAATACAATTACACAATCAAACACATAAATATATTTTATAAAATATTTTATGTATAAATTATATTATTTAATAAGTAGTAACATATATATTTGCATGCAAGAAAGCTACATATTATATTGTACATTATACTAGCACACACAAAATATAGATCTATGCTACAATAATTACTATAATAAATACACAAAATAAATATATAATATCCATATATATTTACTAATTATAAATGAAAAAATTGAACCATAATTAATTAGATCTATGCAAAATACACACAATTGGAGAGTATCTCACCGTATCCCACTAGATCTAGGATACGCATGCGACACGAGTCCAACACACAACCAAGTGCACCCCGAAGGACACAAACAAATCACAAATAATATTTATGAACAAATCAAAGTGTCAAAAGTAGATCTATGTGTCCGTGTGAAAATACGACATGTTCAAAGCCCCGTGTAGGAGAAAAACTCCCAAATGACACGTATCACCAAATAGTTGGGATACGAACCACAAGTATCCCAATATGGACATGACACTAGTCTCAAACACAAATCTCATGTCCAATTGATCTATAGGATCAATTGACACACACCACAAAATGTAAATTTGGAATTCCAACAAAATTGATACAAAAAGCACAATAACTTTCTCCATGGGTCTCCTATGAACACAAAACAAAGCCCTATGGGTAGTACATACATATAGGTTGATTTTACATGATTAAATCCTAGATTTAGAAGCTATTTAAATGGGAAAAATCTGAATTATACCTATTGGGAGATGGATTCCCAATGAAATCTCCAATTGAGATGAACTTGCTTCCAAATTATAGATCCTTGCTCCTCTTTGTAGATCCTTGCTTCCTTCTTCTAGATCCTTACTTTCTTCTTCTCTAATGGTGAATTGGAAAGAATTTGTAATGAAATTGGTAGGGAATTTGATTGGGAATGGAGGGAATTTGGTAGTGGAAAAATTCTAGATCTAGATTTGGAATGAAATGAGAGGAGAGAGAAATTTCCCCCCCTCATTAATAGGCCGACCATAGCCCCTCCCCCAAGCAATTGTAAAATGTCCAATGTACCCCTTGGGGCCTCTCATGAAGAAATAATTAAGGAAGGAAGCTTCTAGTCTAATCATTTAATTAATTTAATCCATCTCCTTAACTATGGGCTTTCTAAATGGGCCAAGTCTAACTAGTTAATTCATGTTGGTCCATGGGTCCAAACTAAACTAGTTGGGTCCACTAAAATAAGTCCAAAATAATTAAATAACATCCAACAATAATTAAATAATACAACAAAATTATTATTTACCATGCACAATATTTATTTAAATAGGAAATTACCAAAATACCCTTTTCTAGAAAATGTGGTAGTGACAAGTCTACCCTCCTTAAAATAATTTCGTCCTCAAAATTCAAAGACGAAAACTACCCCCAGAAAATCACAGAACATAACTAAAGAATCACAACTAACTAATGAACAGAACATAACAATGAACAGAACATAACTAGAAAATAACATACCTCAAGGTACAAACAAATATGGATAACGCTCTCGCATTTTATCCTCTCTCTCCCAGGTAGACTCCCCCGGAGAGTGATGCCTCCATACGACGCGCACCAAAGGAATAGTCTGGTTCCTCAGCACATTCTCTCTCTGATCCAGAATCCCAACTGGATGCTCTGGATAGCTAAGAGTAGGGCCCACCTCTATCTCTGAGTGATCTAATACATGACTAGGATCTGCCACGTATCGTCTCAACTGCGACACATGAAACACATTATGCACTCCCTCCAATGCAGGTGGCAAGTCTAGTCTATAAGCAACTGCACCGACCCTCTCTAGAATAGTGAAAGGTCCAATGAATCGCGGACTAAGCTTTCCGCCTCCACCGAAGCGAATCGTGCCTCGTGTCGGAGAAATCCTTCGAAACACCAAACCACCCACCTAGAACAAAACACCACCTTAAGAAATTAATCTATAACAAACAACCAAGAACAAACAAAAATCTAAACTATACCTCGAACTCCAAAGGTCTCCGATGGCTATCGGCCCAATGTCGCTGTCTGTCCTGCGCCACTCAAAGTCTGTCTCTGATCAACTGAACCTTCTCTGCTGCATCCACAACCATCTCTGGCCCAAGCAAAACTCTCTCTCCAACATCATCCCAAGACAAAGGAGTACGACACCTCCGACCATATAGAGCTTCAAAAGGTGACATCTCTATACTGGCCTGGTAACTGTTGTTGTAAGCAAACTCTACCAAATGGAGATGGTCCTCCCAAGAACCCCCAAAATCTAGTACACAAGTGCGCAGCATATCCTCGAGAGTCTGAATAGTCCTCTCTGACTGCCCATCTGTCTGGGGATGATATGCAGTACTGAACTTGAGCTGAGTGCCCAAACTTTCCTGCAAACTTCTCCAGAAATGAGAAGTGAAACGACTATCCCGATCTGAGACTATGCTGACGGAAACTCCATGTATCCTAACGATCTGCCTCACATACATCTCTGCCAGCTTCTCCGTAGACAAACCCACCTTGAAAGGCAAAAAGTAGGCCGACTTGGTCAACCTATCAACAATGACCCAAATCGCGTCTTTCCTTCCTGGAGATCGTGGAAGTCCGGACACAAAATCTATAGTAATGTGTTCCCACTTCCACTCTGAAATGGGTAATGGCTGAAGTAAACCTCCTGGCCTCTGCCTCTCGGCTTTCACCTGCTGGCACACTAAGCATCTGGATACAAACTGTGCCACTTCCCTCTTCATGCCATACCACCACACACTCTCTCGCATATCCCGATACATCTTGTTAGCACCTGGATGTATGGAATACTGAGAGCGATGCACTTTCTGCAACACCTCCTCACGCAACTCCCCACTAGGCACACATAATCTAACTCCATGCCTCAAAGATCCATCCTCTGCAATAGTGAAATCATCCTCCAATCCTGCTCTCACCTGAGCTCTGATACTCCTCAAGGATACATCATCATACTGCGCTGCCTTGATCCTATCCATCAAATCTGAATGTATCTGCAATCCCCACATCTGCATAGCACCACCAGAAACAATCACCTCAATGCCCAAGCTCTCCAAGTCCTCCAACAAATATCGATCATGTGTCAAGAACATAGCTACCGGATACCTGCTCAAAGCATCGGCAACTACATTGGCTTTTCCAGGATGATATTGCAAAGAGATATCAAAATCCTTCATCAGTTCCAACCACCGACGCTGCCTCATGTTCAACTCCTTCTGCGTGAAAACGTACTTCAAGCTTTTGTGGTCTGTGAAGATCTTCACACGCTCTCCGTACAAATAATGTTTCCACAACTTCAGGGCGAATATGACTGCTGCCAACTCCAAATCATGGGTAGGATAGTTCTTTTCATAAGGACGCAATTGCCTGGATGCATAGGCAATCACTTTCCCATGCTGCTGAAGAACACAACCTAAACCCTTCCCCAATGCATCACTATAAATAGTGAAACCTCCGGACCCTGATGGCAACGTCAAAATAGGAGCAGACGTCAACCTCTTCTTCAACTCCTGAAAAGCAGCCTGGCAATCCTCCGTCCAAAAAAACTCCACATCCTTCCTTGTGAGTCTGGTCATCGGTTCGGCAATCCTTGAAAAATCTTGCACAAACTTTCTGTAGTAGCCTGCCAATCCCAAGAAACTCCTGATCTCTGCTACCGAACTCGGAGTCTTCCAAGATTCCACTTCTGAAATCTTCTTCGGATCCACTGAAATACCATCACCAGTCACAACATGTCCCAAGAATTCTACCTTGTCCAAGAAAAACTCACATTTGGACAACTTTCCATACAACTTCTCCTTACTCAGCACATCCAACACAATCCTCAAATGCTCCTCATGCTCCTCCGGTGTCTTCGAGTATATGAGTATGTCGTCGATGAACACCACCACGAACTTGTCAAGGTACTGGTGGAACACCTTGTTCATCAAGTTCATAAATACCGCCGGTACATTAGTCAAACCAAAGGGCATCACCATAAACTCGAACTGACCATACCGAGTCCTAAAAGCAGTCTTCGGTATATCCTCCGGCTTCACCTTCACCTGATGGTAGCCTGATCTCAAATCTATCTTAGAAAATAACTTCGCACCACTCAACTGATCAAACAGATCATCAATCCGTGGCAAAGGATACTTATTCTTGATAGTGAGATTATTCAAAGTCCTGTAATCAATGCACATACGCACCGATCCATCCTTCTTTGGTACAAACAATACCGGGGCTCCCCATGGTGAAGAACTCGATCTGATAAACCCCTTATCCTGCAATTCGTCCACCTGCTTCTTCAACTCGACCAGCTCGCTGTTGTTTACTCTATAGACATGCTGCGAAATTGGTTCTGCACCTGGCACCAAGTCTATAGAAAATTCAACATCTCGATCTGGCGACAATCCTGGCAATTCCTCAGGAAACACATCCAAGAATTCTGCTATCAACGGATGCGGCAACTCCTTGTCTTCCACCATAGCTCCACAAATAATGCCTTCTCCCTACTCTGCAGCTCCTCTAGCAAACTCGAACTCTGGCTCTCCTGGCGAACCAAACAAAACTCTACCTCCTCTACAATCTATGCTAGCACGGTGCCTACTCAACCAATCCATCCCGAGTACAATATCGTGGCTCGGAAGTGGCATTACAAGTAGAGACGCACTCAACTCCCGTCCTCCCAGAGTAACTCTCTGATCCTTGCAAATATCATTAACCAGGATAATGCCTCTCCCGGTCATGATCTTGCAAGTCCTAAGCAAAGACTCAGCTACCAAACCATGCTTTAGAGCAAAAGAAACAGATACAAAACTATGGGAAGCACCACTATCAAACAAAGCTAAAGCTGGAATGGAATCAAGAAGAATAGAACCTGCGATGACATCTCCGGTGGGTTCCTCCTCTTCGACGGTCATAGCAAACGCTCGTCCCTGCCGAGCACCTCCCTGCTGATGCTGGACAAAACGCTGCTGCTGTGTCGGAAGCGGTCCCCTCGGTTGTGCTGCAGGTGGTCTCGTCTGTGCCCTCGGAGCTGGAGCTGCTCCCTGAACTGCACGACGAGGACACTCCCTCAATTGATGTCCTTTAGTACCACAATACAAACAAACTCCTAGCCTCTTTCTGCAAACTTCCCAGATATGGCCGGGCTTCTTGCAGAAGTTGCATAGAGCTTGCTGTAACTGTCTCTGCTGCTGAGGTGCCTGGTGAAAAGGCGCTCTAGCTGGAGTCTGGTTCTGCTGTGGCTGTTGGAAAGGTCTGGACTGGAAATGAGGACGTTTGGCAGATACTGCACTGCCGTTGGCCCCCAGAAAAGAATCACGGTCTCTCTTGGTCTTTAAACCCAGATCCCGCTCAACCTTGCGTGCCTCCACAAGTATCTCCGAGTATGTCTCATAAAAAGACGGAATGAGAATCTTCACTTCCCAGTTTAGACCCTCTCGAAAACGAATAGCTCGAACCTCCGGCTTCCTCACCAGATACTCTGTAAATCGGCTCAGCCTACCGAACTCCGTAGCGTATTCCTCCACAGACATGCTCCCCTGAATGAGACTCTCAAATTGTCTCCCCAAGTCAAGCCTGTCTATCCGAGCGAAAAACTTCTTCTTGAAAAGGTCCTTGAATACCTCCCAAGATTGTCCTGCGTCAACCAGAACCGGCTCATTCCTGAACCAAGTACGAGCGACGTCGAACAGTTGAAGTCCTACTGCCTCAATCTTCAGATCTTCAGAAAGATGGGACACCCTCATAAGACGCTCAATGTCCTCGAGCCAATCATCAGCATAGACGATGCCCTCCGTCCCTTTGAAAACCCTAGGCTCCAGTTTTTTGAAGTCCTGAATGTTGCCTGGCCGAAGCTGAGCAACTTGAGGAACAACCTGTTGCTGGATCGGAACTCCTCTCTCGACTACAGCACGAGCAAGCTGATGAGCACTCTCGATGCCCTGCCGTAGAACGTCGGTCTGCCTCTGATGTGCCTCCGACTGAGCCCTCTGTGCCTCGAGCATCTCACGAAATAGTGTAAACATCTGTGACGCCTCTGCTGGCACAGGAGGTGGAGGTGGAAGCCCCTCAGATACAGCTGGCACAGTCCTCTGAGTAGGTGGTGGACCTCCGAAAGCAGCTGACACTCCAATCACCGGAGAAGTGACTGGTGCAGGCCCTCGGGATGTCGCAGACCTCTCAGAAACTGATCTCCCTTGCTGTGATCTAGTCTTAGGCGGCATCCTGAGACAAAGCGAAAGAAAGAATCAATATGGCACAAGATGTAAGACATCAAGGAAAGGACAGTTTAAGGGATCAAGTACCAATATCAAAGGAGAATAGTTGAATCAAAAGAATTTTCCTAGATGTGATTGAGTATCTCAGCCTATATCCTATATCTTATCGCAGGCTCGCAGTAGTACAACTAAATTGTCGCACTACCACGACATCACATACTTGTGAAGCTTGACCTGTATGGGCCACCACCAAAAATGTGTCACGACCCGTACCCGGTGTAAGGGTACTAGTCGGAAACAACGCCCAGCCTACGCCGCAGAATCGGCGGTAGAACGCTGTCTAGATAATCTATCTAATATAAGGAACCACCAATAATGATAAAATACTCAATCACAGAACTAAGACAGAATGAGCACGAATCAGATAAAGAATAGAATAGTCACAATACAACTCATGAGTCTAAAATAATACATCAATGAGTCTGAAGAAAACAGAAATAAGCTGGAGACAAATCCAGTACAAAAGAATACTACAAAACTATAAAGCTACAACTCCAGGGTCAACTGTCTCAGTTGGGATAAGTCCCTCTTGAGCCAGGGTCTCAGAATCTAAACCCACAACATCCTGGGGTCCATAGTAGGTAGGGTACTCCTCAGTGTCATCTGGAAAAATATTTCCAGTCAGGAAGGAGCAGAGTACAACCCTAACAGCAGTTCTCAAATAATGATAAAAACTATGTAACAGTAAATAGCTGTGGATAAACAAGATGCATAAATAGATACAAGAAATGTATAGACAATAAGGAAGTACTGGAAAGAAATACAATAATGAACAATATACTGATGGAACAAGAATACTAATGACTAAGTGTGTGAGTACTAGTTTTAACATGTGATCGGCTTGGGAACTTGCACAAGAGTATAATGGCCTGGCTGATTATACGTGCGGTGTATGATCAACACTCACAAGGAATAAGACATGCACAAGGAGGGTATGATCACATATCTATACTAAAATACTCCCCACCCCCGACTGGTATAATAGATCCAACCACGGTACATTATGGCACGAGATTCCCCAAGAAGAGAGCGACTCCTCCCAAAAATCAGTGTCTGTACATGTACAAGATAACCAATGAAACAATACTTGCACCATATACACCATATACCAAGGAATAACATCTCATGACGAGATCCGGATATACCAATCCGTGTAACAATAGTGTCAAGAGAACATGTAAATCTACACTAGATACAACGAACATAGAGGATATCATAAATGAGAAACTATCAGAGAATGTACTCGCCTGAAGTCCAATGAACAGTCTCACAAATGTCTGACTCGGTGCCTCGAAGACCTAGATATGGAATACAATATTAAAACAAGGTCCCGGAAAGAGAACAAGTCAAACTAGACAACTTCTAGGTCAATAACTCAATTCTAAGGCAAAAGTCAACTCTAAAGTCCACTAAAGTCAAACATGGTCAAACCCAAAGTCAACCTCACAAAACATCCATAAAATAATATAAAAATAAAATACAACAATATAGGAATCAAATTAGATTCCAAAAGAAACTCACACAAAGTATACTAATAATATAATTAATATATACCTTAAAAATATATATATACAACCCAATATTCATATAATTAAAATACTATATTATAACAATTATTATACCTCACAAAACATATATATATATACATATAAATATATACAAATACAATATATAATATATACATTAATCTGTCAAAGCGTCACTGAAAACAGTGAGCTAAGAAAACAATTTAATCAAAACGGCTAATAGTGACAGTTTCGTCTGTCACCGAAAAACTGTCGCAGAAAAAACTGAATACAATTCCTACTGCCGACTGGATCGCTGACAGTTTAAAACCGTCGCAGAAAGACTGTCGCGAAAAATCCGCTCAGACCCGCCCACTGCTAATTAATGACAGATTTGTCATTAAATGCATTTAAATGCACAGAGTTACAGCGGCTGCTGTATCGGCTAATTAATGACAGTTTTACTGTCATTAATTCACTGTTACTAAAACAATCAAAATATATATATATATATATATATATATATATATATAACAATATATATATACACAATAAAGTCACAATACAATATAATTAAATAACTAATAATTATATACTTATATATATACACATCTACACTTATAATTAAATACCAATTGTTACAAACTCATGTACATATTAATGTACATATTTTATATGGCTAGAAGCACACCTAAAATATATACATTAATATACAATAAGTTCATAATAATTATAAATAATACAATTACACAATCAAACACATAAATATATTTTATAAAATATTTTATGTATAAATTATATTATTTAATAAGTAGTAACATATATATTTGCATGCAAGAAAGCTACATATTATATTGTATATTATATTAGCACACACAAAATATAGATCTATGCTACAATAATTACTATAATAAATACACAAAATAAATATATAATATCCATATATATTTACTAATTATAAATAAAAAAATTGAACCATAATTAATTAGATCTATGCAAAATACACACAATTGGAGAGTATCTAACCGTATCCCACTAGATCTAGGATACGCATGCGACACGAATCCAACACACAACCAAGTGCACCCCGAAGGACACAAATAAATCACAAATAATATTTATGAACAAATCAAAGTGTCAAAGGTAGATCTATGTGTCTGTGTCAAAATACGACATGTTCAAAGCCCCGTGTCGGAAGAAAATCCCCAAATGACACGTATCACCAAATAGTTGGGATACGAACCACAAGTATCCCAATATGGATACGACACTAGCCTCAAACACAAATCTCATGTCCAATTGATCTATAGGATCAATTGACACACACCACAAAATGTAAATTCGGAATTCCAACAAAATTGATACAAAAAGCACCATAACTTTCTCCATGGGTCTCCTATGAACACAAAACAAAGTCCTATGGGTAGTACATACATATAGGTTGATTTTACATGATTAAATCCCAGATTTAAAAGCTATTTAAATGGGAAAAATCTGAATTATACCTATTGGGAGATGGATTCCCAATGAAACCTCCAATTGAGATGAACTTGCTTCCAAATTGTAGATCCTTGCTCCTCTTTGTAGACTCTTGCTTCCTTCTTCTAGATCCTTGCTTTCTTCTTCTCTAATGGTGAATTGGGAAGAATTTGGAATGAAATTGGTAGGGAATTTGATTGGGAATGGAGGGAATTTGGTAGTGGGAAAATTCTAGATCTAGATTTGGAATGAAATGAGAGGAGAGAGAAATTTCCCCCCCTCATTAATAGGCCGGCCATAGCCCCTCCCCCAAGCAATTGTAAAATGTCCAATGTACCCCTTGGGGCCTCTCATGAAGAAATAATTAAGGAAGGAAGCTTCTAGTCTAATCATTTAATTAATTTAATCCATCTCCTTAACTATGGGCTTTCTAAATGGGCCAAGTCTAACTAGTTAATTCATGTTGGTCCATGGGTCCAAACTAAACTAGTTGGGTCCACTAAAATAAGTCCAAAATAATTAAATAACATCCAACAATAATTAAATAATACAACAAAATTATTATTTACCATGCACAATATTTATTTAAATAGGAAATTACCAAAATACCCTTTCCTAGAAAATATGGTAGTGACAAGTACGCAACAAAGTACTGCAGATTAGGTCACTTTATGGAGGGATAGAATCCCCGGGAAAGGTCCAAAAGTTTAGAAAGGGTCTGAAATGGAGATCAAATCCTATACTAGTGGATATTGCACCACTATATTTGAGGAGATCTTGGCACAGGCACAACATACAGAGGATGATTTGGAGCTTGGCTCCAAGAGGATGAGGGAACCTTCAGGAGCTAGTAGTAGGGCAGACCCATCAAAGCGGTCTCACATTTAGTAGCAGCCTCAGAGACATTTCCAGTAGCCGAGGTAGCAGTTGCCTGCACCATCTAGAGCTCCAGTACAACAGGCGCACTAGATTCTGAGGCCAGCTCAACCAGCTATTCCTTGCCCATTCTGCAAGAATCTGGGACATGGATAAGTTGTGTGCAGGATAAGGTTGGGCCAGTATTTGTTCTGCGGATGAGGATATCATCAGTTGAGGACTTGTCCTAGGGCTACAGCTCGTCCAGCTCAGGATGGGGCCCAGGCACAGAGAGCACCCGCGAGACCCCTAGGGGGACAATAAAAGGGATCTCCGTTGCCAACACAGCAACAAAGGTTCTCATAGCAGCAGCAGCAACATCGATGTGCGCAGTAGGGTGAGCTTTTGCCTTGACCATCGAGGAGGAGTATCTAATTGGAGATATCATCTCAGGTTCAGTCTATCTTGATTCTTTTTCAGCTCATGCTTTATTTGATTTCGGTGCTTCCCATAGCTTTATATATGTATCTTTTGCTTTGCATCATCATCTTGAGGTTGAATTATTGGCGAAGACTTGAAAGATCACGACTGGGGGTGGCATTATCCTGGTTAGTGATGTTTGCAAGTATATGAGAGTTTCTTTAGGAGGCCGAGAGTTAAGCTAGTATCTACTCGTAATGCCACTTCTGAGCTACGATATAGTAATCGGGATGGATTGGTTGAGTATGCACCATGCTAGTATGGACTATCATGGAGGCATATTTTTATTTCAGACTCCAGGAGATCCAGAGTTTGAGTTCGTCTGAGAAGCAGCAGAGCATAGCAAGGGAGACTTTTGTGGAGCTATGATGGAAGAGCAGGAACCGCCACATTCGTTGATTGTAGAATATATGAATGTCTTTCTGGAGGAGTTGCCAGGGTTGTCACCAGACAAAGATATATAGTTCTCTATAGACTTGGTACCAGGCGCAGAGCCAATATCACAGCACGTCTATAGGGTGAACAATAGCAAACTGGCAGAACTAAAGAAGCAGGTGGACAAGTTGCAGGACAAGGGCTTCATCCGCTCTAGTTCATCACCGTAGGATGCTCCGGTATTATTTGTACCAAAGAATGATGGGTCGGTACGCATGTGTATTCACAACTACAGAGCTCTTAACAACCTCACTATCAAGAAAAAATATTTGTTGCCGCGAATTGATGATCTGTTTGATCAGTTAAGCGGAGTGAAGGTATTCTCGAAGATAGACTTGAGGTCAGGGTACCACCTGGTGAAAGTTAAAAAGGAAGATATTTCGAAGATATCTTTCAGGATTCGGTATGAGTAGTTTGAGTTATTGGTGATACCGTTTGGGTTGACCAATGTCCCGATAGTATTCATGAACCTGATGAATAAGGTGTTTCATCAGTACCTGGATCAGTTCGTGTTGGTTTTCATTGATGATATATTGATATATTTGAAGACCCCGAAGGAGCATGAGAAGCACCCGAGGATAGTTCTGGAGACCCTCAGAAAGGAGAAGTTGTTTGGCAATCTTTCAAAGTATGAGTTATTCCTTGATAAGGTTAAATTTCTTAGGCATGAGATTATAGGAGACGGGATCTTAGTGGACCCGAAGAAGATTTTAGCAGTTGAGTTATGGTTTACCCCAAGTTTAGTGGCAGAGATCAGGAGCTTTTTTGGATTGCCAGGCTATTATCGGAGGTTTGTTTAGGATTTCTCCAGGATTGTAGAGCCGATGACTAGGCTGACCAGGAAGGATGTAGAGTTCATCTGGACAGAGGAGTGTCAGGCCGCCTTTGAGGAGCTAAAGAAGAGGTTGACTATAGCTCCAGTGTTGACGTTTCCATCGGGGACAAGAGAGTTTTCCATATACAGTGATACTTCGGGTAAGGACTTGGGATATATTTTATAGCAGAATTGGAATATGATTGCCTATGCTTCTAGGCAATTACGTCCACATGAGAAAACTTACCCTACCCATGACTTGGAGTTGGCAGCGGTCATCTTTGCTCTAAATCTGTGGAAATACTACTTGTACGGAGAGCGTGTGGATATCTTTTTAGACCACAAGAGCTTGAATTATGTGTTTACACAGAAAGAGCTCAACTTGAGGCAGCGACGATGATTGGAGTTAATGAAGGATTTTGATATTTCTTTGCAGTACCATCCAGGGAAGGCCAACGTAGTCGTTGATGCTTTGAGCATGTATCCAGTAGTTATGTACTTGACGAGGGACATATTTATTGGTCGATCTTGATAGCTTGGTTATTTAGGTACTAGTTCCTAGAGTTGCAGCACAGATGTTGGGACTTCAGGTACAGTCATAGTTGATAGATCGGATCAGAGTCGCATAGTTCGAGGATGAGTCTCTGAGGAGCATCATAGTGCAGGTCCAGATAGGATTAGCAGAGGGCTTCAGTATTGTAGAGGATGGATCATTGTGACATGGTATCAGATTGTGTGTGTCGATGGAGTGTTACTTGAGGAGGTTCTTCTGGAGTCGCATTGATCGTAGTAATCTATGCATCCATGTGCCAAAAAGATGTATAGAGACATGAGAGAGCATGTTTGGTGGTATGTTATGAAGTGGGAGGTAGCAAGCTTCGTATGTAGATGCTTGGAATGCCAGCAGGTAAAGGTGGAGATACAGAGGCCAGGTGGATTGCTTTAGCCTTTACCTATTTTAGAGTAGAAGTGGGAGAATGTGACGATGGATTTTGTTTCAGGGCTTCCATATTCTCCAGGAGGTAAAAACGCAATTTAGGTCATCATTGACAGGTTGACCAAATCGGCCTACTTCTTGCCATTTAAAGTGGGTACGTCTATGGAGAAGCTCGCAGAGATGTATTTGCGGCATATAGTCAGATTGCATGAAGTTCCTGTATAAACCCCCTCTATAATTTTTTAGATAGACTGGGTATGGTGAGAATTTTGGTTTAGCTTCAGGTTGTTTAAGGATTAGAAATTAGGGATTATCAAGACTGATTCTTTAATTTGTACTCTTGGTGCACCTTACCGTTGCTATAATATTTGGAGCACAACAATAGCCTTTACCTTGTAATAAATTTTTGCACTCTTGACCCAAACGAGCCAACCTAGGCACAGGAAATTTTTGTCACTCACAAACATACTCCCTTGTGCTCCAATTTAATTGCACAACTTTCTAGTCACAAAAATTAATTCTTTAATCATATGCCTTGTAACTGTGTCATTGCTATCGATTTGGGGACACAAACTCAACCCGTTTTGCCTAACCAATTAAAAGGTCCAAGACTAATACCAAGCCTACAACGTCTATAATATTTGTGTCACTCCCAATTGAGACCCCATGTACTCCCATTTTATTTAAGAATACTTATGACGCAATATTTATTTAATTTGGTGAAACTGACTGAACTTAACCCCAACTAAACCCTCATACCCAATTAAGAGGCTCATACAAAACATCCAATACCTACTCCATCCTACAAAATACCAAACACCATTTTCCCACATCAAATTCTTATTCTTTTTTCTTCATTTGTAAATCCCAAACTTTAAGGGACCCAAATGCAAAAGTAATGCAAGGTGTCAACCTCCTATTGGTGCAAATCAAATGGAGAAACCTCCTTTGGGTCATGTGTCGGTCACCTCTCTCTCTCTCACCCTTGTATAGTACTATTCACCCTACTTTTAATCCTAGCCCTTGATTTAAACCTCTCCCTATCACAACCACCCATTTTCCTATTTTAGGACACACACCCCCTCATCCCCATGTAGCCGGCCCTAATCCTAAGGAAACGCCCTCACTCTTCACTCACCTCACTCTCTCACCTCTTCTCCCTCTCACAGCCGAACACATTCTTCTTCATCTTTATCTTTATCTTCATCTCCTTCTTCTTCTTCTTGGAACCCTAAACCTCCACATCACTACCTCCTTCTCCCTCCGGCCATCACCACCACCAAGCACCACCCTCACTACCATAACCACAATCACCATTATCACCACTCCCTCACCACCACAACCGCCATCACCATTATCACCACCCCCTCACCACCATAGCCGCCATCACCATTCTCACAACCATCGAGCACCACCCTCACCACCACCGCCGCCATTACCATTATCACCACCACCAAGCACCACCCTCACCACCACAGCCACCATCACCATTTCTACCACCACCGAGCACCATTACCACAGCCAACACCAACTCCACCCGTACCACCGTCAATACCACCATCAAAGTCAACACTACCACCACAACCGCCATCACCATTCCCATCACCACCACTGCCACTACTGAACATCACTACCACCACTTTCATCACCATCACCACCACCACAGTTGTCATGCCCCGATTCCGTGGAATCGATAGTCGTCCCCCGGGCATGACCGCCGTGCAGGCCTAGGTTGCGCACCGCACAAGGCTAAGTATTTATTTTCGCATAGCAAGCACATATTCAGAGTACGCAGATAAATTGAAACACAGATTTGAAGCATAAAAAAGTTCTCTTTTATTGATAATATGAACATCTATTACAAACTCTTAAACTGAGTCATAAGGTTGCCTCTCGGGCTTACAAAAGTGTTGACACAAAATGAGATAGCAGTCCTGTACATTACATCCCTACTAAACTTCAAAATATAAGACCTCCTGGTGGAATGATAGCCTTTCCATGGAGCTGCATTCTTGCTTGGGTTCTAGCTCCTGTCTTCAAAATACTTCAAAAGGTGGCATGAATCAAGGCATGCCTGCAGCTGGACTGGATTGGTGGATTGGCTTCTACTCCTCGCTTGGTTCTCCTTAGTGCGGGAAACCTGTTTCAACGAGGGTCAGTACATCAAAACGTACTGGTGAAGGCAAGCTAACCCAACTACACCAATCAACACGTTGTTTAGGTTAAGCATGCGTATATAATTTGTGGTCTTTCTATCTTGCCTTAGTTCATTTTACAACAAGCAATAGATATGGAAATCAATGAAATAACCTGCCACTGTTCGGTGACATTTACCTGCCCGTCTGAACTACCTGCACAATACTTACCATGTCCTTCCCTGCCACGAAGACACAAGTTAGTTTGTAATAGGTTTAAATATACGAGGGGATCACTGGCTTGATGCCATAAGGGACGGTTCTAGTCTGGGGCGGAATGACTTACAACGGAAGGATCAAGGCATCGCAGGCCATTTCGTTCGATGCAAGAGACTATCAGGAGTTCCGTCCGGATCGGATCGGTGCCAGTGCCCCAACGTCCGTCAGTAAGAACTAAGACCTTGTGCACAAGTTGTCTATTAATTAAGCGTAGTACGCTAATTTAGCAGTCGAGGCAAATCAGGGCAATATCAGACACAGGGCAATAACATGGCAAGATCTACTTTTGTATAGTCTTCCCATTCAGTTTATTGCATTCAGAACGAGTTCTATACATAGCATAATTTAAAGAAGAGTATACATTCTAACTTGTATTTATACATATGATGAACATTCCAAACGAACTGTAGAAGCATAAAAAATACGCTGGATAGCTCTACGAAGCATCGATGCAAAGCAGCGTAAAAAGAGGACTTCAGAGCCTTCAACGTACAATCAGAGCTTATCCGCCAAAGCGCAGTATGGAATATAGGCTCGAGGACCATCTGCGTAGGGCAGTATGTCCAGACTGCTTTAGCGTAAACAGGGTACTTCATCGCCTTTATGGCGTAAAACTCATCATCTTTCAATGCAGCATTGAAGTGTACGAGGGACGCTTTGTATTCCCTGCAATAAACCTGTCAGATCTTACAATGAACCTGACGTCTCGACTTGTGACAAAGGGATACTACTCGACTATCCAGGCGATGGCTATAATGATGGCGCGGCACTGCAACCCAGGCTGTCATTTACTGCCATTTCCCTTGCGTAAACCGCTTTTACGTACACAGAGGAATACGCTGCCTTATTTTACACAGGCAGATGAGAGCTCGTTACGCTCCGCGGAAGACAAACTGCCTGCCACGTCAAAAGCTGCACTCCATACGGGACTCGAGGCGCGTCTCTGTATTTAATGCACAGGGCGGTGACAGGCCCTCAAGGCACGTCTCTGCAATTAATGTGCCGAATACTGACAGATGCCTGAGGTACGTCTCTGCGTTTGATGCACAGAAGGGTGGCAGACCTTCAAAACACGCCTCTGTATTTAATGCGCAGGATGATGTCGGATCTCCACATTTAATACAGGAGATTTGATTAAATGTTACCGAACCGTCGTTTAGTGATATCCCCTTTGCGAGAGCTGCTCCTACGCATACAAGGGAATACGCTGCCTAGTTTTACACAGGCAAACATGAGCTCCTTATGCTCGGCAGAAGATAAACTGCTTGCCACGTCAAATGCTGTACTCCGTACGGGACTCGAGGCGCGTCTCTGTATTTAATGCACAGGGCGGTGACAGGCCCTCAAGGCACGTCTCTGCAATTAATACGCCGAATACTGACAGATGCCTGAGGCACGTCTCTACGTTTGATGCACAGAAGGGTGGCAGACCTTCAAAATATGCCTATGTATTTAATGCACAGGATGATGGCGGATCTCCACATTTAATATAGGAGATTTGATTAAATGTCACCGAACCGTCGTTTAGTGACATCCCCTTTGCAAGAGCTGCTCCTACGCATACAAGGGAATACGCTGCCTAGGTTTACACAGGCAAACATGAGCTCCTTACGCTCCACAGAAGACGAACATACTGCCACGACAGCGGTTACTCTTCGTACAGGGTTCAAGGTGCGTATCTGCATTTAATGCGCAGAATAATGGTAAATCTTAAAGACAAGCATCTACATTTAATGCACAGGATGGGGGCAGATCTCTGCATTTAATGCAAGAGATATGATTATCTCTAAGAGCCATAATTCCGGCTAAAATGTCCACATCATCACTCTGACATGTTACGCAGCGGCTTCTACGCCTATTCAGCTTCGGTGCCTGCTCGGCTTCTACGCCCATTCAGCTTCGGTGCCTGCTCGGCCTTCTGTGCCTACTCGGCTTCTACGCCTACTCGGCCTCTATGACCACTCGGCTTCTACGCCTATTCGGCTTCTATGCCGGTTTGATAACTATTTGGCTTTATGCCATGGTGACAGATATTGGCTTCTATGCCAACCTATTCTACACGAGGGATACCTACCTACGTGGCTTTTACGTCATGATCTTCGTAGCGATTATACGCATTTTGTCCCTTAGTTGGACCCGCGTCACACGCTCATTCAAAGGATCATCTATACGCAGGCATTGGTTATTTTAACTGTTGTGTAAAAGGGTCCTGTACTTTCCACTACTCGGTTTTTACACCGATTGAGTGGTCACTGTTACTGAAACTATATAAATAGAGACCTCTATCAACAGAGGACAAGGTCGACAAATTGGAAGGTCGAGGAAATTGGTTGGAAAAGAGATCCAGTAACAGATCCAACAGCCGAGAGAGAGAGAGAGAGAGAGAGAGAGAGAGAGAGAGAGAGAGAGAAGAATCCGGAGTTCAGGCAAAGGGAAGGAATCGACGACTTTGGCATCGGGCATCCACCCTCTTCAGCACCCCTCGAAGCTGCTACCTGTCTTCCACGACACTTCTTCAACATCGTATGGTCCAAGGGCTAAAGTGATCAACTGCAGATCAGACACCTATAACAATATTCGCCCAGATTAAATAAATTATACTTAGACATCCTCGTGTAGGATCAAATTTGTACAATCATGTTTGTAAACATAAAAGAAGGGCGGATCTTTGTACAAGACCTCGTTTTCTGCATTCATCAAATCTTTTCTCGTTTATATTATCCCAAAATAAGATGGCGACTCTGCTGGGGACGTCTTTCTCTTCTGATGAGGAAGCTATTGCTCAACACGATACGGTATCCGTGGGATCCGTGAAGAAGACACTGGTCGTCCAGTTCGACCAGTCTGCCTACGAAGATATGCTCCGAACAAAGGGCAGCTCTCACTCTCTCTCTGTCCAAAACAACAGGAAGCTGCGAAAGGTCTGGATGCCCAAGACATCCTCTACCATTCCTGTGGACTCTCCGATCTCTCCGATCTCTCTGACTAATGAGTTTGTAGCATTGCTCCCTCCACGCCCTGCATGTAAAATTCAGTCGCCTATCTCTGACAGAACCAACAAAACTTCTGGCAATGCCTCAGCGCTAACCCAGAAGTATACTCCGCGCTCTGCACGTGAAATTCAGTCTCCCATCCCTGGCGAAATAGACAAAACTTCTGATAAAGCCTTAGCGCCAAATCAGAAGTACAAGACACGCTCCGCACGTAAAATAACATCTGACCTCTACGGAGAACCAGATGATCCCTGTGATCTCCGCAAAGGAAAGCGAGCGGCGGACTACTCAACTTCTCGGCCTTTAGGCCAGCAAGTTAATAATCTACACGCCCTCCGAATTACGTGAGACGCTGATGGCCGACTGAGGACATCCTCAGCTTTACGCCAACCAGAGAGAAGCTCCAAATTACGCCAGGTAAAGTCCCTAGGCGTAAAGAAGGCTCCAGTTGCGGAAAGACACCCTCCTCGGGGATTATCCGCCACCCAGATGGCCAACCTGTTGTATACGGGTGGCACAGGGAAGACTATGGTTCCCATCATCCGCATGCCCACCAATGGGAACAGAAGGAACAAGCCATCATTTTTCTCTTCTACAACTCCTCCTGACCTGCGCAAATATCTAATCCGAAAACGTAAGGAGAGGGGATCTTCCAGCGTGGCTATTACGTCTCCTAGCGAGCACTGCTATAATAGTCACAGGATTGTAATTAATTATTGCTGTTCTAAAGTAAAATGGCCGGTTTTTGACCGACTGAGCTACTCTCCATCTTTCCTAGAAGAAGAGCCCGCGCATGCATCTGTGAACATGGCTTCATATATACCTGGAGGAAGCTCAGACTCAAGACGTCCGTCCTCTAGAACTCCGAGCCGAAGAAAATTCAACATGCTCCTTAGGGACACCGAAGCTGGGGTGTTCCAGAATACTCGTTCAAGGTCATGACAACTGACTTCGTGCTCTTCTGATTTCGATGCTGGGGGTCGCCAGTCTCCCGAATCAGATACTGAGAGTATAGAGTCAACTTCTGCAGCGACCTATACTCATCCTTCAAGGACGCCCAGGGAGATGGGAGTTTATGCCATTGGAGATGAACACGAGGAAGCCTCACCATCAGGGAAGGCTGAGTAACGCATTACTACGTTAGAGACATCTCTGAAGCAAATACAATCCATGATGGAGAACATGCACCAAATATTGCTAACTCAACAGGCGGCTGCTATGGCTCAAACGTCGGTCCCGCCTACTCAGATACGTGTGGGGGTAGACCTGCCACCATCCAACACAATCCAAGAGCCTGCTCTAGATCAAGAGTCAGCTGGTCCTTCACTTCCTCACCGGGAGAATGCAACTACCTCCTGCGGGAGTCACGATACAACCAACTCCGCACTATTCCGTGGTCTCGCTACCAGCTGAAAATCTAATGCAAGCAGTACGGGAGTTGAAAGCCCAATTCGATGCCTTGAAGCACAAAGATCAGCTCAAGAAATTGGGAATCAACCAGCCATACCCAGCTATCTGGGAAGAGGTCCCTTTTTCTCCGAGGTACAAACCTCAGACTATGGCCCTGTTCGGGGGAAAAACATCACCAAGTCAGTACATGAACTATTTCAGTATGATGACGGTGTTGCTACAAGGGAATGACGCCCTCCTCACCCGGGTATTCAAGGGCTGTCTTTCAGGAGTAGCTTACCAGTGGTACCACAGCCTGGCAGACAACTGCATTACTTCTTTCGAAGACTTCAAGGCTCTATTTTTTACACGATTCTACGAGGGAGGAATGGAAATGTCTATGTCCTCTCTCATCGAAGTCAAGCAGAGGGAAAAGGAGGACGTTCGCACCTTCGTCGAACGTTTTCGCCAAGCTACTTTTCAGATGCCTCCAGGAGTTCCAGACTCAGCATTGGTGGACATTTGCAGGAAGAACCTTCTTCTCTCAGCGGTAGCCGCCGAGGACAACAGTCGCAAGGCGCATGACAATGGCATCATGATCTCTACCTCTGACAGAGGCAAGAGGTCATCCCCCAACGGCGACCATCCTCGCAGTTCCAAAGGAAAAGAAGCTCTGGCGATCAATACGTCCAGACAGAAGACTGCGGCAACCACGCAGACAAAACCTGGGACTTTCAGGCCCGTGGAGGTATACTCTTTCAACGACGACGATATTCCAAGTATATTCGAGTGTCTCATCAAAAGTGGCAAAATCACCCTTCCGGAGGAGAGGCGGCCTAGTGAGGCCGACAGCGCCAACAACCCCAAGTACTGCATCTTCCATAGATACGTACACCACCCAACAAAGGCGTGTTATATACTGAAAAGGAAGATCCAAGAGCTGATCGATGCTATAGCCACCACTCTGCGCAATAGCGAGAAGACGGTCACGGCCAACATGATCTCTCTGCAATTTGGCAATCTGCCTCCCCAAGAAGTATCGGACGGTGTTACACCTATTTCCTGGACAACGATGAACATCGTTAATCTTCCTCCAGCAAGGGTTCAGAATCATGACCTGTTACCCCTAACTAACCAGAAGTGCGATTTTTGATAATAATAAAGGACCTCTTTTCCAGTATATCGACGTTCGGATTCCGAATCAGGAATCCTCTCCCCATGACGATATAGAGCCTATAGCACGAAAATTCTTGGCAGCTATAGATTCCTATCATCCGCACATATGGGAAGTGGCGTCATCATCCAATGTTACCACGACGTATGGACCACACGAGGATTCTATCTTCATTATTCCATCTGCCCGCAATGGTCAGCGTTCAATAGTCTTCGGCCGCATGCGCAACGAACAGACTATATAAGAGGATTCCTTTGATGACGACTCTGGTGAAATGCAAGTTCATAGGTACAGCCCACAAGCCTTGAAGATCATGCAAAATATGGGTTACAACTTGAGGATGGAACCAGGTCTCAACTACGGGAAAGGCAGACGAACACCGCTGCTCGACAATCCCCACTATCAACAAACCCGTTCCAGGTTAGGGTACGCCACCTCCCTTACGACTTTCAAGTCGAACGAGGATATCTTTTCCTCTTTTCAAGATGGCTCATCGTCCTCCGGCTCATCTTATGCCCTCAAGCAAACATTATCAGCAAATATGGTAGCGACAAATTCCTTCGAGTCAGATGAACAAGAATCTGAACCATTTGAGAATGACGCTTGGGCTCAGCAGATGGATACACAATGGTAGTTCCGCTTCGAGCAGAGAGAACCTCCCACTAAAGATGAAGTTATCCAGATTGACGTAGGGGATGAACTTTCACCAAAGCCGATATTTATTAGTAACGACCTTTCCGAAGAAGAAAGGGAAGAAATTACCCAGCTGATAAGAGAATATATCGACGTCTTTGCGTGGAATTATGAGGATATGCCAGGTCTTGATCCAAAGGTGGCTACTTATAAACTCAACATACTGCCCGATTCAAAGCCTGTGAAGCAACACCAATGCCGGTTCCGCCAAGACATGATGGACGCCATTGAAGCTGAAGTCAAGAAGTTAATAGCCTGCGGCTTCATCCGTGAAGAACAACATCCCGACTGGGTCGCCAATGTTGTCCCGGTCATGAAGAAGAATGGGAAAGTACGGATCTGCATCGATTATCAAAATCTGAACGCAGCCTGCCCCAAGGATGAATTCCCTCTTCCCATCACAGACGTCATGATCGACAATACATGCGGTTTTGAACACATGTCTTTCATGGACGGATTCTCGGGATACAATCAGATCAAGATGCATCCTGAAGACGAGAAGCATACCGCCTTCCAGACACCACTGGGGGTATACTGCTATACGGTCATGCCCTTCGGATTAAAGAACGCCGGGGCTACGTACCAACGAGCTATGAGTGACATATTCTATAAGCATTTACGCAAGACAGTGGAGTATTACGTGGATGATGTAGCTGTCAAAAGCCACCTCAGGGATAATCACATCCGAGACTTGAAGACAGTATTTGAATTAATGCGCCAATATTAACTAAAAATGAACCCTACAAAGTCCTTTCTGGGGGTATCTAGCGGCAAATTTCTGGGATTTGTCATCACCGCCAAAGGCATTCAGGTGGACCCTGATAAAGTCAAGGCCATCTTAAAAATGCGACCGCCCCGCAATCTGAGGGAACTCAGGGGATTTCAAGGTCGTCTGGCTTATATCCGAAGATTCATATCCAACCTTTCCGGGAGATGCCAGCCCTTTTCTTGTCTCATGGAGAAAGGTGTATCCTTTGTATGGGACGAAGCCTGTCAGCAAGCGTTCGGAGATATCAAGCGCTACCTCACTAGCCCGCCAGTTCTGGTACCTCCCATCATAGGAAGACCATTCATGCTATATGTTTGAGCAATAGATCATTCTTTGGGAGCTCTTCTCGCACAAAAAAATGATATGGGCCACGAGCAGGCTATTTACTACCTCAGCAGGATGATGGTCGGAGCCGAATACCGGTACAACCCTGTGGAGAAAGAATGCTTGGCTCTGATGTTCGCTATCCAGAAAATGCGACACTATGTCACGGGCCAAACCATTCATATCATCTCCAGGATCAATCCTCTTCGAGTACTGATGAGCAAGCCAAGTGTCCTTAATTCCCAACTCGCGACTTGGGCAATGTTATTAACGCCATATGACATGGTATACGTCCCTCAAAAGTCTGTTAAGGGCCAAGCATTGGCTGACTTTCTAGCTGCTCATCCGATCCCGGAGGCCTTCAAACTGTACGAGGACATTCTCGACGAAGTTGCAGAGTGTAATTTCGCAACGAAAGGCGATGCATGGCAACTGTTCTTCGATGGCGCCTCCAGGACTGGTCCCAGGAGAAATATGGTTTCGGGAGTAGGGATCATCCTAGTCACTCCTGATAAACTCGTCATCTATCGAGCATATTCTCTTAGCGAGCCCTATTCTAACAATGTGGCAGAATACAACGCTCTACTAATCGGGCTCCAAGTCGCTAAAGAGCTGGGGGTCGAATCTCTGGAAGCCTTCGGTGATTCTCTGCTCATCGTCAATCAAGTCAGAGGAATATATGAAGTCCGGAATCCCGACCTCGTCCCCTATCACCGAGCAACGGTCGAGATAGCCATGACATTCAAAGGATTCTACCTTGAGCATGTACCTCGGTCTCGGAATCTGGAAGCTAATGCCCTAGCCAGTCTAGCTGCAGATTTAGCTACCCCTATAAGAAGGCAGAATTCGGTAATCCTTCTTAACAGAGACCTATTCTGTGTGAAAAACAACTTTCACATCGAATACAGCTACACGGTGGACACAGATCCTCGCAGGAGAGACTGGAGAAGTCCCTTTATAGATTTCGTAGCATACGGAATCTTGTCAGAAGATCCTAAAGAAGCAATATCTGTCAAAAGATGATCATTATGCTTCTATTTCGACGCATCGTCACAATGCCTATATCACCGGTCTTATGATGGGCTATTATTACGATGTCTCTCTGGTGATGAAGCATAGCGGATTATCCGTGAGGCTCACGATGGCGTGTGTGGGGCGCATCAACCCGGTCCTAAGCTACAGGATCGTATCAGGAGAATGGGCTATTACTGGCCCACTATGATCGCAGACGCAATCCAGTATGCCAGACGATGCAGGGCCTGTCAGATCAATGCAGACTTCATACATCAACCTTCCGAACATCTACATCCTACGGTTGCATCCTGGCCTTTCGAAGCATGGGGTATGGATATCATTGGTCCTATTCACCCGTCTTCTTCCAGAGGTCACCGGTTCATACTGGCCATCACGGATTACTTCTCTAAATGGGCAGAAGCGATCCCTCTTGCTAAGGTAAAGACATCTAACGTGACCAGCTTCATCAAGCATCACGTCATTTACCGCTTCGGGGTTCCCTGAAGGATAATCCATGACAACGGGCCTCAGTTCATCAGCCATGCGTTTCACCGATTCTGCGATAAAAATTGAATACAAAATGTGGCCTCCACGGCATATTATCCAGCTGCTAATGGGTTGGCGGAAGCCTTCAACAAAACCATTATCAAACTCTTGAAGAAGTTCGTCTCTTCAAACAAGAGAGATTGGAATGAGAAGCTGGGAGAATATCTCTGGGCATACCGTATAACGGTACGAGCACCGATAGGTTGCACGCCTTTCTCATTGGTCTATGGGAGTAAAGCAGTTCTCCCCATCGAGATTCAAATTCCGTCACTCAGGATAGCCGTGGCCAACGAGTTAACTCAAGAAAAGAATGACCTTTTATGGCTTCAAGAGCTAGAAGGATTAGACGAGAAACGCCTCCAAGCTCAGCAGCGCATCGTGCTCTACCAAGCACGTATTTCCAGAATATTTAATCAAAAAGTAAAGGAAAGAGTGTTCAAAGCCGGCGAGCTAGTTTTGGCTGTAAGAAAGCCGATGATTCTTACTCACAGGAGTAAAGGCAAATTTCAGCCCAAATGGGAAGGCCCTTACGTGATCGAGACAACGTTCTCAAACGGCGCTTACAGGTTAGCCCAGCCTAATGGAGACCTGCTAATGGCTCCTATCAATGGCAAATTCCTGAAAAGGTACTATGCTTAAAGCTCCTCTGCTTAAGTGGAATAAGGTGATCTCATTCTGACAAAACTACTTCCAAAACGAAACTAGTTGGATCATATTCTGTCATGTCCATATGACCTCTGAATAGATTTGCTCTGCTAAAACTTACTGAAAGTATATCACGTCCATACTACCTCTGATATCACTTTCACCCAAACCTATCATTTATATTCTGAAATGATAGGTCCACAAAGTCAGATAAAAAGCCTATTTATTATTCCCAGAAAAGAGCAAGAGTACATTGAAAAGCAAAAGCAAAAGTACATCATGAAGGGGGAGCGGTCAGGTCGCGAAGCTGCTGCACCAGTACGGCCATCCTCTCAACCCCGAAATCCAAGACATCGGTGCGGACCCGCTCCAACCGTGCCTCATTATCTATCAGGAGGGACAGTTCGGCTCTAGCCCGAAGGAGACCGGCACGGGCGACTTCTGCACTCGCCAAGTTCTGTTGTGCTGTGACCAGTCGGCCATTCACCATATCTAGACCTTCCGACGACTGAGAAGCCCACTCCTTTGCCTGAGCAAGCTTTGTCTCCAGTTTGCGGACCCTCACTACATTGCCGTCATGCTCGGCCTGGCATTTTGTTTGAAGGGCGAGAGTCTCCTCCAAGACAACTTTCCCTTTATCCATCTCCTGCTGATTGGTCTCGATGAATTTATTCAGACCTTCCTTCTTTTCAACAAGATACGCAGTCAAGGAGTCATATCTGGCCTGGACCAGAGCTTCAATATTGCCTTGAGCTAGCTGCAGGTATTCGTTAATAGGTTGCTCCAAGCCATTAACCATCGCCTCCAGCGCGTCAGCTACCCCGGTATCACCGAATTCCCTGACCGCCTCTATCGAGAACCGAGAGGACCTCTTCAGCGATGCAAAGTCTTGCTTTTTCGCCAACACCATTGACATTAGCGTTCTTAAAGTGGTATAGAAGATCCCGATGTACTGCTCGGTCAGGAATCACCACAGGCGAGGTCGCCATGGCCATCGCCTCAACAGGAGGTATGACGAAGGAAGAATCACCAACACCGGACGAAGTGACCGGCGTGCTCAAAAGAGGCACTGTCGCAATGACAGGCTCATCCTCCTCTTGAGATATCTCAAGAGTCTCCTCGACAGGCAAGCCAGCACCCGAGGAGGTCTCCTCGTCAAAATCAGGTACCTCCGTGTCACCACTAGGACCTGACACAGAGCCAACAGGCGCGTCTACATCACCCTCTCCGAAGAGGTCTTCCCCGGAAAAGAAGACAAAAGGAAGTTAATATCAATGCAATATTAATTTTCCCAAAGAAGAGGCATAAAAGACGATATTTACCCCTGGCCGACGGCATATACGTCGCATCTGCAGCCTGTACAGCTAAATTATTTCTTAATAATGCTTGGCGAGCTGTCATACCTGGAGAAAGGGGTCTGCGAACTGACACTGGTAAGTAGTCCTCCAGGTCCTCCTCAAAGTCCAACCGAGGCTCATCGACAGGAATCGCGCTAGGTGCGCTCGCAGGCGCGGTAGAAGTCCCTCCCGATGCCGATCCGACTAGAGGTATACGGAACTTTATTATACTCAGCCCCGAAGGCGACCTCATTCCACTACCTGAAGCAGTAGCAGCGACGACGGCATCCAGTTGAGATTCTCCGGCACCACCAGCCGGAACTGTGGAAGATCCCTTTCTAAAAGACGAGGAACCTCCAATCAAAGAATCGTCCCCAGCACGGGGAGACGCAAGCTCACCTCCAGGAGCATCAATCCCAGGAATCCGGAGAGAACGATTTACCGTCTTCTTCTTCCTCTTACGAGGGGAAGCTTCCTTGGGAGCAAGAGCCCTTCGCTTCCCAGAAACTACCAAAGCCCCTGCAGGCGGAGGTACTTCACCCCTAGGGACCGACACCAGAGGCTCATCCGGGGTAACGGACTCCTCACCCTCGTCGAAAGAAACCGAGGGGACTTCAACTCTTCCCCCAGGCTTGGAAGAGGGCACCCTAAAGTTTCCATGCATATCAAAATTGCGATGGAAGGTGTTTGTTGCCACATAAAACTGGGCATACGAATGCAGGATGCGCAGCTCCGTGGAGAGTGTGATAACTGGCACGATAAAAATTGCCCCAGTGTAACCCATGATAAAATATCGCCATCCCCTCGCTCCATCAATGAGTCCACCTCTGGACCTGAAGCTGGTGATGGCATTGCCTACGTGCAACTGATCATACCCAAACTACCGAGCAAATCGACTGGGCAAGTAGGGCTCCAGGAAGCAATGATCTTCGATTCTGTACAGCAGATGGGATGGTCTAATGCAGACCAACCAGTTAAAAGCTTCGGAAGAAAGAATGGTCTTCTCTCTACCCGAATCCTTGAGCCCAATCCTCGACTGATTGCGATGTACAGGAGGGACGGTGCAGAAAAGCTTCCAACTATGACTGAAGCCTAGCGCCCGCCGACAGTCTATAACCGTGTTCACGTTCCAGGAAGACTTCTGGTAGTTCAACAAGAAACTATCCCCCGAACTACTGCCCCCACCGAGAGATATCACCCGGGGGTTATGGAGAATTAACCACCCCATCAAATACAGGTATGGTAATTCTATCCTGGGAAAGCTATCACGCCGAATTTTATCGACGAGCAGCCCGTCAATCAAGGCCCTCAGGCCAGCTTGTATATGGCACACCATGGCAGGGAGCAAACCCAGTCTTGCCCCGAACACCAGACGCACTGCAGACCATAGCGTGTTGTCGTGAATGCGGTCCGCAGATGCGATGCCAGGCACTACTACTCGGCGCAGCCATATGGAAAAGAAGCTAGCCAGTTGAGCCTCCCTGGACAGAGGCCTGCGACAGCACCTCAAATAACTATAGGCCTTAGTGCCTTCATGATACTTTCCTGTCCTTTCGTCGAGGAACCGGTCCGGAGCCCCAGCATCCACAATGAAATCGTCAACTACCTGAGCATTAAGCGCACTCAGGGGATTCACAGGCAGATCCTTGCCCTCTAATACCTTCTCCGGCTTAGCAGTCCTGGACCGGTGAAAGAAGAGGTAGGACGTCCATTTGCTGATGTAAGCCAAATCTGAGGGCTCGTCATAAAAAGCGGTACAAGCAAGGTAGTGGCACATCAACTCCTGGTACACTTCCACTACCCGAGGGTCTGAACCCCCCAGCTCCCGGTTCGTGGGAACATACTCTTCGTATAGAGTATCCCCCATCGGCAGTCTTGAGATCTCTGCCATCTCATGCAGGGCCAATCCCAACTCCCCCAGTGGAGTGGCGAAGGTCCCGGTAAGCAAAATATATCGCTCCATCAGTATCAGAAACAGGTTAGGGTTAAGAGGTAACCCAATACTGGTCGCACTCACAGCTGCAAACAGACCGATGTTCTCCAACTCGGTCTGAAAATGCTTCAGGGCCCAATCAACCAAGCTAGCCCATCGAAGGTTTGAAGGGGTGATCCACCCGCCACACTGAGGGTTCACCTTAGGGTATACTCCCCCACGCCCCATAAAATTATTACAAAAAGTCGATAACTGGACCGGCTGGATCACCAAACTATCTTCACTTGGGACACTGCCCGGGTACAGCCCCCTGAACAGCGTCACAGAGCCAGAAGGGCGGCTGACAAACGACCCCTGGTCAGCTCCTCTCAGATGAAAGATCTTTCCTGGCTTGCTGTGAAGATCGGGGGTCAGCGTCCATGACATCTTCCTGGGATGCGTAGCATGAAAGAAGGCCGAGATGGGGTAGTCTCTCGGCATATATTGGGTAGATACAAGACCAAATCCTCGGCAAAAAAAACCCAGAGTTCTCTCTTGGGCTTTGTCTGGGACTGCTTGTCAATCATGTCCCCGAAGAGGAAAGCCAGCTTCAGGTATTGCTTCCCGTCTACGTATGTTAGGGGCTCCCCGCTGATCATGGTCAGCAGCATTCGCTCGCCCTGAGCCGATATCAGAATTGCCCTTCCTTCGGGATACTGGGGCCCGGAGATAGGAAATGTCACGTGTGACAGATCCTCCAAATAGTTGGAGTGCAGCATCCCGGCAGCAGAGCCCATCACTTCAGCCAGCGGAGACTCATGCAAGTTAACTGCAAAAGCACAGAAGAAACACGTCAGTTCCTAACTAGACATTTCGGTACTTGCAGCATCCGCAAAAAAGAAAATCAACAGTCCGTGCTCTACGCCGAGACTGTAAAACTTGAGCCTTTACGCTGGAATCCATTTCCTTAAAACATAAAGATTGGCAGTATACGGTCTGCGCTTTATGCCAGATTGATCAAATTGAGTTATTACGCCAGGATTTTTATCCACAAGCATAAAAATCAAATTTTAATAGTATACACCAAGTTTTCGGCGGCCAAAGCCTTTACGCTCGACTGCAAAAAAATAGAGTTTTTACGCTGACACATTAGGAATGTGGACGTAAAAAGATAAAATGTCTCCGTGCATCATCTTCCTCAAAGAGGCTATCAGCACAGAAGATGACCTAGCGCGGTCACGTTCAACGTGTGCGAAGAATTTTCAGTCATTCTCTCTTTCCCAAAAGCTCTACCTTCCAGGTCGGGTGCACTACTCGTCGGCGGGATGCTCCGCTCAGAATGAAGTTCGCCTTGTACAACCAGAGACGCTCTCGCTTGGGCGAAGAACGAGAAGAGGAATCAACCTTCTTTCCCTTAGCGGAGGAAGTTTGTTTCGAAGCCATTACTGGAAACTTTGAATATTCGAAGAAGAAACGAAGAAGAACTCGAATAGTCGAAAGCTTTCTCTCGTAGAAGACGGATGGAAAGTGTTTCCCCTCAGAAACTTAGGATATATATAGAGTTTGAATGGACTCCTCGGAGCCCGAACCAAATCTCCTAATTAATATTTGGTTATGATTGGGTCCCACGTTAGCCTATTTATTTAGAGAAGGCGGACAGTTGGCGAATTCAAAAAGTTTTTTGCGCAAAGCAGGTTCGTGGTTTCTACGCTAAGGAGCTTTCTACGCTTGACAGCTACAGATCTACGGTTTTACGCTCGTAAGCTATAAGTCTATGGTTTTACGTCCGGATGCCTTTGTGCTCGGTAGCTTTTATGCTCGAGAGGCTACAGACCTACGACTTCACGCTCAGCAGATACCAAATCGATGATCTCACGCTCGGTGGCGCTTAGTTTATGCTCGGAGGCGACAGATCCATGACCACGCTCGAAAAAATTTCTTTTCAGAAGCAACAAATCTACAGTTCTACGCTAAGGAGCTTTCTACGCTCGACAGTTACGAATCTACGACTTTACGTTCGACAGCTACAAGTTGGGTTTTACGCCCGGATGCCTTTGTGCTCGGTAGCTTTTATGCTCGAGAGGCTATAAACCTACGACTTCACGCTCAGGAATTACAAGTCTATGATTTCACGCTCGATGGTGTTTAGTTTATGCTCAGAGGCTGCCAACTTATGATTTCGCGCTCCATGACTTCCCGCACATCTGAAGGATATGCAGGCCAGAATACGCGTACATCTGAACGATCCTCAAGGCGATCAATTACAGGAGTTCACACAGAAGATACTCCTTCTTGACCTCAAGATATCCCAAGTACCCGAAGCATACAGAGTTCAAACATTGAAAAAATTACTCTTCTTCATGGGTCGATTCGAAGTTCATCCAGAACTCCAGTCTGAATATTTCATCTACCAAGATGGCAAATCAGTTTGACAGCCATTTCTTACCCTGTTCCAAGGGATTTTTGAGAAACCATTCTTGAAGATGATGTCTAAACAAAAGAAATTCTGTTTTGTCAGAAGTAACAGTTTAGAATTCTACGCGGTTCCTCACTCCTAAAAACAGCAGGACAGTTCGAACACTCGAATGCTAAAGCAGCTTTTTACGCATCACTAGTTATGCGTAAAAGATAGGACAGGACCTAGCACTCTTTCTAAACAGAGTCGGCGTAAAGAATCAGACGTGTCGAAGCTACACATATTCAGACTTCACAGCAAAGTATGGCAAGATGATCATATGAAGAAAGACAATTTTATTAAGATTAAAGTCATGATTACATATGAGGGAAATCCAGTCTACAAGGGTTTTCTTTCTTCATTTTTTATGACTATATATGAGAGAAATCCCGTCTACAAAGGGGTTCCTCATCATCGGCTGAAGATCACACCAAGAAGCTGTTCTGACAGGTTCTCACATTGGTGAAGGTCTTTCTCTTCTTCCAAGATGGTTCGTCGACATCCACAGTCGATGAACAAGAAGATGATCAGTGGCAGGCGGATACAGAACTGGGCATGGACCCATACCGCCAACAGAAGAAAAGCAGAGTAAATCTGCTTTCTTACATCCCGCGCCACGGAGGTAACGGGAGAAGGTGCCACTTGCAAGCAGCGTGGTGAAATACGATTCTTCTTCTCTCCCGAAGAACCACCATACAAAGTTGCTGATTATCCCGAGCAAAGGAGGCTATGATATCCTTCCATGATCCATCGTTGCAGAGGACATTTGCTCAAAGACGCCATCTTTTTAGGCTCCTTACATGCTGGAAAAGCATGATCTCCTTCTTCCTCAAGTTGACCCGACGAACTCCGGCCATCATCTCTGAATGATAAAGGAAGTGTGGGAAGAACAGGAGAACTCCTCAGCCTTTTTATAGGCAAGAGAGCACCGATCCCCAATAAATCTGCCACAAAGTCAGCCTCGACCATTTCAAAGCTCCATTCAGAAATATTTTGAGTTACGAGGAGCGGGTCATGCTTCATTCAAAGCATTTCAAATTACGAGGAATTTAAAAGATTTAAAGGGGGTCTTGTAGAAGCATAAAAAATACGCTGGATAGCTCTACGAAGCATCGATGCAAAGCAGCGTAAAAAGAGGACTTCAGAGCCTTCAACGTGCAATCAGAGCTTATCCGCCAAAGCGCAGCGTGAAATATAGGCTCGAGGACCATCCGCGTAGGGCAGTATGTCCAGACTGCTTCAGCATAAACAGGGTGCTTCATCGCCTTTATGGCGTAAAACTTATCCTTTTTCAATGCAGCATTGAAGTTTACGAGGGACGCTTCGTATTCCCTGCAATGAACCTGTCAGATCCTGCAATAAACCTGACGTCTCAACTGTCACGCCCCGATTCCGTGGAATCGGTAGTCGTCCCCCGGGCGTGACCGCCGTGCGGGCCTAGGTTGCGCACCGCACAAGGCTAAGTATTTTGTTTCGCATAGCGAGCACATATTCAGAGTACGCAGAAAAGTTGAACAAAGATTGAAGCATGGAAAAGTTCTCTTTTATTAATAATATGAACATCTATTACAAACTCCTTGAACTGAGTCATAAGGATTGCCTCTATGGGCTTACAAAAGTGTTGACACAAAATGAGATAGCAGTCCTGTACATTACATCCTTTACTAAACTCAAAATATAAGACCTTGTGTCGCAACGACTGCTTTGCCACGAAGTTGCATGGTTGCTTGGTGGCTAGCTTCTAACTTCAAAATGCTTCTTCTTCTTCAAAATGCTTCAAAGGTTGGCACGGTCGAGGCGTGCCTACAGCTGGACTGGATTGGGGGTTTGTCTCCTGCTCCTCGCTCGGCTCTCCTTAGCGCGGGGAACCTGTTTCAACGAGGGTCAGTACATCGAAACATACTGGTGAAGGCAAGCTAACCCAACTATACCAATCAACACGTTGTTTTAATGAAGCATGCATATTTGTGGGTTTCTATCTTGCCTTAGTTTATTTTACAGCAAGAATTAGATATAGAAATCAATGAAATAATCCGCCACCATTCGGTGACATATACCTGTCCGTCTGAACCACCTGCACATTACTTACCCTGCCTTCCCTGCCAAGAAGACACAAGTTAGTTGCAACAGGTTTAAATATACAAGGGATCACTGGCACATTGCCATAATGGACGGGCTAGTCTCAGTACGGAGTGCCGTGCGACGCATAGATCAGGGCGTCCCAAGGCATTCCGTCCTATAGCAGGCGACTATCATGAGTTCCGTCCGGATCGGATCGGTGCCGGTGCCCCAGCGACCGTCCGCAGGAACTAAGACCTTGTGCACAAGTTGCCCGTGATCAACGCAGTACACTAAGTTAGCATCGAGGCAAATCAGGGCATATCAGGAGCATGGCAGTAACAGGCAAGATTTACTTTTGCATAGTCTTCCTGTTGAGTTATTGCATTGAAAATGAGTTCTATACATAGCACAGTTTTAAGAAGAAATATACATTCTAACTTATATTTATGCATATGATGAATATTCCAAACGAGCAAGCATATAAGTAAGTAACCGTTCACAAGTTTTATTTGACAAGCAATATTTCCCAAGTCTATTCCTTTTTCTTGATATCTTTTAGTTATTTACTTGGTATCATTTGATCGGGGCAAGCACAAACACGAGATTTAGATGTGAAGACTAGCAAGAAGGGCTAGCTAATCGGGTTGGTAGCCACTCACTTTAGTAGTTGGAAGGAAAAAGGAAAGAAGTGCTTTAGGAGTCCGCTCGAGTGACGCCTACTGCCGGATCACCTGTATTGACATGAACAGCTGATCAGTACTTCTTTCTCTCTTTCCGTTATCGGAATTAAAGTGCAGTCCTAAGAACGAAAGCAATGAAATCCATTGAAACCGTTCAAGAAAACCCAAGCAAATCCGAAAACCAACTCAAGGCACGAAAGCAACAAGCGACAGCGAAAACTAGGCAACAAAGAATGCAGCGGAGAGGTCCCTCCTGACTCTGCCGCTAAGTCGATCCTTGGGGCACGGTCCACTGAATATGGGAATCGATCCCGAAGAGACAAATCCATAACGAGGATGAGTTCTTGATTCAATCTATCCCGATCGAACGATATCGTCTAGTATTTCTTAGTCGCGCTCCCCGAATTGGGGGAACGGGGCACCACATCCTACCCAACTAATTGGAAGTTTTGTCCCAAAACTTAAGGAATAGAACCTACCACTAGAAAATAATAAGAGAAACCGTTCCATCATATCAGATTCGAGCTCCCAAGTAGATTCTTCGACAGAGTGATTCCGCCAAAGCACGCGCACTAGAGGAACCGAACGGGTCCAAAGCAGCTTTTCTTTTCTATCCAAAATTTGTACCGGTTGTTCTACATACATCAAGTCGGGCTAAAGGTTCAGTTGTCCCAGGTCTACCTCGTGGCTTGGATCGTACACATATTTTCTAAGTTGGGAAACATGGAATATATCATGTACGTCATATAGGGATGGTGGTAGGGCAATCTGATAAGCAACTGAGGCAACCCGCTTTAGTATTTCGAACGGGCCGACAAATCGTGGACTTAGCTTTCCCTTCGCTCCGAACCTGCTGACCCCTCGCATGGGCGAGACCTTGAGGAATACCCGGTCGCCTACTTGAAACTCTAGCGGTCTCCGATAAACATCCGCAAAGCTCTTCTGACGACTTTGAGCTATTTTCAATCTGTCCCGAATCAGCCAAACTTTCTGGACGGTCTGCTCCACGAGCTCAGGGCTAAGTACTTGCCGTTCCCCAACTTTGTCCCAACAGATCGGAGATCGACACTTTCGCCAGTATAGCGCCTCATACGGCGCCATTTGAATGCTTGATTGATAACTATTGTTGTAAGCAAATTCGGCTAGAGGTAGATGAAGGTCCCAACTAGTCTTCGTGTCCAAGGCGTAGAGTCGCAGCATGTCTTCGAGGATCTGGTTGACACGTTCGGTTTGGCCGTTGGTCTGTGGATTGTAGGCGGAGCTAAATTTCAACTTCGTCCCCATTGCTGACTGCAGGCTTCCCCAGAAACGTGATATAAATCGACCATCTCTATCAGAGACTATAGATACGGGTACGCCATGGAGTCGAACGATTTCGTTGAGGTATATCTGAGCCAGGCGGTCGGCACTCCAAGTAGATTTGATAGGCAGAAAGTGAGCTGACTTGGTGAGTCGATCGACGATAACCTAGACTGCATCATGTCCCCGTTGCGTCCTCGGCAAGCCAACAATAAAATCCATCGTTATATCATCCCATTTCCACTCCGGAATAGCAAGGTTCTGAAGCTCTCCGCCTGGTTTCTGGTGTTCGGCCTTCACTCGTTGACAAGCCATGCAATGCGACACAAACTGTGCCATATCCCGTTTTAAGCCGTGCCACCAAAACGTCGTGCAAAGATCCCGATACATCTTAGTGCTACCCGGATGAGAAGTATAACTAGCATAGTGAGCTTCAGTGAGTATCTCTTGTCTGAGGGCTGCGTCGTTCGAAACGCACAGTCTTCCCTTTACTCGAAGCATCCCATCCGTGCTTACCGCAAAGTCGGACGCCTTTCCTGCCAAGATGAGGGCATGTATCTTTTGCAGGTATGGGTCGTCCTTCTGAGCGGACTTCACTTTATGTAACAAGTCAGGTTCGAGGTACAGTTGAGCTACTTGCGCCCACTTCTTATATCTTATTTTCAGTGTAATACCCAGTGATTCAAGATCTCGGCGCAGCCTATCATCAATAACCAAACTCCCTACAAACACTCGACTCAACGCGTCAGCTACTACGTTTCCCTTTCCAGGAGTGTATCTGATCGTGAGATCGAAGTCGCTTAGGAGTTCAAGCCATCGCCGCTGCCGAAGATTCAAATCCTTTTGAGTGTACAAGTATTTCAAGCTCTTATGGTCCGTATAGATTTCATACGGTACACCATAAAGGTAGTGGTGCCACAGCTTCAACGCAAACACTACCGCCGCCAGTTCTAAGTCATGCGTCGGGTAATTCTTCTTGTGAGGCTTTAACTGCCTCGATGCATAGGCTATAACTTTATCGCGCTGCATCAGGACACATCCTAGACCCTTTCTTGAGGCATCACTATATATTTTAAAGTCATCCGGTCCGTTCGGCAGAGTGAGAATTGGGGCAGAGACGAGGCGCTGCTTTAACTCCATAAACGAAGCTTCACAGTCCTCTGTCCAAGTAAACTTAGCACCCTTTCGTGTCAACTGAGTCAAGGGTGAAGCAATTCTAGCAAAATTTTGTATAAATCTGCGGTAGTATCCTGCCAGACCAAGGAAACTTCGGATGTCGCTAGCTGACTCCGGTCGTTTCCACTGTGTAATTGCTTCTATCTTCTTCGGATCAACTGAGATGCCTTCCGAGGAGATGATATGCCCCAAAAACGAGATACTGTTCAACCAGAATTCACATTTACTCAGTTTGGCGTACAACTTGTTGTCTCGAAGGGTCTGCAGCACCATCCGCAGGTGTCCTGCGTGCTCATCCCTAGTCTTCGAGTACACCAAGATGTCATCGATAAAAACTACCACAAATTTATCGATGAAAGGCCTAAATACACGATTCATAACATCCATGAATGCAGCAGGGGCATTCATCAGTCCAAACGGCATCACGGAAAACTTGTAATGGCCGTAGCGGGTTTGAAAAGCAGTCTTGGGCACGTCTTCTGGCTTAATCTTCAGCTGGTGGTAACCCGAGCGAAGATCAATCTTAGAAAACACCGTTGCCCCTTGTAACTGATCAAACAAGTCGTCTATCCATGGTAGAGGATATTTGTTCCTGATTGTGACTTTGTTTAATTCCCTATAGTCTATGCAGAGGCGTAGAGTTCCGTCCTTTTTCTTCACAAAGAGCACAGGAGCGCCCCAAGGAGACACGCTCGGACGGATGAACTCGCGATCAAGTAATTCCTGGAGTTGGCACTTTAATTCATTCAGCTCTGCAGGAGCCATTCTGTATGGAGGCTTGGAAATCGGCTGTGTATTTGGAAATGTGTCGATAGTGAATTCAATCTCTCGGTCTGGCGGCATACCGGGTAGTTCGCTCGAAAACACATCGGGGAACTCTGCCTCAACGGAAGTAGACTCGACGTTTGCATAGTCCTGCCGTGTGTCCCGAACCGATGCTAGGAATCCCTCGCAGCCTGTGTAGAGCATTCGCCGAGCAAATTTTGTCGAAATCACCATACAGGCCCTGGTCGCATCGTTCGCTGGACTACTGGTATAACAGAACACGGCTTCTCCGGGCAGACGGAAAATGACTCGCTTCTCTGCACACTCAATAGTTGCCGTGCATGCGCCGAGCCAGTCCATTCCCAAAATAATGTCGTAGTCCCGTACATCAAGAACTAAAACATCGAGTGACAGCTTTCTCTCCCCAATACAGATATAACCGCCTAGGCATGCTGAACAGACAGGTATTTTTGTACTGGATGGGGTGCTAACACTTAAATCTAAATGCAACGGAGTCATTTTCACATTGTTCTCCGTGGCAAAGTTTGTAGAAATAAAGCTATGGGGTGCACCTGAGTCAAATAGAACGCGAGCAGGTATATTATTGAAAAGTAAGGTACCTGACACGACGGTATTCGAAGCTAGAGCTTCTTCCCGTATCATGGTGTAGACCCGGCCCTGAGCTTGATTACGCCCTTGCTGAGGTGCCTCTCAATTTGCCTGAGGAGCCGGAGTCTGATCTAGTTGTTGCGGTGGACGAAGCGGACAGCTGCTAATCTGATGGCCTGGATTGCCGCAACGGAGGCAAGTCCCAAGCTTGAGCGACAATCTTTTTCGATATGCCCTGGCTTCCTGCAAAAGTTACAGGTCTTGTTGGTGTCTCCACGCTGTTTACCGCCGTTATTTGGACGCTTTGCAGCATTGTTTCCTCTATCATTGCCTTGGCGTTTGTGATTGAAAGTTTGCACAGCGCCGGCAGCAACGTGAGGATACTGCGGTTCCAGGGAGAGGGCATGGTTTAAGACTTCCCTTATCGTCTGATACTGCAGAACGGCTACGTGCCCGTGGATGCCAGGACGTAGCCCTCCTTCGAATCGTCTGGCACGACTCGCTGCATCCGGTAGATAAGCGGTAGCAAATTTGGCCAGTTTGTTGAATTCTACCGAGTATTGCTTTACCGTCATGCTGCCCTGCCGGAGTTGAACAAAATCTTTTTCTCATTGACGGCGTAGAGGTGGGGGTATAAACTCCTCCTCAAATGTGGCACGAAAAGTCATCCACGCGATCGCCTCCTCTCCATGGCCAAGTTGAAGAGATCGTCGATGCACGTCCCACCAGTCGTGCGCGTTGAGGCGAAGCAATAGTTGGGCACAGGTGACGCGCTTGTCTTCCGGCACTTCTAGGAGAGAAAAATAATCTCCAAGCTCGGCGAGCCAATCTAGGGCCACGATCGGGTCCTCAGTCCCGTTAAATGGCGTGTTGCAGACCTTCTTGAAGTTGCCAAAGGTGAAGGCAGTCACTTCCCTCGTCCTTGGCGCTAGCGGTGTCTCGACTTCAAGCGCTGGCTGCTCTACTAGTGTAGAGGTTGTTGCGGCAGAATGGTTGGAGGCCAGGGTCTGAACAAGCTGCTGCAGGATATCTACCTGCTTTTGTTGGACTGAAAGTCGGGCCTCAAGATTGCTCTCGAACTTGGCTTGGCGGGCATCATCCCTCTGTCGTTGCTCCGTGAACATTTGCATCACCTGCTGAAGCGAATCTGATCGAGACATGCCCCGTTGGCTCTAAGAGCTTCCTGAAGTTCCGGAACTGCTCTCCTGAGTCCTTGTCTCGCCTGGCGCTAGCGCTGATGGTTGCGCTTGCATCGTTCCTTGAAAGGAAGGTAAATTATATCAGGATCATAAGGTATTATGGACTTATTGCACGAACGTATCTCATTTTGGCCTTAACGAGTTCAGGAGTTCGCACAGGGATTTATCTTTAAAGAAACTTTTCCCGTTCAAGAGTCAAAGGAACTTGAATCTGTGCTCTGATACCAACATGTCATGCCCCGATTCCGTGGAATCGGTAGTCGTCCCCCGGGCGTGACCGCCGTGCGGGCCTAGGTTGCACACCGCACAAGGCTAAGTATTTTGTTTCGCATAGCGAGCACATATTCAGAGTACGCAGAAAAGTTGAACAAAGATTGAAGCATGGAAAAGTTCTCTTTTATTGATAATATGAACATCTATTACAAACTCCTTGAACTGAGTCATAAGGACTGCCTCTATGGGCTTACAAAAGTGTTGACACAAAATGAGATAGCAGTCCTGTACATTACATCCTTTACTAAACTCAAAATATAAGACCTTGTGTCGCAACGACTGCTTTGCCACGAAGTTGCATAGTTGTTTGGTGGCTAGCTTCTAACTTCAAAATGCTTCTTCTTCTTTAAAATGCTTCAAAGGTTGGCACGGTCGAGGCGTGCCTACAGCTGGACTGGATTGGGGGTTTGTCTCCTGCTCCTCGCTCGGCTCTCCTTAGCGCGGGGAACCTGTTTCAACGAGGGTCAGTACATCGAAACGTACTGGTGAAGGCAAGCTAACCCAACTATACCAATCAACATGTTGTTTTAATGAAGCATGCATATTTGTGGGTTTCTATCTTGCCTTAGTTTATTTTACAGCAAGAATTAGATATAGAAATCAATGAAATAACCTGCCACCGTTCGGTGACATATACATGTCCGTCTGAACCACCTGCACATTACTTACCCTGCCTTCCCTGCCAAGAAGACACAAGTTAGTTGCAACAGGTTTAAATATACAAGGGATCACTGGCACGTTGCCATAATGGACGGGCTAGTCTCAGTACGGAGTACCGTGCGACGCATAGATCAGGGCATCCCAAGGCATTCCGTCCTATAGCAGGCGACTATCATGAGTTCCGTCCGGATCGGATCGGTGCCGGTGCCCCAGCGACCGTCCGCAGGAACTAAGACCTTGTGCACAAGTTGTCCGTGATCAACGCAGTACACTAAGTTAGCATCGAGGCAAATCAGGGCATATCAGGAGCATGGCAGTAACAGGCAAGATTTACTTTTGCATAGTCTTCCTGTTGAGTTATTGTATTGAAAATGAGTTCTATACATAGCACAGTTTTAAGAAGAAATATACATTCTAACTTATATTTATGCATATGATGAACATTCCAAACGAGCAAGCATATAAGTAAGTAACCGTTCACAAGTTTCATTTGACAAGCAATATTTTCCAAGTCTATTCCCTTATTATCTTGATATCTTTTAGTTATTTACTTGGTATCGTTTGATCGGGGCAAGCACGAACACAAGATTTAGATGTAAAGACTAGCAAGAAGGGCTAGCTAATCGGGTTGGTAGCCACTCACTTTAGTAGTTGGAAGGAAAAAGGAAAGAAGTGCTTTAGGAGTCCGCTCGAGCGACGCCTACTGTCGGATCACCTGTATTGACACGAACAGCTGATCAGTACTTCTTCCTCTTTTTTCGTTATCGGAATTGAAGTGCAGTGCTAAGAACGAAAGCAATAAAATCTATTGAAACCGTTCAAGAAAACCCAAGCAAATCCGAAAACCAACTCAAGGCACGAAAGCAACAAGCGACAGCGAAAACTAGGCAACAAAGAATACAGCGGAGAGGTCCCTCCTGACTCTGTCGCTAAGTCGATCCTTGGCGCACGGTCCACTGAATATGGGAATCAATTCCGAAGAGACAAATCCATAACGAGGATGAGTTCTTGATTCAATCTATCCCGATCGAACGATACCGTCTAGTATTTCTTAGCCGCGCTCCCCGAATAGGGGGAACGGGGCACCACATCAACTTCTGACAAAGGGATACTGCTCGACTATCCAGGTGACGGCTATAATGATGGCGCGGCACTGCAACCTAGGCTGTCATTTACTGCCATTTCCCTTACGTAAACCGCTTTTACGTACACAGAGGAATACGCTGCCTTATTTTACACGGGCAGATGAGAGCTCCTTACGCTCCGCGGAAGACAAATTGCCTGCCACAACAAAAGCTGCACTCCGTACAGGACTCGAGGCGCATCTCTGCATTTAATGCACAGGGCGGTGACAGGCCCTCAAGGCACGTCTCTGCAATTAATGCACCTAATACTGACAGATGCCTGAGGCACGTCTCTGCGTTTGATGCACAGAAGGGTGGCAGACCTTCAAAACACGCCTCTACATTTAATGCACAGGATGATGGCGGATCTCCATATTTAATGCAAGAGATTTGATTAAATATCACCGAACCGTCGTATATTGACATCCCCTTTGCGAGAGCTGCTCCTACGCATACAAGGGAATACGCTGCCTAGTTTTACACAGTCAAACATGAGCTCCTTACGCTCCGCGGAAGACAAACCGCCTGCCACGTCAAAAGCTGTACTCCGTATGAGACTCGAGGCGCATCTCTGCATTTAATGCACAGGGCCGTGACAGGCCTTCAAGGCACGTCTCTGCAATTAATGTGCCAAATACTGACAGATGCCTGAGGCACGTCTCTGCGTTTGATGCACAGAATGGTGGAAGACCTTCCAAACATGCCTCTGCATTTAATGCGCAGGATAATGGCGGATCTCCATATTTAATGCAGTAGATTTGATTAAATGTCACCGAACCGTCATTTAGTGACATCCCCTTTACGAGAGCTGCTCCTACGCATACAAGGAAATATGCTGCCTAGTTTTACACAGGCAAACATGAGCTCCTTACGCTCCACAGAAGACGAACAGACTGCCACGACAGCTGTTACTCTTCGCACAGGGTTCAAGGTTCATATCTGCATTTAATGCGCAGAATGATGGCAAATCTTAAAGACAAGCATCTGCATTTAATGCACAGGATGGGGGCAGATCTCTGCATTTAATACAAGAGATCTGATCTCCAAGAGCCATAATTCTAGCTAATATGTCCACATCATCACTCTGGCACGTTACGCAGCGGCTTCTACGCCTATTCAGCTTCGGTGCCTGCTCGACTTCTACGACCATTCAGCTTCGGTGCATGCTCGGCCTTCTGTGCCTACTCGGCTTCTACGCCTACTCAGCCTCTATGACCACTCGGCTTCTACGCCTATTCAGCTTTTATGCCGATTTGATAACTATTTGGCTTCTATGCCATGGTGACAGACATTGGCTTCTATGCCATGGTGACAGATATTGGCTTCTATGCCAACCTCTTCTTCACGAGGGATACCTACCTATGTGGCTTTTATGCCGTGATCTTCGTAGCGATTATACGCATTTTGTCCCTTAGTTGGACTCACGTCACATGCTCATTCAAAGGATCATCTATACGCAGGCATTGGTTATTTTAACCATTGTGTAAAAGGGTGCTGTACTTTCTACTACTCGGTTTTTATACCGATTGAGTGGTCATTGTCACTGAAACTCTATAAATAGAGACCTCTATCAACAGAGGACAAGGTCGACAAATTGGAAGGTTGAGGAAATTGGTTGGAAAAGAGATCTAGTACCAGATCCAACGGCCGAGAGAGAGAGAGAGAGAGAGAGAGAGGAGAATCCAGAGTTCAGGCAAAGGGAAAGGATCAACGACTTTGGCATCGGGCATCCACCCTCTTCAGCAACCCTCGAAGCTGCTACCTGTCTTCCACGGCACTTCTTCAACATCGTGTGGTCCAAGGGCTAAAGTGATCGACTGCAGATCAGACACCTATAGCAATATTCACCCAGATTAAATAAATTATACTTAGATATCCTCGTGTAGGATCAAATTTGTACAATCTTATTTGTAAACATAAAAGAAGGGCGGGTCTTCGTACAAGACCTCGTTTTTCGCATTCATCAAATCTTTTCTCGTTTATATTATCCCAAAACACGAACAAACATGTAAATGAGTAACCGTCCATAACTTTGATTGACAAGCTTAATAATCCAAGTCTATTCCCTTATTATCTTGACATCTTTTAGTTATACTTGGTATCGTCTGATCGGGGCAAGTAAGAATATAAGATTTTAGGTGTGAAGACTAGAAAAAGGGCCAACTGAGTCGAATATAAGCCACTCACTTAGTTTGTTGGAAGAAAGAAGGAAAAGGTGCTTTAGGAGTCCGTTCGAGCGTTGCTTACTGCTGGTTCACCTGTATTGCCACGAATAGCTGATCAATACCTCTTTCACTCTTTCCATTATTGGAATTGAAGTGCAGTTCACGAACGAAAATAATGAAATCCATCAAAACCGTTCAAGAAAACTCAAGCAAATCCGAAAACCAGTGCATGGCACAAAAGCAACAAGCGACAGCAAAAACTAGGCAACAAAAGATGCAGCGGAGAGGTCCCTCCTGACTCTGCCGCTAAGTCGATCCCGGGGGCACAGTCCACTGAATATGGGAATCGATTCCGAAGAAGCAAATCCATAAAGAGGATGGGTTCTTGTTTTAATCTATCCCGATTGAACGATACCGTCTTGTATTTCTTAGCCGCGCTCCCCGAATAGGGGGAACGGGACACCACATCCTACCCAACTAATTGGAAGTTTTGTCCCGAAACTTAGGAATAGAACCTACCACTAGGAAATAATGAGGGGAACCTTTCCCTTATCTCGGATTCAAGCTCCCAAGTGGATTCTTCAACCGAATGATTTTGCCAAAGCACGCATACGAGAGGAACCGAACGACTTCGGAGCAGCTTTTCTTTTCTATCCAAAATTTGCACAGGTTGTTCTACATACGTCAAGTCTGCCTGAAGATTTAGCTGATCCAGATCTACTATGTGACTTGGGTCGTATACATACTTCATAAGTTAGGAAACATGGAAAATATTGTGTACTTCGGATAGGGATGGCGGTAGGGCAATCTGGTATACAATTGAGGCAACTCGCTTTAGTATTTTGAACGGACCGACAAATCTCGGACTTAGCTTTCCCTTTGCTCTGAATCTGGTGACTCCTCGCATGGGCTAGACTTTCAAAAATACCCGATCGCCTTCTAGAAACTCAACTGGCCGTCGATGTGTATCAATGTAGCTCTTTTGGTGGCTTTGAGCTATCTTTAGTCTTTCCTGAATCAAGCGAATCTTTTGGACAGTCTGTTCCACGAGCTCAGGGCCAAGAATCTGCCGTTCACCAACTTTGTCCCAACAGATCGGGGATCTACACTTCTGCCCATACAATGTCTCATACGACGCCATCTGAATGCTGGATTGGAAACTGTTGTTGTATGCAAATTCAGCTAACGGCAGATACAGGTCCCAACTAGTCTTCAAGTCCAAGACGCAGAGTCGTAGCATGTCTTTGAGGATCTGGTTGACACGTTCCATTTGGCCATCGGTCTGTGGATGGTAGGCGGAGCTAAACTTTAACTTCGTCCCCATTGCTGACTGTAGGCTTTCCCAGAAATACGATATGAATCGACTATCTCTATCGGAGACTATGGATACGGGCACGCCGTGGAGCCGAACGATTTCGTTGAGGTAGACTTGAGCCAAGCGATTGATGCTCTAAGTAGACTTGATAGGCAGAAAGTGAGCAGACTTGGTGAGGCGATTGACAATAACACAAATATTATCATTTCTCTGTTGCGTCCTTGGCAAGCCAACAATGAAATCCATTGTTATATATTCCCATTTCCACTCCGGAATAGCAAGGTTCTGCAGCTCTCCGCCCAGTTTCTGGTGCTCGGCCTTTACTCTCTAACAAGCCATGCAATGCGACACGAACAAAGCCACATCTCGTTTCATGCCGTGCCACCAGAACGTCGTACGGAGATCCCGATATATCTTGATACTACCCGGATGAGAAGTATAACTAGCATAATGGGCCTAAGTGAGTATCTCTTTTCTGAGGGCCGCGTCGTCTGGAACGCACAGTCTTCCCTTTACTCGGATTATTCCGTCCGTGCCTACCGCAAAGTCGGATGCCATTCCTGCTGAGATAAGAGCATGCATCTTTTGTAGGAACATGTCATCCTTCTAAGCGAACTTAACTTTTTGTAACAAGTCAGGCTCGAGGCACAGTTGTGCCACTTGTGCCCCCTTTTTATATCTGATTAATAGTATAATGCCCAAGGATCAAGATCTCGGCGTAGCCTATCATCAATAGCCAAACTTCTAATGAACACTCGACTCAGTGTATCAGCTACGATGTTTCCCTTGTCAGGCGTATATCTGATCAATAAGTCAAAGTCACTAAGAAGTTTAAGCCAACGCCGCTGTCAAAAATTCAAATCCTTTTGTGCATACAGATATTTCAATCTCTTGTGGTCTGTGTAAATCTTACACGGTACACCTTAAAGGTAGTGGTGCCACAGCTTCAGGGCGAACACCACAGCAGCCAGTTCTAAGTCATGCGTTAGGTAATTCTTTTTGTGAGGCTTTAACTGCCTCGACGCGAAGGCTATCACCTTTTTCCTTTGCATAAGGACACATCCCAGACCTTTTCCCGATGCGTTGCTATATATTTTGAAATTATCCGGTCCATTCGAAAGAGTAAGGATTGGAGCAGAGACGAGGCGCTGCTTTAACTCTGTAAACGAAGCTTCACAGTCGTTCGTCCAAGTAAACTTTACACCTTTTCATATGAGTTGAGTCAGGGGTGAAGCAATTTTAGCAAAGTCTTGTATAAATCTCTGGTAGTAGCCTGCCAGTCCAAGGAAACTTCTAATATCGCTAGCTGATTTCAGCCATTTCCACTGCATAATGGCTTCTACCTTCCGTGGGTCTACTAAAATACCTTGCGCCAAAATAATGTGCCCTAAAAAGGATATGCTGTCCAGCCAAAATTCATATTTACTTTGCTTGGCATACAACTTGTTGTCTCGAAGGGTTTGAAGCACCATCCGCATGTGTCCTGCGTGTTCATCCCTACTCTTCGAGTACACCAAGATGTCATCGATAAAAACCTCTACAAATTTATCGATGAATGGCCAGAACACTCGATTCATCAAGTCCATGAATGCAGCAGGTGCATTCATCAGTCCAAACGACATAATAAAAAATTTGTAATGTCCGTATCAGTTTCGGAAGGCAGTCTTCGACACGTCTTCTGGCTTAATCTTCAGCTGGTGGTAGCCCGAGCGAAGATCAACTTTTGAAAAAACTGTTGCCCCCTACAGCTGATAAAATAAGTCATCTATCCGTGGTAGAGGATACTTGTTTCTGATAGTGACTTTGTTCAGCTCCCGATAGTCGATGTAGAGGCGTAGCGTCCCATCTTTTTTCTTCACAAAGAGCACAGGCGCGCCCCAAGGAGATACGCTCGGTTGGATGAACCCACTATCCAGTAACTCTTAAAGTTGGCATTTTAACTTTTTTAATTCAGCAGGGGCCATTCTGTATGGAGGTTTAGAGATCGGCTGTGTATTCGGAAAGGTGTCTATGGTGAATTCAATCTCTCGGTCTTGTGGCATGCCGGGTAGTTCGTTCGGAAACACATCGAGGAACTCGGCATAAACGGAAGAAGACTCGACGTTTGCGTAGTCCTGTCGTGTGTCCCGAACCGATGCTAGGAATCCCTCGTAGCCTGAGTGTAGCATTCGCCGAGCATATGTTGCAGAAATCACCATGCAGGCCCTGGTCGCATCAGTTGCTGGACTACTAGTGTAGCAGAATTCGGCTTCTCCAAGCAGGCGGAAGATGACTCACTTTTTTGCACATTCAATAGTTGCTGAGCATGCGCTGAGCCAATCTATTCCCAAAATGATATCATAGTCCCGAACATCTAGAACTAAAATATCAAGTAATAGTTTCCTTCCTCCAATACAGATGTAACCGCCTTGGCATACTGAACGGACATGTATTTTTGTGCCAGAGAGAGTGCTAACACTAAGGTCTAGGTACAACGAAGTCATTTTACATTGTTCTCCAAGGCAAAATTTGTGGAAATAAAACTATACATTGTACCAGAATCAAATAACACACGAGCAGGTATGTTATTGAAAAGCAAAGTACCTGACACGATGGTATCTGAAGCCCGAGCTTCTTTTCGTGTCATTGTATAGACCCGGCCTTGAGCCTGGTGACGCTCTTGCTGAGGCGCAGCTCGATTGCCCTGGTTTGCAGCAGCCTGATTTGGTTGTTGGGGACGACAATCAAAAAGTGGGCATATATCAATCTGATGGGTTGCCATCACCACAGCGGAGGCATGTACCTAGCTTCTTGCGACAGTCTTTTTTAGTGTGCCCCTATTTGTTGCAGTAGTGGCATCGCGGCCCTGTATTTCCTTCCTGATTACTGCCGTTATTTGGAAACTTTACAGCGGTGTTTCCTCTATCGTTGCTATAGCGTTTGTGATTGGAGGTATGCACAGCACCGGCAGGAACGTGAGGATACTGCAGTTCAAGAGAAAGAGCATGGTTAAAAACTTTATAAATTGTCTGGTATTGTGGAATAACTACGTGCACGTGGATGGCAGGACGTAGACCTCCTTCGAATTGTCTGGCATGACTCGCTGCATCGGGTAGATAGGAACTGGCAAACTTAGCAATCTTGTTGAACTCAACAGAATACTGTTTGACTATCATGCTGCCCTGCCGTAATTGCACAAACTCAATTTTCTTTTATCGACGCACAGGTGGGGGTATGAACTCCTCCTCAAATGTGCCACGGAAGGTGGCCATGCTATCGCCTCCCCTCTATTCTCAACTAGAAGAGATCGTTGATGCACGTCCCACCAATCGTGTGTATTGAGGCGAAGCTACAGTTGAGCACATGCGACGCGCTTTTCTTCTGGTACCTCCAGCAGTAAGAAATGATCCTCAAGTTCGGCCAACCAATCTAGAGCCAATATCGGATCCTCAGTCCCTTTGAACGCTGTGTTGCAAACTTTCTTGAAGTAGCCAAAGTCGAAGGCAGTCACTTCCCTCGTCCTTGGTGTTTGAGGCGTCTCAACTTCAAGCACTGGTTGCTCCACTGGTGTAGCCGCTGTTGCTGCGGAATTGTTAGAGGCCAAAGTCTGAATAATCTACTGCAGGGTATCTACCTACTTTTGTTGGACTGAGAATCGTGCCTCTATATTGTCTTAAAACTTGAGTAATCTCTCATCTGCTCGTTTCTCAGCCCGTTCATAACGAGCTTCATCCCTTTGCTGGTCATTTGCTGAAGTAGATCGACTCGAGACATGGTTCGCTGGCTCCGAGAGCTTCCTGAAGTGCCAGAACTGCTCTCTTGGGCTTGTGTCTCGTCCGGTGCTTGCACTGAGGATTGTACTTGAGCCATTCCTTCAAAAGAAGATAATTACATCCACTACCAGAAAAAGTCAAATTAGCGACGTCTAAAAACGTCGCTAAATAACCAAAAATCGTCGCTAATTAGGTTTAGCGACGTAATTAGCGACGTTTTAAAGAAGTCAGAAAATACCAAGTCGCTAATACAAAAAACGTCGCTAAACGTCGCTATGCCGACGTTTTTTAGCGACTTTAATGTGTCGCTAAATTTAGCGACGTTTTGCGACGCCAAGTCACTAAAAAGCGACGTTTAGAAAAGTCGCTAAACGTCGCTGATTAGCGACATCTATCGCGATGTTACACCGACGTCTTTAATGACCTGGCTATACTGCCATGTCAGCAATTGGCGACGTTTAGCGACGTCATTAGCGACGTTAGTAGCGACGTTATTAGCGACGTTTTACGGCGTCGCTAATTAGCGACGTAATTAGCGACGTAATTTAACGTCGCTAAACGTCGCTAAACGTCGCTAAACGTCGCTAATAACGTCGCTAATTTTTAAAAAAAATTAAAAAAAAATTCCCAGAATCAAACATTGTGATTCCCTGCAGTTTTACATCATCTTCATCATACACACCAACATGATTTAACTATATTATCCAATTAAATTAAAGACCACAAGAAGTATCAATCCAATTAAATGTGGATAACTATATAATCCAATTAAATTAACTAAAAAATTAATGACCACAAGAAGCATCATACATCATGTCTATTGTTGAAGTACCAATAATTCATAAATAATAATAATAATAACTAGACTCCTACGGATCTGCAGGAGGCTGACCAGCGGCGCGCTTCAAGGATAACAACTCCTCATACTCGTCCCGTGGAATCGACACCGATGTCGATGGAGAAGGCAGTGACGTCGGTGGCGGCCGTGCCCGCTCCAAATCTGCGAGTCGCTGGTTGTAAGAATCCAGGGTAGATAACAACCTCGTACTGCTATCACCCATTGAATCCTGCATCCTCGTCAGGTTCTCTCCCATCGATAGCTGTGACGCATGCATCCTCGTCAGCTTCTCGCCCATCGATAGCTGTGACGCCTGCAGCTCCATGATGTTGCGATCATTGGAGGCTCTAATATCATTTGTCAATTCTCGTAGCTCCGTCATGCTGCGGTCGAGCATATCCAATCGTGCGATAAGCATCGGATCGTCCGCCTGCGGCTGGGACCGGGACTGGTCCTCCATACTTCGCAGCAAGTCGTCACGGAGAGACGCAATCTGACGGTCAACGGCCTCCTGGACGGCCTCTTGGACTCTGGCCGACGACTGCGAGGGCTGCGACTGCGAGGGGTGTGTGGAATGCACAGCTGTCGGGGAGGCCCTAGATGACTGCGTCGCAACCAGGGCGCCATAGGAGCCCGTACCGTAGTACGTACCCCTCTGGAGACCACCAGCTGCGGTCACCCACAGGTCGTCCGCCGACGGAGATGGACCGGGCTGCGACGAAGCACCAGCCTCTCCAGGTGTAGGTGCACTAGCAGTCGCCCGCTCACGAAGCCTAAGATACTCGGCCTAGAAAAGGTTTGGAAACTCAATAATTGCCTAAGTTATATTAAAATAAACACAAAGTAAAGTAATACTTACATAGGTCTGTGAGGCCCTCTCATCAATGAGATTTCCGTCCTTGCGATGGGTGGCCAAGAAGACGGTCACCATGTTCGCATCCTCACCCCTCTGTACCTGTTAAAAATATATTTTTTATTACTAAACTTAAATATTTATTCCAAGTACCATTTTATGGTACTTATATTAAAATAATATATTTTAAAAGAAAAAACATACCAAACGACGGAAATGTTCCGTCATCGGAATCGAGCCACCACACCACTTGGCAGCATTCTGCCTAGCCGCCTTGGCCTTCTTAGACCTTTCCTTGTAGCTCGGATCGTCGAATCTAGCCCTCATCGCAGTCCACTGCTCAGGCGTGATCCAACCTTGGATCGGTTTTCCAGCACGATCACGAGCCTTCTGGTCATCCAGAGCATCTCGGATAAGCTTGGCGGCAACGGTAGGAAAGAGCCGCTCGATCAACTCGGCCCGGTGCGGAGGATAAAAATATGTTTGCTACAATAAATAATTCATTAAGTTAGCATCATGAATATGCATAAATTAGAGGATTTATTTAATATACTTTTACCTGGAAGTGCGCAAACCAGAACGCCTTCCTCTCCTCCGGAGCCTCCGAATAGTTGATCCAAGGGCCACCGTAGTTGTTTCTCAGAAATTGGCCCAGGCGTCTCTGAACCGACGATGGACGATATCTATACAGAAATAATAATTTAGATTACTGAAAAAGTCAATATACGATGAATAAAGAGAAACACAAATATATATTAAACCATCTAATTGACTTACTTTGTACCGTCGGCCCAAATCTCTGTCCTCGTCTCCTCCGGTGGAGCGCATGGAGGATCTTGCTGATGCTGGGACAACGTCGGCACGACCTCCTCTACATGCTCATCTGTCTCCATGCTTCCGTCAGCAGGAGGAACGCTGGACGAGGGAGTACTATCACGCCTGGAACTACTCGTCCCAGGAGTGATGCCACGCAACGTCGTCGCAGTCGGAGATGTGGCTGCTCGATATACTGGAGTACTGGGCGACGATGATCCGGAACCAACAGTAGGCAGTACCGGAGTGGCACTCTGTCTACCTCGGGACCTGCCGAATCCTCCGCGTCGTCCTGTCATATCTGATAACAACATATGATGAATATAGAGAAACACAAATATATACTACATTCTACAGTCGGAATGTGATACATATCTCAAAGTATTATACAGTCAAAATATAATACATATATTCGTTAATGTCAACATCTACTTCTACATGCAATATTTATAGTCCAAATATAGTTACATTCTACATGGAATATTTTATATTTTCAATCATCTTCAGAAAATTCATCTTGTTCGCCTTCCTCGTCCTGCTCTTCCTCTTCCTCGTCTTCACTTTCATCTACTTCGTCGTCCTCTCCGGATAATTCTACATCTTCTACATTATTACTCGTGTAATGAGTAACTTCCGTTGAGTCCACATCTACAATATTTGTTACAAGAGGTAGATCGTCCTCCTGATAAGCTATTTCGTCAATGTCAAAGGTATTTCTAGCTTTAGTCTTGCATACTGCCCACCAATCCGACCTCGCTGTCCCCCGTCTAGGATAAGTTGCGAAGTACACGAGCTGAGCCTGACTTGATAGGACAAATGGTTCGTAGCCTTGATATCTACGCTTGTAGTTTATATCCACAAGGCCATGCTTGTCAATTTTCCAACCTTGATCTTGAATCGGATCGAACCATTCACACCTGAATAGCACGATATTAGCAGGTTCTGGGCCATAATTATATGTCAACTCCACAATCTCTCGTAAGATGCCAAAAAAATCATTGCCCGGATTGACGTCTTTGTAGTTTGAAGATTTGATACACAAACCACTGTTTTTCGTGGAATCAAGATCCAGAAAGCTGTCTCTAATAGGAGCATTTGTTGACTTGAACCTGAACCCATTCACACAGAAACTTGGCCATATTTTTACGGCAGTAATTGGTCCCTTGGCTAGAGTCCTAATAGATTCAGTCTCAGGTGATATTAGACGATCGACCTAAATACCAAAGTAGCGATAGTAAGTTATTTGTTTTGCAAGTGCAGAAATAAAAAGTAATTACCAAGCATCTTACATATGCGCTCAACCAAGAAGGAAAATGGCATCTCATATCTTGTTCTACTTCTTCGTCTGTTATGTAGGGCCTAACCGACCTCAACTCATCATTATATGTGCTGAAAAACAATGAAGCAACTGCTGATTAGTAGCATAATAGTATCTTATACTATTACATTGAGATGATGTAAACGTGGACGTTAATTACTTACCCCTCTAGCTTCTCCACTTCATCCTCGTCGCAATTGAGTAATATATACAATTGAGCAGCCCTTAGCTCATCGTCATTCAAATATCTCTTCTTCATTTTTCCCGAGGGCTTTCCGGATGCATTGAATACTTTGAGTATTGCATCATTAGATTCCTGATATGCGTCGTCGTTTCTGGGAGCTTTCGTCCTATTAGTAGCAACATGCAGATTGAAATACGTCGAGCAAAAGTTTGTAATCTCCTCGAGAACATAAGCTTCACAAATAGAGCCTTCAACCCGTGCCTTATTTTTCACCTTTCTCTTTAGGTGATTCAGATGGCGCTCGAAGGGGTACATCCACCGATAACCGACAGGACCGCCAACACGTGCCTCATAGGAAAGATGAATTGGCAAATGCTCTATAGAGTCGAAGAATCCAGGAGGAAACACCTTCTCGAGCTTACATAGTGTTACCGCAATGTCCCTCTCTTGCTTTTCTAGACGATCGACGAGCAACTTAGTACAACAAAGATCTCTGAAGAATATGCTCAGCTCTGTCAATGGGTCCCAAACGACCTGCGGTAAGAATTCCCAAAATGCAATCGGAATTAACCTCTCCATGAATACGTGACAATCGTGGCTCTTCATACCTACTAGTTTGTTCTCCTTGAGGTCGACGCATCTTTTCAAGTTCGACACGTACCCGTCTGGAAACTTTAGACCCTGAATCCACCTACAAAGTCTACCTTTATCCTCTTTATCCAGTGAGAAAACTGACTTAGGTTGCTTTAACTTTCCATTCCCCTCCTCTATCAAATGCAATCCAGGACGTCTACATATGTCTTCTAAGTCCAACCTCGCCTTCGGATTATCTTTCGTCTTCCCCTTTACATCCATTACAGTATTAATTATGTTATCAAACACATTCTTCTCGATATGCATGACATCAAGGTTATGTCTGATCAGATTGGTGCTCCAATATGGCAGATCCCAGAATATACTCCTCTTCGTCCAGTTATGGGTGCGACCAAATCCGTCACATTTGTACCCCTTGGCAGGCTCTTGGATAGCACTTGGTAAATCTTTTACCTCTTCCCATATCGTGCATCCGGGCCACCTTGGCGGTGGATTGGCCTTCTCCATAACTCCCGCACGAAAAGCATTCCGATTCCTCCGGTACGGATGATCGTTCGGCAAAAATTGTCGATGACAATCGAAGAAGCACGGTTTGCCTCCGTGTTTCAAACGGAAAGCCTGAGAACGGTCCATGCAATACGGACATGAGAGACGACCATGGGTGCTCCATCCCGATAACATTCCATAGGCCGGAAAGTCGTTGATGGTCCACATAAGTGCTGCCCTCATCTGAAAATTCTGCTTTCTAGAAACATCGTACGTGTTGGCACCGACTTCCCACAGCTGATTCAACTCATCTATCAAAGGCTGTAAATACACATCGATGTTCCTCTTCGGATTGTTCGAACCCGGGATAATAACGGTTAGGAACATATACGGAGTCTTCATGCACATCCAAGGCGGTAGATTGTACGGAGTGACGATCACAGGCCAACACGAATACTGGGAGCCCGAAAGTCCGAATGGGGTAAAACCGTCAGAGCAGAGCCCCAATCTGACATTACGCGCTTCCTCGGCAAAATATGGATACTCTCGATCAAAGTGCTTCCATGCTTCTCCATCGGATGGATGATCCAATACTCCTTCGATCTGTTTTCGCCTGTGCCAACTCATGTTTTCTGCAGTCTCCTTAACCATGAACAACCGCTGCAACCGCGGCGTCAAAGGCAAGTAGTGCATCGAATCGGTAGGCTTCCTTGCACCGACAGACTTTACTCTAACAGTGGCCTTGTAGCGATCAGCACCACAGAATCTGCACGCATCTTCATCCTTGTCGTCTTTGTAGTACAACATGCACCCGTTGCGACATGCATCGATTTTCTCGTATCCCATCCAAAGCGATCTCACCATCCTCTTAGATCGATAGAAGTCTTTAGGCAACTTTGCACCCTCGGGCAAGATCTCTATAATCAAATCGAGCACTCGATTATAGCATTCTTGCGACATGTTAAAATCGGACTTGATGCTCAATAATCTTGTAACCACCTCCAACGGTGAATGATCCTCACAACCAGGATATAGTGGAGTCCTTGCATTCTCAAGCAACTCCATAAACTTTGCAGCATCGGCATTCGGTGCCTCCTCAGCTGCATCATAATTGTCGGGATTGAAACTAGGTCCCGCCGCATCATAATTGTCAGGATTGAAACTAGGCCCCGCAGCATCATAAACCATGTTCACCAACCCGTCGTCGTAAGCATCGTGGTCTTGGACATCCATATACGGCTCCACATAGGGCTCCGACTCCGATGCTAGAGATACAAGTTCTCCGTGCGCGGTCCACTGATAGTAATTCGGCGTAAAGCCCTTCGAGTATAAATGATATGTAACTTCCGCTTCAGGATGATATTTCCTGTTGCGACATCTCACACACGGACACTTAATTTTGGTACCGTCCATGTATTGAGGGAACGCCTTTGCGAACTGCAGGAACTGCTGTACACCCTCAATGAATTCATCCCGCACACCGCACATGTCATCAGGATGACGGTTGTACATCCACGAACGATGACGCAGATAGTAATTCATATCCATTTCTAGAAACTTCTGCAAAATTGACATAAGCTATCATATAAATCATTACATGCAAAATTAACCGTACTATAAAAATCATAACTGATATAATACATATTTTCATTTATCAAAACTGCAGCTGCCCCCAACCCCATAGTACTATGAACTGCACTATAAGTGTGCAGTCAACACTACAAATAGTGTGTCATACTATAGAACTGCAGCTGCCCCCAACCACACTCCTAGGTCAGTGTCCGTTATGGGAAAAGCAGTCATGGCATTGCACTAAGGCACCTGGTGCTTGAACAATTTTTGCATCAAAAGTTTCCCAAGTACACGGGCTATTGCTCTATGAAAATATGCCATAGCTAGGAGTAGAGCTGTCGAGTGGGCCGGGCCTCTCAGGCCCATGCACTATAACGGGTCAGACCGGACCTAAGGGTAAAAATCTAAGTCCAGTTCGACACGTGACCCACGGCACAGTGAGTTTCAGACTGGACCGAGCCGGACCGGATCGGACTTGGGATTCCGTGAACCCTACAAGGACTTCAAAGTAGAGATTGAAGAACAACTAACATTTTATTTTTAAATTATGAAGTGTAGGGTTGAATGTGCATAGGAGATGGTTGGGAGCGCATTTGTTTCCGGGAGAAACAACACAGATGGTATGCTCTCTCGGATGAACTTCTCTACTTTGGGATATGTAAACATAGCACAAAAAAATAACACACTGTAAGTTCTTGCTTCATATTTGTCTTGGAGATTCACAATCCATTTGTTTCAATCTATATACAAGAACTTGGCAGATTGTATGCATACCAAATCCCATAGATTGGCGTAGGACTATGTAATACATGGATGTGTATAATACATCAAATAGTATAAACCAGGTTGTCGATCAGGCTAGCAAGCAGCAGCGTGTCGGGCCGGGCCGAGCTGTGCCTTGGGTCGGAACGAGCCTGGGCTTCGGGGCCGGACCTCTCTTATGGGCCGAGATATGAGGTCCGACACGTCCCTATATATTGGGTCGGGCCGGGCCGAGCCCACGATAATTCGGACAGGGTTTTGCGGGCCGGATTCGTGCCGGGCTGGTCATCCCGGTCCAATTATCAGGTCTAACTAGGGGTGGGCGTTCGGGTTATTCGGTTTCAATACCGAAATAATAAAAATCGAATAAGTAAAAATTTTAAAAACCCAAAGCTGAAATAAATTATCTATAACCGAAACAGAACCGAATTGATAATCAATTTATTTTATTTGATAATCAAAGCTAGTAAGCAGTGCTCACTGCTGCTGTTACCTCTCTCGTAGACTTGGGCCAGTCGGCCCTAACCCTAACCCTAACCCCATGTCAACAAACCTAACCCTAACCCTAACCCTAGGTCCTCATCAGTGTCTGTGTCAGTGTGTGTGTGTGCCGTGTCTGTGTCTGTGTCAGTGTCTGTGTGTGTAGTGTTTGTGTCAATGTCACATGTGTCCTGTGAGAGAGAGAGAGAGAGAGAGAGAGTAGGGTTTACCGGAATAGGGTGGAGAGCCGGTCGACGGAGCGCGGGGGAGGGGGGGGGAGTTTTTCTCTTTTCGAATTTTCAGCAGATGGGGAAAAATGAAACCGAGCCCTAATTAACCAAATTTTAGCGACGTTTAGCGACGTCCAAGCAAAACGTCGCTAACTTAAATTTTAGCGACGTCATTGACGTCGCTAAACACGTTGCTAAATATTTTTAATAAAAAGGTCGCTATATACGTCGCTAAACGTCGCTAAATTAGACATATTAGCGACGTTTAGCGACCTTTATTTAACTTATAGCGACTTAACTTTTAAAATCTTAATAAAAGTCGCTAAACGTCGCTAAATGTCGCCATTTAGCGACGCCTAGCGACGTTTTTATAAGGAGTCGCTAATTATATATTATTAGCGACGTTTCTTTTGACGTCGCTAAAATACGTCGCTAATAGCGCTTTTTCTAGTAGTGATCATGATCATAATGTATTATGGACTTATTGTATGAACGCATCTTATTTTGGCCTAACGAGTTCAAGAGTTCGCACAGGGATTATCGTTAAAGAAACTTTTCCTAAACAAGGGTCAAAAGAACTTGAAGCTGTGCTTTGATACCAACATGTCATGCCCCAATTCTGTGGAATCGATAGTCGTCCCACGTGCGTAACCACCGTGTGGGCCTAGGTTGCACACCGCACAAGACTAAGTATTTTATTTTCGCATAGCGAGCACATATTCAGAGTACGCAGATAAACTGAAATATAGATTTGAAGCATAGAAAAGTTCTCTTTTATTGATAATATGAACATCTATTACAAACTCTTGAACTGAGTCATAAGGTTGCCTCTCGGGCTTACAAAAGTGTTGACACAAAATGAGATAGCAGTCCTGTACATTACATCCCTACTAAACTTTAAAATGTAAGACCTCCTGGTGGAATGATAGCCTTTCCATGGAGCTGCATTCTTGCTTGGGTTCTAGCTCCTGTCTTCAAAATACTTCAAAAGGTGGCACAAATCAAGGCGTGCCTGCAGCTGGACTGGATTGGGGGATTGGCTTCTGCTCCTCTATCGGTTCTCCTTAGTGCGGGGAACCTATTTCAACGAGGGTCAGTACATCAAAACGTACCGGTGAAGGCAAGCTAACCTAACTATACCAATCAATACGTTATTTAGGTCAAGCATGCGTATATTATTTGTGGTCATTCAATCTTGCCTTAGTTCATTTTACAGCAAGCAATAGATATGGAAATCAATAAAATAACCTGCCACTGTTCGGTGATATTTACTTGCCCATCTGAACTACCTGCACAATACTTACCATGTCCTTCCCTGCCACAAAGACACAAATTAATTTGCAATAGGTTTAAATATACGAGGGGATCACTGGCTTGATGCCATAAGGGACGGTTCTAGTCTGGGGCAGAATGACTTGCAATGCAAGGATCAGGACATCGCAGGCCATTCCGTCCGATACAGGAGACTATCAGGAGTTCCGTCCGGATCGGTGCCAGTGCCCCAGCGACCGTCCGTAGGAACTAAGACCTTGTGCACAAGTTGTCCGTGATCAAGCGTAGTACGCTAATTTAGCAGTCGAGGCAAATCAGGGCAATATCAGGCACATGGCAATAACATGGCAAGATCTGCTTTTGTATAGTCTTTCCGTTCAGTTTATTGCATTCAGGATGAGTTCTGTACATAGCATAATTTAAAGAAGAGTATACATTCTAACTTGTATTTATGCATATGATGAATATTCCAAACGAACAAGCATGTAAATGAGTAACCGTTCACAAGATTGATTGACAAGCTTAATAATCCAAGTCTATTCCCTTATTATCTTAACATCCTTTAGTTATTACTTGGTATCGTCTGATTGGGGCAAGTAAGAATACAAGATTTTAGGTATGAAGACTAGAAGAAGGGCCAACTGAGTCGAATATAAGCCACTCACTTAGTTTGTTGGAAGGAAGAAGGAAAGAGGTACTTTAAGAGTCCGTTCGAGCGTTGCCTACTACTGGTTCACCTGTATTGCCACGAACAGCTGATCAATACCTCTTCCACTCTTTCCATTATCGGAATTGAAGTGTAGTTCACGAACGAAAACAATGAAATCCATCGAAATCGTTCAAGAAAACTCAAGCAAATCCGAAAACCAACTCAAGGCACGAAAGCAACAAGCGACAGCGAAAACTAGGCAACAAAAGATGCAGCGGAGAGGTCCCTCCTGACTCTGTCGCTAAGTCGATCCCGGGGGCACGGTCCACTGAATATGGGATCGATTCCGAAGAAGCAAATCCATAAAGAGGATGGGTTCTTGTTTCAATCTATCCCGATCGAATGATACCGTCTTGTATTTCTTAGCCGTGCTCCCCGGATAGGGGGATCGGGGCACCACAACAGTCACCCCATCACTGACAGTTGCTGCAGCAACGCCGCTGCCCCCACCAACAGCCATCCCCTTGGTCACACTTCTTCTACTTTTTCTTTTTTTTCTTCTTCTTCTTCTTCTTCATTCATTCATTTTTTCTTCTTCACTCTTGAATGCTAGGTCATATACATGATTTGTTTAATGTGCATTATATAGCGAGTTATGGAAGTTTAGGTTAATGATTAGCCTATGTTTAATTAAATACATATAAAGGAGTTATACATGATAAATGTTATTTGTTTAGTGGTTGGGTTAATGCCATAATTAGAATATAAATTCAGATTTGAGTATTTCGTATGTGTAGACTTGATGGTGTTGTGCCAATATAATTTTATTAGGCAGTGTCACGACCCACACCCAGAATAAGAGCACGAGTAGTGAGCAACGTCCAGCCTATGCCGCAACATCAGCGGTAGAACGCTGTCTGGGTCAACTCTACTATATAAATATCTCATACAATATATACATGGTACCTGTCAATCATCTCAACTCCAAACAGAGAAACAATATGGTATCTGATAAATGATAATCTACTCTCAATCACAACGCAAACTAAGGAAGATAAAGCACGAGATGGAATAATGAAAGAAAGAGTCACAACATATCCACAGGCCTGAAATAATATATACATGCAAACAACCTCAATAAAAGTCCTATACAAGTCTAAACAAATAACCTAAGCCTCCTCAACCTCTGGTACTAGGTCCTCCTGCTCTAAGGGAGTATCCTCTAAAGATACACTGTCCTGCGGCCCGTAGTAGGTAGGACACTGATTTATGAGCCAATCATCTGAAAAATATATCTAGTCAGGATAAGAGCGAAGTACATACCTCTGAAAGTAGTTTTAAATACATAATCGAAGTACACTAAAATCAATACCCGATATACACGATAAAATACATATAAAAGAGTACCCGCTGAATACGATAAGGGATAACATCTTCTGACAGGATCCATATAGTACTAGTCTATGAAATCACTGTGTTGGAATTAAGTATACAGTTCTAGAACATGCGATATATATACTATTATAAAATAAAAACTAATAGAGAATTGTACTCGCCTCTGGACCTGAGCAAAAGAGGTAACTCGGTGTCTTAGTTGGTGTTACACAACCCTATATAGAAAAATCAAGTTACATGGGTGGAATAAAGTGATAATCATACTAAATGAGTAAAAATATGCTTTCTAGGTCGTTTCTAGGTTATGCTAGTCAAACTAGGTCAAAATAGCTACTTCTAGGTTGTATGATCTTATATCTAAGCTTCTAGGTTGGTTGTAAGTCAAAACTAGGTAATACTAGGTGATACTAAGCTATACCTAGGTTTCTAGGTCGTAACTCAAATATTTATAGATACTAGGTATTATAACTCTCTATATATACTACATGTATCATAGGTATCAACATCCTAGCTTATATTTATATCTAAACTCTAATACCTATAACTTTACTTTAATACCTTAGTCTCCTAGTCTATTTCCTGAATTATATCTATTTAATACTCACACTCCGGTACCATGGCACCACAATCATATTCTAAACCTTATCCTAATATCCTATCCTTGACACCAACTTGTTTTCTCATGAAATACACTGAACACCACCTGATACTCAATGATCCTTACATTCAATCATAAACCTTACCAATACCTCAGTTGACTGAACTATTAAACTGGTATCAATACATTTGGGTATCTTAACATACTACTTCCATAATATTAACCCACATGGCATTTACCCATAAACCCATATTTGACCTCCACCTGGCACTACCCATTGTAGTGAATCACTACAAACCTCTAACCTAAATACCCAATCCTAACTCAGTTTCAAGCATTGACTCTATATCTGCAATTGAACCCTAAAGTGCCCCTCCAACTATTACCCCTCTATCAAAGTTTCACACCCAGTTCACCCCAAATTTGCACTTGCACAACCTGTACCCGAATACTCCTCTCTACTGGTCATCCTCACCTCCTACACACACCAACACTAGGTGCAACCTTACCTTATTCCTTTTATCTCCATATTGCAACCTTCTTGCACTGCTGTTAAGCACATGTTGCTGTGCTACTGCACAGACATGCAGTTGTGCACTGCATGCCTGGCCTTGCTGTAATGCCCAGGCACCATGCTCTTCAATTGCTATATAAATTCCACCCTATTGCTGTATAAGTGTACACTTGGTATTCCCTTCACTGGTGCTCAATACTGAGCACCTGTGCAACAATAACACACACTCACCCTTACTCACGCTCTGCCATACACTCTAGTACCTAGAACCTTTATACACTCCTATCTGTCCTTAATACCCAAACTGGAAACACACTGGGAATTGGGCATATAGAAACACTCTCTAGTAAATATTTACATGCACATTATAACACAAAATCAAGTATCCTACTAAGCTATACAATACACACAAGTAGACCCCCAACTGATACACTTCCAGTTGCTGTGCACTGCCTATTTGTAGTTGCTGATACTGCAATTGCTGCTGCTCTTATGTAAAACCTGACTCCCCAGTCCCTTTACTGCCCCATCTCCTGATGCCACACCAACTGAATACACCAAACACTCAAGTCCTCACTCAATACTTTACTTTACTGAACTTTGTACTGGCCACACATCACCCCTCATTCACAATCACTTGATTCACTAAAAATCACATGCACACACACAATGTATCATTCAAATATCATATACACATATATATCATATATTAGAGACATTAAAACAAACACATAGAGTGTGTGTTTCAGAAAATTCATGATACACACCTAAGTGAGAAGCCACAATCCCAATTCTCCATAATTAATCAATCCTACACATATTAAACACTTATATATAACAATGTAGCTTGCTACAAGAGAAATTAAAGAGAATTATGCAAAACACCCAAAATTGGGCTCCGTGTCGCACCGTATCACAAAATACCTTCATACGGCCTACACGTATCCAATTATGGACACGTATCTAGTTTTATAACCCCGATCTAAGTCTAATTAGATCTAATTGGTCTCATGACACATAATTGATGTATCAAATTCGTAATTCCCCCAAAATACCCATAAATTATCTCATATAATTTATAATACATAGCCAAATAGCGTAGAACTTGTTCCTATAGGTAGTCCTATGCCATGGGATCATTCCTAATAATTAAATTCATGATTAAGAAGCTATAATAAGAGGAAATTTTAGGATTTACCAATTGGGAGATGTATTCCCAATAAAAATGCAATTGGACTTGATCCAAACACGATCTCTAGCTTCAAAGCTCCTCCTCCTTGTGCTCCTTACTTCTCCAAGCTCCAAGGCTCCAAAAGTGATAAATTTGAGAAGAAAATGGTGGTAAATTGTGTAAAAAATTAATAGAGAAAAAATAGAAAATTGGGGATCTAGAATTTGGATCAAAAATAGAATGCAAATGAGGATGAGAGAGAGAAGGAGTGCCCTTCTTCAAGTGGCAGACCCCTTACTCCTTCTCTAAGCTATATGGTAAGGTCCCAAATACCCCTACATGATGTATTATGAGGAATATTATGGATGGGTATTTTTGGAAGTCTCTAACTAATTATAATTAAATAAATTCTTCTTAATTTAATTAGTAGAATGACTAATGGACTTGGGTCCAAATTGGGCTCACTAATTGCCATGACAAATCTAAATAGGTCTATATGTATCAAGTCTAAATATTTGATAGTCTTTCTAACTAACTAATTAACACAAGTCTCTAATGAAACAACTAATACTAGTCATAAATAATTATAGCTCAACATAATTAAATAATTAATACAATCATCACATTAATATTCAATATTATATTCCTAACAATAATTACCCATGCCAAATTACCAAACTATCCCAAGCTGGAAAAGTGAGGGTGACATGTAGTAATGGTGGTATGATTGAGGATAAGAAGGTGAACATTATGCGAATTTAGGGGTGACAATTAATTTGGGATTGATGCACTTATGTCTATGATTACATAGATAGCATGGGTCGAAGATGAACATAATTTATAGATGACCAAATCCACCCTTGATGAATACTAGTATTATGGATGTTATGTGATTTGGAGATTTTGTACTTGATGCAATATTTCCCTAGTCAACTTTGCTCAACCCTCTAGTTAGTACCTTAGTCGTGAGTTTTGTAACTAAGACAAAAACATATGTTAGTTCATGATGACATCTCTTCATTAAGATAGTTTCGAGCTAAATTATTAATTAATTTCTAAATTATCTTTAGGTACTTTGGGATCCTCGGACTTGGACGTTATACCAGAGCCCCACCTTCAGCATCCGGATCCAGGCAAGTGTGGTGCCCCGTTTCCCCTATTCGGGAAGCGCGGCTAAGAAATACAAGACGGTATCGTTTGATCGGGATAGATTGAAACAAGAACTCATCCTCGTTATGGATTTGCTTCTTCGAAATTGATTCCCATATTCAGTGGACCATGCCCCCAGGATCGACTTAGCAGCAGAGTTAGGAGGGACCTCTCCGCTGCATCTTTTGTTGCCTCAGTTTTTGATGTCGCTTGTTGCTTTCGTGCCTTGAGTTGGTTTTCAGATTTTCTTAGGTTTTTCTTGAACGGTTTCGATGGATTTTATTATTTTCGTTCGTTGAAATGCACTTTAATTTTGAGATTGGAAAGAGTGGAAGAGGTATTGATCAGCTGTTCATTGCAATACAGGTGAACGAGCAGTAGACGACGCGCGAGCGGAGTCCTGAAGCACCGCTTCCTTTCTCCCTTTCAACCAACTAAGTGAGTGGCTTATATTCAATTCAGTTGCCCTTCTTCCAGTCTTCACACCTAAAAATCTTGTATTCTTGTTTGCCCCGATCAGATGATACTAAGTAATAACTAACAGATGTCAAGATAAAATGGGAATAGACTTGGATTATTATGCTTGTCATTCAACTTGGGAATGATTACTTATACTGCATGCTTGTTCGTTTGGAATATTCATAATATGCATAAATACAAGTTAGAATGCATATTTCATCTATAAATTGTGCTAAGTATAGAACACACCTTGTATGCGAATAATTGTTCAAGGAGGCTATGCAAAATGAATCATGTAATGCTACTTGTCTTGTACTCGTGTTGCCTCAATTGCGTGAATTATTAACTTAGTAAACATACTGTTTGATCACGGACAACTTGTGCATAAGGTCTTGGTTCCTGCGGATGGTTGCTGGGGCACTGGCATCAATCCGGTCCGGACGAAACTCTTGTTTAGTCTATTATGCTGGACGGGATGGCTTGTAGAGCCTCTTGTGCTTTCGTTGCATACCATCCTCGTCACCGACTATAACTCGTCCATTTGGCATCCAGTCTAGCTGTAGGAGTGTTCATATCGCACCCATTGAAGCATTTTTAAGCAAGAGCTTGCAACCCAAACTCAATACAGCTCCGTGGGAAGGCCATCATCCCGCTTGGAGGTCTTATATTTTAAAGTTTTAGTAAAGGGATATAATGTACAGGACTGCCATCTCATTTAGTGTTAATACTTTTGTAAGCCCGTACGACAATTAGCTGACTCATTCAAGAGTTTGTAATAGATGTTCATTATCAATAAAGAGAACTTTTTCATGTTTCAACTTATGTTTCAATTTATCTGCGTACTCTGAATATGTGCTCGCTATGCGAAATAACTTAGCCTTGTGCGGTGCGTAATATAGGCCCGCACGACGGTCACGCCCGGGGGACGACTATCGATTCCAGGAAATTAGGGCGTGACATGTTGGTATCAGAGCACAGCTTCAAGTTTCTTTAACCCTCGCACTGAAAAAGTTCCATTAACGATCAAAAATTCCTATGCGAACTCTTGAACTTGTTAGGCCAAAATGAGATACGTTCATACAATGAGTCAATAATACATTATAATCTGATGTAATTTACCTTCTTTTGAAGGAATGGCACCAGCGCAATCCTCAGCGCTAGCACCGGGCGAGACACAAGCCCAAGGAAGTAGTTTGGGTACTTCGGGAAGTTTACGGAGCCAGTGAGCCATGTCTCGCATCGATCCCATTCAGCAAATGATGCTGATGTTGGAAGCCAACCAACAAAGGGAGGAGGCTCGCTACGAATGGGCCGAGAAGCAAGCGGAGGAAAGGCAACTCAAGTTTCAAGATAATGTAGAAGCTCAATTCTCAGTCCAACAGAAGCATGTAGATACCCTGCAACAGATCGTTCAGACTTTGGCCTCCAACCATTCTGCGGCAACAACGGCTACTCCGGTAGAGTAGCCCATGCTTGAAGTCGAGACGCCTCAAACTCCAAGGAAGAGGGATGTGACTACCTTCGACTTTGGCGACTTCAAGAAAGTCTCCAACACTCCATTCAACGGGACTGAGGACCCAATCGTGGCTCTAGATTGGTTGGCCGAACTTGAAGACCATTTCTTCCTGCTTGAGGTCCCCGAAGAGAAGCGCGTCGTATGCGCTTAACTGCAGCTCCGTCTTAACGCGCACGATTGGTGGGACGTGCATCGACGATCTCCTCAAGTAGACAATGGAGAGGAGGCGATATCATGGGCGACTTTTTGTGCCACGTTTGAAGAGGAATTCATACCCCCTCCTATGCATCGTCAGAAGGAGAACGAGTTCGTATAACTGCGGCAAGGCGGCATGACAGTTAAACAGTATTCTGCCGAATTCAACTAACTCTCCAAATTTGCAAGTTCCTATTTACCTGATGCAGCGAGTCGAGCTAGAAGGTTTGAAGGAGGCCTACGCGCTGCTATCCATGCGCACGTTGTCGTTCATCAGTATGAGACTATACGGGGAGTTATGAATCATGCCCTATCTCTTGAACCGCAGTATCCTCACGTTCCTACCGGCACTGTGCATACCTCCAATCACAAACGCCAAAGCAACGAAAGAGGAAATAATGCTGCAAAGCGTCAAAACAACGACGGTCTACAAAATGGGGATTTGAGCAAGACCTATTTTTTCTGCAAGAAACCTGGGCACATGGCCGATAAATGCCGAAAGAAACTTGGGTTATGCCTAGCCTGTGGCGAATCAAATCATGCAGTTCATGACTGTCCGTTGCGTTATGATCGCCGTCCCTAACATAATATTTCCTAGCGGTAGGTTCTATTCCTAAGTTTCGGGACAAAACTTCCAATTAGTTGGGTAGGATGTGGTGCCCCATTCTTCCTATTCGGGAAGCGCGGCTAAGAAATACAAGACGATATCGTTTGATCGGGATAGATTAAAATAAGAACTTGTCCTCATTATGTATTTGCTTCTTTGAAATCGATTCCCTTATTCAGTGGACCGTGCCCCCAGGATCGACTTAGCGACAGAGTCAGGAGGGACCTCTCCGCTGCATCTTTTGTTGCCTCAATTTTCGATGTCGCTTGTTGCTTTCGTGCCTTAAGTTGGTCTTCAGATTTGCTTGGATTTTTCTTGAACGATTTCGATGGATTTTATTATTTTCATTCACTGAACTGTACTTCAATTTCGAGATTGGAAAGAGTGGAAGAGGTATTGATCAGTTGTTCATTGCAATACAGGTGAACGAGCAGTAGACGACGTGCGAGCGGAGTCCTTGTCACGCCCCAATCTTCCGCAGGCAATCGGTCATTCCCGCTAGGCGGGAATCACCCTCGCCAGTGCTCCCGCGGAACGATCGCTTGACCCATCCGGCGTGATGCCTCATGAGCGTGAACCACGCCCGTGCAAGGCCATGATTTATTTACTGGCGGTAAGAGTTCTAAGCCACAGAGTCGCACAGATTGTCCGAGTACAGCAGAGTCATGAACGCATAGGCGATCGGTAACAGGTTCACTGAGTCGACAATATAGCGGAAGCATTGAAACACAAGTTGAAGTAAAGCAAGCTCTTTTATTGATATGAACAAGTGTTACAGGTGGCGTATAGCCGAGATTACAAGTCGCTCAAGCCTCTCTCTCTGAAACAGTAAAAGCGTGCCAAGTGGCTACAATTGTGGAATGATTGTAGAGGCAATATTCAGGCGAGTTCGGGCTATGTTCTAATATTATGTCTTGTATATGTGCTTCTATTCCGGATGCACCGTTGCAAGGCTTCAGAGGGAACTCCTGGCCTTAGCACGTACGAAGGAGGCATCCACACCGAACGTGGTTCTCCCACACCCTGTATACAACTGGTGGATTATCAGTACATTGAATGCACTGATGGGGAAGCTACTCGCCCGCTCGACAAATCCAAATACGTAATACAGGTTCCGTGCACAACTATTAAGTTGTCTTTCTAGTTGCCTTAGGATCAGTTTCATGCAAATATTGAATAGCCTAACGTGTCGGGAAGTGCGCCGTGCAACATGAGAGAAAACACGACGAGACTTACCAACTTACCATCTCTTTCCCTGTCCAAGGCAAATATTGAGGCAAACATTATAAATTCAAGCACGACAAGTAAAAGCATTCAGGGGCATAGCATATGCAAATACGAGGGTCATTTTAACATGATCGTTCAGGTGTTTAGTTGTTTCTTGATGTGATGTAGTGACTCGCACGCGGATAGCCGCTAAGCGAGGATGACTTATCTATATGAACATGAGTCGCTGGCAGAGCCATTACTGGACGTAGTCGAGGACAAGGATAGCATGCTACGAGAGTACACGAGGCGCTGCAAGCTACCCAGTCCCGAACACGACGACTACACACGAGCTCCATCCAGACCGGATCGGCCCCAGTGCCCCGGTGACCGTCCGTGGAACTAGTATGCGACATGCATAATTGGGGTCTTTTAATTATCACGAGATATACGAGAACACGAGAACACGCGTGCACTAGAACACGAGAACACGAGAACAAGAGTGCACGGGAATACGAGTACACAAGTACACGGGATACTTGAATCATGATTCTGTACAGTAAATATCTTGCCTTGATGCATTCCCCTGGTTCGGGGCTGCCTGGTGACCTAATGGTCTCGGATACTTGCAGGTTCAATCATGCACGGAACGACTACTTAGTAGTCTCCCGGGGTTTGGATGAAAACAAGGCAACATTCAAGCAAACAAGCATGCATTTCTAAGGAACATAAGCAGGCACGTTTGCTCGGACCCGAAGGTAAGCCGAAAGATAAAACCGTTAAGGGACTTAGCATGCGAGGGTCTGAATATAATCAATATTTTATTTTCCATGTTCTAGCAAGCAATACAAGTTGGGATTATTCCCTTAGCAAGGTGCGTTAGATTTATTAGCATGTAGGGGGTGAATCACCTAGCGACTAGCATAAATATTCCAGATTTTATGTGTGCTGGCTAAGCAAAGACAAGTTCACCGTAGCCACCCACCTTAGCGATGATTCACCTCGGTAGAGCGATACGTCAAGCGAGCCTCTGAAAGCCGGAGTTGATTTCCTGTAGGGACAAGTCTGGATATCCTTTCCTTCTAGTTTGAGGCAAAGCGGGTCGAGACAGCTGCACTATTGCCGTTTGAAACGGCAGTCCACTTGAGCGGAATGGGGTGTTACAGTCCTGAAGCACCGCTTTCCTTCTCTCTTTCAAATAACTAAGTGAGTGGCTTATATCGCTGGCCCTTCTTCCAGCCTTCACACTTAAAAATATTGCATTCTTGTTTGCCCCAATCAGACGATACTAAGTAATAACTAAAAGATGTCAATATAAAATAGGAATAGACTTGGATTATTATGTTTGTCATTCAACTTGGGAACGATTACTTATACTGCATGCTTGTTCATTTGGAAATGTTCATAATATGCATAAATACAAGTTAGAATGCATATTTCTTCTATAAATTATACTAAGTATGGAACACACCTTGTATGCGAATAATTGTTCAGGGAGGCTATGCAAAATAAATCATGCAATGCTACTTGTCTTGTACCCGTGTTGCTTCAATTACATGAATTGTTAACTTAGTAAACATACTGTTTGATCACGGACAACTTGTGCACAAGGTCTTGGTTCCTGCAGATGGTTGCTGGGACACTGGCACCGATCCGCTCCGGACGGAACTCTTGTTTAGTCTATTATGCTGGACGGGATGGCTTGTAGCGCCTCTTGTACTTTTATTGCATACCATCCTTGTTACTGACTATAACTCGTCCATTTGGCATCCAGTCCAGCTGTAGGCGTGTTCAGATCGTGCCCCTTGAAGCATTTTGAAGCAAGAGCTTGCAACCCAAACTCAATGCAGCTCCGTGGGAAGGCCATCATCCCGCCCAGAGGTCTTATATTTTGATATTTTAGTAAAGGGATATAATGTACAGGACTGCCATCTTATTTTGTGTCAACACTTTTGTAAGCTCGTACGACAATTAGCTGACTCGTTCAAGAGTTTGTAATAGATGTTCATTATCAATAAAGAGAAATTTTTCATGTTTTAACTTGTGTTTTAATTTATCTGCGTACTCTGAATATGTGCTCGCTATGCGAAATAACTTAGCCTTGTGCGGTTCGTAACCTAGGCCCGCACGGCGGTCACGCCCGGGGGACGACTATCGATTCCAGGAAATCAGGGCATGACAACAGGTGTACCTTGCTATTCTGTAACTCAGTTCCAGTTTTACTAATTTATTTTATTAATACATTGTGTGCGCTTTGGATCAAAGTTGTTACTTAGCGTCCGGTTCATATCCGGGTGCAGTCGTTCATTGGTAATGTCTAGTATCGATTGTTAGATGTTACTCGATACCTTTATGTACCTACTTGGTTACATCAAAACCCTAGGACACATTCAGATACTATCATCGTGCCAGACTTCCTGTATCCTGATAGTGTCAGCATGACCGGAACCAGTGATGACTATAGGATCATGATTGGTGCTAGTTACTTCAGTATGATGAGACTATTTAGATAGAGGTTCAGGTTCAACGAGTTGCGGATGTGTCTCGTTGACCGCATAGGTAGGGGAAGACAGTTACTAGACGCTTGGGCTACTTCGTATGCACTATATATATATATTCTTATTTACGTAGAGATCCTGTATCCAGAATCGTAGTACTTACTTACTATGTGTCTCTGTGCTCGGAGCTACGGGTACACACCGTATGTCTCTGTACCTCGGAGCTACAAATTTATATTTGAAAAGTCCATGTATCGAACATTGTCTTCAAGTTGTGTCTCACTTAGGTGATTATTCTAGATTACACCGGTGTATCACATATTTCTGTTCTGTTTTACTATGGCATGCTATTTTTGTACCTTATTACGTCCCTATGAGGACCTGGTTCCCTTCCTGGCATAGCTGAGGAGGACTCCCGAAGGAGTACGGACCGGGTGTATATCCAGGAGCATGACTGGTAGCAGAGGACGAGATGCTTCCCGAGGACTTTGCTTGATCACCGGTAGTGACTTCACCTTGGGTCCGGTATCATTATCTAGTTAGCAGATATCGGCCCTAGTTATCTTATTGCTTCCTTTTATTCAGTACTTGTATTAGCGGGGTTGTCCCCGTATGACTCTATCCCTATTGTATTATGATACATTTCTAGATTTATTTTCTTTCTACACATTAGTAGACTTATTTTCTCTATGTGTTTCATATTCTTATATCTTTGGATGAGATTAGTTACATTGCTTATATTTTAATATTGGATAATAATATTGTACTTTATAGCTTAGGTGCACTCCATCAAGTCCATTAGATTGGGATGTTCGTTGGAATGTACTCGCTGGCCAATGCCACGTGGCTCAGTTCCTTATATTTGGAACAGGGACGTGACATCCTGTGAGCATAGTCTCAGATCGGGATAGTCGCTTCACATCCCACTTCTGAAGGAGTTTGCAGGCTAGCTTGGGCACCCAGCTTAAGTTTAGTATCATATATCCCCTCCAGACAGACGAGTAGTCGGAGAGTGTCACTACCACATTTTCTAGAAAGGATATTTTGGACATTTTATAATTTATGTGCTTGTTGAATATTTATTTATTATATTATTTAATTATTTTTAGATATTAGATTTGATTTTGGACTTGTGTTAGTGGACCAAACTAGATTAGACTAGACTCATGGACCAACATTAATTCTAGTTTGATTAAGCCCAACAAACAAGCCCAATAGTTAGCCCATTCATTAGGAGGATGACTTAATTAGTTAAACCAATTGGATTAGAACCTTTCTTCCTTAATTAATTCCTTTATGACAAGGCCCAAGGCGTATTATAAACTTTTTATAGTAACTTGGAGAAGGGGGCAAGGCCGGCCATAGGAGGGAGAGGAGAGCGACTCTCTCTCTTCATCCATTCATTTCAATTATAGATCTAGAATTTCCCTCATCCAAATTTCTTCATTCCTACACCAATCCTACCCAAATTCCTTCCCAATTCCTTCTCTACTAACCATTGGAGGCTATTAAAACAATGAGGAGGCAAGGATCTATAAGGAGGAGAAAGGAGCACAAGTTGAAGGCTCTTGACACTAATTTAGAGAATTGTATTGGGAATCCATATCCTAATAGGTACAATTCAGTTTTACCTCTATAATTATACTCTAAATATAGAATTTAATCATTAGAAACCTTCCCATGTACTAAGGCTACCCATAGGAAATGGAATTAGGTTCATAGGAGGCCTATGGAGAAAGTTATGTAGTATTTTGTGTCAATTTTGGGGGAATTTCGAGATTGGCATATCTTGTGTTTGTCAATAGGTCAATTAGACCAAATTGACATGTGTTTGGTTGTGTGAGACTAGTGTCATATCCATAATTGAATACGTGTAGGCCGTATCACGATAATTTAGCGATACAGGTTGATTTGGGGTTTTTTCTTCCGACACGGGAGTTTGAACATGTCATATTTTGACACAGGTACGTAGTTGAGTAGCTAGCTCTTCGTAGTACTTCTAATTATGATTTTAGACTTGCTCGTATCATTCGGGATACGTTTGGTAATGTGGTGGAGCCGTATCGCAAGCGTATCATAGATTGAGTGTGATACGGCTGCGGTGCATTCCACATGTTTGATACTTTGTATTCTAATTCAATTTACCTTGGTTATAGCTATTAGAGTATTATAATTGTAGTTGTTATAAGATATATATATATATATATATATATATATATATATATATATATATATAGGAGTTATAGTGTGTGTGTGTGTGTGTGTGTGTGTGTGTGTGTTTGTATGATTGTGTTAGTGAGACAAGGTAGAGGAGGGGACTCGGGCCGTGCACTTGGTGCACGTAGTGAAGAGCAGTAACAACAACACATAGTGAAAAGCAGCAGCAGCACTCAGTGAAGAGCATCAACAACAGCAATATAGAGAAGAGCAGCAGCAGCAGCACGCAGTGAAGAGCAGCAGCAGTACGCAGTGAGGACAACAACAACAGCAATATGATGATCAGCAGCTACCATGGTGAGAGGGGTCGAGTAAATCGTTGGTTGGAGTCGTATAGTTAGTGTTTAAGCTTAGTTGTTAGTTGGAGGTAAGTTTATATGGTTAGTATATATATTAGTGGTTGATTAATTAGTTAATATGTAACAGCTAGTTATAAGTTGGGTATGTATGTATATATATATATATATATATATATATATATATATATATATATAATGTTATATAATCGTATATGTAGTAGATATTCATAAGTAGTATTATAGTGTATTGGTTAGAGAGATTGAATGATAGTCTAGGATTACCTTGTGATACAAAGGTAATTGCTAGTTGTAGGGTTCACTCAAGGTATTGGGTATTGTGTATCAAGATGAGGGTAGCGTGATACCGTGTTGGCTCAAAGCCAAGGTTTCCACTTAGTATTAGTTTAGCTAGGGATACTATATATTTCATCTTGTATATATATATATATATATATATATATATATATATATATAAAATTATATTTTCATATCTAATATTTTACGTATCTTACGATACGGTATAGTATTGGTATCCTAGTATCCTAACAAAACTAGTAAAGCCTAGTTATATAGCATATGGATCCAATATCCTAGAGATTGACTCATACAACCTTGAAATAGCTAGTTTGACAAAGTTTGACTAGTTTGACCTAGAGTTGACATAGTTTGACTGTTTTGACTTAGAAATGGCTTTATGACCTAGAATTTGACTAGTTTAACTTATTTTTATTCCAAAACCTTGTATTGATGTAATATTCCATATTTAGGTCTCCGAGGCACCGTTCCGGACATCTTTGATACTATTCACCATATTCCAGGCAAGTACATTGTCACGTCCCAATTCTAAAATATACGGGACCAGGCCACGTAGCAATGGCCAGCTAATACGACTCCGAAGGATTTTCTAATTTAATGGACCCGACAAAGCGTACTACGCTATCCTAAAATACTAACAAGTCTAATATGCTAACATACAGCAGGTAAATGTCTAATCTCATCCACAAAATATAAATAAGAAGAGCTAAAATAAATACTGGAAAATAAGTGCGGAGTCTGAATGTCATAGTACAATCCAAATAAGTCTGATGGGAACAAACTCACTACAAAGATGAAATAAGAGTACGAAAGGAAAGATAAGAGTACTAGGCTAGAGCATTGGCTAACTAGATAAGGATGCTCCAGCCCTAGGCGGAAGGCCTACCAGTGATCAAAGAAACTTTGATGGTAACACCTCAAGGTTTTCCTCGGTCGTGTTCCTCGTCTCCTGTCCGGACCAGTACACGATCGAATAGTATACCTTATCCAAATCTGGAAGGGAACCAGGTCCTCAGAGGGACGTAACAAGATACAAAAATATATGCCAAATATAAATACTGAATAAATAAAGGGGGTGTACTAACCATCTAAGTGAATGCAACATGAGAACAACCTTGGTACGTATGGGTAGGTGTAGGCATAACGTCTAACACTCCGAAGAGCGTAGTATCTGTATATGTAATGTCCATCGCTCCGAAGAATGAGGTATCTGCATATATATACGTCCGTAATGCTCCGAGGAATGCGATATCTGAATAAAGGAAGTCATTGGATCCGTGGCTCCTCTGGACACTACGGATTCTAATGTGTGTATCCCATATGCCTACCGGTTGTCCTTCCGCCCAATGCAAATATGCAAGTCAAATATATAACGTGCATACTACGTAACTATATGCCATGTCTCAAATAACTAGACTAACCTGACTACGCACTATACCGTGATGCATGTCACACGCACCGATAGCTAGTCGGGTACGCTAACTCGCATCCCAACATGAGTTTGTCATCATGATGAGTGTAAAAAGTGTCAGGGTCTTGGAAGATATTAAAATATCTTCATAACAGTAGGTGAGTCTTCTAGTGACTAAGTCAATACACTACACATCGACGCAATCGTCGACTGCACCCGAGTCATTCTCGAACGCGCATAGTTATATATAATATTTGCAATAATATCTCATATAATATTTAATAACTTGAATTAAACAGTAAATAAGGTAAGATATACTTGCCTGGATCCTCAAGCTGCAAGTACCAAAATTCTGCTCCCGAAGTCTCGCCTGAACGGTCCAACGATCATATATATATAATATAATATAATATAATCATCAGTCATTACACTAGTACACACAGAAATACAACTATACTGCACTTAGAAACTGAAGCAAGGAGGGATCAGAACCGGTCAACTTGCAGGGTCGAGTGTGCACATAGCTAAAATGCACAAGTATCATGTCCCTAAATACCGTGCACAATAAGGCAGTTAGTTACCAAATACGTCATAACTCTAAATATCGTATAACCTAACCCATATCATAGCTAACAGGTTACTGTGCACAAATGGTACTTTAGTCTAAGCACCTAGGGTCTACACAAATATATGCCATACTAACAACCAAATTTCTATGAAGTATTTACTAACACTAACTACTATTCCAATATATGCACATATATACACTAGTTACTAGGGTTCACAAATCAATATAGGTCCATGCAACAACAACATCATGAAGGAAGAGGAGTAAAAATGTAAACCTAGGTGTGCTTGTAAACCGGGGGGGTGATGCTCGGTCCGCTGCTCGAGGGTGGCCGGTCTCAGGCGGGTGGAGGCACTTCGGCGATGCACAGTAGCAGCAGCAACAACACTGGCAGGAGCAGCGAGGTCGTACGACGAGGTGACAATGGTGGCGGTGGCTAGGGTCGGGTGAGGGTGAGGCTGCTGGTGGCGGTGGCCGTGGCCGTGGCCGTGGCGGTTGGAGGTGGTGATGGTGGAGTGATGGTGATGGTGGTCGAGGTGATGAGAAGATGATGGTAGTTTGAGGAGGAGAAGGAGAAAGGAGGTGAGGTGGTCATGAGTGGTGGTTGAGGTGTGGTGGCAGGATAATGATGATGGTGGTGGAGATGGTCGGAGGAGGCGGTGATCATGGGGATGATGGTGATGGTCGGGATAGCTGTGGTCGTAGGGATGATGGTGATGGTCGGGATGGCTGTGGTAGTGGTTAAGATGGTGGCGGTGGTTAAGGTGGTGGCGGGGACCGTGGTTGCTCGGAGAAGAGGGAGGAGGAAGTCGAGGGGATGGAGAATGCGGTAGGGGGATGGCTGATGGTGAGGTGGTGACGATGGTGATGGAAGTGGTAGTGACGATGCTTGCTGTGGCGGTGGTGGTTGCTGTCGGGGAGGAGGATAGTCGGAGGAGGAAGGTCAGGGACTGTGGTGGCGGGGTGGTGATGGTTTGTCGGAGAAGAAGGGAGGTCGGAGAAGGAAGTCGAGGAAGAAGAAGAAGTAGTTTAGGGTTCGGGTAGAGTTGAAAAGAGGCTGTGGATGAAAAGTGGAGAGACGAAGGACGTGTTTATGTAGGAGAGAGAGAGAGAAGGATGGCATTAGGAATAGGGCCGGCCACAATGCATTCCTAGGGATGGGGGAAAGGTTCTTCATGAAGGATTGGAGGGCTAGGATGGGTTAGATTTTGAATGGAGGTTGTAGATGAGGTAGGAGAAAAAGTTAGTGTATTGTACACACAAAATAGGGGGAAAACCTAGGGGGACCGGTCAACAAATAGGGGGGTTCTTCATGGCTTAGCTCCAATGGGAGGTGGACACCTAATTGCCTATTTGCATAAAAGTCCCTAACAATTGGAAAATTGCACAAACAATGGAGTTTAGGATTGGATGATAAAAAATACCATGTTTGGTGTGATATAGTGGGTTAAAATGGTGTGTGGCGTTTAGTATGAACCTTGAGGGTATGAGTGGGGGTTTGGGTTGGTGTTGGGTCTAGTTTTGGGTTAGGTTTGGTCCTTACACCAATTTAATTACAATTAGTGTAAATGGTGTTCTTTAATTAATTGGAAGTGCATAGGGTTAAAATTGGATAGAACACAAGTATTATGGACGTAGTAGACTCAGAATAGAATATTGTCATAAATTAGGTTGCACAAAATGGATCGAGGTTGTGTCTCCATTTCGATTGGAACAGACAAAGATGCAAAGTTGAATTTATTTAGATTTAAGAATAGACGTTTGTAACGAATATTGTGCGACTAAAATAAAGCACAAGAGAAGGTATTTATGAGTTACACAAAGGTCAGAATGGAAGGCTGGCATGTCTAGGAAAAGTGTGTGAAATTTGTTTGAAAGCAAATGCTAGTGTAGCGCTCCAAATATGAAAGCAACGGTAAGGTGCACAAAGTAATACGAATATTGTACATTAATCTAAAATACTATATTCTAATTCTAATTGGCTCCAAACTAACACTAGTCTCTTTATCTAAGCCAGGTAGACCTAAATTTGGTCGAGGGGGTTTACAATCATCCCTCCTTAGAGCATTTTATTCTCAAAATTAAAACAGACAAATAGTAAAATCTATTAACTGAAATTAAATGCTGCTACATACCTAGGCCTTTAAAGAGATGGAGAAAACGCTGCCGAATATCATCCTCTCGTTCCTAGGCTGACTCGTCTGGTGCATGATGCCTCCATATGATCCGAACTAGAGGGATAGTCTGATCTCGCAACACCTTCTCGCTTTTGTCCAGAATCTCTATAGGCTCCTCCTGATATGACAAACTCGGCCCGACAGTGATCTCCGAGTGGTCAAGCATATGACTCGGATCTGGCATGTACCTCTTTAACTGAGATACATAGAAGACGTCATAAAATTCTTCTAATATCTACGGGCAATGCTAATCTGTAAGCCACCTCTCCGATGCGTTCCAACACATCGAATGGTCCAATGTACCTCAGACTCAGCTTTTCTTTGCCTCCAAACCTGATGGTCCCTCGGGTAGGCAAGATTTTTAGAAACACATGATCTCCAACCTGGAACTCTAGGGGTCGTCGATGCGCGTTTGCCCAATGCTTCTATCTATCCTGTGCTGTTCACAGGTGACCTTGGATCTTCTTTACCTTCTCCACTGTACGAATAACGAACTCTGGTCCAAGTATCTGCCTCTCGCCCACATTACTCCAATATACTGGGGAACGACACTTTCTATCTTACAATGCCTCATAGGGAGCCATCTGAATGCTCGCTTGATAGCTATTGTTGTAGAAAAACTTGACCAAATATAAATGTTCCTTCCATGATCCACTAAAATCAAGCATGTACGCCCTCAACATGTCCTCCAGTATCTGAATGGTGCACTCGGACTGGCCATCCGTCTGCGAGTGATACGATATGCTGAACTTCAGGCGAGTACCGAGACTCTCTTGTATACTCTGCCAAAAGTAAGATGTGAACCTCGTATCCCTGTCAGACACTATACTGACTGGAACCCCATGCAGTCGCACGATCTCCCTCATATACATATCTGCTAAGACCTCTGTAGACTGCCCAACTTTGAAGGGTAAAAAGTGAGCAGACTTAGTGAGTCGATCTACAATCACCCACACCGTATTGCAGCCAGTAGGACTCCTCGGTGTCACCACCCAATTCCGTAGAATCACTTGAGGCGTCCCCCGAATCGTGACCGTCGTGCGGGCCTGGGGTTGCGCCCGCACAAGGCTTTAATGATTTGCATAACAAGCACATATTCAGAGTACACAGATAAATTAAAACACAGATTTGAAACATAGAAAAGTTCTCTTTATTGATAATGAACATCTATTACAAACTCTTGAACGAGTCAGCTAATATGCCGAACGGCTTACAAAAGAGATGACTCAAAATAAGATAGCAGTCTTGTACATTACATCCCTTTATAAACTCAAAATGATAAAGACCTCCAGGCTGGAGGATCGCTTTGCCACGGAGCTGCATTTGTGTATGATGAGTTGCAGCTTCGGACTTCAAAGGCTTCGAGGCGCGGTGAAGATGCGCCAACAGCTTGGACTGGATCGGGTAGACGACTTTGGCTCCTCGCTCGGTTCACCTTGGTGCGGAGAACCTGTTTCAACGAGGGTCAGCATATCAAAATATGCTGGTGAAGGCGAGCTAGCCTGACTATACCAATCAACACATTATTTAGTGAAGTATGCATATTTTTGTGGGTTTCTATCTTGCCTTAGTTCATTTACAAGTAAGCAGCATATAGAAATTTACTGAAATGAACGTGCCACCGTTCGGTGGATTTTACCTGACCGTCTGAATTACCTGCACAATACTTACCATGCCTTCCCTGAAACGAAGGCACAAGTTAGTATGCAACAGGTTTAAATATACATAGGATCACTGGCTTGATGCCACGAAGGGACAGGTTATAGTCTCAAGACACAAATGATATACACCGCAGGTGGCGAGCCCCGCTGCATAACACTTTGCCCCATAACATACGACTATACATACGTTCCGTCCGGATCGGATCGGTCCCGGCGCCCCGGTGACCGTCCGTGAAACTCATAACATACCTTGTGCACAAGTCGTCCGTGATCGAGAATACTCATAGAATTTGTTCCATAGCATACAGTTTTGCATAGTCATCCTGACAGTTTATTTCATAACAAGCATATATTTCCATACTTAGCACGATTCATAGAACAGTTATAGACGAACTAGCATACAGGATGATAACCGTTCATAAGTTTGTTAACAAGCATAATAACCAAGTTATTCTCTTTTATCTTGGTTTCTTTTATTATTACTTGGTATCGTTTGATCGGGGCAAAGGAGAGTGCAGATTGATTAGCTGTGAAGCTTGGAAGCAGGACTAGCTAATCGGGTTGGTAGCCACTCACTTAGATTTTGGAAAGAAGAAGGAAAGAGGCGCTTCACGACTCCGCTCGCAAGCCACCTACTGCTCGTTCACCTGCACACGAATAGCTCGATTAATCCTTCTTCCTCTCTTTCCAAGTCTCGGAATAGAAGTGCAAGTCAATGAACGAAAACAATAAAAACCATCGAAACCGTTCAAGGAAAACAAGCAAATCCCAAAACCAACTCAAAGCACGAAAGCAACGAGCGACATCGAAAACCGAGGCAATAAAAGATAGCAGCGGAAAGGTCCCTCCTGACTCTGCCGCTAAGCCGATCCTTGGGGCGCAGTCCACTGAATATGGGAATCGATTCCGAAGAAACAAATCCATAACGAGGACGAGTTCTTAATTCAATCTATCCCGATCGAACGATACCATCTTGTGTTTCTTAGCCGCGCTCTCCGCACCGGAAGAACGGGGTGCTACATCCTACCTAACTAATTGGAAGTTTAGTCCCAAAACTTAGGAATAGAACCAACCGTTAGGGATTATCGGGTTGAGGCAGGATCTTAGAGGGGAGTGGACAATCCCGAGCTACGTGGCCAGTCCCGCCACAGTTGAAGCATAGACCTTTTCTGCTGTAACATCTCTCCGTAGAGTGTCCTTGCCTTTTACAGAAATCACAGAATGGTCTCGAATTTCCTTTATGGGGACCGCCATGGTTAGGGCACTTTGCAGCGGTGTTTCCTCTATCGTTGCCTTGGCGTTTGTGATTGTAGGTATGCACAGCGCCGGTAAAAACGTGAGGATACTGTGGCTCGAGCGATAAGGCGTGATTCATGACTTCACGCATTGTTCTGTACTGATTATTGGCCACGTGCGAATGGATGGCAGGGCGTAATCCACCTTCAAACCTTCTGGCTCGACTCGCTGTATCAGGTAAATAGGCCCTAGCGAATTTGGAGAGTCGGTTGAATTCAGCGGAGTATTGCTTGACTGTCATACTGCCCTGCCGTAGTTGTACGAAATCGTTTTCCATCTTACGTTGCACTGGAGGGGGTATAAACTCCTCTTCAAATGCGGCACGAAAGGTCGTTCACGAGATCGCCTCCTCTACGTGATCAAATTGAAGAGATCATCGATGCACGTCCCACCAATCGTGTGCGTTGAGGTGGAGTTGTAGTTGGGCGCAGACGACGCGCTTATCTTCGGGGACCTCTAGCAGAGCGAAGTGATCTTCAAGCTCGGCTAGCCAATCTAGAGCTACTACTGGGTCCTCAGTCCCGTTGAACGGGGTATTGCAGACTTTCTTGAAATGGCCCAAGTTGAAGGCAATCACATCCCTCGGCCTTGGAATTTGAGGCGTCTCCACTTCAAGCACGGGCTGTTCCACCGGAGTCGTTGCTGTTGCGGCAGAATGGTTGGCAGCCAAAGTCTGAATGATCTGTTGCAGGGCATCTACCTGCTTTTGTTGGACTGAGAATCGGGTCTCTAGATTACTCTCGAGCTTGGCTTGGCGAGCATCGTCTCGTTGTCGTTGCGATTCTAACATTTGCATTACCCGCTCAAGCGGGTCGACTTGAGACATGCCTCGTTGGCTCCGAGAGCTTCCCGAAGTACCCGAACTACTTTTTTATGTTTCGTTCAGTGGTTGCGCTGCAGATTGCGCTGGATCCATTCCTTCAAAAGAAGGTAAATTACATTACAATCATAATGTATTATGGACTTATTGCATGAACGTATCTCATTTTGGCCTAGCGAGTTCAAGAGTTCGCACAGGAATTTGATCGTTTAAAGGAACTTTTCCAGCACGAAGTCTAAGGACCTTTGAATCTGTGTTCTGATACCACTATGTCATGATCCAATTCCGTATAATCACTTGAGGCGTCCCCCGAATCGTGACCGCCGTACAGGCCTGGGGTTGCGCCCGCACAAGGCTTTAATGATTTGCATAACAAGCACATATTCAGAGTACGCAGATAAATTGAAACACAGATTTGAAACATAGAAAAGTTCTCTTTATTGATAATGAACATCTATTACAAACTCTTGAATGAGTCAGCTAATATGTCGAATGGCTTACAAAAGAGATGACTCAAAATAAGATAGCAGTCCTGTACATTACATCCCTTTATAAACTCAAAATGATAAAGACCTCCAGGCTGGAGGATCGCTTTGCCACGGAGTTGCATTTGTATATGAAGAGTTGCAGCTTCGGACTTCAAAGGCTTTGAGGCGCGGTGAAGATGCGCCAACAGCTTGGACTGGATCGGGTAGACGACTTCGGCTCCTCGCTCGATTTGCCTTGGTGCGAAGAACCTGTTTCAACGAGGGTCAGCATATCGAAACATGCTGGTGAAGGCGAGCTAGCCTGACTATACCAATCAACACGTTGTTTAGTGAAGCATGCATATTTTTGTGGGTTTCTATCTTGCCTTAGTTCATTTACAAGTAAGCAGCATATAGAAATTTACTGAAATGAACGTGCCACCGTTCGGTAGATTTTACCTGACCGTCTGAATTACCTGCACAATACTTACCATGCCTTCCCTGAAACGAAGACACAAGTTAGTATGCAACAGGTTTAAATATACATAGGATCACTGGCTTGATGCTACGAAGGGACGGGTTATAGTCTCAAGACACAAATGATATACACCGCAGGTGGCGAGCCCCACTGCATAACACTTTGCCCCATAATATACGACTATACATATGTTCCGTCCGGATCGGATCGGTCCCGGCGCCCCGGTGACCGTCCGCGGAACTCATAACATACCTTGTGCACAAGTCGTCCGTGATCGAGAATACTCATAAAATTTGTTCCATAGCATACAGTTTTGCATAGTCATCCTGACAGTTTATTTCATAACAAGCATATATTTCCATACTTAGCACAATTCATAGAACAGTTATAGACGAACTAGCATACAGGATGATAATCGTTCATAAGTTTGTTGACAAGCATAATAACCAAGTTATTCTCTTTTATCTTGGTTTCTTTTATTATTACTTGGTATCGTTTGATCGGGGCAAAGGAGAGTGCAGATTGATTAGCTGTGAAGCTTGGAAGTAGGACTAGCTAATCGGGTTGGTAGCCACTCACTTAGATTTTGGAAAGAAGAAGGAAAGAGGTGCTTCACGACTCCGCTCGCAAGCCACCTACTGCTCGTTCACCTGCACACGAACAGCTCGATTAATCCTTCTTCCTCTCTTTCCAAGTCTCGAAATAGAAGTGCAAGTCAATGAACGAAAACAATGAAAACCATCGAAACCGTTCAAGGAAAATAAGCAAATCCCAAAACCAACTCAAAGCACGAAAGCAACGAGCGACATCGAAAACCGAGGCAATAAAAGATAGCAGCGGAGAGGTCCCTCCTGACTCTGCCGCTAAGCCAATCCTTGGGGCGCAGTCCACTGAATATGGGAACCAATTCCGAAGAAACAAATCCATAACGAGGACGAGTTCTTAATTCAATCTATCCCGATCGAACGATACCGTCTTGTGTTTCTTAGCCGCGCTCTCCGCACCGGGAGAACGGGGTGCTACACTCGGAAAGCCCATAACGAAGTCCATAGTGATGTGCCCCCATTACCACTCAGGTATCAGGAGTGGCTGAAGTAAACCTGCAAACCTCTAATGCTCAGCCTTGACCTGCTGACACACCAGTCACTTCGCCATAAAGTGGGCTATCTCCCTCTTCATTCCATGCCACCAATAGTACTGCCTCAAGTCTCTGTACATCTTTGTGCCTCCTGGATGAATAAAGTATGCTGAATTGTGCACCTCTGACATTATCTCCTGACGAAGTTCTCCATTCGGAACATAGAGACGATCTCTATATTTCAAAGTCCCGTACTGGTGTATGCGCAATTCTGTCTGTATCCCGGCCTCTGTCCTCTGTCGAAGCCTCTAGAATCTGGCATTGTTGGCAAGGCAGCCTTGATCCTCTCAACCAATGTCGATTGCACTTGAAAACTCGACAACTGGACGTCTGCTCCGGGCATAATGACCTCTATACCTAACTACTCCAGATCTCTCAATAGGTATTGCTGGGTAGTCAAAAAGAATGCCATGGGCCTCCTGCTCAATGCGTCAGCTACCACGTTGGCCTTTCTCGGATGGTACTGTAGCTCAATCTCAAAGTCTGTCATCACCTCGAGCCAACGTCTTTGTCTCTGGTTCAGGTCCTTCTGAGTATAGACATACTTCAGGCTTTTGTGATCTGTGAATATCTCCACCCGCTCTCCGTATAGGTAGTACCTCCAAAGCTTCAGGGCAAAGATCACTACGGCAAGCTCCAAGTCATGAGTGGGATAGTTCTTCTCATGGGTCCTCAGCTACCTAGATGTATAGGCCACAACTTTTCCATGCTATATGAAGACACATCCTAATCCCTTCCCAGATGCATCGCTGTAGATCACAAATCCTCCGGGTCCAGAAGGTATAGTCAAGATAGGTGTCATAGTCAGACGCTTCTTTAGTTCATCGAACGCCGTCTGACACTCCTCTATCCAAATGAACTCCTACTCCTTGTGGGTCAAGCGGGTCATCGGCTCTGCGATCCTCGCGAAGTTCTCTATGAACCTTCGATAATATCCGACAAGTCCTAGGAAAATCCTCACCTCCGAGATGTTGGTAGGGGTCAGCCACGTCTCTACTGACGAAATCTTTGCTGGATCTAATAAAATACCATCTCCTGTGATAACGTGTCTGAGAAAAGAGATACGGTCTAGGAGGAACTCACACTTGCTCAACTTGGCGTAGAGCCTCTTACGCCTTAGCATTTCCAACACTAACCTCAAGTGCTCCCCATGCTCCTCGTGGCTTTTTGAATACACCAAGATGTCGTTGATGAAGACTACCATGGACTGGTCCAAATATTGGTGGAAGACTCTGTTCATCTGGTTCATAAATACTGCAGGCGCATTCGTCAGTCCAAAAGGCATCACCATGAACTCGTAGTGGCCATAATGAGTCCTGATCGGTTCAGGATCATGGGATCTTTTTCTATCAGATAGGAAGGGCTGCCGTCTTTGGAATATCTTCTCTACGCACCTTCACCTGATGATACCCCGATCTCAAGTCGATCTTCATGAACACCACTGCTCCTATCAACTGGTCGAACAAATCATCAATCCGCGGTAGGGGGTACTTGTTCTTGATAGTTAAAGCATTAAGGGCTCTGTAATCAATGCACATACGGAATGTCATATTCTTCTTTGGTACAAACAACACTGGTGCTCCCTAGGGTGATGTACTAGAACAAAAAATCCCTTGATCTGTAACTCCTCTAACTGTAGCTTCAGCTCATCCAGTTCCCTCTTCGCCTACCGATACACATTTGAAGATACCGGTACTGCTCCAGGTACCAACTCAATAATGAACTCCACCTCTCTATCCGACGGTAGGCCTGGCAACTCCTCTAGGAAAACATCCTCGAACTCTGTAACTATCAGTGGGGGTGTCGTCTCCATAGCCATGTAAACTCCAGCTGTCTGCCCCATTCCTTGCTCAATGGTCCCCCGTATGTACTCGAACTCCGGGTGATCTGCCGGTCTAAAAATGATGCTACCCCTCCGGCAATCTAGTATGGCATTGTACTGGCTCAACCAATCCATACCTAACACAACGTCGAAGTTTGGCATCGAGAATACCAAAAATTGCACTCTCATCTCCCGATCACACATGACTATCGAGCACGTTCTAATAGTTCTGGTAACCGATATGATGCCTCATCCGGTAAGAATCTTCTAACTCTTAGGTAAGGGAAAAGTAGCTACTCTATGCATAGCTACGAAACTACTATATATGAAAGAAAGTGTAGCTCCAAAATTAAACAATGCAGTCGCGGGTAATGATGCAACTAAAATGGTACCTGTGATAGCTTCCCCTTATGGTTCCTCCTCAATCAATGCTAGTACAAACGACTGTCCGCGCCTCTACCCTCCGGCTTGCTGTCTGGGTCAATCAAACTGTGCCTTCTGTGGGGCCAGGGGTAGTCCCCTCTGAAATCCTCCAGGTGCAGGTAGACGTTGACCTCCTATCTGGGGTAGTATCCTCTGAACTGGTATTGCTGGCCTTTGTCCTGTCTGCGATGCTGTATTCCTGTACTATGGGCAATCTCTGGCAAGTGTTAACTCGCTCCACAGATCATGCACAATCCAAGCTTTTTTCGACAATCTCTGATAACATGTCCCTTCTTGCCACAATGGTGACAAGTCGGAAGCTCCTTGTGCTGGTATGGTACTATCCTCTGCTGTGTTTGTGCTCCCGGACGACGGATAGGTCCTCCCCCTCTGGGCTGAGCTCTGGCTGGTATGGTCATGCTGGAACGCCTCGATCCTCTACCAATAGCCTCCTGGATCCTAGCCTCTGACAGAACCTCCTCATAAGAGATCCTCGCCTGGGTGGTAGTGTACCACTATAGCTCGTAAGTCAGACCATGATGGATTCTTCTGGCCTTCTCCAGATCATTGGGTATCAAGGCAGCACCAAATCTACTAAGTTGACTAAACTTTACAGCATACACGTCTATGGTCATGTTTTCTTGCTCCAGGTGCAGGAATTGGGAGTATAGTACATTTCTGACCGTAGCCAAAAAATACTTCGCATTGAAGTACTCTAGAAACTGCTCCCACGTCTACTTCTTGCCGACGCTGCGCTCCATGGAGTCCCACCAGTGATGGGCATTGCCTTTCAATTGAGCCCTCACTGCGGTCATCCAAAGGTCCGGAGGTAGCTGAGAAGCCTCCAGCAGCATCTTCGTATTGGCGATCTAATCGGAGATCTCCTCTGCGGTCTCGCTACCTGAAAAGGTATTTGGGCCCATCTAACAAAATTCTCGAACAGTACCAGTTGGCTGAATAGGTGTAGGTGCTGGTGCGGGTGTTGGGGCAGGTGTCCTCTCCAAAACTGCCATTAAGCTCTGTCTCATAGTCTTGGCCTGATGCTACTGTGCCTACATTATGGCCTGGAAGAATTGGAACATCTACGGCTGTCCCTCTAGATGTGGCATCTGTGGTGGAAAGGGTGGAGGTGGTGGCAATGGGACCTTCGACTGCGCTGTAGGTGTCTCATCAGATATTGGCCTCTTGGGCTACGGCATCGGCGTGGCCCTCAAAGTTTGGCCCTCGAGGTATTGCGTAGGGACAACATATGAAGTCTGGCCCTCGTGCTGCTACATCGGATTATCCTGAGAAGTCTGGTGCCATTGTATCAGCGGGGCCTATGGGATCATCGGGGCTTGGGGTGGTGGCTGCTCTCCGGGTGGTCCCTGGGATATATCTTTCCTTTGTGCGGTGGCGGATGGCACAATGGCACCGTATGCCTCGCATCCGCTGCGTAAGTTCATCTCTCTGCAAGAGATAGAACTACATTAAAAGGGTATGAAAACAAGCAAACAGGATATAGATATTCAAATAATTAAATACGGAGGAGATTCAAAGACGATAATCAAGGTGGATGAGATCTAATAATTTCTATCCTATCACAGGCTCGCTGGGCATGATACCATACCACAAGCGATAAACAGAAAGAGACCTGCACGGGCCACCACTAAAACTATGTCACGCCCCAGACCCAAAATATATAGGACCAGGCCACGTGGCAATGGCCAGCTAATACGACTCCGAGGGATTTTCTAATTTAATGGACCCGACGAAACGTACTACACTTTCCTAAAATACTAACAAGTCTAATATGCTAACATACAACAGGTAAATATCTAATCTCATCCATAAAATATAAATAAGAAGAGCTAAAATAAATACTGGAAAATAAGTGTAGAGTCTGAATGTCATAGTACAATCCAAATAAGTCTGATGGGAACAAACCCACTACAAAGATGAAATAAGAGTACGGAAGGACAGATAAGAGTACTAGACTAGAGCATCGGCTAACTACATAAGGATGCTCCAGCCCTAGGTGGAAGGCCTACCAGTGATCAAGGAAACTCTGATGGTAACACCTCAAACTCCTCCTTGGTCGCGTACCTCATCTTCTGTCTGGGCCCGTACACGGTCGGATAGTATACCTCGTCCAAATCTGGAAGGGAACCAGGTTCTCAGAGGGATGTAACAAGATACAAAAATATATTCCAAATATAAATACTAAATAAATAAAGGGGGTGTACTAACCATCTAAGTGTATGCAATATGAGGACAACCTTGGTACGTATGGGTAGGTGTAGGCATAACGTCCAAAACTTTGAAGAGCGTGGTATCTGTACATATAACATCCATCATTCTGAAAAACGAGGTATCTGTATATATATACGTCCGTAATGCTTCGAGGAACGCGGTATCTGAATAAAGGAAGTCATTGGATCCATGGATCCTCTGGATACTACGGATTCCAATGTGTGTATCCTATACGCCTACCAGTTGTCCTTTCCGCCCAATACAAATATACAAGTCGAATACACGACGTGCATACTACGTAACTACATGCCAGGTCTCAAATAACTAGACTAAACTGACTACGCACTAAACCGTGATGCATGTCACACGCACCGATAGCTAGTCGGGTATGCTAACTCGCATCCCAACATGAGTTTGTTATCATGATGAGTGTAAAATGTGTCAGGATCTTGGAAGATATTAGAATATCTTCACAACGGTAGGTGAGTCTTCTAGTGACTAAGTCAATACACTACACATCGACGCAATCGTCGACTACACCCAAGTCATTCTCGGACGCGCACAATTATATATAATATTTGCAACAATATCTCATGCAATATTTAATAACTTGAATTAAACAGTAAATAAGACAAGGTATACTTACCTAGATCCTCAAGCTACGAGTACCAAAATCCTGCTCCCGAAGTCTCTCCCAAACGGTCCAACGATCCTATATATATGATATAATATAATCATCAGCTATTACACTAGTACGCACATAAATACAACTATACTGCACTTAGAAACTGATGCAAGGAGGGGTCATAATTGGTCAACTAGCAGGGTCGAGTGTGCACATAGCTAAAATGCACAAGTATCATGTCCCTAAATACCGTGCACAATAAGGCAGTTAGTTACCAAATACATCACAACTCTAAATATCCTATAACCTAACCCATGTCCTAGCTAACAGGTTAGTGTGCACAAATGGTACTTTAGTCTAAGCACCTAGGGTCTACACAAATATATGCCATACTAACAACCAAATTTTTATGAAGTATTTACTAACACTAACTACTATTCCAATACATGCACATATATACACTAGGTACTAGGGTTCAAAAATCAATATTGGTCCATACAACAACAACATCATGAAGGAAGAGGAGTAAAAATGTAAACCTGGGTGTGCTCGTAAATCGGGGGGGTGATGCTCGGTCCGCTGCTCGAGGGTGATCGGTCTCCGGCAGGTGGAGATGCTCCGGTGATGCACAGTAGTAGCAACAGCAACACTGGCAGCAGTAGCTAGGTCGTACGATGAGGTGATGGTGGTGGAGGTAGCTAGGGTCGGGTGAGGGTGAGGGTGAGGCTGGTGGTGGTGGTGGCCGTGGCGGTTGGAGGTGGTGATGGTGGAGTGATGGTGATGGTGGTCGAGGTGATGAGAAGGTGATGGTGGTCGAAGGAGGAGGAGGAGGAGGAGGAGAAGGAGAAGGAGAAGGAGAAGGAGAAGGGAGGTGAGGTGGTCATGGGTGGTGGTTGAGGTGTGGTGGCGGGATGATGATAATGGTCGTAGAGATGGTCGAAGGAGGCGGTGATCGTGGGGATGATGGTGATGGTCGGGATGGCTGTGGTCGTGGTTAAGATGGTAGCGGTGGTTGTTGTGGTGGTGGTTAAGGTGGTGGCAGGGACTGTAGTTGCTCGGAGAAGAGGGAGGAGGAAGTCGAGGGGATGGAGAATGAGGTGGCGGGATGGCTGATGGTGAGGTGGTGGCGATGGTGATGGAAGTGGTGGTGACGATGGTTGCTGTGGCGGTGGTGGTTGCTGTCGGAGAGGAGGATGGTCGGAGGAGGAAGGTCGGGGACTATGGTGGCGGGGTGGTGATGGTTGCTCGGAGGAGGAGGGAGGTCGGAAAAGGAAGTCGGGGAAGAAGAAGAAGAAGAAGAAGAAGAAGAAGTAGTTTAGGGTTCGGGTGGAGTTGGGAAGAGGCTGTGGATGAAAAGTGGAGAGAGGGAGAAGGTGTTTATGTAGGAGAGAGAGAGAGAGAGAGGAGGATGGCATTGGGATTAGGGCCGGCCACAATGCATTCCTAGGGATGGGGGAAGGTTCTTCATGAAGGATTGGAGGGCTAGGATGGGCTAGATTTTGAATGGAGGGTGTAGATGAGGTAGGAGTTAAAGGTAGTGTGTTATACACACAAAATGGGGGGAAAACCTAGGGAGACCAGTCAACAAATGGGGGGGTTCTTCATGGCTTGGCTCCAATGAGAGGTGGACACCTAATTGCCTATTTGCACAAAAGTTCCTAACAATTGGAAAATTGCACAAACAATGGAGTTTGGGATTGGATGAGGAAAAATACCATATTTGGTGTGATGTAGTAGGTTAAAATGGTGTGTGGTGTTTAGTATGAATCTTGAGGGTATGAGTGGGGGTTTGGGTTGGTGTTGGGTCTAGTTTTGGGTTAGGTTGGGTCCTTACACTAATTTAATTACAATTAGTGTAAATAGTATTCTTTAATTAATTTGAAGTACATAGGGTTAAAATTGGGTAGGACACAAGTGTCATGGACGTAGTAGACTCAGAATAAAATATTGTCATAAATTGGGTTGCACAAAATGGGTCGAGGTTGTGTCTCCAATTTCGATTGGAACGGACAAAGATGCAAAGTTGGATTTATTTGGATTTAAGAATAGACGTTTGTAACGAATATTATGAGACTAAAATAAAGCATAAGAGAGGGTATTTATGAGTTACACAAAGGTCAGAATGGAAGGCTGGCATGTCTAGGAAAAGTGTGTGAAATTTGTTTGAAAGCAAATGCTAGTGTAGCGCTCCAAATATTAAAGCAACAGTAAGGTGCACAAAGTAATACGAATATTGTACATTAATCTAAAATACTATGTTCTAATTCTAATTGACTCCAAACTAACCATAGTCTCTCTATCTAAACCAGGTAGACCTAAATTTGGTCAAGGAAGTTTACATACATTGTCTGATATTTCTTATTTATGATATCCCCTATGTTTCTGGTATTTAGCGTAGATATCCTTGATTTCTTGACACGATGGTTACACAGATTCGTATATTCGGATCTCGTCACGAGATATTATTCTTTGGTATGTATGGTGTATCTTGTGCAAGCTTTTTTCCTCATTTTTTTGTACATGTATAGACATTGATTCTTGGGAAGACTATCTACCTACCCAGTGAATCCCGTGTCATAACGTAGCGTGGTTGGATCCACTATACTAGTCGGGACATGGAGTGTTAGTGTAGATATGTGATCATACCCTCCTTGTGCATGTCATTGTGAGTATTGATTATACACCGCACGTATGATTAACCAGGCCCTAATCCTTATGCAAGTTCCCAAGCCGATCATATATTGAAGCTGGTACTCACTCATATAGTAGTAGTATTCTTGCTCATTTTCATGATGCTTATTTCTTGTATTTAATTCCAGTATTCCTATTTTGTATATCTCTTGTACTTGTATCTTGCATCTTGTATATTTTACTCTATTTACTGTTACATAGCTTTTATCATTTATTGGAACTGCTGTTAGAGGTGTACTTTGCTCTTTTTCTGACTGGATATATTTTTTCTATATGGCACTGAGGAGTAGTATCCCACTCACTATGGGCCTTAGGACATAGTTGGCTTAGAGTCAGTGACTTTCGCTCAGGAGGGTCTCATTCCAATTGAGACAGACGACCCAGTACCTGTAGCTCAATAGATAGATTTATTTGTACTAGATTTGTCTCCAGCATTTTGACATTAGTATTCTTATTTTATTTGATGACTCATTGGATATTATTTTGTCTTGTGAGTTGTATTTGACTCTTATGTTCTTTATATCATATTCGTGCGATTATTCCATCTTATAGATTTGTGATTGAGTATTCATATTTTATTGGTAGCTTTATTATATCTTAATTTTTAGATAGATAGTTTATCCAAACAGCGTTCTACTGCCGATGTTGTGGCGTAGGCTGGACGTTGTTCACTACTCGTGCCCCTATACTGGGTACGGGTCATGACAGAGAGAACTATCCATACTCTCGAGGATATGCTACGCATATATGTTTTAGATTTTGGAGGCTCTTGGAAGGATCACCTTCACTTGGTAGAGTTTTCTTATAACAACAGATACTAGGCCAGTATCGAGATGTCACCATTTGAGGTATTGTATAGACAGAGATGATGCACTCCATTTTCATGGGATAATGTTGGTAAGAGAGCCTTATTGGGACTAAAGATGGTCATGGATGCAGCTGAGAAGGTGATGCTTATCAGGAATAAACTTCGGGTGGCGCAGGACAGACAGCGGCATTGGCCCGATAGCCACCGGAGACCATTGGAGTTTGAGGTATAGGTTTTGTTTATATTATTTATAATTGCTTGTTTTAGATAGAGTGCTAAGGCTGTATTTTGTGCTAGGTGGGCAATCTGGTGTTCTGGAGAATTTCTCTGACTCGGGGCACGATTCGCTTTGGTGGAGGCAGGAAGCTTAGTCTACGGTACATCGGACCCTTCAGTATTCTTGAGAGGGTCGGTGCAGTGGCTTATAGACTAGACTTGCCGCATGCACTAAAGGGAGTACACAACATGTTCCACGTGTCACAGCTGACATGCTACGTGGCAGATCCAAGCCATGTATTGGATCACTAGGAGATCGAAGTGGGTCTGACTCTCAGCTACCCAGAGCAGCCTGTGAATATTCTGGATCACAGAAAGAAGGTGCTGCAAAACCAGATGATTCCTTTGGTACGCGTCGCATGGAGGCATCACTCTCCAATGGAGTCTACCTGGGAGCGAGAGGCCGAGATGCGTGAGCGATATCCTTATTTGTTTGAGCCGTGAGGTATAATTCTTTCTTGCTTATTATGATAGTTTTGGTAGTAAGTTTCTTCCTTAAATTTCGAGGATAATTTTTCTAAGGTGGGTAAGATTGTCACCCTAACTTTTCCAAATAGGGATAACTTAATAATTTGGCATAGTTATTTTATTTTTAGGAATTAAATATTACTTAGTGTGCTATATAATTATTTGGTACTTTGTATTATTTATTTATAGTAGTGGGCTAGTTTATTATTTAGACTTGATACTAGTGAACCCAATTAGACTTGTCATGATAATTTATTGAGCCCAATATGAACTAGGCTCATTAGACCCATTTTTACTAATTAATTAGGAGGATTAGACTAATTTGTATTACTGTAAAAACTTTCCAAAATATCCCTTCCTTAATTATTCTCCATAATTCATCATATAGAGGTAACTTAGACTTTTGCTTGTGACTTGGAGAAGAAAAAAGAGGTCAGCCACTATAGAGAGGCTATTCTCTCTCTCTCTCCTCTTAATTTTTACTCATTTCTAGGTCCCAAAATTCCTAGATCCCTAATTAACTTTATCCCTCTATCAATCCCTCTCAATTCATTCACATTCCCTCTCATTCGCATCACTCAAGGAGCATTGGAGCTTGGAGTTGCAAGGAGCACTAGAAGAAGAAGCTTTGGCAAAGAGATTATGTCTGGACCGTGTCACTGCTCCATCAGCCGTCACTGCTCCATCAGCTCCAGCTCAAAGGGACCCTTCACCGGTCCAGGTTGGCATTACTGCAACAGCTTTCGGGGCTCCACCTCCAATCTAGAGGACAGTGCCTACAACTTCACAGAGGACGGTGTCTACAGCTTCAGAGGAGCTACCATCACCCCCACCAACAGTTGATTCGGTACAGATATTTGTGTTATTCCAGTAGATGATGGAGGCCCAAAGGGCCCAGGCGGAGGCATAGCAGCGTCAGTCTGAGGTGATGCGGCAGGTCATTGAGAATGTCCACCAGCTAGCACTCGTCATAGTAGAGAGGGTTGCCTCAGTCCAGCCACTGGTAGCTCCACCTTTGCCTGCCCTACAGCAGTCGAGGTCGGGGACTATCATTGATTTCAAGAGGATGGAGCCTAAGGACTTTAAGGGCATTTAGGGGAATTATTTATGTCGATGACTGGATCAAAGACATAGAGAGAAACCTGCGGCTAGCGTAGATTCTAGAGAGACTACAGGTGGAGGCAGCAAGGAGCATGATGTATGACATTGCTTTGACATGGTTTGGGATAAACCCGAGAATCTCAGCACCTGGACTTACTTGGAAAGCTTTTAAGGAGATTTTCAAGGAGAAATTCTTTCCAAACGTGGATTTGACTTCTCTAGAGAGACAGTTTCAGTACCTCATCCAGGGTAGCATGACAGTGGATGACTACGCAGTAGAGTACTGCAGATTGGGTCACTTCATAGAGGGACAGAATCCCCGGGGGAAGGCCCGGAAGTTCCGAAAGGGTCTGAACAGGGAGATCAAATTCCATCCTAGCGGACATCGTACCACTACATTTGAGGAGATCCTGGAACAGGCACAACAGACAAAGGATGATTTAGAGCTTGGCTCCAAGTGGATGTGGGATCCTTCAAGAGCTAGCAGTAGTGCGGGCCCAGCAAAGCGGCCTCACTTTCAGCAGCAACATCAGAGATATTTTTAGCAGCCGAGGCAGCAGTTTCCCGCACCAACTAGAGCGCCAGTACAACAGGCACACCAGATTCAGAGGCCATCTCAGCCAGCTATTCCTTTCCCATTCTGCAAGAAGCCTGGACATGGATGGGATACGCACATGATGAGATTGGGCCAGTGTTTGTTCTGCGGATCAGAAGATCATCAGCTGAGGGCTTGTCCTAGGGCTCCAGCTCATCCAACTCATGGTGGGGCCCAGGCATAAAGAGCACTTGCGAGACCACTAGCAGGATATCAGAAGGGGCCTCTGTTGCCGACACAGCAGTAGAGGTTCGCACAACACTACCAAGAATAGAGAGGTGCGCAGCAGTAGCGAGCTTTTGCCTTGACCGTCGAGGAGGAGGAGCTAGTTGGAGATGTCATCTCAGGTTCAGTCTATCTTGATTGTTTTCCAGATCATGCTTTATTTGATTCCGGTGCTTCCCATAGATTTGTATATGTATCTTTTGCTTTGAAGCATCATCTTGAGGCTGAACCGTTGGCCAGGAATTGCAAGATCATGATTGGGGGTGGCATTATCTTGGTTAGTGATGTTTGCAAGTATATGAGATATCTGTATCTCCCCCTTAAGCATCCTCCTTAGTATCCCCACAAACACAACCGTTGGATCATGTTTAAGTCATCTAATCTTAACCGTATCAACGGTTAAGATTAGATAATTTAAATAAGATCCGATGGTTGCTATTCTGGGATGCTAGGAGGGATGCTTAAGGGGGATCCAGATCCCTCCTCATATAAATATGGTTTGGCCAGTCCCATTTCATCATCGCACGAATTGAGGATCCTTATATTACATTCCTGGGGTAACCCACATACTAATGTAGCAAGTAGTAGAAATTGATTTGGCCACTTTATTTAAATCGCTTGTGCTTATACTATTCTGCCTGCTAGTAGTCTTAGGGATGTTCTCTATCTCGATATAGTAGTTAACCCTTTGTCATTATTTAGTGATGCGGTGGGCTACTACATCGGCGATAGATTATGAATATTTAGGTCCATATATACTATTTTATTGATTAGGATTTCATACTATCCTTGTACTATTTTATTGGTTTTGTCTCCCTCTTCGAGCCTTCCTTATGGTACATTCTATTGGGGTTGACCCCCTGGTTTTGCATGGTCAGGTCTATTAATAACGCTAAAGGATTTATCGATTCTGCTGCGGATAGTAGTATTTAGAGGGCTGCGACACCGGACAACAAGTGGATTATTTTCTTATCTTCTACTTTAACATTATATATTTCAGTTATGACGTTTAGCACATGGTATGTGTTTAGCCCTTGTATTCAGGAACTTGTTTCCACCGTCGTTTGATGTTGTGATTATATATTTAAGATGGTCTCTAGTTATATGGATATGTATTGTATTTGACACTTTGTTAGTATTATAGTTCTTTATACTAGCTTCATGATCATGTATGCCTCAGCTTTTGGGACACCTTACTACTTTTTATATGTAATTACTCTTGTTATTATTTGCTTGTATATATTGAGATATCTCTAGACAGTCGTGATCGCTTTATGGGGTACTGGAGTACTTCGTATGGCGTAGCTGTCCTATGTCCATCTTCGTTCTCTAGTATATATTCTGGTTCTGGGGCATGATAAGTTTTAGTGGTGTCCCATGTAGGTCTATTTTTTAGACTTGTGGGATTTAGTGAGTTTAGAAATCTCAATCCAAAATTTTATCTCCTTTAAATTATCTTTTGTATTCATCTATCTATTGATTCCCTTAATCGGTTAACTTTTTTGATATATTTGATCTTTTCTAGTCCATTGTTGGTATTATGTGTCCTTATCCTTCGAGGGAACCGTGCTTCAAGGAGCAGAGATTCATAGGAGCTATCCCCAGGAGATTTTTACTAAAAGATCAAGCATGTAAAGGACAATAACAGTATAAGCTACTACTCGAAGAGCAAAGTTAGAAGATGGCAGATATTTTAGTTCGAGTATGCAATTTTGAAGACAATTAAGGGACAAGAAGGCGTGAATATATTATACAGTCTGAGAAATCTTCTTTAGAGTTTACAGCACCATTGATAGTATATAGGAGCGCATCAGAGGCATAAGATACTACCCAACTGACAACAATCATATTTATTTAGAATCAAAAACAACAGAGAATGATACTACCATAGCGCAAGTCATAGTAGAGGCATTAAGAAACCGACAACCAATAAAGGAACCAACAAAGTATCGAATGGAAACAAGGACCATATGAGTTCTTCCTTGACTAGAAAATAATCGCCCTTCATATTTATTATCACCATCCCTGCCAGTAAGATTGCCTTGTCGTACAACAACATCAGTACCAGAACGTCGACAACAACAGAGGCACAATCAAGCATTGAGGAGAAATAGCCCAAAGTACCACAATTAGTACGGTATAGTACAATCAGGCAACATATTACAAGAAAGCAGCATATCAACATCCTATACCAATGGAGCAATATAGGGAGTAAGTATGCATTTCATCGGACCTTCATCAACTATAAACAGGATAAAAAATAGACAAAGAGCAGTGAGAAGCAAGCGTATACCGGGAACCCAGTAGAGTAAGCAACTAACCAGCAGATCCAGTACCATACCAGCACCAGCCTTAGTGATGAAGCACCATCAACTAAGGAGCACCATTAAGCAAAAACATGGAAGTCACTATTGAAGCATATCAGGGGAAGGAGTTCAAGTTATTATTCAGTTATCCAGGTAGTTGAGGAACCAGACCGAACAAAAAGTATTTTTAGACATAGTTGGGCCGACAGTTTTTAGAAGGTAGAATGGCTTGTAAAGCCCCTAAAATTAAATTCTCCAAATTGTCTATCTATTTGAAAATCTTAAACCAACTAAATTCCTTATCAATCATATTGGAAATCATTTATGTCATTGGTGTTACTATTAAATTTTTTTATTTTGTTTTCTTTAATTATTGTTAACTATATGTACTTAAGGTTTTAAGTTTTCCTACTTAAAAAAACATAAATAATTTGATTAGATTTTTAAACAATAATTTTCTACTAACTAAGTTTTCTTCCTAAACTCTGTCACACTCCATACAAACAATCCTAAAGCCTAAACTAAATTACTTTACTAACTAAGATACTTAAACCCTTAACTAATATCCCTAACAACATGTGTTAAGATTAATTAGATTTAGATTGAGGATTAGATACTAATTAGATTTAGGATTGAATTTCTTCTCCTCTAAGGATACATATTTCTTCTCCTACTTCTATATGGATATGAATCTGTTTTCCATCTATATATATTTTTACCACATCCAATAATAAAATCAATATTTGTTGATTTGTTTCAAGGTATCAGAGCCAGATTCGACCATCGCCATATCAGTCGTCGTCGTCAACAATAATATCAGCCGTCGTCATAAATCGACACAACAAAGTCTAATAAATCGAGTTCCTCCGAGTGTCCCTCAACCTGGTAGTAGCAGGCAAGAATAAATCGTCTCCATATGTCATTAGACATGTAAATCGACACAAGATGTTTTTTTTAATTAAACTACCTACCTCTCTCTCTCTCTCTCTCTCTCATTGGAACCCACAACCCAACAAGGTTTCTACTTTGCTTTGCTTTGTGAAGCAAAATTTTTACTTTATTATTTATTATTTTTCTTTTATTCTTCTTCTGCCAAATTTTCATTTTGCTCATTTTTCTGCTTGACTCAGAAAAAAAAATGCCTTCGTCGGAGCAATTCCGATATTTTCTTTCGACTTCCACTAATTTTCGTTAACCTCTTCTTATGATTGGACTGGGAGGGCTGCCTCAGTCCGGACCACTTTACGTGGTCGTCGTCTTCTTTGTCATCTTGATGGTTCTATCCCGATGCCTACTTAACCCGCCGTTGATGATAAAGCAGAGACTCGAAATACTATTCGTGTCGCTTAGGATACTTGGGACGACCACGATGAGCGGATCATTGCTTTCATTATCTCTTCTATTGATCGATTACTTTATCCAGATCTTGAGGATATCTCGTCCGCTGCTTTATTATGGGACTATTTGACTACTCAGTTTGTTCAGTCGAGTGGTGCTTGGGAGTATCAGTTGATTACCCAGGCATCGGCAACCAGATAGGGGGATCACACTATTCAGGAGTTCGCCACACTGATGCGGGGTTACTGGCGAGAGCTACTAATATTGGAGGGTACTAGTCTCGATTCTGTATACGCGCACACTTGTCGAGAACATCAATAACTTTTTTAATTTCTCATGGCCCTGTGTCCCAAATTTCAGTCCGCAAGCGGCCAGATCATTCAGAATAATACAATCCTAGATGCTGCTATCTCTGAGCTTACAGCTAAGAAGACTCATCTGCGTTCTCTTTTTACTGATACCTTTACATCGACTTCTGGTTCTGAGACTGTAGTTGGTGCTGCTCCGCGTCCTCCGTCTATCACTTTCAAGAAGGCTTGTGCTCCCACTTCGTCAGCGATCTAGTATGATATGTGCTCACTGCCAAAAGCTTGGACACTCAGTGGATGATTGTTTTCTGCTTCACCCATATTTAAAAACTCAATTCCTCGAGCGGATGAAGACAAAGAGTTCATCATTGTCTCGTTCTCCGGTACCTCAGGCTCACATTGTTGATAGTACTCAGACATCGACATATATTCAGCATCTTACTCAGTTAAAGCTCCAGCTCCAGTGCCAACCTGCCTTCGCCGGCTCCTTTGCATGTGCCATTTTCTGTTTCAACTTGTCAGAATGAAGTTGGAAGCACTCAACCAGGCCTACCGCAAGCAACATGCCCATAATATAGCCAAGTGCCGGCTCAAATACCCCCTCCTCCCTTTCCAGTCATGTATCTCACCCCATTTGGGTACATGGACTATCCAAGTGATTATGCATACCAACAAGGCGTTCATAATTCTTAAATGATATCACATTACTACAATCAGATGTACGAAATAACTTCATCATCTACTGTTGGCCCGCAAGCGTATCTTTACCCCTACATGGGATACGCCATGCAAAATTCGAGGGCAGGCTTTCAGTCGCCAATGCAGGCCCATCGTACAACGTACGGACAATATCCTACAGTCCACGCAGAAGGATCCTACGCTCCCTCACTGCCCTACAACTTCCTCCTTCAGCCTCCACCGCACGCAAGCCAACCCGTTAACAACGCATATTTCAGTTTTTGAAAGGTACTATGTGACTTCAGTTGATCAGCTGGCACATTTTTTTTTACAAAAGTCACACCCCACACCACGATTTCAGTTTATATTGGACAAACTCGTTGTTTGACCCACCATGAGTTTGAAGGGGGTGTTAAGATTATTTGTTTCAACATGTTTTAGCTTGCATAGCTGATTCATGGGCCTTATATTCCACCCACCATGAGTTTGATAGCAGTTTTTCTCCATGCAAGACAATCCACCTTTTTCTAGTTTCTCCTGCACCCTTCCATTCTTGTGTTATTTGAGCTTCAATAACTCATTTCTTAGCAAGCTCACCACCCTGTGTGAGATGCACAGTTCAGTACGTCGACAATCGTTTGGCTGTTGCGACCACATCAGCATGTATGCTAGTGAAGTCTGTGTGCTAACCAGTTCCTATAAGACACTGCACGCCGAGAAGGTGCTCCAGCCGACCACTCCGCGCACGCTAGGTAATTCGTCGTCCCGAGTGCTCCATCTAATGTGTGAGCCAACTGCTATCCGCACAGCCCCCATGCAATCTATTTTATTACTTGTTCATTGCACAAAACCATCGTCCTGTAAATATAACTTCTCCCTCTTTAAACCTTGTTTATATTCTATCGTTTCTTTTTTTTCATATATGCAACAAATCGAATTTATTATTAAATATGTCGTATAGGAACACAACCTCATGTGAATAATAGGTGTTTATATAGCCTTAACCTAACATTCATATTGGACTACTAGGAAATGTATTGATACCATAAGTTCCCTGTTGTTTTGTGTTTTAATGGATAGAGAATAAGCTTCTTCCATTTAATAAGAAATAAATATTCATTCACCTGTTGTACTATTGGATGCAAGATTATGGTAGAGCTAGTATTAAATAAGTTTCTTCCATTTAATCACTTATATGTGTATTAAGAAGGTTATAGTATGACCCTGACACTATCAACTCATCCGAGTTGTGTAGTGTGATAGCATGAGAGTGTTGAATGCAAATAATTTAATCATCCTTAAACATGTGTGTACTGTGAAGCATTCATATCATAAGAAATCGCATACACACGGTATTAATGCAATTATGATTGTGTGTGTGTGAGTTAAGGTGTAGACAATTGCTTGAATGCAACATATTGAGGAAGGAGATGGAACATGTACCAATATGAATAATAGAAGATAAAGAGATTTTGTGGTTATGGTGGTGAGTTAAAAAAAATATTGTGTGCAAGATACACTATCAATGAACCGAGGGAGAGCTTCTAAAGAGCTGGAGTGAACAGAGGACTAGGTTATTGAATACTTAGCTAAATGACCTTTTGCTAAGTGGTCATTTGAACTTGATTGTCTATGTCATTATGGGAAACCAGAGGAATCATTCTTTATATTACCTATATGTTGTCAGTACTACTCAAGATGTTTTAGTTGTTTTCAACACGCATGTAACTGTAACATAAAGACAAAAATGATAGAATGGTAGATATAATATGGGAAATATATTGATGTATGACTAAACCTGGCTTATATACAGTAGCAGAAAAACAAATAGTAGTAATATGTATATCCTGTGTTTCTCTAATCTATGAGAAGACAATGTAGAATTTGAAGTCAAATAGTGATATGAGGAAGGTATGTTAAATAGAGAGGAATTTTTTTTGAACTTGATGTGGCTGTTGGTGTCACCCGCACTTTTTCAAATAAGAATAATTTAGTAATTTGGTATAGTTATTTTATTTTTAGGAATTATATTTAATTAGAGTGCTATATATATTTATTTGTGCTTGTATTAATTATTTATAGTTAGTGGGCTAGCCTATTAAGCAGACTTGACATTAGTGAACCCAGTTAGACTTGTCATGATAACTTGTGAGTCCAACATGGACTTGGCCCATTAGATCCATTTCCTCTAATTAATTAGGAGGGTTAGACTAATTTGCATTAATGTAGAAACTTTCCAAAATAGCCATTTATTTTTCATAATTCACCATGTAGGGACAACTTGGATATTTGGAGGTGACTTGGAGAAGGGGGAAGGGGGCCGACCACTATAGAGAGGCTCTCCTCTCTCTCTCCACTTCATTTGCCCTCATTTTTAGATCCCCAATTCTCAAGATCCTCAATTACCTTCATCCCTCCATCAAATTTTCTCAATTCATTCACATTTTTCTCTCATTTTCACCACTCAAGGAGCTTTAAAGCTTGGAGTAGCCAGAAGCACTTGGAGAAGGAGCATTGGTGAGGAGATCATGTTCGGATCGTGTCCATTATATTTTTTATTGGAAAATCATCTCCCAATTGGTAAATTCTGAATTTCTCTTAATTCTACCTTCTAAATCATGCATTTGACCATTTGGAACGACCCCATGGTATAGGACTATCAATAGGAACAAGTCACTACCAGAAAAAGTCAAATTAGCGATGTCTAAAAACGTCGCTAAACAACCAAAAATTGTCGCTAATTTGGTTTAGCGACGTAATTAGCGACGTTTTAAAGCAGTCAGAAAAAACCAAGTCGCTAAAACAAAAAACGTCGCTAAACGTCGCTATACCGACGTATTTTAGCGACTTTAATGTGTCGCTAAATTTAGCGACGTTTAGCGACTCCGCGTCACTACATAGCGACATTTATTGAAGTCGCTAAACGTCGTTAATTAGCGACTTATATAACGACGTTACACTGACGTCTTTAATGACCTGGCAATACTGCCATGTCAGCAGTTTGCGACGTACAGCGATGATTTTAGCGACGTTATCAGTGACGTATTTAGCGACTTGTTACAGCATCGCTAAGTAGCGACGTATTTAGCGACGTAAGTGAACGTCGCTAAACGTCGCTAAAAACGTTGCTAATTTTTAAAAAAAATTGCATTTCTGAGTTTACCAACCCCATTGGGTTCATTATCCGGTATATGATGGTAGTAAAAAAAATTGAATAAGAACACAGTAGCAGCACCAAGGGAAAAATTTCTAGTGCACTGGGTAAATACAGGCCAAGTATCAATCATCAGTTGTACCCCAAAATATTAATAATATTATAAAATTTGAAGAAAAGAAAGCATCCAGCAAATCTCATCCTAAACGTAAAGAATATGGAAATTTTATATCCATACAATCGTATCCTAAATAATAATAAAAAATAAATATCCAGTAATTAACTATACTACTACGGATCTGCAGGAGGCTGACCACCGGCGCGCTTGAAGGATAAGAACTCCTCATACTCGTCCCGTGGAATCGACACCGATGTCGATAGAGAAGGCAGTGACGTCGGTGGAGTCTGTGTCGATGTAGGCGCACCAGGAGGCCGTGCCCGCTCCAAGTCTGCGAGTCGCTGGTTGAAAGAATCTACGGTAGATAACAGCCTTGTACTGCTATGAACCATTGAATCCTGCATCATCGTCAGCCTCTCGCCCATTGATACCTGTGACGCCTGCAGCTCCATGATGTTGCGGTCATTGGAGGCTCTAATATCATTTGTCAATTCCCGAAGCTCCGTCATGCTGCGGTCGAGCATATCGAATTGTGCGATGAGCATCGGATCGTCCACCTGAGGCTGGGACCGGGGCTGCTCCTCCATCCTTCGCAGCAACTCGTCACGGAGAGACGCAATCTAACGGTCAACTGCCTCCTGGACGGCCTCCTGGACTCTGGCCGATGACTGCGAGGGCTGCGACTGCGAGGGCTGTGTGGAATGCGCAACTGTCGGGGAGGTCCTAGATGACTGCGTCGCAACCAGGGCGCCATAGGAGCCCGTACCGTAGTACGTACCCCTTTAGAGACCACCAGCTGCGGTCACCCACAGGTCGTCCACCGACGGAGCTGGAACGGGCTGCGATGAAGTACCAGCCTCTCCAGGTGTAGGTGCACTAGCAGTCGCCCGCTCACTCAGCCTAAGATACTCGGCCTAGAAAGGTTTGGAAACTCGATAATTGTCTAAGTTATATTAAAATTAACATAAAATAAAGTAATACTTACATAGGTCTGTGAGGCCCTCTCATCAATGAGATTTCCGTCCTTGCGATGGGTGGCCAAGAAGACGGTCACCATGTTGGCATCCTCACCCCTCTGTACCTGTTAAAAATATATTATTTAGTACTAAACTTAAACATTTTTTCCTACTACAATTTTATGGTACTTATATTAAAATAATATAATTTAAAAGAAAAAATATACCAAACAACGAAAATATTCCGTCATCGGAATCGAGCCACCACACCACTTGGCAGCATTCCGCCTAGCCGCCTTGGCCTTCTCAGACCTTTCCTTGTAGCTCGGATCGTCGAATCTAGCCCTCATCGCAGTCCATTGCTCAGGCGTGATCCAACCTTGGATCGGTTTTCCAGTATGATCACGAGCCTTCTGGTCATCCAGAGCATCTCAGATAAGCTTGGCGGCAATGGTCGAAAAGAGCCGCTCGATCAACTCGGCCCGGTACGAAGGATAAAAATATGTTTGCTACAATAAATAATTTAGTAAGTGAGCATCACGGATAAGTTATATAATATGCATAAATTAAAGGATTTATTTAATATACTTTTACCTAGAAGTGCGCAAACCAGAATGCCTTTCTCTCCTCCGGAGCCTCAGAGTAGTTGATCCAAGGGCCACCGTAGTTGTTCCTCAGAAATTGGCCCAGGCGTCTCTGAACCGACGATGGACGATATCTATACAGAGATAATAATTTAGAATACTAAAAAAGTCAATATACGATAAATAAAGAAATACACGATATATATTATACTAAACCATCTAATTGACTTACTTTGTACCGTCGGCCCAGATCTCTGTCCTCGTCTCCTCCGGAGGTGCGCTTGGAGGATCTTGCTGATGCTGGGACTGTAACGCCCCACAACCGCTCGGAGAGTTACGCTGAGTCAGACTGGATAAGTCAAATGCTGGTTATATTTTAAATATTGGATTTTGGGAAGAAGAATTGATTTAGTTGGTTTCATTGTGCAGGTGGCTAGCGGGTTCGATGAAAATCAGGTGTTCGTTCAGAACAGTACTGAATAGCTGGATGGAAGCGATAATGCCGTCTTCCTTAGTCCAATCGGTCGGATGATTTGGAGAGCACGGCCTGCTCGCACGGTCATACCGTTAAGTAGATCGCGCTTGCATCGGACCACGGGTTCAAGGGATTGGCCGTATCGGCAGGACAGAATGCCTAACAGGATCAAACATTATGAGTGGGCTCTTTTCCTTCTCCTCTACTCCTTTATGCCTAATAATATGGAAAACACGTAAAAGGATTGAACACTTTGGCTGAAATATTGGGAATCACTACACTGAGGCGTGCATAAAGTGTACGTCGTTGGCTTGGTAGGATTGTGGCAAGAAATGATTTACGCGTTGGATATTGGAACGATAGTTGGATTATGCGTTTGAGGCAGTCGGTTGGATACTTGGGATTATACTTGGACAGTTGGAATTATACGAGTTGGAATGATACATTTGAGGCAAATGGGAATATCGGGAATATCGAGAATTCGGGCGAGCGAACGTGCATTCGTGCGCGAGTATCACTGAGTCACTTTGTCTTGCAAAGCGAGCAGTTATGGTTCGAAACCGAACAACTGCATCGGGGAGGGTGTTGTGCCTGTCACGCCCCAGTCCCAAAATATCGAGGGACTGGACACGTGGCAATAGCCAGCAGCACGCACCGATGGACAACCCAATTTAATGGATCTATCAGGGCGTGCTTAAGCTGTAGTCTCACAGTAAATAGAACCAATGATACAGGTCACAGACTATTCTAATCTCATCCACAACAGATAATCACAGATTAAATGCCAGAGTAATGTAAATAGAAATAACTATCAAATCTCAATAAAAGTGTCTCGGTGAACAATCCGAGATCAAGTCTGATACATCAAATCAAATAGACAGGAAATAAAGGAACTGGAAATAGAAACAGAAATAACTGACTATATACAGCCACTGCTCAGGAGAAGTCCTCTGGTGCGAGCTCGTCCTCAGGTCCTGGTACAGCTCCTGGAAGTGCTCCTGTACGGTGCATCTCTGAATGGATCTCTTCGGCTATACCTGGGGACATAGTCCATTCCAGGTCCTCAGGGGACATAACAAGGTACAGATAACACAAGCCAAAATAAATGCAGCGCAGAAAATAAATGAAACAATAGGGTAAACTATGTAATAAGCTAAGTGATAATGCAAGTTGAGAGCATCACGAGAACTCAGGCTGAAATCGCTACAAGCTCTGTGTCGGGGAGCCGGTAGCAGTAATAACACGTAAAGGGTCTAGCTCTGCTGGAGAGTCTACGACCTCACAATAGTAGTAGATATATATATGAAACAGCCTGTAGCCTGTGTGTCTCTCCCCACCCAATGTAATCACACGTCTCATGTCCATGACACGCAAGATCATAACTAATGCAGCAGTCATATAATGTCTAGGAATAAACTATCAATGTCATAAAGCTGTATCCTATACAGAATCACCGTGAATATCTCAAGAGGATTCTGTCTCATGAATAGTATCAAGTGTCCTGGGTTCTGATGTACTTGATAGGACAAGTACCAAGAGTAAGGGTATCGAATGTCCATCTCTAAATGACGTACCCAACACCGCGTACGGGGTTGGCACCCGACTATGATCGGACACTAAGTACGTCACACGTTTTCTAGGTTAAGCAGTTAAAACAAGTTTACACATGAATCTACAAAAAATCAAGTAAAATACTATGACAAGAATCACTGCAAGTTGACAAGCTCTACTTGCCCACTGATGCAAAATTAAGCCAAGGAATTAAATAGCAAGCTGCAGGGTTTGGCAAGGTACACTTGCCTGTGGTTCCGGCTCTGATTGCGGCTCTGACTTCAGCTGGATTAGCAGGCGGTACTCCGGTTGATGAAATAAATATCACCATCAGATCCAAAAAATATCAATCAGCTAGAAATGCCTGTCCTTGAGTCCAATTTGGAGACAAGGGCAGAAACGGCGTTTTGGGTCAAAACGGGGTCCACATGTGGGCCTGCTTTGCACCGAAAAATGTGTCAGGGTCAAAGGTCTCCAAATTTACCAAACTTAGTGTCAACAGGTCAGGAACGATGATACGATCCCAACAGGACTTTTAAAATTGGATTCCGATGAGCCGATCACAAAATCGCCCGTCGAGCGGGGCTTGTGGGGCCCACGATACGCAATTTCGTCAATGTTCTCAGAATAGAACCAAACTTGGGTCACAGGACCAGCGTATCGCTACGAGTCCGATGGCATAAGTTTCGTTTCAATCCGACGTGTGTACACAAAGTTAGGGTAAAATATAAAAAAGTCGGATACGTGGCAATGTCCGTGGATACGCGTTGATCCCGGTGTGCACGCACACCCGAATCGACTTCTGTGAAATCCTGCACATCCGTATCAACGACGCGCACGTATTTGTGAAGACCGCGCACGACCAAGTCGTCCCGTTTGGCGGGGCGTACCCAGTTCCAGGGTGAATCCGGTCGTTGTTTTTCCTGTTTTTGGATCGCGGTGTGCGATCACCACAGGACGCGATGCCCCTAGAGGTTTGTCCTTGTGGTGCCCTGTTCCCCCTATTTGGGGAGCGCGGCTAAGAAATACAAGACGGTATCATTCGATCGGGATAGATTGAATCAAGAACTCATCCTCGTTATGGATTTGTCTCTTCGGAATCGATTCCCATATATTCAGTGGACCGTGCCCCCGGGATCGATTTAGGGGCAGAGTCAGGAGGGATCTCTTCGCTGCATTCTTTGTTGCCTAGTTTTCGCTGTCGCTTATTGCTTTCGTGCCTTGAGTTGGTTTTTGGATTTGCTTGGGTTTTCTTGAACTGTTTCGATGGATTTTACTGCTTTCGTTCTTAGGACTGCACTTCAATTCCGATAACGGAAAGAGAGGAAGAAGTACTGATCAGCTGTTCGTGTCAATACAGGTGATCCGGCAGTAGGCGTCGCTCGAGCGGACTCCTAAAGCACTTCTTTCCTTTTTCCTTCCAACTACTAAAGTGAGTGGCTACCAACCCGATTAGCTAGCCCTTCTTGCTAGTCTTCACATCTAAATCTTGTGTTCGTGCTTGCCCCAATCAAACGATATCAAGTAAATAACTAAAAGATATCAAGATAATAAGGGAATAGACTTGGGAAATATTGCTTGTCAAATAAAACTTGTGAACGGTTACTTACTTATATGCTTGCTCGTTTGGAATGTTCATCATATGCATAAATATAAGTTAGAATGTATATTTCTTCTTAAAACTGTGCTATGTATAGAACTCATTTTCAATGCAATAACTCAACAGGAAGACTATGCAAAAAAAGTAAATCTTGTCTGTTACTGCCATGCTCCTGATATGCCCTGATTTGCCTCGATTGCTAACTTAATGTACTACGTTGATCACGGACAACTTGTGCACAAGGTCTTAGTTTCTGCGGACGGTCGCTGGGGCACCGGTACCGATCCGATCCGGACGGAACTCATGATAGTCGCCTGCTATAGGACGGAATGCCTTGGGACGTCCTAATCTATGCGTCGCATGGCACTCCGTACTGAGACTAGCCCGTCTATTATGGCAACGTGCCAGTGATCCCCCTTGTATATTTAAACCTGTTGCTACTAACTTGTGTCTTCTTGGCAGGGAAGGCAAGGTAAGTATTATGCAGGTGGTTCAGACGGGCAGGTAAATGTCACCGAACGGTGGCAGGTTATTTCAGTGATTTCTATATCTATTTCTTGCTATAAAATTAACTAAGGCAAGATAGAAACCCATAAAATATGCATGTTTTATTAAAACAACGTGTTGATTGGTATAGTTGGGGTAGCTTGTCTTCACCCGTACGTTTCGATGTACTGACCCTCGTTGAAACAGGTTCCCCGCGTTAAGGAGAGCCGAGCGAGGAGCAGGAGACAAACCCCCAATCCAGTCCAAGCTGTAGGCACGCCTCGACCGTGCCAACCTTTTGAAAAAGCATTTTGAAGAAGCTAGCCACCAAGTAAACATGCAACTTCATGGCAAAGCAGTCGTTCCGACACAAAGTCTTATATTTTGAGTTTAGTAAGGATGTAATGTACAGGACTTCTATCTCATTTTGTGTCAACACTTTTGTAAGCCCATAGAGGCAATCCTTATGACTCGGTTCAAGGAGTTTGTAATAGATGTTCATATTATCAATAAAAGAGAACTTTTCCATGTTTCAATATATGTTTTAATTATCTGTGTACTCTGAATATGTGCTCGCTATACAAAACAAAATACTTAGCCTTGTGCGGTGCGCAACCTAGGCCCGCACGGCGGTCACGCCCGGGGGACGACTATCGATTCCACGGAATTGGGGCGTGACATGTTGGTATCAGAGCACAGATTCAAGTTCCTTTGACTCTTGAACTGGAAAAGTTCCTTAGCGATAAATCCCTGTGTGAACTCCTGAACTCGTTAAGGCAAGATGAGATACGTTCATGCAATAAGTCCATAATACATTATGATCCTGATGTAATTTACTTTCTTTTCAAGGAACGACGCAAGCGCAACCATCAGCGCTGGCGCCAGGCGAGACAAGGACTCAGGAGAGCAGTTCCGGAACTTCAGGAAGCTCTCGGAGCCAACGGGGCATGTCTCGACCAGACCCACTTCAGCAGGTGATGCAAATGTTAACGGAGCAACGACAGAGGGATGATGCCCGCTAAGCCAAGTTCGAGAGCAATCTTGAGGCCCGACTCTCAGTCCAACAAAAGCAGATAGATACCCTGCAGCAGCTTGTTCAGACCCTGGCCTCCAACCATTCTGCCGCAACAACCGCTACACCAGTGGATCAACCAGCACTTGAAGTCGAGACACCGCTAGCGCCAAGGACGAGGGAAGTGACTGCCTTCGCCTTTGGCAACTTCAAGAAGGTCTGCAATACGCCATTTAACGGGACTGAGGACCCGATCGTGGTCCTAGATTGGCTCGCCGAGCTTGAAGATCATTTTTCTCTCCTAGAAGTGCCGGAAGACAAGCGCGTCACCTGTGCCCAATTACTGCTCCGCCTCAATACGCACGACTGGTGGGACGTGCATCGACGATCTCTTCAACCTGGCCATGGAGAGGAGATGATCGCGTGGACGACTTTTCGTGCCGCGTTTGAGGAGGAGTTGATACCCCCACCTGTACGCCGTCAACGGGAAAACGAATTTGTTCAACTCCGGCAGGGCAGCATGACGGTAAAGTAATATTCGGCAGAATTCAACAAACTGGCCAAATTTGCTACCGCTTATCTACCGGATGCAGCGAGTCGTGCCAGACGATTCGAAGGAGGGCTACGTCCTGGCATCCACGGGCACGTAGCCGTTCCGCAATATCAGACGATGAGAGAAGTCTTAAACCATGCCCTCTCCCTGGAACCGCAGTATCCTTACGTTGCCGGCGCTGTGCAAACTTCCAATCACAAACGCCAAGGCAATGATAGAGAAAATAACGCTGCAAAGCGTCCAAATAACGGCGATAAACAGCGTGGAGACACCAACAAGACCTGCAACTTTTGCAGGAAGCCAGGGCATATCGAAAAAGATTGTCGCCGCAAGCTTGGGACTTGCCTCCGTTGCGGCGATTCTGGCCATCAGATTAGCAGCTGTCCGCTTCGTCCACCGCAACAACCAGATCAGACTCCGGCTCCTCAGGAAAATCGAGTGGCACCTCAGCAAGGGCGTAATCAAGCTCAGGGCCGGGTCTACACCATGACACGGGAAGAAGCTCTAGCTTCGGATACCGTCGTGTTAGGTACCTTACTTTTCAATAATATACCTGCTCGCGTTCTATTTGATTCAGGTGCAACCCATAGCTTTATTTTTACAAACTTTGCCACGGAGAATAATATAAAAATGACTCCGTTGCATTTAGATTTAAGCGTTAGCACCCCATCCGGTACAAAAATACCTGTCTGTTCAGCATGCCTAGGCGGTTATATCTGTATTGGGGAGAGGAAGTTGTCACTTGATGTTTTAGTTCTTGATGTACGGGACTACGATATCATTTTTGGAATGGACTGGCTAGGAGCATGCGCGGCAACTATTGAGTGTGCAGAGAAGCGAGTCATTTTTCGTCTGCCCGGAGAAACCGTGTTCTGTTACACCAGTAGTCCAGCGAACGATGTGACCAGGGCCTGCATGGTGATTTTGGCAAAATCTGCTCGGCGAATGCTCTACACAGGCTGCGAGGGATTCCTAGCATCGGTTCGGGACACACGGCAGGACTACGCAAACGTCGAGTCTACTTCCGTTGAGGCAGAGTTCCCCGATGTGTTTCCGAGCGAACTACTCGGTATGCCGCCAGACCGAGAGATTGAATTCACTATCGACACATTTCCAAATACACAGCCAATTTCCAAGCCTCCGTACAGAATGGCTCCTGCAGAGCTGAATGAATTAAAGCGCCAACTCCAGGAATTACTTGATCGCGGGTTCATCCGTCCGAGCGTGTCTCCTTGGGGCGCTCCTATGCTCTTTGTGAAGAAAAAGAACGGAACTCTACGCCTCTGCATAGACTATAGGGAATTAAACAAAGTCACAATCAGGAATAAATATCCTCTGCCACGGATAGATAACTTGTTTGATCAGTTACAAGGGGCAACGTTATTTTCTAAGATTGATCTTCGCTCGGGTTACCACCAGCTGAAGATTAAGCCAGAAGACATGCCCAAGACCGCTTTTCGAACCCGCTACGGCCATTACGAGTTTTCTGTGATACCGTTTGGACTGATGAATGCGCCTGCTGCATTCATGGATATGATGAACCGTGTATTTAGGCCCTTCATCGATAAATTTGTGGTGGTGTTTATCGATGACATCTTAGTGTACTCGAAGACTAGGGATGGGCACGCAGGACACCTGCGGATGGTGCTGCAAACCCTTTGAGATCACAAGTTGTATGCCAAATTAAGCAAATCAGAATTTTGGCTAGACAGTATCTCATTTTTGGGGCATATCATCTCCTCGGAAGGCATCTCAGTTGATCCGAAGAAGATAGAAGCAATTACACAGTGGAAACGTCCGGAGTCAGCTAGCGACATCCGAAGTTTTCTTGGTCTGGCAGGGTACTACCGGAGATTTATACAAAATTTTGCTAGAATTGCTTCGCCCTTGACTCAGTTGACACGAAAGGGAGCGAAGTTTACTTGGACGGACGACTGTGAAGCTTCATTTACGGAGTTAAAGCAGTGCCTCGTCTCTGCCCCAATTCTCACTCTGCCGAATGGACCGGATGACTTTAAAATATATAGTGATGCCTCAGGAAAGGGTCTAGGATGTGTCCTGATGCAGCGTGATAAAGTCATAGCCTATGTGTCGAGGCAGTTAAAGCCTCACGAGAAGAATTACCCGACGCATGACTTAGAACTGGCGGCGGTAGTATTTGCGTTGAAGCTGTGGCGCCACTACCTTTATGGTGTACCGTGTGAAATTTCTACGGACCATAAGAGCTTGAAATACTTATACACTCAAAAGGATTTGAATCTTCGGCAGCGGCGATGGCTTGAACTCCTAAGCGACTTCGATCTCACGATCAGATACACTCCTGGAAAGGGAAACATAGTAGCTGACGCGTTGAGTCGAGTGTTTGTAGGGAGTTTGGTTATTGATGATAGGCTGCGCCGAGATCTTGAATCACTGGGTATTATACTAAAAATAAGATATAAGAAGTGGGCGCAAGTAGCTCAACTGCGCCTCGAACCCGACTTGTTACATAAAGTGAAGTCCGCTCAGAAGGATGACCCATACCTGCAAAAGATACATGCCCTCATCTTGGCAGGAAAGGCGTCCGACTTTACGGTAAGCACGGATGGGATGCTTCGAGTAAAGGGAAGACTGTGCGTTCCGAACGACGCGGCCCTCAGACAAGAGATACTCACTGAAGCTCACTATGCTAGTTATACTTCTCATCCGGGTAGTACTAAGATGTATCGGGATCTTCGCACGACGTTTTGGTGGCACGGCTTGAAACGGGATGTGGCGCAGTTTGTGTCGCATTGTATGGCTTGTCAACGAGTGAAGGCCGAATACCAGAAACCAGGCGGAGAGCTTCAGAACCTTGCTATTCCGAAGTGGAAATGGGATGATATAACGATGGATTTTATTGTTGGCTTGCCGAGGACGCAACAGGGACATGATACAGTCTGGGTTATCGTCGATCGACTCACCAAGTCAGCTCATTTTCTGCCTATCAAATCTACTTCGAGTGCCGACCGCCTGGCTCAGTTATATCTCAACGAAATCGTTCGACTCCATGGCGTGCCCGTATCTATAGTCTCCGATAGAGATGGTCGATTTATATCACGTTTCTGGGGAAGCCTGCAGTCAGCAATGGGGACAAAGTTGAAGTTTAGCTCCACCTACCATCCACAGACCGACGGCCAAACCGAACGTGTCAACCAGATCCTCGAAGACATGCTGCGACTCTACGCCTTGGACACGAAGACTAGTTGGGACCTTTATCTACCTCTAGCCGAATTTGCTTACAACAATAGTTATCAATCAAGCATTCAAATGGCGCCGTATGAGGCACTATACGGGCGGAAGTGTCGATCTCCGATCTGCTGGAATGAAGTTGGGGAACGGCAAGTACTTGGCCCTGAGCTCGTGGAGCAGACCGTCCAGAAAGTTTGGCTGATTCGGGACAGATTAAAGATAGCTCAAAGTCGTCAGAAGAGCTATGCGGATGTTCATCAGAGACCGCTAGAGTTTCAAGTAGGCGACCGGATATTCCTCAAGGTCTCGCCCATGCGAGGGGTCAGCAGGTTCGGAGCGAAGGAAAAGCTAAGTCCATGATTTGTCGGCCCGTTCGAAATACTAAAGCGGGTTGCCTCAGTTGCTTATCAGATTGCCCTACCACCATCCCTATCTGACGTACATGATATATTCCATGTTTCCCAACTTAGAAAATATGTGTACGATCCAAGCCACGTGGTAGACCTGGGACAACTGAACCTTCAGCCCGACTTGACGTATGTAGAACAACCGGTACAAATTTTGGATAGAAAAGAAAAGCTGCTTCGGACCCGTTCGGTTCCTCTAATGCGCGTGCTTTGGCGGAATCACTTTGTCGAAGAATCTACTTGGGAGCTCGAATCTGATATGAGGGAACGGTTCCCCTCATTATTTCCTAGTGGTAAGTTCTATTCCTTAAGTTTTGGGACGAAACTTCTAATTAGTTGGGTAGGATGTGGTGTCCCGTTCCCCCTATTCGGGGAGCGCGGCTAAGAAATACAAGACGGTATCATTCGATCGGGATAGATTGAATCAAGAACTCATCCTCGTTATGGATTTGTCTCTTCGGAATCGATTCCCATATTCAGTGGACTGTGCCCCCGGGATCGACTTAGCGGCAGAGTCAGGAGGGACCTCTCCGCTGCATTCTTTGTTGCCTAGTTTTCGCTGTCGCTTGTTGCTTTCGTGCCTTGAGTTGGTTTTCGGATTTGCTTGGGTTTTCTTGAATGGTTTCGATGGATTTCATTGCTTTCGTTCTTAGGACTGCACTTCAATTTCGATAACGGAAAGAGAGGAAGAAGTACTGATCAGCTGTTCGTGTCAATACAGGTGATCCGGCAGTAGGCGTCGCTCGAGCGGACTCCTAAAGCACTTCTTTCCTTTTTCCTTCCAACTACTAAAGTGAGTGGCTACCAACCCGATTAGCTAGCCCTTCTTGCTAGTCTTCACATCTAAATCTTATGTTCGTGCTTGCCCCGATCAAACGATACCAAGTAAATAACTAAAAGATATCAAGATAATAAGGGAATACACTTGGAAAATATTTCTTGTCAAATAAAACTTGTGAATGGTTACTTACTTATATGCTTGCTCGTTTGGAATGTTCATCATATACATAAATATAAGCTAGAATGTATATTTCTTCTTAAAACTGTGCTATGTATAGAACTCATTTTTAATGTAATAACTCAACAGGAAGACTATGCAAAAAAAGTAAATCTTGCCTGTTACTGCCATGCCCCTGATATGCCCTAATTTGCCTCGATTGCTAACTTAGTGTACTGCGTTGATCACGGACAACTTGTGCACAAGGTCTTAGTTCCTGCGGACGGTCGCTGGGGCATCGGCACCGATCCAATCCGGACGGAACTCATGATAGTCGCCTGCTATAGGACGGAATGCCTTGGGATGTCCTGATCTATGCGTCGCACGCACTCCGTACTGAGACTAGCCCGTCCATTATGGCAACGTTCCAGTGATCCCCCTTGTATATTTAAACATGTTGCTACTAACTTGTGTCTTCTTGGCAGGGAAGGCAAGGTAAGTATTATGCAGGTGGTTCAGACGGGCAGGTAAATGTCACCGAACGGTGACAGGTTATTTCAGTAATTTCTATATCTATTTCTTGCTATAAAATAAACTAAGGCAAGATAGAAACCCACAAATTATACATGCTTCATTAAAACAACGTATTGATTGGTATAGTTGGGATAGCTTGCCTTCACCATTATGTTTCGATGTACTGACCCTCGTTGAAACAGGTTTCCCGCGTTAAGGAGAGCCGAGCGAGGAGCAGGAGACAAACCCCCAATCCAGTCCAAGCTGTAGGCACGCCTCGACTGTGCCAACCTTTTGAAGAAGCATTTTGAAGAAGCTAGCCACCAAGTAAACATGCAACTTCGTGGCAAAGCAGTCATTCCGACACAAGGTCTTATATTTTGAGTTTAGTAAGGATGTAATATACAGGACTGCTATCTTATTTTGTGTCAATACTTTTGTAAGCCCATAGAGGCAATCCTTATGACTCGGGTCAAGGAGTTTGTAATAGATGTTCATATTATTAATAAAAGAGAACTTTTCCATGTTTCAATATGTGTTTCAATTATCTGCGTACTCTGAATATGTGCTCGCTATGCAAAACAAAATACTTAGCCTTGTGCGGTGCGTAACCTAGGCCCGCACGGCGGTCACGCCCGGAGGACGACTATCGATTCCACGGAATCGGGGTATGACAGTCCGGGCACCGAGAGGGTCATACAGGCTTCACAACACAATTTACGAAATCGAAAACAGAGCTACGAGCAAGAAGATACACGCACCTGAACATGGGTCAAAAAACTGGGCAAAACCGTATCCGACATGACACAGGACACTGTGTCCTGTGTCCCTGTGTCCGATACAAAGGGGGATTTAGGGTTAGGGTTTGGGTTCAGGGCTCCTACCGGAGCTCGGTGATGCTGCGGTGGGGGAGACCGGCCGGAGGGGGCTTGGGCGCTGCCGGCGAGGCTGGGCGGAGGCGGCGCAGGGGCCGAAGGCGGCCGGAGCAGCGGGCGGAGGGGCTGCGGGCTGCTGAAGAGGAGGAAGGAGGAGGAGAGGGAGGCGGCGCTGTTAGCCGGAGGAGGCGAGGGCGAGGGCGGCGAGGTGGTGGCGGCGTCGCGGCGAGGTCGGGGGCGGTGGCGACGGGGCGTCGACGGGGGAGAGTGGCTGCCGGAGAGGGAAGAGGGAGGGGGATTTTATAGGCGGAGCGAGGGGGCTGGGGCGCCGGGTCGTGGTGGAGGAGGCAAAGAGGAGGGGGTTGTGGGCCGAGGGGCGCTGAGGTGAGGAGGCGGTTGGCCGGGCGGAGCGGCGGGGGATGCGGCGCCGCCGGAGAACGCGGGGAGGGGTGCCGGTCGTGGGGGTGAGGACCCGGGTCGGGTCGGGCGACGGTTCGGGTCTGGCCGACCCGCCCGACCCGCTAGGCCGGGGGCTGGGCCGGGTTTGGGCCCAATGGGCCGGGCCGGGCTCTGGTGGGCTTAGGGTTTGGGTTTTATTTATTAAAAATAAATAAATAAATAATTAAATCATTAATTAATTAAATAATTAGTTAAATAATTATTTTTAGGTGTTTAAAAATAGGTCCGGAGCCCAATAAATTCCAGAAAATTACCCTAAGTCCAGTTTTTCATTTTACACCCAAAAATATTATTTCCATAATATTTTAATACTGTTTATTATCAATTAAAAATTATTTAATAATTAAAACCCTGTTTTTAATTATAGAAAAATTTCAGAAAATTGTGAAAATCCAAATTTAAAAATTCTTGAAAAATCAGGGGGTTTACAGTGCCGCTTGATGGGGCATCGTGCCACGAATGGGGCATTGTGCCACTGAAACGGCATTGGGCCATGAGATTGCTTCGAGCATGGGTGTTGCACCAATTCGGACTCTGTGTTGAGAAGAGGCATCGTGCCTATGATACACTTGATATTTTGGTGCCTTGGGCTATATTTTGAGGTCGAGATTTAGATTCCTTGGTTGGATATATTGGAAGAATGGTTATGGATATTTGGTTAGATATCGGTTGAACGAGTCTAGGATCGCTTGGTGGGGCGAGAATGTTTCGATCCTCTCGTCATACCTACTGTGTCTGCATTATCACGGACAACCTGTATGGGACAGGATTTCGTTTCCTGGAACGGGATGAGGCACCGGGGCACCGGGACCGTTCCACCATGGAGGAAACAATGGGCATCGCGCGATTGGGCGCAGTGCTGGTAGTCCGATACCACCAGGCGGGAGTAGCTGCCCAACCTTGGATCGGGTAGTATTGCCCTATGGATCTTGGTTCGATCAATGTCCTTCGTGGCTTTTAGCTAGTGACTTCATATAGTATAAGTGATGGCTTGCTTTTTTTTTGTTGGTTTGGCTTTCGTATAGGTGTGGCCACCTTGCCTCGGCAAGAGTGTGCACTCGAGATTGGGATATAAACTTTGGTTGAGAATAGATATTGAGGCGAGACTGATGGTTCGATATGTTATCGTGCAAGCGATAGCATTGAGTAAGACGGGTCGGATATACATAAATGCTTGTCGTTTGGTTTGAGATTGAATGTTTGCATGCTTAAACTGCTTTACAGCTTTCCCTAACATGTCATTCATATGCCATAAAACGAATCTAGGATTCAACTAGAAAGATCACCATATAACTGTTTGCATTCACTATTTTACTTAGTGTCGGCTTAGGCGAGTGGGTTACCCCGCTCACCAGTACAGTTGTGTACTGACCCACGTTTATGGACAATATTTCAGGTACGCAGGCGTAGTGGCACTGCTTGGATATACGGGACAAGATGTATGAACTGTAAGTACCTTTGTGGGCTAGAGAAAAGAGCAAGAGTATTTCATCGTCTTCGTGGCATCGCCTTTGTGGCATTGCCTCGGGACATTTCATTTGGACCCTATCGTGAGCTTCGCTGCATATACTCTGATGTGTGCTCGGTACACAAAATGGCTTCCGCTGTAACTTGGTTGTTTCGATGATAACTTTGGTGTTTAACAACATCGCCTTGTACGAGCGCAACTCCAGGCTCGTATGGTATCACGTCCCGATTAGAACGATTGTCCCACGGAAGAGTTGCAACATGGTGATTTCACGTTCAGCAGGGACTATTGAGCTTGCGAGAGATTGGGGCGTGACAGATTGGTATCAGAGCGCCAGGTTCATTTCTTCGGACTTGGTCCTTCGTTTCATCACAAACTCTAAAATAGCTTCCGTATGTCGTTTAGCTCTTGACTCTACTCGGTGCCGCATTGGATGTTTCATGCAATAAGTCTATATATTGCTGGTTTTGGTTGCATATTATTCTTGGTTGTGTTGCCTTGGTTGGTTTTCGTTAGATCGCTTAGCCTCGTTAGGCGTTGTTGAATTCGTGCAGCAAGTCGGTTGCGTTGTTGCATTTGTGCAATAAGTTGTGGGCTTTCGTTGGGTTGGCTTATCGTTCAGGAGATTCTGATTGCCTCAATGGATCAGTTGGTTGGCATACGAGATTTGGTTATGCGGCATGTTTTGAGTAGAAACATTCGATGAGAATGGATCCTTGCACGAGTTGCTCGTCTAGCGATTGTGTTGGGTATAAGTTAGAATTTTGGCTGTGGCGCATCGGTTGGGCATGTTTGAGTTTGGCTTGGGATTATCGGAATAAGTTGGAACGAGTTGCTCGTACAACAAAGGTGTGAAACCGTTGGGTATTGGGCTGGACTATTTGGAAGACAATCATTGCACGATTGCTCGTGTTGAGAAAGTATCCGATGATGGAAATAGTTGGATAATTCAAGCGTTGCCTGAGCTTTGTGTCAAACTCAAATTGGGAAAGGCATGATCACACATTTTGGATGGTTCGAACAGATTTTAAAATTCTGTAAGGAAATCGTAATGTGAGTAGCGACTCGATTCGGAGTGGTATATGGGATACCACATTGTGAGCAAGGCATTGGAATACTTAAGTTGGACATCAAATGGGAATTGCCTAAACGGACTCGGATATTTGGGAATACAAGTTGGTTGGTGCACATCGGCTGAGTTGGAAAGAATGAAAATGAAGCAAGTGAATATTGAGTTGAGTATATCGAGAACGGACTGGTGCAAATGGAAGTATCGTTCGGCTTGAGAGATGGACGAGATCAGAATGAACAACTGGATTACGCTTGAACGAATGATGGGTGAATCGAATGATAGCGAGCACGAACTATGATTTTGGGCAACACATTTAAGCTGTTGGTTGAGCAATAAAACACGATTTGGTTTGGAGGGACAATGCGATGGATTCACACAAACTTGGAAGATTTTGGATATTGCTACTCGAGAAGTCGACTCAGGTTTAGCAGAAATGAAATTTTGGGCAAGATGGTGCAACGATGTTAAACAGGACATGAATTTAAGCAAGTCTTGAGTTTCAAGAATCATTAAAATCGATGGTGCGAGAAGACGAACATACAATTCGGAAATTTGATAGATTCAGGGCAGAACGACGGTTTGATGAAGGCGGTTTCAACGAGCACGGTTCTCGGATTCGAAAACTTCGCTCGGATGAATGGTGGAATTTTGATTCGGATTTGGAGATGAGATATAGCATGGTTTATAGTAACTGTCCATCGTGATGATTATAATTATCAAGCGTAGCTTCGGGACAGCTGACCCTAAGCGACCTTGCCCGCTAAATCGGATATGAATATAGTAGACCCATAGAACGACCCTTGAGGCGGCGTATTTGGGAATGCGTCGAGGGCAGATTTGAGCAATAATATTTGGCTTATTGACTGAGTGATGGATTTGAGAGACCCTTGGGATAGTCTTCAGCTGAAGATGCAGCCGGAAGATCGGAGCGATGATGGAAGTAGCCTAGTCAGCTGATGAGATTCAGAGTCGCAGATTTTTATCGATGGCATCGCCTCTGACTCATCGTGCCCTGGAAGGGAATAGCATTCATATGAATTGACGACTGTGAAACTAGCTCGTGAAGTTAAAGCAACGGCTCGTTCAGATCAAATCCTTGCGAATACTAGAAGGGACAGACGTGCCTCAGATTTACAAGATGTCTCGAAACTTATTCTGGGAAGCGTGCTCATTAGGGAGGCAAAGGTGATATTCTATGCTTCAAGGCAGTGGAAGCAGCGCGAAGAACTATTCCATGCGCAACCTAGGAATTGTGGCGAGTGTGTCCACGTTGAAATCGTGGCGACACTATCCCTTTGGCGTGGCGGCGAGATCTTCGTGAATCACACGAACCTCGATATAGATGTTCACCCTGTGAGATATTTGAGATGGCAGGAAAAGGTGTTGGATTGAGCTGATCTAAACAAAAGTTTGATATATGGGTAAGTCGCCTAGCTGGGGTAGTATCAGTTATGATAATCGTTCGGTGCACTTGATATATTTGGAGATGTTGCTAGTGCGAATTCAGAAATAGTTGGATAGATTGATGTTGGAACACGAACTGATTGAGTCGGTGAGAAATCTTCATAATTAAGATTAGTGCTCAATCGAATATGTTGGAATGGAAATCATAACTTGATTCAATTGGGAGCAAAGCAAATGGATGCCTCGAACATAAAGATACCCTTGTAACTTGTTCAAATTTGCTATCGCAAAGCTCGGCTGAAATGAATGTATTTTAGGGACGCCTTAAATATGTGTACGATCCAAAACTAAGCGATATGAAGAATTCGTATTGAGCTGCAAGGAGGATGTGGGAATTCATAAAATTTGTACGAGCGTTCAGCAGAACGAGATGCGGAGTCAAAATCATGAATATGTGTGTTGCATAGAGCAGGTCCATGGAATTAGATTGTGGCATGTGATAGGAATGAGTACCAGCACGGTTCGTGGATGAACCTGATTCTAAGTGGTATATTATGTAACGCCCCACAACCGCTCGGAGCGTTACGCTGAGTCGGACTGAATAAGTCAAATGCTGGTTACATTTGAAATATTAGATTTTAGGAAGAAGGATTGATTTAGTTAATTTTATTGTGCAGATGGCTAGCGGGTTCGATGGAAATCAGGTGTTCGTTCAGAACAGTACTGAATAGCTGGATGGAAGCAATAATGCCTTCTTCCTTAGTCCGATCGGTCAGATGATTTGGAGAGCACGGCCTGCTACGGTCATACCAGTTGAGTAGATCGCGCTTGCATCGGACCACGGGTTCAAGGGATTGGCCGTATCGGTAGGATAGGATGCCTAACGGGATCAAACATTATGAGTGGGCTCTTTTCCTTCTTCTCTACTCCTTCATGCCTAATAATATGGAAAATACGTAAAAGGCTTGAACACTTGGGCTGAAATATTGGGAATCACTACACTGAGGCGTGCATAAAGTGTACGTCGTTGGCTTGGTAGGATTGTGGCAAGAAATGATTTACGCGTTGGATAGTTGGAACGATAGTTGGATTATGCATTTGAGGCAGTCGGTTGGATACTTGGGATTATACTTGGACGGTTGGAATTATACAAGTTGGAATGATGCATTTGAGGCAAATGAGAATATCGAGAATTCGGGCGAGCGAACGTGCATCCGTGTACGAGTATCACTGAGTCGCTTTGTCTTGCAAAGCGAGCAATTGTGGTTCGAAACCGAACAACTGCATCGGCGAGGGTATTGTGCCGCTTGATGGGGCATCGTGCCACGAATGGGGCATTGTGCCACTAAAATGGCATTGGGCCATGGGATTGCTTCGAGCATGGGTGTTGCACCAATTCAGACTCTGTATTGAGAAGAGGCATCGTGCCTATGATACACTTGATATTTTGGTGCCTTGGGCTATGTTTTGAGGTCGAGATTTGGATTCCTTGGTTGGATATGTTGGAAGAATGGCTATGAATATTTGGTTGGATATCGGTTGAACGAGTCTAGGATCGCTTGGTAGGGCAAGAATGTTTCGATCCTCTCGTCATACCTACTGTGTCTGCATTGTCACGGACAACCTGTGTGGGACAGGGTTTCGTTTCCTGGAACGGGATGAGGCACTTGGGCACCGGGACCGTTCCACCATGGAGGAAACAATGGGCATCGTGCGATTGGGCGCAGTGCTGGTAGTCCGATACCACCAGGCGGCAGTAGCTGCCCAACCCTGGATCGGGTAGGATTGCCCTATTGATCTTGGTCCGATCAATGTCCTTCGTGGCTTTTAGCTAGTGACTTCATATAGTATAAGTGATGGCTTGCTTTTCTTTTGTTGGTTTGGCTTTCGTATAGGCGCAGCCACCTTGCCTTGGTAAGAGTGCACTCGAGATTGGGATATAAACTTTGGTTGAGGATAGATATTGAGGCGAGACTGATGGATCGATATGTTATCATGCAAGCGATGGCATTGAGTAAGATGGATCAGATATACATAAATGCTTATCGTTTAGTTTGAGATTGAATATTTGCATGCTTAAACTGCTTTACAGCTTTCCTTAACATGTCATTCATATGCCATGAAACGAATCTAGGATTCAACTAGAAAGATCACCATATAACTGTTTGTATTCACTATTTTACTTAGTGTCGGCTTAGACGAGTGGGTTACCCCGCTCACCAGTACGGTTGTGTACTGACCCACGTTTGTGGGCAATATTTTAGGTACGCAGGCGTAGTGGAGCTGCTTAGATATACGGGACAAGATGTATAAACTGTAAGTACCTTTATGGTCTAGAGAAAAAAGCAAGAGTATTTCATCGTCTTCGTGGCATCGCCTTTGTGGCATTGCCTCGGGGCATTTTATTTGGACCCTATCGTGAGTTTTGCTGCGTATACTCTGATGTATGCTCGGTACACAAAATGGCTTCCACTGTAACTTGGTTGTTTCGATGATAACTTTGGTGTTTAACAACATCGCCTTGTACGAGCGCAACTCCAGGCTCGTATGGCATCACGTCCCGATTAGAAAGATTGTCCCGCGGGAGAGTTGCAACGTGGTGATTTCACGTTCAGCAGGGACTATTGAGTTTACAGGAGATTGGGGCGTGACAGGGACTACGTGGGCACGACCTCCTCGACAAGCTCATCTGTCCCCATGGTTCCGTCAGCAGGAGGAACGCTGGAATAGGGTGTACTATCACGCCTGGAACTACTCGTCCCAACAATCAGAGATGTGAGTGATCGATATACTGGAGTACTAGACGACGATGATCCGGAACCCACAGTAGGTAGTACCGGAGGAGCATTCTGTCTACCTCGGGACCTGCCGAATCCTCCGCGTCGTCCTGTCATATCTGATAACAACATATGATGAATATAGAGAAACACAAATATATAGTACATTCTACAGTCGAAATGTGATGCATATCTCAAAGCATTCTACAGTCAAAATATAATACATATATTCGTTAATGGAATATAGTTTACAGTCAAAATATAGTTACATTCTACTTCATCAATTTTCCAACCTTGATCTATATTCTACAGTCAAAATATAGTTATATTCTACATGCAATATATTTTATTTTCAATCATCTTCAGAAAATTCATCTTTTTCGCCTTCCTCGTTCTCCTCTTCCTCTTCCTCTTCCTCGTCTTCACTTTCATCTACTTCGTCTTCCACTTCGGATAATTCTATATCTTCTACATTATTACTCGTGTAATGAGTAACTTCTGTTGAGTTCACATCTACAATATTTGTTACAAGAGGTAGATCGTCCTCCTGATAAGCTACTTCGTCAATGTCAAAGGTATTTCTAGCTTTAGTCTTGCATATTGCCCACCAATCCGACCTCGCTGTCCCCGTCTAGGATAAGTTATGAAGTACACGAGCTGAGCCTGACTTGATAGGACAAATGGTTCGTAGCCTTGATATCTACGCTTGTAGTTTATATCCACAAGGCCATGCTTGTCAATTTTCCAATCTTGATCTTGAATCGGATCGAACCATTCACACCTGAATAGCACGATATTAGCAGGTTTTATGCCATAATTATATGTCAACTCCACAATCTCTCGTAAGATGCCAAAAAAATCATTGCCCGGATTGACGTCCTTGTAGTTCAAAGATTTGATACATAAACAACTGTTTTTCGTGGAATCAAGATCCAGAAAGCTGTCACTGATAGGAGCATTTGTTGACTTGAACCTGAACCCATTCACGCAGAAACTTGGCCATATTTTTACGGCAGTAATTGGTCCCTTGGCTAGAGTTCTAATAGATTCAGTCTCCGGTGTTATTAGACGATCGACCTAAATACCAAAGTAGCGATAGTAAGTTATTTGTTTTGTAAGTTCAGAAATAAAAAGTAATTACCAAGCATCTTACATATGCGCTCAACCAAGAAGGAAAATGGCATCTCATATCTTGTTCTACTTCTTCGTCTGTTATGTAGGGTCTAACCGACCTTAACTCATCATTATATGTGCTAAAAAATATTGAAGCAACTGCTGATTAGTAGCATAATAGTATCTTATACTATTACATTAAGATAATGTAAACGTGGACGTATTAATTACTTACCCCTCTAGCTTCTCCACTTCATCCTCGTCACAATTGAGTAATATATACAATTGAGCAGCCCTTAGCTCATCGTCATTCAAATATCTCTTCTTCATTTTTCCCGAAGGCTTTTCGGACGCATTGAATACTTTGAGTATTGCATCATTAGATTCTTGATATGCGTCATCGTTTCTCAGAGCTTTTGTCCTATTAGTAGCAACATGCGGTTTGAAATACGTCGAGCAAAAATTTATAATCTCCTCAAGAACATAAGCTTTACAAATAGAGCCCTCAACCCGTGCCTTGTTTTTCACCTTTCTCCTTAGGTGATTCAGATGCCGCTTGAAGGGGTACATCCACCGATAACCGACAGGACCACCAACACATGCCTCATAGGAAAGATGAATTGGCAAATGCTCCATAGAGTCGAAGAATCCAGGAGGAAATACCTTCTCGAGCTTACATAGTGTTACTGTAATGTCCTTCTCTTGCTTTTCTAGACGATCGACGAGCAACTTAGTACAACAAAGATCTCTGAAGAATATGCTCAGCTCTGTCAATGGGTCCCAAACGACTTGTGGTAAGAATTCCTGAAATACAATCGAAATTAACCTCTCCATGAATACGTGACAATCGTGGCTCTTCACACCCACCAGTTTGTTCTCCTTGAGGTCGACGCATATTCTCAAGTTCGACACGTACCCGTCTGGAAACTTTAGACCCTAAATTCACCTACAAAGTCTGTCTTTATCCTCTTTCTCCAGTGAAAAAACTGACTTAGGTTGCTTTAACTTTCTATTCCCCTCCTCTATCAAATGCAATGCAGGACGTCTACATATTTCTTCTAAGTCCAACCTGGCCTTTGGATTATCTTTCGTCTTCCCCTTTACCTCCATTACAGTATTAATTATGTTATCAAACACATTCTTCTCAATATGCATGACATCAAGGTTATGTCTGATCAGATTGGTGCTCCAATATGGCAGATCCCAGAATATACTCCTCTTCGTCCAGTTATGGGTGCGACCAAATCCGTCACCCTTGTACCCCTTAGCAGGCTCTTCGATAGAACTTGGTAAATCTTTTACCTCTTCCCATATCGTACATCCGGGCTACCTTGGCGGTGGATTGGCCTTCTCCATAACTCCAGTACGAAAAGCATTCTGATTCCTCCGGTACGGATGATCCTTCAGCAAAAATTGTCGATGACAATCGAAGAAGCACGGTTTGCCTCCGTATTTCAAACGAAAAGCCTGAGTACGGTCCATGCAATACGGACATGAGAGACGACCATGGGTGCTCCATCCCGATAACATTCTATAGGCCGAAAAGTCGTTGATGGTCCACATAAGTGCTGCCCTCCTCTGAAAATTCTGCTTTAAAGAAATATCGTACGTGTTGGCACCTACTTCCCACAGCTGATTCAACTCATCTATCAAAGGCTGTAAATACACATCGATGTTCCTCTACGAATTATTCGGACCCCGGATAATAACGGTTAGGAACATATACGGAGTCTTCATGCACATCCAAGGCAGTAGATTGTACGGAGTGACAATCACAGGCCAACACGAATACTGGGAGCCCGAAAGTCCGAATGGGGTAAAACCGTCAGAGGAGAGCCCCAATATGACATTACGCGCTTCCTCGGCAAAATATGGATACTCTCGATCAAAGTGCTTCCATGCTTCTCCATCGGATGGATAATCCAATACTCCTTCGATCTGTTTTCGCCTGTGCCAACTCATATTTTCTGCAGTCTTCTTAACCATAAACAATCGCTGCAACCGCGGCGTCAAAGGCAAGTAGTGCATCGAATCGGTAGGCTTCCTTGCACCAACAGACTTTCCTCTAACAGTGGCCTTGTAGCGATCAGCACCACAGAATCTGCACGCATCTTCATCCGTGTCGTCTTTGTAGTACAACATGCACCCGTTGCGACATGCATCGATTTTCTCATATCCCATCCAAAGTGATCTCACCATCCTCTTAGATCGATAGAAGTCTTTAGGCAACTTTGCACCCTCGGGCAAGATCTCTATAATCAAATCGAGTAGTCGATTATAGCATTCTTGCGATATGTTAAAATTGGACTTGATGCTCAATAATCTTGTAACCACCTCCAACGGTGAATGATCCTCACAACCACGATATAGTGGAGTCCTTATATTCTCCAGCAACTCCATAAACTTTGCAGCATCGGTATTCGGTGCCTCCTCAGCTGCATCATAATTATCCGGATTGAAACTAGGTCCCGCCGTATCATAATTATCTGGATTGAAACTAGGCCCCGCCGCATCATAAACCATGTTCACCAACCCGTCGTCGTAAGCATCGTGGTCATGGACATCCATATACGGCTCCACGTAGGGTTCTGACTCCGATGCTAGAGATACAAGTTCTCCGTGCGCGGTCCACTGATAGTAATTCGGCGTAAAGCCCTTCTAGTATAAATGATATCTAACTTCCACTTCTGGATGATATTTCCTGTTATGACATCTCACACACAGACACTTAATTTTGGTACCGTCCATGTACTGAGGGAACGCCTTGGCGAACTGCAGGAACTGCTGTACACCCTCAATGAATTCATCCAGCACACCGCACATGTCATCAGGATGATGGTTGTACATCCACAAACGATGACGCAGATAGTAATTCATATCCATTTCTAGATACTTCTGCAAAATTGACAGTATGTATCATATAAATTATTACATACAGTGATTTATCACCTAACTTCATAACTTAACCGTACTATAAAAATTATAACTGATATAATACATACTTTCATTTATCAAAGTCTAAAATAAGCAATATTTAAAACAACTGACCATTTATAAAAGTCTAAAATAAGCAATACTTTTATTTCATAACTGATATAATACATACTTTCACTCTAATTGAAGTGCACTGCACTGATCACTCTTGCCAATTAAATCCCTGATACCACAGTATCAGTTAAGGGCTGTATTGGCATGCAACAAGTGACCGGTGAACACCTGCCCGATACTGTGGTTATACATTGCATGATTAAAGTGTGAGTTTTTCCTCGAAATTCAAAGCCAAAAAGAGTGAATAATAACTTCCCAACTGAGTTTGTCATAGGCCTTGGACATATCTATTTTCAGAGCAAATTAGCTATTCTAAGAGCTTTGTTTGGATATAGTGTGAAATAATTCCTGGGCTATTATCACATTGTCACATATTTGCCTTCCAGGGACAAAGGCATTTTGGAATGAAGATATCAATTTGTAGAGGACGGATCGAATCCGATTAGCCAAGATTTTGGTAATAGTCTTGTAGATGACATTGCAAAGTGAAATTGGTCAAAATTCAGTATGTGAAAGCTTTTGAAGATTTAGTAGCATCAGTATGTGGAAGCTTTTGAAGATTGAGTAATTTGTTTCCCCTTCTTAATCTCTTCCAGGAGGTTACCAATCCGCTTCCTTCCCTAGTATTTTGGAGTCGGCGGGATCTTTTTCAACTTAGTTTGGATGTCTATATACTGCGCTACAGAGTTCCATTTGCTCTCGAACCGAACCCTAACCCCATGTAAAAAAACCTAACCCTAACCCTAGGTCCTTATCGCGTCTGTGTCAGTGTGTGTGTGTGTGTCGTGTCTGTGTCACTGTCTCTGTGTGTGTGTCATGTCTGTGTCAGTGTCACATGTGTTCTGTGAAAGAGAGAGAGAAAGAGAGAGAGAGAGAGTTAGGGTACCTAGAGCTCGAGGAAGAGGAGGGGGATACCGGAGTAGCCGAGGTGGAGAGGCGGTCGACGGAGCAGGTGGTCGATGGAGCGAGGGGGCGGGGGAAATTTTTAGGTTTTAAATTTTTGACAGATGGGGAAAAACGAAACCGAGCCCCTAATTAACCAAATTTTAGCGACGTTTAGCGACATCAAAAAAATACGTCGCTAAATTTAACTTTAGCGACGTTAATGACGTCGCTAAACACGTTGCTAAATATTTTTAATATAAACGTCGCTATATACGTCACTAAACGTCACTAACTTAGATATATTAGCGACGTGTAGCGGCCAAAATTAAACTTGTAGCGACTAATCTTTTAAAAGCTGAATAAAAGTCGCTAAATATCGCTAAAGGTCGCCAATTAGCGACGTCTAGCGACGTGTTTACATGGAGTCGCTAAATTAGCGATATTTTTACATGGAGTCGCTAATAAACGTCGCTAATCTCGCTTATTCTAGTAGTGAGTTTTAGGCTAATTGATTGTGTATAAAGAATTCTACATAGATTTTTATATGTATTTTGAGGAAATTTTGAGATTGACACATCAATTGTGTGTCATGAGACCAATTAGTCTAATTAGACTTAGATTGAGATTATGATACTAGATACGTGTCCATAATTGGATACGAGTAGGCCGTACCATGATACAATGGGATACCGTGTGATACATAGCTCTATTTTGGGTGTTTTATACAATTACTCTTCAATTCTCATTTTAACAAGTTACTTTAGTTGTATTATGCTGTATTATAGATATATAAATGCTAATTGTGGAAGAATTTGGGTTTTGACTCTTTATTTGGAGACATATCATGAGTTTCCCAACTATACACACTAGGTGTTTGACTATTTGTCACTAGTGTATAATTATATGGTAGAGGGGGTGAATGTCTTATATATATTGATATATATGTATTTTATATGCATATCAGGTGGGTGCGTCTTATTCAGTGGTCAAATATGGGTTCATGTGAGATACTGCACAGTGGTAGCATATAGGTCGGGTGTCACTGCAGTTTATATGGTTAGAGGGGGAATTTGAACATAGCAGTGGCAAGCACTTGAGGTCTGTGCATTGACATACTTGTTGGTTATATGTAACCCCCAAATTTCCTTGCCTGCACACACTTTGATTCTACTATCAAGCCTCCCCTTGCCTATACAGTGATACAATAATACCTATATATCATCCCTCTCTACCTAACATTGATACCCAGTTCTGTCACAGAGGTAAACACCCACACTACACTTGTCCATATACACCCACAAGAACACCCCCATATACATGTAAATGCATATAAAACCATATATATATATATATATATATATATATATATATAATAATCTAAATCAACATATAACTAGAAGCAAGTATTAAAACTGAGATTAGAGCAATGTGCGTCCAATTAGGTATTTTGTCAAACACTTGGCGTGCGTATCATGATACGTTGGGATACACTCATGATACGCACCCCAAATGTGTCCAAACTCGACCCGAAGCACATCCACGTATTCTAAATCACAATTAGGACCTAACAAACGTACTCACAAACCCTAAAAATGTTATTCTCGGATTTATCCCAAAATGGCACAAAATACAAAGGGGGAAATCTCCAAATGGGTCAAGAAAAGTCAAAGCTCCTCCCCATGGGTAGTCCTAATGCAATGGGGTCCCTAAAAGAGATATTTACTCTAATAATGCATTCTAAAGAGATAAATTTCAAATTTACCCATTGGGAGATAGATTTTCAATGATATGGCTCCATTACCCAAAAGCTTTCAAGAACACAAGCTCCAAGTTCTTCTCTTCTCCAACCCTTGCTTCTAATATCTTCTAGTCTTCTCGGGGAAGAGAATGAGAGGGGTTGGGGTCAATTTGGTGAATATTTGGTGGTAGGAGGAATGGTAGAAGGGAAGCTTCCAATTTAGGGTTTCTTTTTGAAATGGTAGGAGAAAGAAGATGGAGTTATTACTTTATATGGGAGGGGGCTGCCATTTAGTCATTCGGGTTAGGGTTTAATGCTAATGTAAAATGTCTAAAATATCCTCTAGTTAATCATGACAAAATTTAGAGAAGAATCTTCTCTTCCTAAAAGTGTTTAGCCCAACTTTTCTAACTAATTACACTAGTCTAACTAGAGTCTAACCAAATGGTTTAATTAGATAGTCAAGTCAAGTTGGTTAGGTCCACTAGGGTCACTAAAAACTAATCTAACTAATGGCTAACCACTAACCATATATAATAATATAACATATGCAACTATACAAATTATTGGAATAAAAAAATAATCCAAAAATATAAATGCTAGTTTTGTAAAAATATTTTTTATCACTCAACAATAATTCAAAATACCAATATTCACAATAATAACAAGAAATAGGAAAAGTTAAAAATACACCTCTCTGAAAAAGTGTCGTGGAGGCAGAGTTTTGTAACAGCCGCCTGGAGAGCCAGAGTTTGTGTTCGTCATAGGAGCAGTAGAGTAGAGAGAGGGAGACTTCTGTGGAGCTATAGTGGAAGAGCAGGAGCCACCACATCCATTGATTGCAGAATACATGGACGTCTTTCCGAAGGAGTTATCGGGGTTGCCACCGGACCGAGATATGGAGTACCATACAGTTTCTCCTTTCTGAAAGTCTCCAGAACTATCCTCATGTGCTTCTCATACTCCTCCGGGGTCTTCGAATATATCAATATATCATCAATAAAGACTACAACAAATTGATCAAGATACTGATGAAACACCTTATTCATCAGGTTCATGAATACCGCTGGGGTATTGGTCAACCCAAACGACATCACCAAGAACTCAAACTGCCCATACCGAGTCCTGAAAACTATCTTTGGAATATCTTCCTTCTTCACTTTTACCTGGTGGTACCCCAATCTCAAGTCTATCTTCGAGAATACCTTCACTCCACTCAACTGATCAAACAGATTGTCAATCCATGATAACAAGTTTCTATTCTTGATAGTGAGATTGTTGAGAGCCCTGTATGTAGCGCCCCGTTCTCCCGGTGCGGAGAGCGCGGCTAAGAAACACAAACGGTATCGTTCGATCGGGATAGATTGAATTAAGAACTCATCCTCGTTATGGATTTGTTTCTTCGGAATCGATTCCCATATTCAGTGGACTGTGCCCCAAGGATCGGCTTGGCGGCAGAGTCAGGAGGGACCTCTTCGCTGCTATCTTTTATTGCCTCGGTTTTCGATGTCGCTTGTTGCTTTCGTGCTTTGAGTTGGTTTTGGGACTTGCTTGTTTTCTTGAACGGTTTCGATGGTTTTCATTATTTTCGTTCATTGACTTGCACTTCTATTCCGAGATTGGAAAGAGAGGAAGAAGTATTAATCGAGCTGTTCGTGTGCAGGTGAACGAGCAGTAGGCGGCTTGCGAGCGGAGTCGTAAAGCGCCTCTTTCCTTATTTTTTCCAAAATCTAAGTGAGTGGCTACCAACCCGATTAGCTAGCCCTGCTTCCAAGCTTCACTCCTTGCCCCGATCAAACGATACCAAATAATAATAAAAGAAACCAAGATAAAAGAGAATAGACTTGGTATACATGCTTGTCATTAAACTGCCCGAACGATTACTCATATGCTTGCTTGTTCGTTTGGGAATGTTCTATACATGCTTCAATTTAGTTAGAATTTCATAAATTGTGCTAAGCATGAAATACACTTGTTATGAAATAAACTGTCAGGAAGACTATGCAAAACGAATTATGTAATGTTGCTTGCCTCATGTTCACGTTGCCTCAACGCATCAACGTTAACGTATCACGAACGATTGATCACGGACAACTTGTGCACAAGGTAACGGGTTCCTACGGACGGTCGTTGGGGCACTGGCACCGATCCGGTCCGGGCGAAACTTCACGATAGTCTCACGCTTCTGGACAAGGATAGTCTGTAGCCACCAACGCATCTTTGCTGCATTCCATCCTCGTTCAAGACTAAACGGTCCATTATGGCTTCTAGCCAGTGATCCCAACGTGTATATTTAAACCTGTTGCATACTAACTTGTGTCTTTGTTTCAGGGAAGGCCTGGTAAGTATTATGCAGGTAATTCAGACGGGCAGGTAAAAATCCACCGAACGGTGGCACGTTCATTTTCAGAAAATTCTATATGCTACTTACTTGTAAATGAACTAAGGCAAGATAGAAACCTACAAAATATGCATGCTTCATTAAACAACGTGTTGATTGGTATAGTCAGGCTAGCTCGCCTTCACCAGCATGTTTCGATATGCTGACCCTCGTTGAAACAGGTTCTCCGCACCAAGGCGAACCGAGCGAGGAGCCAAAGTCGTCTTCCCGATCCAGTCCAGCTGTCGGCGCATCTTCACCGCGCCCCTGTAGCCTTTTGAAGTCCGAAGCTGCAACTCTTCATACACAAATGCAGCTCCGTGGCAAAGTCGTCCTCCAGCCTGGAGGTCTTTATCGTTTTGAGTTTATAAAAGGATGTAATGTACAGGACTGCTATCTCATTTTGAGTCAACCCTTTTGTAAGCCGTTCGGCATATTAGCTAACTCGTTCAAGAGTTTGTAATAGATGTCCATTATCAATAAAGAGAACTTTTTTATGTTTCAAATCTGTGTTTTAATTTATCTGCGTACTCTGAATATGTGCTTGCTATGCAAATCATTAGAGCCTTATGCGGGCGCAACTCCAGGCCCGTACGGTGGTCACGATTCGGGGGATGCCTCATTTGATTCTACAGAATTGGGTCGTGACACTGTAGTCGATACACATACGTACAGACCTATCCTTCTTTGGAACAAATAATACCGGAGCACCCCACGGTGATGAACTGGAGCGGATGAAGCCCTTGTCCTGTAACTCATCCACCTGCTTCTTCAACTCTGCCAGTTCGCTGGGCATTCTAACTACCATGCTCATGGATATGTATAAAAATAATTTTTTGCCATCAATCAAATTCTGTCTCAGAGTTAACCCCCTTCAAAACCTGGGCATCCTTCATTAATGGTGCCAAAACAGCTGAAGAGCACGTGGCTAATTTTGACTAGTTAAGTTTTCAAAGGGTCAATCCTGACAGAAGCAGGCAATTCTATCAGAAAAAGAACAGAGGCAAGGACTCATGGTGGTCGACCTTTCCACGAGTGACCCATCGAGGTAGAAATAGCCACGGTTATGAGGACACTGTGCAACTATACTTTCGACGAGGACTACATAGTGCCTATCTTCCAAGTCTTGCCAAAGGGAATAAAATATAGCTCCCATAGACTAGGCATCTTAACGAAATATGATGCACCAATGATACAAAGTATTGTGAGTACCATCGGTACGTGGGTCATCCAATAGTGCATTGCTACGTGATCAAAGACAAGATCCTGCAGTTGATCGATTCAAAGGTCCTCACATTATGCAATAAACAGAAGAAAGTCATCACCAATATGGTGTCAGTACAGTTTGATGAATTCCCTTTAGTAAAAATATAAAAATGTATGGTTCCTATTCTTGCTTTGGAAATGAGGCTCATCAACTTACCCCCACGGTGAAAAGACTACAATTTAGTGCCCCTAACACTTAAGAAAGAAGAAATAATGTGGGTACACCTATATCTTATCAAAGATGAACAATGTACCTCAACCCCAGAATAGTTCAAGTCCTACAATGCCATTAATCTGGACCAGGAAGATCCTCTCCCCGTTGAGGCCATGATAGACTCAGAAGAAGATGCTCACATGGCTTACGTAGATTTTGCCCAACCAGGGACCATGAGGACATATATGCCATATGCGAGAAATTATGAGCAAGTCTCTAGAGAAAACCTGCCCTTCGCTACAACAGTAAATATAGCATAAGATTTATCAAAATCCCAACCATGAAAAAGCCAAATAGACAAGGTTTGGTAAAGCTATACGAAAAGAAGCATCTCCAGGTCTCGTAAAACCATACTTATTTGACATCCTGACTCATTTGGCTAATTTCCTGGCTCGGCTCTCTGCGCATGAGCTCCTGTGTCTGTCCAAGGAAATCAGGGATGTGCTTCAAGAAGCGCTCTTGCAATCATAGTTTACTTAACGAAGATTGCACCTCTCCTAGAAGCAAATAATAATTATCTGCACTGTCACGCCCGATTCCGTAGAATCGATTGTTGTCCCCCGGGCGTGACGCTGTGCGGGCCTAGGTTGCACACCGCACAAGGCTAAGGTATTTTATTTCGCATAGAGAGCACATATTCAGAGTACGCAGATAAAAAGAAAACTTTTCCATGTTTCAAATCTGTGTTTTCTAGACTTGATTTGCTTGATTGTTTTGATTGAGTACAGCGAGGGATGAGGGCTATCGCTGCTCGGAATATCGAGAAGTTTATCCTTGGAGTTTCGAGGATGAAACTTTTTGTTGGTTGGTAAGTATGTAATGCCCCGCTCCGCGTCGGCATTATGTATCAAGGTGAGTGGGCAGAACTTTGTTCTCTGATTCTTGAACGCCTTAATAATAATTTGAGTTTTTGCTTGCATGTTTTCATAAGAGAATGATAGAACCTGCCTTGCATGCTAATGAAATGAACTCACCTAGCTTGTCTTTGAAACAAACAAGTCTGCTTAACTAAGAATCCTGAATCGCTTGTCTAAGAGTATGTGTTTGCATGAACATGTTCACTATCGCCTATGCTCCGAGAGAACCATATCGTGTGCCTGAATGTGTTCAAAGATAAGACGGCTTGCCCCCGCAACAAGATTGTAATCTGATGGTTCATCTTGTGTACATCCTAAATTTTATTTGATAGTATTTTCATGCATTCGCATCGGTCAAACAATGGCTATTAGTGGAGAGCTGAATTGCATGTGTCACGGCTGCTACAGATATAGTAGAAAGCAACCATGAGTCACAGCTGCCATTAGCATCAGATAAAGAGTCATTGGTTAGCTGGATCAACCGCTACCGATCTTGAGATACTCGGGGACCTCCCTGCATGTAGCTAGTTTATTATATTGGCTTGGATAGATGGACTGCCCCTAAGATGTTCATGTGTGTCTAGATATGCATTTGTCCCTAGAGTCTCACGAGACACGCTGTGCATACCCTGAAACAAAACGAACGGCTTGTCTTGCTTGCTTATTCAATATGAAACTCTATTTTCTAAAGATGTTTCTAAAATAATGCAATAATGTCCCTCCGTTGCTTACTCGATTGATGCGATGATCGCCAAACAAACTTAAACGATATGCCTTGTACGGGCCAAACCCCAGGCTCGTACAATATCACGTTCCGGTATCAAATGGGTCACATTCCTTGCCCCGTCGGGAAAGCGCCGAGGCACGGTGATTCGCGTCCGGTCCCGACGGGAGAGGGAAGCGGTGGTCCGAGCGGCCCTCGGGGCGTGACATGCGCTGCCATAATGCGACCCATCACATACCCAATATTACCTTCTCGCAAGAAGACATATTGTTGAAGCATAACCAGTATGATTAGCCTTTATACCACATAGGGTACATCAGCTCTGTTAAAGTAGAAATGATGCACATTGATCTAGGGTCATATTTAAGCATCAACCCTACGAGTCTACTATAGACCCTGAATATGCCAATTCATCGATTGTTACCATCCTCGATTTTAATGCCAATTTATCACAACCACATCCTGAAAATAGGGGTATTTTTGTCATTTTACATATTATAGGTATTGTGTGTATTTATTTTAAATAAATTGCATGATGTGTGTATAGATATATATTATAGTATATAGTGTTCATTAATGTTTGAGTTAGTAGACTAGACCTAGAAGCCCACCAGATGAACCCGTAACCGAAATATAGGGCTATGGATTTAATTTGTATTAATTCAAATTAATTCTTTAGGATTAATTTATTGAGGTTGTAATTAATTATCGTAATTGTCACGCCCCGAGTTCGCGCAATCGATAGTCGTCCCCCTGGCATGACCGCCGTGCGGGCTTAGGTTGCGCACCGCACAAGGCTAAGTATTTTTGTTTCGCATAGCGAGCACATATTCAGAGTACGCAGATAATTGAAACACATATTGAAACATGGAAAAGTTCTCTTTTATTGATAATATGAACATCTATTACAAACTCCTTGAACTGAGTCATAAGGATTGCCTCTATGGGCTTACAAAAGTGTTGACACAAAATGAGATAGCAGTCCTTTACATTACATCCTTTATTAAACTCAAAATATAAGACCTTGCGTCGGAACGACTGCTTTGCCACAAAGTTGCATGGTTGCTTGGTGGCTAGCTTCTAACTTCAAAATGCTTCTTCTTCTTCAAAATGCTTCAAGGGTTGGCACGGTCGAGGCGTGCCTACAGCTGGACTGGATTGGGGGTTTGTCTCCTGCTCCTCGCTCGGCTCTCCTTAGCGCGGGGAACCTGTTTCAACGAGGGTCAGTACATCGAAACGTACTGGTGAAGGCAAGCTATCCCAACTATACCAATCAACACGTTGTTTTAATGAAGCATGCATATTTGTGGGTTTTTATCATGCCTTAGTTCATTTTACAGCAAGACATATATATAGTATCATTGAAATAACTCGCCACCGTTCGGTGACATTTACCTGCCCGTCTGAACCACCTGCATAATACTTACCTTGCCTTCCCTGCCCAAGAAGACACAAGTTAGTAGCAACAGGTTTAAATATACGAGGGGATCACTGGCACGTTGCCATAATGGACGGACTAGTCTCGGGACGGAATGGCGTGCGGCGCAGAGAACAGGAGGCGCCACAAGCCACTCGATCCGAAGCAGGCGACTATCGTGAGTTCCGTCCGGATCAGATCGGTGCCAGTGCCCCAGCGATCGTCCACAGGAACTAAGACCTTGTGCACAAGTTGTCCGTGATCAATGCAGTACACTAAGTTAACATTTGAGACAAATCAGGCACAGGGCAATAACAGGGCAAGATCTACTTTTGCATAGTCTTCCTGTTGAGTTATTGTATTGAAAATGAGTTCTATACATAGCACAATTTTTAAGAAGAAATATACATTCTAACTTATATTTATGCATATGTTGAACATTCCAAACGAGCAAGCATATAAGTAAGTAACCGTTCACAAGTTTCATTTGACAAGCAATATTTCCCAAGTCTATTCCCTTATTATCTTGATATCTTTTAGTTATTTACTTGGTATCGTTTGATCGGGCAAAACACGAACACAAGATTTAGATGTGAAGACTAGCAAGTAGGGCTAGCTAATCGGGTTGGTAGCCACTCACTTTGGTAGTTGGAAGGAAAAGGAAAGAAGTGCTTTAGGAGTCCGCTCGAGCGACGCCTACAGCTGGTTCACCTGTATTGACACGAACAGCTGATCAGTACTTCTTTTTCTCTTTCCCTTATCGGAATTAAAGTGCAGTCCTAAGAACGAAAGCAATGAAATCCATCGAAACCGTTCAAGAAAACCCAAGCAAATCCGAAAACCAACTCAAGGCACGAAAGCAACAAGCGACAGCGAAAACTAGGCAACAAAGAATGCAGCGGAGAGGTCCCTCCTGACTCTGCCGCTAAGTCGATCCCGGGGGCACGGTCCATTGAATATGGGAATCGATTCCGAAGAGATAAATCCATAACGAGGATGAGTTCTTGATTCAATATATCCCGATCGAACGATACCGTCTAGTATTTCTTAGCCGCGCTCCCCGAATAGGGGGAACGGGGCACCACATCCTACCCAACTAATTGGAAGTTTCGTCCCGAAACTTAAGGAATAGAACCTACCACTAGGAAATAATGAGGGGAACCGTTCCCTCATATCATATTCGAGCTCCCAAGTAGATTCTTCGACAGAGTGATTCCGCCAAAGCACGCGCACTAGAGGAACCGAACGGGTCCGAAGCAGCTTTTCTTTTCTATCCAAAATTTGTACCGGCTGTTCTATATACGTCAAGTCAGGCTGAAGGTTCAGTTGTCCCAGGTCTACCACATGGCTTGGATCGTACACATATTTTCTAAGTTGGGAAACATGGAATATATCATGTACGTCAGCTAGGGATGGTGGTAGAGCGATCTGATAAGCAACTGAAGCAACCCGCTTTAGTATTTCGAACGGGCCGACAAATCGTGGACTTAGCTTTCCCTTTGCTCCGAACCTGCTGACCCCTCGCATGGGCGAGACCTTGAGGAATACCTGGTCTCATACTTGAAACTCTAGCGGTCTGCGATGAACATCCGCATAGCTCTTCTGACGACTTTGAGCTATCTTTAATCTGTCCCGAATCAGCCGAACTTTCTGGACGGTCTGCTCCACGAGCTCAGGGCCAAGTACTTGCCGCTCCCCGACTTCGTCCTAAAAGATAGGAGATCTACACTTCCGCCCGTATAACGCCTCATACGGTGCCATTTGAATGCTTGATTGATAACTATTGTTGTAAGCAAATTCGGCTAGAGGTAGATGAAGGTCCCAACTAGTCTTCGTGTCCAAGGCGTAGAGTCGCAGCATGTCTTCGAGGATCTGGTTGACACGTTCGGTTTGGCCGTCGGTCTGTGGATGGTAGGCGGAGCTAAACTTCAACTTTGTCCCCATTGCTGACTGCAGGCTTCCCCAGAAATATGATATAAATCGACCATCTCTATCGGAGACTATAGTTACGGGCACGCCGTGGAGTCGGACGATTTCGTTGAGATATATCTGAGCCAGGCGGTCGGCACTCCAAGTAGATTTGATAGGCAGAAAGTGAGCTGACTTGGTGAGTCGATGTCACGACCCGCACCCGGTTTAGGGGCACGAGTGCGTGGGTACGTCCAGCCTACGCCGCAGCATCGGCGGTAGAACGCTGTCTAGGTATTGATACTATCTAACTAATGTCAAGCAAATATCCAATCTCCATTAGGAGGCACGGATGACACAAATAAATAAACATATACTCAGTCACAGACTAACAGCACGATAAGATTTCGAATAATAAAACTGGAATTAAACACAACACAAGTCCACAAGTAATAACTTAACTTAACAATATCCAAGAATCATCAAAATGCCGGAGACAAATCCGGTACCAAATAGACTATTAAAAGAACTAACTATGAATAATAATTCCGACTAGACTTCCAGAATCAACTACTACCAAGTCTGCAGCTACTCACCATAAGTGTCGGACAGCGGTCATCTAAGGCATAGTCTGGAAAAATGTTTCCAGTCAGGAAGGAGCAAAGCACAATCTCAAATAACAGTTCCATTAATTGATAATGTCTATAATACAATAAACATGTCATGCTAGCTACTGAGAAGACAGTGAAGTAATGTAATGACAGTTTAAGAGAGACAGGCAATAGCAATATGATACAGTCAGTGCATGTATAAAAATGGAAGAACAAGGTACAGTATCATATACGGGTGATGTAGTATATGATTAAAAATAGAGAACTGTAATCTATTCTAGGTGTTTGAAATAGTAGTTTCGAAATGTGATCGGCTTGGGAACATGTACAGTAGCTACAGGGCCTGGCTAATCATGGGTGAAGAGCATGATCAACACTTACAATTTTATATACTACAATAAGAGGTTATGATCACATTTCTTACTAACTACTTCCCCGCCCCCAACTAGTACTGTGGATCCAACCATGACACGTCACGATACACGAGCAAGTCAAGTCTATCATGTACAGTGTCTAAATATACATGTCGTGTACAATGTCAATACGATAATAATGGTAACATCTCATGACTGTAAATCCAAGCTATACTAGTCCGTGTAGCACAGTGACAAAGATTCAGATGTAACATTTCATGACTTTTGAACTTATAGAATTTATCAAGAATTGGAAATTATCAGAGAATGTACTTGCCTTGGTCCTTAGCTGGTATTTATTGGTGTCCTGTTCCAGAGTATCCCCTGGGTGAAGTAGCAGTCCTAGAACCACATCACAAGCAAAGCCATATTTGCATCAGATGCTACACTAACACAGTCTAAACACTGAATTCAGGGCCTTCTCTAGGTATGATACTGGCCACCTAGTAGCTAGATACATAATTATGCACATCTTACTTAACATATGTACTTACAATATACATATCAATTAAATACATATAAAATATATGTATATACATATATTTAAAAATATGCTAAGATTTTATACAAAATATCTATACATATATATCAAATAATTATACACATAAAATATGTGCATTTATACTAGTCAAATTTAATACCACCCTTACATACATTAATTTAATATATACATTTACATATATATATCAGATTATGTATACATTAACATACACCTATTTATACCAAAAGTATTAATTTAAATATACCTTTCCAAAATACATACATTTATATGTTTGTTCATATACCAAAATAGTACGTATTTTATGTGCAATTAGAGAAATGATACTGTATTTATACAATTAATATTAATAAATAATTAATGTATAGATATTCATATCTTAAAATACATACATTACCAATCAATTTTTATATTGAAAATATGCTAAAAATATATATATATATAATGCATGTATACACATATACCAATTATACACTTTACATTATATACTAATACATATTCTACTAACATTAAATTAAATACGTATTTATACCATTTATTTAAATACATAAAATACCTTACATTTATTATATATATATTTACAAATTAATTACACTAATTATACATATGCTAATTACTTATGTATGTATACATTTACCATCATTGAATTAAATAGACAAAATATATTTACAAAATATATATACATACTAGTGAATACACCCAAAATACATTATACAAGGTATATATATATATATATACCATACCAATATATATATTAAACATAAATTTTAAATACATTTTTATACTATTTATTTAAATACATACAATACCTTATATTAATTATATATACATATACTAATTTCATGCTAATTTAAATATATAAACAAGCATTTATATATATACATTAGATATATATATATACATTAATCAATATACACAAATACGTATACTAGGTATTTATATATATACCATACTAATATATTAAACATTAATTTAATTTAATACTATACACATTTATTAATATATATACAAAATATACATATATACACTATACTATACATTAATAATAAAATAAATAATATACGTATACATATTTTAAATACATACAATATATATTAACCATATACTATACTAAGCACATACATGTATACATTAATTTGAAATTACAATTTCATATACAATTTACATGCTAATATATACATATACGTATATATATATAAAGATATATATATATAAAGATATATATATATATATATAAAGATATATATATATATATATATATAAAAAGAGAGAGAGAGGAGAGGATTACTGTGGGCTTGCAGGAGTTGCTGGCCGGCCGCCGGAGTTGCGGGGGAGGATGTCAGCGGGGAGCAGTGGGAGACTCGCCGCCGGACTGGAGGACAGCCGGGAAGAGGGAGAGGAGCGGCGTCCGCCGGAGCAAGGGGGTCAGCGGAGCCGGAGCAAGGGGATCCGCGGGATGGAGGCTGGGGGCCGGGCCGCTCGCCGGCCGCCGGAGTTGCACTGGTGGTCGCCGGACTGCGCAGCAGCAGCGGCAGCGGCCGGAGCAGCAGCAGGCGGCAGCAGCAGCGGACTGCGCCGGAGCAGAGAGACGGCGCCGGCCGCCGGAGAGGGAGTGGCCCGCCGGATCTGCACAGTAAATGGGCCGGGGGTGCACAGTAACCCCAAGTTCCCCCCCCTTTCTCTATTTGAATTTAAACTAAAGAAAAAGAAAAGGGAAGAAGAAGAAGAAGAGAAGAAGAAAAAGAAGAAGAAAGGAGAAGAAGAGAAAAAGAATAGGGCTACGGTTTGGTGAGGGAGGATGGGGCTTGGGGAGGTGTGCTACCTAGGTTTCTCTTGGGATTAGGGCTTAAGATGTGACAAGACATTAAATAGGATGAGGGTGTAAAATCAAGGGTTGTGATTGACTCCTTAGAATGAGTGGCTCAGATTAAACATGAAGGAAAAATAATTCATGAAGGAAATGAGGGTTTTTAATTAAAAAATTAATAGGCTTCCTCATTGATTAAAATAATTAGGTGTTGGCACCTACAATTGAATAATTGCAACTTGGCCCCTTAAATTCGGGAAATTGCACAAACACATGAAATGACGAAAATTTGGCGGGCGATTCGGGGTCCGATATTTTGTAGGGTCAGGGGGCACTGTAAGATGGGTATGGGCTGAATTTGGAGGGCACTGGAATTAATTTGGGATTTTAAAATCAGATAAAATGGTATCCTCAAATTAAATAGAAATAAATGCAAGTTGTGTTCAACAATTAATTAGGAGTACCTGGGGCCAAAATCAGATCAAGTCATCAATACCAATATTGAAGAAGACTCAGAACAGAATATTACCCTAATTTGGGCCGCACGAAAAATAGGTCAAGATGGCCTCCAATTTTCGATTGGAACGCACAACGATACAAAAATAGGAATTTTAAAATAAACGTCCGCGATGATTTTTGTGCGGCCAGAAACAATGCACAAGGAGCAAAATTATGAGTTGCAAAAATAGCAGAATTGAAGGTGGGCATGTCTAGAGCAAGATTGTGAGATTTGTTGGAAGACAAAAGTCTGGATAGTGCTCCAAATATCGAAGCAAAGGCAATGCGCAAAATATTAAATAAAATACAGTAATTAATTATAATCTCCAATAAATAATTTCTAAATAACTAATAAAAATCCAGAATTCTATAATTCAGACAGAGGTTCGTCTACTGGGCTTCTAGGTTTAGTCTGCTAGCTAAAATAAAATAATTAACACTGCATATAATTATATATTTAATTACACATCACACATGATAATTATTTAAATCAATATACTATTATGCAGTTAATTAATTATAAATAACATAATATTAAATATTGTAAAAATTCGAAAATACCCCTGTTTTCAGAATGTGGTAGTGACAGTCGATCGACGATAACCCAGACTGCATCATGTCCCCGTTGCATCCTCGGCAAGCCAACAATAAAGTCCATCGTTATATCATCCCATTTCCACTCCGGAATAGCAAGGTTCTGAAGCTCTCCGCCTGGTTTCTGGTGTTCGGCCTTTACTCGTTGACAAGCCATGCAATGCGACACAAACTGCGCCACATCCCATTTTAAGCCGTGCCACCAAAACGTCGTGCGAAGATCCCGATACATCTTAGTGCTACCCGGATGAGAAGTATAACTAGCATAGTGAGCTTTCGTGAGTATCTCTTGTCTGAGGGCTGCGTCGTTCGGAACACATAGTCTTCCCTTTACTCGAAGCATCCCATCCGTGCTTACCGTAAAGTCGGACGCCTTTCCTGCCAAGATGAGGGCATGTATCTTCTGCAAGAACGGGTCGTCCTTCTGAGCGGCCTTCACTTTGTGTAACAAGTCGGGCTCGAGGCGCAGTTGAGCTACTTGCGCCCACTTCTTATATCTTATTTTTAGTGTAATACCCAGTGATTCAAGATCTCGGCGCAGCCTATCATCAATAACCAAACTCCCTACAAACACTCGACTCAACGCGTCAGCTACTACGTTTCCCTTTCCAGGCGTGTATCTGATCGTGAGATCAAAGTCGCTCAGGAGTTCAAGCCATCGCCGCTGCCGAAGATTCAAATCCTTTTGAGTGTACAAATATTTCAAACTCTTATGGTCCGTATAAATCTCAAACGGCACGCCATAAAGATAGTGACGCCACAGCTTCAATGCAAACACTACCGCGGCAAGTTCGAGATCATGCGTTGGGTAATTCTGCTCGTGTGGATTTAGCTGTCTAAAAGCGTAGGCTATCACCTTGTCGCGCTGTATTAGGACACATCCTAGACCCTTTCCTGAGACATCACTATATATTTTAAAGTTATCCGGTCCGTTCGGCAGAGTGAGAATTGGGGCAGAGATGAGGCGCTGCTTTAACTCCGTAAACGAAGCTTCACAGTCCTCTGTCCAAGTAAACTTCGTACCCTTTCGTGTCAACTGAGTCAAGGGCGAAGCAATCCTAGCAAAATTTTGTATAAATCTCCGGTAGTACCCTGCCAGACCAAGGAAACTTCGGATGTCGCTAGCTGACTCCGGTCATTTCCACTGCGTGATTGCTTCTATCTTCTTCGGATCAACTGAGATACCTTCCGAGGAGATGATATGCCCCAAAAACGAGATACTGTCCAGCCAAAATTCTGATTTGCTTAATTTAGCATACAACTTGTGGTCTCGAAGGGTTTGCAGCACCATCCGTAGGTGTCCTGCGTGCTCATCCCTAGTCTTCGAGTATACTAAGATGTCATCGATAAACACCACCACGAATTTATCGATGAAGGGCCTAAAGACACGGTTCATCATATCCATGAATGCAGCAGGAGCATTCATCAGTCCAAACGGCATCACGAAAAACTCGTAATGGCCGTAGCGGGTTCTGAAAGCAGTCTTGGGCACGTCTTCTGGCTTAATCTTCAGCTGGTGGTAACCCGAGCGAAGATCAATTTTAGAAAATACCGTTGCCCCTTGTAACTGATCAAACAAGTCATCTATCCGTGGCAGAGGATATTTGTTCCTGATTGTGACTTTGTTTAATTCCCTATAGTCTATGTAGAGGCGTAGAGTTCCGTCCTTTTTCTTCACAAAGAGCACGGGAGCGCCCCAAGGAGACACGCTCGGACGGATAAACTCGCGATCAAGTAATTCCTGGAGTTGGCACTTTAATTCATTCAGCTCTGCAGGTGCCATTCTGTACGGAGACTTGGAAATTGGCTGTGTATTTGGAAATGTGTCGATAGTGAATTCAATCTCTCGGTCTGGCGGCATACCGGGTAGTTCGCTCGGGAACACATCGGGGAACTCATACTCAACGGAAGTTGACTCAACATTTGCGTAGTCCTGCCGTGTATCCCAAACCGGTGCTAGGAATCCCTCGCAGCCTGTGTAGAGCATTCGCCGAGCAGATTTTGCCCAAATCACCATGCAGGCCCTGGTCGCATTGTTTGCTGGACTACTGGTGTAACAGAACACGGCTTCTCCGGGCAGACGGAAAATGACTCGCTTCTCTGCACACTCAATAGTTGCCGTGCACGCGCCTAACCAGTCCATTCCCAAAATAATATCATAGTCCCGTACATCAAGAACTAAAACATCAAGTGACAGGTTTCTCTCCCCAATACAGATATAACCGCCTAGGCATGCTGAACAGACAGGAATTTTTGTACCAGATGGGGTGCTAATGCTTAAATCTAAATGCAACGGAGTCATTTTAACATTGTTCTTCGTGGCAAAGTTTGTAGAAATAAAGCTATGGGTTGCACCTGAATCAAATAGAACGCAAGCAGGTATATTATTGAAAAGTAAGGTACCTGACACGACAGTATCCGAAGCTAGAGCTTCTTCCCGTGTCATGGTGTAGACTCGGCCTTGAGCTTGATTACGCCCTGGCTGAGGCGCCGCTCGATTTGCCTGAGGAGCCGGAGTCTGATCTGGTTGTTGCGGTGGACGAAGCGGATAGCTGCTAATCTGATGGCCAGGATCGCCGCATCTGAGGCAAGTGCCGAGCCGCTTGCGACAAACATTCTCGGTGTGCCCTCTTCTGTTGTAGTAGGTACAACGCTGCCCCTGGTTTTCTCGCTGACGACCGCCGTTATTTTGACGCTTTGCAGTGTTGTTTCCTCTATCGTTGCCTTGGCGTTTGTGATTGGAAGGTTGCACAGCACCGGCGGCAACGTGAGGATACTGCGGTTCGAGCGAAAGGGCATGGTTTAATACTTCCTGCATCGTCTGATACTGCGGAACGGCTACGTGCCCGTGAATGCCAGGACGTAGCCCTCCTTCGAATCGTCTGGCACGACTCGCTGCATCCGGTAGATAAGCGGTAGCAAATTTGGCCAGTTTATTGAATTCTGCCGAGTATTGCTTCACCATCATGCTGCCCTGTCGGAGTTGAACGAAATCATTTTCCCGTTGACGTCATAGTGGTGGGGGTATAAACTCCTCCTCAAACGTGACACAAAAAGTCGTCCACGCAATCGCCTCCTCTCCATGGCCAAGTTGAAGAGATCGTCGATGCACGTCCCACCAGTCGTGCGCGTTGAGGCGAAGCAATAGTTGGGCACAGGTGACGCGCTTGTCTTCCGACACTTCTAGGAGAGAAAAATGATCTTCAAGCTCGGCGAGCCAATCTAGGGCCACGATCAGGTCCTCAGTCCCATTAAACGGCGTGTTGCAGACCTTCTTGAAGTTGCCAAAGGGGAAGGCAGTCACTTCCCTCGTCCTTGGCGCTAGCGGTGGTTCGACTTCAAGCACTGGCTGCTCCACTGGTGTAGCTGTCGTTGCGGCAGAATGGTTGGAGGCCAGGGTCTGAACAAGCTGCAGCAGGGTATCTACCTGCTTTTGTTGGACTGAGAGCCGGGCCTCTAGGTTGCTCTCGAACTTGGCTTAGCGGGCATCATCCCTCTGTCGTTGCTCCGTGAATATTTGTATCACCTGCTAAAGGGAATCTGATCGAGACATGCCCCATTGGCTCCGAGAGCTTCCTGAAGTTCCAGAACTGCTCTCCTGAGTCCTTGTCTCGCCTGGCGCCAGCGCTGATGGTTGCACTTGCGTCGTTCCTTGAAAGGAAGGTAAATTACATCAGGATCATAATGTATTATGGACTTATTGCATGAACGTATCTTATTTTGGCCTTAACGAGTTTAGGAGTTAACACAGGGATTTATCGTTAAGGAAACTTTTCCAGTTCAAGTCAAAGGAACTTTGAAGCTGTGCTTTGATACCAACATGTCACGCCCCGATTCCGCGCAATCGATAGTCGTCCACCGGGCGTGATCGTCGTGCGGGCCTAGGTTGCGCACCGCACAAGGCTAAGTATTTTTGTTTCGCATAGCGAGCACATATTCAGAGTACGCAGATAATTGAAACACATATTGAAACATGGAAAAGTTCTCTTTTATTGATAATATGAACATCTATTACAAACTCCTTGAACTGAGTCATAAGGATTGCCTCTATGGGCTAACAAAAGTGTTAACACAAAATGAGATAGCAGTCCTTTACATTACATCCTTTACTAAACTCAAAATATAAGACCTTGCGTCGGAACGACTGCTTTGCCATGAAGTTGTATGGTTGCTTGGTGGCTAGCTTCTAACTACAAAATGCTTCTTCTTCTTCAAAATGCTTCAAGGGTTGGCACGGTCGAGGCGTGCCTACAGCTGGACTGGATTGGGGGTTTGTCTCCTGCTCCTCGCTCGGCTCTCCTTAGCGCGGGGAACCTGTTTCAACGAGGGTCAGTACATCAAAACGTACTGGTGAAGGCAAGCTATCCCAACTATACCAATAAATACGTTGTTTTAATGAAGCATGCATATTTGTGGGTTTCTATCTTGCCTTAGTTCATTTTACAGCAAGACATATATATAGTATCATTGAAATAACTCGCCACCGTTCGGTGATATTTACCTGCCCGTCTGAACCACCTGCATAATACTTACCTTGCCTTCCCTGCCCAAGAAGACACAAGTTAGTAGCAACAGGTTTAAATATACGAGGGGATCACTGGTACGTTGCCATAATGGACGGGCTAGTCTCGGGACGGAATGGCGTGCGGCGCAGAGAACAGGAGGTGCCACAAGCCACTCGATCCGAAGCAGGCGACTATCGTGAGTTCCATCCGGATCGGATCGGTGCCAGTGCCCCAGCGACCGTCCGCTGGAACTAAGACCTTGTGCACAAGTTGTCCGTGATCAACGCAGTACACTAAGTTAACATTTGAGGCAAATCAGGCACAGGGCAATAACAGGGAAAGATCTACTTTTGCATAGTCTTCCTGTTGAGTTATTACATTGAAAATGAGTTCTATACATAGCACAGTTTTTAAGAAGAAATATACATTCTAACTTATATTTATGCATATGATGAACATTCCAAACGAGCAAGCATATAAGTAAGTAACCGTTCACAAGTTTCATTTGACAAGCAATATTTTCCAAGTCTATTCCCTTATTATCTTGATATCTTTTAGTTATTTACTTGGTATCGTTTGATCGGGCAAAGCACGAACACAAGATTTAGATGTGAAGACTAGCAAGTAGGGCTAGCTAATCGGGTTGGTAGCCACTCACTTTGGTAGTTGGAAGGAAAAGGAAAGAAGTGCTTTAGGAGTCCGCTCGAGCGACGCCTAGAGCTGGTTCACCTGTATTGACACGAACAGCTGATCAGTACTTCTTCCTCTCTTTCCCTTATCGGAATTGAAGTGCAGTCCTAAGAACGAAAGCAATGAAATCCATCAAAACCGTTCAAGAAAACCCAAGCAAATCCGAAAACCAACTCAAGGCACGAAAGCAACAAGCGACAGCGAAAACTAGGCAACAAAGAATGCAGCAGAGAGGTCCCTCCTGACTCTGCCGCTAAGTCGATCCCGGGGGCATGGTCCACTGAATATGGGAATCGATTCCGAAGAGACAAATCCATAACGAGGATGAGTTCTTGATTCAATCTATCCCGATCGAACGATACCGTCTAGTATTTCTTAGCCGCGTTCCCCGAATAGGGGGAACAGGGCACCACAGTAATTTTATTTCATTGTTGTGCCTTAACATTGCTTCGATAATTGAAGCGCTACCCCAGCTTTTGCCTTCCAACAAATTTCACACCCTTGTCTTAGTCATGCCAGGCTTCTATTCTAATTTTTGTGTAACTCATAATTATGCTCTCTTGTGCCTTATTTTAGTCGCACAATATTCGTCATGAACATTTATTTTAATTTTGAATAAATTCAACTTTGTATCGTTGTGCGTTCCAATCAAAATTAGAGATACAATCTTGACCCATTTTGTGCAACCCAAATTAGGGTAATATTCTATTCTGAGTCTTCTTCATTCATGACACTTGTGTCCCACCTAATTTTAGCCCCATGTACTTCTAATTGATTTTAGAACACCTATTTCATTTATTTTAACTAAATTAATCCCAAAACCTAACTCTGTGCAATTTTCTATTTTTGGGCACTTTTATGCAAAAGTACATTAGGATGTCCACCCCGTTGGACACGACACGTAAATAAACCTATTTCTCCTTCATGTATATTTTTTCATAATTTTTGGGAGTGTGTAACTCAACATCAACCTCCTTAAACCATGGCCCTCCAAACATCGAACCAAATGCAATCCTAGCCATCAATGTTGAATCTAGGAAATCATAGCCCTTGAAATACCTACATGAGAACCCTTTTTTCAAGTCTTGACCAAAGTCAAACTTTTCTAGGTCAAACCAACCCCCCTTTTACATATATATATATATATATATATATATATATATATATATATATATATATATATATATATATATATTTTTTTTTTTTTTCCTTTTGTTACTTTTCTTATTTTTTCTTTCACCAAAGCCACAACCGACTTCCCCATCCCCTCCCTGTTCACCTCCTCTTTCCGGCCATCTCCTCCCTCGACAGCAGCCGGCCGTCGCTGCTCTCCTCCTCCTCGATCGAGCATTCCCGTCGAGTCCTCCACCGCTCGATGGAGCCGACCGACGACCTGCTGTCCACGCCTGAAACCACTCCACACGATGACCAACCCACCGGAGCTCGCCATCTCCGCCTAGGCCAAACTCACCCGCTGCCATCCCCGCCTCCACACGACCCTGTCGACCCGACTCTCCATTGCTTGAACGCCGGACTGAACCCTCTACAACCATCCTCCCCCGCAATCTACGATAGCGGACCTCCCTCTCCTTCTTCCCTCAACCCGTCCGGCCACCCTTTCTGTCCAACCGACCGGTCATCACTGCCAACCTGTTCCCGATCCTCCTCCACGTTCTCCCCTCGCCATGACCTCCCAGTCAGTCCTCCGTCGAGCCCCGACCAGGCAACGCCACCCTTGTCCATCCCCGTCTCATCTTAATCATAATCACAATCATCTCTACCATGATCATCACCTTCACCATCATCTTTATCATAATCATCAACACCACCACCTTAATCATCATCACCATCGTCAACATCATTGCCATCATCGTAGTTATCATCATCGTCACCATCGTCATCATCGTCGATCCCGTGCACGCCCGCGCAGGTTCGTTCTTGTCCCTCCTCCTTCATTTTATATGATTGAATGTATGTATGTATGTACGTATTAGTATTAGTATTAGTATAAGTATATGTATAGGTTTAATATGAATATTGGTATATATATATACATATATAAATATAGTATATATACTCAATTAATCTACATTTGGCATATGAGTATTGTTTAATTGGTATAGTATGTACATATATTTAGTATGTGTACATTATTCATTATGATATATATATATATATATATATATTTAGTATGTATATATTGTTCAAACTAGTATATGTTTAATATGTATATATATATATATATATATATATATATATATATATATATATATATATATATATATATATATATATATATATATATATATATATAGTATATGTATTTAATTGGTATATATATATAAATTGTAAATAATTAATGTTATATGCTAGTTAAGACTATGTATATTTATAAATGTACTAGATGACCCGAGTGTAACCACGGATACCTCATAGATTACATTGACCTGTGACCATGTAACATATTAGCAGACTGCCATATGTACACCGATGTACTGGCAAGACCCGTATCATTGACTGTCTGATCTTGCACAGCAATTACAGATGCAATACCTATGCAATTAGACGCACATTTGACCCTAGTTGACCAGTGTCATACCTAGCGTAGCCCTGAGTTCAGAATATTTGTATTTGTGTATGTGTTAGTGTAATGTCTGATATAATATTGTATTATTTAATGATATCTTTAGGACTGTTGGATTATTCATACAAGACCTCGAAAATCGGACATTGTTATTGCCAGCAGCAGGACCCCCAGGCGAGTACATTCTCTGACAGTTTTTATTATGTTGATTATCTCTATGATTCTAGTTGTATGGCGTATATGATTCTGACAATGTTGTATACACGAGTTGGCATCATCGAGACCTGTCATGAGGAGTCGTGATTGGGATCCATCGTGCTAGCTGGGGAAACAGGAAAATATTAGTAGCTTATGTGATCATACCCAACTCTACTTGCATCATAGCTCACCCATACCTCACGTCAGTACAGCCTGACCATTACATGCCTCATAGCCTATTATATGTGATTAGCCTGACTATTGCTTGCATCATAGCTATCCGGATGGTTAGCCTGACTTTACATGAATCATAGCTAATCATATGTAACAAGCCTGATCAGTCCTAAGCCGAACACATGATATGCTGATGTTTCACACACTTAGCTAGATATTTTTGACATGTATCTCTAGTATATTGATCTAGCATTCCTTATATTCTAGTTATTGTTCTAGCATCCACTGATATTCCAGTTCATGGTTCTAGTATACACTTGTATTTTTGCTCATTGCTAGTGCACTATTGATGATGACATATGCTCCAGTATTTCTATTTCTAGTATCTCATTATTCCAGTATTGTTTATTGCCAGTATTTATATCCATCTTGTATTTCTTTACACTGTATTATAGTTTTTGTCAATATACATGGAACTGTTGTTAGTGCTTATACTTCGCTCCAATCTTGACTGGATATTTTTTTCCAGACTATTACATAAAGGACTTGTTTCCAGCATACTTGGAGATATGGATGTTATTGATTGCAGGTTAAACTATTTATTGTTTTTATACTTGTGTTGTATTTTATTTATTTTCTTCGATATCTTATCATGCTCTAGTTTCTGTGATTGAGTATTCCATATTATATTGTGATATTTGTGTCTCCTTATGGAGTTGGATATTCGTGAGAGATTGATTAGATAGTATCATGACCTAGATATCGTTCTACCGCCGATGCTGCGGCATAGACTGGGCGTACCCACGCACTTGTGCCCCAAATTTTGGGTGCGGGTCGTGACACAATTGAAGCAATCTCCATAGGAAGATTTGTTTGAAGTAACGCATTGGGGATCTACAAACGGAAGTAACGTGCTATGTCATTGTTATTGAAGTATCCTACAACGTATTGCTGGGACGACCATGGATTGAGAACCGCATTCTACCATCAACTCTTCACTATTGCTTCAAGTACATGGATGTGTAAGGGAAGGTCAAGACTGAGTTTGCGTATATCAATCCCTTCAAAGACCTGGAGGCATACTTCGTTAATGCCCTTCTCTATAAATCGATACCGTCCAAGGTGTCACGACCCACATCCGGTATAAGGGCACGAGTACGTGGGTACGTCCAGCCTACGTCACAGCATCAGTGGTAGAACACTGTCTAGGTCAACAATACTATCTAAACATCTCACACAATATATATAATGTACCTGTCAAGATATCTCAACTCCTAAATGGAGGACAATATGATAATATGATAATGGTAAACAATACTCAATCATAATAATAAACTAGAAGAAGATATGGCACGATATAAAATAGAAGAAAAGAAATATAAAGTCACAAAAAATCATAAGTCCAAGTCCAATAGTCTAATCTTAAGACAATGATCTCAAATATAATACATGCCAAATGTGTTTAACTGACATATAAAATATTATAAATGAACTAGCTAAGTCTCATCGACTGCTGGTACTATCTCAATAGGCTCTATGGGTGCTATCTCAACTGGCTCACCATCCTGCGGCCCGTAGTGTGTAGGACACCAGTCCTCTAATGAATTATCTAAAAAATATATCCAGTCTGGACTGGAGCAAAGTACAACCTAATAGCAGTTCCAATAATTGACAGAAACTATAAAACAACAATAGCAATAAAAATAAATAATGGAAATAACTAAACTAGTAAATAACACAAGAAAGAGTATCATGGTAAATAATGGCAATAAACTGAGAACAATATGGTAAAAAAATATCAATGTAATTTACTGGAATAAAGAAAACAATATAGTAAATATGCCTTAAAATATTACTAAGATAATGTGATCGGCTTGGACCTAACACGGGCTATATATAAAAGAAAAGCTAGTATAATCACACGTGAGTTGCATGATCTGCTAGCTATCACGGGCTATACTAAATCATAGGCTATAAGGTATGATCACATATCCACTAATACTTTTCCAACCCCCGACTAGTACACGAATCTAAATGATGACACGTTATAACACGTATATCATACTGTACGGTCTATAATATCATGCAATATGACCATGGTCTATATAATCACTAAGATATCACGGTAATCACTGAGTAATCACGAAGCATGGTACGACGATTACTGAGTAATCACAAAAATAATATCTCATGACAAAGATTCACATATACCAATCTATGTAACCATCGTGTCAGGAATCAAATATCTTAATACTAAGTACATAAAATATAGAAACTATCAAATAAAAAAAACTATCAGAGAATGTACTCGCATGTGGTCCTGAGCAACAAGTATGACTCGGTATCCGAGCTAGTGTCACATAACCTATATATGAAATATCATGTCACTTGGGTGTAATGAATGATAAATGAGTTAAAATACACTAATATGATTTTCTAGGCCAGTTATGGGTCACACTAGCTAATTCTTGTCAAACTAGGTTGTATCAATCTATATCTAGGTTTTTAGGTCCAAGGCTAGCTTCTAGGTTGATTACAAATTTAAACTAGTAATTACTAGGTCATACCTAGATGTCTAGGTTCATCTTGAGGGTTATTAGCTATACTAGCTAATACTAAAATCCAAATCTTACCTTAGCTATATGCTCAACTTACCCTCACGGTACCTTGAGATACTACTCTAGTAAGTGGTATAAAGATACTTAATTATTCAATGCTTCACATCACTAATACTAAAACCATTACCTTATTCATATCTTGATATCACAATACCTTAGTCCACACACTCTACCCATACCCTCTTCCTATTTGCCTTAACTGATACCTCACCCCTAATTTGCCACTGATACACAATGCAACTGATACTAAGTATCAGTCATCCACCTCTTGATCACACTCAGAACACATACACCTGGTTCTAACCAAGTATGCACATGTACTTGGCCAAAGTGCCAGTGCACTGCCCTTACTAGTAAGGTGCACTCTTGCTTATCTCGAGCGCCCCCCCATCAGTCCTTTGCACAATGTTTGGAACATCCCCAAGGTATTGTGAGGTATCAGTCCCCTCTTCCTATTGTGTCATTGCCACCTGCTATTGATGCATCTACTGCTAATGATGCTATTTCAGTTGTTGTGGATGATCTCATGCTCAACTATTGCTGCTCTTGTTAATGATAATGTTGTTGTTGGTGTTTATATTCATCATACTTCTCCCCCCTCTAACATACGAGATCAGACCCTCCACTTGGCTGCTATCGAGTCCAAGAGTTCACACACAACTGAACCTTACTACAATAACCTATACCTATACCTCCAAGCTAACCTACTACATATATCTAAAATAACAACCCAACCTCACTCTATTGCAATGACTACCTGCAAAGTGAGCTACCCAACTGTTATTGTTGATACCTCACTTGCACAGGCCCCCAGTTAATCTTACATTCAGCCACAATTCCTCTACATCAAGGAACCCTCTACTTTCTTACACACACACACACACACACACACACACACACACACACACACACATATATATATATATATATATATATATATATATATATATATATATATATATATATATATATATATATATATATATATGTACTCTACAACTGACCCTTACATTAACATATGCACACACACTCACTCGAGCCAACACAGACACTGTCACACAGTCACTTACAGAAGAATACACACACCATATACTGACACAGCATCAACCTTGACTCGGGTGGCAACATATACATTCACATGTGTGCTCACAAGCACACACCCTCAAATTGTTCACAAGGACTTCTTCCCACTACAAACACCTGATACACTCCACATCACACACAGTCCACTCCACACATACATCAAATATAACTAACAATGTATATATATATATATATATATATATATATATATATATATATATATATATATATATATATATATATATATATATATATACACTAGAAGCATTTAAACAAACACTTGTCATGCATAATGTGAAACCCTATGATACGTACCTAAATGAGATACCAAAACTCCCAATTCTCAACAATTACTATTCAAACATCTCAATTACACCTATTCATAACTAATGCAACTAGTTACAAGTAAAATTGAAGAGTAATTGCACAAATCACCCAAAATAAATTATGTATCATACCGTATCACAAAATACCATAATAAGCTCTACTCGTATCCAATTATGGATATGTATTTAGTCCCTTATATTTAATCTAAGTCTAATTAGATCTAATTGGTCTCATGACACACACTTGTTGCATCAATCTCGGAATTCTCCTAAAATGAGCACAAATCTCCATGTAAAAGTTATATAGAGGTCCTATGAACCTAGTTCTTGCTCCTATGGGTAGCCCTGAGCCAAAGAAGGTTTTTTAATAGTTAAATACATAAATTAGAGTCTAGATTATAGGAAAAATCAGAATTTACCTATTGGATGATGAATTTTTAATGAAATGCTCAATAGAACACAATTAAGATATAAGCGCCTTGTCAATTCCTCCTTCTTCAAGTGTTCCTTGTAATCCAAGCTCCAATGCTCCTTAGATGATGTAATTAAAAGGGAATACGAGTGAATTAGGGTAAATTTGGTGGAGAGATGAGTCAATTTGGGGAAGAACATAATTTTTGATCTCTAATAAAATGAATTAATGAGAGAGAGAGAGAGAGAGATAGATAGAGTCCCTCTATGTGGCCGGCCCCCATTTCCCCCTCTCTAAGCAATATGTAATGTCTAATACACCTCTACTAGTTAGTTATAAGGTTTAATTAGGGAGGGCTATATTAGAAAGCTTCTAATTTTTCATGAAACTAATCTAATCTCCTTAATTAATTAAGAAAATTGTTCTAATGGGCCTAAGCCAATGTTGGGCTCAATGTGTCATGACAATCTATTTTTCACCTTTCTCTTTAGGTGATTCAGGTGCCGCTCGAACAGGTACATCCACCAATAACCGACAGGACCACCAATACGTGCCTCATAAGAAAGATGAATTGGCAAATGCCCCATCAGTCGGTTATAGCATTCTTGCGTCATATGGAAAGATCTCATCATCGTCTTAGATCGGTAGAAGTCTTTAGGCAACTTTGCACCCTCTGACAAGATCTCTATAATCAAATCCATCAGTCAGTTATAGCATTCTTGAAATATGTTAAAATTGGACTTATGCTCAACAATCTTGTAACCACCTCCAACGGTGAATGATCCTCACCACCAGGATATAATGGAGTCCTTGTATTCTCCAGCAACTCCATGAACTTCGCAGCATCGGCATTCGGTGCCTCCTCAGCTGCATCATGATTGTTCGGATCGAAACTAGGCCCCGCCACATCAAAAACTATATTCATCCATCCGTCGTCGTAAGCAATATGGTCGTGGACATCCATATACGGCTCCATATAAGGCTCCGACTCCGATGCTAAAGACACAAGTTCTCCGTACGTGGCCCACTTATAGTAATTCGACGTAAAATCCTTTGAGTACAAATGATATATGACTTCCACTTATGGATAATATTTCAAGTTGCGATATCTCACACAAGAATATTTAATTTTGGTATCGTCCATGTACTGAGGGAACACCTTGGAGAACTGCAGGAACTACTGTACACCCTCAATGAATTTATCCCTTACACTGCACATGTCATCAGGATGACGGTTGTAAATCCATAAACGATGATGCAGATAGTAATTCATATCCATTTCTAGATACTTCTGCAAAGATGAATAGACATCGTTCAAGTATATACTCATGTGAATATTTGGTAGTGTATATTATCCAAATGACACTCACTCCAGATATGCAAAGATGAATAAACATCGTTCAAGAAAATAGTTTAAATTATAGTACATGTGACAAGTCTAAATGGATTTCATATTAATATTTTTAATCCTTTCTGAAAATTTATTTTCTTCGTTTAAATACAGTACGTGCACCGATACTCCTAGTTCTAGCATTGATACTTAGGAATACCCAATTATGTTATACACCTACTCGTCACTGATACTCCTAGTCCTAGCACTGATACTTCTTCGTTCAACTCTGTATCCTGGATACTCATATTGCAGTATATTAGTGAGGTTAACTCTGTATCTAGGATATCCACACTTGATATTTCTTTAGGTCATGACTTTCTAATTGAAAAGTCAAATCATGGATATCCAATGTCAATTTTTTTTAGTCCAGGATACATAGTTGACACTCACTGATACACTCCTGGATATCCACACTTGATATGTATGTGTGTGTCCGTGTCTGATAAATTGCTTACAACCTTATCCTCGATATCATGTCCTAAGCTTTCATATCCATGTGTACTATAATTTTACCAAATGTATCATGAGATGACATGATACAAACATGTGTGTGTGCATGTTCGTATCCTTGTTAGGGTTAGTGTATGCGTGTTAGTGTGTCCGTGTATTCGAGTTTGGGTTAGTGTTAGTGTCCATATATGTGTGTGTGTGTGTGTCCGAGTTAGGATTAGGATAGGGGAAGAAAGGGATATTTTTATTAAATTATTAGTTTCAATATATAAGTTAAAAATAACTCAGGATTTCTTCAAGTAGGAAGAAGTGCTATCACATTCATCATTATAATGATGTAAAAAAAGACCATATTTATAACCGCATTCTCATTCTATTTTTACATTGCCTCTTAGTTTGATTTCTTGGGCAATACTAATACTATTCTTCGCATTTAAGATGTGTGGCCTATAGATGTGAAATATGTAGTATTCAACATATGCAACAGAAGGTATAAGAACCAAATATTTATACAAGAGAGGAGGCAAATTTTATAAAGACATAGTACTTTGCACCACTAATAGTTAAGTAAATTATAAAATAAATCAAGTTAAAATCTTTTAGTCCTAAAATATTACTCGATAAAGCATAATTTATATTTAATTATTATATTCCTAATATGGACTAGATAATACCACACACCTAGTGCCTGTACCTGTCTCATTTATGACTGAATATTCTCACAAAAATACTTGAGATGCCGGTTATTTGTGAAAAGTATTTTTCTATACAATGTAGGACACTCACATGCTAATAAGTTGTGTGATTAGTTTAAAAATACACCATGATCTTCTTGAAATAGAAACCTATATGCCTAACAGTCCCTACTTAGGGAAAGTCCAAGACTGGTCTATACTAATCAAATGCATGGTTTTCAAGCACTCGTAAACACATAATGTACTCTAGTAAAAATACCATGAAAACCAACAGATATTATGCTTTCATCAACAAAATGAGAATAATTTTAGCAATATATGAAGCTCTACAATAAGCAACATAATAAGTAAGTTATTCCCATCCACATAAGTTGGGCTATGGAACACCGTCTAAAAGTGGATTATGTTTTGGTAAAAAGTAGTCGGATAAGTTGTTGGTAACAACAGTCAGTGTATGTGTCTGTGTCATATCCCGTGTCGTATCTATGTTTGTGTATATGTCGTATCCGCTATCAAATATCGTGTCCGTATCTGTGTGTGTGTGTGTGTGTGTGTGTGTGTGTGTGTGTGTGAGAGAGAGAGAGAGAGAGAGAGAGAGAGAGATAGGGTTATGGTTAGGGTTAGGGTTTACACCCTCTGTGAGGTTTCTTTGTCTTATCTGTGTCAGTGTGTGTGTGTCGTGTCTGTATCAGTGTCATATCATGTGTGCATCTGTGAGAGGGAGAGAGAGAAAGAGATAGGGTTAGGGTTTACCTAGAGGAGGAGGAGGAGCAGGAGGAGCCCGAGGTCGTTGGAGGGGAGGAGCCATGCCGGAAGGGAGGAGCCGTACGGGAGGGGGGCACTCAGGGGTGGGAAGCCGGAGTAGGGGGGCTGTGGAGGACGCCGGAGAGGGGTACTTCGTCAGAAAGGGGGGGAAGAGGGGGGTTCAAAATTTTGGGGGAAGAGTTTGACAGAATGGGGGAAATAAAATATTGAACCCTATATTAAAAATTTTAGCGAAGTTTAGCGACCTCTACTTATGACGTTGCTAATAAAAAATTAGTGACATCATAAATAGACGTCGCTAAATGTCGCTGATTCAATAGTTTGCGATATTATAGACATCGCCAAATCAATACGGATGGAATACAATAAAACCTTCCAAATGATGGAACGACTTCTATTGAAATAAGTCTTCGTTGATTGCTTTGCTTCTTGGTTTTGTGTTGCTTTGTGTTTTGTCTTCCTTTCGATGACTTGGTTTTCATGATTCACTTTTCTCGCTTGCGCATTTTTTTGAATCGTAAGGGAAAGAGATCAAAGTATGATAACCAAGTATTATTGTATTTTTAGGACGCATAACCAAAGAGTGAACGTTACATAAGGCTTCCCCATCCTCGCGTTCGATTCATTCGGTGAGTGGCTTAGGCCCTTCGATGAATCCTTTAGTCTGCATGCCTAATAAAAGATTCTCTAGTTCACTTATAAATGTTGCCTCACTAAAAAGATAAGTCGAAAAGAAATGAACTGCATGCTTGAAGTATTAGAATTATGCTTTTGCTATCAATTATGTTGCATGTTCTTCGTTCATATGCTGCACAACCTGATTTATGGCAAGTCCCTATGTTTCGAATGTGATATGTGGAATAAGAATAAGAAGATAAAAATTTGTGTGTTTGTTGTTCAGAACTGTGCATTGTAGTGTTATATCTGCTAGATATTTCATGTAATGCATTGGTCTCGGAAAACTTGTGCACAAGGTCTTGTCTCTCGAACGGTTCCTGGGGAACTGGGAATCGCTCAGTCCGGAAGAGATTTTTGTTTCGCCCTGAGGATACGGCTCGCCGGGGGTCTAGTGGGACGATATGTCTATTAATGTTGTACGGAGTCCATGATGTCATAGATGCTAGTAGTCGTATGTGTTAGTAAAGAGATGAACCTTGAGTCACAGCTACCAATATATGCGCGTGCTAGTGAAGAGCTGAACCTTGGGTCCCCGCTGCTAATCATGGGGCTACCCATGGACCATCAAATAGTTAGGGCGTATGCTAGGTTTACCTTCTTGCATACCTAACACCTGATGCCTAGATTGATTCATAAGTTATTCATATGCAAATTGTGGCTAACTTGTGTGTCTACTGCAGAGATAACCGCTCGGCCGTGGGTAAGAATTATCATATGTAGATGCTATTTATCATCTATGTTTCCTTGCATGAATTATTAAAAAGAAATTAGACAACTAGAAAGATCACCTAATAATGCTAGCTTCATATGCTTACTTAGTGTGGATTTCTAAGATGAGTTTGGCCACGGTCGCTCACCAGTACATGTGGTAATACTGTCATGCCCCAATCTTCTGCAAGCTCAATAGTCCCCGCTGAACGTGAATCACCACGTTGCAGCTCTTCCGCAGGACAATCGTTCTCATCGGGACGTGATGTCGTACGAGCCTGGAGTTGCGCTCATACAAGGCGATGTTGTCAAACACCAAAGTTATCATCGAAACGACCAAGTTGCAACGAAAGTCAAGTATTGTGTACCAAGCATACATCAGAGTATATGCAGTGAAGCTCTCGATAGGGTCCAAATAAAATGCCACAAAGGCGATTTGCCTCAAAGGTGATGCAATACTCTTGCTCTTAATCTAGCCCACAAAGGTACTTACAGTTCATACATCATATCCCGTATATCCAAGCAGCGCCACTATACCTGTGTACCTGAAATAATTCCCACAAATATGGGTCAGTACACAGCCGTACTGGTGAGCGGGGTAACCCACTCGTCTAAGCCGACACTAAGTAAAATAGTGAATGCAAACAGTTATATGGTGATCTTTCTAGTTGAATCCTAGATTTATTTCATGGCATAGAGATGACATGTTAAGGAAAGCTGTAAAGCAGTTTAAGCATTCAAGCATTCAACTCAATCTAATAGACAAGCAATGAATAACCAACTCGAGGGATTCTAGCATGCAAACCGTCCTACTCAAGCCCAAGCAACACGATAATATATCGAACCATCATCCAAGCCTCAATATCCATCCTCAACCAAAACATACAATCCAATCTCGAAGTGCACACTCTTGCCGAGGCAAGGTGGCTGCGCCTACACGAAGCACAAACCAACCAAAGTAAAGCAAACCAACACTTATCTATATGAAGTCACTGACCAAGCCATAAAGGACATTAATCTGACTAATAAATAGGAAGTCCTACCCGATCCAGCAATGGGCAGCTACCCCCCCTCTGGTTCGTATAGAACTACCGGCATCGCGCCCAAGACGCGTTTCCCTTGTCTCCTCCATGGTCGAACGGTCCCGGTGCCCCGGAGCCAATGTCGTTCGAGGAGACCAAACCCTGTACAACACAGGTTGTCCGTGACATGCAGACACCAAGTAGGTATGACGAGAGGATCGAACATTCTCGCCCCACCAAGCGATCCTAGACTCGTTCAACCAAAATCCAACCAAAATATCCATAACCATTCCTCCAACTTATAGCCCAAGGCACCAAATCTTAAGTTATCCCATAGGCACTATGCCGCTTCTCAACACAATATTCCAAATGGGTAAAATACCTCACGCTCAAAATAATCCCATGGCACAATGCCCTAACAGTGGCATAATGCCCTCGCCGACACAGTTGTTCGGTTTTGAACCACAACTGCTCGCTTTGCAAGACAAAGCGCCCAAATGATACTCGTGCACGAATGTACGCTCGCTCGCCCGAATTCTCGATATTCCAACTAAGATGTATAATTCCAACTACTTCTCCAACTTCCCTAAATGTATAATCCAACTCTAGCTCCAACTATCCATACGCGCAAATTAATTCAAGCCACAATCCTATCCAAGCAAATGACGTACACTCTATGCACGCCTCAGTGTAGTGATTCCCAAGTTCCAGTCTAAGTGTTCAAGCCTTTACGTGTTTTCCATATTATTAGGCATGAAGGAGTAGAGAAGAAGGGAAAGAGCCCACTCATAATGTTTGATTCTGTTAAGCATCCTGTCTTGCCGATTCGGCCGATTCCTTGAACCAGTGGTCCGATGCAAAGTGCGATCTACTCAACTGGTATGACCGTGCGAGCAGGCCGTGCTCTCCAAATTATTCGACCGATCGGACTAAGGAAGACGACATTATCGCTCCAAATCCAGCTATCTTAGTACTGCTCTGAACGAACACCTGATTCCCATCGAACTCCGCTAGCCATCTGCACATGAAACCAACTAAATCAATACTTCTTCCCAAAATCCAACAAATCAAATGTAACCAGCTATTATTTTATTCAATCCGACTCAGCGTAACGTACCGTACGGTTGCGGGGCGTTACATAATATACCACTTAGAATCAGGTTCGTCCCCGAACCATACTAGTATCAATCCTTTACTAGCATGCCGCAATTCAATTCCATAACTCTGCTCTATGCAACTCACATACTCACGATCCTGACTCAGCATCTCACTTTGCTAAACGCTCGTACAAATTCCATATTCCCACATCCTCCTTGCAGCTCAATACGAATTCCTTGTATCGCTTAGTTTTGGATCGTACACATATTTAAGGCGTCCCTAAAATACATGCATTTTAGCCGAGCTTTGCGATAGCAAATTTGAACAAGTTACAAGGTTATCCTTATGTCCGAGGCATCCATTTGCTTTACTCCCAATTGAACCAATCTTGATTTCCATTCCAACATATTTGCTCAAGCACTATTCTCAAATATAATAATTTTCCACCGACTCAATCAGTTCGTGTTCCAACTCAATCCATCCAACTATTTTTGAATCTGCACTAGCTACATCTCCAAATATATCTCATGCACCGAACGATCATCTCAACTGATACTATCCTAACTAGGTGACTTATCCAAATATTAAACTTTGCTTAGATCAGCTCAGCCTAACACCTTTTCCTGCCATCTTAATACCTCACTGGGTGAATATCTATATGGAGGTTCATGTGATCCACGAAGATTTTGCCGCCACGCCAAAGGGATAGTGTCGCCACAATTTTAACGTGGACACACTCGCCACAATTTCTAGGTTGCGCATGAAATAGTTCTTCGTGCTACTTCCACTGCCTCGAAGCACAGGATATCACCTTTGCCTTCTGAACGAGCACGCTTCCCAGACTAAGTTTCGATGCATCTTGTAAATCTGAGGCACATCTGTCCCTTCTAGTATTCGCAAGGATTTGATCTGAATGAGTCGCTGCTTTAACTTCACAAGCTAGTTTTACAGTCGTCAATTCATATGAATGCTATTCCCTTCTGGGGCACGACGAGTCAGAGGCGATGCTATCTACAAAAATCTGCGCCTCTGAATCTCATCAGTTGACTAGGCCAATTTCCACCATCGCTTCGGTCTTCTGGCTGCTTCTTCAGCTGAAGGCTATCCCAAGGATCTCTCAAATCCAATACTCAGTCAATAAGCCAAATCTCCAACACACACTACTCACATCTGCCCTCAACGCATTCCCAAATGCGCCGACGTAAGGGTCCTTCTATGGGTCTACAATATTCATCTCTGATCTGGCGGTCAAGTCGCTAGGGTCAGCTGTCCCGAAGCTACGCTCGATAATTTTAAGTCATCATGATGGACAGTTACTATTAACCATGCTATATCTCCTCTGCAAATCTGAGCCATAATCAAACCATTCCATCCGAGTGAACTTTCGAATCTAAGAACTTTATGCACTACCTCTGCTGATATGTCAACCAAACATCGCTTAACCACCTAGAGTCTTGCTATCTATCCAAGCCACAATTCGAGAACTGTGCTCGTTGAAACCGTCTTCCATCAATTCGTTGTTCTGTCCTGAATCCATCAAATTTTCTGAACTGCCATGTTCGACTACTCGCACTACCAATTACAATGATTCTCGAAATTCAAAACTTGCTCAAATTCTTATTCGTTTGTCGCATTCCACAATACACGTCCAACTTACTCGAGCAGCACAGTGATTTGCTCAATTGTTGCTCCTATTTTTAGCTATCTTTAAAAGTTTGTCCGCCATAATCTTTTCCTTCAGTTGTTGCCTCAATCCATTCACGTCTTCCGGAGAATCCGTCTACCATCGTTGCACCATTTTGCCCAAATTCCACTTCCGCTAAACCTGAGTCGACTTATCGAGCAGCAATATCCAAAATCCTTCAAGTCCGTGTAAAACTATCGCATTGCCCCTCCAAACCAAGATCGTGTTTTATTATTCAATCAACGGCTCAAAAGTGTTACCCAAAATCGTAGTCCGTGCTCGCTATCATTCAATTAATCCATCGCTTCGCTCAAGCGTATCCCAACTGTTCGTTCCTTATGTTCAACTCTCTCTTCGCATCCAATGAATATTTTACAGAATCCCAAATCGTGCAAACGAACTCTGGTATTCAGCTTTCCATCTGATCGATCCTAACTTGTTTCTAATTCTTGGTCTGCCTAAATCCTTCAATTTTCAAACACTTTTTCCATCTATTTTATTCCGATCTCGTCCATCTCTCAAGTCCAACGATGCTTCTATTTGCACAAGTTTGTGCTCGATTGCTCAACTCAACAATCGCTTGCTCCATTTTTCATTCTTTCCAACTCAGCCGATGTGCACCAACCAACTTATATTCCTGTTATCCGAGTCCGTTGAGGCAATTCCCCTTAATGTCTAACCAAAATATTTTAATGCCTTGCTCACTATGTGGTATCCTATATACCATTTTGAATCAAGTCGCTACTCGTATTACGATTTCTTGTACTGATCCAAGATCCGTTCAAACCGTCCCTTATGTGTGATCCTGCCATCCCCAACTCAAGTCTGACATGAAACTCAACCAATGCCTGAATAATCCAACTATTTCCATCAATCTCGCGATGCAACTCTTGTCATATCCCGTTCTCAATACTTCTAACTATTCTTACCGTCTGATACTTTCGCTACACGAGCAACCCGTGCAACGATCGTCTTCCAAGTAGTCCAACCCAATACCCAACTGTTCCATATATTTATTGTACGAGCAACTCATGCAATACTATCCTGATATTCCCAAGCCAAACTCAAACCTGCTCAACCGATGTGCCACACGTGCAACTCGTGCAACGCTCTCTGTGATATACCCAGCCAAAATTTAAACTTTGTCCAACAATTTTGCTACACGAGCAACACGTGCAACGATCCATTCTCATCCGATGCTTCTACTCACAACATGACGCATAACCAATCTCGTATGCCAACCAACTGATCTACTGATGCAATCAGAAACTCCCTGAACGATAAGCCAAGCCAAGCCAATGACAGCTCTCAACTTGTTGCACAAATGCAACAATGCCACCCAACTTGCTACACAAATGCAACAACGCCTAACGATGCTAAGCAATCTAACAAAAACCAACAAAAGCAATGCAACCAAGAACAACATGCAGCCACAACCAGCAATATATACACTTATTGCATGAAGCATCCAATGAGGCACTGAGTAGAGCCAAGAGCTAAACGACACGCGAAAGCTATTTAGAGTTTGTGATGAAGCGAAGGACCAAGTCCGAGGAAATGAACCAAGCGCTCTGATACCAATATGTCATGCCCCAATCTCCCGCAAGCTCAATAGTCCCCGCTAAACGTGAATCACCACGTTGCAGCTCTCCCGTAGGATAACCGTTCTCATCGGGACATGATGCCGTACGAGCCTGGAGTTGCGCTCATACAAGGCGATGTTGTCAAACACCAAAGTCATTATCGATACGACCAAGTTGCAACGAAAGTCAAGTATTGTGTAACAAGCACACATCAGAGTATACGCAGCGAAGCTCTCGATAGGGTCCAAATAAAATACCACAAAGGCAATTTGCCTCAAAGGCGATGCAATACTCTTGCTCTTTCTCTAGCCCACAAAGGTACTTATAGTTCATACATCATATCCCATATATCCAAGCAGCGCCACTACACCTGCGTACCTGAAATAATACCCACAAACGTGGGTTAGTACACAGCCGTACTGGTGAGCGGGATAACCCACTCGTCTAAGCCGCCACTAAGTAAAATAATGAATGCAAACAGTTATATGGTGATCTTTCTAGTTGAATCCTAGATTCATTTCATGGCATAGAGATGACATATTAAGGAAAGCTGTAAAGCAGTTTAAGCATTCAAGCATTCAACTCAATCTAATAAACAAGCAATGAATAACCAACTCGAGGGATTCTAGCATGCAAACCATCCTACTCAAGCCCAAGCAACACGATAACATATTGAACCATCATCCAAACCTTAATATCCATCCTCAACCAAAACTTACAATCCAATCTCAAAGTGCACACTCTTGCCGAGGCAAGGTGGCCGCGCCTATACGAAGCACAAACCAACCAAAGTAAAGCAAACCAACACTTATCTATATGAAGTCACTGGCCAAGCCATAAAGGACATTGATCGGACTAATCAATAGGCAGTCCTACCCGATCCAGCAATGGGCAGCTACCCCCCCTCTGGTTCGTATCGAACTACCGGCACCGCGCCCAAGACGCGTTACCCTTGTCTCCTCCATGGCCGAACGGTCCCGGTGCCCCGGAACCAATCCCGTTCGAGGAGACCAAACCCTGTGCGACACAGGTTGTCCGTGACATGTAGACACCAAGTAGGTATTCTCACGCCCCGATCTCCCGCAGGCAAATCGGTCGTTCCCGCTAGTCGAGAATTACCGTGTCAGCGCTCCCGCGGAACGATCGCTTTGACACATCCGAGCGTGATGCCGCACGAGCGTGAGCCACGCCCGTGCAAGGCAATAGTTCATTGGCTGGCGGTAAGAGCTCTAAGCCACAGAATCACACAAATTGTCCGAGTGCAGCGGAGTCATAAACGCATAGGCAATTTGGTAACAAGTTCACTGAGTCGACAATATAGTGGAAGCATTGAATAACACAAGTTGAAGTAAAGTAACTTTTTATTGATATAAACAAGTATTACAGGCGGCGTATAGCCGAGATTACAAGTCGCTCAAGCCTCTCTCTCTCTGAAATAGTAAAAGCGTTCCAAGTGGCTATAATTATGGAATGATTGTATAGGCGATGATCAGGCGATGTTCTCAATATTATGTCTTGTATATGTGCTTCAGTTCTGGATGCAGCACTGCTTCGGAGTGATCTCCACGCCTTAGCATGCACGAAGGAGCATCCACACCAAACGAGGTTCTCCCGCACCCTGCATACAATCTGGTGGATTATCATTATATTGAATTCACTGGTGGAGAAGCTACTCACCCGCTCGACAAATCCAAACACGTAATAAAGGTTCCATGCACCAACTATTAAGTTGTCTTTCTAGTTGCCTTAGGATCAGTTTCTTAGAAATATTGAATAGCCTACTCGTGTGGCAATGTGCCGTACGACATGAGAGGAAATGCGGCGAGACTTACCAACTTACTATTTGTCCTTCCCTGTCCAAGGAAAATATTATAAATTCATGCACGGGAAAGTATAAACATTCAAGGGCATTCATAATGAAAACCAAGTTATAGCATATGCAACACGAGAGTCGTTGTACCAGGATCGTTCAGGTATTCAGTTATTTATTGATGCGATGCAATAAGTCGCACGCAGATAGCCGCTAAGCAAGGATGACTTATCTATATAAATATGAGTCGCTGGCATAGCCATGAAGGACACTAGTCAATGACGAGGATGGAATACAGCCAAGAACGTGAGGTGCTATAAACTATCCCATCCTAGGACAAGAACTATCAGCCTTAATCTGCGAAGGTGGCACAACGTTAGCGGAGACGCCATCCAGCTCGTACATGAAGGTTGCATGAGTTCTTTCCCAAACGTGAGACTATACGTGCATTCAGTCAATGACGAGGATGGAATGTAACCAAGAACGTGAGGTGCTATAAACCATCCCGTCTATGAACGTGAGACTGAACATTGAGTTCCATCCGGACCGGAATGGTCCCAGTGCCCCGGTGACCGTCCGTGGAACTATACCTCATTTTCGAGTTGTCCGTGACATGCACTTATTTGGTCTTTCCAAGTTTCATTATTTCGCTAAGCAGGCAACACGAGTACATGAGATACACGAGAACATTTGAACACGGATACTTGCAGGTTCATTCTTGCACGGAACGACTACTTGGTAGTCTTTCGGGGTTTGGATGAAACAAGGCAGCATACAAGCAAACAAGCATGCATTTATATAAACACAAACATTCACATTAGCTCAAACCTGAAGGTAAGCTGAGGAGTGAGATCGTAAGGGACTTCCCGAGCAACACGTTCTAGGGTAGCATGCGAGGGTCTGAACATATATATAAGTAATGTTTTATTTTCATGTTCTAGCATAAGCAATACAAGTTGGGATTATTCCCTTAGCTAGGTGCATTATATTCTTATTAGTATGCAGGGGGTGATTCACCTAGCGACTAGAATGTATCATTCTAGATTTTATGTGTGCTGGCTAAGCAAAGACAAGTTCACCGTAGCCACCCACCTTAGCGATGATTCACCTCGGTAGAGCGATACGTCAAGCGAGTCTCTGAAAGCCTAAGCCGGATTCCTGTAGGGACACATCTGGATATCCTTTGCCTTAAACGAGTATTCTCGCCTGAGCAAAGTGGGTCGAGACATGCACTTTTCACTGTTTGAAACGACAGTCCGCTTGAGTGGAACGGGATGTTACATCCTACCCAACTAAGAAAAAGTCTCGTCCTCGAGACTTACTGAGGACAGGCAGTACATTTCAATCAATTTTGATTTAACAATACAAGGCTGAGGCAAACCTATACAAGTCATTGCACTTGTTTATTTGGATATTCACTTGCACAAGCGTTCGAGATCGACATATCACTAGTCTGGATCGTACACGTATTCGTAGCGCTCCAAACACATGCACGCCAACCAACTTAGCGATAGCGGATTCTTAGCACTTGAGTTTCACATTTTCTGAAGTCTTGGATCGTGCACAAGTTCAAGGAGTCCCTCAAATATATGCATTCAACCAAACTTAGAGATAGTGAAATCGGACAAGCTACTGCGATAATCTTAAGGGTCTCGCTCAGGTTGGCACAAAGGCCACTTGCAGCACAATAACATACAAGCAATCATATCATTCAAAACGCATTTTAAAAGTATTTAGACCTATTGTTGGAATATCCCATCGAGGCATTGAGAGAGAGAGCGCACATAACCCATGAACGAGCTTTCAAAACTGAGATAATCGAAATAAAGTCCAAAGGCGTAGAAGTCATGCTCTGATACCACTATGTCACGCCCCGATCTCCAGCAGGCAAATCGGTCGTTCCCGCTAGGCGAGAATTACCGTGCCAGCGCTCCCGCGGAATGATTGCTTTGACCCATCCGGGCGTGATGCCGTACGAGCGTGAGCCACGCCCGTGCAAAGCCGTGGTTCATTGGCTGGCGGTAAGAGTTCTAAGCCACAGAGTCCCACATATTGTCCGAGTGCAGTAGAGTCATAAACGCATAGGCGATTTGGTAACAGGTTAACTGAGTCGACAATATAGCGGAAGCATTGAATAATACAAGTTGAATTAAAACAACTTTTTATTGATATAAACAAGTGTTACAAGCGGCATATAGCCTAGATTACAAGTCGCTCAAGCCTCTCTCTCTGAAACAGTAAAAGCGTGCCAAGTGGCTACAATTGTGAAATGATTATACAGGTGATGATCAGGCGAGGTTCTCAACATTATGTCTTGTATATGTGCTTCAGTTCCGGACACAACGCTGCTTCGGAGTAATCTCCATGCCTTAGCACGCACGAAGGAGCATCCGCACCGAACAAGGTTCTCCCACACCCTGCATACAATCTGGTGGATTATCAGTACATTGAATGCATTGGTGGGGAAGCTACTCGCCCGCTCGACAAATCCAAACACGTAGTAAAGGTTTCGTGCACCAACTATTAAGTTGTCTTTCTAGTTTCCTTAGGATAAGTTTCATGCAAATATTGAATAGCCTACTCATGTGGCAGTGCGCCGTGCGACATGAGAGAAAACGCGACGAGACTTACCAACTTACCATTTGTCCTTCCCTGTCCAAGGTAAACATTATAAATTCATGCACGGGCAAGTATAAACATGCAAGGGCATTCATAATGAAAACCAAGTTATAGCATTTGCAATACGAGAGTCATTGTACCAGGATCGTTCAGGTGTTCAGCTATTCATTGATGCGATATAATGACTCGCACGCAGATAGCCGCTAAGCAAGGATGACTTATCTATATGAACATGAGTCGCTGGCATAGCCATGAAGGATATTAGTCAATGACGAGGATGGAATACAGCCAAGAAAGTGAGGTGCTACAAACTATCCCGTCATAGGACAAGAACTATCAGCCTTAATCTGCGAAGGTGGCACAATATTAGCGGAGATGCCATCCAGCTTGTACATAAAGGTTGCATGAGTTCTTTCCCAAATGTGAGACTATACGTGCATTCAGTCAATGACGAGGATGGAATGTAACCAAGAACGTGAGGCGCTACAAACCATCCCGTCCATGAACGTGAGACTGAACATTGAGTTCCATCCGGACCGGAATGGTCCCAGTGCCCTGGTGACCGTCCGTAGAACTATACCTCGTTTTCAAGTTGTCCGCGACATGCACTTATTTGTGTAGTGCCCCGTTCTCCCGGTGCGGAGATCGCGGCTAAGAAACACAAGACGGTATCGTTCGATCGGGATAGATTGAATTAAGAACTCGTCCTCGTTATGGATTTGTTTCTTCGGAATCGATTCCCATATTCAGTGGACTGCGTCCCAAGGATCGACTTAGCGGCAGAGTCAGGAGGGACCTCTCCGCTGCTATCTTTTATTGCCTCGGTTTTCGATGTCGCTTGCTGCTTTCGTGCTTTGAGTTGGTTTTGGGATTTGCTTGTTTTCCTTGAACGATTTTGATGGTTTTCATTGTTTTTGTTCATTGAATTGCACTTCTATTCCGAGATTGGAAAGAGAGGAAGAAGTATTAATCGAGCTGTTCGTGTGCAGGTGAACGAGCAGTAGGCGGCTTGCGAACGGAGTCGTGAAGCACCTTTTTCTTTCTCCCTTCCAAAATTTAAGTGAGTGGCTACCAACCCGATTAGCTAGCCCTACTTCCAAGCTTCACTCCTTGCCCCGATCAAACGATACTAAGTAATAACTAAAAGAAACCAAGATAAAAGAGAATAGACTTGGTACTTATGCTTGTCAATGAAACTTGTGAACGGTTATATCTTTGCATGCTTGTTCATTCGGAAATGTTCATCAAATGCATAGATACAAGTTTAAACGTATATCCTGATGCATAAATATAACGTAGTTGCAATGTAAAATGAATCATGCAATACCGCTTGTCTTGTACTCACATAGCCTCCGGGCGAATGTTTGTTAACGTAGCCTCTAGGCGAATGCTTGTCAACGTAGCCTCCGGGTGAATGATTGTTAGTGTGCGATCACGGACAACTTGTGCACAAGGTATAGTTCTTGCGGGCGGCTGCTGGGGCACTGGCACCGTTCCAGCTCCGGACGGAACTAACGTTTAGTCTCACGTACTAGGACAGGGTGGTATGCGGCACCTAACGTTCTTGCACGTAGCAAACCATCTTCGTCACAGACTAGTGTCCATTATGGCAATCAAGCCAGTGATCATCGTGTATATTTAAACCTGTTACAAACTAACTTGTGTCTTCGTGGCAGGGAAGGCAAGGTAAGTATTGTGCAGGTAATTCAGACGGGCAGGTAAAATCCACCGAATGGTGGCACGTTTATTTCAGTAAATTATATATGCTGCTTACTTGTAAATGAACTAAGGCAAGATAGAAACCCACAAAATATGCATGCTTCACTAAACAACGTGTTGATTGGTATAGTCAGGCCAGCTCGCCTTCACCAGCATGTTTCGATATGCTGACCCTCGTTGAAACAGGTTCTCCGCACCAAGACGAACCGAGCGAGAAGCCGAAGTCGTCTACCCGATCCAGTCCAGCTGTTGGCGCATCTTCACCGCGCCCTTGAAGCCTTTTGAAGTCCGAAGCTGCAACTCTTCATACACAAATGCAGCTCCGTGGCAAAGCCGTCCTCCAGCCTGGAGGTCTTTATCGTTTTGAGTTTATAAAGGGATGTAATGTACAGGACTACTATCTCATTTTGAGTCATCTCTTTTGTAAGCCGTTCGGCATATTAGCTAACTCGTTCAAGAGTTTGTAATAGATGTTCATTATCAATAAAGAGAACTTTTCCATTTCAAATCTGTGTTTCAATTTATCTGCGTACTCTGAATATGTGCTTGCTATGCAAATCATTAAAGCCTTGTGCGGGCGCAACCCCAGGCCCGCACGGCGGTCACGATTCGGGGGACGCCTCAAGTGATTCTATGGAATTGGGTCGTGACAATTTGGTCTTTCCAAGTTTTATTATTTTGCCAAGCAGGCAACACGAGTACACGAGATACACGAGAACATTTGAACACGGATACTTGCAGGTTCATTCTTGCACGGAACGACTACTTGGTAGTCTTCCGGGGTTTGGATGAAACAAGGCAGCATACAAGCAGACAAGCATGCATTTATATAAATACAAACATTCACGTTAGCTCAGACCCGAAGGTAATCCGAGGAGTGAGATCATAAGGGACTTTTTGAGCAACACGTTCTAGGGTAGCATGCGAGGGTCTGAACATATATATAAGCAATGTTTCATTTTCATATTCTAGCATAAGCAATACAAGTTGGGATTATTCCCTTAGCTAGGTGCGTTATATTCTTATTAGCATGCAGGAGGTGATTCACCTAGCGACTAGCATGTATCATTCCAGATTTTATGTGTGCTGGCTAAGCAAAGACAAGTTCAGCGTAGCCACCCACCTAAGCGATGATTCACCTCGGTAGAGCGATACGTCAAGCGAGCCTCTGAAAGCCTAAGCCGAATTCCTGTAGTAACAAGTCTGGATATCCTTTGCCTTAAACGAGTATTCTCGCCTGAGCAAAGCGGGTCGGGACATGCACTTTTTGCCGTTTGAAATGACGGTCCACTTGAGTGGAACGGGGTGTTACAGGTATGACGAGAGGATCGAACATTCTCGTCCCACCAAGCGATCCTAGACTCGTTCAACCAAAATCCAACCAAAATATCCATAACCATTCCTCCAACATATAGCCTAAGGCACCAAATCTCAAGTTATCCCATAGGCACTATGCCGCTTCTCAACACAGTATTCCAAATGGGTGCAATACCCCACGCTGAAAATAATCCCGTGGCACAATGCCCTAACAGTGGCATAATGCCCTCGCCGACGCAGTTGTTCGATTTTGAACCACAACTACTCGCTTTGTAAGACAAAGTGCCCAACTGATACTCGTGTACGGATGCACGCTCGCTCGTCCAAATTCTCGATATTCCAACCAAGATGTATAATTCCAACTGCTTCTCCAACTGCCCCAAATATATAATCCAACTGTAGCTCCAACTATCCATATGCGCAAATCAATTCAAGCCACAATCCTATCCAAGCAAACGATGTACACTCTATACACGCCTCAGTATAGTGATTCCCAAGTTCCAGTCCAAGTGTTCAAGCCTTTACGTATTTTCTATATTATTAGGCATGAAGGAGTAGAGGAGAAGGAAAAGAGCCCACTCACAATGTTTGATTCTGTTAAGCATCTTGTCCTACCGATTCGGCCGATTCCTTGAACCCGTGGTCCGATGCAAAGTGCGATATACTCAACTGGTATGACCGTGCGAGCAGGCCGTGCTCTCCAAATCATCCGATCGATCGGACTAAGGAAGACGACATTATCGCTCCAAATCCAGCTATCTTAGTACTGCTCTGAACGAACACCTGATTCCCATCGAAGTCTGCTAGCCATCTGCACATGAAACCAACTAAATTAATACTTCTTCCCAAAATCCAACAAATAAAATGTAGCTAGCTATTATTTTATTCAATCCGACTCAGCGTAACGTACCGTGCGGTTGCGACGCGTTATAAATACTGACCCATATTTGTGGACAAATATCCAGGTACTGGACACGAGAGCTTGGCAAGCATTCTGAATCAATGTTAGCACAACCTTCCGAGGGATCATGCTCGTGATGCTTCCTTATCTTTCCTCTCCAGTGGGCATCTCCTCTTTTGCTAGATATTTTGTTATTTTGGTCCTATTAAAAGGATGTAATGTATGGGCGTTGTGGCTAATTTTGGGAATATAAAAAGAGTTGTAAGCCTTCTAAGGCATATTTTGTAACTCAGCCAAGCAAGAACTTTGTAATCCAAATCTTCAAGTAATTAATAAAAGAAAAGTATTTTGTATTTCTATCAATGTGTTCAACTTTGGTTCTCTGTATTTTAACTTTGTGCCTATATATTTATACTTTTGTCTAACTTGTGTCTTGTGCAGGTACGTTGCCTGGTGCAAGCGCAACTTAGGCTTGTACGGTATCGCACCCAAGCAAGGACGGTCGGTTCCGTAGGGACCAAGCAAGGATGATCGGCCCTTACGGGACCGGGGCACGACAGGTGGTATCAGAACATGGCTTTATGCCCTTGGCCTCTTGAAATATCGTTTTCAAAAATGATATAAATTTTCAAGCAGTTTCAAAAGTCCTGAATTTCGAAAATGGTTGTGAATCTATATAAGTAAATGGACGGTGTTAATGTCCCTAAGAGTATGAAAATCCAACGTCCCATGCAATAAGTCCATAATACGTTATGAGACTAATGCAAGATACTCTCTTTTGCAACAAGATGACCATAACAAGTAACCTAGGGACATCACACGCAGCAAGCGTGAGCGATAACCAAATCGATAGGCTGATCGCTATGTTTGAGAATAAAAATGATCGCCATGCTGCACATCAGGAACGGTTCGAAGCTCAGCAGCAACGGGCTGATGCTAGAGCCTTGGCACAACAACAACAGCTTGACTCTCTGACTCAGATAGTGACAACACTAGTAGCACACAGTGGTGCATCGGGAACCGCCGCGACACCTACGACTGCCCCGACCATGCCTCAGGGAGCAGGCTTAGCAGAAACTAACGAGCCTCGACGTGCGGCCAGGAAGTCTACCTTTAAAGGTACTGAGTTTCTGAAGTTGAACCCTCCGGAGTTTGAAGGCAGGACCGCGCCGGACAAGGTGATGGACTGGATCGCTAAGTTGGAAAGCTTATTTAAGTTTTCTTCGATACATGCGAACAAGAGGGTGGCGTGTGCAGACATGCAGCTAAGATTATGCGCACACGACTGGTGGTAAATTAAGAAAGTAGATCTCACCATGAAGCATCAGGATGGTAAGATCACTTGGGAAATGTTTAAGGAAGCATTCCTTGCACAATATCTTCCACTAGCTGTCAGACAGAGAAAAGAAGATGAGTTTACTTAACATAAGCAAGGGAGCCTGTCTGTCGAAGATTATGAGTCAGAATTCTCCAAACTTGCTATGTTCGCTAGCTCAATGATTCCAAATGAGGGGGCCCGTACACATTGGTTCATAAGAGGCTTAAACGATAACCTAAGAAAGGATGTTATGAACCGATAGTGTAAAACTTACATCCAAGCTTTCAAGGCAGTGGTACAAAATGAGCAGTTTATACCACAAAGTGCTCCAGAAAATGCACGGCTCCTCGAAATCCTTCTGCTAAAAGATACCACAATGGTGAGAAAAATATCGATACTGAGAAAAAGGCCAATGCAGGGGAGTACCGCAGGAAAGTGTGCAGCTTCCATGGCCGTCCGAGTCACACCAAAGAGTTTTGCCGTCACTTAAATAAGGGGTGCTTTAAATGTGGACAACTAGATCATATGATCCGTGATTGTCCGATCATTAAAGCCTTGGTAGAGAATCAGAATCAGAATCCTGTGTCACCACCAGCCCCAGCAATTGGGCAAAATAATCAGACGAGGAGAGCTATAGTGTATCAGCTGAATATTGAACGCAACTCTAGCGGACACAATATTGGTGAGTATGATTACTTTAACCTCTTGATGCTTTGATCTTCGCCCCCTTGATCTCTTAAGTTTCGTGGACGAAACTTCTTCTTAGTGGGGTAGTTTGTAATGTCCTGCTCTGAACGGTTACTTATGGAACACTTGTTACTTTGACTCGGTTGAGAATCGAGTCTCGGGAAAACCTTACCGTCAAATCAATACGGACGAAATGCAATAAAACCTTCCAAATGATGGAATGACTTCTATTAAAATAAGTCCAAGAGTTTTTGTTGGTTGCTTTGCTTCTTGGTTTTTGTGTTTTGTCTTGCTTTCGATGACTCGGTTTTCATGATTCGCTCTTCTCGCGTACGTGTTCTTTTCGAATCGTAAGGGAAAGAGATTGAAGTATGCTAACCAAGTATTGTTGCATTTTCAGGACGCATAACCAAAGAGTGAACGTTGCATAAGGCATCCCCATCCTCTCGTTCGATTTATTCGGTGAGTGGCTTAGGCCTTTCGATGAATTCTTTAGTCTGCACGCCTAACAAAAGAATCTCTAGTTCACTTATAAATGTTGCCTCACTAAAAAGATAAGTCAAAAGAAATGAACTACATGCTTGAAGTATTAGAATTATGCTTTTGCTATCAATTATGTTGCATATTCTTCGTTCCTATGCTGCACAACCTAATTTATGGCAAGTCCCTATGTTTCGAATGTGATATGTAGAATAAGAATAAGAAGATAGAAATTTGTGTGTTTGTTGCTCAGAATTGTGTATTGTAGTGTTATATCTGCTAGATATTTTATGTCATGCATTGGTCTCGGACAACTTATGCACAAGGTCTTGTCTCTCGAACGGTTCCTGGGGCACTAGGAATCGCTCAGTCCGGAAGAGATTTTTTTTTGCCTTGAGGATACGGCCCGTTGGGGGTCTAGTGGGGCGATATGTCTATTAGTGTTGTGCGGAGTCCATGATGTCATAGCTGCTAGTACTCGTGTGTGTTGGTGAAGAGCTGAACCTTGAGTCACAGCTTCCGACACATGTGCGTGCTAGTGAAGAGCTGAACCTTGGTCCCCGCTGCTAATCATGGGGCTACCCATGGACCATCACACAGTTAGGGTGCATGATAGGTTTACCTTCTTGCATACCTAACACCTGATGCATAGATTGATTCATAAGTTATTCATATGCAAATTATGGCTAATTTGTGTGTCTGCAGCAAGGATAACCGCTCGGCCATGGATAAGAATTATCATATGCATATGCTATCTATCGTCTATGTTTCCATGCATGAATTGTTAAAAAGAAATTAGACAACTAGAAAGATCACCTAATAATGCTAGCTTCATATGCTTACTTAGTGTGGATTTCTAAGGTGAGTTTGGCCACGGTCGATCACCAGTATATATGGTAGTACTGACCCACGTTTTTGGGCAAATATCCAGGTACTTGATGCGAGAGCTTGGTAAGCATTCTGAATCAGGGCTAGCACAACCTTCCGAGGGATCGTGCTCGTGCTGCTTCCTTAGTTTTCCTCTCCAGTGGGAATCTCCTCTTTTGCTAGATGTTTTATTATTTTGGTCCTACTAAAAGGATGTAATGTGTGGGCATTGTGGCTAATTTTTGGAATGTAAAAAACGTTGTAAGCCTTCTAAGGCATATTTTGTAACTCAGCCAAGCAAGCACTTTGTAATCCAAATCTTCAAGTATTCAATAAAAGAAAAGTACTTTGTGTCCCTATGAATGTGTTCAACTTTGGTTCTCTATATTTTAACTCTATGCCTATATATGTATATTTTTGTCTAAATTGTATCTTATGCAGGTACGTTGCTTTGTGCAAGCGCAACTTAGGCTTGTACGGCATCGCGCCCAAGCGAGGACGATCGGTTCCGTAGGGACCAAGCGAGGACGATCGGCCCTTACGGGACCGGGGCGCGATACTTCTTGCCATAATGGTAGTACTCGGAGTTCTCGTACTGACACTTTATCTTCATCTCATTCAGATGTGCTTGTTTCAAAGAGTCGTAAAAGGAGTAAACATAGGCGTCTGAGCAGTGGCTAAGACAAGAATAAAGGCAAGTCCACCACATCTTTTCTTTCAACACCCGCTTTTGGAGAAATTGAGACTAACCATGTCATCTAGAGCAGAAGCGATCATGGACACTCGTACGGTCTCCCACGAGTCTGGCAAAGTACGTACACATCAACCACAGTCCTTGAACTTTGTCGTCAAACTTTACTTCCATGGAGGATAACTAGTCAACCATGTCATGGAACTTACTCAGGTGGTTCGTAATGGACGTACCATTTTTAAACCACAAATCCATCATCGTTCGGATCAGGAACAACTTATTTATTCCGGTCTTCTTTGCATACAAATATTCCAACTTCTCCCAAAGTGTCCTTACATGCTCTATATTGGCAACGTGATTGTACACATTCTCATCAACGAACTGCCTTATATACTCACACACTTGTATATGCTCGAACTTTCAGTCCTCTTCGAATTTATCACTGAACTTCTCAGAAGATACAGCTTCTTGACAAATAACAAATCTTTCATCTTTCTCTGCCAATAGTGGTAATTGGGACCGTTTAGTTTTACCATGTGCATCGGCTTCACATCCATCTATTCTCCTTGGCTTTACTGTCAACCCAAAACCCAAAGCTCTGATACCACTCTGTTGGTATCAGCAGAACCAAAAGCTCTGATACTACTCTATTGGTATCAACAGAACTAAAAGCTCTGATACTACTCTATTGGTATCAGTAGAACCAAAAGCTCTGATACCACTCTATTGGAAACGAAATACGAAAACCGTTCCCCAAAACCAAGAACCTGCAAGAGAACCAAAGAAAAGCACAAGAAAACTAAATCGCCAAAATCACACAAAGCGAGATGTAGACATCGCAATTTTTACGTGAAAATTGCATATAAAAAAACCACGGAGTGATCAAACTCAAATCCTGAAAAGCCTCCACTAATGGAGTAAGAAAGTACATAGACTCCTTACAGACGTCTCACCGATTCAAAATCGGATCACCACAACTACTTGAACCAGAAAACTCGATTACAGACTCCAAAGAACAAGAGATGACAAGAAGAATTGTCCGAAACGATTTTTCCTCCTTCACAATAGCCTTAAATTCCCTTTCTCTCTCAAAATTTGTATAGTTGTTGTACGAATTAGGTTTAGAAAATACCTATATATAATCCACTCAATCCCAAAACCAATCTGGTCCATTAGATTTGATCCAACGTTGTAAAACACACACCAAAACTCGCACAGTCCCAACAAAATTGAATTTCGTCCGAACTCAGTTTTACTAGGCCAGCATAGTTTTGACCTCAGAGGACCGAACTCGGACCAAGTTCTCCCTGGGACCAAATCCGGTCCGAATTTTCCTAGGTCTGGACAGAACCTCCTGCTCCGATACTCCGAGTTTGTATGATACGCAAATGACACGCGTCGCACTCTCCGAACTTCTTCGACACACGGATGATGCTCGTCGCACTCCGAAATTTCTTCACATGGGTTGGAAATCCCATCCAACACCGACAAAATCACGTCTCTGTGGCACAATCATCCCTGTGACAGTCCGTCCCTGGTTGATCAGAGGAAGGGACAGAGCAACAAAGCTGGCGTCCATCTTCTGCAAATAAGCAGCAATGGAGTAAGTGGAGATGGGGTCCTAAAGCTCACGGTGGATGGATAGTGTGTTATAATTGGTGCATGTTAGTGGAGATGAGTGCAAGCAAGGTATCTTCATTATACATTCTCCACTCTAACCACCAGATATCTCTCTCTCGAGCTGTCACAATGATTGTCTGCACCATTGCTAGTGGTTATATAAGAAGAAGAATTCTTCTTTCCATGGGCAGGTACATATATACAATTGAGGGCGGCGCAAACATGGGGTTCTCCTTCTTCTTCTCATTGGGTAGTCAATGGTGGAGGAGCTATTTATTGTTTGCTGCTGCTATTGCATCGCTTCTGTTTGTGTTTGTACTAGGTCAAGGTGGCTCCTCTTCCGCCACCATGTTCGCAGACAGTAACATTAATGTGACCACTCAAGGCCAGCTCCACCAAGCAATGGCAGAGACACAAGTTGACAGTACTTACGATCAACACAATGGTGGGCGCAGTGGAGGTGTAGATGGTGGATGGGGATGGGGTGGTGGTGGTGGTGGTGGTGGTGGTGGTGGTGGTGGTGGAGGAGGAGGTGGTGGCAGTGGTGGTGGTGGTGGCGGGGGAGGTGGAAGTGGCGGAGGCGGCGGCGGAGGCGGCGGAAATGGCGGTGGCGGTGGCGGTGGAGGTGGCAGTGGCGGTGGTGGTGGTGGTGGCGGCAGTGGCGGCAAAGGGAACAATGGTGGTCATGGAAGTGGTAATGGCAATGGAGGTGGTGGCGGGAGTGGCAATGGCAAAGGGAACGGTGGTGGTCATGGAAGTGGTAATGGCAATGGAGGTGGTGGCGGGAGCGGCAATGGCAAAGGGAACGGTGGTGGCAATGGCAATGGCAATGGAGGTGGTGGCGGGAGCGGCAACGGCAAAGGAAATGGTAGTGGTGGCGGCAGTGGCAACGGCAAAGAAAATGGTAGTCATGGAAGTGGTAATGGCAACGGAGGAGGTGGTGGCGGCAGCAAAGGAAAAGGGAACAGTAGTGGCAAAGGAGGTAGCAGCAACGGAGGTGGCGGCGGTGGTAGTAGCGGCGGCGGCGGCGGCGGCGGCGGCAAACAAGGAAGCGGTGAGAAACGGAAAGTTGTTTGAGATTTGATACAAAGCATTGGAATTGGAAGAGCCTAATTGATTTAACTTGTGATATGTATGGTGAGAGCTTGTTTTCTATTTCTTGGTTTCTTGTTGAATCGTCTACTTCTGGCATCTGCATGCGATTGTTATAGTACTATAAAATCTATGCAAATTTAGTTCCCAGTTTGTTTCAGGCTCTGAACGAATATCCAATAGCTAGATTGATTGAGAACTATGCAATTTCAGTTCCAACTCCATGTCTTTGGTTGTCATACTACACTCAGTGAAGAAGAAATTCAATCTCTACTTTGGGCAGCTTGAATCCCTTATTACCGCACAATAGGAGAATTCAATTTACGATAACAATTAACAAAGTACAAATGCTAAATAAATATCACACCAGGACAAACATACAAATTTATCGCAATTCAGTCAATATCGACCTATGTCCACGTACAATCAAAGAATAGCTTTATTTAATCACAAGAAAAACCTTGCAATAGTTACACAAACAAGTATCATATTGTGAAACCATCCCTTTCCAAATCTCTAACGTGCTGTATCATTTTTCTCTCTTGATCCCCTTATGGCTTCTAAGAACAATCACTAGCAAAGAATCCATAAACGTTAACTAGGCCAAAATAGGGTTATAGGCTCTATTAACTTTTTCCAAATCAGGATTAAAATATTAACCACAAACTGCATACCGACGGCTTATTATTGTATTTCATTGATATGCTTAATGCAAAAAAATTCAACCTCAAAAGGTTCTAGAAAATTAGATGACTTACCAAAATATCAGCTATCACACCTAGTCCCAAAATACGTTGGACCAAAAAATGTGGCAATTGTCAACTACGTATTAAGTGGACTCCAATGTTAATTTGATACATATACGTTGTCCAATACTACAAGAAAAATACCTTGTTATGATAGCTAAAAAGAGTTGTAAACAGAGCTGGTTCTACTATGTTGGGAGCTTAGATGTGTGCCTAAGACCCCATAATTTAAGGGGTATCATATATTTATTTATTTATTTATTTGTGTGTACATGTGTCAAACATATTTATAGCGAAAAAGGAAATAAATTATCTTCTTAATTATTTAATAGACCTAAAGGCCCAATGATTTAAGGGAAACAACAATCATCTCATTTTCTTAATTATTTAATTGACATATGGCCCCATGATTCAAGAGAAAAAACAATCATCTCATTTCCTTAATTTGCCTAGTGTCTCCAAATGTCTTGAGATGACTCTAGTTATAAAATAAAATTTATAACATTTTTCAGTTGCACCTAAGTTTTATAAATATTAGTATTATAAATATTTAAAAAGTGTTATAAATGTGATGTATAATATAACAGAGTTTTCCCAAAACATTATAAACAACAATATTTAAAATAATTTATTATAATACTTTGACAACAAAAATGTTATAAAAACACAAAAAGTGTTATAGATGTAATTTAATTCAAAGACCAAAGTCTGGACGAAAACAGATTAAATTATCAGTTATCTCATAGAACAGTAATCGTGCACACTCATAAACTGAAACAAGTAAACATTGTATTTCATTCCCCTCCAAAATTCATAATTAGATAAGTGCCAAAGACGTACAACATTATCACAAAATTAATACCAAAGGAAAAAAAAAATGAAAAACTATACCATCACTCAAAACTGATGGTTCTTTCATATTTCTCCAAAACTAGACTCGATATTAACAACTTAATTATCCTTCTCTTTTTTCTTAACATGTACAAAGAAGCATCTGAGCGACTCTTCCTTCGTTGCAAGCTAGCTGGACAGAGGGACTGTTCAAAATATACAGTTCAGTAGTACTCTCCAGAAAGAAAAAAGCAAAATATAAGAAATTGAGTATATTAATTGGGTTTAGTGTCACGGTCCGCACCCGGTGTGAGGGTACGAGTATGTGGGTGCATCCAGCCTACGCGACAATATCGACGGTAGAACGTTGTCTAGGTCAACAATACTATATATTCATCTCACACAATATAATAATCAACTTGTCAATGCTATCTCAACTCCAAAAGGAGGACAAGATGATAATATAAGTCAATATCAATACTCAATTAAACAAGTCTAGGAGTAAAAATAACATATCTCAAAGTATAATATGTTGGAAACAAATCCAGTACTATAATGTTACGTAAAGATAACTAGTGATACCGGCTAGGCCTCACGGTAATTACTCCTGAACTATAGTGTCTAAGGCTGCAGCTACTCCCTCCTGCGGTCCGTAATGAGTCGGACATAAATCATCCAAATAATCTTCTGAAAAAATATATCCAGTCATGATGGAACGAGTACAACCCAATAGCAGTTCCAATTAATTGACAATGACTATAAAATAGTAAATAGTGAATGTATACCAAATGGAAAAGCAATATATTGATGTACTGATAAATAGTAAAGAGAGACGGGTAATGTAAGCAATGTGAAATAACTAGTGCATATATGAAATGGAAGAAAAAAGAATCCACGAGTATCAGGTGCAAGACAATGTAATCTATAAACTGAAGAAGAAGAAGATCTGCAACTATACTATGTGTTTTGAAATACTAGTTTAATATGTGATCGAGGCATTTCAATATTTATGCCAGTAGCCGATGTCTACAATGTTTGTCAATGTCTACGATGTTTGTCAATGTCTACGATGTTTGCCAATGTCTACAATATTGCCAATGTCTTGATCACATATCTAGCTAGCACTTCCTCCGCCCCGACTGGTACGATGGATCCAACCATGATACGTCACTAGCCAATGTATACAATGGTATGCGATGAGTCAAGGTGATATCTCATGACTGAAGATCCAATGCATGTACCAATCCGTGTACCATCATGTCAGGACTCAGATATAACATTTCTAAATACTTGAATTATAGTAATTATAAAATAATAGAAACTATCAGAGAATGTACTCGTCTGGTATCTGATAGTAGTATCAAACAGTATCTGTATCAGTGCCTCAAGGACCTAACTATGAATATCAAGTCAAGACAGTGTTTTGGAATTATAAACATGATATAATAGCTTGCAACTAGGTCTCTAAGCCTATACTAGGTCAAACTAAGTTATATTAGGTCAATACTCTAGGTAAAAATAGCTATACTAGTCAATAGGTATTAAGTATCATATATATCTACTCTTATTCTATAGTATCCTAGATATCTTATTAATACTTTATTATTAAAATTAATACCTTACCCTAACTAGAATATCTTACCTAAGGTCTAACTCAATACCTATAACTTGGTACTTACCTTATCACACCTACCCACATGGTACCTAGATGTGTGGAGATCTACTGATACAGTCAAGCATCAGGTTTCCTCCATGTGGTCACTAACCAACCCTGGTACTAGACTTGATACCCATGCCGTCAACACTGTAAGTATTGCTCTCACTACTAATACCCTCGTCCTTGTCGCAAGTAATGCCTGCACTCGAGCCAATTGTACTACTATAACATGAGTTCTCCTCCTCAAATTATGCATTCAGCATTTCCTAACCTTCTCCACTTGACTGAATACTCTAACCCCTCACTGCTCCTGAAGGCAGGCCTTCAACTGCCACCAAGAAATTCCTTTTTATTTACCCAAATGATACCCCATTACTTGGACACAGGGCCCCTTCACTAATGCACCTATACACGTACACACACTGATGTGTTAACTCATTAGTTGATACACAGAAATATAGACACTGAACCTTGGATACACCCTCGACTCTAGACATACTAGACACAATACTTACACTCTAATTCTAATACCTTATCTCATATCCCCCTAGTACCTATTACCTTGACTAGGTATCCATATCTTTGCAAGTACTTATTGTATAATTAATACCTTAGTGTCCTATAGTATAATTAATAACTTAGTGTCCTATACTTAAAGTTCCAACACTTACCTATAATTTCTCCAACCTACACTTGACATTCCATCACAGACACAATGATCACTCTTATAATCCTAGAACTCCCACACATGGACACATATGACACAATCCAATATTCAAGATGCTAACCTATTCATTATCCTTCCAACACATCCACATACACATAGACACTCTAAATCTGTACAGGGACACACCTCACCTCAAACAACTTGGACACTGCTTTCACAAGGCAATACTCTGGCCTTGCACAACCTGGACACCCTCACAAGCTTTTGTACTATTGTAACACATGTTTACATCTCTTCATTGCAACTTGCAACTTGTTGCACTTGCCAGTCCTCCATCCCACATCGGATGCAGCTCCCACATGAACACCAAAACCTGTACAACCCGATACTATTTCCAAAGTAAACACTATACTTCCCCAACTCTTGCTACACTGATAACCTACATACCCAGATTACCAAGGCATTACAATCACCCTCACTCAATGTAACTTACACATACACTCATCTGGCACTGAACACAGCTCCCCTTATCAACTGCTATAAGCAGGTTCCTCATCTCCACACTACTAGAATTCAAGCATCCTCCACACTACTGAACCCGAGCCTATTGATGCCTTACATTATGCAACAACTCTGAATGGAGCCTACACCACACACTCAAATCTCTGTAAACCTGAAACCTCATTTGCCTCACTGCAAAACTGAACCTAAACACTCTGGTGCCCTCACCTCTCTCATCCCCCTACTGCACATCTACACCCAGGCTTTCATTGCTTTGCCCGAGCCCTCACTACACTCATGCCCTCTCAAATTGAACACAACATTCACACCAACACACCTAGACACACACCCTGCCTGCACACAGACATCTCCTCCATAGGCCACCACTACACACTTCTTACTCGACTCCTACACACACACACTAAACAATCCTCCACATGCTAACACCCTCACACCAATACTAGTACCTATACAACACTATTGCCAATCCTCAAACACCTCATGAATAATACACCATACGCATCACACTAAGTGTCAAGGTATGGTTCTCACTCCTCATAATACCAAAATCCCCACTACATAGACACTAAATATACTACAAGCTTAAAACACAAACACCTAGAGTGCATCACTCTATGATACACTCCTAAAACTCCACACCATGATGCCATAACCCCACAATACCAAATATATATTTTATGATACATATAATAATTAATATAATTGAAACTAATGCTAATAACAGAAAATTAGCCTCTAGAAGCACAATACAAGGGAAAACACTAAATCTACACCCATGTATCATGAAGTATCGTGATACGGGCTCTCCGTATCCAATTGTGGACACTCAACTAGCCACACACAACTAAATTAGTATCAATCTAGCCTAATTGACTAAATGACAAACACTTGGTGCACCAATCTCGGATTTTTTCTAAATTTGGCACAAAACTCAATGTAACTTTTAATAAAAAAACCTATTATGACCTAAATCTTCTTCCTATAGGTAGTCCTCAGCCAAAGGGGGTTCCTATAGGTCTAATGTATCATATTAACCATAAAATTGATAAAAAAATGAAAATTTACCTATTGGGAGATTGATTTCCATTGTATCACACCAAAAGGACATAATGTAATAAATGAACACCTCCTTCTAGCTAGCTTTCTTTCAATGCTTATTCCATGCTATTCCAAGCTCCTATGCCTTCATAGAATAAAAATGAGTGGGATGAGATTTGGGAATGGATGGATTATAGTTTGCTTCCAATTTGGGGATGAATTAATTTGGAAAGCAAATGGAGGCTATTAATGAATAAAGAGACTTATATAGCCTCCTAATAGGGTTAGGGTTAGGAATAGGTAATAAGACTTAAAATTTTCTCTCAATGTCATGAATAAAATCTATTTCATTAAAGAAGGCATCTCTACAACTAGTGGAAATATTATATTCTTTAATCTAAAGGAATCACTAATTAATCTAACTAAACCATGACTAGTCCAATGTGCCCAAAGTGGTTTAATTGGTCTAGTTTAGGTTGCACCAACTCTAAGTTCAAACTACTAGCTAGCACACTCATGACAAAATAATTATATTCAAATTATTATAATATAATATTTATGAAATGACAAAAATACCCCTCTTTCGGAAATAGGTAGTTACATTCAGCCTCATTTTAAGGTATGTAGAAGTACAGTCTGGATGTCATGAAGCATCGATGGGAGTTACAGTGAAGACAACGGAAGATCGATAGCTGAGCCGCTGCTCAAACTGAGCCAAAACAGCAACGACGACATACCAGTGGTATATCGCAAATTAGGTATTTTGCTCCATTTTTGTGGTTTTAATGGTACACCAACGATATAACATAGTACACCAACGGTATAACGTGGTATACCGTATGTCAAGATTCAGTTCAAACAAGGGCCCGGGCAGCATTAATATAGACTATGTGATCAAATCTGGATGGCTAGTGTTGGGGCTATTTTAAGGTTTTTCTAAATAGTAAATTAGATTGCTTAACATATATATAGTGGTTGAGGGGGTTGCCAATAAGAAGCTCATACGGGAGATTCAAGTGTGCAAGTCCACAGAAATCTATGAGAATATTTGTGCTTTGCTCTTAAGGCTCGTCATTCGAGACAGTTGGAAGAGATCTGTTCAGAGAGTTATCTTCTTCATTCAAGGAGATCGGCACAGGGTTACATGAGTGATTTTATTGTATCTTCTGCTTTCTTCTTAAGTTTGGCGAGGGGTTAAAGTATCGGGCATAAGGTTCAACATATTTTGTATCAATCATATATCTTCTTAGAAATTATGTAGATTAGGAATTGTGCAAGTGATATAGTCTATTTGATCTATCTTGGCACTCGCATAGGACAGGAGTTTATTATCTTTAGGTGGTTCGACAATGTTTCAATGGTGCTCTATGGCCAACACTTGGTATCATAGTTCTCATATTTTTGAGAGGAAAGGTGCAACCATATCTATGGAGCAGATGAACACAAGTATAACTACCCTCACAGGGGAGAAGTGGACGATTTGGAGCCAAAGATAAAAGATATACTCTGGTGCAAAAATTTGCATGATCCTTTGGAGGGCGAAAGTGCCAAGCTATCAAATAAATCTACTAATGACTAAAAAAGGTAGGATCGGAAGACAGTTTGATTTATTCGCCAATGGATGGATGATTCAATTTTTTATTACGTGTCCATGGAGAGTTCGACAAAAGCATTATGGGAGAAGCTGCACTCGTTGTACGAACGGAAGACGGTTGTCAACAAGACATTTCTTATTCTCCAACTCGTCAACTCAAAGTACACGAAGGATGCCTCAGTAGCAAAACATCTGAACGAGGTTCAGTGCATCATCAATCAACTGTTGGCAATGAGGATGGTGATTGACGAGGGGCTTCAAGGCCTACTGCTTTTGAGTTCTCCACCAAAAACTTGGGAGACATTAGTGGTGTATGTGAGTAACTTCATGCCTGATGGAGTTGTCACGATGGACATAATCAAGAGCAGTTTTTTGAACAAGGAGATCCGTCATAAGCAGATAGAACCACCGTAAGATTCTGCTCTAGTTTCTTCTTACGGGAAAGGAAGACTCGTGTGGCTTAAGAGATGCTTACTAGTGATTAATATGGGTGAAGTCTTAATTTAAAGAATCACATGCTTCAATAAATCAATCATGGAAAAAAGTTTTAATCAATAATTTATTAAACAATAATTGAGTACATAAATAGATGTATATATAATCTCATCAAAGATATTTACAAATTATATTATACAAAACTAAAATATCATATATAGATTGGAATATGAAATAATTGTAAGTATCATCTTTTTAAACATGATTTCATAAATAAGATCAAGAAAGAGATAAAGAAGATACAATCAATATTCTTACTTAAGGGCATACACTTTTAATAATCAAAATGAATCATAGATTCTTCAGTAAGCAAGGATAAAATCATGAGGATAACTTAAAGAAATATAAAAAATAGTTTTATCAAATTAAACGCTAAAAGATATTTATGAAAACACAAGAATACAAATCTCTTTGCCACGAATTGAGATCAATCCAAGAGGATAAAATTATAGATCATTCTAGAGCATACAAATTATTATGACCATATGAAATAAGTGTATTCTCTATAATCGAAATATCTTAATAAAAATGCTCAAACCATTTTTGTGGACATAAGAAATTTGATGTATCAATTGTTTATGTGCAACAAAATTATTGGACAATAATAATCCAAATGAGCATATATCCAAAGAATGAGCAAAGAAAAAAATGATCTAAATCTAGAAAGCTAGTTGTATGAGATAGCTGAATCATTTTCAAAAAGCTTTCTTAGTGCAAAAAGAAAATGACTAGAAAATATGCACTAATGACTGGTAGATAAAAGAGTTATTTGTATTTATCCCCTCCCCATTTTTTTAATTAGGGTTACTCCCCCCCCCCCTACGCCCCAAAAAAAATGCCTAGCTTTAGAGGATTATGGGAGGGGGGGTAGTGCTAATTTTTTTAAAAATGGGGGGTAGTGGAAATATGATTATTAATTGGGGGGGGGGGGACAAATATAAATAACTCTACATAAAAAGCAAATCAAAACTACAATAACACGTGATTCATAATTAGAAAGTCATAATTAGTCATGAGAAAACATAATTTTAAATGTTACCTCTTTACATCCCAATATTAAAGATATATCAATTAAAGTTTCAAAAATAAAGCATCATCAAAGTATATATATATATATATATATATATATATATATATATATATATATATATATATATATATATATATATATATATATATATCGTCCACTTCTTAATGGTGCTTGGAGGCATGCCTCTAAGGGGGCTCAAACCACGCCTTACGCGCAGGGGTGTCCCGCCGTTCTCAACGGACTAAGGCCACTATATATATATATATATATATATATATATATATATATATATATATATATATATGCAAGTAATTTAGAAAAAAATGTATCCATAATAACAACCAAAAATCCAAGAAGATCTACTCAGGTAAAGGCTTTATGAAACTCATTGATTCATAGAAATATATACAAGTTGAGCAAAAGAATCAATAGCAAAAATATGAGGTAAGCACAAGTTATAAAGATACAAGTATATGTGAATACTCTACAAATCAATGTGGAACTTGAAATTGACTCATATGCCCATAAAATAATATTTATACATATATCAATATAAGAGGGATACATAAACAACACATAAACTAAGATTCAATCTCATTGTCATGTATCCTTATTGAAAATTGAGAATCCAACAAAAATACAAGCGCGAAGAAATATACTTTATTAGACAAAGCTATAATAGATTCACAATAAGATGATCAAAAAAGATATATGAGAATTAATAGTGAATATACGAGTCAAGAACAAACTTAAAAAAATAAAAGTATAAGAAAGTATACCTTTCAAGTTGTAAGAAATTTGTACTCGACACATATAATCATGAAAACTGATATGTTATAAATGGCGATGAAACCAAATAGGTGAAGAGCTAATATTTCAAAGAAATAAAGATGGGGAGCCAAAAAATACAAAAACAAAAAAGAACCTATGGACTAGAGTGGTATGCATGCTTAGTAGAGTATATTAAGAATTAAAGAGCATGCATAGATAAATTGTCACACAAAAATATAATAGTAAAATAAGACTTTTAGTGTGATCTAATCAATTCAGCTACTAGTCGTGCTTAATTATAAGAAATTATTGCAAGAAAATTTAAACTAAGCATGCTAGTATCATATGTCACGCCCCGATCTCCCGCAGACAAATCGGCCGTTCCCGCTAGGCGGGAATCACCCTCGCCAGCGCTCCCGCGGAATGATCGCTTGACCCATCCGGGCGTGATGCCGCACGAGCGTGAACCGCGCCCGTGCAAACCCGTGATTTATTGGCTGGCGATAAGAGTTCTAAGCCACAGAGTCGCACAGATTGTCCGAGTGCAGCGGAGTCATGAACGCATAGCGATTCGGTAACAAGTTCTCTGAGTTGACAATATAGCGGAAGCATTTAAAACACAAGTTGAAGTAAAGCAAGCTCTTTTATTGATATGAACATGTGTTACAGGCGGCGTATAGCCGAGATTACAAGTCGCTCAAGCCTCTCTCTCTGAAACAGTAAAAGCGTGCCAAGTGGCTACAACTGTAGAATGATTGTACAGGCGATGGTCAGGCGATGTTCACAACTTATGTCTTGTATAAGCGCTTCAGTCTCGGACGCACCGTTGCAAGGCTTCAGAGGGAACTCCTGGCCTTAGCACGCACGAAGGAGGCGTCCGCACCGCACGAGGTTCTCCCACACCCTGCATATCAAACTGGTGGATTATCAGTACATTGAATGCACTGGTGGGAAAGCTACTCGCCCGCTCGACAAATCCAAACACGTAATACAGGTTCCGTGCACAACTATTAAGTTGTCTTTCTAGTTGCCTTAGGATCAGTTTTAAGCAGATATTGAACAGTCTAATGTGTCGGGCAGTGCGCCGTGCGATGTTTGAGGAAACACGGCGAGACTTACCAACTTACCATCTCCTTCCCTGTCCAAGGCAAACATTGAGGCAAACATGTTAATTCACGCACGGACAAGTATAAGCATTCAGGAAGCAAGCATATGCAAACACGAGGGTCGTTTTAACAGGATCATTCAGGTGTTCAGTCGATGCGATGCAGTGACTCGCACGCGGATAGCCGCTAAGCGAGGATGACTTATCTATATGAACAGAAGTCGCTGGCATAGCCATAAAGGACCAGTTATAGTCTTGAACAAGGAAGGAAAGCAACAAAGATGCAGTGGTGGTTGCAGACCATCCTGTCCTGATGCAGTAGACTATCGTGCAGTTCGTTATAGTCTTGAACGAGGATGGTAAGCAACAAAGATGCAGTGGTGGTTGCAGACCATCCTGTCCAGATGCAGTAGACTATCGTGCAGTTCTATCCGGATCGGAACGGTCCCAGTGCCCCGGTGACCGCCCGTGGAACTATACCTCATTTTTGAGTTGTCCGCGACATGCAGGTCAGGGTCTCGGTCTGGTACAGGAACAAGTTCGATGCAGTATATGTATATATTGAACAAGTCCGGTATAGAACAAGTTCGATGCAGTATATATACAGAACTTGTTGAGGCAGGATTCAGTGATTCAGTAGGGCTTGCCAGGCCAGTTGATTCAGTAGTTTGCTCCGCGAGCTGTGATTCAGTGATTTATTCAGTCAGGGTACAAATTCCCTGGTTCGGGAATTGCCTTGGTGACCTAACGGTCCCGGATACTTGCAGGTTCGTTCAGGCACGGAACAACTACGTAGTAGTCTTTCGGGGTTTGCATGAAAACACGGTAACATTTAAGCAGACAAGCATGCGTTTCTAAGGAACATCAACAGGCATATTTGCTCGGACCCGAAGGTAAGCCGAGAGTTAAAACCGTTAAGGGACTTAGCATGCGAGTGTCTGAATATAAGTAGTATTTCAATTTTCATGTTCTAGCAAGCAATACAAGTTGGAATTATTCCCTTAGCTAGGTGCGTTAGATTTATTAGCATGCAGGGGGTGATTCACCTAGCGACTAGCATAAACATTCCAGATTTTATGTGTGCTGGCTAAGCAAAGACAAGTTCACCGTAGCCACCCACCTTAGCGATGATTCGCCTCGGTAGAGCGATACGTCTGAGCGAGCCTCTGAAAGTCCAAGCCAGATTCCTGTAGGGACAAGTCTGGATATCCTTTGCTTCTTGATCGAGGCAAAGCGGGTCGGAACAGTTGCACTATTGCCGATTGAGTCGGCAGTCCGCTTGAGCGGAACGGGGTGTTACATCCTACCCAACTTAGAAAAGTCTCGTCCTCGAGACTTACTAAGGACAAGCAGAGATCTAGGGTTGAGGCAATCCTAGACAAGTCGTTTGTACTTGTTCATTTGGATTTTCATTTGCACAAGCTTCGAAATCAGCATATCGCTTAGACTGGATCGTGCGCACTTTCGAAGGTACCCTCTAGCATGAACACGTCAACCAGCTCAGTGATAGCGAAGTCTTAGCACTCGAGTTTTACCTTTTCTTAAGTCTTGGATGGTGCACTAGTTCAAGGCGTCCCTCGAATAGATACATTCAACCAAACTTAGGGTTAGTGAAAATCGGACAAGCTACTAGCGATACTCTCAAGGGTTCGCACAGGTTGGCACAAAGGCCACTCACAGCATACAACCAGACAAGCAAGCATATCAATCAAAACGCATTTTGAAAGTATTTAGACTTATTGTTGGAACATCCCATCGAGGCATTGAGAGAGAGCGTGCACATAACCCACGAACGAGCTTTCGAAACAGAGATATCGAATTGAAGTCCAAAGGCGTAGAAGCCAGGCTCTGATACCAACCTGTCACGCCCCGATCTCCCGCAGGCAAATCGGCCATTCCTGCTATGCGGGAATCACCCTCGCCAGCGCTCCCGCGGAACGATCGCTTGACCCATCCGGGCGTGATGCCGCACGAGCGTGAACCGCGCACGTGTAAGGCCTTGATTCATTGGCTGGCGATAAGAGTTCTAAGCCACAGAGTTGCACAGATTGTCCGAGTGCAGCAGAGTCATGAACGCATAGCGATTCGGTAACAAGTTCTCTGAGTTGACAATATAGTAAAAGCATTTAAAACATAAGTTGAAGTAAAGCAAGCTCTTTTATTGATATGAACATGTGTTACAGGCGGCGTATAGCCAAGATTACAAGTCGCTCAAGCCTCTCTCTCTGAAACAGTAAAAGCGTGCCCAAGTGGCTACAACTGTGGAATGATTGTACAGGCGATGGTCAGGCGATGTTCACAACTTATGTCTTGTATAAGCGCTTCAGTCCCGGACGCACCGTTGCAAGGCTTCAGAGGGAACTCCTGGCCTTAGCACTCACGAAGGAGGCGTCCACACCGCACGAGGTTCTCCCGCACCCTGCATATCAAACTGGTGGATTATCAGTACATTGAATGCACTGGTGGGGAAGCTACTCTCCCGCTCGACAAATCCAAACACGTAATACAAGTTCCGTGCACAACTATTAAGTTGTCTTTCTAGTTGCCTTAGGATCAGTTTCATGCAGATATTGAACAGTCTAACGTGTCGGGCAGTTTGCCGTGCGATATTTGAGGAAACACGGCGAGACTTACCAACTTACCATCTCCTTCCCTGTCCAAGGCAAACATTGAGGCAAACATGTTAATTCATGCACGGACAAGTATAAGCATTCAGGAAGCAAGCATATGCAAACACGAGGGTCATTTTAACAGGATCGTTCAGGTGTTCAGTCGATGCGATGCAGTGACTCGCACGCGGATAGCCGCTAAGCGAGGATGACTTATCTATATGAACAGAAGTCGCTGGCATAGCCATAAAGGACCAGTTATAGTCTTGATCAAGGAAGGAAAGCAACAAAGATGTAGTGGTGGTTGCAGACCATCCTGTCCAGATGCAGTAGACTATCGTGCAGTTCGTTATAGTCTTGAACGAGGATGGTAAGCAACAAAGATGCAGTGGTGGTTGCAGACCATCCTGTCCAGATGCAGTAGACTATCGTGCAGTTCCATCCGGATCAAAACGGTCCCAGTGCCCCGGTGACCGCCCGTGGAACTATACCTCGTTTTCGAGTTGTCCGCGACATGCAGGTCAGGGTCTCGGTCTGGTACAGGAACAAGTTCGATGCAGTATATGTATATATTGAACAAGTCCGGAATGGAACAAGTTTGATGCAGTATATATACAGAACTTATTGAGGCAGGATTCAGTGATTCAGTAGGGCTTGCCAGGCCAGTTGATTCAGTAGTTTGCTCCGCGAGCTGTGATTCAGTGATTTATTCAGTCAGGGTGCAAATTCCCTGGTTCGGGAATTGCCTTGGTGACCTAACGGTCCCGGATACTTGCAGGTTCGTTCAGGCACGGAACGACTACGTAGTAGTCTTCCGGGGTTTGCATGAAAACACGGTAACATTTAAGCAGACAAGCATGCGTTTCTAAGGAACATCAACAGGCACGTTTGCTCGGACCCGAAGGTAAGCCGAGAGTTGAAACCGTTAAGGGACTTAGCATGCGAGTGTCTGAATATAAGCAGTATTTCAATTTCCATGTTCTAGCAAGCAATACAAGTTAGGATTATTCCCTTAGCTAGGTGCGTTGGATTTATTAGCATGCAGGGGGTGATTCACCTAGCGACTAGCATAAACATTCCAGATTTTATGTGTGCTGGCTAAGCAAAGATAAGTTTACCGTAGCCACCCACCTTAGCGATGATTCGCCTCGGTAGAGCGATACGTCTGAGCGAGCCTCTGAAAGTCCAAGTCGGATTCCTGTAGGGACAAGTCTGGATATCCTTTGCTTCTTGATCGAGGCAAAACGGGTCGGAACAGTTGCACTATTGCCGATTGAGTCGGCAGTCCGCATGAGCGGAACGGGGTGTTACATCATATCTCACATTGATTGAGATAATAGCATATAAAGTAATATCAATATGATCTAGTACCAAGAAATCAAAACATGCTAGACACTATAATTGTAACAATTTAGAAAGAATCGCTTAGCAAGTTACTAAAGTAAAGAATCGCTTAGCAAGTTACTAAAGTGGCTCTAGTGGCCACGCTTGTCTTGGTATTGCTTCCATTGTAGCATTACAACCACCAACATGCCCTACGGTGTTATGTCCCAATAAATGATGCTCCACCTACAATTCTAGACGAAGACTTTGGTATACAAATAATGTTTGATCCATATTTGTTAGCTTTGAAAACTCAAGTAACATTCACCCTAGCATTGGAAGTAAAAATCATACAAATAGTACATGGAAAAAAAAACTCAAATAACCAATACGGGAGCAATAGAAGAACTTAGTACTCATATGTACACATGTATCAAAATAAGCATGAGAATGATCATGTGGCATACTAAGCTGATGATTATCTCTAAAATGAGCATAGGAAGAATTTGTTCTAAGGTTATCTTGTTCTAACAACAAATCATCATGCATACTAATGAGAGGATTAAATTAAATATTTAAAATATTGTTCTTTTTTTCAAATATACTATATTTAGAGATAAATTCATTTTATTTTTCTAAAAAAATCAATAGAAGAATCATGCAAAGATATCAATTCATGTTTTTGTTTCTTGAATTCTTTTGGTGTTGAGGTGAGTAACTTAATTTTCATAATCAATGCTTCATTTAAACTCTTTAAAGAAATCCAAGAAGAGCTTTAAGGTTCAACTTTAGATAATGATTCATCATTCATTTTCTCAATAACTCATTTGTTTCTTTTAAATGAACAATCTTTTTTGAAAGTTCTTCATTTGTAGAATGAGAGTCTTCAAGCATCTCTAAGGATTTATCAACTATGTATTTCAACTTAGAGCATCTCTTGCATTTAGAAGAAACATGATTGCATATGCTACTAGAAATAGAATCATCTTTATATGAGGACGAATACGAAGACATAATAGATAAGGATCTACACTAAGGAAGTTAAGCCTAAAAATAGTCCTTGCTCTGATACCAATAGAAAGCACCCTGGAGGGGGTGAATAGGGTTTCATTAACAATTAAGCATAATTATGATTATTAATAGAAAATTTAAAACACACATAACCAAGCCAAGATGATGCACGAGAAATTGGGGCATGCGAAGATCATCTGGATGAAAGGCATTACTAAAAAGATGTAGCTTTGTTTGTACCGTTTGCTGATAGGGAGATTACTTATACGAGATCGGCTTGCAAGGTTTGGCATTCAAACTGAGAGCCATCTATGTGTTATGTGTGGACACCACGTCACCTGATGCCAAAGCCTCTTCCAAGGACAAGGTGAATGCTTGCCTATAACCCTATTATATTCCCTGCTGCTGCCTCTATTGGTAACATTGTTGTGGTCTCTGCTGGACATATTACTGGTGCCTATGTTGGTATATATGTGCCTGTATCGGCAATAGACGTTAAGCTAATGGCCTCTCTACTAATGTTGGCCCTCTGTGTTGAACTGACCCTGGTGTTGGCAATGCCGAAAACTACTGGACTAGCCCTCCTGGCCTCTGTATCAATGGGAAAGTATAAATCCTGTGGTCTGGACTACCACACTTTATGCACAACCCATTGGAAGCCCTACACATGTCCCTAGTGTTGCCTCCCTTGTCGTAGTGAGTACATCCCGTTGGTGCCCCATGCCGCTGTTGTTGCTACCTTGGCTGCTGATGTCGAGCCGATACCGTAACTACTAATGTTATTGGTCTTCGGGGTGTTGAATCATGGATACGAATGCCAGATGATGATGCTGACGTCCGGGGTACTGCTCCTCCTCCCCCACTATGGCCATAGGACCTCTTCTGAACCCTAGTCTTTGAAGCCAACCTCTGGACGGTAAGCTCATGTCTCCTAGCTGCTGTGAGCACGGCATCAAAGGTCTGGTAGTCGTGCCCCTCCACCAGTTGTAGGATCTCCAGGTGAACCCCTGCTGGAACCTCATCACCCTCTCCAGTTTCATAACTACCATTGTCGGAGCGAACCTACTCATCCTTTAAAACTCGATTGCGTATCCATCCAATATTCTACCGGCCTGCTTGAGACCGATAAATCTCTATTGAAACTCAAACTGTGCCATAACTCCAATGTAATTGGTCATGAACCTGGTCCTAAAGCTGTCCCAAGGGATAGGATGCCTCAAACCAACCTCTACAAAAGTCCACCAATCACGGGCAAAATCTTAAAGCTGCAATCAGACATAATTAACCTGCTCCTCAGCCGAAACCTTGGCCCCTGCTAGGATAGCCTCAATATCTTGGAGCCAAGCACATATTGTAATGGCATCTTCTGTGCCATCAAAAAACCTCGGGTTAAGTCGGCAAAATCTAATCGACGCCCACGATTTTTTTTTCCTCTCCTCTCTAGAGCCGTCTGCAACCCTTGATTCAACAATACATTATGCTCCTGCAGCTAGAATTATTGATGATATTGCACTACCATTTGACAATGTTAGGTAGACAACAGTCCTCGGATGATTTCTAATAGTGTCGGGGTATCAAGCGTTGTCGGTACTACTGGCACTACTATGGGAACTAGGATATCTGGTTTCTGCTTCTCAGCATCCTCTGCCACTGGCTCGACCACTAGTTTGACCCAAATCTGACTCTAAGCAAGTACTGTCGCCTGGTGATATAAAGTAGAACCCTATGTAGGACTGTGTATGGCAACTCTAGAGGGGGTGAATAGAGTTTATGTATGCAGCAGAATAAAATCACCTGTTAAAATATAATTCTATGGAATATAATGGTAATCAACTTCTAGCAGTTAGAATATATCTCATGTGTAAGTAATACTACTAGCAGTGTTATGAATATATGTAATAGAGTGAGAGAGAGCAAACGCAAACACCAAGATGTATACTGGTTTTCCTCTAAGGGGACTAGTCAAGTCCCGAGAACTCAAGCTCAGAGTTTTATCCACTATAATCACCAATAGTGAATCACAAGCTTTCATCCGAAGGCTTGCCACTTCTTTTACAACCATGAGGTTTGATCCAAAGTCTCACAACTTCACAGCTTGATAGAGAGAATAACTGATGGAACAAAGCTCTTTACAACTCTGAAGACTTCTAGACCGAGATCGCACTTGGCACTAGGAAGGCTAGGGAGTTGCTCTTGAGATAGAAAAGTTAAGGCTTTCAGGGTTTGCTCATAATAGGATAGAATACTTAAGAATGGTTGAGTGAGTAAGAATGAAGAATTCTAATCCTATTTATAGGATGTAGGAAAATAAAATTTGGCCAGAATTTGGATGTGGTTTAATTCAAATTTTCAACTGTTGGGCCAAGAAATCAGGAGCTATTGAACTGGTTGATTTTATACAAAAATGGTATCCGAGTTGGGTCCGAGTTTGACACGAGTTCAATATGAGTTCGATCTCTTAGTATGGTAGAATTTGTAAATAAATGTGGCCTGATTTGGTGGATAAGTTCTTTGGTTCATTTGAGTAGACTAGGTATCTGGGTATAGGTACTTGGGTTTTGCCAGTGCGACTCAGCTTACATCAGTCATAGACTCAAATAAATAAAAGATTATATTTGAATAGAAACCAATAGTTATTGCAAAGTCTGACTTTAGTACTGACGGAGTTGGTATGCTTTGCATCGAGTATCTGCTTCATCTATTACTTTATAATATGATATTTGATGATTATCAGAATCAGGTTGACTGTGACAACTTTGTGTCAATAATCTCTCCCATTATGATAATTGACAAACTATGCCAAAATACATATATGGTGAGTCGGATGTAGCCTTTGATGCAAATAGTTGAAATGTAGTTGAAGTTTCTTTGAACGTAGATCTTTCTGTTAAAAATTGGCTTTTTAGAAAAAGCTCCCCCGTAAGTAGATCTTTCCTTTGAACGGGAGCATTTGAATTACCTGTAACTTGATATTTCTTTATAGCAAAATTAGATGCAGATATATCAACAAAATATATCACAGTTATATGTTTATCAATCATACATCAACTATAATCAAAATATTTTATCATCACTCACATTTTGTCATTTTTCCCCCTTTGTCATTATATCATAGTGGAAAATAAAACTCTCCCGTAACGAGTGATTATGACAAATTGGAAAAAGACAAATTAACTAGAACATGCATTGTTTTAATCAGAATAAGTAATAAGATTAGCAAATATTTAGATGCGAATAACTAAAATAGCATAAAATTTTTAAGAACATTTTTCAGCAAATATTTCTAGTATACTGAAATAGAAAAACCAATACATCCACATAGCCATAAGAAATTATGACAAACCATCATTAGCAGCATCAGCAGGCGGGTGATCATCAAAGTATGCTCCGGTAGGGTCAAAGTACTGCTGGACAAATAGATCATCGATCCTGTAGCCTGAGCGGGAAGGATCATGAGCCACTGGGTGAGGTGCAGTAGGATGATGGGCTAGGTGATAATAAAGATCTGCTAGGGAGTTGGCTAAAGAGTAGCCTGAATAGTGGTACGATAAGACTGGTCATGAAGCTAAGTGTTAATCATAGTGTTCTGCTCCTAGTGTTGAGTAGTTATCATCTCGTTTTGCAACCTGAATTGCTCGCGAAACATTTCTTAGATCAGGTCCAAGGTAGCAGGCTGTACAGAGGATAATAAAGTAGGAGTAGGAGCAGCTAGGACTGGATCAGCTGGTGCATCAAAATCAGATCTGGATGAGTCGTCATCACTGGAACGAGAGAAATAGGCTGAATCCTGCGGGCTTTGGTCAGATAAGCTGGCTCAGATAGATAAGTGGGTTCTTCCATAGGAATATGGAAGTGCTCAAAGATGAGTGTTAGATACATGGCATAAGGAAGTTAACGTTTGTGTTTACAACAGTCAATCATCTGCCGAATCATAGTCTTGGGAAGGCTAAAGGGAGTAGATTTATAGAAGTAATATAAAACAGACATCTCCCTATAGGTCACATCATCTTTGGAGGTTTGCATTGGAATGATATCAGAGTATATGACACGGTAAAGTTTGTAAAAGTATTGGTTAAAATAACAAGAACGAAACTTTCCATTAGGACAAGGATAAAGGGGGCAAAGTATGTCCCTGAAAGAATCAAGAGTGATATCATCTATGAGATTGAGTTTGTCGATCTCAACTAGGGAATCTCCCTCGTTAGAGATTTCAAGAATTTTACCCAAAGTTGTATCGTCAAATTCAATGTCGATCCCACCCACTCTCGAAGAAATAGACCATTGATCATGAGATAGATTACAATAAAATATGTGAATGGCATTCAAATATATGGGTTTTCTAGTTTTGACTAGATGATGAAGATGGAATTCTACAAGTTTAGGTTTTTGGGCATGAAAAGTAGTAAAATTAATAGGATTGCCCTTGCAAATATTTTTTACATAAATTATTGAACCATAGATTTGAGGCATCAATAGAAGTAAAAATAAAGTCATCATATTCTCCTGTGTTTGGAATATTATGAAAGAATAAGGAATAGAGAGCATCATCACTAGAGGGTTGAGAAGCGGAAGCTTCATTTGCTTTTCTCTTCTTTTTCCTAAATTTTGGAGCCATGAATTAGGGTTTGAGAATGTGAAGATTGTACCTTAAAAAGATTGAAGGGGATGAAGGAGAATCTCACCAAGAGCCTTAGATCACAAGTTGAGAGAGAAAAAGCCTTTGTGGAAGGAGATCACAAAACTAGAGTTTTGGAGGAAAGGGTTTATTATCGGTTTGGAGAAGAAGGGTTTGGGGGGATAAAGTAATAAGATCAAATCTGAGACTGCTGCTTTATATAAAAGCATTCAAACCAAATTCGGACCGAGTTTGGACCGAACTCTGTCCGAGTTCTGATAGCTCAGGATTTTGAAAAAATATGTTTTTGTAGTAAGCTATATTAGTTATATTGAAAATATATATGTGATCTTATAATAAAAATATTAGGTCTATAAATATGACAGGCAATTATCAGCCATTGCTTTTAGACAAGTTATTTTATAGAATTTATATAGCGTCAATTACAGAATGAATGATAATTGTACTTAGGAAACGTTTATAAATAGCTCTTTGTATATCATTACTCAGTGAGGCATTTTTGTTATTATTAATTAGCTGTAGAGGCCGGTTCCCAGCTAGCGGTGGTCCTAAGACACTTAAGTACGCGGTCGCTTAAGGCTGTTTACACCTTGTTGACAGAAGGACCCTTTAGGCTTTTTAACAATAAGTTTTATACCTTTAGAGCATAATATTAAAGAATTATTTAACAAGAGTTTCTTCATACACAGTTTTAAGAATAATTATACTACTATAGATAAGAAATTTGTGTTAGCATAATGACTTAATAGTCATGTTTCTTTGTTAGTGCAATTGCTATGAGAGTATCCTTTTAGCTTTTTGCAATCACCAACTTTCTCTTTTACCATTACGTCTTACAGCAAATTGTTCCACCTATATGATTAGAACATGACTTTGGTATCCAGGATTTAGATCCATATTTGTTAGTTTTAGGAATCCACTTATACATATTCATATCAACCAATTTTCTAGTCTTATACTGATGTGTAATGTGTCCATTTAAACCACAATAATGACATATAGCATATGCATTTATGTTGGGTATAGAAGGATGAGTATGTGAAGTAGTGTGACATATCTTGCATGGATATTTGTAATAGAATGCATGATTGTGTGAAGTATGTTGTGTTCTACATACATGATAGTGTGAAGCATTTGGTTTGCTTACTAGTGTCTTGTTGTGAGTGCTCTTTTGTTTAGCCATGTATCTCGTGTTAGACTGAATAGTAGGTTGTACAATCTGCTTTTCCAATCTAATCTTTAACTTTTTAGAGGTGGCATATAAATTATCATATTTGGTAGTAAGAGTATTTATCTTAAGTGAGGCATTAAAGTACTTCTCATTTTCCTGTTTTAGGTCCTCCTTAAGTTTAGCATTTTCTTGATTGCTTTCATCAAAGCAGTCAAGAGCTTCTTGTAAGCTAAGCTTAAGTTTGGATATTTTAATTGATTCATCAGAGGAGGAGTTTTCTCTAGCTTCCTTAACTAAGCAAATAAGCTGATCATTTTTAAGCTGATAAGATTTGATATCTTTTTGAGCTTTCTTATAGTTATTTCTAAGCATATTATAGTCTTTAAACAAAATTATTAAAAGCATCAGACAATTCATCATACGAAATAAATTTTGCTAAAGAGTCATTATTTACCTCGCTTACCATTAAGCACAAGTTTGTCGTATGTTGAAGGTTTTTGTCATTCTCGTACTGGATGATTACATTAATTGCTAGACTTTCACTTGGGCATAAGTTTGTAACATCTTCTTCCTTGTTGTCATCATTGTTGTATTGAATGTCTGCATCTTTCTTTGTACATGTAGCTTCTTCATTTTGATACAAACTTGCAATATCATGAGGTTCTTCTTCATCTTCTTCGTTGTCTCCATAGGTTGCTTCCAGCATTTTCCATATCTCATATGATATTTTTCACTTAGAGATAAGTTTGAATTCGTCTTCTCCTAGAGTATAATAGAGCATGTACATTACCTTTGCATCATTGCTTGTTGCTTTCTTTTCATCTTCGGTATATTCATTATCTGCTTTGTCAACTCTTTTATAACCATTAGTAACATAAGTCCATAAGGTAAAACCAAGATATTTTAGAAAAGCACTCATATGTATTTTTTAAAATAAATAGTTAGTGTTGTTAAAAATAGGTGGCTTATCAAGGAGTTGACTTTCACCATTGATGGAAAATAGTGATTTGTTGTTGCCATATGTTATGCTCTTTGGATGTTAATCTGGTAATCAAGAGAAGTTGCTTTGATTATGAGCAATAGTTTCTATATAAAGAGTACCAGTTATGATACCAATTATAGAAGAAAATGGGATCAGAAACTAAATAAGAGACAACTTGCTTTGATACCAATTGAGGAGCAAATGGTATCAATAAATCTCTATAAAGAGAGAACATGCTCTGATACCAATTGTAGGAGCAAATAGTATCAGTAAAAGTTCCAATATAAAGATTACCTGCTCTGATACCAATTGTAGGACTGTGTATGGCAACTCTAGATGGGGGTGAATAGAGTTTATGTATGCAACGGAATAAAATTACCTATTAAAATATAATTCTATGGCATGCAATGGCGATCAACTACTAGCAGTTAGAATATATCTCATGTGTAAGTAATACTATTAGAATTGTTATAAATATATGTAATAGAGTGAGAGAGAGAAAACGCAAACACCAAGATGTATACTGGTTTCTCTCTGAGAGGACTAGTCCAGTCCCGAGAACTCAAGCTCGAAGTTTTATCCACTATAATCACCAATAGTGAATCACAAGCTTTCATCCGAAGGCTTGCCACTTTTTTTATAACCACGAGGTTTGATCCAAAGTCTCGCAACTTCACAGCTTGATAGAGAGAGTAACTGATGGAACAAAACTCTTTATAACTCTGAAGACTTCTAGACCGAGATCCCACTTGGCACTAGGAAGGCTAGGGAGTTACTCTTTGAGATAGAAAAGTTAAGCCTTTTGGGGTTTGCTCACAAAAGGATAGAATAATTAAGAATGGTTGAGTGAGTAAGAATAAAGAATTCTAATCCTATTTATAGGGTATAGGCAAACATAATTCGGCCAGACTTCGGATGGGGTTTAATTTAAATTTCCAACCGTTGGGCCAAGAAATCAGGAGCTATTAAACTGGTTAATTTTATACCAAAAGGGTTACCGAGTTCGGCACGAGTTCGGCCCGAGTTCGATCTCTTAGTATAGTAGACTTTGTAAATGAATGTGACCTGATTTGGTGGATAGGTTCTATGGTTCATTTGAGTGGACTAGGTATCTGGGTATAGGTACTTGGGTTTTGCCAGTGTGACTCATCTTACATCAGTCCTAGACTCAAATAAATAAAAGATTATATTTGAATATTAACCAATAGCTATTGCAGAGTCTGACTTTAGTACTGTCGGAGTTGATATGCTTTGCATCGAGTATCGGCTTCATCTGTTATTTTAGATATGATGTTTGACGATTATCAGAATTAGGTTGACTGTGACCACTTTGTGTCAACACCCTGCTCTGCTGGTTGCCCTGCCAAACCTGCTGCCCCAACAACCGAGGATAAGGTGTTGAAGCATGGAAAAAACTATACCATGCGCCCAATGCAACCACAAGCCATGCGCAGTCAAGGGCCGAATACCAAATCCAAGTACCCCTTTAGAATAATGTGTCAACCCATCAAGTTTCTAAGTAATATAAATTATTTCTATGTCAAATATATACTATATCTATTCCAAGGAAGTTGCAGGAAGCATTGGCAAACACTAAATGGACCTAGGCTATGAGTGAAGAGATGAGAGCACTGAAAAAGAATCATACTTAGGATGTGGTTCCATTGCCAAAAGAAAAACGAATTGTTGGGTGATGATGGATTTGGACTATCAAACACAAAGCTGATGGGTCGTTGGAGAGGTATAAGGCCAGACTTGTTATAAAAGGGTATACGCAAAAATTTAAGGTGGATTACAACAAAAATTTTGCTCCCATGGCAAAAATAAACACTGTGCGTGTACTGCTCTCCGTAGTTGTTAATCAAAGTTGGCCATTACTACAATATGATATGAAGAATACTTTCCTCCACGGTGAACTATAAGAAGATGTATATATGGATCCACCACTAGGCTTTGCCGAGAAGGCTGGAATGGTATGCAAACTAAAAATTGCTTTTCATGGGTTAAAATAATCTCCACGAGCTTGGTTTGGGAGATTTGAATCAACAATGAAGAAGTTTGGATATTGACAAAGTAACTAAGATCATACATTATTTCTAAAGCACAGAAAAGACAAGGTAATTGTTCTTCTTATTTATGTGGATAATATAATTATGACAGGAAGTGATGATGTTGAGATTGATAAATTGAAGACATATTTATTAAGAGAATTCGAGATGAAGGAGATCGAAGAGTTGAAGTATTTTCTTGGCATAGAAGTAATTCAATCCAACCAAGGTAATTTCTTGTCACAAAGAAAATACATACTAGATTTGCTTGCTGACACCAGAATACTGGATTGCAAACCAGCCGAGACACCAATGGAACAAAATTATAAGTTACATGAAGATCCAAGCATTCCTTCCACCAATCAAGAAAAGTATCAACGTCTAGTATGAAGGTTAATCTACTTATCTCATACTAGACCTGATATAGCCTATGATGTTAGTGTTGTTAGCCAATTTATGCATGCTCCTACCAAGAAACATATGACTGCTGTGAATCGGATCCTATGTTACTTGAACAATGCCCCAGGAAAGGGTATTATGTTTGCCAAAAGGAACCACTTAGACATTGAGGTGTATAATGATGCTGACTATGCAGGGGACAATGCCAACAGGAGATTTACTTAATGTTATTTTACTTTCATTGGTGGTAATCTTGTTACATGGAGGAGTAAGAAACAGAAGGTTATATCACAATCGAGTGTTGAAGCTGAGTATAGAGCAATGGCTCAAGGCATATATGAATTACTCTGGCCGAAATATATAATAACTGTCTTGGCGTACAAGCCTAAGTGTGCTATGTCATTGTATTATGACAATAAAGCTATAATTGACATAGCCCACAATCCGGTGCAACATGATCGCACCAAACATGTGAAAGTAGATAGAAATTTTAAAGAGAAGTTGGATGCTCAGATTGTTGAAATACCATTTGTCAAATCTGCTGAACAACTGGCAGATGTTCTGACCAAGGCAATTTTGAGTCACCGCTTCCTCCAACTCACTTATCAAGCTGGGTATGAAAGATATGTACTCCCCAACTTGAGGGGGAGTGATGGCGTGAGCTACAGAATAATAAACATAATTTGTTGATAGAGATAATGGTGGTTGTCAATAGATAAATATAAAAAGAAGTTATAACTATTTAGAATATAATTATAGGAGATTTGATTATTGATATTAGCTTAATCAGTTTAAATGTGATTAGATCAATAATCGTGTAAATTGAAGACATATTTAACAAGAAAATTTGAAATAAAGGAGCTCGAAGAGTTGAAGTATTTTCTTGGCATAGAAGTAATTCGATCCAACTAAGGTATTTTCTTGTCACAAATAAAAAATGTACTAGATATGCATTTTAACATTTGAACCAATCCTAAGGGATGGATGTCCCGCCATGGCATTACACTAGCAGTTATGGTCGGTTATGGTTAATCGATTAAGTTAAGTTTTTAATTATAGTTAATCGATTAAGATAAGTATTATGAAATCACTAATGATCATGCAATTACTATAGTATTTATACTTAAACTTGGCATAGTCCTAATGCATATTAATAATATTATACTTGCTACAAATTGTATTGCTTTATTCGGCTAACATGTATTTGCAAAAAAAAATAAGCAAGATCAATATTGGACATATGCAATGAAGAAATCATGATGGACCAAAGATACTCCTAGCACAAAGATTTCTGCAAACTTCACATGATATGATCTTTGGGGCCATGCACTCGGAGGTTCCTGTCACGACCCGCACCCGAAATTTGGGCATGAGTCGTGGGTACGTCCAGCCTACGCCGCAGCATCGGCGGTAGAACGCTGTCTAGGTCACAACATAGTATATCCTGTCAATAGTCTCAACTCCGTACGGAGGACAATGATAAAATAAACCACAGTTCTATAATATACTCAATCACAGCTATAAGAATAATGGCACGATGAGAATTGAAAAGAGTTCTAATAAAACCATCCACAATAAGTCCAACTCAAAACCTGGGTCTAAATGACCTCACAAAGTCATAAAAAAAAATAAATACATCTCAGTCTCAGTCTCAGTCTAAAGCAATAAATGCAGAAAAATAATCTAAGCATGGGCAGGCAAGTTCTCCTCTAGGATAGGCACCTCCTCTGGGATTTCTGGAGTAAAATCCTCCTCTATTCCTGGACCGTAATGAGTAGGGCAAAAGTTCTCCAGGTTCTCTGAAAATGTTGTTATCCAGTCAGGATTGGAGCGAAGCACAAGCACTAACAGCAGTTTCATTAAATTGACAAAATCTATAAACAGTGTAAGAGATACAAGATGGAAATAAAAGCTGAACATGTGAAGTACTGGAGAAATAAAATAGACAATAAAGCATCTAGCAATGAGCAATAAATAGTGAATGCTAGAACAGGTAAATCTGAATAGAGAGATAAAACATCTAGCTAAGTGTTTGAAATATTAGTTTATCATGTGATCGGCTTGGGACTGGATCAGGCTGATTACATATGATTAGCTATGATTCTTTTAGGTCAGGCTAACCGCATGGTTAGCTATGGTGCATATAGTGGTCAGGCTAATCATATATAACAGCTATGGAGCATATAAGTGGTCAGGCCGCACCCGACGTGAGAAGTGGGGTGAGCTATGGTGCATATAAATGTTTGGATATGATCACATAATCTACTAATAGTTCCCCATCCCCCAGCTAGCACGATGGATTCCAACCACGACTCCTCGTGATGGGGATCTAGGGTGCTAACCCGTGTATCCAGAGTGTCGGAATCAAGTATGTAATACACTACAATTTATAGAAGTAATCAACAATGAAAACTGTCAGAGAATGTACTCGCCTGTGGTCCTGAGAAAGGTGTGAGGATCGAGGTCCAAAAATGGAATCACAATGACCTATTTATGGAAATTCAATGTTAATTAATGAATTAAAAGAATAACATGCTTAACAATTTAAAAATGAGGTTTCTAGGTCATGTCTAAGGTTTACTGGTCAATACTAGGTCCAACTGAGTCAATTGGTCTAATTTTGCTACTAACTAGCTATTCTAGGTATTTACCTAAGTTTCTAAGTCCATACTAGCTTATTACTACTAATACTAGATACTAGATACTAGATACTATATATATAAAACTCATTTTAATTAGTACAAAGTTAATACCTTAAATATATAGCATACTTTAACTAGATGCTCATAATACTCAACATTTACTTAGCTAAACCCCATATTAAACTCCAACTTAAACTTCCCCTTTAACTTTATCCTAGTCTCATTCGTTGCATTCACTCAAGATATTACATCTTGATACTATCACAGGATACACACATAAATACTCCACTATTCTATGTATACCTAGGTGTATAACTAACAACTAGCCACATAAATCCTTCACTGAGTTTTGGGATACTCACACAAAACACAGTCCTCACAAATCACTCACAGGTTTCAGGATACTGCTACCTACAGATTTCTGCACTGAATTTCTAATCCCTATCTACTGATACCTATTAACACATCTACACAGCAACACAGTTTTCCTCACAGTGGCACTCTATATGCAACATAGTCATACATAATCCAACACAGGGACACACCCAACCTAGACATACTGATACATACCCCCTACTCCAATACCTACACACACACAACTCAGAACTCCTCACTCAGAGTTACACACAGACACATGTTCATGAAAGTATCACTGTTCTCTCTTTCCCTTCTCTCAGAATTCACACAGCCATACACACTCTAAACCCTCACACCCCTACATACAATAACACCCTAGACTGACACTAATCACAGTATTATTTAATGAGAACTTATACACACCCTAGACACAAATTTGTGTACAGTTGGGGGAAAACAGAGACACATAGGAACAATCACTCACCCAATTCAAAACACTCATACACACAGATATTGATACTTGCAAATTCCACACTGATACACTTTCCTAACTCTAATACTCAACTCAACACATATCTAGCTAATACACACTGGTACCTAAACTGAGACACTAAAATACTAAGACACTGCTACACAACTACACACTAATTCCTAACCCCAGTTTGCACACAGGTAATAAATTTAACTGTGAACTCAGGAACATAGCACCCAACTCACCTTGATACACATATCTACACTGCATTCACAGACTAGTTAACAGATTTTCCCCAAATCAATGCACTGATACAACCTTACACACATACTGAAATTTATACTGAACCCACAGTTACAACTGAAATCTGCACACAACACTAAAACATCCTCACACACATATATATAGACTGATACATAAACACACACACTGATAAATAAATCCCCAGGTTGACACAACCTCCAGTACTAATGCACAGTACACAACCTCACCTAATCTAATACACATATACTGAATCTTTGTAGATACACAGAATTGAATGTTTACTGATACATCAATGCTGCACCTACTGAACACAGAATACACTATTCTCAATTCAATGCAGAGCCAAACTTTACACACTGCACACAGTACTTACAACCCATCCCCCAAATACTGAGACATACACGTTTCTCTAATGCACACAGGATTATAGCTATAATTCCTAACTGATACACTACCCCCAACCACAGGAACTAACCAATGCACAGCCACGAACACACAGAATCCTAGCTAGCACTGCACAGTTCTAGCCAAAACCCGATTGTGCACAGTCCTTCCCTAACACAGTGCACACAGCACAGAAAACTCGACTCCACAGGAATCAAACAACAATACCTCCACACATATGCATATATTTATATATATCAAATATCCTACCTCAAATTTGATAATAATAAAGTAGGTTAGATAGGTAGTTCCATCTTGGCATTACAACAAACACTTATCATGTGGAAAATAGGGTTTCACCTAGTTTACTCATGAACCCAACTTAAAACCCAAAAATCAAGTTTAACCAACACACATGGGATGAAATCAATCTACCTACCAATACCTAGGGTTAGGGTTCATGATAATCGGGGAAAACCAAACGAAATTCACCATAACCCTAGATCTCCTAGGTGTTCATGTAGAATCCCTAAAAATTCGAATTCTAAACCTTAGGGTGGGTTCCTAATGGCCATTATTATCTGAAAACAGAAATTAAAGGAATGAAAACTAGGGTTTTACCTGCAGGGAAGGTTTCTTCAATGAAGTTCTTTTTTTTCCAAGGCTTCCTGACCCTCTTTCCTTGCTTCTCTTGCTTTGGAGGAGGAGAAAATGGAACCTAGGGTTAGGGTTTCAAATTTTTTGGAGTGGGGAGATGGTTTCTCTTGTGGAGGCTAGGGTTTCCTTTCTCTCTACGTGAAGAATAGCTTTGTGAGAAGCTTCCTATTTATATTAAACCTAGGTTTAGGGTTTCCTTGCACAGCTTTAGGTTTAAGCCTCCTGACTGCTCTCATGTAGAACCAAATAGACTCAGGTTAAGTCATTCTAGGGTTTTGAGGGTTCATCCAAAAATTAGAATTTTAGGGTTTTGCTAGAATAGGGTTTTCTAACTAGGGTTTACTCATTAGGGTTGTCCTAATGGATTTCTAGGGTTAGGCCTAAAACTAAATATTATTAACAATATAATTACTTTAAAAACTCAGCAATTAATTAAATACATAAATTTTTTTTTTTAAAATAGTTAAATTACAGAAATGCCCTTATATGGAAAAGTGGTAGTGACAAGTCTACCCTCCTAAAAGAAATTTCGTCCTCGAAATTGGACTGAACTACAACAAGAATGAAATCAGAAAAGGGATATACCTCAAATCTGGAAGAGATAAGGGTATTGCTCGCGCATTTCATCTTCTCTCTCCCAGGTTGACTCCCCTGGAGAGTGATATCTCCATGCAACACGAACCAAGGGAATAGTTTGGTTCCGCAACACCTTCTCTCTGCGGTCCAAGATCTCTACGGGCTGCTCAGGGTAGCTGAGCGTCGGACCAACCTCAATCTCCGAGTGATCAAGTACGTGACTAGGGTCGGCCATGTACCGTCTCAGCTGCGACACGTGAAACACATTATGCACTCCCTCCAATGCAGGCGGCAAGTCCAGTCTATATGCCACTGCACCTACCCTCGCCAGAATACCGAAGGGTCCGATGTAGCGTGGGCTAAGCTTCCCGCCTCTGTCAAAACGAATCGTTCCACGCGTCGGAGAAATCCGTAGGAATACTAGATCGCCAACCTAACACAAAACAGTCTCAACATGCAGTCTAAACAAACAAACAAACACAACCAGAAAACAACAATCTATACCTGAAACTCAAGGGGTCTACGGTGGCTGTCGGCCCAATGCCGCTGTCTGTCCTGCGCCACTCGCAATCTGTCTCTGATGAGTTTCACCTTTTCTGCTGCATCCACGACCATTTCTGGTCCTAGCAAGGCTCTCTCTCCAACGTCGTCCCACGATAACGGTGTACGACATCTCCGACCATAAAGAGCCTCAAATGGTGACATCTCGATGCTGGCCCGGTAGCTGTTATTGTAAGCGAACTCTACCAGGTGCAGATGATCCTCCCAAGAACCTCCGAGATCTAGAACGCAAGTGCGTAGCATATCCTCGAGAGTCTGAATAGTCCTTTCAGACTGCCCGTCTGTCTGGGGGTGATATGCGGTACTGAACTTGAGCTGAGTGCCCAAGCTAGCCTGCAGACTCCTCCAGAAGTGGGAAGTGAAACGACTATCTCGATCTGAGACGATGCTCACTGGAACTCCATGAAGTCTAACAATCTGTCGCACGTACATCTCAGCTAGCCTCTCTGTCGACGTGCCCACTTTGAAAGGTAAAAAATGGGCTGATTTGGTCAACCTGTCCACGATGACCCAAATCGCGTCTTTTCCTCCTGGAGAACGTGGAAGCCCTGAAACGAAATCCATGGTCACGTGCTCCCATTTCCATTCTGGAATCGGTAAAGGTTGAAGCAACCCACCTGGCCTCTGCCGGTCTGCCTTTACCTGCTGGCACACTAGACACCGGGATACGAAGCGTGCTACCTCGCGCTTCATTCCATACCACCATACGTGCTCCCTCAAGTCTCGATACATCTTGTTGGCACCGGGATGCATCGAGTACTGAGAGCGGTGTGTCTCCTGCAAAATCTCCTCGTGCAGCTCCCCGCTAGGCACACATATCCTCGTGCCGTGCCGTAGAGAACCATCATCTGCGATAGTGAAGTCGTCCGACAATCCCATCTGAACCTGTGCTCTGATACTCCTCAGAGTCTCATCATCGTACTGCGCAGCTCTGATCTTGTCCATCAGTTCGGACTGTATCTGTAATCCCCACATCTGGATCTCAGTATCGGGAACTAACACCTCAATCTCCAAGCTCTCTAAATCAGCCAACAAATGCCTATCTGTTGTCAAGTACATAGCCATCGGATACCTGCTCAAGGCATCGGCGACTACGTTAGCCTTCCCTGGATGGTACTGCAATGAGATATCAAAGTCCTTCATTAACTCTAACCACCTCCTTTGCCTCATGTTCAGCTCCTTCTGTGTGAATACGTACTTCAAGCTCTTGTGGTCTGTGAAGATTTCCACACGCTCTCCGTACAGGTAATGTTTCCACAGCTTTAGAGCGAAGATAACTGCTGCCAACTCTAAATCGTGGGTGGGATAATTCTTTTCATGAGGGCGTAACTGCCTGGAAGCATAGGCAATTACCTTCCCGTGCTGTTGAAGAACACATCCCAGACCCTTCCCTGAAGCATCACTGTAGATGGTAAAACCACCTGTCCCTGATGGCAACGTCAAAATTGGAGCTGTCGTCAACCTCTTCTTCAGCTCGTCAAATGCAGCCTGGCACTCCTCCGTCCACACAAAATCCACGTCCTTCCTAGTCAGTCTGGTCATCGGCGCTGCAATCTTGGAGAAGTCTTGTACAAACCTCCTGTAGTATCCTGCAAGCCCGAGGAAACTCCTGATCTCAGCTACCGAACTGGGGGTAGCCCACGACTCTACTGCCTCGATCTTCTGTGGGTTAACCGAGATTCCGTCACCCGATACCACATGCCCAAGAAATTCAACCTTGTCAAGGAAAAATTCACACTTAGAGAGTTTCCCGTACAGCTTCTCCCTCCTGAGAGTCTCTAAGACCAATCTCAGGTGCTCTTCGTGCTCCTCCGGGGTCTTGGAATACACAAAAATATCATCGATGAACACCACCACGAACTTGTCAAGGTACTGGTGGAACACCTTGTTCATCAAGTTCATGAATACTGCCGGTGCATTGGTTAAACCAAATGGCATCACCATGAACTCAAACTGGCCGTATCTGGTCCGAAAAGCTGTCTTCGGCGTGTCTTCTTTCTTCACCTTCACCTGGTGATATCCTGACCTCAAATCAATCTTCGAAAACACCCTCGCCCCGCTCAACTGGTCGAAAAGATCATCTATCCTCGGCAGCGGGTACTTGTTCTTGATAGTGATATTGTTCAAAGCTCTATAATCAATGCACATACGCACCGTGCCGTCCTTCTTCGGTACGAACAATACCGGAGCTCCCCATGGTGATGAACTGGATTTGATGAAGCCTTTGTCCTGTAGCTCCTCAACTTGCTTCTTCAGTTCTGCCAGCTCGCTGTTGTTGACTCTATAGACATGTTGTGAAATGGGCTCCGCTCCTGGAACCAAGTCTATAGAGAACTCAACGTCTCTGTCTGGCGGCAAGCCTGGCAACTCCTCTGGAAATACATCCAGGAATTCCGCTATCAGAGGATGTGGCAACTCCTCTTCTTCCGTCCTGGCTCCGCAAAATGTGCTCCCTCTCTGTTCTGCTGTTCCTCTGACGACCTCAAACTCCGGCTCTCCTGGTGGTCTAAACAATACTCTGCCTCTATAACAATCTATAGTGGCATGATGCCTACTCAACCAGTTCATTCCGAGTACAATATCGTACCCCGGAAGTGGCATGACAAGTAAGCTCACGCTCAAGTCTCGGCCTCCTACTGACACTCTCCGATCCTTGCAGTGATCACGGACTAGGATAATACCTCCACCAGTCATGATCTTGCAAGTCCTAGCTAATGGTTCTGTGTCTAAATGATGTCGAAGTGCATATGATACAGACACAAAACTATGGGAAGCGCCAGAATCGAATAAGGTAAATGCGGGAATACAATCGAGAAGAACCGAACCTGTGATCAAGTCTCCTGCCGGCTCGATCTCCTCGACTGCCATGGCGTACGCTCGCCCCTGGGGTGCACCTCTCTGCTGCTGATGCTGGGCAAACCTCTGATTTTGCGGTGGAAGTGGTCCCCTCTGCTGTTGGCCTCCTGGTGCTGCTGGTACCCTGCCTGGTCCTCTCTGGGCGGCTGCTCCACCCTGGCCTGGACGAGTCCGAATGGTAGGGCAATCCCTCAGCTGATGTGTCGTCGATCCGCAGGACAAACATGAGCCCAACCTATGCCTGCAGATATCTCTAGTATGTCCCATCTTCCCGCAGTACGCACACTGGATGGCGGGCTGGTTCTGTCTCTGTTGCTGCTGCTGGACCTGCCCTCGGGCTGGTGTCTGATGCTGCTGCTGAAAGGGCCTCTGCTGCTGCTAAAAGTGTGGACGCTTGCCTGGTCCCGCACTACTGTTTGCTCCTCCGGAAACATCGCGTCCCCTCTTGGGCCTGAGGTCCAAGTCGTCCTCGGCTACTTGGGCATCCATCAATATGCCCTCGTAGGTAGCTGTGCGACGTCCCGACGTGCGAGACTTGATCTCTCTTGTCAGCCCCTTTCTGAATTTTTGGGCCCTGTCCCCCGGATCTCTAATCATCGATGGCGCGAAGCAGCTCAGGCGGGAAAACTCTGCGGCATATTCGTCGACGGACGAGCTCCCCTGGGTTAAGTCATGGAACTGACTCTCCAAAGCTCCCAGGGCGACATCAGGAAAGAACTTTTCTTTGAAAAGCTCCTTGAAAGCCTCCCAAGTGAGTCCCCCGCGCAAGAGTCTCGGCTCCGTGCGAAACCACGTCAAGGCAATGTCGAACATCTGGCTGCCAGCGGCCTCGATCTTGAGCGCCTCTGGAATCTGCGCCAAACGCAAGTTCCTCTCGATGTCCTCTAGCCAATCATCGGCGTAGAGTATCCCTTCTGTCCCCTTGAACTCCCGAGGCATCATCCTCTTGAAGTCCACAATGGTGCCCGGCCTCTGTTGTTGCTGACCAGGTTGTTGCTGCTGCTGAGTGACTCTCTCCACAGCTTGGAGAGCCACTTGGTGAGCATTCTCCATGTTCACCCTCATCATCTCTGTCTGGGCCTGATGTGCCTCAGCCTGCACTCTCTGGGCCTCTGCCGACGTCCTCTGGGCATCGACCATGCCCTGTATCAAAGCGAACATCTGTGCCCCATCGACGGGCACACCTCCTGGTTGCTGGACGGGTGGTGGTGGAGGTGGTGGTGCCGTCGTAGCTGTGGGGACCCTCTGAACTGGTGGTGGAGGACCCCCGAATGCTGCAGACACTCCCACCTGTCCTGGAGATGTAGGAGGTGCTGCTGATGTCTGTCCGGCAGTGCGAGAGGTGGCAGACCTCTCTGAATCTGCTGCTCCGAGTCTCTGGGACCTTCTTGGCGGCATCCTGAAGACAGACCGAAAAATTCAATTAAGGCAATAGGTATGATATCAAGGAAGGACAGAAAAATTTCTAAAGGAATTAATCATTAAGAATAGTATCATAAGAATCAGAATTCCCTAATTGTGATTGAGCATATTCTTGGCCTAATTCCTATTTCCTAAACAGTCTAAGACTATGACTAGACCTGCATGGGCCACCACTAAAATGTGTCACGACCCGCACCCGAAATTTGGGCATGAGTCGTGGGTACGTCCAGCCTACGCCGCAGCATCAGCGGTAGAACGCTGTCTAGGTCACAACATAGTATATCCTGTCAATAGTCTCAACTCCGTATGGAGGACAATGATAAAATAAACCACAGTTCTATAATATACTCAATCACAGCTTTAAGAATAATGGCACGATGAGAATTGAAAAGAGTTCTAATAAAACCATCCACAATAAGTCCAACTCAAAACCTGGGTCTAAATGACCTCACAAAGTCACAAAAAAAAATAAATACATCTCAGTCTCAGTCTCAGTCTAAAGCAATAAATGCAGAAAAATAATCTAAGCATGGGCAGGCAAGTTCTCCTCTAGGATAGGCACCTCCTCTGGGATTTCTGGAGTGAAATCCTCCTCTATTCCTGGACCGTAATGAGTAGGGCAAAAGTCCTCCAGGTTCTCTGAAAATGTTGTTATCCAGTCAGGATTGGAGCGAAGCACAAGCACTAACAGCAGTTTCATTAAATTGACAAAATCTATAAACAGTGTAAGAGATACAAGATGGAAATAAAAGCTGAACATGTGAAGTACTGGAGAAATGAAATAGATAATAAAGCATCTAGCAATGAGCAATAAATAGTGAATGCTAGAACAGGTAAATCTGAATAGAGAGATAAAACATCTAGCTAAGTGTTTGAAATATTAGTTTATCATGTGATCGGCTTGGGACTGGATCAGGCTGATTACATATGATTAGCTATGATTCTTTTAGGTCAGGCTAACCGCATGGTTAGCTATGGTGCATATAGTGGTCAGGCTAATCATATATAACAGCTATGGAGCATATAAGTGGTCAGGCCGCACCCGACGTGAGAAGTGGGGTGAGCTATGGTGCATATAAATGTTTGGATATGATCACATAATCTACTAATAGTTCCCCATCCCCCAGCTAGCACGATGGATTCCAACCACGACTCCTCGTGATGGGGATCTAGGGTGCTAACCCGTGTATCCAGAGTGTCGGAATCAAGTATGTAATACACTACAATTTATAGAAGTAATCAACAATGAAAACTGTCAGAGAATGTACTCGCTTGTGGTCCTGAGCAAGGTGTGAGGATCGAGGTCCAAAAATGGAATCACAATGACCTATTTATGGAAATTCAATGTTAATTAATGAATTAAAAGAATAACATGCTTAACAATTTAAAAATGAGGTTTCTAGGTCATGTCTAAGGTTTACTGGTCAATACTAGGTCCAACTGAGTCAATTGGTCTAATTTTGCTACTAACTAGCTATTCTAGGTATTTACCTAAGTTTCTAAGTCCATACTAGCTTATTACTACTAATACTAGATACTAGATACTAGATACTATATATATAAAACTCATTTTAATTAGTACAAAGTTAATACCTTAAATATATAGCATACTTTAACTAGATGCTCATAATACTCAACATTTACTTAGCTAAACCCCATATTAAACTCCAACTTAAACTTCCCCTTTAACTTTATCCTAGTCTCATTCGTTGCATTCACTCAAGATATTACATCTTGATACTATCACAGGATACACACATAAATACTCCACTATTCTATGTATACCTAGGTGTATAACTAACAACTAGCCACATAAATCCTTCACTGAGTTTTGGGATACTCACACAAAACACAGTCCTCACAAATCACTCATAGGTTTCAGGATACTGCTACCTACAGATTTCTGCACTGAATTTCTAATCCCTATCTACTGATACCTATTAACACATCTACACAGCAACACAGTTTTCCTCACAGTGGCACTCTATATGCAACATAGTCATACATAATCCAACACAGGGACACACCCAACCTAGACATACTGATACATACCCCCTACTCCAATACCTACACACACACAACTCAGAACTCCTCACTCAGAGTTACACACAGACACATGTTCATGAAAGTATCACTGTTCTCTCTTTCCCTTCTCTCAGAATTCACACAGCCATACACACTATAAACCCTCACACCCCTACATACAATAACACCCTAGACTGACACTAATCACAGTATTATTTAATGAGAACTGATACACACCCTAGACACAAATTTGTGTACAGTTGGGGGAAAACAGAGACACATAGGAACAATCACTCACCCAATTCAAAACACTCATACACACAGATATTGATACTTGCAAATTCCACACTGATACACTTTCCTAACTCTAATACTCAACTCAACACATATCTAGCTAATACACACTGGTACCTAAACTGAGACACTAAAACACTAAGACACTGCTACACAACTACACACTAATTCCTAACCCCAGTTTGCACACAGGTAATAAATTTAACTGTGAACTCAGGAACATAGCACCCAACTCACCTTGATACACATATCTACACTGCATTCACAGACTAGTTAACAGATTTTCCCCAAATCAATGCACTGATACAACCTTACACACATACTGAAATTTATACTGAACCCACAGTTACAACTGAAATCTGCACACAACACTAAAACATCCTCAGACACATATATATAGACTGATACATAAACACACACACTGATAAATAAATCCCCAGGTTGACACAACCTCCAGTACTAATGCACAGTACACAACCTCACCTAATCTAATACACATATACTGAATCTTTGTAGATACACAGAATTGAATGTTTACTGATACATCAATGCTGCACCTACTGAACACAGAATACACTGTTCTCAATTCAATGCAGAGCCAAACTTTACACACTGCACACAGTACTTACAACCCATCCCCCAAATACTGAGACATACACGTTTCTCTAATGCACACAGGATTATAGCTATAATTCCTAACTGATACACTACCCCCAACCACAGGAACTAACCAATGCACAGCCACGAACACACAGAATCCTAGCTAGCACTGCACAGTTCTAGCCAAAACCCGATTGTGCACAGTCCTTCCCTAACACAGTGCACACAGCACAGAAAACTCGACTCCACAGGAATCAAACAACAATACCTCCACACATATGCATATATTTATATATATCAAATATCCTACCTCAAATTTGATAATAATAAAGTAGGTTAGATAGGTAGTTCCATCTTGGCATTACAACAAACACTTATCATGTGGAAAATAGGGTTTCACCTAGTTTACTCATGAACCCAACTTAAAACCCAAAAATCGAGTTTAACCAACACACATGGGATGAAATCAATCTACCTACCAATACCTAGGGTTAGGGTTCATGATAATCGGGGAAAACCAAACGAAATTCACCATAACCCTAGATCTCCTAGGTGTTCATGTAGAATCCCTAAAAATTCGAATTCTAAACCTTAGGGTGGGTTCCTAATGGCCATTATTATCTGAAAACAGAAATTAAAGGAATGAAAACTAGGGTTTTACCTGCAGGGAAGGTTTCTTCAATGAAGTTCTTTTTTTTCCAAGGCTTCCTGACCCTCTTTCCTTGCTTCTCTTGCTTTGGAGGAGGAGAAAATGGAACCTAGGGTTAGGGTTTCGAATTTTTTGGAGTGGGGAGATGGTTTCTCTTGTGGAGGCTAGGGTTTCCTTTCTCTCTACGTGAAGAATAGCTTTGTGAGAAGCTTCCTATTTATATTAAACCTAGGTTTAGGGTTTCCTTGCACAGCTTTAGGTTTAAGCCTCCTGACTGCTCTCATGTAGAACCAAATAGACTCAGGTTAAGTCATTCTAGGGTTTTGAGGGTTCATCCAAAAATTAGAATTTTAGGGTTTTGCTAGAATAGGGTTTTCTAACTAGGGTTTACTCATTAGGGTTGTCCTAATGGATTTCTAGGGTTAGGCCTAAAACTAAATATTATTAACAATATAATTACTTTAAAAACTCAGCAATTAATTAAATACATAAAAAAAAAAATTTTTTAAATAGTTAAATTACAGAAATGCCCTTATATGGAAAAGTGGTAGTGACAGTTCCACTGCCAGGTTAGTGGACATGGGTCAGAGGAGAGGGGGGTAGCGACCCCTATGGGAGTTCGGGAGGAAAACCCCAAAAACTATTCAGATTTTCTAATCCGGTTAACTTCAGTCAACTGCCATTAAAAGTAAAAAAACATAATTCATACAAAAGAAGAAGTCGAGCTATCAAGACTTCATGTTCATGTAATATTTATTTATTCTTGTGGCTCTAGTATTATGTGTAACTTAATAGAGAACGACAAATGAAAATATGAACAAAAAACTTTGCCAAATACCCAATTCCTGAACTGTAGTATCAGATCAGTATACTGGTGGAACACTGCTAGTGGTATACAGATGGTACACTGATTAAAACCTATTTCAAACAGAACATTTCTATTGCGTTCAAAACCATTAGACCGATATATGTGCGGTATACTATCTAGGTAACTGTTGTTCAACAATAAATGCTCAACGACTTAAAATTAGTTATTTTATTGCCATCAATATGCATAATGGTATATTGGCAGTATACCGTCTACACAGTAATGACTCTCTTATTTGAGGCTATTTTATGTGCTATATAAGAACCAAATGCCCTAATTTGTTCCCACTTCTTAGAGCCTTAACTTTCTATCTTTTAGATACAAAACCTCTCCATATAAAAGAGTTTTTATTTGCCAAATCTAGTCGATATAGAGTTGTATCGAGTTGTAAATTGAGATCTTCATATTATTTTTAAGAAGATCAAAATCATTCTTGTAAGATGTTGAAGTCTGCAAGCCTTCATATCAAAGCTTGTATAGAAGTCGACAAGCCTTCAAATCATAGCTCGTGTGTAAGAAGTCATTGAGGCATTCAGATCAAAACTCATAAGTGTAACTATATGTTATAATAGTGGATTAAAGTCAGAGAGAGTTCCAGGACTAGAGTGCCTCTCGGAGGATACCATGATACATGGGGTATCAGTACTCTTATCTTATTTCTAGTACTTATTTTAATTTTTTTATTAATAATCATAATTGTTCTTAAATGTTAATGAAACCCTATTCACCCTCTTTAGGGTGCTTTCTATTGGTATCAGAGAAAGGACTATTTTTAGGCTTAACATCCTTAATGTAGATCCTTATCTATTATGTCTTCGTATTCGTCCTCATATAAAGAGGGTTCTAATTCTAGTAGCATAGATAATCATGTTTCTTCTATTTCTAGTATGTAAATAAAAACGAGATTTTGTAGATTTATGTGTGTTTCTTCTTAATTGGTATGATAAAATTAAAATTGTAAGCATTGATTGCAAATTTTGTTCTGTATTCTGCATGCGCACAAGTTTGAGACTCAAACATTAACTGAATGAATATATCGGCAAAGAAAGTACTCCCTAAGAATATGAGTATCTCGATATAGGAAAGGAGAAAAACAAAAAGAGAGAGAGAGAGTCTGGCAGTATATTTTGAAGTCGGAGATTCAGGTGAAATTTAATAGATAGAAAAGACACAAAATTGAAGGGAATCAAGAGGGGGATATTAATGTTCCTTCCTTCGTGTGTGTGTGTGTGTGTGTGTGTGTGTGTGTGTGTGTATATATATATATATATATATATATAAACGGGATATGAGCCATACACATGTGGACCAATAGAAATGGATTCCTATATTCCATGTGCACCCATATGCACTAGTACATTTTATTCCTATTGGTCCATATGTGCATGGCTCATTTAAAAAAATAAGCACTATGGCTCATATCCCGTTTATATATATATATATATATATATATATATATATATATATATATATATATATATATATATATATATATATATATATATATATATATATATATATATATATAATTTTAATTCTACCATAATTGAAAAGAATAACTCGCTTCCCCGTGGGATCGAACCTAGCCAGCAAGGATGCGTCATCTCCCACATGATAACCACTAGAGCCAGGAGACTTTGACTCTTTATATATATATATATATATATATATATATATATATATATATATATATATATGGAAAAAGGTAATTTTATTGCTATTTAAAGACTTATAGCTAATACATCTTGGGTGCCTCTTTGCAACCCCACATATCTATATAGTAATCAATTTTATGAATCACCCCAATGGTAATAGTACTCATCCCCTCAAATATATGGTTGTTTCTCTCCCTCCAAATATGTCATATTGATGCTGTAAAATGTCAGCAGAGTATTGTGGTTTGGATTTGCCTTTATTTACCCAAGCTGGTAGATTATATATGGTTGGTTGTACAATGTCAGATGACTCGTGTTCATGTTCTGATGTGGGTTGTATAAGATTAGTTATCGGTTCAACTTCGGGGTCAGGCTGTATAGGAGCAGGTACAGGTTCGGGTAATAATGTATGTTCAAGCTCAGTTTGAGCCGGTGGTAGTTGGGTTTTCAGGTTCAGTTAATGTAGGGATTTTAGCAGGTGGAGTGTGAGCAAACTCGGGTCTAACGACCCGCTCCGCATTAATGCGGAAAGCTGATTCAAATGGCACAAGTGCGACGACCCGTCCCGCTTTGCTCAGTGAGAAGACTCACTTGAAGCAAAAGAATTCAAACTTAGCCCTTCAAGAGTTCAGACTTAGATTTTCAAGGGCGCACTCGGAGTATCGCTTGACCGATAAGAATCATCACTAAGGTAGGTGGTGTCACATCCCGATCTTCCACAGGTTCGACAGTCCCCACTAAATACAAATTACCGTACTAGCGCTCCCGCAAGATAAACGTTTCCATCCGGACGTGATGTCACACGAGCACAAGCTGCGTCCGTACAAGGCCAGGTCCAAACAGGCAATGAAATAACTAAACCACTGAGTCGCACAAATAGTCTCAAATGCAGTGAACAGTTGAACGAAACGAGTAAACGGTCATTCGTTAACTGGTTTGCAAAGTCGATGTTGCGGAAGCGTAGAATGAACACAAGTGTGGATACAAAAATAAGCTATTTATTAATATTGAATAAGTATTACAAGCGACGCTAGGCCGAGATTATAAGTTGTTCAAGCTCTCTTTCTCTCTCGAAACAATAAAAGCGTGCCAAGCGGCTTACACGTGGAATGATATATAGGTGATATTCCAATATTATGTCATGTATATGTGCTTCAGCTCTAGACGCAATGCTCCAAGACTCTAGAGTTAGATCCATACCTTAGCGCGCACGAAGGATTTTTTGTGCCGAATGATGTTCTCTCGCACCTTGCAAGCAACCTGGTGGATTATCACTACATTAAATGCACTGGTGGGGAGGCTTCTCGCCCGCTCAAAAAATCCAAACACGATATATTAGTTCTGTGCACCATCTATTAAGTTGTCTTTCTAATCTTTCCTTAGGATCAGTTTTATAGCAATGATATAAAGCCCAACTCATGGGGCAGTGCGTCGTGCAATATAAGAGTAACACGGCGAGACTTACCAACTTACCATCTATCCTTCCATGTTTAAAGATAAAACCAAGTTAACCAGCACGAATATATGCATATGAAATCAAAGATCGCATAAGCAAACATGAGCGTTACGAGCGTATTTCTGACTCAGGTGAACGATATACTCAGATTATCTAGACGTGTGATACTCAGACGGTTCAAGTGTGTTATACTCATATCCAGGCTAGTTCAAAAATGTTATTTAGACCTTTCGAATGTGTTGCACAGATTATTTAGATTACTTATTTCAATGCAATATAATGACTCACACGCAGGTTGCCGCAATCGATCCAAACTGTCGTAATCGAGCCAAACTGAGATCTATATGAACATGTGGTCATTGGCTTAGCCATAAAGTACCCTATAGGTAGACTCAGCTAACCAAGCGTAGGTGTGAACTACCAAGGCCCCGTCTACCTGATATTGCATTGCTCCCAACAGACTATCTACACTTAGTCACCTCTGGGAACGCAATATCCCATACTTTCGCTTTGGCCGGCACAATCCCGGTGCCCCGACGATGGTCCGAGGGATCCATATACCTCGTGCACAAGTTATCAGTGACCATGCAAGTTTCTTTTTTATTACTCTTGTTCTGGTAATACGGCAATGGTTGCAGCACAGGTAGGCCATTACCCGCTACACGCCATCCACCTTACCTGTGTTAGGCCATTAGCATAGCAATCTTTACTTGTTTAAATCTTATAACTTCTTATTCAAAAGGGGCGATGGTTGTACACGCGGTAGGCCTACCCACTACAAGCCCCCCCAAACGGCTTTTCTTGTTCTTCTTTACTTAACATAATGTAATTCTCTAGTTCGGGTATTGCCTTGGTGACCCAAAGGTCCCAAATTTATTCCATATTTTCTATTACTTGGCTCAAAATAATTATTTTGATAGTCTTCATGCCTCAGGTGACTGAACCATAATCATATGAAGTGTATCGATTCATGGCATGAATCTATGTGACAAACATTGAAATGAGACGAGTGAGTACTAGTTAGCACATAAAATATACAAGCATTAAAACAGTAGAACATAAGCCATTACACTAGAGCGAGTCTAAAGGGTTAGTACGAGGATTGAAACCATACGGAGGCATGTAGAGCGGTATATAAGGAAAGCTATCACAAATCAAGTTACTTCTTTTCCATGTTCTAGACAAGCAATATAAGATGGGATTATTCCCTTAGCTAGGTGCGTTATATTCTTTATTAGCATGCAAGAGGTAATTTTCCTAGCGACTAGCATGTATCGTCCATATTTTATGTGTGTAGGCTAAGCAAAGAAATATTTATCGTAGCCACCCACCTTAGCGATGATTCGTCTCGGCTGAACGATAATAAGAGTGCGCCTTTAAAAGTTTAAGTCTGAACTCCTGAAGGCTAAGTCTGGATTCCTTTGCATCAAGTGAGTCATCTCACTGAGCAAGGCAGGACGGGTCATTGTACTTGCGCCATTTGAATCATCTCTCCGCATTGATGCGGAGAGGGTCGTTATATTATACACAACTCAGAACAAATCTCATCCTCGAGACTTCCTGAGCACAAATTGTTCTATCGCACACTAACGAATCTAATTCAAGCATCTTACTTCGTATCCTTAGACCCGTTCGAACATAACTTTCTACTCGCTTTCTCATTCCGTGTCGCATGCATGATGGGTCTGTTTTATTGAATGACTTTATCACTCAATTCGAGCTGACTATCTCTACTTGGTCGTCGTATTTTTTGACTCAGTCTCTACTGTACCTTAGTACAGAACATAAATCGCTTAACGCGGGGTACATTATAATCTATCATGTACAATGGTTTTAGGCTAAGGATAACTTATCCAAATCGTTATACTTATCCATGTGAATCTAACACATTCACTTGCAACTGCATTCGAGTTCAGCATATCACGGAGTCTGGATTATGCACATATTCAACGCGTTCCTCAAACATATGCATTTCAACCAAACTTAATGATAGTGAAGTCATACAAGCTACTTGCAAAATCTCAAGTGTTCTCGTCTTATGAATCATGATGATACATCAACGGGGTCAATCAAAATCCAAGTTATTTCAAATTCCACTCAAACCAAGCATTGCCCTACTGTCAAGCATAATCTATCCAATTCATCGACTAGTGTCCAAGTCCAATAGTCCAGTCCTTTCGTGTCAAATATCAAGTTACTAGCGCACACTTACCGTTCCTAGCCTAACTCTATATATTTTTTCCTAGTTCTCTGGCTTGTCTAAGCAATACTCTAAAGTCGGTCACTCGGTATAGGGTCGTCTGCCTAACCGCTAGGTCGGCTCACTGTCATGCCCCGATCCCGAAAGGGTCAATCATCCTCGCTGGATCCTTTACGGAATCGATCATCCTCGCTGGGGTGTGATGTCGTGCGAGTCTAGAGTTGCGTTCGCATAAGACAAGAACGTGCAGTGATAGGAACCCATTTGAAAACACAAGCTAGAAAACACATTCACAGATAGTTAAAAACAAGTATAGGAAGAAACATGCTTTTCATTGATAATTCAGAGTAATTTATATAGAGTTTACATTTGATGCGCCTCTCGGCTACTTGGTTTGTATTACAAAAGAAAAACTCAAAAGGCAGGGCGCGCTCTATCAGATAAGCCTTGTCGTCCGTACATTATGCCCTTGTATAGATTGAAAGTCCACGCCTCCAAAATAAACTGACTTCAACTATACTTCAAAATAGAAGAACTTCTAACGCCTTCTCGTCTATCCACTAGCATTGCACTGTCTGAGTGCTTGAAATAGTTGCCCACAACGTGGGTTAGTACTAAGCTTTACTGGTGAGCGGGACGAACCCACTCGCCTAAATCAACACTTGCTTATTAGGGGCGAGCATGCATTAAAATAATCTTTCTATAGAGAACTAAGTGAATTCAGTTCATATCAGGTGCATGTTTTTAGAGGAACAAAAATAATGTTAAATCCATAAAGTACATCGGGTGCTTACTCAACCGATGCACGCCTTCCCTGCAACGAAACACAAGTATACTTACCATCTGCACATGATAATAAATTATCATGTATTCTATTCTATACGGTCATTGGTGTGATCGACACCATGGGGACTTATCCAAGGCATTGCGACGTGCCCTGTCAGCCCGGGTACCAAGCCCTGCTGGAGGTCCCGTAATGCATCGTGACTAGCACGATCAAATATTTTCCCCTGGGTCAATACGGTTCCAGTGCCCCAAAATACCGTTCGAAAAAATGCCAAACCTTGTGCACAAGTTGTCCCAGACCATGCAAATACGTGAACAGTTCAAATATCATACAATGCATGAGATGAAACAGAAGAAGTAAAGCAGCAATATATATACTTATGCAACAGTTCATATTTTCTCATGTCGTGTTCCGATTTTGGTGTCCCATGGGTCCAAACACTCTGAGGCACCAGGCCGCAACCAATAACCCAATTTCCTTTATATTGGAGCTCATGTTTATAAGGTGTTCATGAATATATAAGTTAGTCTACAATTTTTATGTTCCTTTCTTAGTGGCTGGCATGCATTGTGGCTAAGGATTTTCTAGGCGTTCAACCAGGCATCATCGATTGAACGTTTGAAATATTAGAGATATGGACGTGAAGAAGTAGGAAAGAAGGGTCCACACTACTCACTGGTTAAAGGAAAGTGCTGAAAGAAGGAGTCCTACATAGCGACGATTAAACTTTAGTTACGCGGACCTGCAATTGCACGAGCACCGGGTTAGAATCATTTGCCTATCCTTCCGAACTCTCCAAGAATTAAAGCTCCAAACGAGAAAGCCAACAGCAAAATCCAAGCAAATCAAAAGCAACACCAAAACAAAATCCTAAAGCGACATCAAGAAAATCAAGCAACAAAGCACAAAAACTACTGGACTCGTTTCAATAGAGGCCTATCAATCAGTTGGAAAGGATCATCGTATTTCGTCCATGATAAGAGGATGCCAAAGATATAAATACCAAACTATGACTCAGACAGACTAGACGCAAGCCCAATTATATAGTGTGCATCCCGGTTGAATCAGGATTTGAGGCACTACATAATATACCACTAAGAAAAAGTTTTGTCCTGAAACTTAAGAACAAGGTCTTACCTCCGACCGAACGAACAATGAAGGATACTTCCCCTTCATCTCCGACTCCATCTCCCAAGTTGATTCCTCAACGGAATGGTTCCGCCACAGCACGCGAACCAAGGACATTATACAGTTTTGTAGCACTTTTTCTTTACGATCCAAAATTTGCACAGGCTCCTCCGAGTATGATAAGTTCGTAAGTAGTTCCAATTGCTCAAAGGTAACCATGTGACTTGGATCATACACATACTTTCGAAGTCGAGAGACATGGAAGACATCGTACACTTCAGCCAGGGCGGGAGGTAGTGCAATCCGATATGCCACAGTTGCCACTCGTTCCAGTATTTCGAAGGGGCCAACAAATCTGGGACTCAATTTGCCCTTAATATCGAAGTGCATTACTCCACACATTGGTGTCACTGTCAAGAAGACGTGATCCCCAACCATAAACTCCAAAGGTCTACGATGAGCATTGGCATAGCTATTCTATCGGCTTTGTGCAGTGAAGAGTCTCTCTCGAATCAAGCAAACTTTCTCAACTGCCTGCTCCACCAGCTCTGGCCCGAGTACCTGTCGCTCACCGACTTTGTCCCAACATATTGGAGATCCATACTTTTGCCCATAGAGCACTTCGTACGGTACTATCTGGATGCTCGATTGGTAACTATTGTTGTATGCAAACTTCGCTAATGGAAGGTGAGTGTCCCAACTAGTCTTTAGATCGATCGCACACAGTCGCAACATATCTTCAAGTATCTGATTCGTCATTTCCGTCTAGCCATCTGTCTGGGGGTGGTATGCGGTACTGAACATTAGCTTGGTGCCCAAAGCAGACTGTAGGCTAGTCCAAAATGAGATAAGAAACGTCTATCACGGCCCGAGATGATTGAGGCAGGTACTTCGTGTAATCTAATAATCTCGTCAAAGTAAATCTGTGCTAACCGATCGACGCTCCATGTAACTTTGATAGGAAGAAAGTGGGCAGATTTGGTCAAACGATCAACTATGACCCAAATTCCATCATGCCCCCGTGGCGTCTTCGGAAAGCCCACAATAAAATCTATAGCGATGTTGTCATATTTCTATTCGGGAATAGCGAGGTTTTACAGCTCCCCGTCGGGCCTATGATGTTTAACTTTCACCTATTGACAGGCCATATATTGTGACACAAAGGTCACCATATCCCGCTTCATACCGTGCCACTAGAAGGTCCTATGCAAGTTCATATACATCTTGGTGCTCCATGGATGTAAGGAATACTTCGCATAGTGTGCCTTTGTCATAATTTTCCTTCGGAGTACTGGGTCGCTAGGAATGCATAATCTTTCTTTCATCTGTAAGGTCCCATCTTCGCCTTCCATAAAGTTGGACGTCTTTTCTGTCGAGATCAGCCCATGTACCTTCGTTAGGAACTGATCGTCCCTCTGAGTAGATTTGATTCTATCACGCAAACTCGGTTCAAGATGGAGTGGTGCCAGCTGCACTCCTCGATGCCGAACTCATAAATTGATTCCCATCGCCTCTAGATCCTGAAGTTAACGGTTGTTTATAGATAGCAAGCCCACGTGCTTTCGACTCAGAGCATCAGCAATAACGTTTCCCTTGCCCAGCGTATATGCGATCGTCAGGTCGTAGTCCTTATCAGTTCTACCCAGCGCTGCTGCCGGAGGTTCAGTTTTCGTTGGATGAATAGGTACATAACACTCGTGTGGTCTGTATATATTTTGCAAGAGACACCATAAAGATAATGCCGCCACAACTTCAGTGCAAACACAATTGCCTCCAGTTCCAAGTCATGTGTTGGATAGTTTTTCTCGTGCGACTTCAGTTGTCTGGAGGCGTACGATATTACCTTATCCCTCTGCATGAGAACTCACCCTAAGCCGAGTCCCGAAGCATCGTTGTATATCTGAAACTCTTCTACCCCATCAGGAAGTGCAAGAATTGGAGGTGAAATGAGTCGTTGCTTTAGCTCCTGAAAGCTAGCTTCGCAGTCATCACCCCACTTGAATGAAATCCCTTTCTGAAGGCGAGTCAAAGGCGAGGCCAATTTAGAAAAATCTTTAACGAATCTACGGTAATATCCCGCTAGGCCTAGAAAGCTTTGAACTTTACTGGCTGACGTAGGTTGCCTCCAGTCCACCACCGCCTCTATCTTCTTTGGGTCTACGGGGACGCCTTATGTCGAGATGACATGTCTAAGGAATGCCATATTGTTCAACCCGAACTCACACTTGTTGAGCTTTGCGAACAACTGATGCTCTCGTAATATTTACAGCACGATCTTCAGGTATTCCTTATGTTCTGCCTTATTCTTGGAATAGTTTAGTATGTCGTTAATAAACCTGACCACAAACTTGTCTACAAACGGCCAAAACACGCGGCATCAGATCCATAAAAGCTGCTGGGTCATTCGTCAAGCCGAACGATATTAGAAGAAATTTATAGTATCCATATCAGGTTTGAAACGCTGACTTTGGTACATCATCGGATTTAATTTTCAACTGGTGATAGCTTGATCTGAGATCGATTTTAGAGAAAACTGTTGGACCTTGTAGTTGATCAAACAGGTCGTATATCCTTGGCAACGGGTACTTGTTCCGCACGGTAGCCTTATTCAGTTCTCGGTAGTCTATGCACAGCCACATGGATTAGTTCTTCTTCTTTACGAATAGCATGGGAGATTCCCAAGGAGAAATGCTTGGGTGAATGTATTCACGGTCTAATAGATCTTGCAACTGTACCTTTAGTTCCTTTAGCTCTGTTGGTCCATTCGGTAGGGTGCCTTCGATATCGGTAGCGAAACTGGAAAAGTGTCAATGGAGAATTCAATCTCTTGATCAGGAGGCATTCCAGGCAGCTTGTCCGGGAATACGTCGAGAAAATCTGCTATGACACCATCCTGAGTTGCATCTGCACCTTCCTGTCGGGTGTCTCAAACAGAGGCTAAGTACCCTTCACAGCCCGAATACAACATGCGTCGAGCCAAAATTGCTGATATCACTATCGCCGTCTTCGGTACAATGCTACACGAATAGTAGAAGTCTGCCTCGTCGGGTAGACGAAATATGACTCGCTTCTTCGTGCACTCGATTGTTGCATGGCAAGCCCCCAACCAGTCTATTCCGAGAATAATATCGTAATCCTTAATGTCTAGCACAATAACATCTAAGGAAAGCTTCATGCCTTCGATGAAAATATAGTCGTCCCTACAAATCGTACCAGCAGGCATGTCGACTCCCGAAGGGGTACTCAAGCAAAGGTTCATATTTAATGGAGTAGAAGCTAATTTATTCTGAACAATAAAATTAGCAGATATGAAACTATGTGTAGCACCTGAATCGAATAAGACTTTAGCGGACAATTCTTGGAAAAGTAAGGTACCTGTCACAACACTGTCGTTGCTTTAGCTCTCGTTTTTTGAGGTCGCTTGTTAAAATTGGTACGGGGAGTCTGTACATTGATATTTTATGAATTGCACTCAAAGATTCGTTAGTTATTTAGGGTCGCTTCATAACATTCCTGGTAGGTCTGGCACTTCTGATTTATGACGTCCCTACGCAGGTCGTCATTCAAACCCTTCTGAAAATGGTAGCACCACGCCTGCTGGTTAGGCAAAAAGTATCCTGCAAATTTGGCGAGTCTAGCGAATACTGAATCATAGTCATCAACAGACATACTTCCTTGCACCAGATTGCTGAAGTCGTCTTCCTTTTGTTGCCACACGGCCCGGGGGATATATTGTTCAATAAAGGCAGATTTGAACATCTCCCATGTGATCTTGCAGTTGGGATTGGCATCATAAATCCCTTGCTTGGTAGCTTCCCACCAATCATGCGCCCATAGTTTCAGTTGCACCGATGCACAAGCTACTCGTTTGGACCCTTTAATGCCCACCAGGTTGAACAATCCTTCGAGTTTTGCAATCCATCCCATAACCACATCCGATTTTGCTCGTCCGTTAAATGTTGGTGGGTGCATTTTGGTGAACTCCGCCGCTCTGCAGGTATTCCTAGCGGGGGGCTGTATTTTCTCGAATTCATTTTCTACCGCCACAGCCGACGGCGTGACAGACATCACCGTGGCTCCGCCATTGCTGGGTATCAAAGATGTGATCAATTGCATCATGGTATCCAGCTGCTTTTGTTGAGTAGTGAACTGCGCCTAAATCTGTGTCTGTTGAGTGGCAGCTTGCTGTTGTTGTACCTCCATTAGGTGCATGAGCCTTTCGGTCATATCGTTTGAACCCGCTCCTCCGTATTCTCCAAAACTTGTCAGATCGCTCTGGATGGGCTGAGCACTGCTTGCAGCGGCAGTATTTTTCTTCGCCATTGCTACAAAAGAGAGTAGCTTATCAACACTCTAAAAACGATAAATCTTTATTTATTGGCTCATTATATAGGGCGATTCATCTTATGTAACGGATATCGAATGCAACTCAATCGAGAGGCGCATCAAACTCCTAGATTATCGTTTTGAAAACCCAAGGAAGTGAAACCGTGCTCTGATACCAAAATATCATGCCCTGATCCTGAAAGAGTCAATCGTCCTTGCTGGATCCTTTACGGAACTGATCGTCCTCACTGGGGCATGATGTCATGCGAGCCTGGAGTTGCGCTCGCACAAAGCAAGAACGTGCAGTGATAGGAACCCATTTGAAAACACAAGCTAAAAAATACATTCACAGATAGTTGAATACAAGTATACGAAGAAAAATACTTTTCCTTGATAATTCAGAGTAATTTACATAGAGTTTATATTTGATGCGCCTCTCAGCTACTTGGTTTGCATTACAAAAGAAAAACTCAAAAGGCAGGGCGTGCTCCATCAGATAAGCCTTGTCGTCCGTACATTATGCCCTTGTATAGATTGAAAGTCCACGCCTCCAAAATGAACTAACTTCAACTATACTTCAAAATAGAAGAACTTCTAATGCCTTCTCGTCTATCAACTAGCGTTGCACCATCTGAGTGCCTAAAATAGTTGCCCACAACGTGGGTCAACACTCAGCTGTACTGGTGAGCAGAACGAACCCACTCGCCTAAATTAACACTTGCTTATTAGGGGCGAGCATGCATTAAAATGATCTTTCTATAGAGAACTAAGTGAATTCAGTTCATATCAGTTGCATATTTTTAGAGGAACGGAAATAATGTTGAATCCATAATGAACATCGGTTGCTTACTCAACCGATGCACGCCTTCCCTGCAATGAAATATAAGTATACTTACCATCTGTACAAGACAATAAATTAGCATGTGTTCTATTCTATGAGGTCATTGGTGTGATCGACACCATGTGGACTTATCCAAGGCATTACGGCGCACCCTGTCAGCCCGAGTAGCAAGCCCTGTAGGAGCTCCCCCAATGCATCGCGACTAGCACGATCAAATATTTTCCTCCGGGAAGATACGGTTCTAATGCCCCGAAATACCGTTCAAGGAAATGCCAAACCTTGTGCACAAGTTGTCCCAGACCATGCAAATGCGTGAACAGTTCAAATATCATACAATGCATGAGATAAAACAGAAGAAGTAAAGCAGCAATATATATACTTATGCAATATTTTATATTTTCTCAAGTCGTGTTACGATTTTGGTGTCCCCTGGGTCCAAACACTCCGAGGCACCAGGCCGCAACCAATAACCCAATTTCCTTTATATTGGAGCTCCAATTTATAAGGTGTTCATGAATATACAAGTTAGTCTATAATTCCCATATTCCTTTCTTAGTGGCTGGCATGCATTGTGGCTAAGGATTTTCTAGGCATTCAGCTGGGCAACATCGATTGAACGTTTAAAATATTAGAGATGTGGACATGAAGAAGTAGGAAAGAAGGGTCCGAACCACTCACTGGTTAAGAAAAAGTGCTGAAAGAAGGAGTCCCACCTAGCGATGATCAAACGTCAGTTATACGAACCTACAGTAGTACGAGCATCGGGCTAGAATCCTTTGCCTATCCTTCCGTCCGAACTCCCCAAGAATCAAAGCTCCAAACGAGAAAGCCAACAGCGAAAACCAAGCAAATCGAAAGCAACACCAAAACAAAATCTTAAAGCGACATCAAGAAAACCAAGAAATAAAGCAGAAAAACTATTGGACTCATTTCAATAAAGGCCTATCCATGAGTTGGAAAGGATCATCGTATTTCGTCCATGGCAAGAGGATGCCGAAGATCTAGACACCAAACTACGACTCAGACAGACTAGCCACAAGCCCAATTATATAGTGCGTATCTCGGTCGGATCGAGATTTGAGGCACTACATAATATACCACTAAGAAAAAGTTTCGTCCCGAAACTTAAGAACAATGTCTTACCTTCGATCGAACAAACAATGAAGGATACTTCTCCTTTATCTCTGACTCTATCTCCCAAGTTGTTTCCACAACTGAATGGTTCCTCCACAGCACGCGAACCAAGGATATTATACGCTTTCGCAATACTGTCTCTTTAAGATCCAAAATCTGCACAGGCTCCTCTGAGTACGATAAGTCCGTACGTAGTTCCAATTGCTCGAAGCTAACCACGTGACTCAGATCATGCACATACTTTCGAAATTGAGAGACATGGAAGACATCGTGCATTTTAGCCAGGGCGGGATGTAGTGCAATCCGATATGCCACAGTTGCCACTCGTTCCAGTATTTTGAAGGGGCCAACAAATCTGGGACTCAATTTGCCCTTAATGCCGAAGCGCATTACTCTACGCATTGGTGTCACTTTCAAGAAGATGTGATCTCCAACCATAAACTCCAAAGGTCTACGATGAGCATCGACATAGCTCTTCTGTCGACTCTGTGCAGTGCGGAGTCTCTCTCGAATCAAGCGAACTTTGTCAACTGCCTGCTCCACCAGCTCTAGCCCGAGTACCTGCCGCTCATCGACTTCATCCCAACTAATTAGAGATTGACACTTTCGCCCATAGAGCACTTCATACGGTGCTATCTGGATGCTCGATTGGTAACTGTTGTTGTACGCTAACTCCGCCAATGGAAGGTGCATGTCCCAACTAGTCTTTAGATCAATCGCACACATTCGTAATATATCTTCAAGTATCTGATTGGTCCTATCCGTCTGGCCGTCATTCTGGGGGTGATATGCGGTACTAAACTTTATCTTGGTGCCCAAAGCAGACTGTAGACTAGTTCAAAAATGAGATAAGAAACGTTCGTCATGGTCCAAGATGACTGAGGCAGGTACTCAGTGTAATAGACAATCTCGTTAATGTAAATCTGTTCTAACCGATCGATGCTCCATATAACTTTGATAGGAAAAAAGTGGGCAGATTTGGTCAAACGATCAACTGTGACCCAAATTGCATCATGCCCCTGTGGGGTCTTCGGAATGCCCACGATAAAATCCATAGCGATGTTGTCCCATTTCCACTCGGGAATAGCGAGGTTCTGTAGCTCCCCGTCGGACCTCTGATGTTCAGCTTTCACCTGTTTACAGGCCATATACTGTGAAACAAAGGTCACGATGTTTCGCTTCATACTGTGCCACCAGAAGGTCCTGCACAAGTTCATGTACATCTTGGTGCTCCCTACATGTAAGAAATACTTCGCATAGTGTGCCTCTGTTATAATTTCCCTTCGAAGTACCGGGTCGCTAGGAACGCATAATCTTTCTTTCATCTGTAAGGTCCCATCTTCGTCTTCCAAAAAGTTGGACGTCTTCCCTGTCAAGATCAGCCCACTTACCTTCGTTAGGAATTGATCGTCTCTCTGAGCAAATTTGATTCTATCACGCAAACTTGGTTCAAGATGGAGTGGTGCCAGTTGCACTCATTGATGCCGAACTTGAAACTCGATGCCCATCGCCTCTAGATCCTGAAGTAAACGGTTGTTTATGGATAGCGAGTGTAGCGCCCCGTTCTCCCGATGCGGAGAGTGCGGCTAAGAAACACAAGACGGTATCGTTCGATCGGGATAGATTGAATTAAGAACTCGTCCTTGTTATGGATTTATTTCTTCGGAATCGATTCCCATATTCAGTGGACTGCGCCCCAAGGATCGGCTTAGCGGCAGAGTCAGGAGGGACCTCTCCGCTGCTATCTTTTATTGCCTCGGTTTTCGATGTCGCTTGTTGCTTTCGTGCTTTGAGTTGGTTTTGGGATTCGCTTGTTTTCCTTGAACGGTTTCGATGGTTTTCATTGTTTTCGTTCATTGACTTGCACTTCTATTCCGAGATTGGAAAGAGAGGAAGAAGTATTAATCGAGTTGTTCGTGTACAGGTGAACGAGCAGTAGGCGGCTTGCGAGCGGAGTCGTGAAGCGCCTCTTTCCTTCTTCTTTCCAAAAATCTAAGTGAGTGGCTACCAACCCGATTAGCTAGCCCTGCTTCCAAGCTTCACTCCTTTGCCCCGATCAAACGATACCAAGTAATAACTAAAAGAAACCAAGATAAAAGAGAATAGACTTGGTACTTATGCTTGTCAATGAAAATTGTGAACGGTTATATCTTTGCATGCTTGTTCGTTCGGAAATGTTCATCAAATGCATAGATACAAGTTTAAACGTATATCCTGATGCATAAATTTAACGTAGTTGTAATGTAAAATGAATCATGCAATACCGCTTGTCTTGTACTCACGTAGCCTCCGGGCGAATGCTTGTTAACGTAGCCTCCGGGCGAATGCTTGTCAACATAGCCTCCGGGCGAATGATTGTTAGTGTGCGATCACGGACAACTTGTGCACAAGGTATAGTTCCTGCGGGCGGCTGCTGGGGCACTGGCACCGTTTCGGCTCCGGACGAAACTAACGTTTAGTCTCACGTACTAGGACAGGGTGGTATGCGGCGCCTAACATTCTTGCACGTAGCAAACCATTTTCGTCACAGACTAGTGTCCATTATGGCAATCAAGCCAGTGATCATCGTGTATATTTAAACCTGTTGCATACTAACTTGTGTCTTCGTGGCAGGGAAGGCAGGGTAAGTATTGTGCAGGTAATTCAGACGGTCAGGTAAAATCCACCTAACGGTGGCACGTTCATTTCAGTAAATTCAATATGCTGCTTACTTGTAAATAAACTAAGGCAAGATAGAAACCCACAAAAATATGCATGCTTCACTAAACAATGTGTTGATTGGTATAGTCAGGCTAGCTCGCCTTCACTAGTATGTTTCGATATGCTGACCCTCGTTGAAACAGGTTCTCCGCACCAAGGTGAACCGAGCGAGGAGCCGAAGTCATCTACCCGATCCAGTCCAACTGTTGGCGCATCTTCACCGCGCCCCCTGAAGCATTTGAAGACAGGAGCTGCAACTCTTCATACATAAATGCAGCTCCGTGGCAAAGCCGTCCTCCAGCCTGGAGGTCTATACATTTTGAAGTTATAAAGGGATGTAATGTACAGGACTGCTATCTCATTTTGAGTCATCTTTTTTGTAAGCCGTTCGGCATATTAGCTAACTCGTTCAAGAGTTTGTAATAGATGTTCATTATCAATAAAGAGAACTTTTCTATGTTTCAAATCTGTGTTTCAATTTATCTGCGTACTCTGAATATGTACTTGCTATGCAAATCATTAAAGCCTTGTGCGGGAGCAACTCCAGGCCCGCACGGCGGTCACGACTCGGGGGACGCCTCGGGGCGTGACATAGTGGTATCAGAGCACAGATTCAAAGTTCCTTAGACTTCGTGCTGGAAAAGTTCCTTTAACGATCAAAAATTCCTGTGCGAACTCTTGAACTCGCTAGGCCAAAATGAGATACGTTCATGCAATAAGTCCATAATACATTATGATCCTAATGTAATTTACCTTCTTTTGAAGGAATGACTCCAGCGCAATCTGCAGCGCAAACTCCGGACGAAACGCAAGGCCAAGAAAGTAGTTCGGATACTTCAGGAAGTTCAAAGAGCCAGCGAGCCGTGCCAAGCATCGATCCCGTCCAACGAATATTGCAGATGTTGGAGGCAAACCAACAAAGGGACGAGGCTCGCTATGAACGGGCCGAAAAGCGGGTGGAAGAGAGTCAGCTCAAGTTTCAAGACAATATAGAAGCACGTTTCTCAGTCCAATAAAAGCAGGTAGATACCCTGCAGCAGATCGTTCAGACTTTGGCATCCAACCAGTCCGCGGCAACGCCAGCGACTCCGGTGGAACAGCCCGTGCTTGAAGTAGAGACGCCGTAAATTCCAAGGACGAGGGACGTGATTGCCTTCGACTTTGGCCACTTCAATAAAGTCTGCAACACCCCATTCAACGGGACTGAGGACCCAGTCGTAGCTCTAGATTGGTTGGCCGAACTTGAAGATCACTTCGCTCTGCTAGAGGTCTCCGAAGATAAGCGCGTCTCCTGCGCGCAACTACAGCTCCGCCTCAACGCGCACGATTGGTGGGACGTGCATCGACGATCTCTCCAATTTGATCACGGAGAGGAGGCGATCTCGTGGACGACTTTTCGTGCCGCATTCGAAGAGGAGTATGTACCCCCTCCAGTCCAACGCCAAATGGAAAACGAGTTCGTGCAGCTGCGGCAAGGCAACATGACAGTTAAGGAGTACTCCGCCGAATTCAACCGACTCTCCAAATTCGCAAGGACCTATTTACCTGATGCAGCGAGTCGAGCTAGAAGGTTTGAAGGTGGACTACGCCCTGCCATCCATTCGCACGTAGCCGTTCCTCAATATCGTACGATGCGTGAAGTCATGAATCACGCCCTGTCGCTCGAACCACTCTATCCTCATATTGCTGCCGGCGCTGTGCATACATCCAGTCATAAACGCCAAAGCAACGAAGGAGGAAACACCGTTACAAAGCGTCGCAACAACGGTGGTCCGCAGAGAGGGCAGCTATGTCACTTCTGTAGGAGGCCAGGGCACCTGGTCAACGAATGTCGTCTGAAACAAGGATTATGCCTCATCTGTGGCGATGCAAACCACAGAATTCGTGACTGCCCCAAATACTCTGCTAAACATCCCCAACGTAACGTTCCCTGATGGTAGGTCCTGTTCTTAAGTTTCGGGATGAAACTTCTAATTAGTTGGGTAGGATGTAGCGCCCCGTTCTCCCGATGCGGAGAGCGCGGCTAAGAAACACAAGACGGTATCGTTCGATCGGGATAGATTGAATTAAGAACTCGTCCTCGTTATGGATTTGTTTCTTCGGAATCGATTCCCATATTCAGTGGACTACGCCCCAAGGATCGGCTTAGCGGCAGAGTCAGGAGGGACCTCTCCGCTGCTATCTTTTATTGCCTCAGTTTTCGATGTCGCTTGTTGCTTTCGTGCTTTGAGTTGGTTTTAGGATTCGCTTGTTTTCCTTGAACGGTTTCGATGGTTTTCATTATTTTCGTTCATTGACTTGTACTTCTATTTCGAGATTGGAAAGAGAGGAAGAAGTATTAATCGAGCTGTTCGTGTGCAGGTGAACGAGCAGTAGGCGGCTTGCGAGCGGAGTCGTGAAGCGCCTCTTTCCTTCTTCTTTCCAAAAATCTAAGTGAGTGGCTACCAACCCGATTAGCTAGCCCTGCTTCCAAGCTTCACTCCTTTGCCCCGATCAAACGATACCAAGTAATAACTAAAAGAAACCAAGATAAAAGAGAATAGACTTGGTACTTATGCTTGTCAATGAAAATTGTGAACGGTTATATCTTTGCATGCTTGTTCGTTCGGAAATGTTCATCAAATGCATAGATACAAGTTTAAACGTATATCCTGATGCATAAATTTAACGTAGTTGCAATGTAAAATGAATCATGCAATACCGCTTGTCTTGTACTCACGTAGCCTCCGGGCGAATGCTTGTTAACGTAGCCTCCGGGCGAATGCTTGTCAACGTAGCCTCCGGGCGAATGATTGTTAGTGTGCGATCACGAACAACTTGTGCACAAGGTATAGTTCCTGCGGGCGGCTGCTGGGGCACTGGCACCGTTCCGGCTCTGGACGAAACTAACGTTTAGTCTCACGTACTAGGACAGGGTGGTATGCGGCGCCTAACGTTCTTGCACGTAGCAAACCATCTTCGTCACAGACTAGTGTCCATTATGGCAATCAAGCCAGTGATCATCGTGTATATTTAAACCTGTTGCATACTAACTTGTGTCTTCGTGGCAGGGAAGGCAGGGTAAGTATTGTGCAGGTAATTCAGACGGTCAGGTAAAATCTACCTAACGGTGGCACGTTCATTTCAGTAAATTCAATATGCTGCTTACTTGTAAATGAACTAAGGCAAGATAGAAACCCATAAAAATATGCATGCTTCACTAAACAATGTGTTGATTGGTATAGTCAGGCTAGCTCGCCTTCACCAGCATGTTTCGATATGCTGACCCTCGTTGAAACAGGTTCTCCGCACCAAGGTGAACCGAGCGAGGAGCCGAAGTCATCTACCCGATCCAGTCCAACTGTTGGCGCATCTTCACCGCGCCCCCTGAAGCATTTGAAGACCGGAGCTGTAACTCTTCATACACAAATGCAGCTCCGTGGCAAAGCCATCCTCCAGCCTGGAGGTCTATACATTTTGAAGTTATAAAGGGATGTAATGTACAGGACTGCTATCTCATTTTGAGTCATCTCTTTTGTAAGCCGTTCGGCATATTAGCTAACTCGTTCAAGAGTTTGTAATAGATGTTCATTATCAATAAAGAGAACTTTTCTATGTTTCAAATCTGTGTTTCAATTTATCTGCGTACTCTGAATATGTGCTTGCTATGCAAATCATTAAAGCCTTGTGCGGGCGCAACTCCAGGCCCGCACGGCGGTCATGACTCGGGGGACGCCTCGGGGCGTGACAGCGAGCCCACGTGCTTTCGACTCAGAGCATCAGCAACGACGTTTCCCTTGCCCGGCGTATATGCGATCGTCAGGTCGTAGTCCTTTATCAGTTCTAGCCAGCGCCGTTGCCGAAGGCTCAGCTCCTGTTGGGTGAATAGGTACTTAAGACTATTATGGTCTGTATAAATTTTGCAAGCGACACCATAAAGATAATTCCGTCACAACTTTAGTGCAAACACAATTGCCGCTAGTTACAAGTCATGTGTTGGGTAGTTTTACTCGTACGACTTCAGATGTCTGGAGGCATACGATATTACCTTATCCCTCTGTATGAGAACACACCCTAAGCCGAGTCCCGAAGCATCGATGTATATCTAAAACTCTTCTACCCTATCCGGAAGTGCAAGAATTGGAGTTGAAATGAGCCATTGCTTTAGCTCCTGAAAGATAGCTTCGCAGTCATCACCCTACTTGAATGCAATCCCTTTCTGAGTAAGGTGAGTCAAAGGCGAGGCCAATTTAGAAAAATCTTTTACGAACCTACGGTAGTATCCCGCTAGGCCTAGAATGCTTCAAACTTCACTGGCTGACGTAGGTTGCCTCTGTAATACCCCGTTTCGCTCAAGCGGACTGCCGATTCAAACGGCAAAAGTGCAATGTCCTGACCCACTTTGCTCAAGCGAGAATACTCGTTTGAGGCAAAGGATATCCAAACTTGTCCCTACAGGAGTCCAGCTTAGGCTTTTAGAGGCTCGCTTGACGTATCGCTCAACCGAGGCAAATCATCGCTATGATGAGTGGCTACGGTGAACTTGTCTTTGCTTTGCCAGCACACTTAAAATATGGAATGATACATGCTAGTCGCTAGGTGAATCACCCCCTGTATGCTAATAAGAAAATAATGCACATGGCTAAGGGAATAATCCCAACTTGTATTGCTTGTGTTAGAACATGGAATTGAAACATTGCTTATATTCAGACCCTCGCATGCTACCCTAGATCATGTTGCTCGGTAAGTACCTTTATGATTTTACCCCTCGGCTTACCTTTGGATCCGAGTTAATGTAAAATGATTATGTTTATACAGATGCATGCTTGCCTACTTGTATATTGCCTCGTTCAATGCTTGTCACATAAAATATGCCTCAAATTATGTAACACTGTGCATGTCATGCATTCATCTAGTTCTCCTTGGAAAACTATCTAATAGTCGTTCTGTGCAAGAATAAACCTGCAAGTATCCGGGACCGTTAGATTACCAAGGCAATCCCCGAATCAGGGGAATGCATCAAGGCAAGTTGTTCAAGAATCGAGAATTTTATCAAGTTACAACTGAATAATAATCACATCAAGTTTACCTCTGAACAAGAATCAGGTCACTGAATCCAAGAATCATAGCTTATGGAGCAAATGCTCGGTTCAGAACAAGGATTACGGATTATCATGTCAAGTTATGGATTTGGAAAGACCCTTGAGACTTGCATGTCGCGGACAACTTGGAAACAAGGTCATTAGGTTCCATGGACGGTTTTTGAGACACCGGGGCTGATCCGATTCGGATGGAACTTCACGTTAGTCTTCTGCATCTGGACAGTATGGTCTGCAGCCACTACTGAATCTTTGTTGCTTTTCATCCTTGTTCAAAACTATAACTTGTCCTTTATGGCTATGTCAGCGACACATATCATATAGATAAGTCATCCTCGCTTAGCGGCCATCCGCATGCGAGTCATTGCATTGCATCAAAGAAAATTTTGAATCAGCTAAACGATATGAATCTCGCATCCAAACACTTGCATTTGCATATGTTATTGCCCCTGAATGTTTATAAATGCACGTGTTTGAATTAACTTAGTTTGCCATAGACAAGGAAGGTCCGATGATAAGTTGGTAAGTCTCGCCATATTTTCTCTTATATCGCACGGCGTACTGCCACACGAGTTAGGCTACTCAATATTGCCATAAAACTAATCCTAAGGCAACTAGAACGACAACATAAATAGTTGGTGCACGGAACCTATATTACATGTTTGGATTTTTCGAGCGGACGAGTAGCCTCCCCACCAGTGCATTCAATGTACTGATAATCCACAAGATCATTTGCAGGGTACGGGAGAACCTCGTTCAGTGCGGATGCCTCCTTCGTACGTGTTGAGGCCAAGAGTTCACTCTGAAGCCTTGGAGCGTTGCGTCCGGAACTGAAGCACATATACAAGACATAATATTGGAACATCGCCTGAACATCGTCTGTATCATTCCACAAATATAGCCACTTGGCACGCTTTTACTGTTTCAGAGAGAGAGGCTTGAGCGACTTATAATCTCGGCCATGTGTCACCTGTAACACATGTTCAATATCAATAAAAGAGCTTGTTCTACTTTAACTTATGTTATTCAATGTTTTTGCTATTATCAACTTAGTGAACTTGTTACCGATCGCCTATGCGTTCATAATTCTGATACACTCGGACAATCTGTGCGATCCTGTAGCTTAGACCTCTTACCGCCAGCCAATGAACCACGACCTTGCACGGGCACGGCTCACACTCGTGCAGCATCACGCCCAGATGGGTCAAGCAATCATTTCGCGAGAGCGCTGGCGAGGTGATTCTCGCCTAGCGGGGACGGCCGATTAGCCTGCGGGAGATTGGGGCATGACATAATGGTATCAGAGCCTGGCTTATACGCCTTTGGACTTAGTTTCAATTTTTACAGTTTTGAAAGCTCGTTCGTGGGTTATGTGCACGCTCTCTCTCTCAATGTCCCAAACAAAATATTCCAATAATGAGTCTAAATACTTTCAAAAAAAGCAAATTTAAATAATGTGATTGCTTGTATAAAATCGTGATGCTATAGCCTTTGTGCCGACCTGTGCAAACCCTTGAGATTTTCGCAAGTAGCTTGTCCGATTTCACTTTCTCTAAGTTTGGTTGAATGCATATGTTTGAGGGACGCCTTGAACGTGTGCACGATCCAAGACTCAAGAAAATATGAAACTCGAGTGCTAAGACTTCGCTATCGTCGAGTTGGTTGACATGCATTTGTTTGAGGGGCACTTCAAATATGTGCACGATCCAGACTCACGATATGCTTATCTCGATTGCTTGTGCAAGTGAAAAATATCCAAATGAACAAGTATAATGACTTGTATAGGTTTGCCTCAGCCTTAGATCGCTAATCAAGATCGATTGAAACATACTCCGCGTTAAGCAATATGTCCCGCGCTGAGGCGCAAATAAAACTGACTCAACATACACGTGACACGACGTAAGAACCGCGTAGGAGATTATGTTCAATTGGATTTAGTGGTACCAATGTGATAGTACATGAAACAAAGAGAAGAGCTGCTACGACGAAGATAAACTCGATGAGGGAAAGCTTGGTTCATGCGTGAGAGAGGGAGCGGAAGCATCAAAGGCTCAATTAAAAAGAATTTTGAGTCTGTCATGAATCAAAAGTCGTCAAATTAATCTTTTGAATGGAATTCCCAGTAAACGGCGGCAGTAACTCTAACTGTCCTAAGGTAGCAAAATTCCTTGTCGCATAAGTAGCGACCTGCACGAATGGTGTAATGACTGTCCCGCTGTCTCCGACATGGACCAGAGAGCAAATCAGTGCACAGCTGTGAGTGAAGTAGCATTGGTAGTAGCATCTCAGTAGTAGGAAACTGCCGGCCCAAATCAATTAGGGTCCTTTTCTGCTGATTGGGACATAACTTTTTCTGAGTTGGGTATGATGTAACACCCCATTCCGCTCAAGCGGACTGCCAATTCAAACGGCAAAAGTGTAATATCCCGAACCGCTTTGCTCAGGCGAGAATACTCATTTGAGGCAAAGGATATCCAGACTTGTCCCTACAGGAGTCCGGCTTAGACTTTTAGAGGCTCGCTTGACGTATCGCTCAACCGAGGTGAATCATCGCAAGGTGGGTGGCTACGGTGAACTTATCTTTGCTTAGCCAGCACACTTAAAATATGGAACGATACATGCTAGTCGCTAGGTGAATCACCCCCTGCATGCTAATAAGAATATAACGCACATAGCTAAGGGAATAATCCTAACTTGTATTGCTTGTGTTAGACCATGGAATTGAAATATTGCTTATATTCAGACCCACGCATGCTACCCTAGATCATGTCGCTCGGTAAGTCCCTTTACGGTTTTACCCCTCGGCTTACCTTCGGGTCCGAATTAATGTAAAATAATTATGCTTATAAAGATGCATGCTTGCATGCTTGTATATTTCCTCGTTTGATACTTATCGCATAAACTATGCCTCAAATTGTGTAACACTGTGCATGTCATGCATTCATCTAGTTTTCCTTGGAAGACTATTTAATAGTCATTCCGTGCAAGAATAAACCTGCAAGTATCCAGGACCGTTAGGTCACCAAGGCAATCCCCGAATCAGGAGAATGCATCAAGGCAAGTTGTTCAAGAATCAAAAATCCTGTCAAGTTACAACTGAATGATAATCATATCAAGTTTACCTCTGAACGAGAATCATGTCACTGAATCCAAGAATCCAAGCTCGTGGAACAAATGCTCGGTTCAGAACAAGGATTATGGATTATCATGTCAAGTTATGGATTTGGAAAGACCCTTGAGACTTGCATGTCGCAGACAACTTAGAAACAAGGTCATTAGGTTCCACGGACGGTTTTTGGGGCACCGGGGCCGATCCGATCCGGATGGAACTTCACGTTAGTCTCCTGCATCTGGACATGATGGTCTGCAGCCACCACTGAATCTTTGTTGCTTTCCATCCTTGTTCAAGACTATAACTCGTCCTTTATGGCTATTCCAGCAACATATGTCATATAGATAAGTCATCTTCGCTTAGCGGCTATCCGCGTACGATTCATTGCATCACATCAAAGAGAAATTTGAATCAGCTAAACGATAGGAATCTCGCATCTAAACACTTGTATTTGCATATGTTATTACCCCTGAATGTTTATAAATGCTCGTGCTTGAATTAACTCGGTTTGCCATGGATAGGGAAGGTCAGATGGTAAGTTGGTAAGTCTCGCCGTAATTCCTCTTATATCATACGGCGTACTGCCACACGAATTAGGCTACTCAATACTGCCATGAAACTGATCCTAAGGCGACTAGAAAGACAACATAAATAGTTGGTGCATGGAACCTATATTACGTGTTTGGATTTGTCGAGCGGGCGAGTAGCCTCCCCACTAGTGCATTCAATGTACTGATAATCCACCAGATCGTTTGCAGGGTGCGGGAGAACCTCGTTCGGTACGGATGCCTCCTTCGTACGTGCTGAGGCCAGGAGTTCACTCTGAAGCCTTGGAGCCCTGCGTTCGGAACTGAAGCACATATACAAGACATAATATTGGAACATCGCCTGAACATCGTCTGTATCATTCCACAAATGTAGCCACTTGGTACGCTTTTACTGTTTCAGAGAGAGAGGCTTGAGCGACTTGTAATCTCGGCCATGCGCCGCCTATAACACATGTTCAATATCAATAAAAGAGCTTGTTCTACTTTAACTTGTGTTATTCAATATTTCTGCTATTTTCGACTCAGTGAACTTGTTACCGATCGCCTATGTGTTCATAATTCTGCTGCACTCGGACAATCTGTGTGATCCTGTGGCTTAGACCTCTTACCGCCAGCCAATGAACCATGGCCTTGCACGAGCGCGCTCACACTTGTACGGCATCACGCCCAGATGGGTCAAGCGATCTTTCCGCGAGAGCGTTGGCACGGTGATTCTCGCCTAGCGGGGATGGCCGATTAGCCTATGGGAGATCGGGGCGTGACAGCCTCTAGTCAACCACTGCCTCTATCTTCTTTGGGTCTACGACGACGCCTTCTACCGAGACGACATGTCCAAGGAATGCCATGCTGCTGAGCTTTGCGAACAACTGATGCTCTCATAATATTTGTCGCACGATCTTCAGGTATTCCTTGTGTTCCGTCTAGTTCTTAGAATATATTTGTATGTCGTCAATAAACATGACCACAAACTTATCCACAAATAGCCGAAACTCACGGTTCATCAGATCCATAAAAGCTGCTGGGTTGTTCATCAAGCCGAACAAAATTATAAGAAATTCATAGTATCCATATCGGGCTCAGAACGCTGACTTGGGGACATCATCGAATTTGATTTTCAACTGGTGATAGCCTGATCTGAGATCAATTTTAGAGAAAACTGTTGCACCTAGTAGTTGATCAAACAGGTCGTATATCCTTGGCAACGGGTACTTGTTCCGTACGGTAGCCTTATTCAGTTCTCGGTAGTCTATGCACAGTCGCATGGATCCGTCCTTCTTCTTTACGAATAGCACAGGAGCTCCCCAAGGAGAAATTCTTAGGCGAATGTATTCTCGTTCCAACAGATCTTGCAACTGTACCTTCAGTTCCTTTAGCTCTGCTGGGGCCATTCGGTAGGGTGCCTTCGATATCGGTCTTGAATTCGGAAAGGTGTCAATAGATAATTCGATCTCTCGATCAGGAGGCATTCTAGGCAGCTCATCCGGGAACATCGAGAAAATCTGCTATGACATCAGCCTGAGCTGCATCTGCACCTTCCTGCCGAGTGTCTCAAACAGAGGCTAAGTACCCTTCACAGCCCGAATACAACATACGCCTAGCCAAAATTGCTGATATCACCATCGCCATCTTCGGTGCAGCGTTGTACAAATAGTAGAAGTCTGCCTCGCCGGGTAGACGAAATACGACTCACTTCTCTGCGCACTCGATTGTTGCATGGAAAACCCCCAACCAGTCCATTCCGAGAATAATATCATAATCATTAATGTCTAGCACAATGACAACTAAGGAAAGCTTTCTGCCTCCGATACAAATATAGTCGTCCCTACATATCGTACTGGTGGGCATGTCGACTCCCGAAGGGGTACTCACGCAAAGGTTTATATTTAATGGAGTAGAAGCTAATTTATTCTCAACAATAAAATTAGCAGATATGAAACTATGCGTAACACCTAAATTGAATAAGACTCTAGCGGACAATTCTTTGAAAAGTAATATACCTGTCACAATAGTGTCGAAGATAGATGCCTCATCCCAAGTCAATGCATAGACTCGGCCTTGGACACCCTTGCATTGTGGGTTCCCTGGTACAGCATTGGCGTCGTGTGCTGGAGGCCCCTTGTTATGGTTCGGCTGCTGTCTGACGATCGGCCTGGGGTCTCGATAGTCAAATGCTTTATGGTCCAAACGGCCATATTTGAATCATCCAACGACTCGGCACTCATTCATCTGATGCCCCATCTTGCCGCACCAATAGATATACGGTCCCTGAGGTGAACCCCTATGCTCAGATGTGTGCGGATGCTTTGGTGCTCCAGACCCTCTCATTTCTTGAGGTCGCTTATTGAAATTGGTACGGGGAGTCTGTACATTGACCTTTTGTAAATTGCGCCCAAAGATTTGTTCGCTATTTAGGGTCGCTTCATAATATTCCCGGTAGGTCTAGCACTTCTGATTTATGATGTCCCTACGCATGTCGTCATTCAAACCCTTCTGAAAATGGTAGCACCATGCCTGCTGGTTAGGCAAAAAGTATCCGACAAACTTGACGAGTCTAGCGAACACTGAATCATAGTCATCAACAGACATACTTTCTTGCACCAGATTGCTGAAGTCGTCTTCCTTTTGTTGTCGCACGGTCCAGGGGATAATTTTTCAATAAAGGCAGATTTGAACATCTCCCATGTGATCTTGCAGTTGGGATTAGCATCATAAATCCCTTGCTTGGTAGCTTCCCACCAATCATGCGTCCGTAGTTCCAGTTGCACCGATGCACAAGCTACTCGTTTGGACCCTTTAATACCCACCAGGTTGAACAATCCTTCGAGTTTTGCAATCCATCCCATAACCATATCCGGTTCTGCTCGTCCGTTGAATGTTGGTGGGGGCATTTTGGTGAACTCCGCCGCTCTGGAAGTATTCCTAGTGGGGGGCTGCATTTTCTCGGATTCTTATTCTACCGCCATAGCCGGCGGCGTGACAAGCGTCACCGTGGCTCCGCCATTGCTGGGTACCAAAGATACGATCAATTGCATCATGGTATCCATCTGCTTCTGTTGGACAGTGAACTATGGCTGAATCTATGCCTATTGAGTGGCAGCTTGATGTTGTTGTACCTCCATTAGGTGCATGAGCCTTTCGGTCATATCGATTGCACCTGCTCCTCCGGATTCTCCAGAACTTGTCGGATCACTCTATTTGGGCTGAGTAATGCTTGCAGCGACAGTATTTTTCTTAGCCATTACTACAAAAGGGAGTAGCTTGTCAACACTCCAAAAATGATAAATCCTTATTTATGGGCTCATTATATAGGGCGATTCATCTCATCCAGCAGATGCCGAATGCAACTCAATTGAGAGGCGCATCAAACTCCTAGATTATATTTTTGAAAACCCAAGAAAGTGAAGTCGTGCTCTGATACCAATATGTCATGTCTCGATCCCAAAAGGGTCAATCGTTATTTCTGGATCCTTTACGGAACTGATCGTTCTTGCTGGGGCATGATGTCGTGCGAGCCTGGAGTTGCGCTCGCACAAGGCAAGAACGTGCAGTGGGATAGGAACCCATTTGAAAACACAAGCTAGAAAACACATTCATATATAGTTGAACACAAGTATAGGAAGAAATATGCTTTTTATTGATAATTCATAGTAATTTACATAGAGTTTATATTTCATGTGTCTCTCGGCTACTTGGTTTGCATTACAAAAGAAAAACTCAAAAGGCACTGCGTGCTCCATCAGATAAGCCTTGTCGTTCATACATTATGCCCTTGTATAGATTGAAAGTCCATGCCTCCAAAATAAACTGACTTCAACTATACTTTAAAATAAATGAACTTGTAACGCCTTCTCGTCTATCCACTAGCATTGCACCGTCTGAGTGCCTGAAATAGTTGCCCATAACATGGGTCAGTACTCAGCTGTACTGGTGAGCGGGACGAACCCACTCGCCTAAATCAACACTTTCTTATTAGGGGCAAGCATGAATTAAAATGATCTTTCTTTAGAGAACTAAGTGAATCAGTTCATATCAGTTGCATGTTTTTAGAGGAACGAAAATAATATTGAATCCATAAAGTACATCGGTTGCTTACTCAACCGATGCACGCCTTCCCTGCAACGAAACACAAGTATACTTACCATCTGCACAAGACAATAAATTAGCATGTATTCTATTCTATGAGGTCATTGGTGTGATCGACACCATGGGGACTTATCCAAGGCAATACGGTGCACCCTGTCAGCCCGGGTAGCAAGCCCTATGGGAGGTCCCCCAATGCATCGCGACTAGCACGATCAAATATTTTCCTCTGGGAAGATACGGTTCCAATGCCCCAAAATACCGTTCGAGGAAATGCCAAACCTTGTGCACAAGTTGTCCCAGACCATGCAAATGCGTGAACAGTTCAAATATCATACAATGCATGAGATGAAACAGAAGAATTAAAGCAGCAATATATATACTTATGTAACAGTTCATATTTTCTCAAGTCATGTTCCGATTTTGGTGTCCCGTAGGTCCAAAGACTCCGAGGCACCAGGCCGCAACTAATAACCCAATTTTCTTTATATTGGAGCTCGTGTTTATAAGGTGTTCATGAATATACAAGTTAGTCTACAATTCCTATGTTCCTTTCTTAGTGGCTGGCATGCATTATGGCTAAGGATTTCCTAGGCGTTCAGCCGGGCATTATTGATTGAACGTTTGAAATATTAGAGATGTGGACGTGAAGAAGTAGGAAAGAAGGTTCTGAACCACTCACTGGTTAAGGAAAAGTGCTGAAAGAAGGAGTTCCACCTAGCGACGATCAAACGTCAGTTACGCGGACCTGCAATAGCACGAGCACCGGGTTAGAATCCTTTGCCTATCCTTCCTTCCGAACTCCCCAAGAATCAAAGCTCCAAACGAGAAAGCCAACAGCAATCAAGCAAATCAAAAGCAACACCAAAACAAAATCCTAAAGCGACATCAAGAAAACCAAGCAACAAAGCACGAAAACTATTGGACTCGTTTCAATAGAGGTCTATCCATAAGTTGGAAAGGATCATCGAATTTCGTCCGTAGCAAGAGGATGCCGAAGATCTAAACACCAAAGTACGACTCAGACAGACTAGCCATAAGCCCAATTATATAGTGTGTACCCCGGTCGAATCGAGATTTGAGGCACTACACTCACAAGGTCATAGGTACATATTCACATTCACGATTTTATCACGCTAATTCATTGCACGATACTCACCCAGTTCCTAAGATCAAACCATTGTTCGTTTCGTACGGGATATTCTACCCAAGCTTATTTCACTCAGATTTCTAAACATCGAGTCGTGATCATCCTAAACACATCAACACGTTCGTTGCACAAGGTTCGAGTCTAGTTCCAGTAAAGTCGTTCCTAAAATATGTTCGTTTAACCGATCTATGATATACTATGTCGTACGTCAAACCTAGCAATTCGCATAGTCTATCTTCACAAACATGTTTTATTGAATTTACCTATCCATTCTTTCTAAGTCTAGACCACCAAGTCACGATATCATTTCTATTCCTTAGATCTCAATCATAAACTCTAAGTCGTTCGACACAATTCATGTATCCGTTCACAAAACTATCAAGATGTCTTACTTCACATTCTAGACTAAATCATCCTTAAAGTACTTCTGATTCACTTGTATTCCCAAACTCGCCTTATCGTGTCGAACCACAAGTCAAGACGATCATTCAATTGACACGCTATGATCTTTCGCAAGTTCGATCATCCATGTTGGACGTGAGATCACCACGCCAACGCTCCCACTAGATAATCGTCATAATCCGGGCACGAACATATTCGAGCATGGAGTTATGCTCACACAAGATAAGAATATCAAACATTATGGCTATCATCGAAATAATCAAGACACCTTATTGTTACACTTCGTTTCATCAAAGTTATATATTAATCCATCAAGTCTTTGTTTATCTAATAACCATTCAAGCCGTGATCATAATTCACCTAGCCAAATTGTCCAACTTCAATGTTACCATTCGATCAATCCGTAGTCCACCTCTATAATTCCTTAAAATATTCAAGTTCAAAATCTCTAGCTAAAGTCTATTTACCTTCGACATGTTCCATTTTATCGAGTTCGTCTGTATAATCATCGAACATGTTGGCCCTGATCTTCCGCGAGTTCGATCATTCCCGTCGAACGTAAAATCACCACGTTAGCGCTCCCGCAGGATAATCGTTCTCAATCTGGGCCTGATATCGAGTGCTATCTTTTAAACTGGATTCAGGATCGTTCTTCCAAACACAAGATCAAATCCATTATCGATTATCTCAATCATTGAACCACAATATTTTTTTACTTGTATCAATTTGTACTATCTTCCAACTATTGATATCGTATCAAGTCTTTCAATTTCGAAACCATAACATCCGTATAAATTATATCGAGCGATATCCTACTCAAATCTCAATTTTTTTTGCGCGCTAACTTACATCGCGCTAATTCCGATCGCATCTTTTATTATTCATTCTCAAACTCAAGTTTTAATCCGTTTGATTCAATTCTAAATGCTCATACAATCTACTAAATTTCCTCGACCAAGATATAGATTCTAATAATTTGAATTCCCATCTGATATAAGCCTTATTACTCGCTCAACACATTCTCAATCGTTCGACCCAACTGTCTCACGAGACCTTCGAATTCGCTATTTGCTAGGCATTACTTATACTAAGGCTTTGCGCGATCACATTGCTGGCAGGCAGACTTATTACTACCCCAAAATTATCGATTCGCTCAAATATTTCTAAGATGATCCATACACCACTCAGGGTTTGAGCTACTGTATTAAAACTCAAAACTTACTTTTTTCCCAGAACGTTTATCCATTCCTGAGCTATCGCACACACCACACAGGAATTGAATCATCTAATTAAATCTTCAATCGTGTTCGCATTGCTAGAATATCTATTTCATTCCTGAGAACTCCAGCACAATCCTTATGTGTCGCCATGATAATCTTTAGTCTCATATATACCTTTATCGATAGTCATCCAAGTAAACCATATTTTGACTTATACTTACTGACACGAATAACCGTCCGAACCATTCCTTAAAAATCCAAGCACGATTATCTATATTCACTTTAGCGATATACTGATAATGTTTTAATCGATTGTTATTCTAAGTCTGACTTACACTTATACAAAAGATATCAAAATCTCACTCGCAACTCGCTCGCACCAAAGGGTCTAAGTGCGCGATACCTAACACAACTTAGCTGAAAGGTTGTGTGCATAGCTATTCCATTCGAATGATATTCCAGTTTTGCATGCAAACTTGCTAGTATTAGCGTAGGGTTATCTAGTTCGCACATTACTTACCAATTCTCCACGAGTCTATTCCTACAAAGTCTGACACAGGTCGGCACAAGGGCCTTCGCATAACTATCACATACAACTAATCATATCATTCGTATGCACTTTTAAAAATATTTAGACTTATTATATGGAACATCCCAATGGAACAATGAGATAGAGTGTTTGTAAAATAACCCATGAATGAGCTTTCAAAGCTGAGAGAATCGATATGAAGTCCAAGGACGTAAAGTTGATCTCTGATACCAATATATCATGACCCGTCCCCGCAGGATCGGTCATCCCCGCTGAATGCGAATCACCGCGCCAGTGCTCCCGTGGGACGATTGTTCCAATCAGGACCATGGCCTTGTGCAGGTGCAGCTTGTGCTCGCACTGCATCATGTCTTGATGGGAACGATCATCCTACGAGAGCGCTGGAGCGGTAATTCACGTTCAGCGGGGACGACCGATCCTACTGGGGATCGGGACATGACAGGTGGTTACAATAAACCTGTCTTTGCTTAGTGTGCACACATAAAATATGGACGATACATGCTAGTTGCTAGAAAAATCACCTCTTTATGCTAATAAAGAATACAATGCACCTAACTAAGGGAATAATTCTAGCTTATATTGCTTGTCTAGAACATGGAAAAGAAGTAACTTGATTCGTGATAGACTTTCTTATGTACCGCTCTACATGCCTCTGCATGGTTTCAATATCCTCGCACTAACCCTTTAGACTCGCACTAGTATAATGGCTTATGTTTTACTGTTTCAATGCTTGTCTATTTTACGTGCTAACTAGTACTCGCTTGTCTCATTTCAATACTTGTCACATAGATTCATGTCACGAATCGATGCACTTCATATGATTATGGTTCACTCACTTAGGCACGAAGACTATCAAAATAATTATTTTGAGCCAAGTAATAAAAAATATGGAACGACTTCGGGACCAATGGGTCACCAAGGCAATACCCAAACTAGGGAATTGCATTATGGCGCCCCATTTTCTCCTATTCGGGGAGCGCGGCTAAGAAATACAAGATGGTATCGTTCGATCGGGATAGATTAAAACAAGAACTTGTCCTCGTTATGGATTTGCTTCTTCGGAATCGATTCCCATATTCAGTGGACCGTGCACCCGGGATCGACTTAGCGGCAGAGTTAGGAGGGACCTCTCCGCTGCATCTTTTGTTGCCTCAGATTTCGATGTCGCTTGTCGCTTTCATGCCTTGAGTTGGTTTTCGGATTTCCTTGAGATTTCTTGAACGGTTTCGATGGATTTCATTATTTTCGTTCATTGAACTGTACTTCAATTCCGAGATTGGAAAGAGTGGAAAAGGTATTGATCAAGCTGTTCGTGGATACAGGTGAATGAGCAGTAGGCGGCGTACAAGCGGAGTCTTGAAGTGCCTCTTTCTTTCTCCCTTCCAACCAACTAAGTGAGTGGCTACCATCCCAATTAGCTAGCCCTTCTTCCAAGTCTTCACACCTAAAAATCTTGTATTCTTGTTGTCCCGATAAGACGATACCAAGTAATAACTAAAAGATGTCAAAATAAAATGGGAATAGACTTGGACTATTATTGCTTGTCAATCAAACTTGTGAATGGATACTTATCTGCATGCTTGTTCGTTGGAATGTTCATCATATGCATAAATACAAGTTAGAAAGCATACTTCTTCTATAAATTGTGCTAAGTATGGAATACACTTGTTATGCAATAAACTGTCAGGAAGAATATGCAAAAAGAATCATGCAATATTACTTGTCTCGTACTCGTGTTGCCTCAACTGCATGAAAATGTTTTGGCAAAATATTGATAACGTTCAATCACGGACAACTTGTGCACAAGGTATAGTTCCTGCGGACGGCTGCTGGGGCACTGGCACCGATGCGATTCCGGACGAAACTTCACGTTTAGTCTCACGTTCTTGGACGGGATGGTATGCAACACCTCACGTACATGCTGTTGCACACCATCCTCGCCATTGACTAGTGTCCATTATGGCAATCAAGCCAGTGATCACCACGTATATTTAAACCTGTTGCAAACTAACTTGTGTCTTCGTGGCAGGGAAGGCATGGTAAGTATTGTGCAGGTGGTTCAGACGGATAGGTAAAAGCCACCGAACAGTGGCAAGTTCATTTCAGTATTTTATATATATATTGCTGCTTGTAAAATGAACTAAGGCAAGATAGAAAGACCACAAATAATATGCATGCTTCATTAAAATAACGTGTTGATTGGTATAGTTGGGTTAGCTCACCTTCACCAGTACATTAAGATGTACTGACCCTCGTTGAAACAGGTTCACCGCACCAAGGAGAACCGAGCGAGGAGCCAAAGTCGTCTTTCCCGATCCAGTACAGCTGTAGGCGCATCCTGATCGCGCCATATTTTGAAGTACTTTAAGAAAGGAGCTTGCAACTCAATACACAATGCAGCTCCGTGGGAAGGCCGTCATCCAGCCCGGAGGTCTTTATCGTTTTGAAGTTTAGTAAAGGGATGTAATGTACAGGACTGCTATCTCATTTTGAGTCAACACTTTTGTAAGCCCATGCGGCAAATTAGCTGACTCGTTCAAGATTTTGTAATAGATGTTCATTATCAATGAAAAGAGAACTTTTCCATGTTCAAATCTGTGTTTCAATTTATATACGTACTCTGAATATGTGCTCGTTATGCAAAACAATAAAGCCTTGTGCGGGCGCAACCCTAGGCCCGTACGGCGGTCACGTCGGGGGATGCCCCTACGATTCGGCAAAATTGGGGCGTGACATGTTGCTATCAGAGCACAGCTTCAAAGTTCCTTAGACTCTCGAATTGGAAAAGTTCCTTTAACGATCAATCCTTGTACGAACTCTTGAACTCGTTAGGACGAAATGAGATACGTTCATGCAATAAGTCCATAATACATTATACTAATGTAATTTACCTTCTTTTAAAGGAATGGCACTAGCGCAAACCTCAGCGCGAGCACCGGACAAAATGCAAGGCCAACAAAGTAGTTCGGGCACTTTGGGAAGTTCAGGGAGCCAGCGAGCCATGTCTCTCGTCGATCCCATCTAGCAACTGATGCGGATGTTGGAGTCAAACCAACAAAGGGATGAAGCTCGCTACGAACGGGCCGAGAAGCGAGCGGAGGAGAGTCAGCTCAAGTTTCAAGACAATATAGAAGCTCGATTCTCATTCCAACAGAAGCAGGTAGATACCCTGCAACATATCGTTCAGACTTTAGCCTCCAACCAGTCTGCGGCAACAGCAGCGACTCCGGTAGAAGAGCCCGTGCTTGAAGTCGAGATGCCGCAAATACCAAGGATGAAGGAAGTGACTACCTTCAACTTTGGCGACTTCAAGAAAGTCTGCAACACTCCCTTCAACGGGACTGAGGACCCAATCGTGGCTCTAGATTGGTTGGCCGAACTTGAAGACCACTTCGCTTTGCTAGAGGTCCCCGAAGAAAAGTGCGTCACATGCGCTCAACTACAGCTCCGTCTCAACGCGCACGATTGGTGGGACGTGCATCGACGATCTCTTCAAGTTGACCATGGAGAGAAGACGATCTCGTGGGCGACTTTTTGTGCCGCGTTTGAAGAGGAATTTATACTCCCTCCTATGCGTCGTCAGAAAGAAAACGAGTTTATGCAACTACGGTAAGGCAGTATGACAATTAAAAAGTATTCTGCCGAATTCAACCGACTCTCCAAATTCGCTAGTGCCTATTTACCTGATGCAGCGAGTCGAGGTAGAAGGTTTGAAGGTGGTCTGCGCCCTGCCATCTATGCACACGTAGTCGTTCATCAGTATCAGATAATGCGAGAAGTCATGAATTATGCCCTATCCCTCGAACCGCAGTATCCTCACGTTCCTGTCGGCGTTGTGCATACCTCCAATCCCAAACGTCATAGCAATGATAGAGGAAACACTGCTACAAAGCGCCAAAATAATGGTGGTCAGCAGAAAGTGGATTGGATCAAAACATGTCACTTCTGCAGAAAGTCGGGGCACATTGCCAACGAATGTCGTATGAAACAAGGGTTATGTCTCCTTTGTGGCGATGCAAATCACAGAATTTGTGACTGCCCAAAATACTCTACTCGACATCCTCGACGTAATATTTCCTAGCGGTAAGTACTATTCCTAAGTTTCGCGGACGAAACTTCCAATTAGTTGGGTAGGATGTGGCTCTCTGTTTTCCCCTATTCGGGGAGCGCGGCTAAGAAATACAAGATGGTATCGTTCGATCGGGATAGATTGAAACAAGAACTTGTCCTCTTTATGGATTTGCTTCTTCGGAATCGATTCCCATATTCAGTGGACCGTACCCCCGGGATCGACAGCGGCAGAGTCAGGAGGGACCTCTTCGCTGCATCTTTTGTTGCCTCAGATTTCGATGTCACTTGTCGCTTTCGTGCCTTGAGTTGGTTTTCGGATTTGCTTGAGATTTCTTGAACGGTTTCGATGAATTTCATTGTTTTCGTTCATTGAACTGCACTTTAATTCCAAGATTGGAAAGAGTGGAAGAGGTATTGATCAAGCTGTTCGTGGATGCAGGTGAACGAGCAGTAGGCGGCGTACAAGCGGAGTCTTGAAGTGCCTCTTTCCTTCTTCCTTCCAACCAACTAAGTGAGTGGCTACCATCCCGATTAGCTAGCCCTTCTTCCAAGTCTTCACACCTAAAAATCTTGTATTCTTGTTGTCCCGATCAGACGATACCAAGTAATAACTAAAAGATGTCAAGATAAAATAGGAATAGACTTGGACTATTATTGCTTGTCAATCAAACTTATGAACGGATACTTATCTGCATGCTAGTTCGTTGGCATGTTCATCATATGCTTAAATACAAGTTAGAAAGCATACTTCTTCTATAAATTGTGCTAAGTATGGAATACACTTGTTATGCAATAAACTGTCAGGAAGAATATGTAAAAAGAATCATGCAATGTTACTTGTCTCGTACTCATGTTGCCTCAACTGCATGAAAATGTTTTGGCAAAATATTGATACCGTTCGATCACGGACAACTTGTGCACAAGGTATAGTTTCTGCGGGCGGCTGCTGGGGCACTGGCACCGATCCGTTTCCGGACGAAACTTCACGTTTAGTCTCACGTTCTTGGATGGGATGGTATGCAGCACCTCATGTACATGTCGTTGCACACCATCCTTGTCATTGACTAGTGTCCATTATGGCAATCAAGCTAGTGATCACCACGTATATTTAAACCTGTTGTAAACTAACTTGTGTCTTTGTGGTAGGGAAGGCATGGTAAGTATTGTGTAGGTGGTTCAGACGGATAGGTAAAAGCCACCGAACGGTGGCAAGTTCGTTTTAGTATTTTATATATATACTGCTGCTTATAAAATAAACTAAAGCAAGATAGAAAGACAACAAATAATATGCATACTTCATTAAAACAACGTGTTGATTGGTATAGTTGGGTTAGCTTGCCTTCACCAGTACATTTTGATGTACTGACCCTCGTTGAAACAGGTTCACCGCACCAAGGAGAACCGAGCGAGAAGTCGAAGTCGTCTTTCCCGATCCAGTCCAGCTGTAGGCGCATCCTGATCGCGCCATATTTTGAAATACTTGAAGAAAGGAGCTTGCAACTCAATACACAATGCAGCTCCATGGGAAGGCTGTCATCCAACCCGGAGGTCTTTATCGTTTTAAAGTTTAGTAAAGGGATGTAATGTATAGGACTGCTATCTTATTTTGAGTCAACACTTTTGTAAGCCCGTGCAGCAAATTAGCTGACTCGTTCAAGAGTTTGTAATAGATGTTCATTATCAATAAAAAAAGAACTTTTCTATGTTTCAAATATGTGTTTCAATTTATCTGCGTACTCTGAATATGTGCTCGTTATAAAAAACAAAAAGCCTTGTGCGGGTGCAACCCCAGGCCCGCACGGCAGTCACGCCGGGGGACGCCCCTACGATTCGGCGAAATTGGGGTGTGACATGCATTATGTTAAAGTAAAGAAGAATAAGAAAAGCTGTTTGGAGTGGCTTATAGCGGGTAATGGCCTACCGCGTATACAACTATTGTCGCTTATAAACAAGAAATTATAAGATTTAAACAAGTAAAGATAGTTGTACTAATGGCTAGCACAGGTAAGGCGAGATGGCCTGTAGCGGGTAATGGCCTAACTGTGCTGCAACCATCGTCATGTTACCAGAACAAGAGTAATAAATAAAAAAACTTGCATGGTGACGAATAACTCATGCACGAGGTATATGGATTCCTCAGGCGATCGTCGGGGCACCGAGATCGTGCCGGCCTAGGAGGAAGTATGGGGTATTGCGTTCCTAGGGGTGGCTAAGTGTAGATAGTCCGCTGGGGGCAACGCAATATCAGGTAGACGGGGCCTTGGTAGTTTATACCTACGCTTCATAACCAGAGTCTACCCGTAGGTTCCTTTATGGCTAAGCCAGTGACCTCATGTTCATATAGATCTAAGTTTGGATCGATTGCGACAATCTACGAGCGAGTGATTGCATTAAAATAAATTAAGTAATCTGAATAATCTGAGCAACACATCTGAAAGGTCTAAATAACATAATTGAACCAACTTGAATCTAAATATAACATACTTGAATAATCTGAGTACCACAAATCAAGTAATCTGAGTATATTGTTCACCTGAGTCAGAAATACGCTCGTAACACTTGTCTTTGCCTATGCGATCTTTGATTTTATTATATATATCCATGCTTGGTTTAACTTGGTTTTATCTTTGGGCAGGGAAGGATGAATGTTAAGTTGGTAAGTATCCTCGTGTTTCTCTTATATCGCACGGTGCACTGCCATACAAGTTAGGCTTTGTATCTTATGCCATGAAACTGATCCAAAGGCAAGACTAGAAAGATAACTTAATAGATGGTGTATGAAACTAATATATCGTGTTTGGATTTATCGAGCGGGCGAGAAGCCTCACCACCAGTGCATTCAATGTACTGATAATCCACCAGGTTGATTGCAGGGTACGGAAGGACCTCATTCGGTGCAGAGTATCCCCTCCTACGCGCTAAGGCATGGAGTTCGCTCTGGAGCCTTTGAGTATTACGTCTGGAGCTGAAGCACATATACAGGATATAATATTAGAACATCGCCTATGTATCATCTCATGTGGTAAGCCGCTTGGCATGCTTTTATTGTTCGAGAGAGAAAGAGAGAGCATGAGCGACATGTAATCTTGGCCTAGCGCCGCTTGTAATATTTCTTGATTATCAATAAAGAGCTTGTTTTACTTATATACTTATGTCTATTCAATGCTTCCGCTATAACGACTTTGTAAACTAGTTATCGAACGGCCGTTTACTCGTGCCCTTCAAATTCTTGCTGTATTGGAGACTATCTGTGCGACTTTATGGCTTAGCTATTTTATCGCATGTTCTGAACCTGGTCATGCACGGGCGCAGCTTGTGCTCGTACGGTATCACGTCCTAATAGAAATGATTGTCCTGCAGGAGCGTTGGCGCGATGATTTGTATTCAGCGGGGACGAACGAACCTGCAGGAGATTGGGGCATGACATATTGGTATCAGAGCACGGTTTTACATCCTTAGACTTCGTATCGATTCTCTCAATTTTGAAAGCTCATTCGTGGGTTATGTTACATACTCTCTCTCTCTCTCTCTCTCTCTCTCTCTCTCTCTCGTTGTACCGTTGGGATATTTCATACAATGAGTCTAAATATTTTTGAAAATGCATGCGAATGATTGGTTGTACAAGATAGTAATGTGAAGGCCTTTGTGCCAAGCTGTGTTAGACTTTATGGGAGTAAACTCGTGCTTGATTCAGCAAGTTTTGTGCGAATCAAAATACCCCTATACTAATACTAGCGAGTTAGTATACGAGACCAAAATATCATTTGGACAGGATAGTTAGGCACACAACCTTTTGTCTAAGTTGAGTTGAGTATCGCATACCTAGACCCATTAGTGCAAGCAAGTTTGTGAGAAAGACTGGGTGTCGTTTGGATAAGGATAAATCAGACTTAGTGGAAATCGATAAAAATGTTATCAGGCTATCGCTAAGGCGAGTATAGAGGATTGTGCTTGGAATTTGAGGAATAAGATTATCGAGGCGGTACACACTAGTCGCTAGAAAAATTATCTCTTGCATTCTAATAAAGAATACAATGCACCTAGCTAAGAGAATAATCACATCTTGTATTGCTTGTCTAGAACATAGAAAATAAGTAACTTGATTCATGATAGATTTCCTTATGCACCGCTCTACATGTCTCTGTACGATTTCAATCCTCGCACTAACCCTTTAGACTCGCGCTAGTGTAATGGCTTATGTTCTACTGTTTCAATGCTTGTCTGTTTTACGTGCTAACTAGTACTTGCTCGTATCATTTCAATGCTTGTCAAATAGATTCATGCCACGAATCGATGCACTTCATATGATTATGGTTCACTCACCTGAGGCACGAAGACTATCAAAATAATTATTTCAAGCTAAGTAATGGAAAACATGGAACGACTTCGGGACCTTTGGGTCACCATGGCAATACCCGTAATGCCCAAAGATTCAAGATCTCGATGCAGCTTGTCATCAATAGCCAAACTCCCAACGAACACTCGACTCGGTGCATCAGCTACAATATTTCCCTTGTCAGGCGTGTATTTGATCATGAGGTCAAAGTTGCTAAGGAGCTCAAGCCAGCGCAGTTGACGAAGATTCAAATCCTTTTGAGGTCAAAGTTGCGAGGAAAACGGTGGTCGGGCGGCCTTCGGGGCCGGGGCATGACATAATGATATCAGAGCAGATTCGATTTTTTGCCCAATCTGTTGCTATGACTCTGAGATTTGCTCGATATTGTATTGCAATAGAGCGTTCCATACAATAAATCCATAGATACTCTCAAAGTTGTGCAAAAAAATGTTTTGGACTTGATTGTTTCGATTGAGTACGGCGAGGGATGAGGACTATCGCTGCTCGGGATATCGAGAAGTTTATCCTTGAAGTTTCGAGGACAAAACTTTTTGTTGGTGGGTAAGTATGTAATGCCCCACTCCGCGTCGGCATTATGTATCAAGGTGAGTGGAAAAAACTTCGTTCTCTGATTCTTGTACGCCTTAATAATGAATCTAAGTTTTTAAATGCTTGTTTTCATAAAAGAATGATAGAACCTGCCTTGCATGCGAAATAAGAGAACTCGCCTAACTTGTCTTTGAAACGAACATGTATGCTTAACTAAGAGAACCTGAAACGCTTGTCTAAGACTAAGAGTTTGCATGAACATGATCCACTATCGCCTATGCTCCGAGAGAACCATATCGTGTGCTTGAATGTGTTTAAAGATAAGACGGCTTATCCCACAACAAAGATATATGGTCTGATGGTTCGTCTCGTCTGCATCCTAGAGTTTATTTGATAGTATTTCATGCATTCGCATTGGTCGGACAATGGCTATTGGTGGAGAGCTGAACCATGTGTCACGGCTGCTACAGAGATAGTAGAAAGCAACCATGTATCACAGCTGCCAATAGCATCAGATAAATGAGTCATTGGTTAGCTGGATCAACCGTTGTCGATCCTGAGTTACTCGGGGACCGCACTGCATATAAGATAGTTCATTGTGTTGGTTTGGTAGAGGACTGCCCCTAGATGTGCATTTGTGTCTAGATGTACATTTGTCCCTAGAGTCTTTGAGTATAGCTCACGAGACACGCTGCACACACCCAGATAACAGAATAATCGGCTTGCTTGCTTATATCGAATATGAAACTCTGTTTTCTAAAGATGTATCCAAAACTAGTAATATGACTTCGTTCTATGCTGCATGTAACGAACATAGGTAAAACTAGAAACATCACTAGTAATATAATATTTTATAACATGATTACTTAGTATTGGTTTTAGTGAATGTTTGCTTATGTTCAGTTGTTTATACTCACCAGTACTTATAAAAGTACTGACCCACCAACAGTTTACTTGCTTGCAAGTACTGGATCATCCGAGGGAGCGATAGGCGTGCCTCATCCCCAAGACCCAGAATTCTGGTTTCGATTGCCTCGAGCATACTTTCGTATAGAGGGGCATAATGTGTGGAACGATGCCTTTGTAATAAAGAGAACCCAGTCCCTCGATTTACCCCGAATACTCAGATGGCTAAACGCTTGCAACAATGTTCCTTCGCTGCTTACTCGATTGATGCAATGATATCCAAACTTTAACGATGTTGCCTTGTGCGGGCGCAACCCCAGGCTCGCACGGCATCACATCCCGGTATCAAACGGCCATACACGACCCTCGGGAGTGCCGAGGCACGGTGATTCGCGTCTGGTCCGGCGGGGGAAACGGTGGTCGGGCGGCCTTCGGGGTCGGGACGTGACAATACCTGAACTAGGGAATTGCATTAGGTTAAGTAAAGAAGAACAAGAAAAGTTGTTCGGGGTAGCTTGTAGCGGGTAATGGCCTACCGCGTGTACAACCATCGCCGCTTATGAACAAGAAGTTATAAGATTTAAACAAGTAAAGATAGTCGTGCTAATGGCCTAGCACGGGTAAGGCGGGATGGCGTATAGCGAGTAATGGCATACCTGTGATGCAATCATCATCGTGTTACCAGAACAAGAGTAATAAACAAGAAACATGCATGGTCACGGACAACTCGTGCACGAGGTATATGGATTTCTTGGACGATCGTCGGGATCTGCCGTCATAGAAGGAAGTATGGGGTATTGTGTTCCTAGGGTTGGCTAAGTGTAGATAGTCCACTGGGAGCAACGCAATATCAAGTAGACGGGGCCTTGGTAGTTCACACCTACGCTTGATTACCTAAGTCTACCCGTAGGGTACTTTATGGCTAAGCTAGTGACCTCATGTTCATATAAGTCTATGTTTTGCTCGATTGCGGCAATCTGTGTGCGAGTCATTACATTGCAATAAAATAAATAATCTGAATAATCTGAGTAACACATCTGAAAGGTCTAAATAACACACTTGAACCAACTTGAATCTAAGTATAACACACTTGAATAATCTGAGTATCACATATCAAGTAATCTGAGTATATCGTTCACCTGAGCCAGAAACACGCTCGTAACGCTTGTGTTTGCTTATGCGATCTTTAATTTTATTATATATATTTTTGCTTGGTTTAACTTTGCTTTATCTTTCAACAGGGAAGGACGAATGGTAAGTTGGTAAGTATCGTCGTGTTTCTCTTATATCGCACGGCGCACTACCACACGAGTTAGACTTTGTATCTTATGTCATAAAACTGATCCTAAGGCAAGACTAGAAAGATAACTTAATAGATGGTGCACAAAACTAATATATCGTGTTTGGATTTGTCTAGCGGGCGAGAAGCCTCCCCACCAGTGCATTCAATGTACTGATAATCTACCAGGTTGATTACAGGGTGTTAGAGAACCTCGTTCGGTACGGAGTATCCTTCGTGAGCGCTAAGGCATGGAGTTCACTCTGGAGCCTTGGAGGGTTGCTTTTGGAGCTGAAGCACATATACAGGACATAATGTTAGAACATTACCTATGTATCATCCATGCTTTTATTGTTTGAGAGAGAGAGAGCATGAGCGACTTATAATCTTGGCCTAACGCTGCTTGTAATATTTTTTTATTATCAATAAAGAGCCTATTTTACTTCTATACTTGTATATATTCAATGCTTCCGCTACAACGGCTTTGTGAACTAGTTATCGAACGGTCGTTTACTCGTGTCGTTCAAATTTTTCCTGTATTGGAGACTATCTGTGCGACTCTATGGCTTATCTATTTTATCGTATGTTCCGTACCTGGCCTTGTGCGGGCGCAGCTTGTGTTTGCGGGGCATCACGTCCTGATGAAAATGATCGTCCTGCGGGAGCGTTGGCGCGGTGATTCGTATTCAGCGGGGACGGTCGAACCTGCGGGAGATTGGGGCTTGACATCGGGTTCATCTGAAAATAAAGTATAAGGTTCAGGTTCAGAAAATACCTCACATAGAGCCTCAGGAGTATATTGGGCCATTGGTGGAGAGAGAGGGATTTCCAGTAGCATTCACAGGAGTACTTTGGAGAAGGTTATTCTCTTCATGATTCATCTCCCCCTGAAGATGAGAGCCATCCATGGAGTAATATGGAAAGTCTTCATTGAAAGTAACATCCATGGTAATATATATTTTCTGTAAGGGTGGATGATAAGACCGAAATCCTTTCTGATGAGAAGCATAGCCCACAAACACACATCGAAGAGCTCGAGGTGATAAATTTTCTCGTTGATGAGAGGGAATATGGACATAGGCCACACAACCAAACATCTTGGTGAGAGGCATGATATTGGAGGCATATTGGGTGCCTTTGTTAGAAGTACTTGAAGTGGAGTCTTGAAGTCAGGGGAGCCAGAGGGCACTCGGTTAATGACATATACAGTAGAAAGTAAGGTTTCACCCCATAAATGTCTGGGAACATTTGTATCAAACAAGAATGCTCGAGTGACCTCTAAAAGTTGTCGATTTCATCTTTTAGCAACAACATTTTGTTATGGTGTATATGGGCACAATGTTTGATGAATTATTCCATGAGACCAAAAATATTCAACAAGGTTATTTGTAAGATATTCACCTCCATTGTCAGGCTGTAGGACTTTGATGACCGTAGAAAATTAATTTTTAATCATTATGCAAAATTTCTTAACTATACCATTTATATCACTTTTGTGCTTTAGTAAATAGCTCCACGTTACCTAGGTGCAGTCATCAATTAATGTAATGAACCAATGCATGCCATGATAAGATGAATTTTGAGAAGGACCCCATACATCTGAATGAATCAAAGTAAAAGGCATAGAACTTCTACTCTCACTTAAGGGAATGTGGCACAATGGCTTTTAGCCAAAATACAAGTCTCACAATCAGTGGTCTTGAACTCTTTATTACAAGCTTCAAATAAAGATGGAAAAAGATGTTTCTAATACCCAAAAGATGGGTGACCTAGGCGCTGGTGCCAAAACAAAATCAGCTTCTGATTCTCCACAAGGCATGCATGAACTCTGTTGGCAATGCTAGTTGATCGTAACCCATAGAAGTACCACAAATCCCCTCTCTTAAAATCACGTCCAATCTCCTCCTTGGTGTGAAAATCCTGAAGAAGACAATCATGTGGGGAAAAAATGGCAGGAATATGCAGTCATTAGTTTAGATACAAACAATAAATCACTTTTCAAGGTGGGAACCAATAGGACATTGGGCAAGAGGATATTAGGAGTAAGTTGAATGGTCCCAAAAAATATGACTTGAATAGGCTGGCCATTGGCTGTCTTAACAATGTATTTAGTGTAGTTGTCAATGAAAGTGGTGAATTTCAAGCGACTATTAGTCATAAGATCCGTTGCTCTAGTGTGAAGAATCCATGCACTATCACAAATAGAAGCATAATTACATAAAGTAAGACTAAACATACCTGACTTTTCTCCATCCTCAAGCTTGATACTTGAGGAAACAACAAGAGATATATACTCGTCCTTGTTTCTTGGTAATCAAGTCATTGGCCCATTCAAGTCTACCATGAATTGCCCAGCATTTGTCGATTATGTGATTACGCTTACCACAGTTTGAGCACTTGTGGTCCTTCTTAGATAGGCTTGGAGAGCCAGATTTGAGGGGTTGTTTAGGGGACTCATATGAGTTGTTTTTTTTGCCCCTTCGTATGGTGTGCAAGGCACTACCACTAGTCTTCTCTTCACTTCTCATGGTTTCGAGTCGAATATCTTCTTAATATATAGTGGCATATGTTTCCAGAACATCAGGCAGGGGGTCAGATCATAGAACATAAGCACGGGCAGCATCAAAATGGGCATCTAACCCGGCCAATAGTATATAGACTCAAAAATTGGTGACACTAGCTAAGTGGGTACAAAGATCAATCGCGTTCTTAATTTGAGGAGGATTAATTGCATCAAGTTCTTGCCAAATTGTTTGCAGTTCCTCATAATAAGCCTCAAGAGAGCAGCCTTCCAGTTTGACATTAACAGATCGTCGTGTTAACTCATATATTTTGGAAGAGTTATTACTTATAGTGTATGTCTTCTCTACAGCCCTCCAGATTGATCCGGCAGTTAGTAGACGATCAAAGGGTACCCTTACATGTGTCTCCATGGAATTAAGTAACCATGTTTGAACAGTGCAATTTTCTTCTTCCCTAGTCTCATAAGCCTCCTTATTTGTCTTCTTGGGAGCCCTTTTTTGTACCAGTGATGTAGCCAAGCTTCTTTTTACTTGCATTAGACATTCGAGCAATCCGAGCCCAGGCATCATAGTTGGTTCCAGTCAGTTTTTCAGGGGCAATATAGAAATTCTCATACTTGTCTCCGGCCATTATAGTGACAGATTATAGGTAGCAGCGGAATAGGTAGTAGTAGTTTAGGATAGCAGCGGAATAGGTAGGGTAGGAATGTCACGCACACAGAGATTCACATAATCGAAGGCTCTGACACCATGACAAAATTAAAGGAATACAAGTATGTTGAGGAGAAGTTTTTCACACATTTCTTTATTGATCTCAGTGTATATATATAGCCATATTTACGCAGCTATTGATCTAATCACATTTAAACTGATTAAGCTAATATCAGTAATCAAATATCCTATAATTATCTTCTTGATATTCACAACTTCTTTCTATATTTATCTATTGACAACCACCATTATCTCTATCAACAAATCATGTTTGTTATTCTGCAGCTTACGACATCATCGGTGTACTGTCGGTATACTGATTCGGTCGTCTATTGTTAGGCGGTCATCCGCCATACCGATTCCGCCTAGCAAAATTTAGATCACTACTTCAGCAGGCACAATCAGCTTCTCCCTAAGACGGACCTCCGTTGCACCAATTCTGTCTAGCAAAATTTAGAACACTGTCTTGGTAGACACAAATCAGCTCCTCTCAATCAGGTCAGCGACCCCCCCCCCCTACCACCACCACACATACACACACAAAAGAACAAGAGGAGAAGATAAGGAAACAGAGAGAAAAATGAAAGAACTAAAGAAATGAAGGAGGTAGGGTGTTAACCCTAACCCTCCAGCCAGTAGATAGGTGCTATGTGACCGATCCAAACCCCAAAGACCAATAGGGGGCTTAGAAAATCAAAATATCAAATGAGTATTAGTACAACCAAGTCAGCAGGTTTGACTGGGCCAAAATTGCACGCACGATATATCACTGGCTCAGAATTGGGTCAAAAGTTGTGTTTCAGGGTTCTCATTCTATGTACAGGCTCTAAGAGGCATGTTCTAAGTTGGAAGAAAAACTTTGATACAGTAGGCAGTATCAAAGTTTTGATACCACCTACCTATGACATGTGGACTCCACCTCAAAGTTTATATATATATATATATATATATATATATATATATATATATAAACTTACATGTTTTACGGAAAAAGAGGAGAGGACTACATGTCATAGGTAGGGGGTATGAAAACTTTGATACCTCCTACTATATCAAAGTTTTTTTCCCTAAGTTGGGTCTCTGACAATGTCGAGGGTCTCTACAGATCCAAGATAGTGGGCAAGTTAGTTTGTAACATTAAAAAAAACCACGAAAACATTATTAGTTACATAGGTCAATTAATCTATTTTGGAATCCACCTATGATACCACAAGCGATAAACTCATGCGATACTTGAGGCATGCATCCAGAAAACCGAACCAAAAGTATAAATCTACACTAGCAGTACTAAAGAGTATCATGTACAGGTACATGAAGTACGAAAGTTCATGATATCGTATCGGTACTAGAATACAGAAATATCAAAAATACATAATACACACAATTATTCTTATGAAATACCGATATCAGAAAACGGGATAACAACCGCCGCAAAGCTCAGTTCAAATGCCCTCACCATTCCCGTGTCAATGTTCTATTGTCGAAGATGTTCCCCTTCAGATGAGCTAGCACTTGTTCCTCACACCAAGATGAGCTCCCAACCTACGCCATACATGACCCCTCCTGTAGCTACTCTATGCCTTTGTGGATTGCCATCTATCATCCAATATTACTGGAGTGGTAAAGGTCCTCTCTCCCACATGTATTTGATTAGGTCTTCACAATGATCCATCACTAAAATGGCTAATGCCCCACCGTGATAGGAGGTTTACCCACAGAAAATACTAATCAATCCAAGTCACCAAGTCAAGGCAATAAATTCATAGCATACAATTGGGAAATCAAACAGAGGTAAAGAACTCATACCCACAAGACATGCATCATGTACATCATAAAAGAGGTCTCAACACTAAATACTGTACGACTTTCTCAATGGCCATCGACAAATACTAGTTAATTTTTGTAATTACTAATATAGTGGAAGAGGTAACATGTACCATACAGAAAATTGAACTCTATTCATCTCAAACTTCTTGGTCCACTCCAAGAAACAAGTAGTTTTAACCTATTTACTGTAGTACATGCTCCGAGATGTATGAAAAGCAGTTTAAGAACAAAAAATGAGCAAACAATCTTAAGCCAGCATGCCCGTACGCTGTTAAGCCCTTCCTTCTTCATCATCTGGAGAAATGGGATTTGATCCCTCCTCCATTAAGCTCGCAAGCTGCTCTACCCCACTTCTCTCGGTCCCTAATTGCCCAATGAAGAAGAAAAAGGGATGATCAAAGACTGGGTGGTTTGGGTTGAGAGCTTTTGCTCCTCTCAGAGCTGGATCTCGGATCCGAAGAGAGTGACGAGTGTGGCCGGAGGAAGTGGCTACTCCCTTCGGTCGCCTCACTTCGATTATTCAGTATTCGCCTGCCGTGAAAACTATTAAAGCTTCTTTACATAGCATTATCATGCCCAAGCATTTAAATCCAAACTCAGAACATCACATGCTTTAGTATAGGTTGGTTCCTATCCGCATCCACAAGAAACAAAGTTAGTCTGTAATAGCAGTCAACAAAGTTAGTCTGTAATAGCAGTCTAATGAATGTCTAACGAATGTCAGGAGATGAGACAGTGGCATCCTCGAACTAACTGTTAATTTACAATAGATAACTGAACATACAATGTCTTCAGGTTAATTGTTTGAAGAGAATTTTTCTTGCATCAGCTTAGCTTAGTAGACTAGAAATTTGTTGCATCAGCCTAACTTACAAGCACTAAATATTCTAGATCATATAAATTACATAAAGCCCAGTTTTGTCCAGCATGATAATATTATGACAAGCCTGTTTGTTCAGATGCATCTACAAGCCATTGTCTATAAAGCCATCTCAGCAATCTGACAAGTTGAGAACCCCTGGAGAGAAAAAATAAATACTATATAAGAAAGTCATTCTGAAAGAAATGTGTTAATGATTTTTCCATCAATACATAACAATACTGTGTGAATACTATATAAGAATGTCAATTCCAAAAGAGAAGTGTATTAGTGATTTTTCCATCAATACATAATGATAATTCCAGGCCTGACACAAACAATGTACAAAAGTTGAACCATATTGTTAGGTACATAAACTCTATGAAGAAATATAAAAGCTCGCTTTGTAAACAAGCAAACTTCCGCATCAAATAAAAAAAAATTATTTTAACCAAACTAGAGATTCTTTTCGATTTTGTCAAAAAATCATTTATTCCAAGCAGAATTTACACCTATAAAAGATAATGCGTGCCCCAATGCAACAAACTTTCACCCATTTCTGGAAAAGGTTGTTTACACAACTCAATTCCTTATCTTCAATAAAGCAAGCATCAAGCCTTCCCTCTACACCAAGCGCCAGACTATTTCACACGTAAAATATAGTTACAGAATCTTAACATACCAACATTTTCAAATTCTAATAAGCTTATATTGAGCACATATAAATTATAAAACCATGCAACACATACTGAAACTGTTAAGCGTTATATTAGGTAGTGGTCTTTAGTCCCACAACGGGTAGAATAATAGAGAGAAGGGTCAGTCTCTCCTATATATATATATATATATGTAGTCTTTCTCATCTTATGAAAACCATTCCATTATTCTAATTCTACATTGTATCAGAGCCATACCCCCCCCCGCCCACCCATCCCCTCTTTCTCCACAAAAAAAAAATCTAACCCTAGCCTTTCCCGCTGTCCCCCCCCCCCTTCGCCAGCCCCCCCCCCCCCCCCCCCCGGCTCGCTATGCAACCCAAAACCCTAACACCTCTGCGGCCGCCTCCCCTACTTCCTGTTAAACTCTAATTCCAAAAAAAAAAAATCGTATATCGAACCAGAGGGTAGACATTAATTTGTTCGCACAACCTCTGTTCCTAGATTACGACTTCAGGAGCGTATATCGAAGCCAGAGGGTAGACAATGATTTGTTTGCACAACCTCTGTTCCTAGATTACGACTTCAGAAGTTAACAAACAGTAGACAAGTTGATTGTTTACGTGGATCTTTGTTTCCTTCCTACCTCGATATCCGCATCAGGATCTACACAGAGAGTTACTTGGGTTACTTCTGTGTCCTGGCGTGTGTTTCACATACGATCTTTCCATGCGTGTGCCGGTTCTGGCCACGTTGATAGCGTACTGGGAAAGTTGATGTGATTATTGGGGTTAGAAAAAATCAACGACGGTCGAATCAAGGGCATTATGACAACCTCTGAGGCGGCTAGGAGCAATACCGGTGTCGGAAACGCATTGGCGGGACCAACGGGCACTGGCACGACGATCTCTTCGATTCGACTCGTCGATCGGCGGTTGGACGAACCAGATGGATACTCAACATGGCGGAAGAAGGTTGAGAAGACACTTCGGGGTATGCGGTTGTCCAAGCATCTGACTGACAACCCTCCGAAGACGACTGATCCCACGTTTGAGCAGTGGAAGACGGATGATAGTCGACTGTTTATCCAATTGATGAACTCCATGGAACCATCGGTAGAGGACATGATTCAAAACACGGACACAGTAAAGGAGCTATGGGAGGTCCTAGCGACAACATTTGATGTAAAACGCGACTTGTCTCGTATCTACGACTCGGTTGTCGGCGTCTACCGAACAGAACAGGACGACAAGTATCATAAGGACCACTTTCGGGCTTTTAAGGCTATAGTCGATAAAGTTGTCCTTATATTACCTCTGATGACGGATATCAATGAAGCGAGGGCTCAACGTGAGCAGCTTCATGTAAGGCATATCTTGCCTCTCTCCGTCCTGATGCAGACTCAGCTCGCTCTCAGATCATTGCTAGAGCTGAGATTTTATCTCCAATGGAAGCTCATTTTTGTGTCATACGGGCTGCAAAGGTCGTCGAGACCTCTCCAAGCGATGCTCTTGTTGATCAATCTGCTCTTGGTGACGCTCGTACTGGATTTCGTGGTGGTCGTGGTGGACGACGTGGTGGCCGAAATAGTGGTCGTGATGGTGGACGATGCATTGGCGGTTGTGATGGAGGTCGATTGCGCACATGCTTCAACTGTAGCCTACAGGGTCATTTCCAGTAGCAATGTACTAAAGCTCCTGCCGCCAACGTTACCTCAGATACTCCTGATCTTGGCGGCCGATCTGTCCAAATGACTGATGAAGCATATGTAGACTTTGTTGAGTTTCAAGCTCAACGTCGAGGTGAAGCTTCTACTTCTGGGTCCACCACAGGGTACTCAGCGGCATGTGTGGTACAGTCGAAACAGTGGATCCTTGATTATGGTGTCTGCTCACTTGACAGGCGATGCAGGTATGATACGAAACTATGTACCGGTTGGCCGTATGTCTAATATTACATGTGCCAATGATGATTCGCTGAAAGTCCGTAGAAAAGGATTTGACCTTCTTCGTGACTGTCACTACATTATGTACTACATACCCCTGGAAACTCATTCAGCTTACTCTCAATTAGTCAGGTTACTCGCAATATGCACTGCTCGGTAACATTCTTTCCTGATGGTTGTGCTTTTCAGGACCTAACGACTAGACGGACTATCGATAGTAAGCATGTGGTTGGAGGCTTGTACCTATTTGACGAACCTTCCTCTGTTGCCTGTGCTGGTATGAAACTTGATCCTTTTGAGTTACACTGCCGGTTAGGACATCCATTTGTCCAAACACTCTAGAAAATATACCCATCTTTGGATATTTCTTTTCATTGTGAGTCATGTAGCTTGGCAAAACATCACCGGATTTTCTATCCGGTTAGAATAAAATTGCTTCCGCTCCCTTCGAGTTAGTACATTCCAATATATGGGGACCTTGTTCGGATGAATCTGTGATGGGATTCAAGTACTTTGTTACATTTGTTGATGACTACTCATGTGTCACTTTTGTTTATCTCATGAAAAATAGCTCCGAATTATTTAACATTTGGTGCAATTTTCATGCGAAAATTAGAACACAATTTGGTGTTCCGATTAAATGTGTTCGAAGTGACAATGGTCATGAGTATGTCTCGTGAGTTTGTCCCATGTCTCAGAATGGTATCAACCACCAAACTTCATGTCCTTACACACAACAGAATGGTGTGGCTGAACGCAAAAATCGTCATCTCTTAGAAACAACGGGTGCTCTTATGTTCCAAGCACGTACTCCAAAAAAAATTTAGTCGGATGTCGTTCTTACGGCTTGCTATCTCATTAATCGTATGTCGTCGTCTGTCCTCAATGGTGATACTCCCTTCTCTCGGTTATATCCCAAACGAGAGTCGTTTCCTCTACCTCTCCGAATCTTTGGTTGTTATGTTAGGGATATCCGATCAACTCTTTATAAATTAGATCTCAAGGCTATCCAATGTATTTTTCTTGGGTATCCTAAAGATCAGAAAGGGTATCGGTATTTTTTTCGTCTTAAAGGTATTTTTTTTGGGGATGTTACCTTTGTTGAAACCAAATTTCCTCCACTTCCATAACCTACAGGACCAATGCCCCAAGTTTACCCAGAAGATTTCTTGTTGCTCTCGGTTCAAGCACAACAGCCCACTGTTAGGCTGCCCTCCTCTACCGAGCTAGTGCTCTAGTCCGACGGTCCGCAGACACCGATTCAGTCAGCATCGTCGTCGCCCGATCGATCGTCGCAGATAATGCCCATGGTCACAGAGTCATCCTCCTTCTCTGGCTCGCCTGATTCATCTCCGCCTTCGGCCCCGCATGTTCCACAAGCTCGACCTCGTCGTGCCTGTCGTGATCATCCCTTGTATGTAAAAACTACAAAGGACTTACAAGTCACACTCGGTCCTTAATAGCTACTATTGATGGGATTCTGATTTCCAATTCTGTCGAGGAGGGTCTCAAACATCCCGGTTGGCGTGCTGCTATGAAAGAGTAGATGATTGCGCTTTGGGAGAACCATACTTGGGACTTGATAAATTTGTCGTCTGGTAAACATGCTGTCAGTTGCAAATGGGTGTTCACGATCAAAGTGAAACCAGATGGCACCCTTGATCGACTAAAGGCTCGTCTGGTGGCTAAAGGATATTCCTAGACTTATGGTGAGGATTATTTTGACACTCCCCAGTTGCCAGGATGACCTCTGTACACGTACTCTTGGCCTTAGTTGTTCGCTATGACTAGCCGCTACTCCAGTTGGATATCAAGAATGCCTTCCTCCACGGGGACCTAGATGAAGAGGTATACGTGGTGCAACCTCCCGAGCTTATTGCAAGGGAGGATAAAGTGCCATCTGAGGAAGGTCTTGTATGGTCTCAAACAATCACCCCGTGCATGGTTTGGTCTGTTTACATATGTGGTCACTCGGTTTGGCACGAGTCAATCGAAGAAGGATCACTCAGTATTTTATCGACAGACATCGGCGGGAAGAATTCTACTTTGTGTTTATGTTGATGGCATTGTGATCACAGGAGACAACAGTCAGGGCATTGTGGGACTGAAAAAGTTTCTGGAAGAACAGTTTCAGACCAAGGATATGGGATCATTAAACTACTTCTTGGGTGCTGAAGTTGTACGAAAATAGAAGCACATTGTCATGTCACAGAGGAAGTATGTGCTAGACATACTGAATGATGCAGGATTGATGCAAGCCAAAGGTGCAACGTCGCCAATGGACCCAGGAGAAAAGTTACTCCCCGACGAGGGGGTCCTGATGACGAATCCGGATCAATATCGTCGAGTGGTTGAAAAACTCTTACTACTTGGCAGTTATGACTCGTTCAAATATTTTCTTTGTCGTCAGTGTTACGAGTAGATTTATGTCTTCTCCACGAGTTCCACATTGGCAGGCAGTTCTCAGAATTCTACGCTATTTAGTCCAGAATCCTAGAAAAAAAATTCGCATGGAGAACCAGGGACATACAAATGTTGAGTATTTTACTGATGCTGACTAGGGTGCCAACCTGACAGACGATCTACGTCTGGTTACTCGGTATTTATTGGCGGAAACTTGGTATCGTGGAAGAGTAAGAAGCAGAGTGTGATCGTACGATCAAGTTCCGAAGCATAATATCGAGCCATTGTCCATGGCACGGCAGAAGTGTTATATCTACAGCATCTTCTATAAGAGCTGGGAGAAGAAGCAGGATCTAAAGCAGCAGATATGTGGTGTGATAATCAATCTGCTATGCATATTGCTACCAATCATGTATTTCATGAAAGGACGAAGCACATTGAAATTGATGCCCATTTCATCCGTGATGAGTATAAAAAGGGAATGATAAAGTTACATCACGTGAGGACCGGTGATCAGATAGCCGATATCTTCACGAAATCTCTCTTGGGTCATCGGGTACAATTTTTGTGTAACAAGCTGGGCATGATTGATATATATGCTCCAGCTTAAGGGAGGGTGTTAAGCGTTATATTAGGTAGTGGACTTTTGTCCCACATCGGGTAGAATAATAGAGAGAGGGGTCAGCCTCTCCTATATATATGTAGTCTTTCTCATTTATAAAAACCATTCCATTATTCTAATTCTACAGAAACCATTCCACTCTTACAAGCTAATTGACAAAATTAAATCGAATGTAGCCATGAGTCAGAAGGAAAACCTGAAGCAAATAGCATGGATTCCAGACTTTCCTATTGTGTTCCAGTCACCAGTTATCTCAATAAAACTATCTGAACTATTGGGAGAGGAAATCCACAACCCAGAATGCTTATAAATCTGACTGCTCGAAGGGTGCACGAACAAACAGTTGTCCGTGAAGAGTAACCACAGCTGAAGTTTGGTGTGGATCAATTCGTGAGGGCAAGGTAATTACCTGTATACAAGATCCACTTTATTTATCAAGAATTAGGTATGAAGTCAACATCAAAGTTTGAAAAAAAGTAGCACATATAATGCAACCTTTTTGAAAGGAGTAACACCCCAAGGATTATCAGGCTGCTCTGGTTCGCCTGATATAATCAAACGACCTGCAGGATCTGACTGAACATGTACCTGGTTTAGCCAAGAATAAATCTATTATTAGTAAAAAATCGAAGAGTAGAAATAATACTGTTCATGCCAATGTGTAAGCAAGGAAGGTTTCAATCAACAGTTGTATAATTTTATTTTATTACGCAGAACCATGTTTCAAGATTTCATCCTGCCTCAAAATTCAGTCGCTAGAGATTGGTTTTGGAATGGATATTTGTTTGACAAACACTCATCATCGTCATCCAATCCTCCTCCCATCATAATGGGGGTCGTCTATGGAGTATAAGAAAAGTCCATAAAAGAACTGACAGTGTTTAGGACCAGCTATTGGCCAGAAGTCAACCCTCTATTTGATCATAAATACTCGACATAAAATTCATTACAAGAATAACATGACAAATTATTTATGTTTACTACAAAGCTTCCTGTACACAAAAATTATGAAATTGCTCCCTCAGATGTTAAGACTAGCATGGCCAAAGTTCAACAATTTGAACTGAATGAAACACATATATTAGAACTGTGTCAATAAATACATTTTGATGGGTTCATTGTGCCTCAGAAAGTGTACCAACATATCTGAATTTACTATTTGGCATATATATCATAACAATGTAAACTGACTTGGTTGATTTCACGGTAACTATACGTATTATATAATTCCAAGTGTTAGTTTTACTGCAATTTGTTGATCTAACAGTTTCACAACATTAAAATTGTGAAAATGTTTACTCCATGTGATAACATCACTTTCCAAACTTCTTTTAGTCGTCTATATCAACTAACTTAACAAATTTATAATACATTATTAAGCAGTAACGAATTTCATTATGTAGGAACCAAGAGGTCCAAATTAATTCGTAAAAGTTAACACTAAACTGCTTAAAAATTCCAAACTTCAAAATTGTGACTGCACATATCAGACCACTGAAACAACACCCCTACAAGGAAAAGTAAAGCTTTCAAGAACAATAGAAAAAGGAAGTATCCCCCGTTACCTCTTCCCGCAAAAGCCCAGGAACCAAAGCATAGACTTCAAAGCAATCTTTCTGCACAACAAAATTTACAATGACACTTGGCCAAAACTAGTTAAAATATCAATTACTAAACTTGTAAGTTGCATTTTTAAACATATAACTAAAATTCTGTAAGTAGACTCCTTTCGGGAGAACAAACTATTAGGAATAAAAGAACTGAAGTCCGTCTTGGATCAAACTTACAGTTCTTCGCACATTTATCTTCACCCAGTCAGCAGGTTGCCCAACATCAACAACCACTGAATTCACTCTGCCCAAGAAACAAAAAAATATTAATAGGATAGGAAAACAAATTGAAGCTGAAAATAAATTGAAGCTTTTACATTAGTAGGATAGGAAATGACATCACAAAGTAAAAGATAGAAAAGGATCAAAGAGCACCAAAACAAATCAGAAGTAAAATTACATCCAAGCAATACCAATTCCAAGAAACCACCATTATTACTCATGCACAAACTTAGACCTTAAGAAAAGTCTTAAGTTGTCCTAAACTCATTTCCTTTTACTTTTAACGATACGCAATCAATATGTATACTAAGAAAAGGACAGAACAAAGAACAACAATTACAATAACAATAATAAAATAAGATACGAAGCTAAGTAAAATATGAGATGACAAAAATGCAGTGTCTCTATGGTCCCCTCAATAGAAAAATAAGATAACTTTCCCAGGTAACCTCTAGTGTTAAGCCAATAAAATAGCTAATGTAAGTTGTGACCATCTACCAGGCATATCAGAAGACAAAGTAAACTAAAAATGAATGTGTACAAGAATATAAGGTATGTTGATTGCTTAAAAACCAAGATAATGGTACGGCATGGACATGATGAGTTTATTATTATGCTTATGTTCATTAGCTAGCAAGCTCATTTTAAGAATGAGCTACCCCGCCACATGGAAGGGGCAGTAAATGACATTGGTTCTCTTCACGCGCATGCAGACCTGTGTAAATCAAAACAAAATACTGTGGGACCCATGTTCTCACCGAGGCGCTCAACAGCGACTAAACCACCATGGTTCATCTCCCACTAGTAATCCATACAGAGGTCCATGGTTGAACTCATCATTGTCGTCCACGAGATGGTCCTGATTCTGACTCCATGGACTACGTTGTCATCCTGCTTTCCAGTCCTTGCCTACCCTCCTTGCCAAGATCAACCAATCAGGACGATCTTCATGGTCATTGACAAATGCTCTCTCTGGATGGATGCTCCTCAGTGAAGGATGTATTATTAGAAGTAAGCTTATAAATGGGACATGAGGCAGCAAAGCGTCGAAGACCAAAAGGCCTAGGCGAGGTATCAAGGCGGGAGCATCAAAACTAAAATTAGCGGTGTGTAGTATGTAAATAGAGACGAGCTTTTGTAGTGTTATATGTGTTTCTTCTTAATTGGTATGATAAAATTAAAATTGTAAGCATTGATTGCAAATTTTGTTCTGTATTCTGCATGCGCACAAGTTTGAGACTCAACATTAACTGAATGAAGAGATCAACAAAGAAAGTACTCCCTAAGAATATGAGTAACTCGATATAGGGAGAGGAGAAAAACAAAGAGAGAGAGAGAGAGAGAGAGAGAGAGAGAGAGCCTGGCAGTATATTTCGGAGTCGGAGATTCAGGTGAAATTTAATAGATAGAAAAAGACACAAAATTGAAGGGAATCAAGAGGGGGAATATTGATGTTCCTTCCTTCTTATATATATATATATATATATATATATATATATAATTTTACTTCCACCATTATTGGAAAGAATAATTCGCTTCCCCGTGAAATCGAACCTAGCCAACAAGGATGCGCCGTCTCCCACATGCTAACCACTAGAGCCAGGAGACTTTGACTCTTATATATATATATATATATATATATATATATATATATATATGTGTGTGTGTGTGTGTGTGTGTGTGTGGAAAAAAGGTAATTTTGTTGCTATTTAAAGACTTATAGCTCATACATCTTGGGTGCCTCTTTGCAACCCCACACATGCTATATCGTAATCAATATTATGAATCACCCCAATGGTAATAGTACTCATCCCCTCAAATATACGGTTGTTTCTCTCCCTCCAAACATGCCATACTGATGCTGCCAATCTCAGACACGCTTCACGATACCATTTGTCCCCCCTCTGTTTCGACACCTTTATATTTCGCACAACCGTAGCTATATCCTTGATATCTCGACTACGCAACCGCAGCTTCTCCCCTGAGCCCGCCAAATAGGCCATATAATCAGGCATTTGAAGAACAGATGTTTCATGCTCTCATCAGCGTGTCCACACATAACACATAGAAGGCTCCCAGTTTGGATGCCAAACCTTGCAAGCCGATCTCATATAAGTAATCTCCGCATCAGCAAACGGTACAAGCAGAGCTACATCTTTTTAGGAATGTCTTTCATCCAGGTGATCTCCGCATACCCCAATTTCTCGTGCATCGTCCTAGCTTGGTTGTATGCTACCTTAAATTCAAACATGCCACTACTAGAACCATCCCACAGCCAGGTGTCCCGCTGGAGCGTGCTATCGATCTAGTCTCTGCAGATTTGAGCACCATAATGTCTTGCAAAATAGTATTCCTCCACCCGCCAATGACCGTCATGGATAAGCACCGCAACCGTTTCCCGCTTGACCGCCTCCCCCACTACATTCGTGCCCACCTAATGTAGCAGCCCCCTATGTCGAATCCACGGATCTAACCACATATTTGTCTCATGCCCCTCACTGAGTACCCGTGTAATGCAGTTCTGGACAAGTCCTCTATACTTGATCAATTATTTGAAAGTGACTGACTCGTTGGAGCAATATCCCCAGAAGTTGGCCTACTTCAAATACCGACTTCGCATCCATATAGCCCACAAGGAATTCCCTCGGAGGAATCGCCAGACCAATTTCATGCCTTCCACCTTTCTCATCATCTGGAGGGATATGAGGCTGACTCCCCCTTCATCACGTGGCCGACATAAATCCTTCCATGCAATAGCGTGCACCCTACCCCTCCAAATGAAGTTAGCGCACAACTTCTTCAATCGTCTAGTGGTAGCCAGAGGTAGCATAATTGATTGAAGCTAGAAGTCAGCAATAGACGAGCACATATCTTACCAGCTCAATCATGCCCCCAAATGACAGGCATTGTACATGTTTGCCTTTCATCCTCTGCTTAGCGTACTCAATCATGTTCCGGCACTCGATATCTTTGGCATAGTTGACAGATAGTGAGAGCCCCAGGTACTTGACAGGAAAGTCCCCTCAACCGATGCCTAGTACCGCCGTCTGCTCCTCTTTATATGTACAGCATTTGCTAAAGAACATTGTATTCTTGTCTTTGTTTAGGTTAGTCAATGTCCCAAACTTTTCCATAACATATGACATAGCTGTAAGGCCTGAAAGTGATGGTACCCGAAAAACCAGCAAGTCGTCAACATAAATTAAATGAGAAAAATGTGGTTGTACCTGTCTAAACAGCGGTACTATCCTCCGCCTATGAGTAGCATTGTCCATCAAACAGGTGAAGTATTCCATCACTAATGTCAATAAATAAGGGGAGAGCAGATCTCCTTGTCGAAGACCTCGGTTGCTATGGAAGAAACCATAGGGTTCCCCTTTGATCATAACTGAAAATGTAGTAGTAGTAATGCATTCCCGGACTCTTGCAACCCATACCTCATCGAACCCCATTGCTATCATAATGTGGCAAAGAAAGTCTCTATTTACCATATCATACGTCTTGCGTAGATCCAGCTTAATGCACGATTTCTGGCAGCCAATTTTGTTGAACTCACGAACCATCTCGTGGCCAAGCAAGCTATTCTTAGCAGTAGTCTTGCCTTCAATAAATGCAGCTTGGTTTTCAGACACCAAACTCGGCATCAACTTCTCCATACGGCGACACATAAGATGTGTAATTATCTTCTACAGATAATTACAACATGCAATAGATCGGAAGTCAGCGAGCGTCGTTACTCCCTCCTTCGGTACCAGTGTGAGGAACGTATGATTCATTTTCCGTAGTAGTCTGCCATGCTCAAAGAAGTCCCGCACCATTTCGAGCACCGACATCTTCAGATCACTCCAATGGATTTTTATAGAATCGACTCACAAACCCATCGGGACCCGGCGCCTTAGTCGGATATGTAGATTTGACAATACACTCAACATCCTCCATCGTCACAGGCACTAGCAACGTCTGATCGCCACATGATGTCACCAGCTTCTTGCAGACCAGATCAGGAAAGTCGGTCCCATAACCACATTGGTTACAGTATAATACCTTACCACCTCTGCCTGAATGCTCATCTGAGTCTTGAGTTCGGTCCCATCCTCTCTGATAAGCTTGCTATTTTGTTGCGATGTTGGCGTGCACGTACCACATCATAGAAAATTTTGGTACATTTGTCTCCCTCCTTCAGCCAAGAGCACTTGGCTCTCTGTGCCATATGGATCTCCTCACACATACGCATCTGTTCGACTTCCTGTAATAGAGTCCGTTGAGCACGTCACCCTGGAGTTGTCTGGATGTCTTCAAGTTCGCTAGCTTTGGCCGCCAGATCCGCTTTGGGCTTGGATCGGATCCAGGTTTTAAGCGATGCCTTCATTCGCTTAAGGCACTGAACCAATTTGAACTGCACATTGCCAACCCCTCTGCTCGAAGACCCACGGCAACTGCCTCAGCATACCCATCTAGAAGATGCCATGCATTGTTGTACTGGAATAGCCTAGCCTTGGATTGCTCTCTCAATAAGGCATATCTGAATAGATGAATGATCACTTGTACCTGCTGCCAAGCCTTCCGCCACCAAATCCGGGAATTTATCAAACCAGTACATGTTGCCTAGTGCCCTATCTAGCTGGCAAGCCACCCTTTTCCGCACCGCCTTGTTAGTCCATGTCCACTTGTGACCAACCCTATCCAACCCGCACAGCCCCGACTTCAACAGACCATCCTGGAAGTCCTGTAGTATGACGTCAAGAACCCTCCTCCCTCCTACCTTTTCATGCTTATATAGTAAGGCATTAAAAACCACCCATGGCTAACAATGGCAATCACATAGTTCACGTAGTCACCTGACTGATATGGGCTAATTCCTGTCATAGCCATTACCTCCGTCTTCAATCATTATGGCTGTATATTGCATAGAACACGAATTTCAAGCCACCTTTGTTAGTGAATAAAATAGAAATTAACTGCTCCGAAATACACAATATATGGCCATCCCAACAGTTTTTGTCCCAGCTGACCCAGATTCGAGCCATGGTACCCAAATGTAAGTAGTTCACGTGTACCCAATGAGTCTTCGTCCGCCGAACCAAGAGTCTTACAGACTTAATTTTAGTCTCGAACAAAGCACTGATAGAGCATTTCTCATCTCCCAATCGCACATGCGCCTCTAAAATTTTATGTGATTGATAGACATTAATTAGTCGGATCATCCCCATGCATATCTACGGTACCCGCATCTGGGTGCATGTAAGGCTCCTCCTCGTTTATGGCAACCTCCCCCACAGTGCCTTTCTCTGTGTGTCAACTTCCCTCTATAACAGTTTCTGCCATTCCGGGTTGTCACACACCAAGCTCCCTCCGTCACTCATCGGCTATACCTGAAATGTCCGACCAGCATCCTCCCTGATGGATCCAGCATGATGTTTCCTACTATAGAGGCCGAAGGGGGTGGCAAGGACCCTTCCTTCAGGTTCTTAGCTTTTGAAGCGGACGTCCGTCGTGTCATCATGCCTTTATGAGCCTTCCCTCTAGCTTGGAACACTAATGAACTCCCCAGTTGACACCCTGGTTGAACTAAAACAAGTTCATTACCCACCCTGACATCCTTCTCCATCTCTTCCGCAGCATGTAAAGGGACATGGCTTCCAGCTACTGGACCGGTCACTCCAAAGAGTGTTCGACTCCTCCCCATTCCTCCTCCAACAAGCCCTGGTAACACCACCTCAATAGACATTCCCCTCCATCACCCCTTCCTGTATCCAACATGGGTGGCTCTCCAATACTTTGAGTGGCCACCTTAGTCGGTTGATCCTTCCCCCCATCTTTGGCATGAAATCATCCACCCCACTCCCCTACCGATGCTGTTCACCATCGTTCATTTGTGGCATCTTGCATTGCTGTTTCAAATGGCCAAAATAGTTGCATTGTTTGCATAGTGGAGGAATATATTCGTACTCAACTTTCTGCGTACATACTTCGCCAGAAAGAATGTCGTATTCAACAACACATTGCAGCTCCCTCCTAACGTCTATCTCGACAAAACCCTAGCATAGAGCAACCTTGATCGGGTTACCTATTAGGCACGTCATCTTCCTTATCATCGGTGTGTTCCAGCAATGTAACGGTAGCCCAGGGAACCGGATCCATACGGAGACGGTGTGCAAGACATCGCGCTCGCATTTCGACCCAGCCTACCATTCCTTCCGGAAAACCAGTCTACCATCAAAAGTCCATGGCCACCCATGTAGAATTATGTCCATATCCTCCTTCATGCCAAATTTTACATAGAAAAATTCCTCCTCCCTTACGAAGAACTCTATGCTGCCTCTCGACCTCCAAACCCTAGCAGCGAACGCACATATCTGCCCATAAAAAGGCTTGTTGCCAAGCACATACAATATGATTATGTTTCTCCAGTATTCATGCGTCTCTGCCATCTCCTCCGCAGTAAACTACGCTCGTTGTCCGCCCTCCACGTGTTTAGGTTCAACTAGTACATCTCATTGGTAGAGACATCCTTCGCGGTTCGACATATATCGGCCAACGACTTGCCTACTCCTTGGTTAACCATTGGTTCCTTTCCTTTGTGCGATCCATATTGAACCCCATTGCCAATATCTCTGTCTTTGCCGCTGAGCCCATCTCCTCCGCCATCCTCCTTTCTACCAGACTTCCCTGCCCGCATCACCGAATGCAGCAGTAATGGGACCCGGGGCCCCTCTCCTTTGTTTGGTTCCCCTCCACCCCGCATCGAACCACCCCCACGAGGCATGGTGAATTGCAGACGAGACTTCCCCTCATCCCCCATGCTCCTCCGCCCATTGGGGAACCTCTCCATAGTACTCGGTGCATACCTCCATTGTGAGTTCTCCCATCGACCCTTATCCCTCCGACGTCGCCGCCGGTCCCCATCCATATATATATAACTAACTTTAATTATCGGTTTGGTCCATATTGAAAAAAGTAGGCATGGTTAGGTCACAGTCAAGGCAGATCAATGCAGTCGCGTAAGACGATGAGGCAACAAAGCACCTAAACGTCCAGGCAACGAGACAGGCATCTTTAATAATACATAATAGAAGGCCACTATTGATATTTACTGCCCTGGCCTTCGTTCCCCCAATCGAGCATCCATAATGCCCCTACACGGCATGCCCTTCATAGCACCCTCCACTATACTAGCACCAACAAACATGACCTCTACAATGATGGACTTGCCATTGCTTCCCTTCGTGGACCATTTGCCTCTTCAAGTTCCAAAAGCGAACCCAAGGGGGCTTTGGCAAGCTCTATCACAACCATGAAATGCTCAAGAAGCTAATGCGTTGTAGACTCCTCAAGTGTGTCGAAATGTCGAACGAGACGGTCGAGTCTTACGAGGGACGAGGAGACACCTGTGATGCAGCAATATCGAAATTGATGGGTTGTCGTTTAGTTGTTGACTCTGAGACCAGAACATTTTGTCTATGTCGGATGAAAACGAATACAACACGGTAAGGATACGATATGACACAGTAATGAAACAACCCCTATTTTGGTGTTGTCATATTGTATGTTGGAGTGTATGCATTGTCCGACATGTGTTCGACATGACACGGTCGATATTTTTGGAGTGTTTGTGCTTCCTAGTTCTTCATCAAGCTCTTTGTGTGGCAGGTGGAACTTCCAAACACATGCTATTGTTAGACACATACATGGATTAGTACAAGTACATGTACATCTTGCTCAACAGAAACGCCATACGTGATGGGCCGATGGCTAATTAATGGCACACCGGAGACCCATCGGAGTGGGTGGTATGAGCAAAATGGGGAAAGCGAAGTGTTGAGTCGAGGAAGAGGAAAGTCAAGGATGAGGAAGATACGAGAGATAGTGGAGGTGGAAGTGGAAGTGATAGCGACGCAAAGTCCAGAGTCAACAATGAAAAGAAAAGTGAACGGAGGAGGTATGCTAGTACGAGGTCAGAGGAGAGAGGAAATGTGATAACTGAAGACGAACAATCTGGTTCTTCAAGGAGCTTTATGTGAATGCATGGCATGTATTGTTTACCATGTAGAGTAGCTCATCCTTACATGGAGCAAGCTAGCTCATATACGAAAAAATATATTACAAAATTAAGTCTAGCATGTTACATCTGAACAAATTGTAACAGCATTTGGCTTATTTGTGTTGACAGAAAATATTTTAGCAAAGACCTGTCAAACAAACTATATAAATGAAAACTAGAGCTGGATTGATACAATGAACAGAGTTGAGTAACCTACCGGTAACATATAAATCACATAACAACTTTTAAGTAAGTGATTTAAACTCACACTAGAAGCTAAAAGGGAGTAAGTTTACAACAGGAATGGATCTTAACTGAGGCTTGATGGATTTTGTACGAGCAACTTTGACTGCACGCTCTAGGCTAGATCCCTTTTTCTTTCTGAGTGAAGAACCTAAAAGTCATAGGCATAAATAAGACGACGGAAAGAAGCTGCTATCCATGAATAGAACATGTAAGAAGCCATACCAAAGCTTTTCAGATGCTTATCCCTCTTCAAAAGGGCAATTGCATTCTTGTCCTGTCAGGCAAAACCGAGAAAAAGCAAAAATCACTTCCTATGAATTTTACTAAAACATATAGGACGCCAAACAAATCTAAACTAATAGTCCAGCAACAACTGAAACACACCTTAATTATTGGGTCCCCAACCTCACCATTACCAAGTAGACGTTGAGAGTGCCATCCCTGCATAGCACGCGCTGCAGCATCCCTTCTGGCCCTGCCAGAGCCTGATGCTAGATTTCCTCCACCCTGCAAATGGACTTTGTTAAAGAATAGAAAGCGACTACCAGCATATGAAGTTGAAAATGTTCCTTTAAACCTATTGGTTGCAAGAAATCTATTGGATTTGAAAGGGAGAAAAAAGATATTATGTAATATGTGACTGAGAACTGTCAAATGAGTGGAGAAATTTAAAATTATAGCATTCTTATCCACTTCATTTGAGATAATAGAACATGTCGGACCAGTCCGAGCTCTAGAAGCTTATGATATTCACAACCAAAGATAACTATTGTTCTACAGTATGACATACTTTGTTGAACTTCGGTGAAAGCTTAAAAGGAAAGAACAGCCTACAGATGCAGATGGTCCCTACTCCGAATGGTGTTTATCTATTTCTGAATATGCATCAAATTTGTTTGAATTGGTACATATTTAAAGAAAGAACGTGCATGAGACAAGAATAATAAAAAACTATGCATTTATTGGTAAAATAATATCTTAGTTATTGCTTGATTATTGTTATTTTTATTTTTAGGTTCTTCCATGTGAATAGACTCAAACATATAGAGCTGTTTTTTTAAATATTTGTATCTTCACAAAAAGACATGCATAGAATCATGTATATATCTTGATACAACAACAAAGCCTTTAGCCCAAAATTTTGGGGTCAGTTGTTTGAATCTTCTTCTTCTTCCATTCGGACTCAGTTAACGGCCATGTCCATGTCTTGATCTCAGCAATTATCTATCACACTCCAACACCCTGCACTAGTAATAGAATATTATAACTGTTCAATTTTGCTGCAGGCATGGAAAGTGGAGATCTCCACGTCGGTCGTAAGTTTGGAATGTGAAGTTCCACGTTCCAGTCCACTAGAGTTGAACTTTCCTGAATGTGTTCCCAGAAAGCAATTTTCTGCCTATGTAGTGAATCCTGAAACTCTGATAACACTGATCCAGACCAGCGTTAATCATATAATTTTAGGCTATGTGACACCCAATTCGAATAGAGTTTTGGGTTATTGGGTTTTATTTATTAGTTGATGTCACGCCCCGGTCCCGCCCGGGCCGCCGCTCCGTCCGTGCCCCGCCCCGTGCGGCCGGGAATTAACGAACCGGACACGTATCACCGTGCCTCGGCGCGCCGGACGCGAATCACCGCGCCCGTCCCGCGGGTGCGAGGGAGGAAGGGAGCCAAGCGAATGGCCCGTTCGAGCTTTCGGGGGACGTGATGCCGCACGGGCCTGGGGTTGCGCCCGTGCAAGGCCAATCGTTTAAGTTGATAGTTGGCTATCATCGCATCAATCGAGTAAGCAACGGAAAGGGACTTGTTGCAATGCAATGCATTAGCCAACTGAGTGTTCGGGACAATCGAGGCAACTTGGGTTTCCTTTAGCAAAGGCACACGTTCGTTCCATACATTATGCCCTCTTATACGATAGCATTCTCGGGACAACAATCGAAACCAGGATTCCGGGTCTTCGGGACTGTGGCACGCCTATCGCTCCCTCGGACGATCCAGTACCTGCGAACAAGTAAACTGTTGGTGGGTCAGCACTTTATACAAGTACTGGTGAGATAAATCAACTGAACAGAAACAAGCATTCACTCAAACAGGCACTAAGTAATCATGTTATAAAACATTACATTACTAGTGATCTTTCTAGTTTTACCTAGGTTCGTTTCATGCAGTTCGCTAGCAGAGTCGATTTACTTGTTTAGAAACATGTTTGGAAACAGAGTTTCATAATTGAATATGCAAGCAAGCAAACCGTTCATGTTTCAGGGTGTGCGTAGCGTGTCTCGTGCGACTCGAGGGTCTGATGCAAAGCTAGACACACAATGCACATTCTTAGGGGCAGTCACTATCCAAGCCAACACAATGACTTAGCTATATGCAGGGCGGTCCCCGAGTATCTCAGGATCGGCAGCTGGTGGAACAGCATACCAATGACTCTTTATCTGATGCTAGAGGCAGCTGTGACTCATGGTTGCTTTGCACTATCATGGTAGCAGCCGTGACACATGCAGTTCAGCTCTCCACCAATAGCCATTGTCCGACCGCGTGCGAATGCATGGAACACTATCAAATAAACTCTAGTATGCAGACGAGACGAACCATCAGAATACACTCATTGTTGCGGGGCAATCCGACTTATCACTTGAACACGTTCAGGCACAGTATGGTTCTCTCGAAGCATAGACGATAGTGAACATATTCATGCACTCTAAGCAGGCGATTCAGGATTCTCGTTAAGCAGGCATTGTTTCAAAGACAAGCTAGGTGAGTTCATTCATTAACATGCAAGGCAGGTTCTATCATTCTCTTAAGAAAACATTGCAAGCAAAAACTCAGGTTATTATTAAGGCGTGCAAGAATCAGAGAACGAAGTTCTGCCCACTCACCTTGATACATAACGCCGACGCGGAGCGGGGCGTTACATACTTACCAACCAACAAAAAGTTTCGTCCTCGAAACTTCAAGGATAAACTTCTCGATATCCCGAGTAGCGATAGTGCCGTCCCTCGCCGTACTCAATCGAAACAATCAAGCAATTCAAGTTCAGGAAACATTTTGCACTTTGAGAATATCTATGGACTTATTGTATGGAACGCTCTTTGCAAAACCATATCGATATTATCTCAGAGTCATAGCAACGGTTTGGGCCAGAGAATCGATTCCGCTCTGATACCATCCTGTCACGCCCCGGTCCCGCCCGGGCCGCTCAAGCGGGCTGCCGTCTCAATCGGCAATCGTGCAGCTGTCCCGACCCGCCTTGCCTCGATCAAGAGGCAAAGATATCCAGACTTGTCCCTACAGGATCCGGCTTGGACTTTCAGAGGCTCGCTCAGACGTATCGCTCTACCGAGGCGAATCATCGCTAAGGTGGGTGGCTACGATGAACTTGTCTTTGCTTAGCCAGCACACATAAAAATCCGGAATGTTATATGCTAGTCGCTAGGTGAATCACCCCCTGCATGCTAATGAATCCAATGCACCTAGTTAAGGGAATAATCCCAACTCATATTGCTTGCTAGAACATGGAAATGAAATACTGCTTATATTCAGACCCTCGCATGCTAATTCCCTTAACGGTTTCAACTCTCGGCTTACCTTCGGGTCCGAGCAACGTGCCTGCTTATGTTCCTTAGAAACGCATGCTTGTCTGCTTGAATGTTACCGTGTTTTCATCCAAACCTCGGGAGACTACTACGTAGTCGTTCCGTGCCTGAATAACCCTGCAAGTATCCGGGACCGTTAGGTCGCCAAGGCAGTTCCCGATTCAGGAGACTGCATCATGTCAAGTAAAGAATCATACTCCTGTGGCAAGACTCATTCAGGTATTTGGATCTCCCTGCAAGTCTCCCTCCTGTGCAGGCTTACAGCAGCCCAGGAGACTGTGCATATCCAATAGCTAAATGAATCATACTCCAGTGGCAAGACTCATTTAGGTATTCGGATCTCCCTGCAAGTCTCCCTCCTGTGCGGGCTTACAGCAGCCCAGGAGACTGTGCATATCCAATAGCTAAATGAATCATGCATTACTGCTTTTCGTGTGCTCGTGTGTAAATTAACAATCGTGTTCGATCATGGACAACTTGTGCACAAGGATATAAGTTCTGCGGACGGTGCTGGGGCACTGGCACCGATCCGATCCGGACAGACTTCGTGTTTATAGTCAATCGTGTGCGGACTGGGTAACTTGCAACGTATCGTGTTTTATGAGCTCCTCGTGTTTTCTCGTTGCATGTTATTCACGTCCTTGACTAGTCCATTATGGCATCAGCCAGTGATCATCGTGTGTATATGCTTGCAATGCCTCGTGTGATTATCGTGTGAATATGGCTTGCAATGCATCGTGTGTTTATCGTGTGTATTTAACCTGTTGCGTGTTTGCCTGTGAAACAAAAGATAACAAGTCATCCTCGCTTAGCGGCTATCCGCGTGCGAGTCATTGCATAGCATCAATGAATAACTTAACACCTGAACAATCATGTTATAAGAACCCTCCTGTTTGCATATGCTATGCCTCCTGAATGTTTATACTTACCGTGCTTGAATTAATCATGTTTGCCTTGGACAGCGAAGGATAAATGGTAAGTTGGTAAGTCTCGCCGTGTTTCCTCAAACATCGCACGACGCACTGGCCGACACGATAAGCTATTCAATGTTTGCATGAAACTGATCCTAAGGCAACTAGAAAGACAACTTAATAGTTGTGCACGGAACCTGTATTACGTGTTTGGATTTGTCGAGCGGGCGAGTAGCTTCCCCACCAGTGCATTCAATGTACTGATAATCCACCAGTTTGCTTGCAGGGTGCGGGAGAACCTCGTTCGGTGCGGACGCCTCCTTCGTGCGTGCTAAGGCCAGGAGTTCCCTCTGAAGCCGAAGCAACGGTGCGTCCGGGACTGAAGCACATATACAAGACATAAGTTGTGAGCGTCGCCTGACCATCGCCTGTATATTCATTCCACAGTTGTAGCCACTTGGCACGCTTTTACTGTTTCAGAGAGAGAGACTTGAGCGACTTGTAATCTCGGCTATACGCCGCCTGTAACACTTGTTCATATCAATAAAAAGAGCTTGCTTTACTTCAACTTGTGTTTCTATGCTTCCGCTATATTTGTTGACTCAGTGAACCTGTTACCGATCGCTATGCGTTCCTAAACTCCGCTGCACTCGGACAATCTGTGCGACTCTGTGGCTTAGAACTCTTACCGCCAGCCAATGAACCATGGCCTTGCACGGGCGTGGCTCACGCTCGTGCGGCATCACGCCCGGATGGGTCAAGCGATCGTTCCGCGGGAGCGCTGGCGAGGGTGATTCCCGCCTAGCGGGAACGGCCGATTAGCCTGCGGGAGATCGGGGCGTGACAGAATGGTATCAGAGCCTGGCTTCTACGCCTTTGTCCTCAATTCGATATCTCTGTTTCGAAAGCTCGTTCGTGGGTTATGTGCACGCTCTCTCTCAATGCCTCGATGGGATGTTCCAACAATAAGTCTACAGGAATTAACGAACCGGACACGTATCACCGTGCCTCGGCGCGCCGGACGCGAATCACCGCGCCCGTCCCGCGGGTGCGAGGGAGGAAGGGAGCCAAGCGAATGGCCCGTTCGAGCTTTCGGGGGACGTGATGCCGCACGGGCCTGGGGTTGCGCCCGTGCAAGGCCAATCGTTTAAGTTGATAGTTGGCTATCATCACATCAATCGAGTAAGCAACGGAAAGGGACTTGTTGCAATGCAATGCATTAGCCAACTGAGTGTTCGGGACAATCGAGGCAACTTGGGTTTCCTTTAGCAAAGGCATACGTTCGTTCCATACATTATGCCCTCTTATACGATAGCATTCTCGGGGCAACAATCGAAACCAGGATTCCGGGTCTTCGGGACTGTGGCACGCCTATCGCTCCCTCGGACGATCCAGTACCTGCGAACAAGTAAACTGTTGGTGGGTCAGCACTTTATACAAGTACTGGTGAGATAAATCAACTGAACAGAAACAAGCATTCACTCAAACAGGCACTAAGTAATCATGTTATAAAACATTACATTACTAGTGATCTTTCTAGTTTTACCTAGGTTCGTTTCATGCAGTTCGCTAGCAGAGTCGATTTACTTGTTTAGAAACATGTTTGAAAACAGAGTTTCATAATTGAATATGCAAGCAAGCAAACCGTTCATGTTTCAGGGTGTGCGTAGCGTGTCTCGTGCGACTCGAGGGTCTGATGCAAAGCTAGACACACAATGCACATTCTTAGGGGCAGTCACTATCCAAGCCAACACAATGACTTAGCTATATGCAGGGCGGTCCCCGAGTATCTCAGGATCGGCAGCTGGTGGAACAGCATACCAATGACTCTTTATCTGATGCTAGAGGCAGCTGTGACTCATGGTTGCTTTGCACTATCATGGTAGCAGCCGTGACACATGCAGTTCAGCTCTCCACCAATAGCCATTGTCCGACCGCGTGCGAATGCATGGAACACTATCAAATAAACTCTAGTATGCAGACGAGACGAACCATCAGAATACACTCATTGTTGCGGGGCAATCCGACTTATCACTTGAACACGTTCAGGCACAGTATGGTTCTCTCGAAGCATAGACGATAGTGAACATATTCATGCACTCTAAGCAGGCGATTCAGGATTCTCGTTAAGCAGGCATTGTTTCAAAGACAAGCTAGGTGAGTTCGTTCATTAACATGCAAGGCAGGTTCTATCATTCTCTTAAGAAAATATTGCAAGCAAAAACTCAGGTTATTATTAAGGCGTGCAAGAATCAGAGAACGAAGTTCTGCCCACTCACCTTGATACATAACGCCGGCGCGGAGCGGGGCGTTACATACTTACCAACCAACAAAAAGTTTCGTCCTCGAAACTTCAAGGATAAACTTCTCGATATCCCGAGTAGCGATAGTGCCGTCCCTCGCCGTACTCAATCGAAACAATCAAGCAATTCAAGTTCAGGAAACATTTTGCACTTTGAGAATATCTATGGACTTATTGTATGGAACGCTCTTTGCAAAACCATATCGATAATATCTCAGAGTCATAGCAACGGTTTGGGCCAGAGAATCGATTCCGCTCTGATACCATCCTGTCACGCCCCGGTCCCGCCCGGGCCGCCGCTCCGCCCGTGCCCCGCCCCGTGCGGCCGGGAATTAACGAACCGGACACGTATCACCGTGCCTCGGCGCGCCGGACGCGAATCACCGCGCCCGTCCCGCGGGTGCGAGGGAGGAAGGGAGCCAAGCGAATGGCCCGTTCGAGCTTTCGGGGGACGTGATGCCGCACGGGCCTGGGGTTGCGCCCGTGCAAGGCCAATCGTTTAAGTTGATAGTTGGCTATCATCGCATCAATCGAGTAAGCAACGGAAAGGGACTTGTTGCAATGCAATGCATTAGCCAACTGAGTGTTCGGGACAATCGAGGCAACTTGGGTTTCCTTTAGCAAAGGCACACGTTCGTTCCATACATTATGCCCTCTTATACGATAGCATTCTCGGGACAACAATCGAAACCAGGATTCCGGGTCTTCGGGACTGTGGCACGCCTATCGCTCCCTCGGACGATCCAGTACCTGCGAACAAGTAAACTGTTGGTGGGTCAGCACTTTATACAAGTACTGGTGAGATAAATCAACTGAACAGAAACAAGCATTCACTCAAACAGGCACTAAGTAATCATGTTATAAAACATTACATTACTAGTGATCTTTCTAGTTTTATAGAACATGAACAGAAACTGCATGAAACGAACCTAGGTAAAACTAGAAAGATCACTAGTAATGTAATGTTTTATAACATGATTACTTAGTGCCTGTTTGAGTGAATGCTTGTTTCTGTTCAGTTGATTTATCTCACCAGTACTTGTATAAAGTGCTGACCCACCAACAGTTTACTTGTTCGCAGGTACTGGATCGTCCGAGGGAGCGATAGGCGTGCCACAGTCCCGAAGACCCGGAATCCTGGTTTCGATTGTTGCCCCGAGAATGCTATCGTATAAGAGGGCATAATGTATGGAACGAACGTGTGCCTTTGCTAAAGGAAACCCAAGTTGCCTCGATTGTCCCGAACACTCAGTTGGCTAATGCATTGCATTGCAACAAGTCCCTTTCCGTTGCTTACTCGATTGATGCGATGATAGCCAACTATCAACTTAAACGATTGGCCTTGCACGGGCGCAACCCCAGGCCCGTGCGGCATCACGTCCCCCGAAAGCTCGAACGGGCCATTCGCTTGGCTCCCTTCCTCCCTCGCACCCGCGGGACGGGCGCGGTGATTCGCGTCCGGCGCGCCGAGGCACGGTGATACGTGTCCGGTTCGTTAATTCCTGTAGACTTATTGTTGGAACATCCCATCGAGGCATTGAGAGAGAGCGTGTACATAACCCACGAACGAGTTTTCAAAACAGAGATATCGAATTGAGGACAAAGGCGTAGAAGCCAGGCTCTGATACCATTCTGTCACGCCCCGATCTCCCGCAGGCTAATCGGCCGTTCCCGCTAGGCGGGAATCACCCTCGCCAGCGCTCCCGCGGAACGATCGCTTGACCCATCCGGGCGTGATGCCGCACGAGCGTGAGCCACGCCCGTGCAAGGCCATGGTTCATTGGCTGGCGGTAAGAGTTCTAAGCCACAGAGTCGCACAGATTGTCCGAGTGCAGCGGAGTTTAGGAACGCATAGCGATCGGTAACCGGTTCACTGAGTCAACAAATATAGCGGAAGCATAGAAACACAAGTTGAAGTAAAGCAAGCTCTTTTTATTGATATGAACAAGTGTTACAGGTGGCGTATAGCCGAGATTACAAGTCGCTCAAGCCTCTCTCTCTGAAACAGTAAAAGCGTGCCAAGTGGCTACAACTGTGGAATGAATATACAGGCGATGGTCAGGCGACTCTCACAACTTATGTCTTGTATATGTGCTTCAGTCCCGGACGCACCGTTGCTTCGGCTTCAGAGGGAACTCCTGGCCTTAGCACGCACGAAGGAGGAGTCCGCACCGAACGAGGTTCTCCCGCACCCTGCGAGCAAACTGGTGGATTATCAGTACATTGAATGCACTGGTGGGGAAGCTACTCGCCCGCTCGACAAATCCAAACACGTAATACAGGTTCCGTGCACAACTATTAAGTTGTCTTTCTAGTTGCCTTAGGATCAGTTTCATGCAAACATTGAATAGCTTATCGTGTCGGCCAGTGCGTCGTGCGATGTTTGAGGAAACACGGCGAGACTTACCAACTTACCATTTATCCTTCGCTGTCCAAGGCAAACATGATTAATTCAAGCACGGTAAGTATAAACATTCAGGAGGCATAGCATATGCAAACAGGAGGGTTCTTATAACATGATCGTTCAGGTGTTAAGTTATTCATTGATGCTATGCAATGACTCGCACGCGGATAGCCGCTAAGCGAGGATGACTTGTTATCTTTTGTTTCACAGGCAAGCACGCAACAGGTTAAATACACACGATAAACACACGATGCATTGCAAGCCATATTCACACGATAATCACACGAGGCATTGCAAGCATATACACACGATGATCACTGGCTGATGCCATAATGGACTAGTCAAGGACGTGAATAACATGCAACGAGAAAACACGAGCTCATAAAACACGATACGTTGCAAGTTACCCAGTCCGCACACGATTGACTATAAACACGAAGTCTGCCCGGATCGGATCGGTGCCAGTGCCCCAACACCGTCCGCAGAACTTATATCCTTGTGCACAAGTTGTCCATGATCGAACACGATTGTTAATTTACACACGAGCACACGAAAAGCAGTAATGCATGATTCATTTAGCTATTGGATATGCACAGTCTCCTGGGCTGCTGTAAGCCCGCACAGGAGGGAGACTTGCAGGGAGATCCGAATACCTAAATGAGTCTTGCCACTGGAGTATGATTCATTTAGCTATTGGATATGCACAGTCTCCTGGGCTGCTGTAAGCCCGCACAGGAGGGAGACTTGCAGGGAGATCCAAATACCTGAATGAGTCTTGCCACAGGAGTATGATTCTTTACTTGACATGATGCAGTCTCCTGAATCGGGAACTGCCTTGGCGACCTAACGGTCCCGGATACTTGCAGGGATATTCAGGCACGGAACGACTACGTAGTAGTCTCCCGAGGTTTGGATGAAAACACGGTAACATTCAAGCAGACAAGCATGCGTTTCTAAGGAACATAAGCAGGCACGTTGCTCGGACCCGAAGGTAAGCCGAGAGTTGAAACTGTCACGCCCCGATCTCCCGCAGGCAATCGGCCATTCCCGCTAGGCGGGAATCACCCTCGCCAGCGCTCCCGCGGAACGATCGCTTAACCCATCCGGGCGTGATGCCGCACGAGCGTGATCCACGCCCGTGCAAGGCCATGGTTCATTGGCTGGCGGCAAGAGTTCTAAGCCACAGAGTCGCACAGATTGTCCGAGTGCAGCGGAGTCATGAACGCATAGGCGATCGGTAACAGGTTCACTGAGTCGACAAATATAGCGGAAGCATTGAAACAAAGTAAAGTAATCTCTTTATTGATATGAACAAGTATTACAGGCGGCGTATAGCCGAGATTACAAGTCGCTCGAGCCTTTCTCTCTGAAACAGTAAAAGCGTGCCAAGTGGCTACAACTGTGGAATGATTGTTCAGGCGATGGTCAGGCGATGTTCACAACTTATGTCTTGTATATGTGCTTCAGTCCCGGACGCACCGTTGCTTCGGAGTGATGTCCACGCCTTAGCACGCACGTTGGAGGCGTCCGCACCGAACGAGGTTCTCCTGCACTCTGCATATCAAACTGGTGGATTATCAGTACATTGAATGCACTGGTGGGGAAGCTACTCGCCCGCTCGACAAATCCAAACACGTAATACAGGTTCCGTGCACAACTATTAAGTTGTCTTTCTAGTTGCCTTAGGATCAGTTTCATGCAGACATTGAATAGCCTAGTTCGTGTGGCAGTGCGCCGTGCGATATGAGAGGAAACACGGCGAGACTTACCATCTCCTTTCCTGTCCAAGGCAAACATGATTAATTCAGGCACGGGCAAGTATAATATTCAGGAGGCAAGCATATGCAAACATGAGGGTCGTTTTAACATGATCGTTTAGGTGTTAAGTCATTCATTGATGCGATGCAGTAACTCGCACGCGGATAGCCGCTAAGCGAGGATGACTTATCAATATGAACAGGAGTCGCTGGCATAGCCATAAAGGACCAATTTTAGTCTCTAACGAGAATGGGGTGCAGCGAGAATACAGGATGCGCTCCACACCATTTCGTCTTTGCACAGGATGACTAAACAGGAGAGTTACCAATTTTAGTCACTAACGAGAATGGGGTGCAGCGAGAGTACAGGATGCGCTCTACACCATTTCGTCTTTGCACAGGATGACTAAACAGGAGAGTTCCATCCGGATCGGGTCGGCCCCAGTGCCCCGGTGACCGCCCGTGGAACGGTGCCTCGTTTCCGAGTTGTCCGCGACATGCAGGTCTGTATTCAGGTCTGGCTAGGCACAGGATCAAGTTCAGGATAGGACATATCATGTTCAATGTACAGGCATGATTGTTCACAGTCGTATATCGATTGCCAGGCCAGTTGATTTAGTAGTTTGCTCGTGAGCTGTGATTCAGTGATTGATTCAGTCAGGGTGCAAATTCCCTGGTTCGGGAATTGCCTTGGTGACCTAACGGTCCCGGATACTTGCAGGTTCATTCAGGCACGAAGCGACTACGTAGTAGTCTTCCGAGATTTGTATGAAAACATGGCAACATTCAAGCAGACTAGCATGCGTTTCTAAGGAACATAAGCAGGCATGTTGCTCGGGCCCGAAGGTAGTCCGAGAGATGAAACCGTTAAGGGACTTAGCATGCGAGGGTCTGAATATAAGCAGTATTTCATTTTCCCTGTTCTAGCAAGCAATACAAGTTGGGATTATTCCCTTAGCTAGGTGCGTTGGATTTATTAGCATGCAGGGGGTGATTCACCTAGCTTCTAGCATATATGATTCCAGATTTTATGTGTGCTGGCTAAGCAAAGACAAGTTCACCGTAGCCACCCACCTTAGCGATGATTCGCCTCGGTAGAGCGATACGTCTGAGCGAGCCTCTGAAAGTCCAAGCCGGATTCCTGTAGGGACAAGTCTGGATATCCTTGCTTCTTGTTTGAGGCAAAGTGGGTCGGGACAGCTGCACGATTGCCGTTTGAGACGGCAGTCCGCTTGAGCGGAACAGGGTGTTACAGAAACCGTTAAGGGAATTAGCATGCGAGGGTCTGAATATAAGCAGTATTTCATTTCCATGTTCTAGCAAGCAATATGAGTTGGGATTATTCCCTTAGCTAGGTGCGTTGGATTCATTAGCATGCAGGGGGTGATTCACCTAGCGACTAGCATATAACATTCCGGATTTTTATGTGTGCTGGCTAAGCAAAGACAAGTTCATCGTAGCCACCCACCTTAGCGATGATTCGCCTCGGTAGAGCGATACGTCTGAGCGAGCCTCTGAAAGTCCAAGCCGGATCCTGTAGGGACAAGTCTGGATATCTTTGCCTCTTGATCGAGGCAAGGCGGGTCGGGACAGCTGCACGATTGCCGATTGAGACGGCAGTCCGCTTGAGCGAAACGGGGTGTTACATCCTACCCAACTTAGAAAAAGTCTCGTCCTCGAGACATACTAAGGACAAGCAGTAATCTAGGGTTGAGGCAATCCTAGACAAGTCGTTGCACTTGTTCATTTGGATATTCACTTGCACAAGCTTCGAAATCAGCATATCGCTTAGACTGGATCGTGCGCACTTTCGAAGTGCACTTCTAGCGTGAACACGTCAACCAGCTTAGTGACAGCGAAGTCTTAGCACTCGAGTTTCACCTTTTCCTAAGTCTTGGATGGTGCACTAGTTCAAGGCGTCCCTCGAATAGATGCATTCAACCAAATTTAGAGTTAGTGAAAATCGGACAAGCTACTAGCGATACTCTCGAAGGGTCCGCACAGGTTGGCACAAAGGCCACTCGCAGCATACAACCAGACAAGCAAGCATAACATTCAAAACGCATTTTGAAAGTATTTAGACTTATTGTTGGAACATCCCATCGAGGCATTGAGAGAGCGTGCACATAACCCACGAACGAGCTTTCGAAACAGAGATATCGAATTGAGGACAAAGGCGTAGAAGCCAGGCTCTGATACAATTCTGTCACGCCCCGATCTCCCGCAGGCTAATCGGCCGTTCCCGCTAGGCGGGAATCACACTCGCCAGCGCTCCCGCGGAACGATCGCTTGACCCATCCGGGCGTGATGCCGCCGCACGAGCGTGAGCCACGCCCGTGCAAGGCCATGGTTCATTGGCTGGCGGTAAGAGTTCTAAGCCACAGAGTCGCACAGATTGTCCGAGTGCAGCGGAGTTTAGGAACGCATAGCGATCGGTAACAGGTTCACTGAGTCAACAAATATAGCGGAAGCATAGAAACACAAGTTGAAGTAAAGCAAGCTCTTTTTATTGATATGAACAAGTGTTACAGGCGGCGTATAGCCGAGATTACAAGTCGCTCAAGCCTCTCTCTCTGAAACAGTAAAAGCGTGCCAAGTGGCTACAACTGTGGAATGAATATACAGGCGATGGTCAGGCGACGCTCACAACTTATGTCTTGTATATGTGCTTCAGTCCCGGACGCACCGTTGCTTCGGCTTCAGAGGGAACTCCTGGCCTTAGCACGCACGAAGGAGGCGTCCGCACCGAACGAGGTTCTCCCGCACCCTGCGAGCAAACTGGTGGATTATCAGTACATTGAATGCACTGGTGGGGAAGCTACTCGCCCGCTCGACAAATCCAAACACGTAATACAGGTTCCGTGCACAACTATTAAGTTGTCTTTCTAGTTGCCTTAGGATCAGTTTCATGCAAACATTGAATAGCTTATCGTGTCGGCCAGTGCGTCGTGCGATGTTTGAGGAAACACGGCGAGACTTACCAACTTACCATTTATCCTTCGCTGTCCAAGGCAAACATGATTAATTCAAGCACGGTAAGTATAAACATTCAGGAGGCATAGCATATGCAAACAGGAGGGTTCTTATAACATGATCGTTCAGGTGTTAAGTTATTCATTGATGCTATGCAATGACTCGCACGCGGATAGCCGCTAAGCGAGGATGACTTGTTATCTTTTGTTTCACAGGCAAGCACGCAACAGGTTAAATACACACGATAAACACACGATGCATTGCAAGCCATATTCACACGATAATCACACGAGGCATTGCAAGCATATACACACGATGATCACTGGCTGATGCCATAATGGACTAGTCAAGGACGTGAATAACATGCAACGAGAAAACACGAGGAGCTCATAAAACACGATACGTTGCAAGTTACCCAGTCCGCACACGATTGACTATAAACACGAAGTCTGCCCGGATCGGATCGGTGCCAGTGCCCCAGCACCGTCCGCAGAACTTATATCCTTGTGCACAAGTTGTCCATGATCGAACACGATTGTTAATTTACACACGAGCACACGAAAAGCAGTAATGCATGATTCATTTAGCTATTGGATATGCACAGTCTCCTGGGTTGCTGTAAGCCCGCACAGGAGGGAGACTTGCAGGGAGATCCGAATACCTAAATGAGTCTTGCCACTGGAGTATGATTCATTTAGCTATTGGATATGCACAGTCTCCTGGGCTGTTGTAAGCCCGCACAGGAGGGAGACTTGCAGGGAGATCCAAATACCTGAATGAGTCTTGCCACAGGAGTATGATTCTTTACTTGACATGATGCAGTCTCCTGAATCGGGAACTGCCTTGGCGACCTAACGGTCCCGGATACTTGCAGGGATATTCAGGCACGGAACGACTACGTAGTAGTCTCCCGAGGTTTGGATGAAAACACGGTAACATTCAAGCAGACAAGCATGCGTTTCTAAGGAACATAAGCAGGCACGTTGCTCGGACCCGAAGGTAAGCCGAGAGTTGAAACCGTTAAGGGAATTAGCATGCGAGGGTCTGAATATAAGCAGTATTTCATTTCCATGTTCTAGCAAGCAATATGAGTTGGGATTATTCCCTTAGCTAGGTGCGTTGGATTCATTAGCATGCAGGGGGTGATTCACCTAGCGACTAGCATATAACATTCCGGATTTTTATGTGTGCTGGCTAAGCAAAGACAAGTTCATCGTAGCCACCCACCTTAGCGATGATTCGTCTCGGTAGAGCGATACGTCTGAGCGAGCCTCTGAAAGTCCAAGCCGGATCCTGTAGGGACAAGTCTGGATATCTTTGCCTCTTGATCGAGGCAAGGCGGGTCGGGACAGCTGCACGATTGCCGATTGAGACGGCAGTCCGCTTGAGCGAAACGGGGTGTTACATCCTACCCAACTTAGAAAAAGTCTCGTCCTCGAGACATACTAAGGACAAGCAGTAATCTAGGGTTGAGGCAATCCTAGACAAGTCGTTGCACTTGTTCATTTGGATATTCACTTGCACAAGCTTCGAAATCAGCATATCGCTTAGACTGGATCGTGCGCACTTTCGAAGTGCACTTCTAGCGTGAACACGTCAACCAGCTTAGTGACAGCGAAGTCTTAGCACTCGAGTTTCACCTTTTCCTAAGTCTTGGATGGTGCACTAGTTCAAGGCGTCCCTCGAATAGATGCATTCAACCAAATTTAGAGTTAGTGAAAATCGGACAAGCTACTAGCGATACTCTCGAAGGGTCCGCACAGGTTGGCACAAAGGCCACTCGCAGCATACAACCAGACAAGCAAGCATAACATTCAAAACGCATTTTGAAAGTATTTAGACTTATTGTTGGAACATCCCATCGAGGCATTGAGAGAGCGTGCACATAACCCACGAACGAGCTTTCGAAACAGAGATATCGAATTGAGGACAAAGGCGTAGAAGCCAGGCTCTGATACAATTCTGTCACGCCCCGATCTCCCGCAGGCTAATCGGCCGTTCCCGCTAGGCGGGAATCACACTCGCCAGCGCTCCCGCGGAACGATCGCTTGACCCATCCGGGCGTGATGCCGCCGCACGAGCGTGAGCCACGCCCGTGCAAGGCCATGGTTCATTGGCTGGCGGTAAGAGTTCTAAGCCACAGAGTCGCACAGATTGTCCGAGTGCAGCGGAGTTTAGGAACGCATAGCGATCGGTAACAGGTTCACTGAGTCAACAAATATAGCGGAAGCATAGAAACACAAGTTGAAGTAAAGCAAGCTCTTTTTATTGATATGAACAAGTGTTACAGGCGGCGTATAGCCGAGATTACAAGTCGCTCAAGCCTCTCTCTCTGAAACAGTAAAAGCGTGCCAAGTGGCTACAACTGTGGAATGAATATACAGGCGATGGTCAGGCGACGCTCACAACTTATGTCTTGTATATGTGCTTCAGTCCCGGACGCACCGTTGCTTCGGCTTCAGAGGGAACTCCTGGCCTTAGCACGCACGAAGGAGGCGTCCGCACCGAACGAGGTTCTCCCGCACCCTGCGAGCAAACTGGTGGATTATCAGTACATTGAATGCACTGGTGGGGAAGCTACTCGCCCGCTCGACAAATCCAAACACGTAATACAGGTTCCGTGCACAACTATTAAGTTGTCTTTCTAGTTGCCTTAGGATCAGTTTCATGCAAACATTGAATAGCTTATCGTGTCGGCCAGTGCGTCGTGCGATGTTTGAGGAAACACGGCGAGACTTACCAACTTACCATTTATCCTTCGCTGTCCAAGGCAAACATGATTAATTCAAGCACGGTAAGTATAAACATTCAGGAGGCATAGCATATGCAAACAGGAGGGTTCTTATAACATGATCGTTCAGGTGTTAAGTTATTCATTGATGCTATGCAATGACTCGCACGCGGATAGCCGCTAAACGAGGATGACTTGTTATCTTTTGTTTCACAGGCAAGCACGCAACAGGTTAAATACACACGATAAACACACGATGCATTGCAAGCCATATTCACACGATAATCACACGAGGCATTGCAAGCATATACACACGATGATCACTGGCTGATGCCATAATGGACTAGTCAAGGACGTGAATAACATGCAACGAGAAAACACGAGGAGCTCATAAAACACGATACGTTGCAAGTTACCCAGTCCGCACACGATTGACTATAAACACGAAGTCTGCCCGGATCGGATCGGTGCCAGTGCCCCAGCACCGTCCGCAGAACTTATATCCTTGTGCACAAGTTGTCCATGATCGAACACGATTGTTAATTTACACACGAGCACACGAAAAGCAGTAATGCATGATTCATTTAGCTATTGGATATGCACAGTCTCCTGGGCTGCTGTAAGCCCGCACAGGAGGGAGACTTGCAGGGAGATCCGAATACCTAAATGAGTCTTGCCACTGGAGTATGATTCATTTAGCTATTGGATATGCACAGTCTCCTGGGCTGCTGTAAGCCCGCACAGGAGGGAGACTTGCAGGGAGATCCAAATACCTGAATGAGTTGCCACAGGAGTATGATTCTTTACTTGACATGATGCAGTCTCCTGAATCGGGAACTGCCTTGGCGACCTAACGGTCCCGGATACTTGCAGGGTTATTCAGGCACGGAACGACTACGTAGTAGTCTCCCGAGGTTTGGATGAAAACACGGTAACATTCAAGCAGACAAGCATGCGTTTCTAAGGAACATAAGCAGGCACGTTGCTCGGACCCGAAGGTAAGCCGAGAGTTGAAACCGTTAAGGGAATTAGCATGCGAGGGTCTGAATATAAGCAGTATTTCATTTCCATGTTCTAGCAAGCAATATGAGTTGGGATTATTCCCTTAGCTAGGTGCGTTGGATTCATTAGCATGCAGGGGGTGATTCACCTAGCGACTAGCATATAACATTCCAGATTTTTATGTGTGCTGGCTAAGCAAAGACAAGTTCATCGTAGCCGCCCACCTTAGCGATGATTCGCCTCGGTAGAGCGATACGTCTGAGCGAGCCTCTGAAAGTCCAAGCCGGATCCTGTAGGGACAAGTCTGGATATCTTTGCCTCTTGATCGAGGCAAGGCGGGTCGGGACAGCTGCACGATTGCCGATTGAGACGGCAGTCCGCTTGAGCGGAACGGGGTGTTACAGTTGAGTCTGAGTTTATTTGTTTGAGTCATGTTTTAATTTGGGGTCATGTTCTAATTAGGAATCATATTTTAGTTCAAAGTCTTGCTTTATTTAGGATTAGTTTGTTCGGATATTTGTCCCCTTGATGGCCAAGTCTTATGAGTTATAATAACGAAGTTTTGAGACTTATATAGTTTCATCAATTGATTGGTGAAAAATTAAGATTTTGTTAAAAGTCCTATTGTGAGATTGATATGAAGCTAAGGGTGTGAATAGCCAGGTGTGAAGCCCTAACTCTAGTCCTGAATTATCCTTCTTTTCCATTAATTTATTGGTCACCCTATATACACACCTTCCCTACAACTACCATTGTTGTTCTGCTATCTATGCACACACCAGACCTGACACCCACCTAAACTCCTTCAAGTATGCAGTTGTTGCCCGCCTGCATCAGAACCCAATATGTTTTGTTTCCACCCACACAATCCCACCTGACCACCAACAACTTTCTGTGACTTCTTTGTTGTTATGTTGCTGCTGCAATTGCAATTCCTATAGAACACGACAGCATAGCATCTGCATCCTTTGCTACCTTGAGTTGCTGCCAAACTGCCTGGACCAAACTCATTTCCCTATTCCTCTGTTTGTCACCTAACCAGTCTTCCTTCCTTCACACTCGCATACGACAACCTTCCCCTCCACATGAAAACCCAAATAGCTCCTTTCTGCATTAAATCTTCTTTTCTCCCTTGCATCACCTACACGAAATCAAGTTCCAATCCATCAAATCGCAATTGAGCCTTGGATCTTGGTCACGAAGGCTTCAAAGCAGAGCAACTATCACCATGGTTTGATTTGAGATTATGTAGATGTAATTCATGATCTGTGTATAACCCTAAGCATGCCTTGTAATTTGGTAGCTATTCTTGTCATCTTCTAGGATTGTTATTGTTAGACTTGCAACTATCATTGGTTTATTGATCAATTTTCGTGGATATATTGCCATGCCATTGCATCATTGATCTATATAGGGTTCCTTTAGTTATCGTCCTGTATCAATGTTAATATAACTCTCTGGTTTTTAAAACTTGTTAATTCTAGTCCTAATGCTATTTTTGAGTTTTAACCCACTGTGTCCCTCCAAATGTTAGCATACAAGAAAGTTCTTGTTATTCAGCAAAGCATTGTTTGACTGAAGGTTTCCTGAAATCATTGTCTGTACGTTAAAATAATGTTCAGTAACAATTTGAAACATTAAAAACTATGGGACCTAAAATGGTCGACAACCGTGCGGGAATAGGATCTATGAAGAGTCAGTTTGAGTCAATAAAGAAGTCATTCTGTTTAACAATGGGTACGATGAGTCGACTCAATTAGTTGAGCCAGTTTGTATTTTCAATTCATTTAGAGCTCTAAAGTATCTCTAATTCAAGCTGCAGAATGTACCCAGCATGTGCACTTCAGGATAAATATTGAGAGAACAAAGAGTTGTAATGTGCAAGTCGTGACATTATATGACTCGAGGGCCAGCGTAGAGAAATAATGTAATATATGAATCCACGGTTACATATATTACAGTATTTTGATATTTTTGGAAACTCAAACTAGTATTTTCAAAAACCTATTATTATATTATTGTTTGTGATTGCTAGATTTCACTTATTATATTATGATTATTATTATTGTTGGTTTTGCTGGAACCTAGGAGCGTTTGAACCTATAAATGATCCGACCCTAGCCTAATTATAGTTAGATCCTAACATAATCCCAATCTAGCCCTATTGGCTATAACCCAACCTACACCACACTCAAGATATCTCTCAATTCATTATCCACCACACATATCCAAACCTCTCTCCCTCTCTCTCTCTCTCTCTCTCTCTCTCTCTCTCCACTTATTTTTTGTCAAAACCAAATGACCCCCCCCCCCCAACACTCAAAACTCTCTCAATCTCTTATGTATACCATAGGAGTTAAACCGGCTCCCCCTCATTTTCTTCTTCCCCTCCACTCTTCTTCCTCATTCTCTTCTCCACCAAACCCTAATGATAACCCTAATTCAAGATCTCTCTCTCTCTCTCTCTCTCCCACTCTTCCTCTCATGTTGGGTTGTTAGATCCATAGTTTATAGTATTTGACGATGCTTATACGGTTTGGCACGTCGCGATCCTATATTGACTGATATCGACACTGGAGGTCTTTTTCCAGTCAATTTGACAGAAAAATTTGAACAAAAAATAACAATCATCAAAGGTGTAAAAGCATAATAAATTTGTAGAAGCATGTAAATGAAAAAAAAAAGTATTCATCACGGAAAACCAATAAGCAAGAGTGACTATTATTTTATTCAATTTCAAAAATACTAAAAACAACAACACAAAAAAATACATAAAAGTTATGCTTAAATGTATAAAATATTTTTTTCTAAATTTTTAATAATAGTTTGTTTTTCAATACAAAAAAAGTCTAGACGTTGTGATCAGTGTAGTCAAAGGCGCGCCTTGCTCCTAGGCGCAGGGTTAGCGCCTCAGGACACTCCAGGCGAGGCCCAATTCTTAAGGCGCACCTAAGGTGCGCCTTTTCCGAGCGCCTTGGAATAGCTAAGGCGCGCCTTGAAAATCTTGTGAAAAAAATAACATGTTTAGACTTTTTTTAACTATTGTACTGTTTTTAGACTGTTTTTTGAACTGATGTACTTTTTTTTACTGTTTTCTCTCTCACTCACTCAATTCAAAGTGATTGCAACCTAGACATGGGAGAATTTGAAGCACACATGTTTATCAATATAGAAATCCGATGTATATATATATATATATATATATATATATATATATATATATAATTTTTGTGCCTCGCATCGCTCGGGCGCGCGCCTTAAGTGCGCCTCGGGCGATTTGGACCCTTTGCGCCTCGAGTGCGCCTTTGACTACCTTGGTTGTGATCTGAAACGCTCGTAATGTCGCTATTATCGATTCCGATACTCATAGGAAGGGTTTGATACTGATATTGCGAACCTTGGTTAGATCGACAAGGAGGCAGAAGTCGTGTCGACGGTGAGAAGAGCTCGACAAGGAAAAGAGATGTCGGGTGGGGGGTTCCTGGACAACACAACAAGAGAGGGAGAAGAGTAAGAGAGAACTTGAATTAGGGTTAGGGTTTAGTGGAACAGAGAATGAGGAAGAAGAAGAAGAAGAGTAGAGGAGAAGAAAATGAACGGGAGTTGGTTTGGATGTTGTGGTGTATGGAAGAGGAGTTGAGATGGGGAAAAATAATTGAGGGAGAGGGGATTTGACTGGTTTTGACCAAAAATAAGTGAGGAAAGATGGTACGAGAGTTTTGGATACGTTTGAATGGTAGAGAACAAACTAGGAGATATTTTGAGAGGGATGTGGGTTGGGTTATCCAATAGGGTTAAATTAGGGCTAGATTGGGATTAGGTTAGGATCTAACTAGAATTAGGCTATGGTGGGGTCAAACATAGGTACATACGCTCCCGGGTTCCCGCAAAACTAACAAGGCACACAAAAAATAATATAATATAATAAATGACATCTAGAAATCACAAATAATACTACAATAATAAATTTTGAAAATACTAGTTTTGATTTTCCGAAAACATCAAACTACCATAAGTCCATAATATACGTATCCGAGGAAACGGATCTTACAAACAAATAAATGACTTCTTTATTTCTTTACAGAGCCGATAAGATTGAGCCACACTCACTGACTTCTGCTTAAAACTGGTTCCATCTTGTTGGTTTACCATAAGCTGATGCATAACTGACTCTATACAAACTCCAGGTGAGTCCTGAAGCGATCAGGGTTTGACTTCCTAAGCCAGCTAGAGCTTATGAACTCAACCATCATAGCCAGTCACCTTGCTTTTATTGACTGGAGCTTAAGAGCGCAGTACCTTCTGTTAATGATGGCTGGTTAAAATTGGCTAAAACTCGTTGGTTGACTTCAGTTGAATAATTCAAAAATAATTGAATCCTGATGTGATCAGGTCTCAACTCCTGTAAGTAGCTAAGATTTACAAAGTATACAGTACATGTCCCTGATTTTGCTTCAGAAAGCAGATTTTATTCCTAAACTCGGCAAACATAAAATTGGCAAACAGTGCAAAATTCAGTTCTCTTGAAAATCCTTTTAACTCCTTCATTCTTCCTCTTAAGCACCTTTACCTCTTTTCCACCCACGTGTCCTAACCATCCATCATCTTCACCTGGTTCCTGTATTCAACACGGAGATCAAGCTTAGATCCCTTCCAAACTTCCTTGGAGTGTTCTTCAGGTTAATTGGAGGTTGGATTACAAATTTCCTCATCATGTATCCTCAAATTACTTTCTTTCATAATCCTCTATGTTCTTATCTGGTCTCATTTTTAATCTACAATTCACTGGATTTTATTTCCTAGCTGGAAATATGTTCTTGATATAGAATTGGTAAAATTAAGTCGCATAATTGGTCCGCTCGAAGTCGTAGTTGACTTTTACTCGATTGAATCTTGATTTGCGTAAAATAGGATTTCCTACTTACTAAAAATGGTTATGCTTGTAGCAATTTTGACCCAAATTAGTTCCTAATTTGGTTCTAAAAGTCTCGCAAGTATTGACATGGCAAAGAGGGTGTTGTGTCTGTGTCAAATTCAAACCTGCTACAAATTTGTTTAGAACATGGTTCTATTCATGTAGGTTTCGAATCTGGTTGTTCTGATGACTCTGGCATGGTATTCGTCCCAAAGACAGTCAAGGCACTACTGGGACACCCATAAACATGAAAAAAGAAAAAAGGGGAGAAAAGTGGACGGGGATAATTCGTTTTGTTCATTGTGCTACCATTTAATCCTGCAACCACGGATGTTCTAGACATTGCTGGCCACAACCAGCATGGTAGGAAGGCAGAGATGAAAGAGATGAGTAGGGGAAAATAATACATTTAAGTACAGGTCGAGTAAAATCTTAGTTACATAAAGCTGAACAAACCCAATACACAATTTAAAATCATGTCAGAGTTAGGATTCTTTTACTTGCCAACCAACTCTCCCTCTCCACTTATCCGTTCTCTGCCTTCTCGCTCTCCATAATGTTGCATAGATGATTTCTTTGCTCAGTTACTCTTACAAGAAAAAGAAATAAGCACACTATTCAAATGGTGCATCTTTCTTCATCGTAATCCAAGATCTTACAACAAAGTTTCTCAACTATGTTTAAAACTTATGATTTCTTAATGTTTCTCAATTAGTAATAAGAATAAGAATTGATGAGACGCCCATCCTACAACAATGTTCACTACAGAAAGGGAAGCAAGCCGTTCCCAAACCTCCATGATGAAATCCACCTTAGAAAAAGAAGGAAGCAAAATACAACCTATAGTATACACCTTGTAACAATAAGGTAGATCTAGTAACAGATTTTTGGTGGTTCTATTTAGCTTAGTTTCCAGAAAAACACCTACATTAATTGATAATGTAGCAACAATAATTGGAAACTGAAAAAACATCGTAAAATAAATTGGAAAAGGACAACTACTTACCAGAGTTACACCATAAGTTAGATGTTTCGGGATAAAATTAAATCCATTGCATATTGTATTATTTATCTTAACGATGGTGATCCAATCTTAGATGGGAAAAACATAAATTGCCATGAGCTGCCAATCACCACTACCATGAGGTAGTTTATGCGTTAACAGCTGTAATCCCATGTTTTTTAGAACATCAAATGACGGAGAATTCTTGTTGACCATGTAAAGAGTGCACGATAAAGAAATTGTTAAGCAGGACCTCCAGTAATATAACAATGGAGTAACGATAAGGACAGCAATCGCTTCAATGTTCAACATTGCAAAAGGTTCAGACATGAAAATCTAACATAAAATGGTATGGTCAAGATCAAGGGAAAGAACAGGAAACATACAATAAAAAAATCTAAACTCTAAAAAGCATCAGAAGTGGGTGGATAGGCTATGACAGATTAGAACATTTAAAATACTGCAGATCAATTTCAGATCATAAGTTAATGACATAAGAAATACAACATAAGACTTCAGAAATAAAAGAAATTCACCTGGCAATCGACAGCCATAGGCTCTGGAAGAGAAGGCAAAGGCACACGGAGCTCACCAGTACGAATTTTATGCTTCTCATACTCAAGGAGTGCCTGCAACAGAAAGAAGCAGTCATAAACAGTAATAAAGGAAAAAGCTGTATACCACCTGCAACCCGCAACTCCACCACCCCCCCCCCCCCCCCAACCACGACCCTAGCGCATTTCCCAACTTATCCAACAAATATTAGAGATGAAAGTCCAAGAAACAGAACAAAACTTAAACGGAGCCAAGCATAGCACAAACACAGAAGAAGAGAAGCTATGTGCATTTAGATTATACTTTGAATTTTTGAGAGGGCAAGGAGATATTTGCTAGAAATTAAAAAAAAAATGATTTATGAGGATCACAAAAAAGATACATAATCAGTAAGAGTGCACAAACAAATAAAACGCTAGTGTGAAAATAATTATGCAGGATTCTTCTAACACTAAAAGATACAACCCGACAATAGATTATATAATCAAGCAAACCTCCGATTAAGCCAGATGTTTTTCTTAAGTACAAATGACAGATGTTGTCTTAAGTATACATAATACAAATGCCGGATGCTTTGTCTTGAAGTTCAAATTGTCGAAATGCTTGTCCTAAGATCAAGCATAAATTGCTACGGGTATTAATGAACATAAAAAGTAATTCAATCTACCAGAGGTCACTGACTAACCACACTTCTCCCAAAATAAGTAGATCAAGTCTAATAACCAGTTCTATTAAACTTCAATCTGTGTGCTAATTGATGTATTGTAGAGTGGTAATAATATCTGCTTAAACCCATTAGCCATTGGTACAATAACTTGTTAAGTAAATTAAATGATTTATCAACATCATACATTATTACACAACATGAAATAAGCAAAATGTGATGCAGGACGGGACCCAAAAGAAAGTACCTATGTATATGGAATGTGAATTTTAGGGCAAATAGGGTTGCATAACTTTAATTTCGTATTTCGTGAACAACTAGTACTATCTTAAGTTTATAACCAAATTTAAAAAATAACAATTGAATTGCAATAAAGGATATAGCCAAACTGGATCAAGAACAGAATTGTCCTGGGATAACTAGTTGGACTGATCAGCTGGCCAGATCTGCATGTCAGCAGTTTCTGCAGAATCTCAACACATTGTGCGTGCAAGCTGTGCAAGTCTGTGCAGTCGGTGGCAGTTGTCTGCACTTGTCGAGCTCCCAAGCAATCTTGACTATTCTCAAACTTTAATTTTAGGGCTATTTACACTAACCTCCACTATGTATGTTTATTACACGGACCTCCCTTATTTTCAAAATAATTACACAATCCGCTAGGGGTGCAACTCGGGCGGGTTGGGTGCCCAACCCCCCAATTCGATGAATCATAAGTCTAGCCCGAGCCCAAGTCCGACCCGACCTCAGGTTCAGCATATGTAGCCCAAGACCAAGTTCGGAGGATCGGGTTGGGTCGGGTCCATCGGATTTATCGGGCTCTAATATGATATTTGAAATAATTTTAAACAAGAGTTATATTAAACACATAATCAAATAACAATCAAGCCTAATTATTACAAAATACAAACATAAATAAGATTTAAGATAAGGAGTTGAAAAGTTTATGTGGAAATATTTAGGGTTTAAACTTTTTATTTAAGAAGTATGAAATATATATATATGGGAAGGGATATTGCACTAAGTTTATTGTACCAAGCCTTATTGCACCAATAAATCTCAACCACACATTTTTTTTGAATCATGTGGTTATAAAGCATCCCATAAAGCTGTCGCCACGTCATCATGCTTTATAACCACATGATTCAAAAAAAATTGTGTGGTTGAGATTTATTGGTGCAATAAGGCTAGGTACAATATTCCGTCCTATATATATATATATATATATATATATATATATATATATATTGGGTTTTGGGTTTTTCGAGTAACCCGACACATGAACCCGAGCCCAACCCAATTTTTGATCGGGTTCAAATATTTTTACCCAAACCCAAAAATCTTCAATCCTAACCCAATCCATTAACGGGTTTACCCGATCGGGCTCGGGTTTAGCCCACCCGAGTTGCACCCCTACGGACCTCCCCTATGCTTTATGTTTTAAGGGTGGTAGTGTAATAACCCTTTACATAAAACATAAAACATAGGAGAGGTCCATGTAATAAACATAAAACATAGGAGAGATCCATGTAATAAACATAAAACATAGGGGAGTTTAGTGTAATTATATTCAAAATAAGGAAGGTCCGTGTAATAAACATAAAACATATGGGAGGTTACTGTAAATAACTCTTAATTTTATTATCGTGAATCAATCTCCCCAGCAATCTTCCCATGTTCAAAAATTTAACCACCTGGTAAATGTTGTAATAGCATCCTGAAGTGATCATCTATGTAGCAAGGACACTCTCACCTTAGTACAATATCCCATGCCGGACACCTATCAGACACCGATATTCTAAAACACTTGTCGGACACTCATTTCTATGTATCGACGTATTTTCGTTTGAAAATAATGGCATGTGTCGCGATGTCTCCATATTTTCATTTGAAATTGGGTATACGCTGTCTCCAAATAAGGACCCTGGTCGAATATATTTTGTAGTGGTTTGCTTAAAATAAAGATAAAAATCAAATATAAAAGTTAAAACTTAAAAGTATTTTTGTTATGGCATTTTAATTTCATATGGATCAAATACTTCTTTCCCAAAGATGTCGATATTCAATTATCTGATATTTAGGATAAAACGTATATATATATATATATATATATATATATATATATATATATATATATAAAAGTTTGCAGTATCGGCCGTTACCGATCCGATACGGCCAATACCGATACAGTTTACCATATCCTGATCCGATATCGATATTAAGGGTCTCTTTTCCGATAAATTTAGCAAAAAAAATTGAACTAAAATGACCAAGTAAAAGCATAATAAGGTTGTAAAATCATGTAAAAGAAGAAAACTTATTTATTGCATGTAAAATAAATCGGCAAGGGTGACTACTATTTCATTCAATTTCAAAACTACTAAGAAACAACACTGAAAATTTTTAAAATTAGGTCTAAATGTCTAAAATATAATTTCTAAAATATTAATAATTTGTTAATAATTATTTGCTTTCTGATACCAAAAAATCGATACTCCGATCCGAAATCGTTGATATTGTAGATATCGATACTCATAGGAATGGTCTGATTTTGATTCTCACATCAATAATGCAAACCTTGATATATATATATATATATATATATATATATATATATATATATATATAATGTGTCCTTAATGTGTCGTATCCTAATTTTTTAGAAAAAAATGTATGTCGTGTGTCAGTGCCATATGCATGCAACATAGGCGACCGGGAGACTACTCTGGTGTATCAAATCTAGCCACGGTTGTGGTCATTGCAACAATGGAAACACTATCACAAGGACACCTAGAAGATTTGGACAAGTTCATGATTGTATCGACGGTCATTAAGGTGGAAGTAGTTTAATGCATCGGGCATTGCAATGATAATATCAGCTTCCAATGGAGATGGCATAGTGTAAGGACAAGTGCAAAATGTTATCGTATCCATGTATAGATCCATACAATCAATTGTTCTACAAATTATTACCAGTGTTCTAAAATCGGTTCTATGCGATGCCTAGGCGCTAGGCGTCGAGTGCCTGCCTATGCAGGTTTTTGGTTTTTATGCACAATTGTTGCAATTGTTAGCAGTGCTTTTGGTTTGTTTTTGTTTTGTTTTTTTTGCGACCGCCTAGGAGGACTTGGGCTAGGAGTTTGGTGCCCATCTGATTAGCACCCAACGACTTTTACAACCATGATTATTACGAATATTTGTGACAAAATATATAATAATAATTGTTCACGAGCTGGATTATGGAGACCATTTTAACAAAATTAAAATTGTACCTAATGGTGGACCTAGTGGTATTGGAGACGGCTTACTTGACTCACTAAATGACTTAGTTCTTCTAATTAGGAGATGCAATAGTCGAAGTTCACTTGTGGCTTAGACCTAAGACTAGGTTATAGGAGTGACTCACTGGCTCAATTATATACGGACCTACAGATCTGGAATCAATAGGCTCGAATACAGAGGTAGCATGCATATGCTTGACTGCAACTATACAGGGGGTTTAACTAAGTCACTCTGAGACTCTTGGTATCTGCTTCGACAGTCACGTCTGTCAGCATATATCCAAGTAATCAAATCATCAAAGTTAGCATTCAACTTATTGAATCTAGCATTAGTTGTAGCATCTATTCTATCAAGTTGTTCCATATCGGTCTTATCCAGCGTCGGAATGCTATCACCCCTCTAGGTTAGGCATTTTTTTAAATGTAGGTAAGACCTATAGGAAAAGATCTCTACACATGATAGTTCCAAGAAATTATGAAAATATTAGATAAGTTGGAAGCTAAATTTAATTGACAGATTTGGCATGTTCCGTATTGAGACATGCGGCAAGATACATGATGTACTTTTGGGTAATAGCTAGGGAACCCTAATTCTAATGTTGAGTCAGGACCTATAGGGTCTTTGCCTAGAGTCGGTATAAATTGAACCAAGTACCATAGTCATAGGTCCATACTTAAACCTATTGAGTTTATTGTACCATAACAAGTTGTTGAGTCCATTCCACAACCTACGTATCAGTATAACCGTAAGAACACTATTAGGGGTGTTAACGAGCCTAGCTTTGTGCGAGCACCCCATGCTCAGGCTTGGCTCTCTAATAAAAACAGAGCTCGGGCTAAGCTACGCTTTAAGACGATCCTAAAAGTGAGCTCTAGCTCAGCTCTTTATAATATTTGCAAGCCGACCATTCGTTTAATTTAGAAAGGTTAATGAGCTTGAACTATAAACAAGCTTAAGTCTAAATTGAGTTTGTTTATGAGCTCATGAGCTTTGTCCAAAACCAAAAATGTAGCGAAGTAATCTACATATAAAATTAAAAGTGTTAGTGAACTTCATAACAAATTAGAAATTTCTATTAGCATAAGATAAATTCTTATTATATAAAAATATAAATAAAAACGAGCCAGCTCGCGAGCTCAGGGGCCGAATACCTCTAAAAGCCCGGGCTTGGGCTGGTTTATTTAACAAGCCTATTCTTAGACTGGTTCTCGAGCTTTTTAGCATGCTGAGCTCGAGTGCTCATGGATAGCTCGGCTCTTTAACACCCCTAAAACGGTAGAAGCGTAGTCGTGAACTTTGATTACAATGTATTGTCATTAGAATATCTTAACAAGTTGCAGGATCGATCAGCTAGGGCAAGGTACCAGAACATGAGAAAGTCCCACAATCTGATGTCATAGTAGGGATGTCAGTGTCATTCACTGTCTCATGTTACAGTGACAGTAATTACAGCATCAGGAGTGACATTATTACAACCAGAGGACCATCAGTCCCACCATAACGGTCGAGCAAGCTTCTAGGATTTCAAGGGCCAGTATTTTGCTAGTCCCGCATCTACTACCATGGTCGTCCAAGAATACAAACAGAGCGTAGTCAACCCGATTGTTTCCATGAAATCAACACCATGTTCACCAGCTGTCGAATCTCTAGAAGACAGAAAGACTGACGCAGGGCCACTAGTTGGCTAGATTTTAGTGGATTTTAAGTTTGATTTGGTTAGGTTTTGTTTAGATATTATAGTTTAATTTGTTTAGAATTGGTTTATATATAAACTGAATAATTACTTTTCTTTCATTCTATTTTATCCTTCAGATTAGGGTTTTCCATGGAGTCCATGAATATGGCCTTATTGTAAACTATTATGAGTGGAGAATAGAATTGAGATGAATCTTGAGTTTGAGAAAATCCAAACATAACTTTCATCTTTTTCTCCTTCATCAAATTCCTCCACATACTTTATTGTTGTTGTAGTGTATTCCTTCCAGGAATGGGGGCATTGTTAGGATAGCTTCCCGTGGACACACTCATCAGTCAATTTTTCCTCAACAACAGTTCCCTGCACAGCAATCTACTTCTTCTAGTGCCTTTGAATTGAGTTAACTGTGACTTCTTTTCAATATTTGTTTATTCAGCACATCTAGGTAGGATTTTTAGTGTAGTTACTGATAATTATTGTTCACACTAAAGCTTCGATTTAATATATATACGTATAGCTTTCCTTTGGTCCTGTCTTGGGCTGAAATGCCCCCTATTTGGTATAGAAAGTAGAAAAAGCCAAATTCATTATTAGAAATTTCACTTTTCAGTTCTAATATAATTTTGGAACTTTTAGAGTGGTTCAAGATGTCAGCTATTAGATCCAAAAAAAAAAAAAAAAATCTATCCAATTCCAATGTCAGGAAAAAAAAGCTCTATATCTATATCTATATCAAATCTTTGATCCTTTGAGCATACTTACATAAATATTTTTCCGGATAGAAGTCTCAACAAGTAGCCTATTTGTACATAATATTACATTAAAAGAGCACATAGAACACTACATAATTATTTTCTAATAATTACTTCATACAAAGAAGCCATGTCATAGTATTATAAATCTACTTCTTTCCTTTCTGTTTTGCTTCATGAATAATTACTTAACCAACTATTCCAACATAATTAGATAATAGTAGTGATAAAACATTTCTGTTAGTGTAGAAGAATAGAGGAAGAGAATAATGGGATGTTTTATTGAGGGGGTATGGACCCATATTTATTATTTAATTTATTTATATGATAGGATTGAGGTCTCCATATCACATTAACTGACATGGGAGTAAAAGAGACTACGCCTGACAAAGAAATAAAGGGAGATATCACGAACTACTACTAAATAGTTAGACCATTTTGCAATCTGGTTATAATAATTTAATAATATGCTTAAGATCATATAGGGTCTTATGTCATGTGTTATTAATTTCAGTGTATTTACATATGAGGTTTTTATGCTTATATAGTTGATTAATAGTTGCACATCATTGCTTGGAGAAGCCCATTACTCTAAACTTAATTGAGAGAGAAATCTGACCACCTAAACGCTAGGTATGCCCGGCAGATTGTCTCTCTAAAGGTCCCTACTGTCTGCAACAACTAAGCCGCCTTGAAAACATTGTGCACAATTTATTCTGGCATTGGGATTTAGTGCAGTGATTATCCATGAAAGAACTAATATAAGCAGATGGATATACAGTAAAAAAAATGAAACTTCAAATGGAACATATTTACGGAACTTTCTTTGTAATACAAAAAACCACTATTTTATTTCAACAGTTGGTAGACAATACTGTCTCAGAGACTATTTTGGAGAATACCACCATGGTTCAGAAATGTGTGGACACCTGTAAGTAATGTTCTAGGAATCCACAAAGGGAGGCATTGTGCTCTTGAAGTGCATAGAGGACGTATATTGCACTTTAAAAAAAAGTCCCGTAAAAGTGATTGGAAGGATGATTTATATATAGAACATGCTGTTAACAAAATGTTGGATATATACTTGCAAGTATATTCAGTCTACAATAAAGTTAACACTTAACCCTGAATCCTAATTGCCTATGAAACCCCAGCACTGTCCAATATGTGCATCAAATCTAGCCAACCTGTTAAGGTGAAGTAACCCGGCCAAGTTAAGTAAGAGATGACATGTTTTAGTTCAGTAAGAAACCCGACTAAGGATCTTGTGTTTGCTTGTAGTTTAAAAACATTGAGGCTCAGTAGTCCTGAATCAGCCTCCAAGCTTAACCTAACCCAAACAGCTCGCATTACTGTATCAAGGATCTACATCGTCATTAGCAACTTGTGCATCTTGAACCACCTTTAAACTAAAAGGATTAAACCTCAAGTGCCACCAAAAACTATATATAAAAAACCATGTGTGTGTGACATACTGAAATAATTTATAAGTAATTCTATATTGTTTTTATACTTCGCTCACATAGTGCATACACCTCTTAGTATTCTCATAATAAAAAAACATAGAACCTTCTTAATTCTTCAAACTTCAGAAATTTACTAACAAATTTGAAGCCTCAATGGTTATTCGATATGCTTTGTATTAGATAAACCCAATATAAAAGAAGACAAGCATTAGATCGAGAGGAGCTAACACTGGAGGAATAGGAAAAAAACATTCATGATATTATAGAGGATAACCACCAAAGGAGACGATGAAGTAATGTGATATAGGTTATGTGCCATTAAGTCCTACTGCAATTGTGGAGGAATATGGCATTCATATTTCATGTAAATATCAAAATTCAACAATTTTATCCAATATTGTAGTTTGTTTTAATTAATACAAATTTTGTCCAAGAACATATCCTACCAAACAAAAAAAGTGTGGCATGAACCATACAACCATGATAATTCTCTGTTTTTCCACAGGATGTGAAATAGCTCAAATTCGGTGGCCATGCCTCTCAAGACCAGCATTCTACACATCATTAATGCAAGCTCCTTTATGCAAGTTGCGAGCCTGAATCTATAGCATCACATGAAAAGCTTTGCCTAAAAATCTTTACGACAAGGAATGAGTGCAAAGCTTGATAGGAGTATACATGCAAGCCAATTAAATTTAAGGTAATTTGGAATAGTTAATCCATATTGTTAATAAGTGATTGTTTTATAATTGTGGCAATTTATCATATGTATTGTCCAATCAATGAAGTATGATATAGTCAAAGTGGTTAACTTTACGGTTAAAAGTAATGCCGATTTCACAGTATGATGTTAAACCCAATAATAAAAGTTAATTGTTAAAAGGTTCAGTCATAGGAATTTCTAGTTGGGGGTTGGATGTTCCGACAGGTACTAGTAACACATTTGATCAATAGCTAGTAACATAGGGTATGTAACAACAGATGTTATATGAAGTGGGTAGTCGCTCATTGGAGAAAAAGCTCTACAAATAGACTCACCCTAGAATCCTATATAGAGATGATTTATTGTCAAGTAGGTACTCTAGTATTGTGGTAGTGTAACATATCCTTACACTTGAGGCACTATAGTTATCTTGAACACTTGGTGCTATATATTTTGATTCCTTCTAAAATGGTTCAATCTTTAGACAGGTGGATATTGGATATAGTAACTTGTATATGGAGATATGTGTGTAGGGCAATAGAGGGCCTATCACTCTTTAGTAAAGCAGCAGAAAGAATGCGTTATTTGTTTCACTAAGAAACTTCATCCTGAAACATCTTGGTCAAGACAATATAAAAGCTAGAAAAGTTTCTAAATTTCATAATATTATGATCTTAGGAAGAAAATGAAAAGGACAAATTATTTTAGTTTAACGACATAGTATAGTCAATAGAGAATTAGTCTAAGACATAGGATGACGAGAGGAACAACATGGGCACTGCAACAAATGCAAGTTCAATGTTACATTCATTCGAGTCAACAACAGAGTCATAACATGCTACTAGGTGTCATTTCATGACATGCAGACATGTTATCTAGTATGAATACTATATAGATCTAAATAAGGGGTTAATCAAATAGGTTCGACTTTTATGTGTGTGGCTCATTTGATAAGGACCTCACTAGACAGACAAATTAAGGAGTATAGTATCATCTGGAATGCTATAGGGTTTCACATGCATATTCACGGAAGTGCAAATAAACCCCTTGATGGAAATAAATAATGACAGTGGGCTAGCACATACAATTATCTAATTTATTCCTTCTCCCGATTGATCTCTATCCTATAAAAGGGAAGCCTAATGAGAAAGGTTGAGGGGAATGGTACATGATTATCTACAGAAGATTCAGGAGGGTGAAACTCTTTGTGGTCAACACATGGTCGACACAGATACCTCAACTGAGGTATTCAGCTGGACAGCATCTCGATCTACCTGATTGGAGGAAAAAGTTCTACCTTCTCCCTAGATGAATCATCTAGTGATCTAGGATTAACAAATATAAATAATCAGAAGATCTATTTAATTTACTTCACCACAGTTTTTAGCCAACCTCAGAAAAAAGTCTTTCATGCCATTACCTTGATCTGCTAGCTTTCTAAACAGTCATAAAAGGAAAAAAGGATTCACAATCTGTGACTAAGATGGATATACCATGATCCATACAGTTCTATTTCACAAAGGCAAAATTTAATATAAGGAAGCTGCTTTGAATTGCTTCTTTTAAGCCACTACCAAATTCTCAAGATAACAAACAACAAAGCTTTTATATCACAAATTTTGGGGCCACCAAGACAATGTTGTAGATGTCCGCCAAACATGTCCGTTTTAGGGTCTAAACAACACGAGCCGGACTGAAAGTCTTTCATGTTATTTTCTTAAATATAAGCCAATATATCGGGATTTTTCCGATATATCAATTGATATGGATTACATGGACAAGTCAGGCAATATTTGTAAAAATCGGATTTTAAGTTAATTGGGTCAGATTTTAAGTTAATCGGGTCGGGTTTTGCTCTCCAGAACGGGTTAAATAACTTAACCGACTTATTTACTAACACCCCCTCTCCACCGAAACCCTGATTCCTCTTTTTTTCTCTCTCTCTCTCGATCTGTTGCAGCTCTATCTCGTTCTTCTCTCTTCCAAGTTCGACAAAGGGGAGCCACTGAGATCCAGTTCGATCACTCCACTATGGCCAGGTATGATAATTTGTGTTTTTTCTAAGTCCTCAAAGAACAATGTTCTAAAAATCGCTAGGCGGCCATGTTGTGGTGGAGGGCCGCCTAGTGCCTAGGTTGCCACCTATGTGGCACCTAGACGCCGCGAGATTTTTTTTTTTTTTTGAATTTTGAATTTTCTGATATTTTTGGAAATTAAAAAATTTTGAATTTTTTTCGAAATTTGAAAAAAAAAAAAAAAAAATTTTAAAATTTAAATTTTATTTTTCACCTAGCAGCCTAGGATGGCCGAAGAGCCGCCTAGCCACCTAGGATGGCCGAATAGGCCCGCGCAGCCGCCTAGGCCAATTTTTAGAACATTGTCAGAGAATGACATTTTTTATGTTTTCTTCTCTTGATCTGAAGCAAGACCTGCAAATTACTTGTTATTTGTTGGACATATAGTACATATACATTTACATAGGATATTTATTATATATTTATACACTTATTGAATCCAACATTTTAAATGGCCTGGCATATCCCCGACATCTGACATTAAAAATCCCAAACCGACATGAACCCAAAATTCAATATAAGGCATGATTTCTCCTTCTTTACTATAAGGCATTATTTCTCCTTCTTTACTACAAGGCATTACATAGAAGAATATATGATGATACATACTGTTATGATCACTAAAAAATATCCACAATTTCAGAGGCAATTAAAACATATGCACAATTTGAGACTAAGATGGATATATGATGATCCATACAGTTATATTCCCGTGAAGGCGCAATTTAATATAAGAATACTCATTTCAATTGCCTCTAAAAATGATAAGAGATAAAAATTCTACCTTTTACATAGATGAATTTAATGATCTGCAATTAAGAAATATAATAATCAAAAGATAAAAATAATTTATTTCCACTTCTCAGATCAACTTGGCTACAACAGCAAGCCTCGGAAAAATCTCTCATGCCATTACTTTTTATGTAGATTAATCATCTAATGAGCTAGGATTAACAAATATAAAGAATCAAAAGATCTAAATAGCTTATTTCCATTGCGTCTCAAATCAAGTTGGCTACAATATCCAGCCTCAGAAAAAAAAAATCGCATGCCATTACCTTGATCCGCTAGCTTTCCAAACGATTCATGAAGGACTCATAATCAAAGACTAAGATGGATATATCTTGATCCATACAGTTCTTTTCCACAAAGGCACAATTAAGAATGCTGCTTTCAATTGCCTCTATTAAGCAATTAGCAAATTCTCAAGATCTCATCCAAAAAAAAATCAAGGTCAGCTAGTTTCAACATGTCACAATCATCGACTGCAGTACCAACCTTAAACTCCACATCTTTTCCCTGGTAAAAATGTCAACCTAATTGTTATATCAGAATTAGGATATCTGAGAGTAACCTCCCTCTTTCTAAAATCTAACAAGCGGTTTATCCAAAATGACACATTATGGTCTACTTTCACACATTTTGGAAGTATCCTTACATATCCATTCACTTTTTTTTTTCATTTTAAGTCATATTAATGCACCTTCCATCTCTTTTCATAAATTTTGGAAGATCCTTCCAAGTTTTGAACATTGTTTGTACTATCAGCTGATACTAATGCATATTGCCCGACCCGCTACTGATACCGACCAATATGCTCCATGATGATGTATTAGGGGTCCCTTCTTTGGTCAATGCGACAGATAATCATAAAAAATAAACAAAAGAGAGAAGAATGGAAAAATAGTGTCAAACAATGATTTGGTTGGGCTAAAGATCGACAACGTTACATTGTGTCGTTAGATTATCAACACCATTCCTTATTACTGAGATCACGAGAGAAATACTCTCTTAGATTTTTGCGGAAACATCTCAATCCCTAACGGTCACCGCCCCGTGGGCTCCCTAACGGTCGCCTTCGGTTCGACTACTACGACCTTGTCGTTAGATTATCAACACATTGTAACTATTACCATTTGTCGAAGTTGTATAGATATACTGTAACGATTATCATTTGTCGAAGTTGTATATCTATAAATTCATAACATTCATCCATATTAATATTATTCCCTTCAAATCTATTTATTGTGGTTGTACTATGTCTAAAGAAACATAAATAAACAATAATATTTATTACAGGTGAACGATTTAGCAACATTGAATATTATTCCATTTAAAACTAGCGAGAAACAATATATAATATACAAAACTGTCTAAATATGTATCAATTGTTTTTCTAATTTTTAAAATACTTCTATCATTTTTTTTTCTTTATGAAACAAAGAATCTGATATTACGATCCGAAACAGCCAAAACCGTTGATACCGAAACTCATAGGAAAGGTGCAAAACCGATTCTGATACTGCGAATCTTGGTTTGAAATGTTCTTTATTTGCTTGATTGTCTTTGTGTTTCAAATGCTAAAGCGCCAAAAGATATAAGGGAATGAAACACAGATGAGATACAAAAGAGACAAGAACGTATGAGTTGGAAGGATACCCTTGTCACTAAGTTATCATTTCAGTGAAACACACAGAAGCACAGATAACACTGAAATCTGAAACACTGAAATCTGAAACATATTATAATGCCAAAAGATGAAAGTTTGACCTAAGTGCACAAGTAGAAAAAGAATTAAAGAAGTACCAAAAATAATTACCCCATAATAATATTTTTTGTGTTTCTTATTTGTCCTTTGATAACTATGTAACTACACCTAGTTCATTTTTTACATATTTGCTAAAGATAGATATAAAGGACATTAAACAATTTTCAAATTATCTCAACTACCTAATGGCATAAGGTTGCGTGAAACAACAATCCAGTTACAGTAAAAACTGAAAAGATTGCCTATATTTTGGACTTTCACCTATCTGATTATTTTGGTTATACTACTCATCCAAATGTTCTGATTCTCTTATAGTTATCATGTTCCTTAGGTTATTATGTTCCTTAGTACTAATCACTCTAAAGTTGTCTGCACAATCTCAGTACATTCATGAAAAAGTTCAAGCAAGTCGTAAATTAATATTCCCAAAGTAGTAAACTCACTATGCTCATACTTAGCCGAATCATTAACTTATTTGTCATTCATAAGGTAGTATTGCATATGCTAATGCAAACGCAAAGGCAAATAGGGGAAAACATATGCCTTATAATAAAGATATATCTTATTTAATGAACATAACTTCCCACATTAAGACTAGCAGTCTTACCTTTTCATAGAAACACCGAAATGACCAAGAGACAGTAGTACAAGTCCTGCAATGGAAAAATGGTGCACATTCAGACTTAATTTTCACTGGCATGAGATAGCTTGAGAATGTGATATATATATATATATATATATATATATATATATATATATATATAAGAGAGAGAGAGAGAGAGAGAGAGAGAGAGAGAGAGAATGAGGTCGGATTTAATGGGATGACTTCATTAGGGCTCTAGGCCAACCATATATAGGAAATCCAAATGTGCTAAAGACAAAATAAGACCAGTAGATAATAGCTAGACTATGTGACATCACTACAAAAGGGAAAGTCACACACACACACACACACACTATATATATATATATATATATATATATATATATATATATATATATATTATGACACTTTACCATTGTACCTCTTCCTTTAGACTATCCTAGTCAAAGGGAACTGACAGGGTTGCTCTTGTGAAAAAAGGTACATCTACCTACCAACTGGCCTTCCATATTCTGTGGCAAGGTCCTCAAATGTTCTTATATGCCATGGCCAGGAATTGGCATCAACTAGCAGGTGGTTTATTAACGTGTCAGAAGATCCTAAGTCTTCTTCACTGATTTTATCAAGCTTTTCCTAATGTCAACTCATGCTCCACTACTGACACAATTCACATGAGAAATGGCTTGGATGGTGATGAACGAAACAAGTGAAAATCATGTTGCTTACTACTTGAAGTATTAATGATATCACTGGTTTGCAATATGATTGAATGATATTGCTGACGTGAAGTTGATAGCTTGCATACATTATACTGTGGACGATCGATAAATGGCTTATAAGTGGACTTATAAACATCTCCTAGAAGGACAGCAAATATGTTAAAAAATAGGACAAAGTCCAATTTAACTGTTGTTAAACATCAAGATGGCAGCTTTCTGGAACGACCATCTCCTATAAGGTTTTCTCATTTCTCATAAAAAGTTCCGGAGGACTTGACTGGATCTCTCTCTCTATTACTCTCAGCTTTCTTTGTGTTCACCTATCATCTGTTGAAAGAACAATTAGCTCTTTATTCCATGCCTTTCTTCTTCTCTCTGTTTCTTTTTGGTAAGTGCTTTGTGTTCTTTCCATATCATGTATTAATGGTAATACGAAAAGAATCAGTTTCTCTTAGTTTAGTCAAACAGGAATCCAAACGTTAGTTTAGTTTTATCTATATTTGAAACAATGTCGGGTTTTTCAGTTACTATCATCTTTAGTTATGGACCATCCAAATGTTCTCCATCATCTCATGGTATTGTTGGATAAGAACCAACTTCTCCTCTCCTCACTTCTACTCTGATCTAGCACTCAAAGTTGTCATTTTTACTAGGGAAAAGATGCATTTTAATGTCATTTGAAGTTCTCTTATGATGTTTTAGAATATTTTCTTAGCTGTTATTTCTAATCATAAGCATCTGAAAGATTGTTCTTGCTCTTTAAGCGTTTTTTTTTTCTTTACTATAAAAGATGCTTTTTAGGTGACATCTTTCTAAACATTTCTTTTGGAACTTTAAAGAGCAGTCAACATTTTTTCTTATGAAAACTCAGGATATCCAAAGATGGGATTGGAATATTATTGGTTGTGGACTCTCCGTAATCTTCTCTATAGTAAGTTATACTTCTTAACTTCAAACTTTGTATACTTTTCCCCATTTAAAATAAGAAGATGAGTCCCATCTTCCCTCACCTAGGAATGGCGCAGGCTAATTAGAGTCAGAGACAGCGACATACAACACTGGATAATAGCCGAAGGAGATGGAGAGGTGTTGGCAATGAAGGACAGATTCAAATATAGCACAGATACAATGAGTGCGGTGATCTGGTAACTCTCTACAAACATATTATTAGAAATGTGGGATATAGCTACAATAAATTGATATGGGAGAAAGAGAGTATCACTTTAGGCCAAGATATTATAAAACAAGAATCTAGAGAAGAGACAAAGAGAGACTGGGAAGATGAAAGATACTGTACAACATGATGGATATTCATTTATCAATTGAGTCATAGACATGCAAGAGAACTGATATTTCTAAGTTGACCACCCACCCAACCCACCTATTCGAAATTAGACTGAACGTCACCTCTGTATCCCTCTCCTATTCCTGCATATCACTATCATATCTTGAAATTTTTGCTTTAACAAATATAAATGAGATACTTCCTTGGAGTATTCATTGTGAATTAAGCCACATCCCCACTGAATCTGCAGCTAATAAACACCCGGTTCTGGTGCATAACGGGCTATAAAAAATCCATGTTTCATTGAGTTTGGGCAGAGATCTCGGCAAAGGCATGTGTGGAGTCCAAAGAAAGTCCCACACCAGTTGTGGGACGAGTGTTTGAGTTCTTTATGTGGGTGTTTGTGTCTTATGTGTACATCCAGGACCATTTTGGCAAGTTGAGCCAAGTGATGTTCACATGTGGCCCATACACAGATCATATACTAGTGGGCCAGTGGGCCAGTGAGCCAGGGCATGACAGCAAGAGTGTAGTTCAGAAGAGAAGAAAAATAAGAAAATGGTAGTCTGTTGCTATTGTTTATGAATGTAAATTGATTGCATTTTCTCTTTCCTCTTCCGTATCCATTTTATCTTTTATGGATATTATCCTAATTGCTAAATGTTTGAAAAGTACCAAGTTTTTCACCATTTTTTTCTTTCAGCTGTGTGTACATGCAAGATTAACATTAGGCAGCTTAATAATGCTCCCACAGTGTATGCAGGGGTTACTTGCTAGTTAGCTTGAAATAAAGGATCTAAAGACTAGAATGTGGCATTATAAATGTATTAAGAATCATTCAAGAAAATCAGTAGCCTTAATGTCTATTTCAACAATCCATACGTCAGATTTTGGTCAAGGTTTAAAAATTGGCAAGTTCCAATACTGTGAGATAAGCGATGGAAACTAGCAAAATTTTCTGAAGTCAAAATTGGCTCAAAATGGAGGAAACCTACACAAGTGATCCAAGACTACAACATGTTCTATCGTTGGTGCAATAGGAACTGGACAGAACTTCAAAAAATTCGCCCAACTCTAGCCATAACTACCCCCAAAAAGGCCAAATTAGACATCATTAACGACTCAAATATGTATTTGATTAGGTTTTACTTCCACTCTTCAAAATATATTAAAATAACATATAATCAAATAATTATGCAATTAGTAACCAAAAGAAAGACAACATATGTAGTTAAAAAGTTCTATTTAATAAAAAAATATACAATATATAAAAGCATCCAACCTTTAGTACAATACTGCAATCTGATGATGTAAGAGCTTATGTTGCCAAAATTCATAAAGAGAATCCAATAGCAATATGTTTTCTCAACCAATGTTCTAAATTGCGGTCGAGGCGTCCGCCTAGGCGCTAGGCAGTCGCTCTCCGCACCGCTTTTACTGTAGGCGACAGAGTAGGCAGCCGACGGTGGTTTTGCGGTGTAGGTGAAGGTGAGGCGGCATAGGCAGAGGTGAGATGGCGTAGGCGGACGTCTAGACGGAGTAATACCTGACTAAATGTTTTGGTAAAACAGTTTTGCAAGCACTATGGACCTATGGTACACTTTTAGAGGACTGAAACTTCATAAATCTTTGTTCTATAACTTAGTTATGCATAAAATACCCTTAAAATGCATATTATGCAAAATAAAAAATAGTGGTAAAATAATAAAAAATGTCCAAAATGTATTAACCGCCTGGGCGGCGCCTAGACGATGCATAGGCGGTAGGCGGACCATCTCCGCCGCGTACCCGCCTACCGCCGTTTAAAACCTTGTTCTCAACCTTGTTATGATTTGATCCACACACATCAATATACTAATAACAAGGTCAAAAAGGAGCAAAGATTAGCTTCTGTTACTTGCTAGTCTAGATTCATAGGTTGGGCACAAGGTACAAGTGCAAGTCAGTGTTGTCGATATCAGTTTTGACTAGCAAAGACACAAACCAACAAACAAAATCATGTACATCGTTTTGGTTAAAACTGGACGAGATATCTGTCACGCCCCGATCTCCCGTAGGCTAAATCGGCCGTTCCCGCTATGCGAGAATCACCGCGCCAGCGCTCCCGCGGAACGATCGATTTGACCCATCTGGACGTAATGCCGCACGAACGTAAGCCACGTCCGTGCAAGGCCGTGGTTCATTGGCTGGCGGTAAGAGTTCTAAACCACAGAGTCACACAGATTGTCCGAGTGCAGCGGAATCATAAACGCATAGGCAATTTGGAAACAAGTTTACTGAGTCGACAATATAGCGGAAGCATTGAATAACACAAGTTGAAGTGAGCAAAGTGTTACAGGTGGCACTTGGCCGAGATTACAATTCGCTTAGATCTCTCTCTGAAATAGTAAAAGCGTGCCAAGTGGCTACATTTGTGGAATGATTGTACAGGCGATGTTCAGATGATGTTCCAACATTGTCTTGTATATGTGCTTCAGTTCCGGACGCAGCGCTCCAAGGCCCCGGAGTGATCTCCACGCCTTAGCACGCACGAAGGAGGCATCCGCACCGAACGAGGTTCTCCCGCACCCTGCAAACGATCTGGTGGGTTATCAGTACATTGAATGTGTCACGACCCAATTAGAGTCTTTTGATCTTATCCATTCTGATATTTGGGATCCGTCTAGAGTCAAAAGTCCAAAAGGATTTCAGTATTTTGTTATTTTTATTGGTGATTATTCCAGAATGACTTGGTATTATTTAAAGAAAAATCTGAGTTTCCAAATGTGTTATCTGCCTTTTATAATGAAGTTTATGTTCAATTTGATAAACGTATCAAAATTCTGCGTTCTGATAATGCTTTGGAGTATACTCAATCTTCTGTGAACAATTTCTGTATTGATCGTGGTAAGATTCATCAAACAAGTTGTGTCCACACCTCTCAACAAAATGGTATAGCCGAACACAAACATCGACACATTTTAGATGTGGCTCGAACTCTCATGTTCAATATGCACGTCCCTAAACAGTATTGGACAGATGTCGTTCTTACTGCATGTTATCTAATTAATCGCATTCCATCATCTGTATTAAATAACAAAGTTCCATTTTTCATATTATATACAGATGTCGCACTTACCTCCTCGAGTGTTTGGATGTGTCGCTTTATTCATAACTTGGAACATAATCGAGATAAGTTGGCTCCTAGATCTCTAAAGTGTCTTTCTTTGTTATCCTTGTACTCAAAAAGGTTATCATTGTTACAGTCCATAGTCACGCAAGTATTATGTCAGTGCGGATGTTACATTTTTTGAGTCTACCCATTTCTTTCCTTCAAGAGACCATTACAACAGATTTGATATCTTTCATACTACTTTCGGTCATTCCTGAATCAATTTCTATCTCAAATCCCCCTTTACAGGTTTATCAGAGATCCAAGGATAAGCCAGTGGTTCTGCAGAATTCAGCTATAAACCAATCAGCTTCCGTGCCTGAGGTTTCTGCTCCCATCACCACAGATCCAGATGATCTTCCTATTGCTCTCAGAAAAAGACTTTGTACCACAAAGAATATGCATCAAATTTCTAACTATATTTCATTACACCATGCTTCATCATCTTTTCATGCATTTGTTGTTTCATTGTCTTCTATTTCCATTCACAAAACTTACAAGCAGGCTATGTCATCTTCCGGTTGAAAAAGTGTAATGAATGAGGAGATGTATGCTTTACATCAAAATCAGACTTGGGAGATTACATCACTTCCTATTGGGAAACAGACAGTGGGTTGTAGATGGGTGTACACTGTTAAGTATCATCCCGATGGTTCTGTTGAGCACTCAAGGCACGGTTGGTTGCCAAAGGGTATACTCAGACATATGGTGTGGATTATATGGAAACTTTCTCTCCAACTCGGCTAAATTCAGTTTGGATTCTTATTTCTGTGGCGGTTAATCGCTAATGCCCTATATATCAGCTGGACATAAAGAATGCTTTCTTCCATGGTGACTTACAGGAGGAGGTTTATATGGATCAACCACCGGGATATATTGTAGCAGGAAATAAAAACGTGTATGTCGATTGAAGAAAGTATTATATGGACTGAAACAGTCACCTCATGCTTGGTTTGACAAGTTCAGTTCAGTTCTCATTCGGTATGACTTTCGGCGCACGACATCAGATCATTCAGTATTTTGCCATTCTTCCTCAGCAGGTATTATCGTGTTGATTGTTTATGTTGATATCATTATATCTGGGAGTGATCATGATGGGATTGTGGACTTGAAGGCCTACCTTAGTCGTCAGTTTCATACTAAGAATTTGGGTCTTATTCGATATTTTCTTGGAATCGAGGTTGCTCGATCTAAGAAGGGTGTGTATCTGTCACAACACAAATATGTTCTAGACTTGCTCTCCGAGACTGGGATGTTGGAGTGTCGACCAGTTGAGACTCTTATGGATTATCATAACAAGCTTGATGCTGACATGGGAGAGTTATTTAAGGATGTTGGATATTATAGACGTTTTGTTGGCAAACTTATATATATCTTATTGTTACTCGACCAAACATCACACATGCAGTTGGAGTAGTTAGTCAGTTTATGCATGCCCCTCGGCAACCACATTGGGAGGCTATCTCTCGCATTCTTCGATACTTGAAGGATGCACCTAGAAAGGGTTTGTTGTGCAAACCTTTCCAGTTGCTTATGGTGACGGGATACAGTGATGCTGATTGGACAGGCAGTCGCACTGATAGGAGGTCTACTTCTGGCTATTGTACGTTTGTGGGTGGCAATCTTGTCACGTGGCGTAGTAAGAAGCAGAATGTGGTGGCTAGTTCTAGTGCAGAGGCCGAGTACCGTGCGATGGCTCATACAGCTTCTGAGATGATGTAGGTGAGTCTCTTTTTCATGAAATGGAGAGTATGATTCCTATTCCGATGGAGATGTATTATGATAATCAGTCGACAAATGTTTATCGCAAGTAATTCGGTGTTTCATGAGCGCACGAAACATATCGAGGTGAATTGTCATTTTGTTCGTGATTTGTTGCTGAAGAAACAGATTGTCACTCCTTATGTTTGGTCAAAGAATCAATTAGGTGATATTCTCACCAAACCACTTGCTCGTGGTCCATTTTCTGATTTGTCTAATCTATATACTCCTGCTTGAGGGGGGGTGTTAGAGTTATTTTATTTTGTTATTTATCATATGAGAGTATAATAGTAATTGTGGGTGTATTGCATATCAATATAAATAGACATGAGATGCAACCTAGGATTTTATGCCCTTGCAATCTCCTTTCTCATATTCTCTCTTCTCCTACTTTTCTCTTTCTCTTCTCTGCATCTCCAAACTTCACTCAGGCAAACCTTAGACTTTGCACAACCTTCCAACAGCGCTTTGCCTTACTTTCCTTTTAATAGTTGCCTAAAGGATAGAGCACTATTTTCATGTGTTAGAGATCTTGCCCAATGTAGTTAAACACATAACTTGATCATTAGCTGTCAGCATGACATGCTCAACGGTAGCTATCAGCAGTACAAGCCCACCATTATTGAAGATAGTAAACTGGTCAAGAAAAGAAACACTGACATGTTTATCTTGAAAAATATGCAAAAGAAACATCAAAAGGTTAGGTCTCCAAATGATGGAACAAAGACTAGTTGGAACTGAGTACAAGCCACTTACTAAGAATTTGAGATACGTTAAAGTGGTTAGTGTGTCTCTCAAGTTCTTGAAAAGTTTGCAAATATATATATATATATATATATATATATATATATATATATACTCCATAGTAGGGATGTATACATGACCAGCAAGGTAAAGGCTTGGACTTGGTTGAAATATGAACGGTATTAGCAAACCATAAGAAAAGGAGACTGAATCTTTTTATGATGCTCAAAAAACAAATTTCATATTAAAGGTACTCTTTCTATCTCTTCCCGTAGACCAGTGATTTTCTAGGAGATGTACACTACCTAGGACGCTTTTTAGATATTACATGATACGGAAACACAAGCATGAATAGTCTTACTTTGGAGGCTTGAAAGATTCTCCCACTTGGCGCCATAGCTTACATGTTGTCACCTGGAGATACAATTTAGAGTTGATTGAGTTACCTTCATTACATATACAAAACAAAACAAAACAAAAACAGAGCATATACCTATAGTCCACGCAGATGAGCTACAAAGCAATTGACAAGGTATTACATGTTCAGGGATAAACATGTGCCTTCCTAAACTTCGCACATTGTCACGTGTATTTTCCTATGTATAATACATACACACACAAACACACACACACACACACAATTTATAAATTGATCGGAATTAATCCTTTTCTGACATTATTTATTGAACCACAAATTGCAGATATTTTGATGACTAATACAAAAAAAGCTATATGTGACGTAAGATACTAGAGTGTATATATATAAACTGCATGTGTTTAAACTAAGTTAATAAACTGCATGTGTTTAAACTAAGTAATCTAACTATATTTGCTACCATGACTAGTAAAAGCTAAACATTCAAAGTAAGAAAACAATAGTTTGTTAGATGCTATAAAAATTCATCATAATTATTTTGATAGATAATAATGAGTATTTAATGCCATTTGTTGTTATTACTAAGCATCTTATATGCTCTTTGTTTCCACCGAAGTGACCATTATTCTCTTCGCTATATTAGGTTTATTTATCATACTAAGGTAGATAATTGAATATACGTGATCACCAAATGTCTAGTATGTTGTTATTATTGAAAGTATCAAGAGAATTATACATTTATAATGATCATATGACAAGTGTAATCAAGAACACACTAAATACTACCCCCCCCCCCCCCCCCCACCTTATCCACATCTACTTTTGCCAGGATAATCACCCTAGAATAAGGAATATTCATTAAAGATGGGGGAGGGAACAAGAAAACCTATTGGGTTGAGCTTCTTTGATTGATTTGTTCATTAAGTATCGATGTATAGAGTATAGTGTTTGTAGATGAACTGAGTATAGTACATAATTTGTCTTCATAGATATATATTATACATAAGTATCATTGACGCCAATAAGATATTGAATAGTTATATATATTCTTTTTTTCTTTTTTTCGTTATATATATATATATATATATATATATATATATATATATATATATATATAAGCCTATGCTTGTTTTTAGGTAGCATAGAACATCTTCTCCTGACACTTCTATCACCATTATACCTCTATCCTAATGGTGCAGTGTGCTTGGGGGAAGTGAATAAAGTAAGGAGGGGGAAATGTTGCGAGATTGTTGCATGAATGGATGTAAACGCATTCATGGTGGGAATCTGCCAATCATGGAATTGTGAGGATAAGATGTTTTAACCTCTAGAATATGTGTAAAAGTTCAGATACATTAATACATATAGAGAAGGAGAAAGGGATATGAGATGATACCTTACATAAGCCAATCAAGAGGAGGATTATAGTTACAATCACTTAGTGGGCCACCCGTGGACGATAAACTACTTATGTGACACATTCATGACCTAAATTGTACGCATTTGAAAAGTTACCTTTTTTGAGAAACCTAAGGAGCAAATCAAGTGGTCTCACTTGCACTATTGGGATCCACATGATCCAAGGGTAAGAAATATTCATCCATGGATGGCCTGCTGAGAGATTACAATAAAATAATGGATACAAGGAAAACCTTATCTAAGATATGTAAAAGGGAGACTTATAATTACTTGGTAGGTGACTCGTAGATAATGCTATTTTCTTTCACCGTTGGCTTAATGTGTCATATTATATATAAATGCAAGCCCCTACAGAAAGTTTTCTTATCTACCTCTTTGTCTAGACTCTTTAGGCCTAGTTTGGAAGCAAAGTTTGCTAAAATGGAGTTAGGTTAATTTTGGATTGTAGGAATTTGAAACCCGAGTTTGGAATGATGAAACTCCAGTCACAAAACTGAATTAATAGTTTAGGAGGCAGTTTGGTGTTTGGAGTTAGTAATGGAGTTTCATAAAAAATATAGAAGAAAAATGGAGTTTCATAAAAATCCAAAAAAGTGAAGTTTTTGCTAACTCTATTTTTTTGGTTTTATTGTGGAGCTAGAATTGGAGCTATGTTACCCGAACTCTCCACTTTAAGAAGAAGTACCCGTGTCGATCCGATAGGACATGGGTATTGGTGTGGGTATAGAATCCGTATCCGTATCGGATCCTCCATGGTGACAATCGGATCCTTCATGGTGACAATCGGGAGATTGGTAGATGGTGGCAATTGAAAGATTAGCAGTGAAGTAGATAGTTTAATTTAATGTGGCAGCTAAATAGATTGTTTATTTTAATATGGTAGACTGATAGTAAAGTAGTAGGGTAAATAAATTAGTAATATAAGAAATAAAACCAAATAACATATTAAAACCAACAAAAATATATTATAACATAACCAAGTGAACTAGTAGAGCAACAATAGAAGTTAACAGAACTAACAAGAGTTTTTATTGTCCCTACCATGCTTTTAGTAAAAAAAACGATTCAACTGTAACCAACTACTTATATGAGGTAAGGATTATCTCCATACCTCAGAGTTTTTTGCATAAATAAAAAAACTATAAAGCGCGCATTTTCTTGGTTGAAAGAGCGCGTATTTTCTTGGTTGCACCTTGCAGAATGGCGCATCTTGGGTGTGCCTGGAGAAAAGCGCCTTGCCTAGTGAGGTGTGAGGTGTGAGATGCAGCTGTTACACCTTTCTGCGAGACGCGTCTTTGACTACCATGATTACAGGATGTCCTTTTATGAAATCGTTCAAATTTAATTATAAACTTAAATATATGAAACCATGCAAACTTAATTGCAACTGTGTCTTTTTATGAAATCATGCAAATTTAATTAGAGGTTGTCTTTTATGAAACCGTATAAATTTAATTACATGTCTTTTACGAAGTCATGCAAATTTAATTACATTTTGTCTTTTTATGAAACCATAAAAATTAATTATATGTCGTCTTTTTATAAAATCATGTTCAAATATATTTATTTCAATAGACATATCCTCATACCCGTACTCAAAATTTGGATTCTTTTTATCCAAGTCTGTGTGTCCTTCAATTATGAGTTCGAAAGGCCTAACTCTTGGATACGTATTTGTACCCGACACTCGTATCTGAGTCCATGTAACATAGAATTGGAGTGTACTAACCTCCAAAACGTTACCAAACGCACTAGAGTTAACTAATTTGGAGTTTGTAGGCTTAACTCCCCTGTTTCTTTTCGAAACTTATAATCTATAGGGGCCTAGGGGTGCTCCTTCGTTGCATGAGTTTAAACCAAATTGCACACTTACACTCTATAGGGACTTGGGGGTGCTCCTTGATTGAATGAGCTTAAACTGCAGAGATAGCAGGTAGGTCTAGACGCATGCCAACTCACCATCTAGGTTTTCTGACATGGTCATCCCATACTCATAGTTAAATTGGCTAGGATTTTAGCATCACGTAAAAGTTTGACGTCATAACAGCATCCACTCATAAAGACTTTGTCAATTCTTTTATGGAGCTTTCTTCTAAACATTCTTGATAGGAGAAGGCTTGGATGATGATGAGGTGACTTATGGGTTATATATGTCTATTTTTTGTGTGTGAGTGAAAGAGAGAGAAAGACAGCGATAGGGGGGCAACTTAGTAACCCAAGTTACGAAGGGAGCAACCTGTCACTCGGTCCCACAATGATAAACTTTGTTCATTATGATCTGTCTCCTAAATTGTGTGAACTTTTCTATAATAAAAAATTTGGATGCTTATTGAAGCAAGGTCCTTCTCACTAGGCCAATTGCATGAATAATGGTTCCAAAAATGTTGTTTGTTCAAGTCAAGATGACAAAATTTATAAAATACAAACAGTAATAGCAACACCCTCATATGCAAAACCTTCTAGACAAACAGTTAATCTATCTAAACAAATTGACCTGACGAACCAATATAAACATGGTTTGAAGTATCAGCCGAAAATGAACCAAAACTACCAGAAAGGTACCATTCGAAACCGCCTTAAACTGCCGAAACCGATATTGTAGGAAGGCAATAACACAGAACAGAAAGAAAAGAAATATATATATATATTATTCATATCAACAGGTAACAATAACAATATTAATAAGGAAATCAGATCCCTTTTGCAAAGTCCTCTCTCAGATTATTGGCTGACTAGTTTTTAACCTGCCATAATGCTTATTATAAATTATGAGAAATCAGGTTATGTTATATATACCTGGTCGTAGCCACCCAGTCTTGTCACCGCTCTCCACAACCTGTGCAGTACAAGAAACTAAATGGTAATCAAAGCGTAGAACACGCACAACTATCCAAAAGAACCTTAAGCAATGATCCAAAAAAACATACTTTAGGCAATTCAATCCTTCACCGTAGAACTTTGGCGGCTTAAACTCCAAGCTCATCTCCCTATGAAATTTCTCAAGCTCTCTCATGAAAGCCGCCTGCTCCTCCTCGGTCCCGTCATCATCGCCCTCGAGAAAATTTGGGTCGAAACTAAACAAGTCCATTGGACAGTCGTCCCCACCATCTCTTTCCTCTTTCCCGGGCATCTGCTCCTCAAAGTGCTTCTCTTCCGACCGAGCCGGCTTCACCTCACTCTCCAACAACCCATTCCCATTCTCCAACTGTTCTTCCACAACCACTCTCTCTTTCACGCTGGGCTTCTCCCCAGCAACACCATTGCCAGCGGGTACTTCCAACACCGGCACGGTCTCCATGGGAATCTCTTTCGAGTCGTTATCGCCGTTCCCAACGTCCGGCTCCGCTTGAAGCTGAGGGGTCTCTCGTTCCGAAGGCTCCATGATCATGTTCGGCAGCGCTTCGTCCTTGACTCCGGCGTCGATCTTCTCCTCCTCCTCCTCCTCCTCCTCCTCGGAAAGCTCCGGCATTTCTCGGTCATAATCATTGGCGCTCTCCTTCGGCTCGTTCATTTCGCCCAGCTCCTCAAAATCTCTCCTTTCCCTCTTCTTCCCCAAAACCCTAAATTTCTTCACGGCGACACGAACGAAGCTGCGAAAGCCCTAATTTTGCGACAGTGGGAGCTCCGTAAGAGATAAATGGACATGAGCTGACAGCTTCGGAGATGATTCTAATGACATTTTCTAGGGTTTCCCTCGGAGTGGAGGGGTAGTTCTTTTGAAACCCTAATTTTTTTTTCGAAAATGGGAAGAGGGAGGTAAAGAAAAATAGAAGGAAGAGAGGCGCATTTTCAATTGGCGTGGGTTGGTCTGGTCCGTGGCTTAGGACCACTTTGGATTGCAGAACCATTTGGAGCCCAAAGACAATGGGTTAGAAGACATTTGACTAACCTTCTGTTCATGTTCGACCAAACGTGTAAATTTTGAAGTAATGGGCATAAAAGTGGTTTGGACTTTCTAAATTAAAAATAAAATTAGATCTCAGGAAATTGTAATGTAAAATAATGTTTGGACAGGAATTACTACTTTTTTTGTTTTGTTGGATGTAGATCTTGAATCGATAATGCCATCGAAAGGTTTAGCAGAAGCGAGTCAGGTTCCTAAAATATATGTTACCATGCACCTAACTAGTATGATCTTATTGCAGTATTACCATAATTTCAACTAGTGCCACTTATTTATGCTTCTTCAATTATTTGGTGCTAGTATTATTATTTTGTTAGAATAGACGTAAAAGAAGGAAAAGGAAAAGGAAAACATGAGAGAATATCTCTTATTAGTGTAATATCATAGTGGGAGGCAAAGACCTTATTTATACAACCCAATGAAGATGTAATACTAACCTCTAACCAATGTGGGACTAAAATACAAAGTGAGAATCCAACCCTTTAGTAACCCACGTTATAACACTTCCTATTTGGATGACCACCATCTCTAAGCCTATTGTCTCGTTAAAACTTTGCCAGAAAAATCCATTAGGATAAAACTTGTGCGAAAGAAAAGAGTACAATCTTTAGGATGACATAGATAGGTGTTGGACACGCTTAATGTTGCCTCACTAAAATTTGTTAGGAAAAATCCAAATGGAAAAAATCAATGACTAAGAAAAAAGAGTATAACGCGTTATAGTCCATACAAAATGTATCTCGCACTGAAAACAATCACTCCCCCTGATGATGTTGATCCTGAATAGTCAGCTGATGAAGATGCTGCATTCCAATTCCATGAACTAGTTTATGGAAAGTTAACTTTGGCAATGATTTGGTAAACAAGTATGCAAGATTATCACTTGAGTGAACTTGTTGGACGTCAATATCAAAGTTCTTCTGAAGCTCGTGAGTATAGAAAATTTTCGGTGAGATGTGCTTGGTCATGTCTTCTTTAATGAATCCACCTTGAATTTGTGCAATACATGTTGCATTATCCTCGAGAATAACAGTTGGAGTATCTGTGGTAGATGAAAGGTGACAGGAGCTACGAATGTGTTGAATCAACGATCTCAGCCAAATACATTCTCTACTTGCTTCATGGAGAGCCAATATTTTTGAGTGATTTGAGGAGGTAGCAACCATTGTCTATTTTGTTGAACGCTAAAAAATATCTACATTGCTATTAAGAAATACATATCCAGTTTGTGAACGACCCTTATGGAGATCAGATAAATAACCTGAATCTGCAAAGCCAACTAGATTCGCGAAGTCAGATAAACCACAAGTATAAAATAATCACATGTCGGTAGTTCCACGAAGATATCTCATCATATGTTTAATGCCATTCCAATGTATGCGAGTTGGCGTCGAGCTATATCTAGCCAACAGGTTGACAAAGAATGGTATCCCTGACCTTGTACATTGTGATAGATACATTAATGCCCCAATGGCACTAAGGTACGGTACTTCAGGTCCTAACACTTTTTTATTGTCGTCCTTATGACGATATGGATCTTTATTGATATCTAAAGATCGAACAACCATTAGACTGCTAAGGTGATGAGCTTTATCCATATTGAACTGTTTCAATATATTTTTTGTGTATTTGGATTGACGCATTAAAATTCCATTAGTGCAATGCTCAATTTTTAATCCGAGACAATATTTCGTGTCTCTGAGCTCTTTCATCTCGAACTCCTTTTTCAGATAGTTTGCAGTCTCATTGATTTCATGTCTTGTCCCAATCAAGTTTATGTCATCGACATATACTACAACTATAGCAAAACCCTCCTTATATTTCTTTATGAAGACACATGGGCATATAGATTATTCTCATATCCCTCTCATTTTATATATATACTAAGACGGTTGTACCACATCATTCCGGATTATTTCAAACCGTACAATGCACGTCTTAACTTTATGGAATGCATGTTCTTAGCTTTTGAGCTGGGTAGGTTAAATCCATTTGGAATTTTCATATAGATATCGCTATCTAAATCACCATATAGATAGGCTGTTACTGTCACGCACCGATCCCACAAGGGGTCAATCGTCCTCACCTGGATCCTTTGCGGAACCGATCGTCCTCGCTTGCATGTGATGTCGTGCGATCCTGGAGTTGCGCTCGCACAAGGCAAGAACATGAAGTGATAGAAATCTATTTGAAACACAACTAGAAAACACATTCATAGATAGTTGAACTCAAAGAATAGGAAGAAAACATACTTTTAATTGGTAATTCAGAGTAATTTACATAGAGTTTACATTTGATGCGCCTCTCGGCTACTTGGTTTGCATTACAAAAGAAAGACTCAAAAGGTAGGGCGCGCTCCATCAGATAAGATTTATCGTCCGTACATTATGCCCTTGTATAGATTAAAAATCCACGCCTCCAAAATGCTGGCTTCAACTATACTTCAAAATAGAAGAGCTTTTAACGCCTCATCGTTTATCCACTAGCATTGCACACTCTGAGTGCCTGAAATAATAGCCAACAACGTGGGTCAGTACTCAGCTGTACTGGTGAGCGGGACGAACCCACTCGCCTAAATCAATACTTGCTTATTAGGAAAGAGCATGTGTAAACCCCCTCGACCAGAAATTAGGGTTAACTAATTAAATTAGCCTAATTAGGGTTAACCTGAATTAATTATGATTTATTATATAGTATTATAAATACCTGTGAAATGATTTGATTATTTTGGATAATACCTTAGCTGTTGCCCTAAAACAATTTCCACATATTTGACCTAGACCTGTAAACCCATCATATTGAACCTAGAACAAACCCCGGATACCGATTTTCGTGCCTGATTTTAGTCGCACAAAAGTCGTTACAAACGTCCATACGCAAATTAATTAAATTGCGTAATTACGTTCGTTGTCCGTCCCAATTGACATTGAGACCCAATCTCAACCAGTTTTGACCAACCCAGATCACGATATTATTGTACACTGAGCCTACTACACCAATGACCCTTGTCCAACCAAATTTAGACTCCGAATTTTATTTAAATTAAATTAGAGACACCCGGTACATTAATTATAAATTAATTAATGTGGCTACCTAACCTCAATTAAATTGGACCCAACTCCAACCCAAACCCACATCCACACCCACAAGCCTCATACAAAACACCATACACCATCCTAGCCCAATGAGGAACACCAAACATGGTGTTTGGGTACATTAAATCCCCAATTCTAGTTATTGTGCAAATACCAAATTGTTCAGGGGCCTAATTGCAAAATTGTAATGAGGTGTCCCCCTCTCATTGGCCCAAACCATCATGGAGAAAAGAAATGGTCATGCCTAACCTTATGCATTAATTTCCCCCCTTTTCTATGTACTTACCTTACTTTATGTAGGGCACATCTTGGCCCTACATTTGAAATTGCCCATTCCTAGCCCTCCACCCATCTTGATGAACAACCCCAACTCCCCAAAAATCTCCTACAGCCGGCCCTAACCCCAAGACAGCCCCCCTCACTCTCTCTCCTATTTATACATTAATTTATACTACATGGGAGGCACACAAATCAAGGAAACCTAAAAGAAAAAAACCTAGTTCCTAAAACCCCTCCTACACAGCCGACCCCAACCTTCCCTCCCCGCGCCCGACTCCGGCCAAACGCCGCCTCCGGCCGCCACCACACCGACCCGACCACCCTCGCCAACCTTCCCCCCACCTGCCACCATCGCCAACCACCACCACGTCGCCGGAGTAGCTCCCCCAACAGCCCGCACTGAACCGAGCTCCTCCCACCCGCACAGCACAGCCGACCACCCTATCCCTCCGTGCTCCGCCACCACAACACCGCCGCCCACCAAACTTTACCTGCGTCACCCCCGGCCAGTCCACTCCCTCCCCGTCAATTTTCAGCCGACGACGACGACTATTCCGACCGTGCTCGCCCCCGCAGCACTGGGAAGTCGCTGAACCGCGGCTGCTGTGCCGACCCCCCCCCCCCCCCGCGCGACGCCGGAGCGCCGTCCGGCCACCCCAGCCGACGACGGCCGACCACTGAGACCCCCTCGACCTGAGGTACAACCCAGTGCATGATTTTATGTATATTTATCATTATTTATCGATGTATTTCAGTGTACATTGAGTATATATACGCTATATGTATATCATTCAAAGTTCTAATTAATATATATATACGTATAGTTTGTATAAATTACAGTATTTTAACTTAATATTATGGTATTGGGTATAGGTGGTATATACTGGAAAAATACGTATAAGAATAAAATATACAGTATATTATTTTAATACTTATAAGCATTAAATACCTATTATGTAAATGTATATATATATATATATATATATATATATATATATATATATATATATATATATATATATATATATATATATATACATACTTACATAAATGTATTTAGTATTCTGTGTTAAAATTATATATATAGATTTTCCTGTGTAAACATAGTATTCTATATACAATACACTGTATTTAGAGTATTTTAATATATATAATAAAAAGCTATGTGTATATGTATAATATGTACAGATTATTGTATTTAAATCCTATATGCATTAAATAGCTATTATGTGTAAGTATACACATATAATAAATATAAATATATATCCATATATATATATTGTGTACTTTGGTATTTACAAAATTATATAAATATATACATAGACAAATATTCACATACTTGTGCATTAATGTATGTTAGTTATATATGACTGCACTAGCTTTTTTTTGTACAACTAAATAAATATGTATATACCTGTTACATATATGGTATTAATTGCTTATATATATATATATATATATATATATATATATATATATATATATATATATATATATATATATATATATATATATATCTGATGTCAAAGTAAATAATTAATAAATATGAAAATTTATGTTCAAATATATAGAAATATGGGTATTTTCACTTATGTACAAATTAATTATCTAAAAATAGATATATGTACAGGTATATGAATTTATGGTATTGCCAATTAGGTACATATAATTAATACATGTATTATTGCTAATTAATACATAAGTACTATTTTCGTACTATTAACCAAATATACTATTTTATTTTAATATAATTAAATATGATTTAGTGTATATGTATATACTTGCAATAACTATATATATATATACAGTCCCGACCCTTGACAGCTGTAGATACAAACAGTGTGTCTTAGTCGTGCTATTGTAGCGACTAATTTGGTCATTACTATATCCTATATAGGATTGCTGGACACTACTGCCGAGGCATTAGGAGCAGGACTTTGGATTTCGCAGCTACCCGGGGCAGGCAAGTATACCTTGCCTTGTTATACTATTTAATTTTCTGTATTTTAGCTGCCTGTTCATTATTTTAGATATTATAACTGTGCGCGTCTGAGAGAAACTCGGGTGTAGTCAACGAATGCGTTGACGTTAGGACTTGTGTCTCACTTAGTGTCTAGTAGACCCACCTAAAGTTGTGGAGTTATTGGTATGACTTCCAGGCCTTGACACATCTCGTATACTTGTTGTGAGTCTCATGTAGGGCACGGTCCTGCGTATGTGGTTGGCCACCTATACGTGTAGGCGTGCGACGAATAAGGAATAACTGCTATTAGTGATGCATGATAGAAGACTTAGCAGTTATTAGTAGGTGGAGCATAGACTAGCGTGGTACGATGGTCCTATCCCGGTCCTTGTTTGGTTGTAGGGATGGACCCTTGCTCTAACGTTGACTATGAGCCAGAGTTACGACGCCCCGGCGTAGTAGCGGAAGCGTGTGGTGGATACAACATGCTTAGATCATGGGGCGGGGAGGACGACTAGTAGGCGTATGGGACACCCACTCCTTCTATACAGATACCGCACTCGACGGAGTGATTCAGACGTATACATATTGCAGATACCACGTTCTCTAGAGTGTTGGACGTTACTTGTTACATATTGCAAATATCACACTCTAAAGAAGGTTGGACGTTATACTATTTCAAATACCATGCTCCTTGGAGATGGACGTTATCAGGTGTCCGTGTTATAGGGGGCATATGTGGCATACACTAGCCGGTTGTCACGATTGGTGAATTACGTCAGCATATGTCTAGCCTACACATTCCCATACACTCAAATTGTCCTCAAATTGCATTCACTTAGACAGTTAGCACACCCCCTTTATTTATTCAGTATTTACTTTATGGCATGTATTTTTTGTATCTTGTTACGTCCCTCTGAGGACCTGGAACCCTTCCAGGTTGTTTATGCGGTTGCAGGATACTTGATCTATTAGAGTGTGGACATCATTGCAGGTGTATTTATATTTCTAGCTATTTCAGTTATGTACTACTTTCCATTTTATTCTGCTTTTATAGCCTAGTGTTTATAGACCTATATTGTTCTTCTGGTCTATTCGGGTGGATGTATTATTGGGCTGCAGACTGATGATGCGTATCGTTCTTTCTTGAGATTACTTACCCTGGATTGAGATTTAGATTTAGTTGTTGTATATTAGAAATATATTATTACTTGGATCACTTGACCATGGACAGCGTAAGTGCACTTCGTTGGGTCCATTAAATTGGAAAGCCCTACGAAGTCGTACCAGCTGGCCATTGCCACGTGTCTGGTCCCATAGATTTTGGGACTGGGGCCTGACATGGTTTTAGTGGTGGCCCATGCAGGTCAGAGAAAATCGTTTCGGTTACGTTACTGTACCGAACGAGCCTGCAACTTAGGATTAATGTGAATAAGATCTCAATCCATAACCAATTTTAAAACTCCTCTTGTATGTGATTATCGCCCTTGGACTTCCAATTTACATTCGTTCAATCTTCGTCAATATCGCTATCCTTGTTCCTCGTCCCCTATTGTTCAGGGAGACGAATGCTTGTGACTGATGACTTCCCTCCAGAAGAAGATCGAAGACCAGACGACAGGAGATAGAATTCGTATACCTTTCTCGGAGAAGATTGTTACCTTATCAGGATAGATTGATGGGTTCTTTGGATTCTAGAACTAGTGTGGAAGGTTGGCAAGAGAGTTGGACCCAGTAGTACCCTACCCGTGCTTGAGGTAGCAGTGATCTTGGAAGTACTAAGAGCTGGAAGGATTATTGATCATGACATAGAATAATTGAGGGAAATGCATAGCCTGATGATGGAAAATAGTGGTTGTATTTGATAGCAATACCAGGAATGACATTATGGACTAGAGGAGATAAAATTTCAAGCTCTCACTTGGAAGATGATTATCTAATACCAGAAATTTTAGTAAGTGCTTGAGTGACATCATTATTATAATCGTACTATGTGACTCGGAGAGATAAATAACGAAAAGAAGGAATTTGAGGAATAGAATTTTAGGGAAAACTTTGAGGAGAAGAGAATTATACATTAGGCGAGGAAAAAATTTCTTTTGAGGATTGATGTTGGAAACAGAACGGGAGAAATTATTTTAAGGTTTACTCTACACCATGACCTTATCCTAGACATGGATTGGTTGAGCCAATACCTCGCGACACTAGATTGTCGACGTAATTACATTATTTATGACCACCAGATTACCATGAGTTTGAGTTACTTCAGGGAGCCCGGGAACATAGTGCCCATCTACCTTAGAGACACACAATGCAGGGTGAACCAGTGAACCCCCGCATGATATCAGAGTTTGAGGATGTGATTCTAGGAAACCTTTCCGGCCTGCCACCTGACGGAGAGATAGAATTTGCTATAGAGTTGACTCCAAGAGTGGAGCAAATTATTTTCTCGTCTTCAGACTAGCACCGATAGAGTTGGTTGAGTTATAGGTCCGTCGTGGAGGATCTCTTAGACAAGGGTTTTGGTCGGGCTAGTGTTTCTCCATGGGGCAATACCCATCTTAATTATGCCGAAGAAAAAAATGGGACGGTACAGTTGAATCGGCTAAGTGGCGCATATGTATTTTGAAGATCGATCTCAGATCCAGCTATCATCAGATCTAGGTACGGAGAGAGGGCATTCCTAAGACGACTTTTCGGACGTAGTATGGACACTATGAGTTTCTAGTCATGACGTTTGGTTTAACCAATGCGCCAGCAGTATTTGTGAGCCTAATGAACAATGTCTTCCACCAGTACTTGGATAAGTTCGTGGTAGTATTTATAGACTACATCTTGATATATTCCAAGAGCCAGGAGGAGCCTGAGAGGCATCTCAGGAGGAGCTTGAGAGCCTTTCATGTCGTAGAGAACTTCGCAAGGATCGCAGAGCCGATGACCCGCTTGACCCGCAAGGATCAAGAGTTCACCTGGACAGAGGAGTGTCAGACGACATTCGATGAGCTGAAGAAGCGTCTGACTACAGCACCCATCTTGACCATACCTTCTGGACCCGGAGGATTCGTGATCTATAGCGATGCATCCGGGAAAGGATTAGGATGCGTCTTGATGTAGCATGGGAAGGTTGTGGCCTATGCCTCTAGGCAGTTGAGGACCCATGAGAAGAACTATCCCACCCACGACTTGGAGCTTGCCGCAGTGATCTTTGCTTTGAAGCTTTGGAGACACTACCTATACGGAGAGCGCGTGGAGATATTCACCGATCACAAGAGCCTGAAATACGTCTACACACAGTAGGACCTGAACCAGAGGCAGAGACGTTGGCTCGAAGTGATGGCAGACTTCGAGATTGAGCTACAGTACCATCCGGGAAAGGCTAATGTGGTAGCCGATGCTTTAAGCAGGAAGCCCATAACATTTTTCCTGACTACCCAACAACATCTGTTGAGAGATCTAGAACAGTTGGGTATCAAAGTCTTATGCCCGGAGTAGACGGCCAGATGTCGAGTTTTCAGGTGCAATCGACATTGGTAGAGAGAATCAAGGCTGCTTTGCCGACAGACGCCAGATTTTAGAGGCTTCGACAGAGGACAGAGGCTGGAATACAGACGGGACTGCGTATATACGAGGACGGGACCTTGAGATGTGGTGATCGTCTCTATGTTCCGAATGGAGAGCTACGCCAGGAGCTGAGGACGGAGGCCCACAGTTCGACCTATTCTATTCATCCAGGAGGCACGAAGATGTACCGAGACCTGAGGCAGTACTACTGGTGGCACGGGATGAAGAGAGAGATAGCCCATTTTGTGGCTAAGTGCCTGGTGTGTCAGCGAGTCAAGGCTGAGCATCAGAGGTCTGCCGGGTTACTTCAACCGCTCCCGATACCGGAGTGGAAATGGGAGCACATCACCATGGACTTCATCACGGGTTTCCCGAGGAGTCCTAGTGGGCGCAATGCCATATGGATAATCGTAGATAGACTCACCAAGTCTGCCCACTTTTTACCCTTCAGAGTAGGGCAATCTACGGAAGTCTTGGCAGACATGTACATGAGGGAGATTGTATGATTGCATGGAGTGCCAGTCAGTATCGTGTCTGACCGGGATACGAGGTTTACATCGTACTTTTGGAGGAGTATGCAAGAGAGTCTTGGTACCCGCCTTAAGTTCAGTACTTCGTACCACCCGCAGACAGATGGACAATCCGAGCGCACCATTCATGCGCTGGAGGATATGTTGAGGGCATGCATGCTTGACTTCAGCGGTTCATGGGAGGACCACTTACACTTGGTCGAATTTTCCTACAACGATAGCTATCAGGCGAGCATTCAGATGGCTCCCTATGAGGCATTGTATGATAGGAAATGTCGTTCCCCAGTATGCTGGAGCGATGTAGGCGAGAGGCAGATTCTAGGGCCAGAGTTGATCGTCCATACAGTGGAGAAGGTGAAGAAGATCCAGGGGCATCTACGAGCAGCATAGGACAGGCAGAAGCATTGGGCTAACGTGCATCGACGACCCTTAGAGTTCCAGGTGGGAGAACATGTGTTCCTGAAGATTTTACCTACCAGAGGGACCATCAGATTTGGAGGCAGAGGGAAGCTGAGTCCGAGGTACATCGGACCCTTCGATGTGCTAGAGCGCGTCGGAGAAGTTGCTTACAGATTGGCCTTGCCACAGACACTGGAAGGAGTTCACGATGTCTTCCATGTATCCCAGCTGAGGAGGTACATACCGGATCCGAGTCATGTGCTTGACCACTCGGAGATCACCGTTGGTCCAAGCTTGTCATACCAAGAGGAGCCGGTAGAGATCCTAGACCGAAGCGAGAAGGTACTGCGAGGCCAGACTATCCCTCTAGTTCGTGTCGCATGGAGGCATCATGCACCAGGTGAATCAACTTAGGAACGAGAGGATGATATTCGGCAACGTTTTTTCCATCTCTTCGAAGGCCTAGGTATGTGATAGTACTTATTTCATTCAATAGTTTTGTTATATGTCTGTTTTAATTTCGAGGACGAAATGCTCTAAGGAGGGTATGTTGTAAACCCCCTCGACCAGAAATTAGGGTTAACTAATTAAATTAGCCTAATTAGGGTTAACCTGAATTAATTATGATTTAATATATAGTATTATAAATACCTGTGAAATAATTTAATTATTTTGGATAATACCTTAGCTGTTGCCCTAAAACAATTTCCATATATTTGACCTAGACCTGTAAACCCATCATATTGAACCTAGAACAAACCCCGGATACCGATTTTCGTGCCTGATTTTAGTCGCACAAAAGTCGTTACAAACGTCCATACGCAAATTAATTAAATTGCATAATTACGTTCGTTGTCCGTCCCAATTGACATTGAGACCCAATCTCAACCAGTTTTGACCAACCCAGATCACGATATTATTGTACACTGAGCCTACTACACCAATGACCCTTGTCCAACCAAATTTAGACTCCGAATTTTATTTAAATTAAATTAGAGACACCCGGTACATTAATTATAAATTAATTAATGTGGCTACCTAACCTCAATTAAATTGGACCCAAACCCACATCCACACCCACAAGCCTCATATAAAATACCATACACCATCCTAGCCCAATGAGGAACACCAAACATGATATTTGGGTACATTAAATCCCCAATTCCAGTTATTGTGCAAATACCAAATTGTTCAGGGGCCTAATTGCAAAATTGCAATGAGGTGTCCCCCTCTCATTGGCCCAAACCATCATGGAGAAAAGAAATGGTCATGCCTAACCGTATGCATAATTTCCCCCCTTTCCTATGTACTTACCTTACTTTATGTAGGGCACATCTTGGCCCTACATTTGAAATGGCCCATTCCTAGCCCTCCACCCATCTTGATGAACAACCCCAACTCCCCAAAAATCTCCTACAGCCGGCCCTAACCCCAAGACAGCCCCCCCTCACTCTCTCTCCTATTTATACATTAATTTACACTACATGGGAGGCACACAAATCAAGGAAACCTAAAAGAAAAAAACCTAGTTCCTAAAACCCCTCCTACACAGCCGACCCCAACCTTCCCTCCCCGCGCCCGACTCCGGCCAAACGCCGCCTCCGGCCGCCACCACACCGACCCGACCACCCTCGCCAACCTTCCCCCCACCTGCCACCACCGCCAACCACCACCACGTCGCCGGAGTAGCTCCCCCAACAGCCCGTACTGAACCGAGCTCCTCCCACCCGCACAACACAGCCGACCACCCTATCCCTCCGTGCTCCGCCACCACAACACCGCCGCCCACCAAACTTCACCGGCGTTACCCCCGGCCAGTCCACTCCCTCCCTGTCGATTTTTAGCCGACGACGACGACTATTCCGGCCGTGCTCGCCCCCGCAGCACTAGGAAGTCGCTGAACCGCGGCTGCTGTGCCGACCCCCCCTCCCCCCGTGCGACGTCGAAGCGCCGTCCGGCCACCCCAGCCGACGACGGCCGACCACTGAGACCCCCTCGACCTGAGGTACAACCCAGTGCATGATTTTATGTATATTTATCATTATTTATCGATGTATTTCAGTGTACATTGAGTATATATACGCTATATGTATATCATTCAAAGTTCTAATTAATATATATATACGTATAGTTTGAATAAATTATAGTATTTTAACTTAATATTATGGTATTGGGTATAGGTGGTATATACTGGAAAAATACATATAATAATAAAATATACAGTATATTATTTTAATACTTATAAGCATTAAATACCTATTATGTAAATGTATAAATATATATATATATATATATATATATATATATATATATATATATATATATATATATATATATATATATATATATATATATATACATACATACTTACATAAATGTATTTAGTATTCTGTGTTAAAATTATATATATAGATTTTCCTGTGTAAACATAGTATTTTATATACAATACACTGTATTTAGAGTATTTTAATATTTATAATAAAAAGCTATGTGTATATGTATAATATGTACAGATTATTGTATTTAAATACCCTATATGCATTAAATAGCTATTATGTGTAAGTATACACATATAATAAATATAAATATATATCTATATATATATATTGTGTACTTTGGTATTTACAAAATTATATAAATATATACATAGGCAAATATACACATACTTGTGCATTAATGTATGTTAGTTATATATGACTGCACTAGCTTTTTTTTGTACAACTAAATAAATATGTATATACCTGTTACATATATGGTATTAATTGCTTATATATATATATATATATATATATATATATATATATATATATATATATATATATATATATATATATATATATATATATATATATATCTGATGTCAAAGTAAATAATTAATAAATATGAAAATTTATGTTCAAATATATAGAAATATGGGTATTTTCACTTATGTACAAATTAATTATCTAAAAATAGATATATGTACAGGTATATGAATTTATGGTATTGCCAATTAGGTACATATAATTAATACATGTATTATTGCTAATTAATACATAAGTACTATTTTCGTACTATTAAACAAATATACTATTTTATTTTAATATAATTAAATATGATTTAGTGTATATGTATATACTTGCAATAACTATATATATATACAGTCCCGACCCTTGACAGCTGTAGATACAAACAGTGTGTCTTAGTCGTGCTATTGTAGCGACTAATTTGGTCATTACTATATCCTATATAGGATTGCTGGATACTACTACCGAGGCATCAGGAGCAGGACTTTGGATTTCGCAGCTACCCGGGGCAGGCAAGTATACCTTGCCTTGTTATACTGTTTAATTTTCTGTATTTTAGCTGCCTGTTCATTATTTTAGATATTATAACTGTGCGCGTCTGAGAGAAACTCGGGTGCAGTTAACGAATGCAATGACGTTAGGACTTGTGTCTGACTTAGTGTCTAGTAGACCCACCTAAAGTTGTGGAGTTATTGGTATGACTCCCAGGCCTTGACACATCTCGTATACGTGTTGTGAGTCTCTTGTAGGGCACGGTCCTGCGTATGTGGTTGGCCACCTGTACGTGTAGGCGTGCGACGAATAAGGAATAACTGCTATTAGTGATGCATGATAGAAGACTTAGCAGTTATTAGTAGGTGGAGCATAGACTAGCGTGGTACGATGGTCCTATCCCGGTCCTTGTTTGGTTATAGGGATGGACCCTTGCTCTAACGTTGACTATGAGCCAGAGTTACGACGCCCCGGCGTAGTAGCGAAAGCGTGTGGTGGATACAACATGCTTAGATCATGGGACAGGGAGGACGACTAGTAGGCGTATGGGACACCCACTCCTTCTATATAGATACCGCACTCGACGGAGTGATTCGGACGTATACATATTGCAGATACCACGTTCTCTAGAGTGTTGGACGTTACTTGTTACATATTGCAGATACCACACTCTAAAGAACGTTGGACGTTATACTATTTCAGATACCATGCTCCTTGGAGATAGACGTTATCAGGTGCCCGTGTTATAGGGGACATATGTGGCATACACTAGCCGGTTGTCACGATTGGTGAATTACGTCAGCATATGTCTAGCCTACACATTCCCATACACTCAAGTTGTCCTCAAATTGCATTCACTTAGACAGTTAGCACACCCCCTTTATTTATTCAGTATTTACTTTATGGCATGTATTTTTTGTATCTTGTTACGTCCCTCTGAGGACCTGGAACCCTTCCAGGTTATTTATGCGGTTGTAGGATACTTGATCTATTAGAGTGTGGACATCATTGCAGGTGTATTTATATTTCTAGCTATTTCAGTTATGTACTACTTTCCATTTTATTCTGCTTTTATAGCCTAGTGTTTATAGACATATATTATTCTTCTGGTCTATTCGGGTGGATGTATTATTGGGCTGCAGACTGATGATGCGTATCGTTCTTTCTTGAGATTACTTACCCTGGATTGAGATTTAGATTTAGTTATTGTATATTAGAAATATATTATTACTTGGATCACTTGACCATGGACAGCGTAAGTGCACTTCGTTGGGTCCATTAAATTGGAAAGCCCTACGAAGTCGTACCAGCTGGCCATTGCCACGTGTCTGGTCCCATGGATTTTGGGACTGGGGCGTGACATTGTTTTAGTGGTGGCCCATGCAGGTCAGAGAAAATCGTTTCGGTTACGTTACTGTACCGAACGAGCCTGCAACTTAGGATTAATGTGAATAAGATCTCAATCCATAACCAATTTTAAAACTCCTCTTGTATGTGATTATCGCCCTTGGACTTCCAATTTACATTCGTTCAATCTTCGTCAATATCGCTATCCTTGTTCCTCGTCCCCTATTGTTCAGGGAGACGAATGCTTGTGACTGATGACTTCCCTTCAGAAGAAGATCGAAGACCAGACAACAGGAGATAGAATTCGTATACCTTTCTCGGAGAAGATTGTTACCTTATCAGGATAGATTGATGGGTTCTTTGGATTCTAGAACTAGTGTGGAAGGTTGGCAAGAGAGTTGGACCCAGTAGTACCCTACCCGTGCTTGAGGTAGCAGTGATCTTGGAAGTACTAAGAGCTGGAAGGATTATTGATCATGACCTAGAATAATTGAGGGAAATGCATAGCCTGATGATGGAAAATAGTGGTTGTATTTGATAGCAATACCAGGAATGATATTATGGACTAGAGGAGATAAAATTTCAAGCTCTCACTTGGAAGATGATTATCTAATACCAAAAATTTTAGTAAGTGCTTGAGTGACATCATTATTATAATCGTACTATGTGATTCGGAGAGATAAATAACGAAAAGAAGGAATTTGAGGAATAGAATTTTAGAGAAAACTTTGAGGAGAAGAGAATTATACATTAGGCGAGGAAAAAAATTTCTTTTGAGGATTGATGTTGGAAACAGAACGGGAGAAATTATTTTAAGGTTTACTCTACACCATGACCTTATCCTAGACATGGATTGGTTGAGCCAATACCTCGCGACACTAGATTGTCGACGTAATTACATTATTTATGACCACCAGATTACCATGAGTTTGAGTTACTTCAGGGAGCCCGGGAACATAGTGCCCATCTACCTTAGAGACACACAATGCAGGGTAAACCAGTGAACCCCCGCATGATATCAGAGTTTGAGGATGTGATTCTAGGAAACCTTTCCGGACTGCCACCTGACGGAGAGATAGAATTTGCTATAGAGTTGACTCCAAGAGCGGAGCAAATTATTTTCTCGTCTTCAGACTAGCACCGATAGAGTTGGTTGAGTTGTAGGTCTGTCGTGGAGGATCTCTTAGACAAGGGTTTCGGTCGGGCTAGTTTTTCTCCATGGGGCAATACCCATCTTAATTATGCCGAAGAAAAAAATAGGACGGTACAGTCGAATCAGCTAAGTGGCGCATATGTATTTTAAAGATCGATCTCAGATCCAGCTATCATCAGATCTAGGTACGGAGAGAGGGCATTCCTAAGACGACTTTTCGGACGTAGTATGGACACTATGAGTTTCTAGTCATGACGTTTGGTTTAACCAATGCGCCAGCAGTATTTGTGAGCCTAATGAACAATGTCTTCCACCAGTACTTGGATAAGTTCGTGGTAGTATTTATAGACTACATCTTGATATATTCCAAGAGCAAGGAGAAGCCTGAGAGGCATCTCAGGAGGAGCTTGAGAGCCTTTCATGTCGTAGAGAACTTCGCAAGGATCGCAGAGCCGATGACCCGCTTGACCCGCAAGGATCAAGAGTTCACCTGGACAGAGGAGTGTCAGACGACATTCGATGAGCTGAAGAAGCGTCTGACTACAGCACCCATCTTGACCATACCTTCTGGACCCGGAGGATTCGTGATCTATAGGGATGCATCCGGGAAAGGATTAGGATGCGTCTTGATGCAGCATAGGAAGGTTGTGGCCTATGCCTCTAGGCAGTTGAGGACCCATGAGAAGAACTATCCCACCCACGACTTGGAGCTTGCCGCAGTGATCTTTGCTTTGAAGCTTTGGAGACACTACCTATACGGAGAGCGCGTGGAGATATTCACCGATCACAAGAGCCTGAAATACGTCTACACACAGTAGGACCTGAACCAGAGGCAGAGACGTTGGCTCAAAGTGATGGCAGACTTCGAGATTGAGCTACAGTACCATCCGGGAAAGGCTAATGTGGTAGCCGATGCTTTAAGCAGAAAGCCCATAACATTTTTCCTGACTACCCAACAACATCTGTTGAGAGATCTAGAACACCTGTACGTGTAGGCGTGCGATGAATAAGGAATAACTGCTATTAGTGATGCATGATAGAAGACTTAGCAGTTATTAGTAGGTGAAGCATAGACTAGCGTGGTACGATGGTCATATCCCGGTCCTTGTTTGGTTGTAGGGATGGACCCTTGCTCTAACGTTGACTATGAGCCAGAGTTACGACGCCCCGGCGTAGTAGCGGAAGCGTGTGGTGGATACAACATGCTTAGATCATGGGGCGGGGAGGACGACTAGTAGGCGTATGGGACACCCACTCCTTCTATACAGATACCGCACTCGACGGAGTGATTCGGACGTATACATATTGCAGATACCACGTTCTCTAGAGTGTTGGACGTTACTTGTTATATATTGCAGATACCACACTCTAAAGAACGTTGGACGTTATACTATTTCAGATACCATGCTCCTTGGAGATAGACTTTATCAGGTGCCCGTGTTATAGGGGGCATATGTGGCATACACTAGCCGGTTGTTACGATTGATGAATTACGTCAGCATATGTCTAGCCTACACATTCCCATACACTCAAGTTGTCCTCAAATTGTATTCACTTAGACTGTTAGCACACCCCCTTTATTTATTCAGTATTTACTTTATGGCATGTATTTTTTGTATCTTGTTACGTCCCTCTGAGGACCTGGAACCCTTCTAGGTTGTTTATGCGGTTGCAGGATACTTGATCTATTAGAGTGTGGACATCATTGCAGGTGTATTTATATTTCTAGCTATTTCAGTTATGTACTACTTTTTATTTTATTCTGTTTTTATAGCCTAGTGTTTATAGACCTATATTATTCTTCTGGTCTATTCAGGCGGATGTATTATTGGGCTGCAGACTGATGATGTGTATCGTTCTTTCTTGAGATTACTTACCCTGGATTAAGATTTAGATTTAGTTGTTGTATATTAGAAATAGATTATTACTTGGATCACTTGACCATGGACAGCGTAAGTGCACTTCGTTGGGTCCATTAAATTGGAAAGCCCTACGAAGTCGTACCAGTTGGCCATTGCCACGTGTCTGGTCCCATGAATTTTGGGACTGGGGCATGACAGCATGCATTAGAATGATCTTGATATTGAGAACTAAATGAATTTAGTTCTTATCAGTTGCATGATTTTAGAGGAATGAAAATAACGTTGAACCCATAAAGCACGTCAGTTACTTACTCAACCGACGCATGCCTTTTCTGCAACGAAACACAACTATACTTACCATCTGCACAAGATAATAGATTAGCATGTATTCTATTTATATGCGGTCATTGGTGTGATCGACACTATCACGACCCGCACCAGAATATTCGTGCACGAGTATGTTGTTACGCCCAGCCTACGCCGCAACATCGACGGTAGAACGTTGTCTGGGTTATTTCTGACTATCTACCATCTCAACAATATAATATGGTACCTGTCAATCATCTCAACTCCAAACGGAGGAGCAATATGGTAACTCACAAGTATAGCTAATCTCAATCACAAAATAAACTAAGAAAGATAAAGCACGAATGGAAAAGCGAAGGAAAGAATAAAGATACAATCCACAATCTAAAATAATATACAACTGTGAATCTCAGCAATATAATAGCCTAATACAATCCAATATAAACTAAACCTCCTCGGGCTCTGCAACTAAGTCCTCTTGGTCTACAAGAGTATCCTCTAAAGGTACGTCGTCCTGCGGCCCATAGAATGTGGGACACTGTCTTATAAGCCAATCATCTAGAAAAATATATCCAGTCAGGATTGGAGCGAAGTACACCTCTGCTAGCAATTCCAATTAATTGACAAAGACTATAAACAGTTATAGTAAGTAATACATGGTGAGCAAGGGAAAGAAATAAATCAGAGAATAAAATACAATCACAATTAATATAAGCAGCAAGACAAGATAGGCATGGTGAATCAAGAAAATACAATAAATAAGACTGTGAAAAGATGCGAACGGAACTAGATAAATAAGATATGTGTCCATCAAGTATCATGTGAATCCAGAAAGTGTAATGTGAAGCCAGTAAGAAAATACTAATTAGTATGTTTTAAAATTCCGCTTTCCACATGTAAACGACTAGGGGGTAAGTACGGCTCACCGCACACTTAGTGTGCGGCTGCTATCATTCCTGATTAGACCAGAGGGGGTGATTCCAGATTTTGGGGATGTTTACATGTCTACTCGAGTATTTCTCCGCCCGACTAGTATAAATGAATCCAATCCCGACACACAAATCAAATATGAGTCCAGCCAGATAAAATAGGTGATTCCAGTAGGTGAGTCCTGATGTGATGCCAGTAATGAGTCCTGAAGTAGAGGCCAGACAAGTATAATGTATGTGTCGCAAGAAAGTGAATCCATGTAATACTAATTTGTGTATCAAGTGTCGAGAAATCAAGTAAAACAATACTATAGACCAGAATCATAGAAATTATCAAATAATGGAAACTATCAGAGAATATACTCGCCTGAAGTCCTAAGCAAGGTGTGTCTCTCGATGCCCAAGCTAGTGTCACACAACCTATATATGATATGTTGTATCAATACAAGGTTCAAGAATGAAAATAAATTAAGTTGATGCAATTCTAGGTTAATAAGCCATTTATAGGTTAAACCGATGAAACCTAGGTTGCAAGAGTCTAACACTAAGTCACTAAGTCGATACACTATGAAACTAATCTATACAAACTAAACTAAGATACTATAAGACACTCAAAAAGCTGTATCCTAAGATACGCAAGTTCGTTTATATGAAAACAGTGTTTTAGATATATATACAAGTCAATAACTATAATAATATAACGAAACAAATAAAATATGATACCTTGGCCTTGCACTAATGCGTATCGTACCTATCTTGATACCCAACTTAATACCTTGGGTATCGATCCAAAACCCTGGTGATACCTTGGTATCCCAAGGTAAATCAAAACCTATTGCATATAGCTAATACATAAACAACCCTCAATGCTAACTATATTGATATAACTAATTTATATGTTCACCCATATACTAATTATGAAATATATATATATATATATATATATATATATATATATATATATATACATACATATACACACACACACTAATACAATACTTATACCTACTAACTAACATATAGTACTCACTAACTACCTAGATACTATAAATACTTACTAAGAGTTACTTACATAGCTATATATATCTAAACTATATATTAATCATTCTAACATATAGCTAATCTATCAAGTATAAACATACATATCTAACTACTTAGACTAACAAGTATCTGGATACATAACTACTTAACAAGTAATTAACTACTAATTGACTACTATAAACTACTAAACCAAACCATCTAACCTCTTACCTACCTAGCTAAACCACCTTGTTGACACTTGAGACAGATACCTGTCTGATACTGCTAAGAGATAACTGATACTGAAACTGTGTGAATGCTCTGCTGATACTGTGCTGATACTGCTGTTTCCCTTGCTTCAGTGAATGAACTTACCTTGCTGAACACTGCCTCGAGTTGCTGGCTGCTCCTACTGCAGGTACTTCGCTTACTGTGCAGTTGCTCGATGTAGAACTTCCTGAGATGGCTGCAATGCACTGATGTGCACACTGCTGTGCCTTCCTCTTCTTGCACTACCTGAGACTGACTGCATTTGAATCTCTGTGCAGCAACCACTATGTATGAGCTCCTCTACTAAGCCTCCCCTTTCAGTCACTGACTGCACTTGCAGCTACCTTGTTGCTGAGTTGTTCTGCTGCTACTGAAAGCTGATGTGGCTCTATATTGTTGCTCTCTCGCTAGTGAAAACTGCTGAGTTGATGACTGCTGCAGCGTACTGTAGTATCCGATACTGGCACTGATATGGTACTCGAAAACTGTACAGTTTCTGACTGAAATTGTGAGACTGCACTAGCTCATCTTGTAGGAGCTATTGCTCCTCTCCTTTGTTGGTGCCCTGCGGTTGAACTGCAACTGATGCTGCTAGAGTCCTCTGTACGCTGGCTGCTGATGCACACCATCAGTGAGCTCCTGTCCCGAGCTGCCACTGCTGCACAGTCCCTTCATTCATGCCCGAGCCCCCCCTTTGTTGCATAGTCCCAGGTCTGCTGTGCTCGAGGTATGGCACATTGCCTTGCCCAGCTCCAGTTGGTGAACTCACAGGTGACTGATACCTTGATGAATTCTACTGATCACTGTACCTCATTGTGCTCATCCCGATACTGAACTGTCAATTGGCCCGAGCACTCACTCACACAACAATTTCCACCATATACATACATATAAATATATAGCCATAGACTCTCACCAATATAAATATCTAGCTATATATATATATATATATATATATATAGGTACGTATACACATATAAATATATGATCAAAGTATGACAACTACATTTGTATATAGACACACACACACACACACACACACACACACACACACACACACACACACACACACACACACACACACACACACACATATATATATATATAGGTGTGCTTGTATTTATGGGTATATATATATATATATAGGTGTGCTTGTATTTATGGGTTAGTATATATATATATATATATATATATATATATATATATATATATATATATATATATATATAGACATAGATCTATTCATACCCATAAACACTAATCTATACACACATAGACATACATATATACATAAACTCAATATACACTATTATATACACTATATATCTCCTAATTATCATATATATATATAGAATTACACATGTACATATAGTAGAGAGGGCAAAACAACAAACACATGGAGTGCAACGCATACGTATCATACTAAATCTATGATACGCTTGCGATACGGCTCCAACACACAACCAAACGCATCCCGGAGGACATGAACAAGTCTAGTACACTAAATATGAACAATACGTATAGTAATTATAATAACTACATGTCCGTGTCGCAATGTGATATGCACAAGGCCCCGTGTCGAAGGAAACTACCCCAAAATTAATCCGTTTTGTCAAATTGACGAGATACGGCCTACACATATCCAATTATGGACACGACACTAGTCACAAATAAGCAATCAAGTGTTAATTATATCTATTAGACCCAATGACAAACACTACATGTACCAATCTCGGAATTCTCCCAAAATTGGCACCAAATTGGTCATAACTCCCACCGTAGGTCTCCGATGAACCTAAAACCAATTCCTATGGGTAGCCTATGCATGTGGGTTAGTTTCTCATGGTTAAATCTCAGATCTAGAGTCTATTAGAAGGGGAAAAACTGAAATATATATATTGGGAGATGGATTCCAAATGAAAAGTCCTAAAATATAAAGTAGCTCCTCTACTTGTAGATCTTGGCCTCCTCCTTCTTGATCCTTGCTTCCTTCTTGTAGATTCTTGTTGTAGTTGCCTCTATTGAAGAATATGAACTGAATTTGGGTAAAAATTGGTAGGGATTTGGTGAGGGAAGGAATTAGAAAGAGGGAAGAACTAGATCTAAATGAATTAGGAATTGAAAAGTAAAATGATTTTCTCTCTCCTCCTCTATTATGGCTGGTCATATACCCCTCCCCAAGCTATTGAAATATCCAAAACACCCCTTGGGGCCTCTCATGAAGAAATTAATTAAGGGGGAAGGTTATAGTCTAATGGTTTCACTAATTGATTCATCCTCCTAAACCATGGGCCTAAATAATGGGCTCAATCTAAACTAATTAAATATTGGGTTCATGCATCTAATTAAAATAGGTTAGATCCACTACGCAAGTCTAAAATAAATACTACATCTAATCAAACAATAAACGATACAACAAATAATTAAATCACATGCACAATATTTAAATATAATAACTCCTAAAAATAAAAATACCTGTATCAATTACCAAACTACCCTTAATTGGAAATGTGAGGGTGACAATCCTACCCACCTTAAAAAAATATTGTCCTCGAAATTAAAGAAAATCGTAACCCCCCTCTAGGTCAACCCCAGTCTAAACTAAACATACAATATGTAATTTAAAAGAAACCACTAACTATGGTCTCTATCCATCATAGTTTTACAATCTCCGACGGGGTATACTAACTACACCATAAACACAAGCAGTCTATAAAGCACTAGCTAAACACACAAACAACAGATGTGAAAGAAATAAACAGAATAAGACAAAACAAGCTAACTTATCACCTGAAATGTCGTCTTCTCCGACTGCAATTGCAAATGCCCCGCCCTGTTGAGGTGCCTCCCTCTGCCGGTGTAGGACATGATGCTGTGCCACAGGTGGTCTAACTCCTTCTTTCTGACCCCGAGCTCCACCAAATGGGGGTGCTGTAGGGTAATCCCTCATCTGGTGTGTTACAGATCCACAAAACAGGCACACCTTCAGCCTCCTCCTACAAACATCCCAAGTGTGTCTTGACCTCCTGCAGTAGGCACAAGTGGACACTGGCTGAATCTACCTCTGGGGCTGCTGCTGAACTAGAGCATGAACCGACGCTTGAAATTGCTGCTGCTGGATATGGGGACGCTTGGCTGGTCCCGCATTGCTACCAGCACCACCCAAAATATCACTACCTCTCTTGGACTTAAGATCCAAGTCATCCTTCACTCTCCGCGCATCCATCAGGATCTCCTCAAAAGTAGCTGTGCGGTGCCCTCTAGTGAGGGATTTGATCTCCCTGATCAAACCCTTCCTGAATTTTCTGGCCTTCCCTTGGGTATTCTGCCCCTCTACAAACCTGCTCAATCTGCAAAACTCCATAACATGCTCGTCCACTATCATACTCCCTTGGACGAGGTATAGAAACTGGCTCTCTAAGACACCCAGAGCCACATCCGGAAAGAACTACTCCTTGAAAAGCTCTTTAAAAACTTCTCAAGTCAATCCTGCCACCGTGATCCTCGGGTCTGTCATGAACCATGTCAATGCTATGTCGAACATCTGGCTGCCTGCTGCCTCCACTCGTAGACCCTCCGGAATCTGCGCCAGTCGCAGGTTCCTCTCCACGTCCTCGATCTAATCATCGGCATATAAGACCCCTTCTGTGCCTTTGAAGTCTTTCAGCCCCATCCTCTTGAAGTCTATGATGGTACCCGACCTCTGCTGATACGGAATCAACTGAGTTGGTGCCATCTGTGGCTGGACCGTAGTAGCTCTCTCAACTGCTGCAAGTGCGATCTGGTGAGCATTCTCCACGCTCTGTCGCAGGACCTCTGACTTACGCTGTTGTGCCTCCATCATCTGTTGAAAGATTGCGAACATCTGCGTCTGATCGACTATGGGTGGTAGGGGTGGAAGATCCCCGGAAGCTGTCTGCGCTGTCCTCGGCACTAAAGGTGGAGCACCTCCGAAAACTGCTACCGATACGCCCACCTGGACCGGTGAGACTGACCTCCTGAATGTAGGTACTGGACCATCGTCTAAGGGTGCTGCCCTCAAGGGTGATGAAGTGACTGATCGTGATGTCGCGGCACATGATAGCTGAAATGCGTCTTCGGCGACATCCTAATGATAGATTGAAATACGGAATCAATATTGAATATAATACGATATCATCAAAGAAGGACGAAACTTTATTCCAAGCAAAGCAATATTCAATAGATAAGGATTTGCAAAACAGATTTTGGAATGTTTTTTAGTTGTGATTGAGTAAACTCGCAGCCTAAATATTATTTCCTAAAGCAGGCTCATAGCCGTACTCTAGACGAGCACAACTACGAAATCGCACTAATTGCGAATCGAGACCTACATGGGCCACCACTAAAAATGTGTCACAACCCGCACCCAGATATTCCGGCACGAGTACGTGGTTACGCCCAGCCTATGCCGCAACATCGACGGTAGAATGCTATCTGGGTTATTTCTAACTATCTATCATCTCAATAATATAATATGGTACCTGTCAATCATCTCAACTCCAAATGGAGGAGCAATATGGTAACTCACAAGTATAACTAATCTCAATCATAAAACAAACTAAGGAAGATAAAGCACGAATGAAAAAGTGAAGGAAAGAATAAAGATACAATCCACAATCTGAAATAATATACAACTGTGAATCTCAGCAATATAACAGCCTAATACAATCCAATATAAACTAAATCTCCTCGGGCTCTGCAACTAAGTCCTCTTGGTCTAGAAGAGTATCCTCTAAAGGTACGCTGTCCTGCGGCCCGTAGAATGTGGGACACTCCCTTATAAGCCAATCATCTAGAAAAATATATCCAGTCAGGATTAGAGCGAAGTACACCTCTGCTAGCAATTCCAATTAATTGACAAAGACTATAAACAGTTATAGTAAGTAATACATGGTGAGCAAGGGAAAGAAATAAATCAGAGAATAAAATACAGTCACAGTTAATGTAAGCAGTAAGACAAGATAGGCATGGTGAATCAAGAAAATATAATAAATAAGACTGTAAAAAGATACGAACTGAACTAGATAAATAAGATGTGTGTCCAGCAAGTATCATGTGAATCCAGCAAGTGTAATGTGAAGCCAGCAAGAAAATACTAACTAGTGTGTTTTCAAATACCGCTTTCGACATGTAAACGGGTAGGGGGTAAGTACGGCTCACCGCACACTTGGTGTGCGGCTGCTATCATTCCTGATTAGACCAGAGGAGGTGATTCCAGATTTTGGGGATGTTTACATGTCTACTCGAGTATTTCTCCGCCCGACTAGTATAAATGAATCCTATCCCGACACGCAAATCAAATATGAGTCCAGCTAGATAAAATAGGTGATTCCAGTAGGTGAGTCCTGATGTGATGCCAGTAATGAGTCCTGAAGTAGAGGCCAGACAAGTATAATGTACGTGTTGCAAGAAAGTGAATCCATGTAATACTTATTCATGTATCCAAGTGTCGAGAAATCAAGTAAAATAATACTATAGACCAGAATCATAGAAATTATCAAATAATGGAAACTATCAGAGAATGTACTCGCCTGAAGTCATGAGCAAGGTGTGTCTCTCGATGCCTAAGCTGGTGTCACACAACCTATATATGGTATGTTGTATCAATACAAGGTTCAAGAGTGAAAATAATTAAGTTAATGCAATTCTAGGTTAATAAGCCATTTCTAGGTTAAACCGATGAAACCTAGGTTGCAAGAGTCTAACACTAAGTCACTAAGTCGATACACTATGAAACTAATCTATACAAGCTAAACTAAGATACTACAAGACACTCAAAAAGCCGTATCCTAAGATACACAAGTTTGTTTATATGAAAATAGTGTTTTAGATATATATACAAGTCAATAACTATAATACTATAACAAAACAAATGAAATATGATACCTAGGCCTTGCACCAATGCGTATCGCACCTATCTCGATACCCAACTCAATACCTTGGGTATCGATCCAAAACCCTGGTGATACCTTGGTATCCCAAGGTAAATCAAAACATATTGCATATAGCTACATAAACAACCCTCAATGCTAACTATATTGATATAACTAATTTATATGCTCACCCATATACTAATTATGAAATATATATATATATATATATATATATATATATATATATATATATACTAATACAATACTTATACCTACTAACTAACATATATTACTTACTAACTACCTAGATACTATAGATACTTACCAAGAGTTACTTACATAGCTATATATATCTAAACTATATTTTAATCATTCTAACATATGATACATATAGCTAATCTATCAAGTATAAACATACATATCTAACTACTTAGACTAACAAGTATTTGGATACATAACTACTTAACAAGTAATTAGCTACTAACTGACTACTATAAACTACTAAACCATACCATCTAACCTCTTACCTACCTAGCTAAACCACCTTGTTGACACTTGAGACAGATATATGTCTGATACTGCTCAAAGATAACTGAACTAAAACTGTGTGAATGCTCTGCTGATACGGTACTGATACTGTTGTTTCCCTCGCTTCAGTGAATGAACTTACCTTGCTGAACACTGCATCGAGTTACTGGCTTCTCCTACTGTAGGTACTTGGCTTACTATGTAGTTGCTCGATATAGAACTTCCTGAGATGGCTGTAGTGCACTGACGTGCACACTGCTGTGCCTCCCTCTTCTTGCACTGCCTGAGACTGACTGCACTTGAAGCTCTGTGAAGCAACCTCTGTGCACGAGCTCCTCTACTGAGCCTCCCCTTTCAGTCACCGACTGCACTTACAGCTACCTTGTTGCAGAGCTAATGCACTTTGCCTTTGCTGAGTTGTTATGCTGCTACTGAAAGCTGATGTGGCTCGCTATTGTTGCTCTTTCGCTAGTGAAAACTACTGAGTTGATGACTGCTATAGCGTACTGCAGTATCCGATACTGGTACTGATATGGTGATCAGAAACTGTACAGTTTCTGACTGAAACTGTAAGACTGCACTAGCTCATCTTGTAGGAGCTGTTGCTCTTCTCCTCTGTTGGTGCCCTGCAGTTGAACTGTAACTGATGCTGCTAGAGTCCTCTGCACGCTGGCTGCTGATGCACACCATCAGTGAGCTCCTGTCCCGAGCTGCCACTACTGCACAGTCCCTTCATTCATGCCCGAGCCCCCCCTTTGCTACACAGTCCCGGGTCTGCTATGCTCGAGGTGTAGCATATTACCTTGCCCAGCTCCAGTTGTGTCACGCCCCGGTCCCGCAGGGCCGTTCGTCCTCGCTTTGGTCCCTACGGAACCGATCGTCCTTGCACGAGCGTGATGCCGTACAAGCATAAGATGCGCTTGCACAAGGCCAAAGCTTTGATACAAGGGCAAGTAAGCTATTCCATACTGAAGTAGCGGCACACATTACAGAAAAGTAAAGAACACAATGGCATAAGAAACAGGCTCTTTTATTGATAATCGAAAGTGTTACAAGCGGCACATGGCCAAGGTTATAATTCGCTCAAGCACTCTGTCTCTCGATTACAATGACACCGTTCCATACATTATGTCCCTCTATAAAAAAAGCAGCTCAAGGCAGGCACAACTCGATGCGGCTCAAGGCATCGACTCTAGATTTTCGGTTCCTTGGGATGAGGTACGACTATCGCTTCCTCGGACGAGTAGGCACCTGAGAACAAGCAAACTGTTGGTGGGTCAGCACTTTTATAAGTACTTGTGAGTAAAAACAACTGAACAGAAGCTACACCCCCTGAAACCCACACTAAGTAATTATGTGGCAAAATATTGCATTACTAGTGATCTTGCTACTTTTACCTAAGTTCATTTCATGCAGTTTAGAGCTATAGTCAGATTACATCTTTTGAAAACACAAGTTGGAAACCAGTTTTGCGTGTTCGATACTCAAGCATTCAAGCAACATATAAGGGACAGTGTCCTCATCGTGCAGTGTGCAGCATGTATTGTGCAATCAATCTAACACTTGGGGCAAATCTCAACTAGCAAACTGATCATATCGAATCAATGCAAACATATCAAGTGGACTATCATTTCTTTTATTAGCATACAAGCAGAATAATCTATATAATTTCGGTCCCCGAGAAACTCAGGATAGGTAGCGGTAATCCAGCTAACCAATGACTCATATTCTGATACTATTAACAGCTGTGACCGAGGTTCAGCTCTGCACTAATAGTCATTGTCTGACCGATGCAATGCATGAAGCACTAACAGATAATGTCTACGATGCAAACAAAATGAACAAGAAGGCTATACATAAACTTATTGCATTTCTTACCCCATAGCCGAACGGTTATCCCTGCAGCAGACACACAAGTTAGTCACAATATGCATAAATGGACAAACTTATGAATCAATCACTTGGTGTCATCAATCAATAGGTATGCAAGAAGGTAAACCTAGCATGCACCCTATCTATATGACGGTCCATGGGTAGCCCCATGATTAGCAGCAGTTGCCCAAGGTTCAGCTTTTCACTGGCACGCACGGGTGTCGGTAGCTGCGACTCATGGTTCAGCTCTTCACCAACACACCCGAGTGCAAGCAGCTGTGACATCATGGGTTCTACACAACACTAATAGACATATCGCCCCACTAGACCCTTATGAGCCGTACACCTCAGGGCGATCCAAAAATCTCTTCCGGACCGAGCGATTCCTAGTGCCCCAGGAACCGTTCGAGAGACAATACCTTGTGCACAAGTTGTCCGAGACCAATGCAATGACATGAACACACAATTCAAGCAAAACAATGATCACGCAAAATATATACGGTCTTAGCAGAACACATCTTATCAAACGAAGCACATCTTTCACAATATCTAATAACACACCCCACTAGACCCTTGTGGGCCGTATCCTTAGGACGTACTATTAGTCACTGCACTCACATATTTTTACTTAGCAGATCGATATAGCGAACAGACAAACGAAACATATAATGGCAAGCACGATTGATTTTATATCTAACATGCAAAACTATCTCATTCTTAGCATATTCAAAGGGACATACTCAAGTGATTCCTTTACTTATCATTCTTAGCATAGCAAGGGTTCGTTCGATAGATGTGTCGGTGTTTCTAAGCATGCAACATTTCTATCTTTCTCTTAGCATAGCAATGGTTCTATCTCATTCTGACAAGCATTTCCAGTTCTCTAGTTAGGCAAGCAAACATATTCGTTTCAATGACAAGCTATGTGAGTTCTCTTATTTAGCATGCGGAGTCAATTCTATCATTCTTCTTATGAAACAATCTTCTTAAGCAAACAAGCATTCAAAAACTCAGATTTATTATTAAGTAGTACAAGAATCAGAGAATGCAGTTCTGTCTACTCACTTTGATTAATCGGTCGGGAACTCTCCGAGAAGACTTCCGTTCGAGCAAGCAAGGCGATATCACTTGTACATAGCGCTTACGCGGAGCGGGGCGCTACAAGTTGGTGATCGCACAGGTGACTAATACCTTGATGAATTCTACTGATCACTGTACCTCACTGTGCATATCCCGATACTGAACTGTCAATAGGCCTGAGCGCTCACTCACACAATAATTTCCACCACACTCATACATATACATATATATATCCAAAGACTCTCACCAATATAAATAGCTAGCTATATATATATATATATAGGTACATATACACATATAGATATATTATCAAAGTATCACAACTACATTTGTGTGTGTATATATATATATATATATATATATATATATATATATATATATATATATATATATATATATATATATATATATATAGATCTATTCATAGCCATAAACACTAATCTATACACACATATAGATACACATATACATAAACTCAATATACACTATTATATACACTATATATCTCCTAATTATCATATATATATATATATATATATATATATATATATATAGAATTACACATGTATGTATAGTAGAGAGGGCAAAACAATAAACACATGGAGTGCAACGCACCCGTATCACACTAAATCTATGATAGCTTGTGATACGGCTCCAACACACAACCAAACGCATCCCGGAGGACACGAACAAGTCTAGTGTCACGCCCCGATCTCCTGCAGGAATCGGCCATCCCCGCTGGGCGCAAATCACCGTGCCAGCGCTCTCGTAGGACGTACATTTCCATCGGGATGCGATGCCGCACGAGCCTGGGGTTGTGCCCGCACGAGGAAAATACCAAAACGGCCGTTGATAACTAGTTCTCATAGTTGTTATAGCGGAAACATAAAATTAACACAAGTATTAAATCCAAATCAAGCTCTTTATTGATATGAAGTAAAGATTACAAGCGACGCTAGGCCGAGATTACAAGTCGCTCATGCTCTCACTCTCTCTTATAATGAATATGCCCTTAGGCTTAGAACCGATACAAACGATCTGGATGATGATGTTCCCATACATTATATCTCATATATGTGGGTTCCAGGTCCGTGTGCCACGCTCCAAGACGCCAAGTGCAGTCTAGCGCCTTATTGTGTTAAGCGATCTCCGAATCCGTACGAGTTTTCCCTTGCACCCTGCATGCAGACTGGTTGGGTATCAGTACATTAAATGCACTGGTGGGGAGGCCTCTCGCCCACGCCACAAAACAAGCACGTTCATTAGTTATGTGCACCGACTGGCTTCGTTGTCTTTCTATTCTTTTGCCTTAGGATCAGTTACATGGCAATATAAAGAAAGTAATCTCCGTGTCTACTCAAGAGTGTTATAATAATGAACAATTGAATTTACCTTACCATATCTTACCATTCGGCCTTCCCTGTCATATGCATCAATATAAAACCATGATCTACTGAATAACAAGGAATATTTTTGAAGTCCAAGTGTTATGTCATCTCTGCCTCAAAGCCCATTTTACTAGAACTATGCGTGATACCGTGCATCCATTCTAATTATACAAAATGTCGTGCAAATGCACTCCTTCCTGTTACTCTTTTTCTCAATGCGGATAGCCACTATGCGAATATGACTTATCTATATGAAGGTCATTGGCTCTGTTAGCCATATTGGACATAATCTGCGATGGACGGTTGTCTTCCCAACTCAGTTGCTAGCCTTGTTGGGCCTCCCGGCCGTCTAACGAGTTGGCGCCTATCCAGGTCGGTAGCAAGCCTTGCTGGATGTCCCGCTCTCGCCCGCTAGTCATCAGCTAGCGCATTACCAGGACTACACTAGCACTATCCTCCCGGACCGACACAATTCGGATGCCTCAGCAATCGTATCGAGGACTCTCTCTACCTGGTGCGCAACTAGTTGTCCATGACCATGCAACTACTCTCCCACTTCCAATCCTAGCCGAGGACAACTCTCGGATCAATCTTTACCGAGGACTACACTCGGATTTTTTCTTCTTTACGCAGCTCCCTGATTAGAGACTACCTCGGTGATCTACATATCCTGAGTACCTTTATTTCTTTCCATCTCCTGACTCAGAACGACTACTTGATAGCCTTCCTTGTCTATGCATGCAACATGATTTTACTCCGTCCCGTGTCATGTTCCGTGCGGTACAATGCCTCAGTATGAACTCACACTACTTTACGGCATATATGAAAGAAGTTACTTTATTCAAACTCAACAATCCCGACTACGCAAATAGCAAGTAAGATCTCCATGTTTTATACAATGATAAGGCGGGGTTATCCCCTTAGCTATGTGTGTTCATTTCTTTTATTAGCATGCAAAGGTTATCGCCTAAAAACTAGCATGTAATATTCATTTTCTTAGTGTGTAGCTAAGTAGAGACAGGTTCACCGGGGCCACCCACCTTAGCGATTAATCGCATCGGACGAGCGAGACTCCTAGCGTGCCTCTGAAAGCCTAAGTCTGACTCCATTTGAAGATCCAAGTATGAATTCCTTTGCATCGAATGAGCTACCTCGCTGAGCAAGGCGGGTCGGTTCGCTACACTTGTGCCGTTTGAATCGCCGGGTTGAGCGGAGCGGGTCGTTACATTATACACCACTCAAAACAAGTCTCGTCCTTGAGACTTCCTGAGCGAAACTCTTATTATCGCACAACTTCTATACCAAACACTATACTTCTTGTCTAATTTCCAAGGACTGTTCCAGTACTACATTCATTTATTTTCTCACCATGCGTTACGCAAATATTTAGCCAATTCTCATCGAACGACTCCATCGTTCAATGCTATCGAACTATACTCAACTTAATTGTTGCACTCCCGACTCAAAATCTACTGCGTCTGGTGCAGGGCTGTATTACCCAAGCACATGGTAGTCTACAACTCAATGGGCACTTAAAACTCAAACTTTGTGTGGACATGCCCAACAGTTATATTATCTTATCTCTATAAGAACCAATCGCATCCGACCAATTACTTGACGTCGCCTATCGAAACCCATCGTTATGCCTAAACCCAAAAGCTAGAATCTCAGCTAACTTTCTGAATCTCATTTTGCATTGATATCTCTCTGAGTCACCGTCTAATCTCGCAAAAAAATCGCACCAAATTGCCTACGTTTTCTGACTCAGTCTTATTGCGCCTTAGCGTAGAGCTAAATTACCCCCTGGGGTATGCTCTAATCCTTCGTGTCTTTGGTCCAATCGAACTTAACTTCCTATTTGTTTACTCGTTCTGGTTCACACGAGTACTTAATCATTTTATCCGAAGGATCCCTTCGTACAACTATTGCATTCCCAAACTCAGTTTCTTACTGCGCCTTAGTGCAGAACTATCTCGGTAGCACGGGAAACATTACAATCTTTCCTTTATGAAAGTTTAGGTTAAGGCTAACTTATTTCAGTCTCCATACTCATCCATGCAAATTCGAACATTTTTATTTACAGCTACATCCGAGTTATGCATATAGCTAAGTCTGGATTGTACCCATATTCAAGGCATCCCCCAAATATGTGTATTTCAACCAAGCTTAGTGACAGCTAAGTCGGACAAGCTACTCGTAAAAATCTTTTGAATTGCCGATCGTTCTGCTATACGAATAATCGAACTCTGGTTCGATTTAGTTATCGTCTACTCTAATCTCACCCAAAATCAAATTTAGCATTACTTGTAGCAACACACATCTTTCAAGCAACGATCCAACTTATTACGCCAACTTATCTTCAATATCACTAATTCTAATCGTGAGAGTTCTGTCCGACAATTCTCTAATACCGTCTTATCCCTCATCGTCGCATAACCTATCCAACCAAATAAATTTTCATCCAAATCCTATCTCGTATTGCGTTCATTTTAATGCCAACGTCACTAGTATATACTCTCAGTGTCAAGTCCTAACTCTAAATATCATTGCCCTAGTTCTATCGTTTTCCCGAACGATACTCTGAAGTCAGCCAATCCAGTTTAACTCAAGCCATAGGGTCGTCTGCCTAGCCATTAGGTTAGCTCACAAGGTCACAGGTACAGTTCGAGTTTATGACTCATCGTGCAATCTCGTTGCACGAAGCTCGCCCCAAATACCCTAAGGTCAAACCATTATTCTTTTACACGGGTATTCTACCCAAGCTCTTTTCACTCAGATTTCTAAACATTGAGCATAGATCATCCTATCACCTCAACACGTTCGTTCAACCGAATCCACGATATGTCCACGTTGCAGGTCTGACCTATCGATTCGTACACACTATCTCTTCCATCAAGTTTGATAGAATCTACCTATCTATCCCTTTCTAAGCCTGGACTACTGAGTCACAATCCCATTCTAGATCATCGATGTATATTATAAACTCTAAGTCATCCAAAATGATCTGTGTATTCCGTTCATGAAACCATCCCGCATATCTTATTTCATATTCTAGACTAACTCCTCCAAAATACCTTTGATTCATTTATATTCTACAAATTGTCTTATCATGTCGAACCACAAGTCAAAATGATCCTTCAATTGTCATGTTCCGGTCTCCTGCAAGTTCAACCATCCCCGTCGGACGTGATATCGCCACGCCAACGCTCCCGCAGAATGATTGTCCTAATTCGGATGTGACGCATGTGCGAATAAGAAGTTATACTCGCACAAGACAAGAAGGTCAATCGTTATGGTTATCATCGAACGAACAGACACCTTATCGTCACCTTTTGTTTCATCCCAAGTTGTACATTGATCCAACAAGCCATATTCTCCTAACAACCGTTCTTACCACAATCCAAGTTCGCCTAGCCAAATCGTCCAACTTCAATGTTACCATTTGATCATTTCTTAGTCTACTCTTAGCATTCCTCAAACAACTAAGTCCAAATTCCAACATCAAAGTCTATCCCATTTTGATACGTTCCATTCATCGAGTTTATTTGGAATAATTACCGAACATGTTCCTTTGAGTTCGATTATCCCCGCCGGACGTGAAATTACCACGCCGGTGCTCCCACAGGATAATCGTTCTCACTGGGACTGATTTCGAATATTATCTTTCTGAACTTGATTTCAAGATTGTTCTTCCAAACTCCAAGTCCAATCAGTTAAGTCTTATCTCTATCGTCAAAATCATAAAATTTTTACTAACTTGCATCAATCCATACTATCTTTCAACCATTGTTATGGTCTAAAATCTCCCAAATTTAAACTCATCATCTCGTACTCAAACCGAACTCTATCGAGCGATATCATATTCAAATCCAAATTTTCTATGCACGCTATCATTCGTTTACGCCATTATTTTCAATTGTACTAATTTCGATCGTATCCCCGATTATTCTATTTCAACTCGAGTTTTAATTCGCTTGTTTCAATTCAAAGTCGCTCGTACAATCCTCTAAGTTTTTTCGACCATGATATCAATTTCAATTATCCTGAGTTCCTATTTGATGTAAACCTTATCCCTTATTCAACTTATTCTAACTCGTTCAAACCAAATATTGCATGCTTCCTTTGAGTTTGCTTACTTGCTAGGCATTGTTTATTTATACTAAGGATTTACCCAATCTCGTCGCTTGCCGCTAGACTCGCTTAATACTCCAGAATCCATGATTCGTTCGAACATTTCTAAGTGATCCATACACCACTCAGAATTGAATTACCCAAATCAAATCCTCAGTTTGAGGTTTGCATCAATCACTAGAATAATCACCAAATCGTTCCTAGAATTCCTGCACGTTACTTAAGCATCGCTTAGTAACTCTTAATCTCATATACATCTATCTCGTTTATAGTCATCCACGTAAACCATATTTGATTTCTATCTTCTGATATAAAATACCGTTCGAGCATTAAGCCTACCAATACACCACTCATGGTTTGAGATATACTCCATGAATCTTTATAACTAATTATATCCTCGATTCGCCTTATTCGAACAGGAGACTATCGTATACACCACTCAAGAATCGAGTCATCATATTAACTTCGAAATCGCGTTAGCATCCTTCACTCGTATACCCAATTCATTCCTTATAACTCCAGTATGATCCATATTTGTCGTCTTAAAGATCTTAGTCTCCTATACACCTTTATTCATAGTCCTCCATACAGACTATGCTTTAAATCATAACTTATCGCTATGAATAACCGTCCAAACTATATCTGAAAATCCATACACGATTCCCATTACTCGTCTTAGCGGCACTCCGATAATGTCTCTATCGATTTCCCTCCTAAGTCCAACTTTATTCTTATCCGAACAATATCCAAATTTTGCTGCAACTCTCTAGCACCAAGGGTCTTGGCGCACGATACTCAACACAACTTGGCCAAAAGGCTGTGTGCATAGACAACTGTCTGAACGATATTCTTATCTTACACTCTACTCGCTTGGTGCTTTCATATAGACATATAACTTGCCGATTATAACACGAGTCTACTCTCACAATGTCTTTTATAGGTTGGCACAAAAGCCCACGCATCATAATCTCGTTCAAGCAATCGTATGATTTATATGCACTTTTCGAAAATATTTGGACTTATTGTATGGAACATCCATTTAAGCATCGAGAGAGAGCATCTACCACTTCTTCAATACACCAATTCAAACTGAGAGAATAGAAACAAATTCTAAGGACGTAAAGTCGTGCTCTGATACCAATATGCCATGCTCCAATCTCCCGCAGGAATAGGCCATCCCCGCTGGGCGCGAATCATCGCGCCAGCGCCCCCGCAGGACGTACGTTTCCATCGGGACGTGATATCGCGCAAGCCTGGGGTTGCGCCCGCGCGAGGCAAATATCGAAAGGGCCGTTGATAATTAGTTCTCATAGTTGTTATAGCGAAAACATAAAATTAACACAAGTATTGAATCCAAATCAAGCTCTTTATTGATATGAAGTAAAGATTACAAGCGGCTCTAGGCCGAGATTACAAGTCGCTCATGCTCTCTCTCTTACAATGAATATGTCCTTAGGCTTAGAACCGATACAAATGATCTGGATGATGATGTTCCCATACTTTATGTCTCATATATGTGAGCTCCAGGTCCGTGTGCCACGCTCTAAGACGCCAAGTGTGGTCTGGCGCCTCATTGCGTTAAGCAATCTCCGAATTCGTACGAGTTTTCCCCTGCACCTTGCATGCAGACTGGTTGGGTATCAGTACATTGAATGCACTGGTGGGGAGGCCTCTCGTTCATGCCACAAAATAAGCACGTTCATTAGTTATATAAATCGACTGATTTCGTTATCTTTATATTCTTTTGCCTTAGGATCAGTTACATGACAGTATAAAGAAAGTAATCTCCGTGTCTGCTTAAGAGTGTTATAATAATGAACAATTGAGTTTACCTTACCATATCTTACCATTCGGCCTTCCCTGTCATATAAAGCAATGTAAAACCATGATCTACTGAATAACAAGGAACATTTGTGAAGTCCAAGTGTTATGTCGTCTCTGCCTCAAAGCCTATTTTACTAGAACTATGCGTGATACCGTGCATCCATTCTAATTATGCAAAATGTCGTACAAATGCACTCCTTCCCATTACTCATTTTCTCAATGCGGATAGCCGCTATGCAAACATAACTTATCTATATGAAGGTCACTGGCTCTGTTAGACATATTGGACATAATCTGCGATGGACGGTTCTCTTCCCAGCTCGGTTGCTAGCCTTGCTAGGCCTCCCAGCCGTCTGACGAGTCGACGTCCATCCAGGTCGGTAGCAAGCCTTGCTGGATGTCCCGCTCTCGTCCGCTAGTCATCAGCTAGCGCATTACCAGGACTACACTGGCACTGTCCTTCCAGGCCGACACGATTCGGATGCCTCAGCAATCATGTCGAGGACTCTCTCTTCCTGGTGCGCAACCAGTTGTCCGTGACCATACAACTACTCCCCCACTTCCAATCCTAGCCGAGGACAACTCTCGGATCAATCTTTGCCGAGGACTACACTCGAATCTTTTCTTCTTTATGCAGCTCCCTGATTAGAGGCTGCCTCGGTGATCTGCATATCCCGAGTACCTTCCTTTCTTTCCATCTCCTGACTTGGAACGACTACTTGATAGCCTTCATCGTCTATGCATGCAACATAATTTTACTCTATCTCGTGTCATGTTCCGTGCGGTACAATGCCTCAGTATGAACTCACACTACTTTACTGCATATATGAAAGAAGTTACTACATTCCAACTCAATAATCCCGACTACGCAAATAGCAAGTAAGATCTACATGTTCTATACAATGATAAGGCGGGGTTATCCCCTTAGCTATGTGCGTTCATCTTTTTTATTAGCATACAAAGGTTATCGCCTGAAAACTAGCATGTAACATTCATTTTCTTAGTGTGCAGCTAAGTAGAGACAGGTTCACCGGGGCCGCACACCTTAGCGATGTATCGCATCGGACGAGCGAGACTTCGAGCATGCCTCTGAAAGCCTAGGTCTGACTCTATTTGAAGATCCAAGTATAAATGCCTTTACACTTGTGTCGTTTGAATCGGCCCTCTGGGTTGAGCGGAGCGGGTCATTACATCTAATGTACTAAATATGAACAATACGTATAGTAATTAGAATAACTATGTGTCTGTGTCGCAATATGATATGCACAAGGTCCCGTATCGGAGGAAAACTCCCCAAAATTAACCCGTTTCGTCAAATTGATGAGATACGGCCTACACGTATCCAATTATGGACACGACACTAGTCACAAATAAGCAATCAAGTGTTGATTAAATCTATTAGACCCAATGACAAATACTACATGTACCAATCTTGGAATTCCCCTAAAATTGGCACCAAATTGGTCATAACTCCCACCGTAGGTCTCCGATGAACCTAAAACTAATTTCTATGGATAGCCTATGCATGTGGGTTGGTTTCTCATGGTTAAATCTCGGATCTAGAGTCTATTAAAAGGGAAAAAACTGAAATGTACCTATTGGGAGATGGATTTCTAATGAAAAGTCCCAAAATACAAAGTAACTCCTCTCCTTGTAGATCTTGGCCTCCTCCTTCTTGATCCTTGCTTTCTTCTTATAGATTATTGTTGTAGTAGCCTCTATTGAAGAATATGAACTGAATTTGGGTGGAAATTGATAGGGATTTGGTGAGGGAAGGAAGGAATTAGAAAGAGGGAAGAACTAAATCTAAATGAATTAGGAATTGAAAAGTGAAATAATTTTCTCTCTCATCCTCTACTATGGCTGGTATATACCCCTCTCCAAGCTATTGAAATATCCAAAACACCCCTTGGGGCCTCTCTTGAAGAAATTAATTAAGGGAAAAATATTATAGTCTAATGGTTTCACTAATTGATTCATCCTTCTAAACCATGTGCCTAAATAATGGGCTCAATCTAAACTAATTAAATGTTGGGTTCATGCATCTAATTAAAATAGGTTAGATCCACTACGCAAGTCTAAAATAAATACTATATCTAATCAAACAATAAACGATACAATAAATAATTAAATCCCATGCACAATATTTAAATACAATAACTCCTAAAAATAAAAATATCCGTATCAATTACCAAACTTCCCTTAATTGGAAATGTGAGGATCACAGCCACCAAGGGGACTTATCAAAGGTATTACGGCACACCCTGTCATCCCGGGTAACAACCCTTGTTGAAGGTCCCGTAATGCATCACGACTAGAACGATCAAATATTTCCCTCCGGGTCGATACGATTCCAGTGCCCCGGAATACCATTTCAAGAAAATGCCAAACCTTGTGCACAAGTTATCCCAGACCATACAAATGTATGAACAGTTCAATTAACATGCAATGTATGTGATGAAATAAAAAAGTAAAGCAGCAATATATATACTTATGCAACAGTTCATATTTTCTCAAAGTCGTGTTCCGATTTTGGTGTCCCGTGGGTCCAAACTCTCCGAGGCACCAGGCAGGAACCAATATTTCAGATGTCGTATTTCATTGGCCAGTTCCTTGGTTTTGAACCACAACTGCCGCTTATATTTCGGAGCTCGTGTTTTATATCGTGTTCATGAATGTACAAGTTAGTCTACAATTTTTATGTTCCTTTCTTAGTGGCTGGCATGCATTGTGGCTAAGGATTTCCTAGGCGTTCAGTCGGACATCATCAATTGAACGATTGAAATATTAGAGGTGTAGACATGAAGAAGTAGGAAAGAAGGGTCCGAACCACCCACCGATTAAGGAAAGTGCTGAAGGAAGGAGTCCCGCCTAGTGACGATCAAACATCAGTTACGCAGACCTGCAATAGCACGAGCACCGGGTTAGAATCCTTTGTCTATCCTTTCTTCCAAACTCCCCAAGAATCCAAGCTCCAAGCGAGAAAGTCAATAGCAAAAACCAAGCAAATCGAAAGCAACACCAAGACAAAATTCTAAAGCGACATCAAGAATACCAAGCAACAAAGCATGAAAACTATTGAATTCGTTTCAATAGAGGCCTATCCATGAGTTGGAAAGGATCATCGCATTTTATACGTGGTAAGAGAATGTAGAAGATTCTAAATACCAAGCTATGACTCAGACAGACTTGCCACAAGCTCAATTATATAGTGCACATCCTGGTCTGATCGGGATTTGAGGCACAACATAATATACCACTAAGAAAAAGTTTTATCCCAAAACTTAAGAACAAGGTCATACCTCTGACTGAAAGAACAATGAAGGGTACTTCTCCTTCATCTCCGACTCCATCTCCCATATTGATTCCTCTACTGAATAGTTCCGCCACAACACGCGAACCAAGGATATTGTATGATTTCGTAGTACCTTCTTCTTGTGATCCAAGATCTGCATAGGCTCCTCTGAGTACGATAAGTTCGTGCGCAGTTCCAATTGCTCTAAGCTAACCATATAACTTAGATCATGCACATACTTCCAAAGTTGAGAGACATGGAAGACATCGTATACTTCAGCCAGGGCGGGGGGTAGTGCAATTCGATAGGCTATAATTGGCACTCGCTCAAGTATTTCAAAGGGGCCAACAAATATGGACTCAATTTTCCCTTAATATCGAAGCGCATCACTCCCCGTATTGGTGTCACTTTCAAGAAGACGTGATCCCCAACCATAAACTCCAAGGATCTACGATGAGCATCGGCATAGCTCTTATGTCGGCTCTGTGCAGTGGGGAGTCTTTCTCGAATCAAGCAAACTTTCTCAACGGCCTGCTCTACCATCTCTGGTCCGAGTACCTGTCGTTCGCCGACTTCGTCCCAACATATTAGAGATTGACACTTTCGTCCATAGAGCGCTTTGTGTGGTGTCATCTGGATGCTCGATTGGTAACTATTATTGTATGTGAACTCTGCTAACGGAAGGTGCGTGTTCCAACTAGTCTTTAGATCGATCGTACATAGTCATAATATATCCTTAAGTATCTGATTCGTCCTCTCCGTCTGGCCGTCAGTCTGGGGCTGATATGTTGTACTGAACTTTAGCTTGGTGCCAAAGCAAACTGTAGGCTAGTCCAAAAATGAGATAAGAAATATCTATTGTAGTCCGAGATGATTGAGGCAGGTACTCCGTATTGTCAGACAATCTCATCAATGTAAATCTGTGCAAACTGTAGGCTTCATGTAACTTTGATAGGGAGGAAGTGGGCAAATTTGGTCAAACGATCAACTATGATCCAAATTGCATCATGCCCCCGCGACATCTTTGGGAAGCCCACAATAAAATCCATAGCGATATTGTCCTATTTTCACTCGGGAATAGCGAGATTCTGCAGCTCCCCGTCGGGCCTCAGATGTTCAGCTTTCACCTGTTGACATGCCATAAACTGTGACACAAAGGTCACCATATCCCGTTTCATACCGTGCCACCAGAAGGTCCTGTGTAAGTCTTTGTACATCTTGGTGCTCCCCGAATGTAAGAAATACTTCGCATAGTGTGCCTCTGTCATAATTTTATTTCGGAGTACTGGATCGCTAAGAACGCATAATCCTTCTTTCAACTGTAAGGTCCCATCTTCGCCTTCCACGAAGTTGGATGTCTTTTCCGTCGAGATTAGCCCACGCACCTTTGTTAGGAACTGATCGTCCCTCTAAGCAAACTTTATTCTATCACGCAAACTCGGCTCAAGATAGAGTGGAGCCAGTTGCATTCCTTGATGCCGAACTCAAAATTCGATGCCCATCGCATCTAGATCCTGAAGCAAACTACTGTTTATGGATAGCGAGCCCACGTAGTTTTGACTCAGTGCATCAACAATAATATTTTCCTTGCCTGGTGTATATACGATCATCAGGTTGTAGTCCTTTATCAGTTTTAGCCAGCGCCGTTGTCGGAGGTTTAGTTCCCGTTGGGTGAATAGGTACTTGAGGCTCTTATGATCTGTGTATATTTTGTAAGCAACACCATAAAGATAATGTCGCCACAACTTTAGTGTGAACATAATTGCCGCCAGTTCCAAGTCATGTGTTGGATAATTTTTCTTGTGCGACTTCAATTGTCTTTAGGCATACGATATGACTTTGTCCCTCTGCATGAGAACACACCCTAAGCCGAGTCCCGAAGCATCGTTGTATATCTGAAACTCATCTACTCCATTCGGAAATACAAGTATTGGAGCTTAAATAAGTTGTTGCTTTAGCTCTTAAAACCTAGCTTCATAATTGTCACTCCACTTGAATGCAATCTCTTCCCGAGTAAGGCGAGTCAAAGGCGAGGCCAATTTAGAAAAATATTTCATGAACCTACGGTAGTATCCCGCTAGGCCCAAAAAGCTACGAACTTTACTGGCTGACGTAGGTTGCTTCCAATCTACCATCGCTTCTATCTTCTTTGAGTCTACGATGACGCCTTCTGTCGAGATGACATATCCAAGGAATGCCACATTGTTTAACCAGAACTCACACTTACTGAGCTTTGCGAACAACCGATGCTCCCGTAACATCTGCAGCACGATCTTCAGGTGTTCATTGTGTTCCATCTTATTTTTTGAATAGATTAGTATGTCATCAATAAACACAACCACAAACTTGTCAACAAATGACAGGAATACGCAGTTCATCAGATCCTTGAAAGCTGCTGGGACGTTCGTCAGGCTGAACCCGAACGACATTACAAGAAATTTATAGTGCCCATATCGTGTTTAGAACGTTGACTTTGGGACTTCACCGAATTTAATTTTCAACTGGTGATAGCCCAACCTGAGATCGATTTTAGAGAATACTATTTTTCCCTATAGTTGATCAAACAGGTCGTCTACCCTTGGTAACGGATACTTGTTCCGCACGGTAGCCTTATTTAGTTCTCGGTAGTCTATGCACAGCCGTATGGATCCATCCTTCTTCTTTATGAACAAAATCGGAGCTCCCCATAGAGAAATGCTTAGGCGAATGTATCCTCAGTCCAACAGATCTTGTAACTGCTCCTTCAATTCCTTTAGCTCTGCTGGGGCCATTCGGTAGGGTGCCTTCGATATTGGTTGCGTATCCGAAAATGTGTCAATGGAGAATTCGATCTCTCGATCAGGAGGCATTCCAAGCAGCTTATCCGGGAACACATCAGGGAAATCTGTTATGACATCAGCTTGAGCTGCATCTGTACCTTCCTGTCGGGTGTCTCGAACAGAGTTTAAGTACCCTTCACAGCCCAAATACAACATACGCCTAACCGTAATTGCTGATATCACCATCACCGTCTTCAGTGTAGCGCTGCACGAATAGTAGAAGTCTGTCTTGCCGGGTAGACAAAATATGACTCACTTCTCCACGCACTCAATTATTGTATGGCAAGCACCCAACCAGTCCATTCCAAGAATAATATTGTATTCCTTAATGTATAGGACAATGACATCTATGGAAAGTTTTCTACCTCCTATGCAAATATAGCCGTCCCTATAAATCGCATTGGCGAGCATGTCGACTCGCGAAGGGGTACTCACGCAAAAGTTCATATTTAATGGAGCAGAAGCTAATTTATTCTCAATAATAAAATCAGCTGATATGAAACTATGCGTAGCACCTGAATCGAATAAGACTCCAGCGGACAAATCTTTGAAAAGTAAGGTACCTGTCACAACAATGTCGGAGGCAGATGCCTTATCTAGAGTCAATGCATAGACTTGGCCTTGGGCACCCTGGCATTGTGGGTTCACTGGTACAACATTGGCGCCATATGCTGGAGGTCCCTTATTCTGGTTTGACTGTTGTCTGACGATCAGCCTTGGGTCTCGATAGTCAAATGCTTTATGATCCAAACGAACACATTGTCACGACCCGCACCCAGAATTTGGGCACGAGTACATGGGTATGTCCAGCCTACGCCGCAGCATCGGCGGTAGAACGCTGTCTAGATCAATGCACTATCTAAACAATCTCTCATGGGTATCCAACTCTATAAGGAGACACGGTTAACACAATATAAATGAACAACATACTCAATCACATAACTACAGAACGATAAGATATCGAAGAAATAAAAATAAAATACAACACAAGTCTAAATGTAAATAATCTAACTCAACAAATATCCAAGTCTCAACAAGTATGCCGGAGACAAATCCGGTACCAAATAAACTACTGAAAGAAACTAACTAGATAACTAGTGATTCCGGCTAGACCTCCCGGAATCATAACTAAACTACCAAGTCCAAGTCTGCAGCTACTCTCCAAGTGGTCCATAAAATATCGGACACCGGTCCTCTAAGGCATAGTCTGGAAAAATGTTTTCAGTCAGGAAGGAGCAAAGTATATTTCTAATTGCAGTTCTATATCAATGATATAAACTATGTAGCAGTAAATAGATGGAAATATACAAGATGCATGTACATGTACGAGAGATATACAATAAAGGAAATACTAGATATACTATAAGTAAATGCGGGAAGGAACAATATGTCAATGAGCAAGAATACTATGACTAAGTGTGTGAGTACTAGCTTTAACATGTGATCGACTTGGGAACTTGTACAGGAATAAAGGCCTGGCTAGTCATACGTGCGGTATATGACCAACACTAACATGTGAACAAGACTTGTACATGAAGGGTATGATCACATATCTACACTAAAATACTTCCCACCCCCGACTGGTATAGTAGATCCAACCATGGTACGCTATGGCACGGAATTCCCTAGGAAGGTAGCAAATCTCCCCGAAAATCAGTATTTGTACATGCACAAGATAACAATGAAGCAAGACTTGTACAAGCTACACCATGAACAAAGAATAACATCTCATGACGAGATCCGGATATACCAATCCGTGTAACCATCGTGTCAAGAATATGGAATTTATACTAGATACAATAAACATATTGGATATCATAAATAAGAAACTTATCAAAGAATGTACTCGCCTTGGGTCCTTAGCTGGTAATACCAATGTCCTGTCCCAGAGTATCGCCTGGATGATCCAACAGTCCTATAGACATATAATACAATTCAATATTGCATCAGACGTTACACTAACACAACACAAATACATTGAACTCAGGGGCTATGCCAGGTATGACATTGGTCAACTAGGGTCCGTGTGCGTCAAGTTGCATGGGCGTCGCGTCTGTGATTGCTGTGCAAGACAGACGGTCAAAATAATACGGGACTTGCCAGTACGCTAGTGTACATGTAGCAAACTGCTAAAAGTTCACAGGGTCACAAGGTTATGTGTAGTTATGGGGTATCCGTATTTACATTCGGGTCATCTAGTAGATATATATATATATATATATATATATATAAATATACATATCATTAACTAACATATATATTAATATCCATTAATTACAATAATAGATATATTTATATATATACTTTAAATAAAACTAATACTTTGTATATATATAAACATATATTATGGATATATATATATATATATATATATATATATATATATATATATATATATATATATATATATATATATATATATATATATATATATATATATATATATATATATATATATATATATATATATATATACTACTACTACTACTACAGCTGTCGGTTACTTCACCTGCATCTGTCTGTTGGTCGATATCAACTTCTTGTGTTATAAAGAACACTTTACTGGTGGAATTTCTGATCATGGAGATAGAGCTATGAAGATTTAAATTTTCGACAATGGTTTGATTCATTTGACAAGGTCTTGCTTTGGTGGGAATATCCTTTTCATTAAAGGTTTCCTCATAAGGTAAAAAAACAATATGTTGTTTCCTGCTCCAAAAAGCAATTGAACCAGGATAAGAAGGATGAGACGTCAAACGTTTAAGCAGAATTTCTTTATTGATAGTAGAGAATATATTACAGAGCACACAAGTACAAAGTAGTTTAAAGATTTGCAAGAACTAAAAACATACATAAGAGAGAGGTCTTGGCCTCTATTTATAACACAAGAAGTTGATATCGACCAACAGACAGATGCAGGTGAAGTAACCGATAGCTGTAGGTAAGATTCCCTTCGTTAAGCAGCAACATGAGTGCCCGTCGCCATCATCTTTATGCTTTATCTACTTTACTTCTCCTCCGTCCATGTGTTAGCAATTATGCTAAGCAAGGTAGTGGTAGGGTCCACCATTGTCGGCCAATAATTAAAGAGATTCTCTTTAACAAAAGTAAAGTAAAGTGATTGCCACCTATATTCTGGCAACAGTGTATTCTTAAAGCATGCATTCATCGTCATTTTCATTGTCTGACTGAGTAGTGACTCGTTTATGCATTCTCTTGAAGAAAGTTTCTTCATCAATATTTTTTTCTACCTCTTTATCTGATTTGGTAGTTCAAATTGAACCAGGATAAGAAGGATGAGACGTCAAACGTTTAAGCAGAATTTCTTTATTGATAGTAGAGAATATATTACAGAGCACACAAGTACAAAGTAGTTTAAAGATTTGCAAGAACTAAAAACATACATAAGAGAGAGGTCTTGGCCTCTATTTATAACACAAGAAGTTGATATCGACCAACAGACAGATGCAGGTGAAGTAACCGACAGCTGTAGGTAAGATTCCTTTCGTTAAGCAGCAACGTGAGTGCCCGTCGCCATCATCTTTATGCTTTATCTACTTTACTTCTCCTCCGTCCATGTGTTTGCAATTATGCTAAGCAAGGTAGTGGTAGGGTCCACCATTGTCGGCCAATAATTAAAGAGATTCTCTTTAACAAAAGTAAAGTAAAGTGATTGCCACCTATATTCTGGCAACAGTGTATTCTTAAAGCATGCATTCACCATCACTTTTATTATCTGACTGAGTAGTGACTCGTTTATGCATTCTCTTGAAGAAAGTTTCTTCATCAATATTTTCTTCTACCTCTTTATCTGATTTGGTAGAACTTACAGACATATTTTCTGTTTCAAAGATAGAATCAAATTGAGTTTGCATGTATTGAAGACATTTTTTCTTCAATTCTTCCTCAGTAATTCGAGGATTTCTTCTTCTCAAAGATTCCTTTAACTTCTTTAAAGGACTGTCTTCAACAATTTTCTTTTTTAATTTTTCTTCTACAAGGATCTCATTATCCTTAATAGATTTCTGTACAATTTGTACCTTTTCTTTTTCATCAATCCTATTCCACCATTTAATCATGAATTTTCTGGCAAGAACAGGAAAATTGAGGAGATTGTATTCACATTTAATTATCCATTTGAAAATATAGGGAATCTCAAAATGGACAAAGTGTCAGCATTCTGACATAAAGGGTAAGATTGCGTCCAGACCGCAAATAATTCTTGCAGTAGGGGAGGTAAAATTTCTAAGGTAGCACCAAATTTATACCACAATTTGATAAACCATACAGGAATATCCTGTTTCAGAATTTCTGGACAAATTCGAATAAACCAAGAGTGCTTTTGTTTACTATTATCATAGTAAAAGACTTTAGTAAACGCTTCAACGTAATCCCAGTAAGTAAAAAATACATCAATTTCTTTTTCACGATGAACTAGATGTCTAGTTCTGTTGGGATGAAGTCCCCAAGATTGAGGGGTAATAATTTGTCTGATAATTATTTTACTGTAATTAACATCACTGCGAAGATCATTGGTCTTCTGATGAAAATGTTCAATTTCGACTGATTTAGTTATCAGCAGAATTCCTTCATAAATATTTCGATCTTTTTCTTGAACTGGAAACATATTATTTTCCAGATATTTCTCTTTTATCTTCCAAGGATCATCCATCATTGGTATGTCAGATCGTTCGAGTAAAAGAATTTCTTCTGAATAATTATTTGAATAGTTATTTTGGGTGAATATTGTTTCCACCTCAACTGCCTGTTTGTAAGAAACATTGGTTTCTTCAGGATCTTGAATCTTGATACCTCTATTAGAGGGTTTTTCTTTTCCAAGAACAGTTTTCTTGGACTGATATCGAAACTCATTGGAGTCCGAAGTCATGGGTCGAGGAACCCATGGTTGTTTTCCCTTGTCCTTCCTATACATGGTTCTACAAAAATTCACGCGTTAAGAAGTCAGGAAGAGAATTATTAATTCCCTTAATAAATTCAATGTCAAATTCAAATATGGCTAATTCTGCTTGCCATCGAGCAAATATTTGCTTAGATGCTAAATTTTTAACATCTTTTTCTAGAACAGTTTTTGCTGAACTACAATCAATGCGTAATAAAAATTTCTTACTAAGCAAATTATCTTGAAATTTATGTATACATTGAATAATAGAAAGGATTTCTTTCTTAATAGTAGAATAATTATTCTGAGCATCATTCCATTTTCCTGAATGATACCTTACTAACATTTTTTTGTTAGTAATAGGATTTAATTGTTTTAGTATGCCACCATAACCTATATTACTGGCATCAGTTTCAACAATTTTAAACCATTCAGCATTGGCTAAATATAAACAAGGTAAATTCTTAACCTTTTGTTTGATTGTTTTTACTGCCTCAGTATGAGCAGTAGTCCAAGGAGTAGAATTTTTTCTTAATCTTTGATACAAAATTTTTGTATCATTTGCAATATTTTTATAAAATTCTGATACATAATTTAATACACCAAGAAATCGTTGTAACTGCTTATTGTCAGTTATTTTATCTGGAAATTTAGAAGCAAATTCAATACTTCTATCTATTGGATGTATAGTATTATTAGTAATATTATGTCCCAAAAACCTTATATCTTGTTGAAAAAGTTTCATTTTTGGGACAGAAATTACTAATCCATTTTTAATGGCTAAATGTTTAAACATACTAAGATGTTTAAAATATTCTTCAATAGTATTAGAGAAGATTAATATATCATCAATGTATGATAATATAAAATTTGAATGTTGAATGAATATTTGATTCATAATATTTTGAAATTCTGAAGGAACATTCTTCAGACCAAATGGCATTACATTCTATTCATAATGACCAAAAGGAACAGTAAAGGCTGTTTTATACCGATCCTTTTCATTAATTTGGATTTGCCAATAACCTGATTTCAAGTCGAATTTAGAATAAATTCTGGCTTTTATAATTCTATTCAGTAAATCCCTTTTATTAGGAATTGGGTACCTAATCCATTTTAAAACTTTATTTAAGGGTTTATAATTAATTACAAGTCTAAGTACACCCCTTTCTTTTTCAGCATTATTATTGACATAAAATGCTGTACAACTCCATGGGGAGTATGATTTTCTTATAAATTTTCTATCCAACAATTCTTGGATTTCTTTTTTACATAACTCAAGATATTCTTGATTCATTTGACAAGGTCTTGCCTTGGTGGGAATATCCTTTTCATTAAAGGTTTCCTCATAAGGTAAAGAAATAATATGTTATTTCCTGCTCCAAAAAGCATTCGGTAAATTACTACAAGTTTGTAGTTTAAAGTCTTCTTCGACTTGCTTGATTTTGTTTTGAACTTCAAATTGTTTTAATTGCTGGGTTATAGTAACCTGAGCAAGTTTTTCTTTCAAGAAATTAATTTGATTTTCTTTTAGACTGACATTGTTAAGAATTTTAACAATTGGATTTGTTATAAATTCAAAAGTTATTCTTTTTCCTTTATAACAAGTTGTAATTCCTTCTTTTGTAATCTCATTAATTGGCATAAGTTTTTCTAGGAAAGGAGTTCCTAAAATAACATGCTGAGATATTTCCTTTATAACTATTAGATGTACAGGAATACAAACTTCATTCTTACAAATATTCACATCTGTGATTTTGTAAGGAGTAGTTAGTGCTTTATTATTAGCAGCACTAAGTGTCTGAGAAGTTCGTTAACAATATTTTATAGGAACGATTCCTTCTTTAACATAATTAAGATCTGCACCGCTATCAACAAGTGCTATTAAATTTGTCAAATAATATTCATTATTGACAATCATATTTATTTTTATATACCATTTATGGGTAATAAATAAATCTATTTTTTGTAAGAAATTATTCCTAACAACATCCTCTTGTTGTTGTTCATCTACTAGATTCTCCTCCTCAGGAATGTGAGAATGTGAAGAACTAGCAGAAGAGTTACTAGTAGTAACAGTTTTAGCTGAACATCTAGATATATGTTCTAGCTCAAGTTTTTCCAATCTAGTCTGGATTTGTTGATCTTGAGATTTCAAATTTTTAATCTCAATTTTTAAAGTCTTTATTTCAGACTGAAGATCCTGCATTGTGACAGGTTTTACTTGCCTACTCTTATATCTTGAGAGAACTTCAGCCATATTATAAGCTTCAGTAGGACTTTGAATAGGAATATTATCCTCTTTTTCTTGACCAATAAAATCAATTATTTTATTCTTTATTCCAGGACTAATATTATCCCTTAACAAAGCTTCAATTATATCTTTCTTCTCATCAAGAGTTAAAGTATTAATTGATAAGCCATTCATTTCTACTATAGATTTGTAGTAGTGAACATCTTTGTCTGCAATACATTCGTTACATTGACAATTTTTACCACATTCTACTTCAAATTTTTTTGTTGATTCATCATCAGATGAACTTTCTTCATAATCAGAATTAATCATTAATTTATAAAGAGTATTCTTTAACTCTTCATCTTCAATTTCTTCAATTTTCTTTTTTGTATAACATTTATTAGCATAGTGGCCAAATTTTCCACATTTGTAGCATTTAATAACTTTTTTGGAAGACTTCTTCTTCCTCAAGTTTCTACCTTCCTTAATATTGATAGGTTCTTTTCTCTTAGAAGGATATTTCCTTCTTCTATAAGGTTTCTTATTATACTCCTTATAGTCATTAGCTTTTTTTTTCCCCTTTGTATTAGGAGGTTTAGAAATATCCATAGCAAACTGGTCACAAAATTCTCCCAATTATTTTCTTTCAGAGAGTCTCTGAGTTTTCAATTGATGTCGTAGCTTTAAATCATTACATAAAGCTAGACCTTTGTCACTACCACATTTTAGGAAAAAGGGTATTTTAGTAATTTTCCTATTTTAATAAATATTGTGCATGGTAAATAATTAATTGTTGAATTATTTAAATGTTGTTAGATATTATTAAAATATTTTGGACTTATTTTTAGTGGACCCAACTAGTTTAGTTTGGACCCATGGACCAACATGAATTAATTAGTTAGACTTGGCCCATTTAGAAAGCCCATAGTTAAGAAGATGGATTAAATTAATTAAGTGATTAGACTAGAAGCTTCCTTCTTTAATTATTTCTTCATGAGAGGCCCCAAGGGGTACATTGGACATTTCATAATTACTTGGGGAGGGGGGGCATGGCCGGCCTATATAGGGAGGGGGGAAATTTCTCTCTCCTCTCATTTCATTCCAAATCTAGATCTAGAATTCTCCCACTACCAAATTCCCTCCATTCCCAATCCAATTCCCTACCAAATTCATTCCAAATTCTTCCCAATTCACCATTAGAGAGTTGAGAAGCAAGGATCTAGAAGAAGAAAGCAAGGATCTACAAAGAGGAACAAGGATCTACAAATTGGAAGCAAGTTCATCTCAATTGGAGGTTTAATTGGGAATCCATCTCCCAATAGGTATAATTCAGATTTTCCCATTTAAATAGCTTCTAAATCTGGGATTTAATCATGTAAAATCAACCTATATGTATGTACTACCCATAGGACTTTGTTTTGTGTTCATAGGAGACCCATGGAGAAAGTTATGGTGCTTTTTGTATTAATTTTGTGGGAATTCCGAATTTGTATTTTGTTGTGTGTGTCAATTGATCCTATAGATCAATTGGACAATGAACTTTGTGTTTGAGGCTAGTGTCGTGTCCATATTGGGATACTTGTGGTTCGTATCCCAACTATTTGGTGATACGTGTCATTTGGGGGTTTTCCTCCGACACGGGGCTTTAAACATGTCGTATTTTGACACGGACACATGGATCTACTTTTGACACTTTGATTTGTTCATAAATATTATTTGTGAATTATTTGTGTCCTTCGGGGTGCATTTGGTTGTGTGTTGGACTCGTGTCGCATGCGTATCCTAGATCTAGTGGGATACGGTGAGATACTCTCCAATTGTGTGTATTTTGCATAGATCTAATTAATTGTGGTTCAATTCTTCATTTAAAATTAGTAAATATATATAGATATTATATATTTATTTTGTGTACTTATTATGTAATTATTGTAGCATAGATCTATATTTTTGTGTGTGCTAAAATAGTGTGCATTATAATATATAGCTTCTTGCATGAAATATATATGTACTACTTGTTAATAATATATTTTGTACATAAAATGTTTTATAAAATTATTTGTATGTTTAATTGTGTAAATGTATTATTATAATTATTATGTACTTTTTGTGATTAATGTATATATTTTTGATGTGCTTCTAAGCCATGTTAAAATATGTACATTAATATTTGGTGGTATATTATAGCTTTTAAATATTTGTTTATATGTATAAGGTTATATACATAAGTATTTATTTATAGTATTTATTTACTTACTGTTTTATATATTTTAATATATTGATTTATATATATATATTATATATATAGTTTATATATATGTTTTGCGACAGACTATTAATGACAGATTCTGTCATTAATAGCCTCGGGCTCAGCAGCAGCCGCTGAAGCATTAATGACAGTTTCTGTCATTAAAACACTGTAACAGCGGCGGGTTTGAGCGGCAAAACAGTGACAGTTTTCCCTGACAGTTTTAACTGTCACTATTTAGCGACTGTGGATTTTAATTCACAGAAGTTCTGTGACAGTTTTACAGTGACAGTCAAGACTGTCACTATAGGCTGTTTTATTCATTTTTATTATTTTAACTCCCTGTTTTCTATGACACTTTGGCAGTTTTATTTATATTATTGTTATATATATATATGTATATATATATGTGTGTTTTGTGAGGTATAATAATTGTTATAATATAGTATTTTAAATTGTATGAATAATGGTTTGCATATATATTATTTATGATGTATATTATTTGTATTATTAAATATACTTTGTGTAGATTCTTTTGGAATCTAATTTGATTCCTAAATTATTGTAGTTTATTTTTATATTATTTTTATAGATGATTTGTAAGGTTGACCTAGGTTTGACCATGTTTGACTTAGTTGACTTTAGAGTTGACCGTAGTTGACTTTCAACTTAGAATTGACTTATTGGCCTAGAAGTTGTCTAGTTTGACTTGTTATCTTTCCGGGACCTTGTTTTTAATGTGGTATTCCATATCTAGGTCTTCGAGGCACCGAGTCAGACATTTGTGAGACTGTTCTTTGGACTTCAGGCGAGTACATTCTCTGATAGTTTCTCATTTATGATATCCTCTATGTTCGTTGTATCTAGTGTAGATATACATGTTTCTCTTGACACTATGGTTACACGGATTGGTATATCCGGATCTCGTCATGAGATGTTATTCCTTGGTATATAGTGTATATGGTGCAAGTATTGTTTCATTGGTTATCTTGTACATGTACAGACACCGATTTTCGGAAGGAGTCGCTCTCTTCTTGGGGAATCTCGTGCCATAACGTACCGTGGTTGGATCTATTATACCAGTCGGGGGTGGGGAGTATTTTAGTGTAGATATGTGATCATACCCTCCTTGTGCATGTCTTGTTTCTTGTGAGTGTTGATTGTACACCGCACGTATAATCAGCCAGGCCATTATACTCTTGTGCAAGTTCCCAAGCCGATCACATGTTAAAGCTAGTACTCACACACTTAGTCATTAGTATTCTTGTTCCATCAGCATATTGTTCATTATTGTATTTCTTTCCAGTATTTCCTTATTGTCTCTACATTCTTGTCTCTATTTATGCATCTTGTTTATCCACAGCTATTTACTGTTACATAGTTTTTATCATCATTTGAGAACTGCTGTTAGGGTTGTACTCTGCTCCTTTCCTGACTGGATATATTTTTCCAGATGACATTGAGGAGTACCCTACCTACTATGGACCCCAGGATGTTGTGGGTTTAGATTCTGAGACCCTGGCTCAAGAGGGACTTATCCCAACTGAGACCGTTGACCCTGGAGTTGTAGCTTTATAGTTTTGTAGTATTCTTTTGTACTGGATTTGTCTCCAGCTTATTTCTGTTCTTTCTTCAGACTCATTGATGTATTACTTTAGACTCATGAGTTGTATTGTGACTATTCATTTCTTTATCTGATTCGTGCTCTTTCCATCTTAGTTCTGTGATTGAGTATTTTATCGTTTTTGGTGGTTCATTATATTAGATAGATTATCTAGACAGCGTTCTACCGCCGATTCTGCAGCGTAGGCTGGGCGTTGTTTCCTACTAGTGCCCTTACACCGGGTGCGGGTCGTGACACGTTTTTGGTGGTGGCCCATGCAGGTCTAGCTTCACAAGTATGTGATGTCGTGGTAGTGCGACAACTTAGTTGTACTACTGCGAGCCTGCAATAGGATATAGGATATAGGCTGAGATACTCAATCACATCTAGGAAAATTCTTTTGATTCAACTATTCTCCTTTGATATTGATACTTGATCCCTTAAACTTGTCCTTTCCTTGATATCTTACATCTTGTGCCATATTGATTCTTTCTTTCGCTTTGTCTCAGGATGCCGCCTAAGACTAGATCACAGCAAGGGAGAGCAGTTTCTGAGAGGTCTGCGACATCCCGAGGGCCTGCACCAGTCACTTCTCTGGTGATTGGAGTGTCAGCTGCTTTCGGAGGTCCACCTCCTACTCAGAGGACTGTGCCAGCTGTATCTGAGGGGCTTCCACCTCCACCTCCTGTGCCAGCAGAGGCGTCACAGATGTTTACACTGTTTCGTGAGATGCTCGAGGCACAGAGGGCTCAGTCAGAGGCACATCAGAGGCAGACCGACGTTCTACGGTAGGGCATCGAGAGTGCTCATCAGCTTGCTCGTGCTGTAGTCGAGAGAGGAGTTCCGATCCAGCAGCAGGTTGTTCCTCAAGTTGCTCAGCTTCGGCCAGGCAACATTCAGGACTTCAAGAAACTGGAGCCTAAGGTTTTCAAAGGGACGGAGGGCATCGTCTATGCTGATGATTGGCTCGAGGACATTGAGCATCTTATGAGGGTGTCCCGTCTTTCTGAAGATCTGAAGGTTAAGGCGGTAGGACTTCAACTGTTCGACGTTGCTCGCACTTGGTTCAGGAATGAGCCGGTTCTAGTTGACGCAGGACAATCTTGGGAGGTATTCAAGGACCTTTTCAAGAAGAAGTTTTTCGCTCGGATAGACAGGCTTGACTTGGGGAGACAATTTGAGAGTCTCATTCAGGGGAGCATGTCTGTGGAGGAATACGCTGCAGAGTTCGGTAGGCTGAGCCGATTTGCAGAGTACTTGGTGAGGGAGCCGGAGGTTCGAGCTATTCGTTTCCGAGAGGGTCTAAACTGGGAAGTGAAGATTCTCATTCCGTCTTTTTATGAGACATACTCGGAGATACTTGCGGAGGCACGCAAGGTTGAGCGGGATCTGGGTTTGAAGACCAAGAGAGACCGTAATTCTTTTCTGGGGGCCAACGGCAGTGCAGTATCTGCCAAACGTCCTCATTTCCAGTCCAGACCTTTCCAGCAGCCACAGCAGAACCAGACTCCAGCTAGAGCGCCTTTTCACCAGGCACCTCAACAGCAGAGACAGTTACAGCAAGCTCCGTGCAACTTCTGCAAGAAGCCCGGCCACATCTGGGAAGTTTGCAGGAAGAGGCTAGGAGTTTGTTTGTATTGTGGTACTGAAGGGCATCAATTGAGGGAGTGTCCTCGTCGTGCAGTTCAGGGAGCAGCTCCAGCTCCGAGGGCACAGATGAGACCACCTGCAGCACAGCCGAGGGGACCGCTTCCGACACAGCAGCAGCGTTTTGTCCAGCATCAGCAGGGAGGTGCACGGCAGGGACGAGCGTTTGCTATGACCGTCGAAGAGGAGGAACCCACCGGAGATGTCATCGCAGGTTCTATTCTTCTTGATTCCATTCCAGCTTTAGCTTTGTTTGATAGTGGTACTTCCCATAGTTTTGTATCTGTTTCTTTTGCTCTAAAGCATGGTTTGGTAGCTGAGTCTTTGCTTAGGACTTCCAAGATCATGACCGGGGGAGGCATTATTCTGGTTAATGATATTTGTAAGGATCGGAGAGTTACTCTGGGAGGCCGGGAGTTGAGTGCGTGTCTACTTGTAATGCCACTTCCGAGCTACGACATTGTACTCGGGATGGATTGGTTGAGTAGGCACCGTGCTAGCATAGATTGTAGAGGAGGTAGAGTTTTGTTTGGTTCGCCAGGAGAGCCAGAGTTCGAGTTTGCTAGAGGAGCTGCAGAGCAGGGAGAAGGCATTATTTGTGGAGCTATGGTGGAAGACAAGGAGTTGCCGTATCCGTTGATAGCAGAATTTTTGGATGTGTTTCCTGAGGAATTGCCAGGATTGCCGCCAGATCGAGATGTTGAATTTTCTATAGACTTGGTGCCAGGTGCAGAACCAATTTCGCAGCATGTCTATAGAGTAAACAACAACGAGCTGGTCGAGTTAAAGAAGCAGGTGGACGAATTGCAGGATAAGGGGTTTATCAGATCGAGTTCTTCACCATGGGGAGCCTCGGTATTGTTTGTACCGAAGAAGGATGGATCGGTGCGTATGTGCATTGATTACAGGGCTTTGAATAATCTCACTATCAAGAATAAGTATCCTTTGCCACGGATTGATGATCTGTTTGATCAGTTGAGTGGTGCGAAGGTATTTTCTAAGATAGATTTGAGATCAGGCTACCATCAGGTGAAGGTGAAGCCGGAGGACATACCGAAGACTGCTTTTAGAACTCGGTATGGTCAGTACGAGTTTATGGTGATGCCGTTTGGTTTGACTAATGCACCGGCGGTATTTATGAACTTGATGAACAAGGTGTTCCACCAGTACCTTGACAAGTTCGTGGTGGTGTTCATCGACGACATACTCATATACTCGAAGACACCGGAGGAGCATGAGGAGCATTTGAGGATTGTATTGGATGTGCTGAGGAAGGAGAAGCTGTATGGGAAGTTGTCCAAGTGTGAGTTTTTCCTGGACAAGGTAGAATTCTTGGGGCATGTTGTGACTGGTGATGGTATTTCAGTGGATCCGAAGAAGATTTCAGCAGTGGAATCTTGGAAGACTCCAAGTTCGGTAGCAGAGATCAGGAGTTTCTTGGGATTGGCAGGCTACTACAGGAAGTTTGTGCAAGATTTTTCGAGGATTGCTGAGCCGATGACCAGACTCACAAGGAAGGATGTGGAGTTTGTTTGGATGGAGGATTGCCAGGTTGCTTTTGAGGAGTTGAAGAAGAGGTTGACGTCTGCTCCTATTTTGACGTTGCCATCAGGGTCCGGAGGTTTTACTATTTATAGTGATGCATCGGGAAAGGGTTTAGGTTGTGTTCTTCAGCAGCATGGGAAAGTGATTGCCTATGCATCCAGGCAATTGCGTCCTCATAAAAAGAACTATCCTACCCATGATTTGGAGTTGGCAGCCGTCATATTCGCTCTGAAGTTGTGGAAACATTATTTGAACGGAGAGCGTGTGGAGATCTTCACAGACCATAAAAGCTTGAAGTACGTTTTCACGCAGAAGGAGTTGAACATGAGACAGCGTCGGTGGTTGGAACTGATGAAGGATTTTGATATCTCTTTGCAATATCATCCTGGGAAAGCTAATGTAGTTGCCGATGCTTTGAGCAGGTATCCGGTAGCTATGTTCTTGACGCAGGATCGATATTTGTTGGAAGACTTAGAGAGCTTGGGCATTGAGGTGATTGTTCCTGGGTGTGCTATGCAGATGTGGGGATTGCAGATACATTCAGATTTGATGGATAGGATCAAGGCAGCACAGTATGATGACGTATCTTTGAGGAGTATCAGAGCTCAGGTGAGAGCAGGATTGGAGGATGATTTCACTATTGCAGAGGATGGATCTTTGAGGCATAGAGTTAGATTGTGTGTGCCTAGTGGGGAGTTGCGTGAGGAGGTGTCGTACTCCTTTGTCTTGGGACGATGTTGGAGAGAGAGTTTTGCTTGGGCCAGAGATGGTTGTGGATGCAGCAGAGAAGGTTCAGTTGATCAGAGATAGACTTCGAGTGGCGCAGGACAGACAGCGGCATTGGGCCGATAGCCATCGGAGACCTTTGGAGTTTGAGGTATAGTTTAGATTTTGTTTTGTGCTTGTTCTTGGTTGTTTGTTATAGATTAAGTTCTTAAGGTGGTGTTTTGTTCTAGGTGGGTGGTTTGGTGTTTCTGAGGATTTCTCCGACACGAGGCACGATTCGCTTCGGTGGAGGCGGAAAGCTTAGTCCGCGATTCATCGGACCTTTCACTATTCTGGAGAGGGTCGGTACAGTTGCTTATAGACTAGACTTGCCACCTGCATTGGAGGGAGTGCACAACGTGTTTCATGTGTCGCAGTTGAGATGATACGTGGCAGATCCTAGTCATGTATTGGATCACTCAGAGATAGAGGTGGGCCCTACTCTTAGCTATCCAGAGCAGCCAGTTGGAATTCTGGATCGGAGAGAGAAGGTGCTGAGGAACCAGACTATTCCTTTGGTGCGCGTCGCATGGAGGTATCACTCTCCGGGGGAGTCGACCTGGGAGAGAGAGGATGACATGCGAGAGCGTTATCCATATTTGTTTGTACCTTGAGGTATGTTAATTCTCTAGTTATGTTCTGTTCATTGTTATGTTCTGTTCATTAGTTAATGGTGATTCTTTAGTTCTGTTCTGTGATTTTCTGGGGGTAGTTTTCGTCTTTGAATTTCGAGGACAAAATTATTTTAAGGAGGGTAGACTTGTCACTACCACATTTTAGAAAAAAGGATATTTTAGTAATTTTCCTATTTTAATAAATATTGTGCATGGTAAATAATTAATTGTTGAATTATTTAAATGTTGTTAGATATTATTAAAATATTTTGGACTTATTTTTAGTGGACCCAACTAGTTTAGTTTGGACCCATGGACCAACATGAATTAATTAGTTAGACTTGGCCCATTTAGAAAGCCCATAGTTAAGAAGATGGATTAAATTAATTAAGTGATTAGACTAGAAGCTTCCTTCTTTAATTATTTCTTCATGAGAGGCCCCAAGGGGTACATTGGACATTTCATAATTACTTGGGGAGGGGGGCATGGCCGGCCTATATAGGGAGGGGAGAAATTTCTCTCTCCTCTCATTTCATTCCAAATCTAGATCTAGAATTCTCCCACTACCAAATTCCCTCCATTCCCAATCCAATTCTCTACCAAATTCATTCCAAATTCTTCCCAATTCACCATTAGAGAGTTGAGAAGCAAGGATCTAGAAGAAGGAAGCAAGGATCTACAAAGAGGAACAAGGATCTACAAATTGGAAGCAAGTTCATCTCAATTGGAGGTTTAATTGGGAATCCATCTCCCAATAGGTATAATTCAGATTTTCCCATTTAAATAGCTTCTAAATCTGGGATTTAATCATGTAAAATCAACCTATATGTATGTACTACCCATAGGACTTTGTTTTGTGTTCATAGGAGACCCATGGAGAAAGTTATGGTACTTTTTGTATTAATTTTGTTGGAATTCCGAATTTGCATTTTGTTGTGTGTGTCAATTGATCCTATAGATCAATTGGACAATGAACTTTGTGTTTGAGGCTAGTGTCGTGTCCATATTGGGATACTTGTGGTTCGTATCCCAACTATTTGGTGATACGTGTCATTTGGGGGTTTTCCTCCGACACGGGGCTTTAAACATGTCGTATTTTGACACGGACACATGGATCTACTTTTGACACTTTGATTTGTTCATAAATATTATTTGTGAATTGTTTGTGTCCTTCGGGGTGCATTTGGTTGTGTGTTGGACTCGTGTCGCATGCGTATCCTAGATCTAGTGGGATACGGTGAGATACTCTCCAATTGTGTGTATTTTGCATAGATCTAATTAATTGTGGTTCAATTCTTCATTTAAAATTAGTAAATATATATAGATATTATATATTTATTTTGTGTACTTATTATGTAATTATTGTAGCATAGATCTATATTTTTGTGTGTGCTAAAATAGTGTGCATTATAATATATAGCTTCTTGCATGAAATATATATGTACTACTTGTTAATAATATATTTTGTACATAAAATATTTTATAAAATTATTTGTATGTTTAATTGTGTAAATGTATTATTATAATTATTATGTACTTTTTGTGATTAATGTATATATTTTTGATGTGCTTCTAAGCCATGTTAAAATATGTACATTAATATTTGGTGGTATATTATAGCTTTTAAATATTTGTTTATATGTATAAGGTTATATACATAAGTATTTATTTATAGTATTTATTTACTTACTGTTTTATATATTTTAATATATTGATTTATATATATATATTATATATATAGTTTATATATATGTTTTGCGACAGACTATTAATGACAGATTCTGTCATTAATAGCCTCGGGCTCAGCAGCAGCCGCTGAAGCATTAATGACAGTTTCTGTCATTAAAACACTGTAACAGCGGCGGGTTTGAGCGGCAAAACAGTGACAGTTTTCCCTGACAGTTTTAACTGTCACTATTTAGCGACTGTGGATTTTAATTCACAGAAGTTCTGTGACAGTTTTACAGTGACAGTCAAGACTGTCACTATAGGCTGTTTTATTCATTTTTATTATTTTAACTCCCTGTTTTCTATGACACTTTGGCAGTTTTATTTATATTATTGTTATATATATATATGTATATATATATGTGTGTTTTGTGAGGTATAATAATTGTTATAATATAGTATTTTAAATTGTATGAATAATGGTTTGCATATATATTATTTATGATGTATATTATTTGTATTATTAAATATACTTTGTGTAGATTCTTTTGGAATCTAATTTGATTCCTAAATTATTGTAGTTTATTTTTATATTATTTTTATAGATGATTTGTAAGGTTGACCTAGGTTTGACCATGTTTGACTTAGTTGACTTTAGAGTTGACCGTAGTTGACTTTCAACTTAGAATTGACTTATTGGCCTAGAAGTTGTCTAGTTTGACTTGTTATCTTTCCGGGACCTTGTTTTTAATGTGGTATTCCATATCTAGGTCTTCGAGGCACCGAGTCAGACATTTGTGAGACTGTTCTTTGGACTTCAGGCGAGTACATTCTCTGATAGTTTCTCATTTATGATATCCTCTATGTTCGTTGTATCTAGTGTAGATATACATGTTTCTCTTGACACTATGGTTACACGGATTGGTATATCCGGATCTCGTCATGAGATGTTATTCCTTGGTATATGGTGTATATGGTGCAAGTATTGTTTCATTGGTTATCTTGTACATGTACAGACACCGATTTTTGGGAGGAGTCGCTCTCTTCTTGGGGAATCTCGTGCCATAACGTACCGTGGTTGGATCTATTATACCAGTCGGGGGTGGGGAGTATTTTAGTGTAGATATGTGATCATACCCTCCTTGTGCATGTCTTGTTTCTTGTGAGTGTTGATTGTACACCGCACGTATAATCAGCCAGGCCATTATACTCTTGTGCAAGTTCCCAAGCCGATCACATGTTAAAGCTAGTACTCACACACTTAGTCATTAGTATTCTTGTTCCATCAGCATATTGTTCATTATTGTATTTCTTTCCAGTATTTCCTTATTGTCTCTACATTCTTGTCTCTATTTATGCATCTTGTTTATCCACAGCTATTTACTGTTACATAATTTTTATCATCATTTGAGAACTGCTGTTAGGGTTGTACTCTGCTCCTTTTCTGACTGGATATATTTTTCCAGATGACATTGAGGAGTACCCTACCTACTATGGACCCCAGGATGTTGTGGGTTTAGATTCTGAGACCCTGGCTCAAGAGGGACTTATCCCAACTGAGACCGTTGACCCTGGAGTTGTAGCTTTATAGTTTTGTAGTATTCTTTTGTACTGGATTTGTCTCCAGCTTATTTCTGTTCTTTCTTCAGACTCATTGATGTATTACTTTAGACTCATGAGTTGTATTGTGACTATTCATTTCTTTATCTGATTCGTGCTCTTTCCATCTTAGTTCTGTGATTGAGTATTTTATCGTTTTTGGTGGTTCATTATATTAGATAGATTATCTAGACAGCGTTCTACCGCCGATTCTGCGGCGTAGGCTGGGCGTTGTTTCCGACTAGTGCCCTTACACCGGGTGCGGGTCGTGACAACCTTCTTCTATGCACTTATTTATCAAATTACCATAAGTGTAATTAGCATACGGTATTACACCATTATTTTGGTTCCTCAAACCTTGCCTTATTCTTTCAGCAAAAAGATTAGGTAATCCGTCAATAAATTTTGACTTCCAGTGAGCATTATTTGCATCACCAAGTAACATTACTCTACTCAAAAAGGTATCTTTATACCATCTAAAATGAGTAAGAGTTGGACATCTTAAATTCTGAAGAAGAGTTCTTACTCTATCTCCATGATCAAAAATTCCACCAGTAATGTGTTCTAAAATTGTTATCATTAAAGTATAGACTGCATCAGTCTTAGTAACCTGAGTATTGTCTGTAGAATTAGTCTCAGTTTTAACAGCATTAATAATTTCTTGCCGTTGAGACTCTGTTAGACAATTATTCCACCAACCTCTAAGAATTCCTGTAAAACCGCAAGTAATAAATTGTGCAGTTTCTTTATCATTATTACCAACAGCTTTAGCAACATTAGAGTACATCATCATTCGATGTAGTTGGTCATGAATTTGTTTATCAGTTAGACCATCTATGTTCCATTCATAGATATCTCCTCCACTGTAATGATTTTGTATTATAGTATCATTTTCTTCAAATAATACATCAGTAGGAGTTGGTCTTTGATAATAATATTTCAATAAATTTTGCTTCCCATATTTAACAGCCTGAATCTGGGGATTATTAATAGGTTTGTCTTCAACAAAAGATTGTTGAATAGCATCAATTTGCTCAGGATTTATTTCTTCTTCTTTTTCGGAATCATCCCTTACAGAAGAAGTATCATCCACTAAAGGTTTATTAATAACCTGAAGTTGATGTTTCTTTTCAGATTTCTGAAGTATTTCATTAGCAAATTGTTGCTTAGCAAATTGTTGCTTTGCATATACTATTAATTCACGTAGTTCTATTTGTTCAGCATTAATTGTCTGAAGGTTAGTTTTTTTAAACTGAGCTATTAGCTCTTTAATATCTTCTTTAGTAACTTCAGGAGTTTTTCTAACTTTAAAATCTTTAACCTCAGGCGGAGGTTTAATTGAGATATTAGAAGTCTCCTTTAAGGAAGATTTTCCAGTTTTAATAGAAAAATCTAATTTTTTGATTACATCAATTTGATGCAAAACTTTATCTAAAGCAGTTTCAATCCTAGTCAATTGTTGACCCATTACCTGGATGGAAACATTAGTATAATTATTTTGTTTAATTACCTTTTGTAATTCTTTAATTATTGCTTCTTTGCTTTCAATAGTATTAGCGAAAGAAGTAGCATCAATTTTATCCGGCATATTTTTAACCGTGAGTTTAATTAACTCATTTGGAGGATACATTGATCTAGTTAGACCACTGCTTGTACCTTCATTAGTACTCCATACTTTATAGTATTCTTCTAACACATTTAGTTGTGCCAATTCTTTAGTGACATGGTCATGAACAAACCAGTCAGTAAATGGTATTAGACATTTTGATCTTTCTAGATAATTATAAAATTTATCTTTTAATTCATATCTCTTTTGAAGAGAATAAGTTTTCTCAAACCATTATCGAAAATTTAAATCTTCATAGTACATTCTATTGAGAATGTCCCGAACTTCTTTATTGGTTGTAAAAACCATTAAATAGAGTAAATTCTATTTCCTACATTGTCGATGAATTCTCTTTGTTTTTTCCCTTATACAATGAATGTGCTATTGCATTATCAGATATTTGAATTTTATCTATTTCTTCTTTATTAAAAGACGTAGACCCTATTGTTGAGGGTAAAGGTTTTCTGCTAGATATTGAAAGTCTTGATATTTCTTGTGGAGTAAATCTTACCTCCACCTCACCATCATGAGTTTGAATTATTTGATCAATTTCTGTATCCACAATAGGTTGTGGTAATACAGCTTGGCTTAAAATCCATTCTTTGGGAAAGTTAATTTCATCCCATCTTATTATTCTATTAGTAGCTACATTTGATGTCAACAAATTAGTTTCTATCAAAGTAGTTTTTCCAGGCTTAGTAATATGCTTAGCCTTGGGGGCAATGGTATTCATTACCTTATAATGAACTCTATAGATTATTGCTATAGTTTCAGATCCAGGAAGAAAATTATATCCATTTGTCTTTAAATTTAGAGTAACAGCATCATATAGATGATGATCTGTTAAAGATAAAGTTAAATTTGGATAAACATTAAAATAAACTGGACCATGGCAAAGACTAGTTTGCATAACTCCCATTAAGGATTGACTCCAGTCCAAACATCTAGCATCTCTTAAAGATGTCATAATTAAAGCATTTAACCCTGGTAAAGTTAAAGGTTTAAACACAATTTGAATTAGTCCAATATGAACGTAATTATAGGCTTCTCTAACATGCCCAATGTCTTCTTCACTTATAAGTTTAAGTGAATGTTCTGTATTATTAACAGAAACAGTTCTTTCCATTGTTTTAATGGCAATGGATGATTTAAAGTCAAAAGTACCTATTTGATAGATTTCTTTTGGCTTTACATTTGGAATTATCCATTTATTAAGTTCCTCAATTTCAGAGGGATACTCAACATTCTGAGCATTCTTCAAAGATTTGCCCTTAGTAAGAGCTCTCTTATTAGTTCCTATTGCTAATGGTTTATCCATCATAATATTGAGGTTCTACTTCTTATGCTCACATGTAAAAACTATAGAAATTAGAAAGTTGTTAATAAATCTTATTATGTAAATTCTCTTATTTTACTTAACAAATCAAGTTATTTTATACTATTCTAACGATAGTAAAGACCTAGCATAGCTGTCAACGATTTATGCCAACACACAGCCATCCCGGCAAATAAGGCAACGCGACTTGGATGCTGTTCCACTAGGTAGATAAAGCATAAAGATGTATACATATATATATATATTACTAAAAATATACTATATATATATATATATATATATATATATATATATCGTATATTTCTCTAATTGGGTATATACATGTATTCAATGTATTAGGGTATATATATATATTACTAAAAATATACCTTATATGCAGCGGCTCCAGCGTTCAGTCGACGGAGAGTCGATGCACAGCGGGAAGAGGTGGTGGTGATGTTCGTGGTGGTGTGGCTCTCGGTGGTGCAGCGAGGGGGCTTCGGGGGAGATGAATGGAGTAGGGGATGGTTCGGGTTCTGATGAGGGTGGCTCGGCCGAGGTGCAGCAGTAGCCGGACTGCAGTGGCGAAACGGCTCGACGCGGGTTGCCGGTTAAAGGAGGGTGGAGCTGGGGATGAAGCGGCTTCGCCGGGGTCCGGGTCAGCTGACCAGAGCTGGCCGGGGTCGGGACCGGATGAACAGTGGAGGGGGAGTGGTTGATATTCCCTCTCTTTCCAAATTTAAAAAGAGGGAAGGAGAAGAAGAAGAAGAAGAAAGGAAGAAGAAGAAGGGAAGAAGAAAGAAAAATAAAAAGGAAGGAGGGTGGCTACGGTTGAGGGCTTACGAGGAGGGAGGAGAGAAAGATGTGGGGGCTTCCCTAGGTTTGGGGATTAGGGCTTGGTTGGGAAGAGTGTGTGAAGTGACATTAAATAGGATGGTGAGTGGGAAATGAGTGGTGTTGATGCACCCATTTTGAATGGGTGGTTAGGATTTGACATGGAGGAATTCCTTCATATAAGGATGAGGGTTATTGACTAGTCAAAAATTTGGGTTCTCCATTTAGTTTGAACCAATGGGGTGTTGACACCTAATACAATATTTGCAAATGAGCCCCCTTAAATTTGGGTATTTGCACAGACACAAGAAATAATGAAAAATTGGTGGGCGATTTAGTCTTTGGTGTTTTGTAGGGTGAGGGGGTATTGTTTGTTTGGTATGGGCTTAATTAGTGGGTATTTGGATTAAGTCGGGATTAAACGAGATTAGTCAAAATGGTATCCGCAATTTAATTAGAAATAAATGCAAGCTGTGTTCTAAAATTAATTAGGAGTACATGGGGCCAAAATTAGATTGGGTCACAAATATCATTAGTGAAGAAGACTCAGAACAGAATATTACCCTAATTTGGGTTGCACGAAAAATAGGTCAAGATTGCCTCCAATTTTGATTAGAACGCACAACGATACATAGTCGGATTTTATTTAGAATTAAATAAACGTCCGTGACGAATATTGTGCGGCTAAAATGAAGCACAAGAGGGCATAATTATGAGTTATAAAAAGGTCAGGATGGAAGACGGGCACGTCTAAGGCAAGGTTGTGAAATTTGTTGGAAGGCAAAAGCTAGGATAGCGCTCCAAATATCGAAGCAACGGCAAGGCGCAATAATTAAACATAATTATGATAATTAATTACTATCTCCAATAATTAATCCTAAATAATATAATAAAATTCATAACCCTATAATTCGGTCAGGTGTTCATCTAGTGGGCTTCTAGGTCAAATTTATTAGCTCAACATTAAGAACACAATACATAATATATTTATAAATACACATCTCATACAATTATTTATAAATTAATACACACAATATTAATAATATACAAAAAGTCAAAAATACCCCTGTTTTTGGAACGTGGTAGTGACACACATTTTAAGCATCCTATGACTCGACACTCAGTCACTCGATGTCCCATCTTGCCGTACCTAAGAAAATACGGTCCATGAGGTGGACCTCTATGCTCAGAAGTGTGCAGACACTTCGGCGCTCCAGACCCCCCCGTTTTATGAGGCCGATTGTTGAAATTGGTACAGGGAGTCTGTACATTTATCTTTTGTGAATTGCACCCAAAGATCTATTTGCTATTAAGGGCAGCTTCATAACATTCCTGGTAGGTCTGGCACTTTTGATTTATGACATCCCTACGCAGGTCGTCATTCAAACCTTTCTGAAAATGATAGCACCACGCTTGCTGGTTAGGCAAGAAGTATCCGACAAACTTTATGAGTCTTACGAACACTGAATCATAGTTATCAATGGACATACTTTCTTGTACCAGATTGCTAAAGTCATCTTCCTTATATTGCCGTACGACCCTTGGGATATATTATTCAATGAAGGCAGATTTGAACATCTCTCAGGTGATCTTGCAATTGGGATTGGCATTATAAATCTCTTGCTTGGTAGCTTCTACCAATCATGTGCCCGCTGTTCTAGTTGTACCGATACACAAGCCACTCGTTTGGACCCTTTAATGCCAACCAGGTTGAAGAGTCATTCGAGTTTTATAATCCATCTTATCATCACATCTGGTTCTGCTCGCCCATTGAACGTTTGTGGGTGCATCTTAGTGAACTCAGCCACTCTACAGGAATTCTTAGCTGAAGGCTACATTTCATCATATTCATATTCTACCACCACAGCTGGCGGTGTGAAAGGCGTCACCGTGGCTCCGCTGTTGCTGGACACCAAAATGTGATCAATTGCATCATGGTATCAATCTCCTTTTGTTGAGCAGTGAACTATGCCTGAATCTGCACCTGTTGAGTTACAGCTTGCTGTTGCTGTACCTCCATTAGGTGCATGAGCCTCTCAGTCATATCAATTGACCTCTCCGGATTCTCCAGAACTTGCCGGATCGCTCTAGACAGGCTGAGCACTGCTTACAGCGGCAGTATTTTTCTTTGTCATTTCTACAAAAGAGAGTAGCTTGTCAACACTCCAAAAATGACAAATTTTATCTATGGGCTCATTATATAGGGGGATTCATCTTATACAACGGATACCGAATGTAATTCAATCAAGAGGCACATCAAACTCCTAGAATATCTTTTTGAAAACCCAAGGAAGTGAAGTCGTGCTCTGATACCAACATGTTACACCCTGATCCTGCAAGGGGTCAATCGTCCTCGCCTGGATCCTTTGTGGAACCGATCATCCTCGCTTAGACATGATGCCGTGCGAGCCTGAAGTTACGCTCGCACATGGCAAGAACGTACAGTGGTAGAAATCCACTTGAAATACAATTTGAAAACACATTCACAGATAGTTAAACTCAAAGTATAGGAAGAAAATTTGCTTTTCCTTGATAATTCAGAGTAATTTATATAGAATTTATATTTGATGCGCCTCTTGGCTACTTGGTTTGCATTACAAAAGAAAGACTCAAAAGGTAGAGCGCGCTCCATCAGATAAGCTTTGTTGTCCGTACATTATGCCCTTGTATAGATTAAAAATTCATGCCTCCAAAATGAACTGGCTTCAACTATACTTCAATATAGAAGAGCTTCTAACGCCTCATCGTATATCCACTAGTGTTGCATACTCTGAGTGCTTGCAATAATTACCCACAACGTGGGTCAGTACTCATCTATACTATTTAGCGGGACGAACCCACTCGCCTAAATCAACACTTGCTTATTAGGACGAGCATGCATTAAAATGATCTTGCTATTGAGAAATAAGTGAATTCATTTTATATAAATTGTATGATTTTAGAGGAAGAAAAATAATGTTGAACCTATAAAGCACGTCGGTTGCTTACTCAACCAACGCACGCCTTTCCTACAACAAAACACAAGTATACTTACCATCTGCACAAGATAATAGATTAGCATGTGTTCTATTTATATGCGATCATTGGTGTGATCGATACCATGGGCACTTATCTAAGGCATTACGGCGTGCCCTGTCAACCCGGGTAGCAAGCCCTGCTGAAGGTCCCGCAATGCATCGCGACTAGCACGATCAAATATTTTCCCCCAGGTTGATACGGTTCCAATGCCCCCGAATATCATTTCGAAGAAATGCCAAACCTTGTGCAAAAGTTGTCCCAGATCATGTAAATGCGTGAACAGTTCAATTAACATACAATACATGAGATAAAATAGAAAAAGTAAAGCATCAATATATATACTTATACAACAGTTCATATTTTCTCAAAGTCGTGTTCCAATTTTGGTGTCCCGTGGGTCCAAACTCTCTGAGGCACCAGGACGCAACCAATATTTCAGATGCCACATTCCATCGGGCAATTCCTTGGTTTCGAACCATAACTGCCGCTTATATTTTAGAGCTCATATTTTATATCGTGTTCATGAATGTACAAGTTAGTCTACAATTTTTATTTTCCTTTCTTAGTAGCTGGCATGCATTGTGGCTAAGGATTTTCTAGGCGTTCAGCCGGGCATCATCGATTGAACATTTGAAATATTAGAGATATGGACATGAAGAAGTAGGAAAGAAGGGTCTGAACCATCCACCAATTAAGGAAAGTGCTGAAAGAAGGAGTTCCGCCTAGCGATAATCGAACGTCAGTTACGCGGACCTGTAATAGCACGAGCACCAGGTTAGAATCTTTTGCCTATCCTTCCTTTCGAACTCCCCAAGAATCAAATTTCCAAACGAGAAAGCCAACAACAAAAACCAAGCAAATCAAAAGCAACACCAAAACAAAATCCTAAAGCAACATGAAGAAAACCAAGCAATAAAGCATGAAAATTATTGGACTCGTTTCAGTAGAGGCCTATCCATAAGTTGAAAATGATCATCGTATTTTGTCCGTGGCAAGATGATACCGAAGATTCTAAACACCAAGCTATGACTCAGACAGACTAGCCATAAGCCCAATTATATAGTGCGTATCCCGGTCGGATCGGGATTTGAGGCACTGCAGTTATAACGTCTATAAGTCTCATGTCCAGCTTTTTCTTAACTGTCAGACTTATCAAATAAGGGAACTTTGTTGCATCCATTACGGGATAATACGTCTCTTTGTAATCAATCCCGAGTCTCTAAGAAAATCCTTGTGCCACTAATCATGCCTTAAATCGAGCGATTTTATTCTTTTTATTTTGCTTTCTTATAAACACTCACTTGTAACCTACCGGTCTGACGCCTTTTGGTGTTTGTACTATAGGTCCGAACACTCCATGTTTATTAAGGGAATTCAATTCTGCTTGAATAGCATCCTTCCATTTTGGCCAATCTTTTCTTTGTCGACATTTATCGATGCTACGTGGTCCAGTGTCATCAAGACCTTAGATATTTCAGTATCTACTGAGAATGAGAATATCTCATCTATTGTTATATCTTTGTGTTCACATACCTCTCTTGTATATTTTCAAAACATAGAGATCTATTTGCTTTCAGGTACCTGAGCCTCCTCTTGGGCTTGTGTCTTTTCTAAGACAATAACCTCTTTTGGGTTTTCAAAAAGTATGTATCTGTCATTCATAACCTCTTCTTGAGCGTTATGTGTAACCTCCTTAAGAGCGTTACTTGGGTATTTTCTCTTTCTAGGGACTAAGTCCTTCGAACCTATAGGTCTACCACGCTTCTGGCATGTAGTAGATTCATTAGACACTTTGCTATTTTTTTACGAGGATATCAATTCGAGCTAGTGCATTTGCAGCCAACATATATGATTTAATCACTTTAGCTGTATCAGTAAATGCATCTGGCATTTGATTTGCAATCTCCTGTGGATGCAATATCCTTTGTACCTCAGTTTTATATTGATTAGTACCAGGATCTAGATGAGATAGAGTAGGATTATCCCACGATACTTTATGCCATTTATTTGTGGCGAATGGTTTTGTAAGAACATTCTTTTCTTTCTTATCTCCCCTTAAAGGCAAAAATTTAGTCTCATTAAAATGGCAGTCTGCGAATCTAACTGTAAAAATATCACCAGTTAAAGGTTCCAAATATCTAATAATTGAGGGTGAATCAAAACCAATATGAATTCCTAAACGGCGTTGAGGTCCCATTTTAGAGTATTGAGGTGGGGGAATAGGAATATAAACAACACAACCTAATTTACGCAAATAAGAGATGTTAGGTTGATGGCATGTCACAAGTTGTGATGGTGAAAATTTATGATATGCAGTTGGCCTAACAATGATCAATTTAGCAGCATGTAATATGTCATGTCCCCAAGCTGAAACTAGTAAGTTTGATTGCATGAGTAAAGACCTTAATATGTGTTAAAAGCGCTTAATCAAGGACTCTGCTAAACCATTTTGGGTATGAATATAAGGGACAAAATATTCAACTTCTATTCCTATGGAAGCACAATAATCATCAAAAGTATAAAATATGAACTCAGCTGCATTATCAAGTTGAATTATTCTAATATATTTGTCAGGAAAATAAGTCTTAAGTTTAATCAACCGATAAAGTAGCTTAGAGAAGGCAAAATTTCTAAATGAGAGTAAGAAAACATTTGACTATCGACTAGAAGCATCTATTAGAACCATAGAATATCTGAAAGGTCCGCTAGCAGGATCAATTGGTCCACAAATATCACCTTGTATTCTCTGAAGGAATGGTGGTGATTCAGAAGCTATTTTGAGAAGTGAAGGTCTTGTAATGAGTTTACCCTGTGAACAAGCTATATACAAATGTTCAGTAGGAAAGGAAAAACTTTAGTACGATAAATTATGCCCATTGGTATTATTGATGACCTTTCTCAACATAGTCGATCCTGGATGACCCAATTTGTGATGCCAAAGGATTAGATTCCTTGGATCATTTAGCCTTTTACTAGTGATGGTGTGAGATTCTACTTCCTTTAGAGTAGTTTGATATAGCCCCGAGGAGATTAACTTGCACTTTTCTAATCTGAGCTTATTACTTCCAACATTAGAGGTGATATAAAGATACTCTTTGCTACCATCATTCATAGTTTCAACATAAAACTCGTTCATTCTAATATCTCTAAAGCTGAGTAGATTTCTATTAAATCTACTAGAGAATAATGCATTTTGAATAACTAAGTGTGTTCTATTTGGCAACACACCATCGGCCTTACCATAACCTTCTATAATAATGCATTTCGAATAACTAAGTGTGTTCCATTTGGCAACGGGTCCAACAATGGTGGTCACCTTAGCATTGTTTGAGACATATGTTGTGAAAAACTTCCTAATTTTTAACATAGTGTGATTTGTTGCACTATCTATCAAGTATATGCCATCATTATTATCCATACCTTTCAAAAATAAAAATTAATAATATATTAATATGCTATTAAATGGTTAAACTTGGCATATTGCCAATTATTACAACTTGATCTAAATATAAATAAAACTGCTTCAAAGAAATTAAACTACATAGACTATTGATCATATAATGACCAATTTATTTAAAGTGGAAAGTAAATAAACTTAGATAAGCATATAATAACTATTCATTAACTTCGCCTATAATGACGTTGAACTGGTCTTTCAAAATTGCGTTTCCATCTTTATATTGAAAAAAAAATCACTAAAATCTATGTGTATTGTATCCTCCATGATATTAGTCTCCACACTCTTTGAGGCTTCATACTTGTCCACTTTCTTTTGTGAGGTGTGACAATTTCGCATCAAATGACCAGCTCTTCCACAACGTTTATAAATATCAGTAGGAGCAGCTGAATTGGGAATTTGGGCATTATTTTTTTGAGGATTAAATCACTTATTTTTGAACTGTGTATTGTTACTTGGACCCAGATTGTAGCCTTTTTTTGGCTTCTGCAGCGTCCATGCCTTCTACCTCTGTGATTTTCTCGACCCCTAGTATTGGTCACATTTTTTTGAGCACTAGTCACATTCACTTCAGTTGGAATTTGTGCAGACCTAGTTGGTCTACTAGTGTGGTTTTTGATTAATAACTTATTGTTTTTCTCGGCCAGGAGTAAGACAACAATGAGTTCAGAATACTTCTTAAATTTTTTTCCCTATACATTTGTTGTAGGGTCATATTAGTCGCATAAAATATGGTGAATATTTTCTCTAACATGGAATGCTCTGTCACTTCTTCAACACATAACTTTAATTGGGAAGTAATCTTGGACATATTTGAATTATAGGCTGCAATTGTCTTCTAATCTTGGAAATATAGATTGAGCCATTCATAGAGTGCACCTGGTAGTATGACCATTTTTTGGTGATCATATCTCCCAGCTAGAGAATTATATAGAACAAAAGGGTCCTTGACTGTTAAGTACTCAGCCTTGAGATCATCATGAATATGATTTCTGAGGAAAATTAAAGCCTTCGCTTTATCTTGTGCAGATATTGGCTTATCAGCCACAATTGCGTCACCTAAGCTTTTGGATTGAAGGTATAATCCAACATCCAATCTTCATTTGAGAAAGTTCTGGCCTTCTAAGTTTAGAGGCTTGAAATTATGCTTTGTGAGGCTCGACATATTGCTGTATAAGATCAATAAAAACAAGTTAACATAAAAATTTGGTAATTCACCAAACAATTCATGTTCATGATGTATGGTTCAAACAATGATGTTTCAGAAGTCTATTTATACCAAATAAATCCTGTTCATGATATGCTTCGAACAATGATGTTCCATAAGTCGTAGGTAAATACCAAATAATAGATATTCATGGTATGCTTCGAACAATGATAATGTTCAAGAAGTCTTTCAAAAATACCACATATAGTATGCTTCGAACAATGATATTCCATAAGTCGTAGGTAAATACCAAATACTAAATGTTTATGGTATACTAAATTTTTTTTTTGCCCTAGCAGTATGCTAAGAGATGTATAAACATCAACATCAGGCTGCGCCTAGGGTATGCATATACAGAAAAAAAATATAATAACCATACTTATTACCGAAGTGGAGAATCCGCAAATGGCGGCTTCAGCGAGATGCTCTCACTTATTTTCTTCCGTTAGAGATTCGTGCTGATAATGTGTTAGAATAAACGTAGAAGAAGGAAGAAGAAAAATATAAGAGAAGATCTCTTATTAGTATAATCTCATAGTGTGTCACGACCCGCACCCGGAAATTGGGCATGAGTCGTGGGTACGTCCAGCCTACGCCGCAGCATCGGCGGTAGAACGCTGTCTAGGTCACAAACATAGTATATCCTGTCAATAGTCTCAACTCCGTACGGAGAACAATGATAAATAAATCACAGTTCTATTATATACTCAATCACAACTATAAACATAATGGCACGATGAGAATTTAAAAGAGTTCTATTTAAACCAATCACAAGAAGTTCAACTCAAATCCTGGGTCCAAATGACCTCACAAAGTCACAATTAAAAATAAATACATCTCAGTCTCAGTCTCAGTCTAAAACAATAAATGCAGAAAAATAATCTAAGCATGGGCAGGCAAGTTCTCCTCTAAGATAGGCACCTCCTCTGGGATTTCTGGGGTGAAATCCTCCTCTATTCCTGGACCGTAATGAGTAGGGCAAAAGTCCTCCAGGTTCTCTGAAAATGTTGTTATCCAGTCAGGATTGGAGCGAAGCACAAGCACTAACAGCAGTTTCATTAATTGACAAAATCTATAAACAGTGTAAGAGATACAAGATGGAAATAAAGCTGAACATGTGAAGTACTGGAGAAAATGAAATAGACAGTAGGCATCTAGCAATGAGCAATAAGTAGTAAATGCTAGAATAGGTAAATCTGAATGAAGATAAAAACATCTAGCTAAGTGTTTGAATTATTAGTTTATCATGTGATCGGCTTGGGACTGGATCAGGCTGGTTATATATGATTAGCTATGATTCTTTTAGGTCAGGCTAACCACATGGTTAGCTATGGTGCATATAGTGGTCAGGCTAATCATATATAACAGCTATGGAGCATATAAGTGGTCAGGCCGCACCCGACGTGAGAAGTGGGGTGAGCTATGGTGCATATAAATGTTTGGATATGATCACATAATCTACTAATAGTTCCCCATCCCCCAGCTAACACGATGGATTCCAACCACGACTCCTCGTGATGGGGATCTAGGGTGCTAACCCGTGTATCCATAGTGTCGGAATCAAGTATGAAATACACTACAATTTATAGAAGTAATCAACCATGAAAACTGTCAGAGAATGTACTCGCCTGTGGTCCTGAGCAAAATGTGAGGATCGAGGTCCAAAATGGAATCACAATGACCTATTTATGGAAATTCAATGTTAATTAATGAAATAAAGAATAACATGCTTAACAATTTAAAAACGAGGTTTCTAGGTCATGTCTAAGGTTTACTGGTCAATACTAGGTTTTTGGTCAAAACTAGTTAATACCTTGCTTCTAGGTTCATGCTAAGTTAATTAGACTCATATGGCTATTAACTAGCTATTCAAGTCAATACTAGCTATAATAACTAATATAACTAGTAACTATATAATAAGATACTCTGACTGATACTCTGACACACCAATATACTAAATCAACACTAATGATAACTAATTGGTAACATCTTACTATTAGCTAACACTAAATTCCATATACTCTAACTAAACTCATATTTTATACTAACTTTAATACCTTACCTATCAATGCAACTCAACTCTAACATATACTCTCCTTGCTGCTGTTGTGTTCCCTTACTCACATTGCAGCTACTTGTATGCTCAAGCTCCAAGTGTTCTCTGTAATACTGATATGAAACTCAGCACCAATGCTAGCAGATACCACTACTTACTGAGCACAATAAAACCCAATGTCTGATACTAACACACCAAAGCAAACACAATACCCACAACACTCTACTAACAGTACACCCACAGTTTACAATTTGACAGTATACACACACACACACACAGTCTACCTCATACCTACTGTTCCACAGGGAATTTCCCCAACCCAGTCACATAGATACAGGGGTATCTAGCACCCTCACTGATCCAAAACACACATTAGTTCATTTGCTCATACACATACACAGAATTTCTCACACTCACTGCTCAAATACACAGGTTCTACCTCACCAACTGACACACATTGACACTGGGCATTAGCACAGGGACACACACATGTGTTCTAGTTACTGATACATAGGAACTCTGATACACACCTACTGAGACACAGAAATCTCACCCACTCTCTCAGAAACTCACTGAAATTCCCAGGTACTGATACACAGCATTTTGCTCCCACATTGAACTGGTACTCCTACATTGAACTGGTACTCCTACATTGATGCACAACACCTAATTATCTAGACACACTAAGACACACAGGCACTCATCTCACACAGTCCTAATTAACTGAGACACCCTACACCAACACTATCCTACATCCACACCCAAGTAGACACTGCTACACAGGAACATTTCTCACTGAACTCACTTGACAGTCCTCTCACACTGCTCTAACACTGGTATCAAGCTGAACCCCTCACAGTATCCTGATACCTCACTCACAAGCACACACACACTGGCACTTTCTGAAGATACAACACAGTTACACTGATACTTTATACCTAGACACACACACTCTCAGATATCTCATACACACAATGCATAAAACTTACCTGGGTACCCCCCTCACATACTGCTACACACATAGGTACACCCCCTGTCTACTGCACACAGAGACCCAATTGTGCATCTCCTGCACTGAACCACACTGAGACACATATCCTATACCAATTCTAACTGACACTCAACTAGACACTGCACATAGACACATAGGTTGAGAAATCTGGAATTAACTAGGATACACACAGGAATGAACTGAAATTTATACTGAACACAGTATACAAACTGAAACTGCACAGCCACACCCCAATCTACACCTACTGATACTCCACACACTGGGACACACAGTATAAAATTGCTGCACATAGACCTGTCTAGGTTCACACATTATCCTACCCAAACACAGAGTTTAACAAATTGGAACTACACAGGCCACCTAGTTCCCACATTCGTTTACACAGAGAATTTACTCCCCAAATACACAGCCACCCATTTCCCTTCTGTGCACAGTACACCTCTCCAAGCCGACTGCACACTGATTTCCCCCAATCGAACACAACCTGTTCCCAGTGCCATCATATGTCAAAATACAGGAATAGAAAAGACCCTAAGAACATTTCATCAAACACATCTCCAACGTATGCACATCTATATATGTATATACATCAAAACAAAACAAGATCAACATAGATCTAAAAGCTAAACACCCTACTAATCATATCATCAAGCACAAGAAGTGCAGAAATGAATTACATACAAACCCATCAATCCTCAAATCAAACTCCCAAGAAATCGAGTTCAACCCACCCCCTATGAGATGAAATCAGTCTACCTTCAAAACCTAGGGTTAGGGTTTACGAAATTAGGGGAAAACCAAATGTTGGTCACCAAAACCCAAAACAAAACCCTAAAAATCGAAATACACAGCAAGGGTGGGTTCCTAATGGCCATGAATCATCAGAGAACAGAAATAAAGAATTAAATTAGGGTTTACCTATAGAGATGGTTTCTCCAAGGCTTCCTGACCCACGTTCCTTGCTTTGGAGGAGAAGAATGGGATCCCTAGGGTTTGCTTCTGAGTCTTGGGGTGAGGGAATGGTTTTAAGAAGGAGGCTAGGGTTTCCTTTCTACATGAAGAATGAGAGGTTTCCTTTTATATATAACCCTAGTTTCTAGGGTTTCCTTGCACAGCTTTAGGTTTAAACCTCTGGCCCTCTCATGTAGAACCTAATAGACTCAAGTTTAGGTCTGCTAGAGTATTGAGGGTTCACCCTAATATTAAAATTCTAGGGTTTTGTTAGAGTAGGGTTTACACATTAGGGTTTGCCCTAAAGCATTCTAGGGTTGACCTAAAATCAAATATCCCTAATAATAATAATAGTTATAAAACTCAGCAAATAATTTAATACATAATTATTTAAATAGTTAAATTACAGAATTGCCCTTATATGGAAAAGTGGTAGTGACAAGTCTACCCTCCTAAAAGAAATTTCGTCCTCGAAATTGGACTGAACTACAACAAGAGTGAAATCAGAAAAGGAATATACCTCAAGTCTAGAAGAGATACGGGTATTGCTCGCGCATTTCGTCTTCTCTCTCCCAGGTCGACTCCCCTGGAGAGTGATGTCTCCATGCAACACGAACCAAAGGAATAGTTTGGTTCCGCAACACCTTCTCTCTGCGGTCCAAGATCTCTACGGGCTGCTCAGGGTAGCTGAGCGTCGGACCAACCTCAATCTCCGAGTGATCAAGTACGTGACTAGGGTCTGCCACGTACCGCCTCAGCTGTGACACGTGGAACACATTATGCACTCCCTCCAATGCAGGCGGCAAGTCCAGTCTATATGCCACTGCACCTACCCTCGCCAGAATACCGAAGGGTCCGATGTAGCGTGGGCTAAGCTTCCCGCCTCTGCCAAAACGAATCGTTCCACGCGTCGGAGAAATCCGTAGGAATACTAGATCGCCAACCTAAAACAAAACAGTCTCAACACACAGTCTAAACAAACAAACAAACACAACCAGAAAACAACAATCTATACCTGAAACTCAAGGGGTCTACGGTGGCTGTCGGCCCAATGCCGCTGTCTGTCCTGCGCCACTCGCAGTCTGTCTCTGATGAGTTTCACCTTTTTTGCTGCATCCACGACCATTTCTGGTCCTAGCAAGGCTCTCTCTCCAACGTCGTCCCACGATAGCGGTGTACGACACCTCCGTCCATAAAGAGCCTCAAACGGTGACATCTCGATGCTGGCCTGGTAGCTGTTGTTGTAAGCGAACTCTACCAGGTGCAGATGATCCTCCCAAGAACCTCCGAGATCTAAAACGCAAGTGCGTAGCATATCCTCGAGAGTCTGAATAGTCCTTTCCGACTGCCCGTCTGTCTGGGGGTGATACGCGGTACTGAACTTGAGCTGAGTGCCCAAGCTAGCCTGCAGACTCCTCCAGAAGTGGGAAGTGAAACGACTATCCCGATCTGAGACGATGCTCACAGGAACTCCATGAATCTTAACAATCTGTCGCACGTACATCTCTGCTAGCTTTTCTGTCGACGTGCCCACCTTGAAAGGTAAGAAATGGGCTGATTTGGTCAACCTGTCCACGATGACCCAAATCGCGTCCTTCCCTCCTGGAGAACGTGGAAGCCCTGAAACGAAATCCATGGTCACGTGCTCCCATTTCCATTCTGGAATCGGTAAAGGTTGAAGCAACCCACCTGGCCTCTGCCGGTCTGCCTTTACCTGCTGGCACACTAGACACCGAGATACGAAGCGTGCTACCTCGCGCTTCATTCCGTACCACCATACGTGCTCCCTCAAGTCTCGATACATCTTGTTGGCACCGGGATGCATCGAGTACTGAGAGCGGTGTGCCTCCTGCAAAACTTCCTCGCGCAGTTCCCCACTAGGCACACATATCCTTGTGCCGTGCCGTAAGGAACCATCATCTGCGATAGTGAAGTCATCCGACAATCCCATCTGAACCTGTGCTCTGATACTCCTCAGGGTCTCATCATCGTACTGCGCAGCCCTGATCCTGTCCATCAGCTCTGACTGTATCTGTAATCCCCACATCTGAATCTCGGCACCGGGAACTAACACTTCAATCTCCAAGCTCTCTAAATCAGCCAACAAATGCCTATCTGTCGTCAAGTACATAGCCATCGGATACCTGCTCAAGGCATCGGCGACTACGTTAGCCTTCCCGGGATGGTACTGCAATGAGATGTCAAAGTCCTTCATCAACTCTAACCACCTCCTCTGTCTCATGTTCAGTTCCTTCTGTGTGAACACGTACTTCAAGCTCTTGTGGTCTGTGAAGATTTCCACACGCTCTCCGTACAGATAATGTTTCCACAGCTTTAGAGCGAAGATAACTGCTGCCAACTCTAAGTCGTGGGTGGGATAATTCTTTTCATGAGGGCGTAACTGCCTGGAAGCATAGGCAATTACCTTCCCGTGCTGTTGAAGAACACATCCCAGACCCTTCCCTGAAGCGTCACTGTAGATGGTAAAACCACCTGTCCCTGATGGCAACGTCAAAATTGGAGCTGTCGTCAACCTCTTCTTCAGCTCATCAAATGCAGCCTGGCACTCCTCCGTCCACACAAAATCCACATCCTTTCTAGTCAGTCTGGTCATCGGCGCTGCAATCTTGGAGAAGTCTTGTACAAACCTCCTGTAGTATCCTGCCAGCCCGAGAAAACTCCTGATCTCGGCTACCGAACTGGGGGTAGCCCACGACTCCACTGCCTCGATCTTCTTTGGGTTTACCGAGATTCCGTCACCCGATACCACATGCCCAAGAAATTCAACTTTGTCAAGGAAGAATTCACACTTAGAGAGTTTTCCGTACAACTTTTCCCTCCTGAGAGTCTCTAAGACCAACCTCAGGTGCTCTTCGTGCTCCTCCGGGGTCTTGGAATACACAAGAATATCGTCAATGAACACCACCACGAACTTGTCAAGGTACTGGTGGAACACCTTGTTCATCAGGTTCATGAATACTGCCGGTGCATTGGTTAAACCAAATGGCATTACCATGAACTCAAACTGGCCGTATCTGGTCCGAAAAGCTGTCTTCGGCGTGTCTTCTTTCTTCACCTTCACCTGGTGATAGCCTGACCTCAAATCAATCTTTGAAAACACCCTCGCCCCGCTCAACTGGTCGAAAAGATCATCTATCCTCGGCAGCGGGTACTTATTCTTGATAGTGATATTGTTCAAAGCTCTATAATCAATGCACATGCGCACCGTGCCGTCCTTCTTCGGTACGAACAATACCGGAGCTCCCCATGGTGATGAACTGGATTTGATGAAGCCTTTGTCCTGCAGCTCCTCAACTTGCTTCTTCAGTTCTGCCAGCTCGCTGTTGTTAACTCTATAGACATGTTGTGAAATGGGCTCCGCTCCTGGAACCAAGTCTATAGAGAATTCAACATCTCTGTCTGGCGGCAAGCCTGGCAACTCTTCTGGAAATACATCCAGGAACTCCGCTATCAGAGGATGTGGCAACTCCTCTTCTTCCGTCCTGGCTCCGCAAAATGTGCTCCTGCTCTGTTCCGCTGCTTCTCTGACGACCTCAAATTCCGGCTCTCCTGGTGGTCTAAACAATACTCTGCCTCTATAACAATCTATAGTAGCATGATGCCTACTCAACCAGTCCATCCCGAGTACAATATCGTACCCCGGAAGTGGCATGACAAGTAAGCTCACGCTCAACTCTCGGCCTCCTACTGACACTCTTCGGTCCTTGCAGTGATCACGGACTAGTATAATACCTCCACCAGTCATGATCTTGCAAGTCCTAGCTAATGGTTCTGTGTCTAAATGATGTCGAAGTGCATATGATACAGACACAAAACTATGGGAAGCGCCAGAATCGAATAAGGTAAATGCAGGAATACAATCGAGAAGAACCGAACCTGTGATCAAGTCTCCTGCTGGCTCGATCTCCTCGACTGCCATGGCGTACGCTCGCCCCTGGGGCGCACCTCTCTGCTGCTGATGCTGGGCGAACTTCTGATTTTGCGGTGGAAGTGGTCCCCTCTGTTGTTGGCCTCCTGGTACGGTAGGTACCCTGCCTGGTCCTCTCTGGGCGGCTGCTCCACCCTGACCTGGACGAGTCCGAATGGTAGGGCAATCCCTCAGCTGATGTGTCGTCGATCCGCAGGACAAACATGAGCCCAATCTGTGCCTGCAGATATCTCTAGTATGTCCCATCTTCCCGCAGTACGCACACTGGATGGCGGGCTGGTTCTGTCTCTGCTGCTGTTGCTGAACCTGCCCTCGAGCTGGTGCCTGATGCTGCTGCTGAAAGGGCCTCTGCTGCTGCTGAAAGTGTGGACGCTTGCCTGGTCCCGCACTACTGTTTGCTCCTCCGGAAACATCGCGTCCCCTCTTGGGTCTGAGGTCCAAGTCATCCTCGGCTACTTGGGCATCCATCAATATGCCCTCATAGGTAGCTGTGCGACGTCCCGACGTGCGAGACTTGATCTCTCTTGTCAGCCCCTTTCTGAATTTCCGGGCCCTGTCCCCCGGATCTCTAATCATCGATGGCGCAAAGCGGCTCAGACGGCTAAACTCCGCGGCATACTCATCGACGGACGAGCTCCCCTGGGCTAAGTCATGGAACTGACTCTCCAAAGCTCCCAGGGCGACATCAGGAAAGAACTTTTCTTTGAAGAGTTCCTTGAAAGCTTCCCAAGTGAGTCCCCCGCGCAAGAGTCTCGGCTCCGTGCGAAACCACGTCAAGGCAATGTCGAACATCTGGCTGCCAGCGGCCTCGATCTGGAGCACCTCTGGAATCTGCGCCAAACGCAAGTTCCTCTCGATGTCCTCTAACCAATCATCGGCGTAGAGTATCCCTTCTGTCTCCTTGAACTCCCGAGGCATCATCCTCTTGAAGTCCACAATGGTGCCCGGCCTCTGTTGTTGCTGACCAGGTTGTTGCTGCTGCTGAGTGACTCTCTCCACAGCCTGGAGAGCCACTTGGTGAGCATTATCCATGTTCACCCTCATCATCTCTGTCTGGGCCTGATGTGCCTCGGCCTGCACTCTCTGGGCCTCTGCCGACGTCCTCTGGGCGTCGACCATGCCCTGAATCAAAGCGAACATCTGTGCCCCATCGACGGGCACACCTCCTGGATGCTGAGCTGGTGGTGGTGGAGGTGGTGGTGCCGTCGTAGCTGTGGGGACCCTCTGAACTGGTGGTGGAGGACCCCCGAATGCTGCAGACACTCCCACCTGTCCTGGAGATGTAGGAGGTGCTGCTGATGTCTGTCCGGCAGCGCGAGAGGTGGCAGACCTCTCTGAATCTGCTGCTCCGAGTCTCTGGGACCTTCTTGGCGGCATCCTGGAGACAGATCGAAAGATTCACTTAAGGCAATAGATATGATATCAAGGAAGGACAGAAAATTTCTAAAGGAATTAATCATTAAGAATAGTATCATAAGAATCAGAATTCCCTAATTGTGATTGAGTATGCCTCGGCTTAATTCCTATTTCCTAAAACAGTCTAAGACTATGACTGGAGACTAGACCTGCATGGGCCACCACTAAAAACGTGTCACGACCCGCACCCGGAAATTGGGCATGAGTCGTGGGTACGTCCAGCCTACGCCGCAGCATCGGCGGTAGAACGCTGTCTAGGTCACAAACATAGTATATCCTGTCAATAGTCTCAACTCCGTACGGAGAACAATGATAAATAAATCACAGTTCTATTATATACTCAATCACAACTATAAACATAATGGCACGATGAGAATTTAAAAGAGTTCTATTTAAACCAATCACAAGAAGTTCAACTCAAATCCTGGGTCCAAATGACCTCACAAAGTCACAATTAAAAATAAATACATCTCAGTCTCAGTCTCAGTCTAAAACAATAAATGCAGAAAAATAATCTAAGCATGGGCAGGCAAGTTCTCCTCTAAGATAGGCACCTCCTCTGGGATTTCTGGGGTGAAATCCTCCTCTATTCCTGGACCGTAATGAGTAGGGCAAAAGTCCTCCAGGTTCTCTGAAAATGTTGTTATCCAGTCAGGATTGGAGCGAAGCACAAGCACTAACAGCAGTTTCATTAATTGACAAAATCTATAAACAGTGTAAGAGATACAAGATGGAAATAAAGCTGAACATGTGAAGTACTGGAGAAAATGAAATAGACAGTAGGCATCTAGCAATGAGCAATAAGTAGTAAATGCTAGAACAGGTAAATCTGAATGAAGATAAAAACATCTAGCTAAGTGTTTGAATTATTAGTTTATCATGTGATCGGCTTGGGACTGGATCAGGCTGGTTATATATGATTAGCTATGATTCTTTTAGGTCAGGCTAACCACATGGTTAGCTATGGTGCATATAGTGGTCAGGCTAATCATATATAACAGCTATGGAGCATATAAGTGGTCAGGCCGCACCCGACGTGAGAAGTGGGGTGAGCTATGGTGCATATAAATGTTTGGATATGATCACATAATCTACTAATAGTTCCCCATCCCCCAGCTAACACGATGGATTCCAACCACGACTCCTCGTGATGGGGATCTAGGGTGCTAACCCGTGTATCCATAGTGTCGGAATCAAGTATGAAATACACTACAATTTATAGAAGTAATCAACCATGAAAACTGTCAGAGAATGTACTCGCCTGTGGTCCTGAGCAAAATGTGAGGATCGAGGTCCAAAATGGAATCACAATGACCTATTTATGGAAATTCAATGTTAATTAATGAAATAAAGAATAACATGCTTAACAATTTAAAAACGAGGTTTCTAGGTCATGTCTAAGGTTTACTGGTCAATACTAGGTTTTTGGTCAAAACTAGTTAATACCTTGCTTCTAGGTTCATGCTAAGTTAATTAGACTCATATGGCTATTAACTAGCTATTCAAGTCAATACTAGCTATAATAACTAATATAACTAGTAACTATATAATAAGATACTCTGACTGATACTCTGACACACCAATATACTAAATCAACACTAATGATAACTAATTGGTAACATCTTACTATTAGCTAACACTAAATTCCATATACTCTAACTAAACTCATATTTTATACTAACTTTAATACCTTACCTATCAATGCAACTCAACTCTAACATATACTCTCCTTGCTGCTGTTGTGTTCCCTTACTCACATTGCAGCTACTTGTATGCTCAAGCTCCAAGTGTTCTCTGTAATACTGATATGAAACTCAGCACCAATGCTAGCAGATACCACTACTTACTGAGCACAATAAAACCCAATGTCTGATACTAACACACCAAAGCAAACACAATACCCACAACACTCTACTAACAGTACACCCACAGTTTACAATTTGACAGTATACACACACACACACACAGTCTACCTCATACCTACTGTTCCACAGGGAATTTCCCCAACCCAGTCACATAGATACAGGGGTATCTAGCACCCTCACTGATCCAAAACACACATTAGTTCATTTGCTCATACACATACACAGAATTTCTCACACTCACTGCTCAAATACACAGGTTCTACCTCACCAACTGACACACATTGACACTGGGCATTAGCACAGGGACACACACATGTGTTCTAGTTACTGATACATAGGAACTCTGATACACACCTACTGAGACACAGAAATCTCACCCACTCTCTCAGAAACTCACTGAAATTCCCAGGTACTGATACACAGCATTTTGCTCCCACATTGAACTGGTACTCCTACATTGAACTGGTACTCCTACATTGATGCACAACACCTAATTATCTAGACACACTAAGACACACAGGCACTCATCTCACACAGTCCTAATTAACTGAGACACCCTACACCAACACTATCCTACATCCACACCCAAGTAGACACTGCTACACAGGAACATTTCTCACTGAACTCACTTGACAGTCCTCTCACACTGCTCTAACACTGGTATCAAGCTGAACCCCTCACAGTATCCTGATACCTCACTCACAAGCACACACACACTGGCACTTTCTGAAGATACAACACAGTTACACTGATACTTTATACCTAGACACACACACTCTCAGATATCTCATACACACAATGCATAAAACTTACCTGGGTACCCCCCTCACATACTGCTACACACATAGGTACACCCCCTGTCTACTGCACACAGAGACCCAATTGTGCATCTCCTGCACTGAACCACACTGAGACACATATCCTATACCAATTCTAACTGACACTCAACTAGACACTGCACATAGACACATAGGTTGAGAAATCTGGAATTAACTAGGATACACACAGGAATGAACTGAAATTTATACTGAACACAGTATACAAACTGAAACTGCACAGCCACACCCCAATCTACACCTACTGATACTCCACACACTGGGACACACAGTATAAAATTGCTGCACATAGACCTGTCTAGGTTCACACATTATCCTACCCAAACACAGAGTTTAACAAATTGGAACTACACAGGCCACCTAGTTCCCACATTCGTTTACACAGAGAATTTACTCCCCAAATACACAGCCACCCATTTCCCTTCTGTGCACAGTACACCTCTCCAAGCCGACTGCACACTGATTTCCCCCAATCGAACACAACCTGTTCCCAGTGCCATCATATGTCAAAATACAGGAATAGAAAAGACCCTAAGAACATTTCATCAAACACATCTCCAACGTATGCACATCTATATATGTATATACATCAAAACAAAACAAGATCAACATAGATCTAAAAGCTAAACACCCTACTAATCATATCATCAAGCACAAGAAGTGCAGAAACGAATTACATACAAACCCATCAATCCTCAAATCAAACTCCCAAGAAATCGAGTTCAACCCACCCCCTATGAGATGAAATCAGTCTACCTTCAAAACCTAGGGTTAGGGTTTACGAAATTAGGGGAAAACCAAATGTTGGTCACCAAAACCCAAAACAAAACCCTAAAAATCGAAATACACAGCAAGGGTGGGTTCCTAATGGCCATGAATCATCAGAGAACAGAAATAAAGAATTAAATTAGGGTTTACCTATAGAGATGGTTTCTCCAAGGCTTCCTGACCCACGTTCCTTGCTTTGGAGGAGAAGAATGGGATCCCTAGGGTTTGCTTCTGAGTCTTGGGGTGAGGGAATGGTTTTAAGAAGGAGGCTAGGGTTTCCTTTCTACATGAAGAATGAGAGGTTTCCTTTTATATATAACCCTAGTTTCTAGGGTTTCCTTGCACAGCTTTAGGTTTAAACCTCTGGCCCTCTCATGTAGAACCTAATAGACTCAAGTTTAGGTCTGCTAGAGTATTGAGGGTTCACCCTAATATTAAAATTCTAGGGTTTTGTTAGAGTAGGGTTTACACATTAGGGTTTGCCCTAAAGCATTCTAGGGTTGACCTAAAATCAAATATCCCTAATAATAATAATAGTTATAAAACTCAGCAAATAATTTAATACATAATTATTTAAATAGTTAAATTACAGAATTGCCCTTATATGGAAAAGTGGTAGTGACATAGTGGGAGGCAAAGGCCTTATTTATACAATCCAATGAAGGTGTAATACTAATCTCTAACCAATGTGGGACTAAAATACAAAGTGAGAATCCAACCCTTTAGTAACCCACCGTTATAACACACACGAGAATCCAACCCTTTAGTAACCCACCGTTATAACACACACACACACACACACACACACACACACACACACATATATATATATATATATATATATATATATATATAGAAGTTTAAGGATCTAACATGAACGATAAAAAAATAATTCAAACGACTGCTATTTCAGAGAACATTTGTGGGTACTTAAGAGCGGGTTGTGTGTACGTGTGTGTGTGTGTGTGGATTTTGAAGAAGGTAATTTTATTGATAGTGTAAATTTTTGTATCATTATCAGATCCTTTACATCATGTGATTGGCATCAAACTCTATGTTATGCAAGACTCCCAAAGAAGTGGTATGCAACCCCTCAAAAAACACATTTGTTCCCCTCCCTCCATACGTGCCAAACACTGGCTGCAAGCCTGATTCTGACCGATCTGGACTAACGAGAGCCTCTACTCCGAAGTGTAGAAATTGCCTCAACCTGGTCGATAATATCTCTGGAGTGCTTGTGGAAGATTTAATATGATACTTTGACTATTCCACAACTCCCATGTATAAAAATAATGAAAGAATAAATGACTAAATGTCTCAATTGCACTCTGACATAGTTGGCATCCTTGGTTCTGAATTTGGATTCTATTTCTGATTATTCTATCAAGGGTTAACAGTCGACCCCTCATTAATTTTAGCATATGTAATTGCATTTTGTTCACTAAGCCTTTTATCCATATGAACTCCTGGTTTTGCAAAAGATGGGTGCACCTCTTACTAGGTTATAAATTCGACCAAACTTGGAATTACCAGACTTAGTAGAGGCCCATACCCATATATTATCATCCCATGTCTGTTCGACATGAACCTGTTCGATGCAGCAACACACAGTCAGCCGATCGGGTGTCCACGAAGCCTCTAGGTGCCATCATGAAGTAAGTCGCTGACTTGTTCATTCCTTCCTCCCAGCTTGTACATCTGCCACCCATATCTATCCACCATGCTCCTATGTTCTAGTCATGGATGTGTATTAAATCCTTGGCCAAGCTCTCGGGCAGTGGTTTTATCTTGCTTCTATATCGCAAAATAGCCTTATATGAGACAAAAAATTATTATGTGTATCATGTATTTAGAAGTTTCCTGTTTTAAGTTCCTATTTTCCATCCAATTCGCCCATATAGTTCTTCCTTCCATGGATCTCCAAGTGAGGGCGTGGTTAACGAACGTAACCCCACTCCGCCTTTAGATATTTGGTAGCATAGCTCGGTCCAGACAATCGTATGAATGCCACATCGTCAAACAAAGTCTGTGCGTAGTTTGTCTATCTTCCGTATAGTTTCCAACGGAAGCATAAATGTTTGTTGCCAGTATAAAGAAATGGCTGACACAATAAATCGTATCAGTTCAATTCTTCCTCCCAAAGATATTTTTTGTGTTTGCCAACCTTCTATCCTTTTCTGAACATACTCTATAATATTTTTACACTCCTAGGCATGGGCATAATTGACAGTCAGAGGCAACCCTAAATACTTTACTGGAAGACTACTCCTCTTTATCTGCAGCAACTCCTGGAACTCTTCCTGGCGTGTACAATAGAAATTGAAGTAAACCTTACTATTCTCCTTGTTAAGCCGGAGGCCCGTCATGCGGCCAAAACATTTATTATATAGGCAATAGTGTTTAGGCTCATGTTTGTGTAACTACCATATTTCCAGAATATGGATATTTTTATCATTATTTATATATTGTGTTTATATTTTATATATATATAATATTAATGTTGTGTATATTATAACTATTATTATTATTATTATTATTATTATTATTGGTTAGTGTATTAGACTATTTAATTAGACTTGATATAGTTATTATATTGACTTGAACATATAGATATAAAACCTTATTTTTCATAATAAGAAACTTGCGTATCTTAGGATACGGCTCTATGAATGCTTTATTTATTCTTAGCTTATCTTGTGTAGCATAGTTTCATAAGGTATCGACTTAGTGACTTAGCATTAGACTCTTGCAACGTAGAATTTATTGGTTTGACTTAGAAATGGTGTATTGACCTAGAACTTTATCAACTTTACTTATTTTATTATTGAACCTTGTATTGATGCAACATACCATATATAGGTTGTGAGACACCAGCTTGGTCATCGAGAGACACACCTTGCTCAGGACATCAGGCGAGTACATTTCTCTGATTGTTTTTAATTCATAATATTGTATATATGCATGTTATAGAATTGTATATATTGTTCCCGACACAGTAATTTTACGGACTAGTGCTATATGGATCCCGTCATGAGATGTTATCCCCTACCGTATTCAGCGGATACTCGTGTACATTGTATCTCATCGTGTATACTGGGTATTGATGTTACTTCGTGTTCACACACTGCTCGTGTTCAGTGTGCTTATTCGTGTACACTCACCGCTCGTGTTCAGTGGTTATGATATTCGTGTACACCCACTGCTCGTGACAGTGGTTATATTTTCGTATTCGTAGCATGTCATGATTGGATCCATCGGTATTAGTTGGGGGTGAGGAGTTGACTATGTTATCAAAGCCATTGTTATAAATCGTGTACATTCTGATTACATACTTCACTTGTAATCCGTCTTACCTGATCATGTTCGCCCAACCCGATCACATAATGAACTAATATTCTGAGGCACATTAGATAGTTTAGATTTCAGTTTACTTCATCATATTGCTGATATTCATATTGTTGATCTATATTCTCGTACATTACCTATATATATCTTGTTCATCATTCATATATTTAGTGATCTTGTATTTCATTTCTATATCTATTTATATGCTCGATTGTGTTATTGGAACTGCTTTCTGAGGTATGTACACACACACACACACACACACACACACACACACACACACACACACACACACACACACACATACAGACACACTAATAGCAATACTCTAACTTATTTACCAATATCCTATGATACCTCTGCATCATAACTACCTATTACCTTAGTATTTAGATACCCCACATTACCTTAGCCATATACTCATAGTTCAACTTACCCTCATGGTATCATGAGATACCACCCTAGTCTGATACTCCTGTATCACACCTGTAACCAAGAGCTATTAACCCTGCCTATATCCTACATTCACCAGTGTATCATACACCAACTTACAAAGTGCAATAACCTTCCCTGGTGTCTGAACACGAGCCTCCTTCCCCGTGCATTGCTACATCCAATGCCAACTGCATAGTACAGTCCCAACTGCTTGCACCCTACTTCAACCCAGGCATACTGACACAAGGTGATATGTGCTGAATGCCAGTCATGGCAATATGTCACCCTCATATTTTCATCCAAGGATAGTTGGTAATTGTCAATGGATATTATTTATTTTATAATTTTTAGATTTAATATTTGTGCATTTTATGATTTAATTAATTATTTAATTATTAATTGTTGCTAGATATAAATTGTTGTGGACTTGTGTAGTGGACCTAACCTAATTAATTAGAATGCATGGACCAAATAATTAGACTAGTCTAAGTTGATCCCATGAATTAGGCCCATAGATTAGAAGGCTTAATTAATTAGTGAAACCATTAGACTAGAACCTTTTTTCCCTAATTAATTTCTTCATGAGAGGCCCCAAGGGGTATTTGTATCATTTTATATTGCTAAAGGGGGTGTATATAGGCCGACCACCTCTAGGAGGAGAGAGAAAATTATTTTATTTTATTCTAATTCTAAAATTTTAGATCTACATTCTCCCCTCTCCAAATTCCCTCCATTCTTTCATCAATTCTCCACCAATTCTTCACTAATCTTTTCCCAAATTCATTATTAAGATTTCTACACCAAGGATCTACAAGAAGGAAGCAATGAGCAAGAAGGAGGAGGCCAAGATCTACAAGGAGAGGAGCTACTTGGCAATTTGAGACTTTTCATTGGAAATCCATCTCCTGATAGGTACAATTCAGTTTTTTTTCCTTCTAATAGACTCTAGATCAGAGATTTTACAATGAGAAACCAATACACATGCATAGGATACCCATATAATTTGATTTTGGGTTAATCGGAGACCTACGGTGGAAGTTATGTCCATTTTGGTGCCAATTTTAGGGGAATTTCGAGATTGGCACATGTAGTGCTTGTCAATTGATCTAATAGATCTAATTGGCACTTGATTGCTTGTTTGTGACTAGTGTCGTGTCCATAATTGGATACGTATAGGCCGTATCTCGCCAAGTTGACGAAACGGTTAATTTTGGGGGTTTTCCTCCGACACGGGGCCTTGTGCATATCATATTATGACACGGACACGTAGACACTCTAATTAATATACATATTATTTATAATTTATGTATTAGACTTGTTCGTGTCCTACGTGATACGTTTGGTTTTGTGTTGGGGCCGTATCGCAAGCGTATCATAGAAAAGTGTGATACGGGTGCGATGCGCTCCATGTGTTTGATGTTTTGTTCTTCTCACTATACGTGCATGTGTATTTAGGTATATGTAAACTATCTATATGATATATAGTTTAAGTTTTAGTGTATTTAGAGTTTATGTATAAGTGTGGGTCTATGGATATATATATATATATATATATATATATATATATATATAGTCGTGAGGGTTGGGGTACGTTGATATAGGTAAGAGTGGTATATTGATGGGTTACACTGTTATATATATATATATATATATATATATATATATATATATATATATATATATATATATATATATATATACTCGTGTTGGATTTTATACATGTTCATATATGGGGGTAGATGTAGATGCATAGCTATTTATTATCGTATTATGTGTTCATTGTATATACCTAATCTTGATGCATAGTGCTAGAGGAAATATCCAGTTATTAGCTTGTTACATTGTCGCGTGTGGTGAAGGACTCGATACACACAATTTGCAGACAGCTAGTGTAGATACTGTGCAACAATACAACTTTAAGGGAACATTAAAAGTTGAGGAGATTTCGTTGAAGATACTGTGCAGTATCTTACTACACAGTGTATTCGAGCACTGCTGTGCTTAATAGCCAGCCCCCGGTGTGAGTACATCCAAACATGCATGCTACCAACTGAAGCAAAAATTCCTTAGGCCAGTACACTGGGAGTTAAGTACAGTGAGGCAATGCAGCCAGTGTACAGGGGACCTCGAGCAGCAGGAAGAAATTGCACACCTAGCTACAGTTGCTGTGTTCACAACAGACACACAAGGAAGTCAGTAGAAGCAACCGGGTCTCGACCACCTACAGTTTATACACGGTTTGGAAGAGCAGCAGGGTACTAGCAATCGGGTTCCTCCCTGTGTGCTGTGTGCTCACAGTTTGGGTGAGTACCAACCACCAGTATCCGTATTTTGTCAGTTAAGTTTTAGTTGGGTTTTTGGGTATTTAAGGTAGTTAGTATATATATATATATATATATATATATATATATATATATATATATATATACTTGATTATATATGTATGTAGTATCTATGGTCTATATAAGTATCTATACAGGTGATTGATTGGAGATAGTTAGTTAGTATATGGATAACTTAGTTAGAAGGTATCAATCACTATGGTTCTCAATTTCAGTTCAGTTTTGAGTATCAGTAGGTTTCATTTTCAGTCTTGTGTTTCGATTTCATTAGTAGTTTGGTGTTGGTTTATGAAGTTTTGATGTTGGTTAGTTAATGTGATAGGTATATTAGTGTAGGTTAGATTAATGACAAGGCATATGGTATAGTGGTTTAAAGAGTTAGTTAATAGTTATTTAGTTATTAGTGATTTATTTAGTGCTACATATCTATATGCAAATATGGTATCAGTTACTATTTTATATAATTAGATATTGTAGTATGGTTTCATGTTGTAGTTAGATACTTTAGTATTTAGTTATATTTGTAGGTTGAGTTGGCTAAGGGTTGGGTTGCCTTGAGATACCAAAGTATTACCAAGGTATTGGGTCGATACCCAAGTTGAGTTGGGTATCGTGTTAGGTGCGATACGCATTATTGTAAGACCTAGGTATCCAAATTAAATTATTTTGATATAGTTATTATATTGACTTGAACATATAGATATAAAACCTTATTTTTTATAATAAGAAACTTGCGTATCTTAGGATACGACTCTTTGAATACTTTATTTATTCTTAGCTTAGATTGTATAGCATAGTTTCATAAGGTATCGACTTAGTGACTTAGCATTAGACTCTTGCAACCTAGAATTTATTGGTTTGACTTAGAAATGGTGTATTGACCTAGAACTTCATCAACTTCACTTATTTTATTATTGAACCTTGTATTGATGCAACATACCATATATAGGTTGTGAGACACTGGCTTGGGCATCGAGAGACACACCTTACTCAGGACGTCAGGCGAGTAACTCGAACTCATCTAAAAATCAACGTCACTAAAGCAAGCAACCGGGGACTAGGAGGCCTTCGTTTTGCTATTTAAATGAAGCTATTGCCCTCTTTCGAACCCACAGAGGTGCCAGTGGAAATCAAATTATGAGAGGATTAGTTTCTTCTCACTCTGATTACAACCTATTGTTCTTTTCTACATTTCTCTGATTATTTTTAATTCATAATATTGTATGTATACATGTTCTAGAATTGTATACATTGATCCCGACACAGTAATTTCATGGACTAGTGCTATATGGATCCCGTCATGAGATGTTATCCCCTACCGTGTTCAACGGATACTCGTGTATATTGTATCTCGTCGTGTATACTGGATATTGATGTTACTTCATGTTCACACACTGCTCGTGTTCAGTGTACTTATTCGTGTACACCCACCGCTCGTGTTCGGTGGTTATGATATTCGTGTACACCCACTACTCGTGACAGTGGTTATATTTTTGTGTTCATAGCGTGTCGTGATTGGATCCATCAATATTAGTTAGGGGTAGGAGAGTAGGAGTTGACTATGCGATCAAAGCCATTATTACAAATCGTATACATTCTGATTATATACTTCACTTGTAACCCGTCTTACCTGATCATGTTCGCCCAACCCGATCATATAATGAACTCGTATTCTGAGGCACATTAGATAGTTTAGATTTTAGTTTACTTCATCATATTGCTGATATTCATATTGTTGATCTATATTCTCGTACATTACCTGTATATATCTTGTTCATCATTCATATATTTAGTGATCTTGTATTTCATTTCTATATCTGTTTATATGCTCGATTATGTTATTGGAACTGCTTTCAGAGGTATGTACTTCGCTCTAATCCTGACTGGATATTTTTTTTCAGATGACTGGATTCTAGAGTAGTGTCCCACATTCTATGGGCCGCAGGACGGAGTACCTATAGAGGACACTCTTATTGACCAGGGAGACTTAGTTGCAGAGCCCGAGGAGGTCTAGCTTATTTTGTATGGGTTTGTATTAGACTATTCTTTTAGTGGATTCACATCTTGTATATTATTTCAGATTATGGATTGTATCTTTATTCTTTGCTTTGTTATTCCATTCGTGCATTATTCTTCCTTAGTATGTTTTGTGATTGAGATTAGATATTCATGTGAGATACCATATTGCTCCTCCGTTTGGAGTTGAGATGATGGACATGTACCATATTATATTTTTGAGATGTTAGATAGTTAGAAATGTCCCAGACAGTGTTCTACAGCCGATTCTGCGATGTAGGCTGGGCGTAATCACGTACTCGTGCCCGAATATTCGGGTGCGGGTCGTGACACATTTTTAGTGGTAGCCCATGCAGGTCTAGATTGATATCATAGTTGTGCTCGACTAGAGTATGACTACGAGCCTGCTTTAGGAAACATGATTTAGGTGGAGAGTTACACAATCACATCTAGGAAAATTCCAATATCTATTTTTGCAAATCCTTATCTATTGAATATTGTCTTTCATTTTGAATAAGTTCTGTCCTTCTTTGATGATATCGCATTATATTTAATATTGATTCCGTATTTTCAATCTATCTTCAGGATACCTCCGAAGATCAGATTCTATCGCTCGGGAGCAGCAACAGCTTCTTCAGCTACTTCCCAGCCTGCTGCGAAGAGGGTAGCAGCTACTGCGGGTTCTTCTCTAGTTGAGTGGGTCGCCTCACCGGTTTAGGTGGGAGTCTCAGTGGCCGTCTTCGGGGGTGCTCCTCCCCTAGTTCGGAGAGTAGCTCCAGTTATTTCCGAGGATCTTCCAACTCTACCACCAGTGGTTGATCAGACGCAGATGTTCGCACTTCTCTAGCAGATGATGGAGGTGCAGCAGGGACAGTCAGAGGTCCTATGACAGAGCGTAGAGAACGCTCACCAGATCGCACTCACTGTCACGACCCGCACCCGGATATTCAGGCACGAGTGCGTGGGCACGTCCAGCCTACGCCGCAGTGTCGGCGGTAGTACGCTGTCTAGGGCATAATCACAGGTAATATAAAGTCTATCTCATCCACAAAAGTAAAATAGACAAGGAAATAACAGGAAAAAGGAATGCTGAGATTTCATAATATTTAATCTGTGACAACCAATCCACAGTTAATACAAGCCAGAAGATAAATCGGGGACAAACCCGAGTATATGCTGAAAAGGAAAGAAATAAGCAGCTACAGCTAACTGATCCACAGAAGTAGCCTCTTGGGGAAACTGGCTCCTCATGTGTGTTACCTGCTACGTCATAGGGATCATAATAGGTGGGGGCAAGGTTCTCATCATCGCCTAAATCAACGGATCCAGTCAGGAAAGGAACAAAGTACACAATGTACATCAAGATTTAAACTAAATATTTATGACAATTAGATTGAGCATCATTGAGAAAATTTCATAAAAGAAACATCAATATCTCAGAGTTAATGCTATGCACAGGAATATGAGAAAACAGGAATAATGTGACAGGAAATGAAACTACAACAGTCAACAAGAGCCATAACTAGACAAGAGCTATGTGTGTGAACTTGTGTATTTAGAATACCTAGTTGGCATGTAGGGGTCTATAAAGTTAAACCGGCCGCCATGGACGGCTATTAATCACGAATAATCGAGATCCGGCTGATGGACAGTCGTGTACCAACAGCTATTAATCATGGCAAGAGTCAGGGTAAGCTACATGCCTTTCAGTATTCTCCCACCCGACATGATAAAACAAGACAGGAACTACCAATATTCAAGACATGAAATTCAATATTTCTAACACTAGGTGTAAACATCAAGGGTACATGTAAGGCAGGGAATTAACTATCATAATATAAAGATTAAACTTGAAGTGCAGGTACTTGCCTGTGTTTGGATCCGATTAATAGGTCTTCGGGGAAATATCCAGAGATGAGTCCAAATGCTGAAATAAATATTACCATCACGCTCAGAAGATGTCAAATAGCTAGAAACGCCTGTCCTTGGGTCCAATTTGGAGACAAGGACAAAAACGGCAGTTTCGGGTCAAAACGGGGTCCGCCGTTGGGCCCGCTTTGCACCGAAAAACGTGTCCAGGTCAAAGGTCTCCAAATTTACCAAACTTAGTGTCAACAGGTCAGGAACGCTGATACGAACCCAACGGAACTTTCAGAATTGAATTCCGATGAGCCGTTCACAAAATCGCCCGTCGAGCGGGGCCTGTGGGGCCCACGACACGCGATTTCGTCAACGTTCTCAGAATCGAACCAAACTTGACCCACAGGACCAACGTATCACTACGAGTCCGATGGCGTAAGTTTCGTCTCGATCTGACGAGTGTGCACAAAGTTAGGGTAAAATGCAGAAAAGGCGGATACGGAGCGATGTCCGCGGATACGCGTTGATTCCGGTGTGCACGCACACCCAAATCAGCTTTCGCGAAATCCCACACGTCCGTATCGACGAGGCGCACGTATCTGTGAAGACCGCACGCGACCAAGTCGTCCCGTTTGGTGGGGCACACTCAGTTCCGGGGTGAAACAGGGTCTGGTTTTTCCTGTTTTTGGACCGCGGTGTACGATCACCACAGGACGCGATGCCCCGAACAGTTTGTCCGGACACCGAGAGGGTCATACAGGCTTCACAACGCAATTTACGGAATTGAAAACGGAGATACAGGGTGCAAGATACGAGTACCTGAAGAGGCTCGAAAAACCGGATATTTCCGTGTCCGTGTCGTGTCCGACACGACACGAAGAATTAGGGCTAGGGTTAGGGTTTCTGATCGGAATCCGGCGGCTCGGGCCACTGCGGCCGGAGGCGGAGGCGGAGGGGCGGCGCTGGCGATGCGCCGGAGCGGGCGGGGGGACGCCGGCGGCTGCCGGAGGCGGCGCAGCCGCTGCTGCGGGGTCGGGCTCGATCGGGGAGGGTTCTGCGGGCGGGGAGGAAGGTGGAGGAAGGAGAGGGGCTGCGGCGGACCGGCGGAGCTGGGCGGGGCACGGCGGGTGTGCGGTGGCGGTGCCTCGGCGAGGGGCGGAGTTCTGGGCGGTCGGTGGTGGCCGGGGAAGAGAAAGGGAAGGGTTATATAGGAGGAGGAGGAGCGGGGTCGTGGCCAGAGAATCGGCCGAGGGGAGGACGTGGCCGCGGAGGTTGCGGGGAGCGGGCCGGAACGGCCGGCGCTGCGCGCGGCGGCCGGCGCGAGACGCGGCGGCGGTTGCGCGGTCGTGCGGGGAAAGGGGGAAACGGTTCGCGGGTGGCGGGCGGCTCGCGGGTCGGGTCTGACCCGACCCGACCCGGAAGGAACGGGCTGAGGGCTGGCGGGCTGGGCCGGTCCACTGGGCCGGGCCGGCCCAAGAAAAGAAAATAAATAAATAAATAAATAATAATAATAATAATAATAATAATAATAATAATAATAATGATAATAATAAATAATTAATTATTTAAATAAATAGTTTTTAGGCATCTAAAAATAGGTCTGAGGTCCAATAAATTCCAAAAAAATTACCCTAAGTCCAGTTTTCCATTTTACACCCAAAAATATTATTTCCATAATATTTTAATATTATTTATTAATAATTAAAAATCATTCAATAATTAAGACTCCTAATTTTAATTACAGAAAATTCCCAGAAAATTCCAGAAAAATTGGAAAAATCCAAGATTTAATAATTTGAAAATTCAGGGGGTTTACAACCTACCCAACTTACAAAAATTTCGTCCTCAAAATTTAAAATTAAGCCATACTCTGTTAACCCTTCATGTATATCAATTGCAATCTCCTTGCGGTAAATTAAATCCAAATCATGTCCACTGCAATCCTTTCATGATTTAAGATGACTACTTGGTTCAATCAAAATTCAACCTATGGTTATTACTTCTTACTTCCTCAAATTATCCATAAGCAGATTTTTAATTTTTAGTCCATATAGTATTTTCAAGATGACCTTGCCTCACGATTCGAATTATCATAATTCCCCTAGAAGTGATTCGAGTCCAACAATATTGGTATGTTTCAGCCCTTTTAAATTACATTCACATCCTCAATATTCCAACTAGGTAGTCCAACCATCAACTTTTGTCACGACCCGCACCCGGAATTTGGGCATGAGTCGTGGGTACGTCCAGCCTACGCCGCAGCATCGGCGGTAGAACGCTGTCTAGGTCACAAATAAAGTATATCCTGTCAATAGTCTCAACTCCGTACGGAGGACAATGCTAAAATAAACCACAGTTCTATAATATACTCAATCACAGCTATAAGAATAATGGCACGATGAGAATTGAAAAGAGTTCTATTTAAAACCAACCACAAGAAGTCCAACTCAAATCCTGGGTCTAACTGACCTCACAAAGTCACAAATAAAAATAAATACATCTCAGTCTCAGTCTCAGTCTAAAATAATAAATGCAAAAAATATAATCTAAGCATAGGCAGGCAAGTTCTCCTCTAGGATAGGCACCTCCTCTGGGATTTCTGGAGTGAAATCTCCCTCTATTCTTGGGCCGTAATGAGTAGGGCAAAAGTCCTCCAGGTCCTCTGAAAATGTTGTTATCCAGTCAGGATTGGAGCGAAGCACAAGCACTAACAGCAGTTTCATTAAATTGATAAAATCTATAAACAGTGTAAGAGATACAAGATGGAAATAAATGCTAAAAATGAGAAGTACTGGAGAAATGAAATAGACAATAGAGCATCTAGCAATGAGCAATAAATAGTGAATGCTAGAACAAGTAAATCTGAATAAAGATAAAACATCTAACTAAGTGTTTGAAATATTAGTTTATTATGTGATCGGCTTGGAACTGGATCAGGCTGGTTATATATGATTAGCTATGATTCTTTTAGGTCAGGCTAACCGCATGGTTAGCTATGGTGCATATAATGGTCAGGCTAATCATATATAACAGCTATGGAGCATATAAGTGGTCAGGCTGCACCCGACGTGAGAAGTGGGGCGAGCTATGGTACATATAATGTTTGGATATGATCACACAATCTACTAATAGTTCTCCATCCCCCAGCTAGCACGATGGATTCCAACCACGACTCCTCGTGATGGGGATCTAGGGTGCTAACCCGTGTATCCATAGTGTCGGAATCAAGTATGAAATACACTACAATTTATAGAAGTAATCAACCATGAAAACTGTCAGAGAATGTACTCGCCTGTGGTCCTGAGCAAAATGTGAGGATCGAGGTCCAAAGAGGAATCACAATGACCTATATATAAGATAATACTGTTAAAATGGTGTTTGGAATATTGAAAGAGGTTAGCTAACTTGAAATGAGGGTGTTAGGCCATTTCTAGGTCTACCCTAGGTTTACTAAGTCAACTCTAGGTTTTTGGTCAAAACTAGTTAATACCTTGCTTCTAGGTTCATACTAGCTATTGTTAACTAATACTAGTTAAATACACTATATGATATGTTCTATACTTACTAATATTAGATTATATTCAGTAATACTACTAATACTAGCTAATATTCATTATACTAGGTATTATCATTATATATAACTCATATAGTGTGGTATATTGGTATCTTGCTGAAACTAGTTACTATTTCTTATACTATATGCTATTAGTGTGTAAATAACTTACATATATATGCTGAGTATATATCTTAACTGACACCCTTAGTATTTACCCACATTCCCAAACCACCTTACCTTACTGATATTAGACACACTGACATACTGAACTTTCACACACATACCCATGTACACTGCTCTCTAAATTCTGCATAAGGAACCTTGTAAAATAGAACATCAGACCAAGTATCAGGGCTAAGTGAGAGTATTAGTAGCAAGGGGTATTCAATATCACACTGATACTGCAATAACCCATCCCTCTTCTAGTCCTACCCCCATAACTCACAATTCTATGAAACTGGCACATCCATACCTGCACACTCTGATTTCACACCCTCTAATATTCTCCCAAACTCGATTCTACACAGCTACACCAACTAAAATCTGCACAGCAACACACACTGACAGGAACTCAAATTCACAGCTACACTCACACATAAATTTATTACTTACACTGCACACCTTCACTCCTAGGTAATACACTCTCACCTACAGAATTAATACACACACAAACACTGGAACCCTGTTTCTTAAGCCCTCATAGTTCTCTCACACAGCTACATATAAACCTACACATAGTGCTGAAATTCTACACTGCCTGATACTCCACATACAGTACATAACACCCAGATTTGGGATACACACACACACTGTCTACCTCATGAACTGACACACAGGAATACTCTGAGAACACACACATGCCATCCTCAATAATACACATAACTAATTCCTAATACACACACAGACACAGTTCTCAGTTGCCCTCTCTCCCTTCCTTCTCACACAGGCACAATAACTCACCCAAATCAATACACTCATGCACACATAGATTCTGAATTCCTCACCCAGCTACATACCTACACACAGGAAATAATATAGGGATACACCTAAACCTAGACAATACTGATACACAAACTCAACACTGATACATCTACACTACACTCATAGTTCCTCACAGTTTTGCACAAGTCTGGTTACACATGACACTGGACTCTCACAGCCACACACCTATATTACTGATACATTCTGCACTCACCAAAACTGGCCTCACAAACACACACACAACTTATATTGACTGATACATACACAGCCACAACTCGAGCACTCTTAATTCTTGATATTACTATCTACTGCTCCTTCCCCATCCTTTTTGTTACCCGTGCCCCAAATACATACTACTTATCTCTGCACTTATACAAGGTATCTATGCTGACCTAGCCAGAGTATGCACAGGCTTACATACTTGACACATTAGAACACTAAACCCGGAGGCACGTTCTACAAACTTGCAGTTTGTCGACCTGCACTGGACACACACACACATATTATCTAATACCCTAAATTCACCACAAGTTAGTATAAACACATGAAAATACCCCTCTACTAATACCTACATCAAAACTTGACTGCACCCTGTTCTTCCCCAAATCTTAATGTACAAATGAATGCCCCCAACACACAATACATATATATGCATATAGATTCATACATCAATTATACAGAACTATAAATAAGTTAGATAGGTAAAATCCTAATAACAATTAAACATCACATACATGTTCATACACCCGACTGTACACAGGTCTTCCAAATCCTGATTTCTACATCAAAACACCAGAAATACTAAATCAACCCTAAATCAACATAATAGACTACATGTAGGAGAGGTAATCATGTATACTAGCAACCCTTAGGATTTGGATTCCTGAGATTGGGAAAAATCTAACGAAAATTCACCAAACCCTAGATCTCCTAGGTTTACATGAAAAAAAATCCCTAAAATTCGAATTCCAACCTTAGGGTGGGTTCCTAATGGCCATGAACATCTGAAAACAGGAATTAAATGAATAAAAACTAGGGTTTTACCTGCAGGGAAAGTTTCTTCAATGAGATTCTTCTTCTCCAAGGCTTCCTGACCCACGTTCCTTGCTTTGGAGGAAGAGGAAATGGAACCTAGGGTTAGGGTTTCGAATTTTTGGAGTGGGGAGAAGGTTTCTCTTGTGGAGGCTAGGGTTTCTCCTGTTTACATGAAGGATGGCTTTGTGGGAAGCTTCCTTTTTATATTAAACCTAGTTTTAGGGTTTCCATGCATAGATTTTAGGTTAACCCCCTGACTGCTCTCATGTAGAACCAAATAGACTCAGGTTAAGTCATTCTAGGGTTTTGAGGGTTCATCCAAAATTAGAATTCTAGGGTTTTGCTAGAATAGGGTTTTCTAACTAGGGTTTACTCATTAGGGTTGTCCTAATGGATTTCTAGGGTTAGACCTAAAACTAAATATTATTAACAATATATAATTACTTTATAAAACTCAGCAGAATAATTAAATTCGTAATTATTTAAAAGGGTGAAATTACAAAAATACCCTTGCCTGGAAAAGTGGTAGTGACAAGTCTACCCTCCTAAAAGAAATTTCGTCCTCGAAATTGGACTGAACTACAACAAGAATGAAATCAGAAAGGAATATACCTCAAGTCTAGAAGAGATACGGGTATTGCTCGCGTATCTCGTCCTCTCTCTCCCAGGTCGACTCCCCTGGAGAGTGATGTCTCCATGCAACACGAACCAAAGGAATAGTTTGGTTCCGCAACACCTTCTCTCTGCGGTCCAAGATCTCTACGGGCTGCTCAGGGTAGCTGAGCGTCGGACCAACCTCAATCTCCGAGTGATCAAGTACATGACTAGGGTCTGCCACGTACCGTCTCAGCTGCGACACGTGGAACACATCATGCACTCCTTCTAATGCAGGCGGCAAGTCTAGTCTATACGCCACTGCACCTACCCTTGCAAGAATACCGAAGGGTCCGATGTAGCGTGGGCTAAGCTTCCCGCTTCTACCAAAACGAATCGTTCCACGCGTCGGAGAAATCCGTAGGAATACTAGGTCGCCAACCTAAAACAAAACAGTCTTAGCATGCAGTCTAAACAACAAACACAAGCTAGAAAAACAACAATCTATACCTGAAACTCAAGGGGTCTACGGTGGCTGTCGGCCCAATGCCGCTGTCTGTCCTGCGCCACTCGCAGTCTGTCTCTGATGAGTTTCACCTTTTCTGCTGCATCCACGACCATTTCTGGTCTTAGCAAGGCTCTCTCTCCAACGTCGTCCCACGATAGCGGTGTACGACACCTCCGTCCATAAAGAGCCTCAAACGGTGACATCTCGATGCTGGCCTGGTAGCTGTTGTTGTAAGCAAACTCTACCAGGTGCAGATGATCCTCCCAAGAACCTTCGAGATCTAGAACACAAGTGCGTAGCATATCCTCAAGGGTCTAAATAGTCCTTTCAGACTGCCCATCTGTCTGGGGGTGATACGCGGTACTGAACTTGAGCTGAGTGCCCAAGCTAGCCTGCAGACTCCTCCAGAAGTGGGAAGTGAAACGACTATCCCGATCTGAGACGATGCTCACAGGAACTCCATGAAGCCTAACAATCTGTCGCACGTACATCTCTGCTAGCTTCTCTGTCGACGTGCCCACCTTGAAAGGTAAGAAATGGGCTGATTTGGTCAACCTGTCCACGATGACCCAAATCGCGTCCTTCTCTCCTGGAGAACGTGGAAGCCCTGAAACGAAATCCATGGTCACGTGCTCCCATTTCCATTCTGGAATCGGTAAAGGTTGAAGCAAACCTCCTGGCCTCTGCCGGTCTGTCTTTACCTGCTGGCACACTAGACACCGGGATACGAAGCGTGCTACCTCGCGCTTCATTCCATACCACCACACATGCTCCCTCAAGTCTCGATACATTTTGTTGGCACCGGGATGCATCGAGTACTGAGAGCGGTGTGCCTCCTGCAAAACCTCCTCGCGTAGTTCCCCGCTAGGCACACATATCCTCGTGCCGTGCCGTAGAGAACCATCATCTGCGATAGTAAAGTCGTCCGACAATCCTATCTGAACCTGTGCTCTGATACTCCTCAGAGTCTCATCATCGTACTGCGCAGCTCTGATCCTGTCCATCAGCTCGGACTGTATCTGCAATCCCCATATCTAAATCTCAGTACCGGGAACTAACACCTCAATCTCCAAGCTTTCCAGATCAGCCAACAAATGCCTATCTGTCGTCAAGTACATAGCCATCGGATACCTGCTCAAGGCATCGGCGACTACGTTGGCCTTCCCTGGATGGTACTGCAATGAGATGTCGAAGTCCTTCATCAACTCCAACCACCTCCTCTGTCTCATGTTCAGCTCCTTCTGTGTGAACACGTACTTCAAGCTCTTGTGGTCTGTGAAGATCTCCACACGCTCTCCGTACAGGTAATGTTTCCACAGCTTTAGAGCGAAGATAACTGCTGCTAACTCCAAATCGTGGGTGGGGTAGTTCTTTTCATGAGGGCGTAACTGCCTGGAAGCATAGGCAATTACCTTCCCGTGCTGCTGAAGAACACATCCCAGACCCTTCCCTGAAGCATCACTGTAGATGGTGAAACCACCTGTCCCTGATGGCAACGTCAAAATTGGAGCTGTCGTCAACCTCTTCTTCAGCTCATCAAATGCAGCCTGGCACTCCTCTGTCCACACAAAATCCACGTCCTTCCTAGTCAGTCTGGTCATCGGCGCTGCAATCTTTGAGAAGTCTTGTACAAACCTCCTGTAGTATCCTGCTAGCCCGAGAAAACTTCTGATCTCAGCTACCGAACTGGGGGTAGCCCACGACTCCACTGCCTCGATCTTCTGTGGGTTAACCGAGATTCCGTCACCCGATACCACATGCCCAAGAAATTCGACCTTGTCAAGAAAGAATTCACACATAGAGAGTTTCCCGTACAGCTTCTCCCTCCTGAGAGTCTCTAAGACCAATCTCAGGTGCTCTTCGTGCTCCTCCGGGGTCTTGGAATACACAAGAATATCGTCGATGAACACCACCACGAACTTGTCAAGGTACTGGTGGAACACCTTGTTCATCAGGTTCATGAATACTGCCGGTGCATTGGTTAAACCAAATGGCATCACCAGAAACTCAAACTGGCCGTATCTGGTCCGAAAGGCTATCTTCGGCGTGTCTTCCTTCTTTACCTTCACCTGGTGATAGCCTGACCTCAAATCTATCTTTGAAAATACCCTCGCCCCGCTCAACTGATCGAAAAGATCATCTATCCTCGGCAGCGGGTACTTGTTCTTGATAGTGATATTGTTCAAAGCTCTATAATCAATGCACATGCGTACTGTGCCGTCCTTCTTCGGTACGAACAATACCGGAGCTCCCCATGGTGATGAACTAGATTTGATGAAGCCTTTGTCCTGCAGCTCCTCAACTTGCTTCTTCAGTTCTGCCAGCTCGCTGTTGTTGACCCTATAGACATGTTGTGAAATGGGCTCCGCTCCTGGAACCAAGTCTATAGAGAATTCAACATCTCTGTCTGGCGGCAAGCCTGGCAACTCTTCTGGAAATACATCCAGGAACTCCGCTATCAGAGGATGTGGCAACTCCTCTTCTTCCGCCCTGGCTCCGCAAAATGTGCTCCTGCTCTGTTCCGCTGCTGCTCTGACGACCTCAAACTCCGGCTCTCCTGGTGGTCTAAACAATACTCTGCCTCTATAACAATCTATAGTAGCATGATGCCTGCTCAACCAGTCCATTCCGAGTACAATATCGTACCCCGGAAGTGGCATGACGAGTAAGCTCACGCTCAAGTCTCGGCCTCCTACTGACACTCTCCGGTCCTTGCAGTGATCACGGACTAGGATAATACCTCCACCAGTCATGATCTTGCAAGTCCTAGCTAATGGTTCTGTGTCTAAATGATGTCGAAGTGCATATGATACAGACACAAAACTATGGGAAGCGCCAGAGTCGAATAAGGTAAATGCAGGAATACAATCGAGAAGAACCGAACCTGTGATCAAGTCTCCTGCTGGCTCGATCTCCTCGACTGCCATGGCGTATGCTCGCCCCTGGGGTGCACCTCTCTGCTGCTGATGCTGGGCGAACTTCTGATGTTGTGGTGGAAGTGGTCCCCTCTGTTGTTGGCCTCCTGGTGCGGTAGGCACCCTGCCTGGTCCTCTCTGGGCGGCTGCTCCACCCTGACCTGGACGAGTCCGAATGGTAGGGCAATCCCTCAGCTGATATGTCGTCGATCCGCAGGACAAACATGAGCCCAATCTATGCCTGCAGATATCTCTAGTATGTCCCATCTTCCCGCAGTACGCACACTGGATGGCGGGCTGAGTCTGCCTCTGCTGCTGTTGTTGAACCTGCCCTCGGGCTGGTGCCTGGTGCTGCTGGTGCTGCTGTTGGAAGGGCCTCTGCTGCTGCTGAAAGTGTGGATGCTTGCCTGGTCCCGCACTGCTGTTTGCTCCTCCGGAAACATCGCGTCCCCTCTTGGGCCTGAGGTCCAAGTCATCCTCGGCTACTTGGGCATCCATCAATATGCCCTCGTAGGTAGCTGTGCGACGTCCCGACGTGCGAGACTTGATCTCTCTTGTCAGCCCCTTTCTGAATTTCCGGGCCCTGTCCCCCGGATCTCTAATCATCGATGGCGCAAAGCGGCTCAGGCGGGAAAACTCTGCGGCATATTCGTCGACGGACGAGCTCCCCTGGGCTAAGTCATGGAACTGACTCTCCAAAGCTCCCAGGGCGACATCGGAAAAGAACTTTTCTTTGAAGAGCTCCTTGAAAGCCTCCCAAGTGAGTCCCCCGCGCAAGAGTCTCGGCTCCGTGCGAAACCACGTCAAGGCAATGTCGAACATCTGGCTGCCAGCGGCCTCGATCTGAAGCGCCTCTGGAAGCTGCGCCAAACGCAAGTTCCTCTCGATGTCCTCTAGCCAATCATCGGCGTAGAGTATCCCTTCTGTCCCCTTGAACTCCCGAGGCATCATCCTCTTGAAGTCCACAATGGTGCCCGGCCTCTGTTGTTGCTGACCAGGATGTTGCTGCTGCTGAGTGACTCTCTCCACAGCCTGGAGAGCCACTTGGTGAGCATTCTCCATGTTCACCCTCATCATCTCTGTCTGGGCCTGATGTGCCTCAGCCTGCACTCTCTGGGCCTCTGCCGACGTCCTCTGGGCGTCGACCATGCCCTGAATCAAGGCGAACATCTGTGCCCCATCGACGGGCACACCTCCTGGATGCTGAGCTGGTGGTGGTGGAGGTGGTGGTGCCGTCGTAGCTGTGGGGACCCTCTGAACTGGTGGTGGAGGACTCCCGAATGCTGCAGACACTCCCACCTGTCCTGGAGATGTAGGAGGTGCTGCGGATGTCTGTCCGGCAGCGCGAGAGGTGGCAGACCTCTCTGTATCTGCTGCTCCGAGTCTCTGGGATCTTCTTGGCGGCATCCTGAAGACAGATCGAAAGATTTAATTAAGGCAATAGACACGATATCATCAAGGGGGGAACAGTAAAAATTTCTAAAGGAACTAATCATTAAGAGTAGTATCATAAGAATCAGAATTTCCTAATTGTGATTGAGCATATCCTCGGCCTAATTCCTACTACTACAATATCACTCTACTGTGAATATGAGACTACTGACTAGACTATAGACTAGACTACAGACTGGACTACAGACTGGACCTGCATGGGCCACCACTAAAAACGTGTCACGACCCGCACCCAGAATTTGGGCATGAGTCGTGGGTACGTCCAGCCTACGCCGCAGCATCGGCGGTAGAACGCTGTCTAGGTCACAAATAAAGTATATTCTGTCAATAGTCTCAACTCCGTACGGAGGACAATGCTAAAATAAACCACAGTTCTATAATATACTCAATCACAGCTATAAGAATAATGGCACGATGAGAATTGAAAAGAGTTCTATTTAAAACCAACCACAAGAAGTCCAACTCAAATCCTGGGTCTAACTGACCTCACAAAGTCACAAATAAAAATAAATACATCTCAGTCTCAGTCTCAGTCTAAAACAATAAATGCAAAAAATATAATCTAAGCATGGGCAGGCAAGTTCTCCTCTAGGATAGGCACCTCCTCTGGGATTTCTGGAGTGAAATCTCCCTCTATTCCTGGGCCGTAATGAGTAGGGCAAAAGTCCTCCAGGTCCTCTGAAAATGTTGTTATCCAGTCAGGATTGGAGCGAAGCACAAGCACTAACAGCAGTTTCATTAAATTGACAAAATCTATAAACAGTGTAAGAGATACAAGATGGAAATAAATGCTGAAAATGAGAAGTACTGGAGAAATAAAATAGACAATAGAGCATCTAGCAATGAGCAATAAATAGTGAATGCTAGAACAAGTAAATCTGAATAAAGATAAAACATCTAACTAAGTGTTTGAAATATTAGTTTATTATGTGATCGGCTTGGGACTGGATCAGGCTGGTTATATATGATTAGCTATGATTCTTTTAGGTCAGGCTAACCGCATGGTTAGCTATGGTGCATATAATGGTCAGGCTAATCATATATAACAGCTATGGAGCATATAAGTGGTCAGGCTGCACCCGACGTGAGAAGTGGGGCGAGCTATGGTACATATAATATTTGGATATGATCACACAATCTACTAATAGTTCCCCATCCCCCAGCTAGCACGATGGATTCCAACCACGACTCCTCGTGATGGGGATCTAGGGTGCTAACCCGTGTATCTATAGTGTCGGAATCAAGTATGAAATACACTACAATTTATAGAAGTAATCAACCATGAAAACTGTCAGAGAATGTACTCGCCTGTGGTCCTGAGCAAAATGTGAGGATCGAGGTCCAAAGTGGGATCACAATGACCTATATATAAGATAATACTGTTAAAATGGTGTTTGGAATATTGAAAGAGGTTAGCTAACTTGAAATAAGGGTGTTAGGCCATTTCTAGGTCTACCCTAGGTTTACTAAGTCAACTCTAGGTTTTTGGTCAAAACTAGTTAATACCTTGCTTCTAGGTTCATACTAGCTATTGTTAACTAATACTAGTTAAATACACTATATGATATGTTCTATACTTACTAATATTAGATTATATTCAGTAATACTACTAATACTAGCTAATATTCATTATACTAGGTATTATCATTATATATAACTCATATAGTGTGGTATATTGGTATCTTGCTGAAACTAGTTACTATTTCTTATACTATATGCTATTAGTGTGTAAATAACTTACATATATATGCTGAGTATATATCTTAACTGACACCCTTAGTATTTACCCACATTCCCAAACCACCTTACCTTACTGATATTAGACACACTGACATACTGAACTTTCACACACATACCCATGTACACTGCTCTCTAAATTCTGCATAAGGAACCTTGTAAAATAGAACATCAGACCAAGTATCAGGGCTAAGTGAGAGTATCAGTAGCAAGGGGTATTCAATATCACACTGATACTTCAATAACCCATCCCTCTTCTAGTCCTACCCCCATAACTCACAATTCTATGAAACTGGCACATCCATACCTGCACACTCTGATTTCACACCCTCTAATATTCTCCCAAACTCGATTCTACACAGCTACACCAACTAAAATCTGCACAGCAACACACACTGACAGGAACTCAAATTCACAGCCACACTCATACATAAATTTATTACTTACACTGCACACCTTCACTCCTAGGTAATACACTCTCACCTACAGAATTAATACACACACACACACTGGAACCCTGTTTCTTAAGCCCTCATAGTTCTCTCACACAGCTACATATAAACCTACACACAGTGCTGAAATTCTACACTGCCTGATACTCCACATACAGTACATAACACCCAGATTTGGGATACACACACACACTGTCTACCTCATGAACTGACACACAGGAATACTCTGAGAACACACACATGCCATCCTCAATAATACACATAACTAATTCCTAATACACACACAGACACAGTTCTCAGTTGCCCTCTCTCCCTTCCTTCTCACACAGGCACAATAACTCACCCAAATCAATACACTCATGCACACATAGATTCTGAATTCCTCACCCAGCTACATACCTACACACAGGAAATAACATAGGGATACACCTAAACCTAGACAATACTGATACACAAACTCAACACTGATACATCTACACTACACTCATAGTTCCTCACAGTTTTGCACAAGTCTGGTTACACATGACACTGGACTCTCACAGCCACACACCTATATTACTGATACATTCTGCACTCACCAAAACTGGCCTCACAAACACACACACAACTTATATTGACTGATACATACACAGCCACAACTCGAGCACCCTTAATTCTTGATATTACTATCTACTGCTCCTTCCCCATCCTTTTTGTTACCCGTGCCCCAAATACATACTACTTATCTCTTCACTTATACAAGGTATCTATGCTGACCTAGCCAGAGTATGCACAGGCTTACATACTTGACACATTAGAACACTAAACCTGGAGGCACGTTCTACAAACTTGCAGTTTGTCGACCTGCACTGGACACACACACACATATTATCTAATACCCTAAATTCACCATAAGTCAGTATACACACATGAAAACACCCCTCTACTAATACCTACATCAAAACCCGACTGCACCCTGTTCTTCCCCAAATCTTAATGTACAAATGAATGCCCCCAACACACAATACATATATATGCATATAGATTCATACATCAATTATACAGAACTATAAATAAGTTAGATAGGTAAAATCCTAATAACAATTAAACATCACATACATGTTCATACACCCGACTGTACACAGGTCTTCCAAATCCTGATTTCTATATCAAAACACCAGAAATACTAAATCAACCCTAAATCAACATAATAGACTACATGTAGGAGAGGTAATCATGTATACTAGCAACCCTTAGGATTTGGGTTCCTGAGATTGGGAAAAATCTAACAAAAATTCACCAAACCCTAGATCTCCTAGGTTTACATGAAAAAAAATCCCTAAAATTCGAATTCCAACCTTAGGGTGGGTTCCTAATGGCCATGAACATCTGAAAACAGGAATTAAATGAATAAAAACTAGGGTTTTACCTGCAGGGAAAGTTTCTTCAATGAGATTCTTCTTCTCCAAGGCTTCCTGACCCACGTTCCTTGCTTTGGAGGAAGAGGAAATGGAACCTAGGGTTAGGGTTTCGAATTTTTGGAGTGGGGAGAAGGTTTCTCTTGTGGAGGCTAGGGTTTCTCCTGTTTACATGAAGGATGGCTTTGTGGGAAGCTTCCTTTTTATATTAAACCTAGTTTTAGGGTTTCCATGCATAGATTTTAGGTTAACCCCCTGACTGCTCTCATGTAGAACCAAATAGACTCAGGTTAAGTCATTCTAGGGTTTTGAGGGTTCATCCAAAATTAGAATTCTAGGGTTTTGCTAGAATAGGGTTTTCTAACTAGGGTTTACTCATTAGGGTTGTCCTAATGGATTTCTAGGGTTAGACCTAAAACTAAATATTATTAACAATATATAATTACTTTATAAAACTCAGCAGAATAATTAAATTCGTAATTATTTAAAAGGGTGAAATTACAAAAATACCCTTGCCTGGAAAAGTGGTAGTGACAACTTTTAAATTAAATCATCAAATTAAAAAATAATTTAAGTGTAGTCCACCAATGTTCAAGTCTGAATTACATCCTCTAAATTCAAGTTGACGATTTTACTCTCAATATTCAAAATTAAATCATGCACCTAGGATGTAACTATTGGGTCCTCGATATCAATTTATTAATCATCTTAGTCACTCCTCTAAATTTTCAAAAAAAATTTGGAATGGCTTGCTTCTTCCAATCTAACCTTACTCGGTCACAATCCAAAGGACATTCCCCTCGAGTTGACAATCGTATTGCTACCCAACTTAGAATTTACCCAACATCACAAAAGACTATATACCTTAAGGAAATATTCCTTAATATGCTTACCTACGTCATTCAATCCCCGAACTTCAACGCCGATCATGTCACATATGATATGTCCTCAATTACGAAAGTTTAATCTTTAAGTATGTGATCGACCTTTGTGGCATATCCAGTACTATCTATGTATCCAACTTATACCAGCACGAGATTTCGTCTTTCCGAAATAAGGGAAGGCGAAGATCAATAATAAAGAGTTCAAGGGTGGGGTGATAGAACAGAAGTATAGGGATCAAGGCGTTTAAAGAATTCTAGTGGGATTTGTCAGGCGGTTATGGATTGAGGTTCTATTCTGGTAGTCACTTATTCGCATGCTCGTATTAGTTTAGTTACGTAACTGATACGATATGCTCAGCATGTCTAGGTCAAGTATATTTGTCTACTAATCACTACGTATCTCAATCCACGTAAAGTAGTCGTGCGAAGTGCGAATCAAAATGCACTAAGGTTGATCAGACCGTAATACACTGATTCTGAACAGACACTTGTATTAGTGTATGCGTCCAATAATACACGTGTCATGAACAAGCCTGATAAAGAGTAAGCTTGCAAAACTAGGCTATAGAATAGCAGCATAAACAAAATACATCAAAATTAAGTGCGCTAGATGATGATGAAAGGAGGTACAAAATTTAAATTCACATAATAAGCAAAATAACAGAAGACTCTACAATTATCAGATATAAAATATACCAGGTTATTAGCAAGTTCAAAATTACTAGGTTGGGGCTGAGGTCACGAACCAATAGGCATAAGCTAAAATAATACTAGAAGGGCAGCTAAAAGAAATCACTTACGCGCATTAGTGACTCTAAGAGTCTGCACGTTCTCCACGGTCATCGCGCAAGTTTGTCCGTGTTCTTGGAGCAGCGGGACAGTCCCTCACTTGATGTGCTGCTGAGCCACAAAGTAGACAAACACCTAGCCTCTTTCTACAATCCTTCCAAATATGACCTTGTTTTCGACAATAGCCACAAATGGGAGCTCGTTGGTTCTGTCCTTGAGTTGGATTCCTCTGTGGTCGCCTTGCAGCTCTTTCCTGTTGTGCTTGGTCTGGTGCTGACGCATACGGCCGCTTCCGGCTAGACTCGATCCTTATGGTGCACTCCACAGGTCGTGCTGCAGTAAGAACGTCTTCGTCGAAGGTAATTGCATTTGAACTGCTTGGCTTACGTGAATCCGAGCTAATTCTGTTGATGAAGCTCTCCGCTTGGTTTTGCTGAGTTTCTTGTTGAACCTTCTGATAGGCTTGCATCATTATGTAGAACATGCGGAACATCTGCTGTTCGTCCATAGGCGGTCCCGGTGGGAAGGAAGGCATCGGTGGAATAGGCTGCGTCGAGGGTGGAACGCCATCTTGACGGATTATTGAGGCAGGCTGACTTGCTTGACTGCCTGGTGATGATTGGCCTTCACCGACTGGTATCACATCGTTTCCTTGGGTAATCACAACGGTTTGTGGTGTTTCTGTATGAGTCTCGTTGCTGGCTTGTGGGTCCATCTCCCTGTATTTTGAGATGTAGTAAAGGATGTAATGTACGGGACTGCTATCTCATTTTGTGTCAACACTTTTGTAAGCCCATAGAGGCAATCCTTATGTCTCAGTTCAAGGAGTTTGTAATAGATGTTCATATTATCAATAAAAGAGAACTTTTTCATGTTCAAATATGTGTTTCAATTATCTGCGTACTCTGAATATGTGCTCGCTATGCGAAACAAAAATACTTAGCCTTGTGCGGTGCGCAACCTAGGCCCGCACGGCGGTCACGCCCGGGGGACGACTAACGATTCCACGGAATCGGGGCGTGACATGTTGGTATCAGAGCACAGCTTCAAAGTTCCTTTGACCCATAAACTGGAAAAGTTCCCTTAGCGATAACTCGCCTATGCGAACTCCTGAACTCGTTAAGGCCAAAATGAGATACGTTCATGCAATAAGTCCATAATACATTATGATCCTGATCTAAATTACCTCTTTTGAAGGAACGACGCAAGCGCAACCATCAGCGCTGGCGCCAGGCGAGACAAGGACTCAGGAGAGCAGCTCCGGAACATCAGGAAGCTCTCGGAGCCAACGGGGCATGTCTCAGACAGATTCGATTCAACAAGTGGTGCAAATGTTAACCGAGCAACGACAGAGGGATGATGTCCGCCAAGCCAAGTTCGAGAGCAACCTAGAGGCACGGCTCTCAGTCCAACAAAAGCAGGTAGATACCCTGCAACAGCTTGTTCAGACCCTGGCCTCCAACCATTCTGCCGTAACGACAGCTACACCAGTGGAGCAGCCAACGCTTGAAGTCGAACCATCGCCCGTGCCAAGGACGAGGGAAGTGACTACCTTCACCTTTGCAAACTTCAAGAAGGTCTACAACACGCCATTTAAGGGGACTGAGGACCCAATTATGGCCCTAGATTGGCTCGCCGAGCTTGAAGATCATTTTTCTCTCCTGGATGTGCCGGAAGACAAGCGCGTCACTTGTGCCAAACTACTGCTTCGCTTCAATGCGCACGACTGGTGGGACGTGCATCGACGATCTCTTCAACTTGGCCATGGAGAGGAGGCGATCGCGTGGACGAACTTTTATGCCGCATTTGAGGAGGAGTTTATACCCCCGCCTCTACGACGTCAACGGGAAAATGAGTTCGTTCAGCTCCGGCAGGGCAGTATGACGGTGAAGCAATACTCGGCAGAATTCAACAAACTGGCCAAATTTGCTACCGCTTACCTACCGGATGCAGCGAGTCGTGCCAGACGATTCGAAGGAGGGCTACGTCCTGGCATCCACGGGCACGTATCCGTTCCACAGTATCAGACGATGAGGGAAGTTTTAAACCATGCCCTCTCCCTCGAACCGCAGTATCCTCACGTTGCCACCGGCGCTGTGCAAACCCCCAATCACAAACGCCAAGGCAACGATAGAGGAAACACAGCTGCAAAGCGCCCTAACAACGGCGGTTCGAAAAAAGGAAACTCGGGGCAACGATGTGATTTCTGTAGAAGGACAGGGCACGTCGAAAGTGAATGTCGCCGGAAGCATGGGTTATGTCTTATTTGTGGAGCTTCCGATCACGCCCTTCCCAACTGTCCAAAGTTTACCGAGCGCCGTCCTCCCCAACAAAATCAGACTCCGGCACCTCAGGAAAAAGGAATGCTGAGATTTCATAATATCTAATCTGTGACAACCAATCCACAGTTAATACAAGCCAGAAGATAAATCGGGGACAAACCCGAGTATATGCTGAAAAGGAAAAAAATAAGCAGCTACAGCTAACTGATCCACAGAAGTAGCCTCTTGGGGAAACTGGCTCCTCATGTGTGTTACCTGCTACGTCATAGGGATCATAATAGGTGGGGGCAAGGTTCTCATCATCGCCTAAATCAACGGATCCAGTCAGGAAAGGAACAAAGTACACAATGCACATCAAGATTTAAACTAAATATTTATGACAATTAGATTGAGCATCATTGAGAAAATTTCATAAAAGAAACATCAATATCTCAGAGTTAATGCTATGCACAGGAATATGAGAAAATAGGAATAATGTGACAGGAAATGAAACTACAACAGTCAACAAGAGCCATAACTAGACAAGAGCTATGTGTGTGAACTTGTGTATTTAGAATACCTAGTTGGCATGTAGGGGTCTATAAAGTTAAACCGGCCGCCATGGACGGCTATTAATCACGAATAATCGAGATCCGGCTGATGGACAGTCGTGTACCAACAGCTATTAATCATGGCAAGAGTCAGGGTAAGCTACATGCCTTTCAGTATTCTCCCACCCGACATGATAAAACAAGACAGGAACTACCAATATTCAAGACATGAAATTCAACATTTCTAACACTAGGTGTAAACATCAAGGGTACATATAAGGCAGGGAATTAACTATCACAATATAAAGATTAAACTTGAAGTGCAGGTACTTGCCTGTGTTTGGATCCGATTAATAGGTCTTCGGGGAAATATCCAGAGATGAGTCCAAATGCTGAAATAAATATTACCATCACACTCAGAAGATGTCAAATAGCTAGAAACGCCTGTCCTTGGGTCCAATTTGGAGATAAGGACAAAAACGGCAGTTTCGGGTCAAAACGGGGTCCGCCGTTGGGCCCGCTTTGCACCGAAAAACGTGTCCGGGTCAAAGGTCTCCAAATTCACCAAACTTAGTGTCAACAGGTCAGGAACGCTGATACGAACCCAACGGAACTTTCAGAATTGAATTCCGATGAGCCGTTCACAAAATCGCCCGTCGAGCGGGACTTGTGGGGCCCACGACACGCGATTTCGTCAACGTTCTCAGAATCGAACCAAACTTGACCCACAGGACCAACATATCGCTACGAGTCCGATGGCGCAAGTTTCGTCTCGATCTGACGAGTGTGCACGAAGTTAGGGTGAAATGCAGAAAAGACGGATACGGAGCGATGTCCGCGGATACGCGTTGATTCCGGTGTGCACGCACACCCAAATCAGCTTCCGCGAAATCCCACACGTCCGTATCGACGAGGCGCACGTATCTGTGAAGACCGCACGCGACCAAGTTGTCCCGTTTGGCGGGACGCACTCAGTTTCGGGGTGAAACAGGGTCTGGTTTTTCCTATTTTTGGACCGCGGTGTGCGATCACCACAGGACGCGATGCCCCGAACAGTTTATCCGGACACCGAGAGGGTCATACAGGCTTCACAACGCAATTTACGGAATTGAAAACGGAGATACAGGGTGCAAGATACGAGTACCTGAAGAGGCTCGAAAAACCGGATATTTCCGTGTCCGTGTCGTGTCCGACACGACACGAAGAATTAGGGCTAGGGTTAGGGTTTCTGATCGGAATCCGGCGGCTCGGGCCACTGCGGCCGGAGGCGGAGGCGGAGGGGCGGCGCTGGCGACGCGCCGGAGCGGGCGGGGGGACGCCGGCGGCTGCCGGAGGCGGCGCAGCCGCTGCTGCGGGGTCGGGCTCGATCGGGGAGGGTTCTGCGGGCGGGGAGGAAGGTGGAGGAAGGAGAGGGGCTGCGGCGGACCGGCGGAGCTGGGCGGGGCACGGCGGGTGTGCGGTGGTGGTGCCTCGGCGAGGGGCGGAGTTCTGGGCGGTCGGTGGTGGCCGGGGAAGAGAAAGGGAAGGGTTATATAGGAGGAGGAGGAGCGGGGTCGTGGCCGGAGAATCGGCCGAGGGGAGGACGTGGCCGCGGAGGGTGCGGGGAGCGGGCCGGAACGGCCGGCGCTGCGCGCGGCGGCCGGTGGCGAGACGCGGCGGCGGTTGCGCGGTCATGCGGGGAAAGGGAGAAACGGTTCGCGGGTGGCGGGCGGCTCGCGGGTCGGGTCTGACCCGACCCGACCCGGAAGGAACGGGCTGAGGGCTGGCGGGCTGGGCCGGTCCACTGGGCCGGGCCGGCCCAAGAAAAGAAAATAAATAAATAAATAAATAAATAATAATAATAATAATAATAATAATAATAATAATAATAATGATAATAATAAATAATTAATTATTTAAATAAATAGTTTTTAGGCATCTAAAAATAGGTCTGAGGTCCAATAAATTTCAGAAAAATTACCCTAAGTCCAGTTTTCCATTTTACACCCAAAAATATTATTTCCATAATATTTTAATATTATTTATTAACAATTAAAAATCATTCAATAATTAAGACTCCTAATTTTAATTACAGAAAATTCCCAGAAAATTCCAAAAAATTGGAAAAATCCAAGATTTAATAATTTGAAAATTCAGGGGGTTTACACTCACTACAGTGAAGAGAGCTACTACTTCCCATCCACCGACGATACCAGCTCATTTTATTCCGCATCAGCCGAGGCCGGGTACCATCATCAACTTCAAGAGGATGGGCTCGAAGGAATTCAGAGTCACATAGGGGATTATCTATGCGGATGAGTGGATTGAGGACATCGAGCAGAACCTGCGGCTGGCATAGATTCCAGAGGTGCTACAAATAGAGGCCACGGGTTGTGTGATGTTTGATATTGCCCTGACATGGTTCTGGACCGACCCGAGGATTGCAGCACCAGGACTCTCTTAGAAAGCCTTCAAAGAGATTTTCAAGGAGAAGTTCTTCCCAGACGTGGCTCTTACATCTTTGGAGAGCCAGTTCCAGTATCTTGTCCAGGGAGGCATGTCAGTGGATGAGTATGCGGCAGAGTATTGCTGTCTAGGATGCTTCGTGGAGGGTCAGAACCCTAGAAGCAAGGTAAGGAAGTTCAGGAAGGGCCTGAACAGGGAAGTCAAACCCCACACCAATGAAGATCCTACCGCCACCGTCGAGGAGATACTCAGGCAGGCGCAGCGAGCAGAGGAAGACTTAGAGCTTAGCTCTAAGAGACAGAGGAACACATGTGGATCCAGCAACTATATGGGTTCAACGAAGAGGCCTCAATTCCAGCAGCAGAACCAGAGGCCTTGCCAGCTCCAGAGGCAGCAGTATTAAGGGCCAGCTAGAGCACCGGCTCAACAGATGCATCAGATCCAGACGACATCAGTTTCTTGTACTTTTTGTAAGAAGAAAGGACACGGATGGGACGCATACAGGATGAGGCTAGGCCAGTGCTTATTCTGTGGGTCGGGAGATTATCAGTTGAGGGCTTGTCCCAAAGTTTCGGCTCATCCAGCTCAGGGTGGAGGACAGACGCAGAGGGCGCCCACTAGACCACCAGCAGGCCAGCAGAGAGGACCTCTTCCACCGCAGCATCAACAGTTTGCCCAGCATCAGTAGCATAGAGGAGCACATCGACAGGGGCGAGCTTTTGCCCTGACTGTCAAGGAGGAGGAGCCGATTGGCGATGTTATCTCAGGTTCTATTTATTTCGATTCCTTTCCAGCTCATATTTTATTCGATTCTGGTGCTTCTCATAGCTTTGTATCTGTATCTTTTGCTTTGAGGCATCGTCTTGAGTCTGAACCGTTGTGAGGACTTACAAGATCATGACCAGGGGCAACATCATCATGGTCAGTGATGTTTGTAAGAACCAGAGAGTTTACTTGCGAGGCTGTGAGCTGAGCGTATGTTTGCTCGTAATGCCACTTTTGAGTTATGATATAGTACTCGGGATAGATTGGTTGAGTAGATATCACGATAATATCGATTGTCGTAGAGGCAGAGTTTTATTTCAGATGCTAGGAGAGCCGGAGTTCGAGTTCGTCCGAGCAGCAGAGCAGAGCAAAGACGATTTTTGTGGAGCTTTAGTCAAAGAACAGAAGCAGTGGCCGCCACATCCGTTGATTGCGGAGTTCTTGGATGTCTTTCCAGAGGAGTTACCGGGGTTGCCGCCGAACAGAGATGTGGAATTCTCTATAGATTTAGTGCCAGGCGCAAAGCTAATCTCTCAGCACGTCTATAGAGTAAACAACAACGAACTTGCAGAGTTGAAGAAGCAGGTGGATTAGTTGCAAGACAAAGGCTTTATCCGTTCCAGTTTATCACCATGGGGTGCTCTGGTACTATTTGTACCCAAGAAGGATGGGTCATTATATAGGTGTATCGACTACAGGGCACTTAATAACCTCACTATCAAGAATAAATACCCGTTGTCGCAGATAGATGATTTGTTTGACCAGTTGAGCGGAGCGAAGGTATTTTCAAAGATAGACTTGAGATCAGAATACCACCAGGTGAAAGTGAAGAGGGAAGACATTCCAAAGACAGCTTTCAGGACTCGCTATGGGCAGTTCTTGGTGATGCCGTTTGGGTTGACCAATGCCTCGCAGTGTTCATGAACTTGATGAACAAGGTGTTTCATCAGTACCTGGACCAGTTTGTTATAGTCTTTATAGATGATATTCTGATATATTCAAAGATCCCAAAGGAGCATGAGCAGTACTTGAGGATTATTCTGGAGACCCTCAGGAAGGAGAAGCTGTATGGCAAGTTGTCAAAGTACGAATTCTTCCTTGATAAGGTTGAATTCCTTGGGCATGTCATTACAGGAGATGGAATCTAGGTAGACCCGAAGAAGATCTTAGCAGTTGAATCGTAGTCTACCCCGAGTTCAGTAGCAGAGATCAGGAGCTTCCTTGGATTAGCAGGCTACTACCGGAGGTTTGTTCAGGACTTTTCCAGACTTGCAGAGCCAATGACCAGGCTGACCAGGAAGGACGTAGAATTCGTCTGGACTAAGGATTGTCAGTCAGCATTTGAGGAGCTGAAGAGGAGATTGACTACAACTCCCATCTTGACCCTACCATCAGGAGTAGGAGAATTTTCTATTTACAGTGATACATCAGGGAAGGCTTTGGGTTATGTATTACAGTAGCACGAGAAGGTGATTGCCTATGCTTTCAGGCAATTACGCCCGCATGAGAAGAACTACCTTACTCATGATTTGGAGCTTGCAGCGGTTATATTTACTCTCAAATTATGGAAACACTATCTATATGGAGAGAGAGTAGAGATCTTCACAGATCGTAAGAGCTTAAAGTATGTGTTTATACAGAAAGAGCTCAACATGAGGCAGCGACGATGGTTGGAATTGATGAAAGACTTCGACATATCCTTGTAGTACCATCCAGGGAAGGCCAACATAGTCGCGGATGCTTTGAGAAGATATCCTGTGGCTATGTGCTTGACTAGAGACAGATATTTATTAGTCGATCTCGAAAGTTTGGGTATTGAGGTATTGATTCAAGGAGTTACAACACAGATGTGGGGACTTCAGGTTCAGTCGGAGCTGATGGACCGAGTCAGAGCCGGACAATATGAGGATGAGTCTCTGAGGAGCATCAGAGCGCAGGTTCAGATTAGGTTGGCAGAGGACTTTATCATTACAGATGATAGATCATTGCAACACGGTACTAGGTTGTGCGTACCGAGAGGAGCTTTGCGCGAGGAGATTATGCAGGAGGCACATCGTTCCCAATACTCTATGCATCCAGGTGCCAATAAGATATATAGAGACATGAGGGAGCATATATGGTGGTATGGCATAAAGCGAGAGCTAGCTAGCTTCGTGTCTAAATACTTAGTTTGCCAGCAGGTCAAGGCAGAGAGACAGAGACCAGGAGGATTGCTTCAGCCTTTTTTCATTCCGGAGTAGAAATGGGAGCTTGTGACTATGGATTTTGTATCGGGGCTTCCGCGTTATCTAGGAGACAAGGATACGATTTGGGTCATCATGGATAGGTTAACCAAATCATCCCACTTTCTGCCATTTAAAATGGGTACATCTACGGAGAGACTTGCGAAGATGTATGTACGCCAGATTGTTAGATTGCATGGTATTCTAGTGAGCATTTTTTTGGATCAGGATAGTTACTTCACGTCCTATTTCTGGAGGAGTTTGCAGGCAAGCTTGGGCACTCAGCTCAAGTTTAGTACTGCCTATCACCCTCAGACGGACGAACAGTCGGAGAGGACTATTCAGAATCTCGAGGATATGCTACGCACCTGTGTTTTGGATCTTGGAGGTTCATGGGAGGATCACCTTCATTGGTAGAGTTTTCATACAACAACAACTACCAAGCCAGCATTGAGATGTCACCATTCGAGGCATTGTATGGACGAAGGTGCCGCACTCCGTTGTCCTAGGATGATGTTGGTGACAGAGCGTTATTGGGACCAGAGATGTGTGGTGCCCCGTTCCCCCTATTCGGGGAGCGCGGCTAAGAAATACTAGACGGTATCGTTCGATCGGGATAGATTGAATTAAGAACTCGTCCTCGTTATGGATTTGTTTCTTCGGAATCGATTCCCATATTCAGTGGACCGTGCCCCCGGGATCGACTTAGCGGCAGAGTCAGGAGGGACCTCTCCGCTGCATTCTTTGTTGCCTAGTTTTCGCTGTCGCTTGTTGCTTTCGTGCCTTGAGTTGGATTTCGGATTTGCTTGGGTTTTCTTGAACAGTTTCGATGGATTTCATTGCTTTCGTTTTTAGGACTGCACTTCAATTCCGATAATGGAAAGAGAGAAAGAAGTACTGATCAGCTGTTCGTGTCAATACAGGTGATCCAGCAGTAGGCGTCGCTCAAGCGGACTCCTAAATCACTTCCTTTCTTCCTCCTTCCAACCACTAAAGTGAGTGGCTACCAACCCGATTAGCTAGCCCTACTTGCTAGTCTTCATATCTAATTCTTGTGTTCGTGCTTGCCCCGATCAAACGATACCAAGTAATAACTAAAAGATATCAAGATAATAAGGGAATAGACTTGGATCTGTATGCTTGTCATTGAAACTTGTGAACGGTTACTTACTACATGCTTGCTGATTCAAAATGTTTACCATATGCATATATACAAGTTAGAATGCTTACTTCTTCTTCTATAAATATGCTATATGTAGAACACCCTTTGCCATGCATCAATTATTCAGGGAGACTATGCAAAATACATCACACAATGCTACATATCCCTTGAATTCATTGCCTCAGCTACATAAATGCAAACTTAACACAAACGTCGTTGATCACGGACAACTTGTGCACAAGGCCTCTCGGTTCCTGCGGACGGTCGCTGGGGCACTGGCACCGATCCGATCCGGACGGAACCTCAAGATTAGTCTCTCCCATAGGCGAGATGGCGTGCAGCGATACATGTGCCTCCGTCACCTTAGCCTGAGACTAAGACCGTCCATTATGGCATCAAAGCCAGTGATCCCCTCGTATATTTAAACCTGTTGAAACTAACTTGTGTCTTCTTGACAGGGAAGGCAAGGTAAGTATTATGCAGGTGGTTCAGACGGACAGGTAAATATCACCGAACGGTGACGGGTTATTTCAATAATTCTATATCTATGTCTTGTTGTAAAATGAACTAAGGCAAGATAGAAACCCACGATAAATATGCATGCTTCATTAAAACAACGTGTTGATTGGTATAGTTGGGTTAGCTTGCCTTCACCAGTACGTTTTGATGTACTGACCCTCGTTGAAACAGGTTCCCCACGCTAGGAGAACCAAGCGAGGAGCAGGAGACAAACCCCCAATCCAGTCCAGCTGTAGGCACGCCTCGACCGTGCCACCTTTGACACATTTTGAAGAAGAAGCCTTTTGAAGAAGAAGCTAGCCACCAAAGCAACCATGCAGCTTCGTGGCAAGGCAGTCGTTCAGACCCAAGGTCTTATATTTTGAGATGTAGTAAAGGATGTAATGTACGGGACTGCTATCTCATTTTGTGTCAACACTTTTGTAAGCCCATAGAGGCAATCCTTATGTCTCAGTTCAAGGAGTTTGTAATAGATGTTCATATTATCAATAAAAGAGAACTTTTTCATGTTCAAATCTGTGTTTCAATTATCTGCGTACTCTGAATATGTGCTCGCTATGCGAAACAAAAATACTTAGCCTTGTGCGGTGCGCAACCTAGGCCCGCACGGCGGTCACGCCCGGGGGATGACTAACGATTCCACGGAATCGGGGCGTGACAAGATGGTAGTTGATGCAGCAGAGAAGGTAAAGCTTATCAGGGACAGACTTCAAGTGGCGCAGGACAGACTGCGATATTGGGCCGATAGCCATCGGAGACCCTTGGAGTTTGAGGTATTGCTTTAGTTTTGTCTTGCTTGTGTTTGATTGTTGCTTATTAGAGTGCTAAGGTTGTGTTTTATGCTAGGTTGACGGTCTGGTTTTCTTGAGGATTTCTCCGACATATGACACGATTCGTTTCGGTGGAGGTGACAAGCTTAGTACGTAATTCATCGGTCCTTTCAGTATTCTTGAGAGGGTCGGTATAGTCGCTTACAGACTAGACTTACCACCTGCACTGGAGGGAGTGTACAACGTGTTTTACGTGTCACAGTTGAGACGGTACGTGGTAGATACCAGTTATGTGTTGGACCACTCGGAGATAGAGGTGGGCCCTACTCTTAGCTATCCAGAGCAGCCAGTGGAGATTCTGGATCGGAGAGAAAAGGTGCCGAGGAACCAGATGATTCCTTTGGTGCGCGTCGCGTGGAGGCATCACTCACCAGGAGAGAGTACCTGGGAGCGAGAGACCGAGATGCGCGAGCGATATCCATATTTGTTTGAGCCGTGAGGTATAATTCTTTCTTGCATTATATTGTTTGCTTTTGGTAGATAGTTTTTTCCTTAATTTTGAGGATAAAATTTTTCTAAGGTGGGTAGGTTTGTCACCCTCACATTTTCATCCAAGGGTAGTTTGGTAATTGTCAATGGGTATTATTTATTTTAGGATTTTTTAGATTTAATATTTGTGCATTTTATGATTTAATTAATTATTTAATTATTAATTGTTGCTAGTTACAAATTGTTGTGGACTTGTGTAGTGGACCTAACCCAATTAATTAGAATGCATGAACCAAATAATTAGACTAGTCTAAGTTGAGGCTATGAATTAGGCCCATAGATTAGAAGTCTTAATTAATTAGTAAAACCATTAGACTGAACATTCCTTCCCTAATTAATTTCTTCATGAGAGGCCCCAAGGGATATTTGTGTCATTTCACATTGCTAGAGGGGTGTATATAGGCCGGCCACCTCTAGGAGGAGAGAAAAAATTATTTTATTTTATTTTATTCCAATTCCAAAATTCTAGTTCTACATTCTTCCCTCTCCAAATTCCCTCCATTCCCTTATCAATTCTCCACCAATTCTTCACCAATCTCTTACCAAATTTATCATTGAGGTTGATACACCAAGGATCTATAAGAAGAAAGCAAGGAGCAAAGAGGAGGAGGCCAAGATCTACAAGGAGAGGAGCTACTTGGCAATTGGAGACTTTTATTGGAAATCCATCTCCTAATAGGTACAATTTAGTTTTCCCCCTTCTAATAGACTCTAGATCTGAGATTTTACCATGAGAAACCAATCCACATGCATAGGCTACCCATATAATTTGGTTTTGGGTCAATCAGAGACCTACGGTGAAAGTTATGTCCATTTTGGTGCTAATTTTGGGAGAATTTCGAGATTGGCACATGTAGTGCTTGTCAATTGATCTAATAGATCTAATTAAAACTTGATTGCTTGTTTGTGACTAGTGTCGTGTCCACAATTGGATACGCGTAGGCCGTATCTCGCCAATTTGACGAAACGGTTAATTTTGGGGGTTTCCCTCCGACACGAGGCCTTGTGCATATCACATTGTGACACGGATACGTAGACACTCTAATTAATATATGCATTATTTATAATTTATGTATTAGACTTGTTCGTGTCCTCCGAGATACGTTTGGTTGTGTGTTGGGGCCGTATCGTAAGCGTATCATAGAAAAGTATGATACAGGTGCGATGCGCTCCATGTGTTTGATATTTTGTTCTTCTCACTATACGTGCATGTGTATTTAGGTATATGTAAACTATATATATGATATACAGTTTAAGTATTAGTGTATTTAGAGTTTATATATAAGTGTGGGTCATATATATATATATATATATATATATATATAGGTCTATCTAGTAGTGAGGGTTGGGATACTTTGATATATATAAGAGAGGTATATTGATGGGTTGCACTGTTATTTATATATATATATACGTATACTCGTGTTGGGTTTTATACATGTTCATATATGGGGTACATGTAGATGCATAGCTATTTATTATCGTGTTATGTGTTCATAGTATACACCTAATGTTGATGCATAGTACTAGAGAAAATATCCAGTTATTAGCTTGTTACATTATCGCGTGTGGTGAAGGACTCGATACACACAATTTGCAGACAGTTAGTATAGATACTTTGTAGCAATACAACTTGAAGGGAACATTAACAGTTGAGGAGATTTCGTTGAAGATACTGTGCAGTATCTTACTGCATACTGTATTCGAGTACTGCTGTGCTTAGCAGCTAGCCCCCAGTGTGAGTACAGCCTAGTAGGCATGCTACCAACTGAAGCAAAAATTCCTCGGGCCAGTACACTGGGAGTTAAGTACAGTGAGGCAATGCAGCCAGTGTACAGGGGACCTCGAGCAGCAGGAAGAAATTGCATACCTAGTTGCAGTTGCTGTGTTAACAGCAGACACATAAGAAAGTCAGTAGCAACAACCGGGTCTCGACCACCTAGAGTTTATAGACGGTTTGGAAGAGCGGCAGGGTACTAGCAATCGGGTTCCTCCCTGTGTGCTGTGTGTTGTGTAACACCCTATTCCGTTCAAGCGGACTGCCAATTCAAACGGCAAAAGTGCATGTCCCGATCCGCTTTGCTCAGGCGAGAATACTCGTTTGAGGCAAAGGATATCCAGACTTATCCCTACAGAAATTTGGCTTAGGCTTTCAGATGCTCGCTTGACGTATCGCTCTACTGAGGCGAATCATCGCTAAGGTGGGTGGCTAAGGTGAACTTGTCTTTGCTTAGCCAGCACACATAAAATCTGGAATGATACATGCTAGTCGCTAGGTGAATCACCCCCTGCATGCTAATAAGAATCCAACGCACCTAGCTAAGGGAATAATCCCAACTTGTATTGCTTATGCTAGAACATGAAAATGTAACATTGCTTATATATATATTCAGACCCTCGCATGCTACCCTAGAACGTGTCGCTCGGGAAGTCCCTTACGATCTTGCTCCTCGGCTTACCTTCGGGACCGAGCCAACGTGATTGCTTATGTTATAAAAATGCATGCTCGTCTGCATGTATGTTGCCTTGTTTTCATCCAAACCCCGGGAGACTACTAAGTAGTCGTCCAGTGCAAGAATGAACCTGCAAGTATCCGGGACCGTAAGGTCGCCAAGGCAGTTCCCGAGCCAGGGGATTGCATCGTGTCAAGTAAAAGAATTATACTCTTGTGGCAAGACTCATTCAGGTATTCAGATCTCTGCAAGTCTTCCTCGAGCGAGCTTACATCAGCCCAGGAGACTGTGCACATCTAATGGCTAAGTGAATCCTTGTTCAAGTATCTCGTGTGCTCGTGTTCCAGTACACTTATGCTCCTGTGTTCTAGTGCACTCGTGTTCTCGTGTATCTCGTGATAATTGCAAGACCTAAAGTTGCATGTCGCGGACAACTCAAAAATGAGGTATTGTTTCACGGACGGTCGCCTGTGCACTGGGGCCGATCCGATCTGGATGGAACTCGTGTATAGTCATTATGTACGGGACAAGATAGCTTGCAGCGCCTCGTGTACTCTCGTAGCATGCTATCCTTGTCCTTGACTACGTCCATAATGGCTATGCCAGCGACTCGTGTTCATACAGATAAGTCATCCTCGCTTAGCGGTCATCCGCGTGCGAGTCATTGCATCACATCAAGAGATAACTGAACACCTGAACGATCATGATACAACGACTCTCGTATTTGCATATGCTATAACTTGGTTTTCATTATGAATGCCCCTGAATATTTATACTTGCCCTTGCATGAATTAATAATATTTGCGTTGGACAGGGAAGGACAATTGGTAAGTGGGTAAGTCTCGCCGTGTTTCCTCTCATGTTGTACAGCGCACTGCCACACGAGTTAGGCTATTCAAATATTGCATGAAACTGATCCTAAGGCAACTAGAAAGACAACTTAATAGTTGGTGCACGGAACCTATATTAAGTATTTGGATTTGTCGAGCGGGTGAGTTGCTTCCCTACTAGTGTATTCAATGTATTGATAATCCACCAGATTGTATGTAGGGTACGAGAGAACCTCGTTCGGTGTGGATGCTCCTTCGTGCATGCTAAGGTGTGGAGATCACTCCGAAGCAACGCTGCATCCGAAACTGAAGCACATATACAAGACATAATATTGTGAATATCGCCTGGACATCGCCTGTACAATCATTCCACAATTGTAGCCATTTGGCACGCTTTTACTATTTCAAAGAGAGAGGCTTGAGCGACTTATAATCTCGGCTATACGCCGCTTGTAACACTTGTTTATATCAATAAAGAGTTGCTTTGCTTCAACTTGTGTTATTCAATGCTTCCGCTATATTATCGACTCAGTGAACCTGTTACCGATCGCCTATTCGTTCATGACTCCGCTGCACTCGGACAATCTGTGCGAATCTGTGGCTTAGAACTCTTACCGCCAGCCAATGAACCACGGCCTTGCACGGGCGTGGCTCACGCTCGTGTGGCATCACGCCCGGATGGGTCAAAGCGATCGTTCCGTGGAGTACTGGCACGGTGATTCTCGCCTAGCGGGAACGGCCGATTTAACCTGCGGGAGATCGGGGCGTAACGTAATGGTATCAGAGCCTGGCTTCTACGTCTTTGGACTTTAATTCGATTATCTCAGTTTTGAAAGCTCGTTCGTGGGTTATGTGCATGCTCTCTCTCAATGCCTCGATGGGATGTTCCAACAATAAGTCTAAATACTTTTAAAATGCGTTTTGAATGATATAATTGCTTGTATGTTATTGTGCTGCGAGTGGCCTTTGTGCCAACCTGTGCGAACCCTTGAGATTATCGCTAGTAGATTGTCCGATTTCACTATCCCTAAGTTTGGTTGAATGCATATGTTTGAGGGACACCTTGAACTTGTGCACGATCCAAGACTTAAGAAAATATGAAACTCGAGTGCTAAGACTTTGCTATTGCTAAGTCGGTTGACGTGCTCACGCTAGAAGTGCACTTCGAATGTGCGCACGATCCAGACTAGCGATATATCGATCTCGAACGCTTATGCAAGTGAATATCCAAATAAACAAGTACAACGACTTGTATAGGTTTGCTTCAGCCTTGTATCGTTAAATCAAAATTGATTGAAACGTACTGCTTGTCCTCAGTAAGTCTCGAGGACAAGACTTTTTCTGAGTTGGGTAGGATGTAACACCCCATTCCGTTCAAGCTGACTGCCAATTCAAATGGCAAAAGTGCATGTCCCCACCCGCTTTGCTCAGGCAAGAATACTCGTTTGAGGCAAAAGATATCCAGACTTGTCCCTACAGGAATCCGGCTTAGGCTTTCAGAGGCTCGCTTGACGTATCGCTCTACCGAGGCGAATCATCTAAGGTGGGTGGCTATGGTGAACTTGTCTTTGCTTAGCCAGCACACATAAAATCTGGAATGATACATGCTAGTCGCTAGGTGAATCACCCCCTGCATGCTAATAAGAATCTAACGCACCTAGCTAAGGGAATAATCCCAACTTGTATTGCTTATGCTAGAACATGGAAATGTAACATTGCTTATATATATGTTCAGACCCTCGCATGCTACCCTAGAACGTGTCGCTCGGGAAGTCCCTTACGATCTTCCTCCTCGGCTTACCTTCGGGCCCGAGCCAACGTGATTGCTTATATTATACAAATGTATGCTCGTCTGCGTGTATGTTGCCTTGTTTTCATCCAAACCCCGGGAGACTACTAAGTAGTCATCCCGTGCAAGAATGAACCTGCAAGTATCCGGGACCGTTGTCACGCCCCGATCTCCCGCAGGCAATCGGCCGTTCCCGTTAGGCGGGAATCACCCTCGCCAGCGCTCCCGCGGAACGATCGCTTAACCCATCCGGGCGTGATGCCGCACGAGCATGATCCACGCCCGTGCAAGGCCATGGTTCATTGGCTGGCGGCAAGAGTTCTAAGCCATAGAGTTGCACAGATTGTCCAAGTGCAGCGGAGTCATGAACGCATAGGCGATCGGTAACAGGTTCACTGAGTCGGCAAATATAGCGGAAGCATAGAAACACAAGTTGAAGTAAAGCAAGCTCTTTTATTGATATAAACTTATGTTACAGGCGGCGTATAGCCGAGATTACAAGTCGCTCAAACCTCTCTCTCTGAACAGTAAAAGCGTGCCAAGTGGCTACAACTATGGAATGAATGTACAGGCGATGGTCAGGCGACGCTCCAACATTATGTCTTGTATTTGTGCTTCAGTCCCGGATGCACCGTTGCAAGGCTTCAGAGGGAACTCCTGGCCTTAGCACGCACGTTGGAGGCATCCACACCGAACGAGGTTCTCCCGTACCCTGCATACAAACTGGTGGATTATCAGTACATTGAATGCACTGGTGGGGAAGCTACTCTCCCGCTCGACAAATCCAAACACGTAATACAGGTTCCGTACACAACTATTAAGTTATCTTTCTAGTTGCCTTAGGATCAGTTTCATGCAGATATTGAATAGCCTAACGTGTCAGGCAGTGCGCCGTGCAACATGAGAGGAAACACGGCGAGACTTACCAACTTACCATCTCCTTCCCTGTCCAAGGCAAACATTGAGGCAACAGTATAAATTCGAGCAGAGGCATGTATAAATATTCAGGAGGCAAGCATATGCATACACGAGGGTCATTTATAACATGATCGTTCAGGTGTTTTGTTATTCATTGATGCGATGCAGTGACTCGCACGCGGATAGCCGCTAAGCGAGGATGACTTATCTATATGAACACGGTCGCTGGCAAAGCCATTATGGACATAGCCGGGGACAAGGATATCTTGCTACAAGAGTACACGATGAGCTGCAAGCTACCCAGTCCCGAACATGAAGACTACACACGAGCTCCATCCGGACCAGATCGGCCCCGGTGCCCCGGTGACCGTCCGTGGAACTAGTCCGCGACATGCATAATTGGGGTCTTCCAATTATCACGAGATACACGAGAACACGAGAACACGCGTGCACTAGAACAAGAGAACACGAGTGCACGGGAACACGAGTATACGAGTACACGAGATACTTGAATCATGATTCACTTAGCTATTGGATATGCACAGTCTCCTGGGCTGATGTAAACCCGCACACGAAGGAGACTTGCAGGGAGATCCAAATACCTGAATGAGTCTTTGACATGATACAGTCCCCTGGTTCGGGGCTGCCTGGTGACCTAACGGTCCCGGATACTTGCAGGGTCAAACATGCACGGAACGACTACTTAGTAGTCTCCCGGAGTCGGATGAAAACAAGGCAACATTACAAGCAGACAAGCATGCGTTTCTAAGGGACATAAGCAGGTACGTTGCTCGGACCCGAAGGTAAGCCGAGAGATGAAACCGTTAGGGACTTAGCATGCGAGGGTCTGACACATATAAGCAGTATTTTATTTTCCATGTTCTAGCAAGCAATACAAGTTAGGATTATTCTCTTAGCTAGGTGCGTTGGATTTATTAGCATGCAGGGGGTTATTCACCTAGCGACTAGCATGAAAATTCTAGATTTTATGTGTGCTGGCTAAGCAAAGACAAGTTCACCGTAGCCACCCACCTTAGCGATGATTCGCCTCGGTAGAGCGATACGTCTGAGCGAGCCTCTGAAAGTCCAAGCCGGATTCCTGTAGGGGCAAGTCTGGATATCCTTTGCTTCTTGATCGAGGCAAAGCGGGTCGGGACAGCTGCACGATTGCCGATTGAGACGGCAGTCCGCTTCAACGGAATGGGGTGTTACATCCTACCCAACTTAGAAAAAGTTTCGTCCTCGAGACTTACTAAGGACAAGCAGTATTCTAGGGTTGAGACAATCCTAGACAAGTCGTTGTACTTGTTTTATTTGGATATTCACTTGCACAAGCTTTGAAATCAGCCTATCGCTTAGACTGGATCGTGCGCACTTTCGAAGGGCCCCTCTAGCTTGAACATGTCAACCAGCTTAGTGATAGCGAAGTCTCAGCACTCGAGTTTTACCTTTTCTTAAGTCTTGGATGGTGCACTAGTTCAAGGCGTCCCTCGAATAGATGCATTCAACCAAACTTAGGGTTAGTGAAAATCGGACAAGCTACTAGCGATACTCTCAAGGGTTCGCACAGGTTGGCACAAAGGCCACTCACAGCATACAACCAGACAAGTAATCATATCATTACATTCAAAACGTATTTTGAAAGTATTTAGACTTATTGTTGGAACATCCCATCGAGGCATTGAGAGAGAGCGTGCACATAACCCACGAATGAGCTTTCAAAACAGAGATATCGAATCGAAGTCCAAAGGCATAGAAGACAGGCTCTGATACCAACATGTCATGCCCCGATCTCTCGCAAGCAATCGGCCGTTCCCGCTAGGCGGGAATCACCCTCGCCAGCGCTCCCGCGAAACGATCGCTTATCCCATCTGGGCATGATGCCGCACGAGCATGATCTACGCCCGTGCAAGGCCATGGTTCATTGGCTGGCGGCAAGAGTTCTAAGCCACAGAGTCGCACAGATTGTCCAAGTGCAGCGGAGTCATGAACGCATAGGCGATCGATAACAGGTTCACTGAGTCGGCAAATATAGCGGAAGCATAGAAACACAAGTTGAAGTAAAGCAAGCTCTTTTATTGATATAAACTTGTGTTACAGGCGGCGTATAGCCGAGATTACAAGTCGCTCAAGCCTCTCTCTCTGAACAGTAAAAGCGTGCCAAGTGGCTACAACTATGGAATGAATGTACAGGCGATAGTCAGGCGACGCTCCAACATTATGTCTTGTATATGTGCTTCAGTCCCGGAAGCACCATTGCAAGGCTTCAGAGGGAACTCCTGGCCTTAGCACGCACGTTGGAGGCATCCGCACCGAACGAGGTTCTCCTGCACCCTACATACAAACTGGTGGATTATCAGTACATTGAATGCACTGGTGGGGAAGCTACTCGCCCGCTCGACAAATCCAAACATGTAATACAGGTTCCGTGCACAACTATTAAGTTGTCTTTCTAGTTGCCTTAGGATCAGTTTCATGCAGATATTGAATAATCTAACGTGTCAGGCAGTGCGCCGTGCAACATGAGAGGAAACACGGCGAGACTTACCAACTTACCATCTCCTTCCCTGTCCAAGGCAAACATTGAGGCAACAGTATAAATTCGAGCAGAGGCATGTATAAACATTCAGGAGGCAAGCATATGCATACACGAGGGTCATTTATAACATGATCGTTCAGGTATTTTGTTATTCATTGATGCGATGCAGTGACTCGCACGCGGATAGCCGCTAAGCGAGGATGACTTATTTATATGAACACGGTCGCTGGCAAAGCCATTATGGACGTAGCCGGGGACAAGGATAGCTTGCTACAAGAGTACACGATGAGCTGCAAGCTACCCAGTCCCGAACACGAAGACTACACACGAGCTCCATTCGGACCGGATCGGCCCCGGTGCCCCGGTGACCGTCCGTGGAACTAGTCCGCGACATGCATAATTAGGGTCTTCCAATTATCACGAGATACATGAGAACACGAGAACACGCATGCACTAGAATAAGAGAACACGATAACACGAGTACACGGGAATACGAGTACACGAGTACACGGGATACTTGAATCATGATTCACTTAGCTATTGGATATGCACAGTCTCCTGGGCTGATGTAAACCCGCACACGAGGGAGACTTGCAGGGAGATCCAAATACCTGAATGATTCTTTGATATGATGCAGTCCCCTGGTTCGGGGCTGCCTGGTGACCTAATGGTCCCGGATACTTGTAGGGTCAAACATGCACGGAACCACTACTTAGTAGTCTCCAAGAGTCGGATGAAAACAAGGCAACATTACAAGCAGACAAGCATGCGTTTCTAAGGGACATAAGCAGGCACGTTGCTCGGACCCGAAGGTAAGCCGAGAGATGAAACCGTTAGGGAATTAGCATGCGAGGGTCTGACACATATAAGCACTATTTCATTTTCCATGTTCTAGCAAGCAATACAAGTTGGGATTATTTCCTTAGCTAGGTGCGTTGGATTTATTAGCATACAGGGGGTTATTCACCTAGCGACTAGCATAAAAATTCTAGATTTTATGTGTGCTGGCTAAGCAAAGACAAGTTTACCGTAGCCACCCACCTTAGCGATGATTCGCCTCGGCAGAGCGATACGTCTGAGCGAGCCTCTGAAAGTCCAAGCCGGATTCCTGTAGGGGCAAGTCTGGATATCCTTTGCTTCTTGATCGAGGCAAAGCGGGTCGGGACAGCTGCACGATTGCCGATTGAGACGACAGTCCGCTTGAACGGAATGGGGTGTTACAACCGTAAGGTCGCCAAGGCAGTTCCCGAGCCAGGGGATTGCATCAAGTCAAGTAAAAGAATTATACTCCTGTGGCAAGACTCATTCTGGTATTCGGATCTCTGCAAGTCTTCCTCGAGCAAGCTTACATCAGCCCAGGAGACTGTGCACATCCAATGGCTAAGTGAATCCTTGTTCAAGTATCTCGTGTGCTCGTGTTCCAGTACACTTATGTTCCCGTGTTCTAGTGCACTCGTGTTCTCGTGTATCTCGTGATAATTGCAAGACCCAAACTTGCATGTCGCGGACAACTCGAAAATGAGGTATTATTCCACGGACGGTCGCCGGGGCACTGGGGCCGATCCGATCTGGATGGAACTCGTGTGTAGTCATCATGTACGGGACAAGATAGCTTGCAGCGCCTCGTGTACTCTCGTAGCATGCTATCCTTGTCCTTGACTACGTCCATAATGGCTATGCCAGCGACTCGTGTTCATATAGATAAGTCATCCTCGCTTAGCGGCCATCCGCGTGCAAGTCATTGCATCGCATCAAGAGACAACTGAACATCTGAACGATCATGATACAACGACTCTCGTGTTTGCATATGCTATAACTTGGTTTTCATTATGAATGCCCCTGAATGTTTATACTTGCCCGTGCATGAATTAATAATGTTTGCCTTGGACAGGGAAGGACAATTTGTAAGTGGGTAAGTCTTGTCGTGTTTTCTCTCATATTGCACAGCGCACTGCCACACGAGTTAGGCTATTCAAATCTTGCATGAAACTGATCCTAAGGCAACTAGAAAGACAACTTAATAGTTGGTGCACGAAACCTATATTACGTGTTTGGATTTGTCGAACGGGTGAGTAGCTTCCCTACTAGTGCATTCAATGTATTGATAATCCACCAGATTATATGCAGGGTGCAAGAGAACCTCGTTCGGTATGGATGCTCCTTCGTGCGTGCTAAGGTATGGAGATCACTCCAAAGCAGCGCTGCATCCGAAACTGAAGCACATATACAAGACATAATATTGTGAATATCACCTGGACTTTATCTGTACAATCATTTCACAATTGTAGCCATTTGGCACGCTTTTACTGTTTCAAAGAGAGAGGCATGAGCGACTTATAATCTCAGCTATACGCCGCCTGTAACACTTGTTTATATCAATAATGAGTTTCTTTGCTTTAACTTGTGTTATTCAATGCTTCCGCTATATTATCGACTCAGTGAACCTGTTACTGATCGCCTATGCGTTCATGACTCCGCTGCACTCGGACAATCTGTGCGACTCTGTGGCTTAGAACTCTTACTGCCAGCCAATGAACCACGGCCTTGCACGGGCGTGGCTCACGCTCGTGCGGCATCACGCCCGGATGGGTCAAAGCGATTGTTCCGCGGAGCGCTGGCACGGTGATTCTCGCCTAGCGGGAACGACCAATTTAACCTGCGGGAGATCGGGGCGTAACATAATGGTATCAGAGCCTGACTTCTACGCCTTTGGACTTCAATTTGATTATCTCAGTTTCGAAAGCTCGTTCGTGGGTTATGTGCATGCTCTCTATCAATGCCTCGATGGGATGTTCCAACAATAAGTCTAAATACTTTCAAAATACGTTTTGAATGATATGATTGCTTGTATGTTATTGTGCTGCGAGTGGCCTTTGTGCCAACCTGTGCAAACCCTTGAGATTATCGCTAGTAGCTTGTCCGATTTCACTATCCTTAAGTTTGGTTGAATGCATATGTTTGAGGGACGCCTTGAACTTGTGCACGATCCAAGACTTAAGAAAATATAAAACTCGAGTGCTAAGACTTCGCTATTGCTAAGTCGGTTGATGTGCTCACGCTAGAAGTGCACTTCGAATGTGCGCACGATCCAGACTAGCGATATATCAATCTCGAACGCTTATGCAAGTAAATATCCAAATAAACAAGTACAACGACTTGTATAGGTTTGCTTCAGCCTTGTATCGTTAAATCAAAATTGATTAAAACGTACTGCTTGTCCTCAGTAAGTCTCGAAGACGAGACTTTTTCTGAGTTGGGTAGGATGTAACACCCCGTTCTGTTCAAGCGGACTGCCGATTCAAACGGCAAAAGTGCATGTCCCCACCCGCTTTGCTCAGGCGAGAATACTCGTTTGAGGCAAAGGATATCCAAACTTGTCCCTACAGGAATCCGGCTTAGGCTTTCAGAGGCTCGCTTGACGTATCGCTCTATCGAGGCGAATCATCTAAGGTGGGTGGCTACGGTGAACTTGTCTTTGCTTAGCCAGCACACATAAAATCTGGAATGATACATGCTAGTCGCTAGGTGAATCACCCCCTGCATGCTAATAAGAATCCAACGCACCTAGCTAAGGGAATAATCCCAACTTGTATTGCTTATGCTAGAACATGGAAATATAACATTGCTTATATATATGTTCAGACCCTCGCATGCTACCCTAGAACGTGTCACTCAGGAAGTCTCTTACAATCTTGCTCCTTGGCTTACCTTAGGGCCCGAGCCAACGTGATTGCTTATGTTATACAAATGCATGCTTGTCTGCGTGTATGTTGCCTTGTTTTCATCCAAACCCCGGGAGACTACTAAGTAGTCGTCCCGTGCAAGAATGAACCTGCAAGTATCCGGGACCGTAAGGTCGCCAAGGCAGTTCCCGAGCCGGGGGATTGCATCATATCAAGTAAAAGAATTATACTCCTGTGGCAAGACTCATTCAGGTATTCGGATCTCTGCAAGTCTCCCTCGAGCGGGCTTACATCAGCCCAGGAGACTGTACACATCCAATGGCTAAGTGAATCCTTGTTCAAGTATCTCGTGTGCTCATGTTCCAGTGCACTCGTGTTCTCGTGTTCTAGTGCACTCGTGTTCTCGTGTATCTCGTGATAATTGTAAGACCCAAAGTTGCATATCGCGGACAACTCGAAAATGAGGTATTGTTCCACGGACGGTCGCCGGGGCACTGGGGTCGATCTGATCCGGATGGAACTCGTGTGTAGTCATCGTGTACGGGACAAGATAGCTTGCAGAGCCTCATATACTCTCATAGCATGCTATCCTTGTCCTTAACTACGTCCATAATGGCTATGCCAGCGACTCGTATTCATATAGATAAGTCATCCTCGCTTAGCGGCCATCCGCGTACGAGTTATTGCATCACATCAAGAGACAACTGAACACCTGAACGATCATGATACAATGACTCTCATGTTTGCATATGCTATAACTTGGTTTTCATTATGAATGCCCCTGAATGTTTATTCTTGCCCGTGCATGAATTAATAATGTTTGCCTTGGACAGGGAAGGACAATTGTTAAGTGGGTAAGTCTTGCCGTGTTTCCTCTCATGTTGCACAACGCACTGCCACATGAGTTAGGCTATTCAAATCTTGCATGAAACTGATCCTAAGGCAATTAGAAAGACAACTTAATAGTTGGTGCACGGAACCTATATTACGTGTTTGGATTTGTCGAGCGGGCGAGTAGCTTCCCCACCAGTGCATTCAATGTACTGATAATCCACCAAATTGTATGCAGGGTGTGGGAGAACCTCGTTCGGTGCGGATGCTCCTTCATGCGTGCTAAGGCGTGGAGATCACTCTGAAGCAGCACTGCGTTCGGAACTGAAGCACATATACAAGACATAATATTGTGAACATCGCCTGGACATCGCCTGGACAATTATTCCATAATTGTAGCCACTTGGCACGCTTTTACTGTTTCAAAGAGAGAGGCTTGAGCGACTTGTAATCTCGGCTATATTTTGCCTGTAACACTTGTTTATATCAATAAAGAGTTGCTTTGCTTCAACTTGTGTTATTCAATGCTTCCGCTATATTGTCGACTCAGTGAACCTGTTACCGATCGCCTATGCGTTCATGACTCCGCTGCACTCGGACAATCTGTGCGACTCTGTGGCTTAGAACTCTTACCGCCAGCCAATGAACCATGGCCTTGCACGAGCGTAGCTCACGCTCATGCAACATCACGCCCGGATGGGTCAAAGCGATCGTTCCACGGGAGCGCTGGCGCGGTGATTCTCGCCTAGCGGGAACGGCCGATTTAACCTGCGGGAGATCGGGGCGTGACATGCTGTGTGTTATGTGCTCATAGTTTGGGTGAGTACCAACCACCAGTATCCGTATTTTGTTTTTGTTAGTTGAGTTTCAGTTATGTTTTTGGGTATGTAAGGTAGTTAGTATATATATATATATATATATATATATATATATATATATACAGGTGATTGATTGGAGATAGTTAGTTAGTATATGGATAACTTAGTTAGATGGTATCAGCCACTATGGTACTCAATTTCAGTTCAGTTTTGAGTATTAGTAGGTTTGATTTTAAGTCTTGTGTTTCAATTTCATTAGTAGTTAGGTGTTGGTTTATGAAGTTTTGATGTTGGTTAGTTAATGTGATAGGTATATTAGTGTAGGTTGGATTAATGACAAGGCATATGGTATAGTGGTTTAAAGAGTTAGTTAATAGTTATTTAGTTGTTAGTGATTTATTTAGTGCTACATATCTATATGCAAATATGGTATTAGTTACTATTTTATATAGTTAGATATTGTAGTATAGTTTTATGTTGTAGTTAGATACTTTAGTATTTAGTTATATTTGTAGGTTGAGTTGGCTAAGGGTTGGGTTGCCTTGAGATACCAAAGTATTACCATGGTATTGGGTCGATATCTAAGTTGAGTTGGGTATCGTGTTAGGTACAATATACATTGTTGTAAGGCCTAGGTATCCAAATTAAATTATTTTGATATAGTTATTATATTGACTTGAACATATAGATATAAAACCTTATTTTTCATAATAAGAAACTTGCGTTTCTTAGGATACGACTCTTTGAATGCTTTATTTATTCTTAGCTTAGCTTGTATAACATAGTTTCATAAGGTATCGACTTAGTGACTTAGCATTAGACTCTTGCAACCTAGAATTTATTGGTTTGACTTAGAAATGGTGTATTGACCTAGAACTTCATCAACTTCACTTATTTTATTATTGAACCTTGTATTGATGCAACATATACCATATATAGGTTGTGAGACACCGGCTTGGGCATATAAAGAAAAACCTTGCTCAGGACGTCTGGCGAGTACATTTCTCTGATTTTTTTAATTCAAAATTTTGTATATATGCATGTTCTAGAATTGTATACATTGATCCCGACACAGTGATTTCACGGACTGGTGCTATATGGATCCCGTCATGAGATGTTATCCCCTACCGTGTTCAGCGGATACTCGTATACATTGTATCTCATCGTATATACTGGGTATTGATGTTACTTCATGTTCACACACTGCTCGTGTTCAGTGTGCTTATTCGTGTACACCCACCACTCGTGTTCGGTGGTTATGATATTCGTGTACACCCACTACTCGTGACAGTGGTTATATTTTTGTGTTCGTAGCGTGTCGTGATTAGATCCATCGGAATTAGTTAGGGGTGGAAGAGTAGGAGTTGACTATGTGATCAAAACTATTGTTATAAATCGTGTACATTCTGATTATATACTTCACTTGTAATCTGTCTTACCTGATCATGTTCGCCCAACCCGATCACATAATAAACTCGTATTCTGAGGCATATTAGATAGTTTAGATTTCAGTTTACTTCATCATATTGCTGATATTCATATTATTGATCTATATTCTCGTACATTACCTGTATATATCTTGTTCATCATTCGTATATTTAGTGATCTTGTATTTCATTTCTATATCTATTTATATGCTCGATTATGTTATTGGAACTGCTTTCAGAGGTATGTACTTCACTCCAATCCTGACTGGATATATTTTTTCAGATGACTGGCTTCTAGAGCAGTGTTCTATATTCTACGGGCCGCAGGACGGAGTACCTATAGAGGACACTCTTATTGATCAAGGAGACTTAGTTGCAGAGCCCGATGAGGTCCAGCTTATTTTGTATGGGATTGTATTAGACTATTCTTTTAGTGGATTCATATCTTGTATATTATTTCAGATTATGGATTATATCTTTATTCTTTCCTTCGTTATTTTATTCGTGCATTATTCTTCCTTAGTTTATTTTGTGATTGAGATTAGATATTCATGTGAGATACCATATTGCTCCTCCATTTGGAGTTGAGATGATGGGCATATACCATATTATATTGTTGAGATGTTAGATAGTTAGAAATATCCCAGACAACGTTCTACCGCCGATTATGCGGTGTAGGCTGGGCATAATCACGTACTCGTGCCCGAATATCCGGGCACGGGTCGTGACATAATACCACTGCAACCCTAAGCTGCTGATCTTTTTGATACAACATGAACCCCTCATATAAATCTCCATGTACTTACATACCACTTTGATCCTTAACATGCTTAACCCCAGAACTCAAATAATACCCAAATCTTCTTTATACCTGATGCACACACAACTAAATGAAACACTCTTTACCCACTCACTCACTGAGTTGCACCTACTGCTGCATTAATAACACAACAGTTCACAACTGATGCCTTGCTGTGCTGCCTGAATAATTTACCAACACATGCACTCTAAAACAATGCTAAGGCATGCCTGCACATTCTTTTTTGATCACAGAACACACTCACACACTATTTCCCCAACTAAACTTGCACACACACACACACACACACACACAAACACACACACACACACACACACACACACACACACACACACACACACACACACACACACACACACACACAACCCACGCCCTTTTAAATGCCCAACTCTCGTTCAAACCCGAGTCCTCACTGTCTGAACCCGACCTAGTTACTCTCTTTGCATCAAAGTGCAACTGAAATACCCTGCAACTCCTACTAGTAATCCTACATCAGGTGCACTCCCATCCGACCAATACCTGTCACGACCCGCACCCAAAATTTGGGGCACGAGTACGTGGGTACGTCCAGCCTACACCGCAACATCGGCGTAGAACGCTGTCTAGGTCGCAATACTAGCTAATAAATCTCACACGAATATCCAACTCCATAAGGAGATACAAATATTACAATATAATATGGAATACTCAATCACAGAAACTAGAGCACGATGAGATATCGAAAAAAATAAATAAAATACAACACAAGTCTAACAATAATAAATAGTCTAACCTGCAATCAACAACATCTAAATCTCCAAGTATACCGGAAACAAGTCCTCTAAGTTGTAGTTTAAAAAAAATATCCAGTCAGGATGGAGCGAAGTACAAGCACTAACAATAGTTCCAAGTATATTGACAAAAACTATAATACAGTGTAAAGAAATACAAGATGGATATTAATACTAGCAATAAGAAATACTGAAAATAGAAATACTGGAGCATATGTCATCAATGGTGCAACTAGCAATGAACAGAAATACATGTGCATGCTAGAATAATGAACTGGAATATAGCGAATGCTAGAACAATAACTAGAACATAGAGAAATGCTAGATCAATAAACTAGAGATACATGAATAGACTATCTAGCTAAGTGTGAAACATCAGCATATCATGTGACCGACTTGGGACTGATCAGGCTTGCTATGTATGACTAGCTATGATTCATGTGACCGGCTTGGAACATAGAGAATGGTGGTGTTGATGATGATGGTCGGAGATGTCGGGTTCAGGCGTCCAACGGTTCAGTGCTGTTGGGTCTCGGTGGTGATGGCGTGCAGGCAGTCGGCACTGCTGGTCTCCGGTGGTCTGTTCTGGTGAGTATGGAGAAAGGGGGTGGCAGACACGGGCTGCTTCGGTCGGTGGCGAACAGGGAAGAAGGAGAGGGAGATGTCGGCTGCTACTTGGTTTTAGGGTGATGGGTTGAGGAAAAAGTAAGAAAAAAATTATATATATATGTGAAGGATGGTTTGGAGGTTGACCCAGAAAGTTGGGCCTGGTCAACATCCTCCTTGAAAAAGGGCTTTTTGCTTCTCATGTAGATATTTGGAGGGCTAGGATTGCATTGTTTCAAAATGGAGGGCTAAGGTTTCATGAGGGTTGATGTTGAGTGTTACACACTCCAAAATTATAAAGAAAATCACATGACCAATCAATAAAAAAATGGGGTTTCTTCATATGTTTGGTCCAATGGGGTATGGACACCTCAATGCACTTTTGCATAAAAGTGCTCAACAATTAGAAAATTACACAAAGTGGGGTTTTTGGATTAATTTAATTAAAATTAATATAATTGGTGTTCTAAAATTAATTGAAAGTACATGGGATTAAAATTAGGTAGGACACAAGTGCCATGGACGTAGAAGGCTCAGAATAGAATATTGTCATAATTTGGATTACACAAAACGGGTCAAGATTGTGTCTTCAATTTTGGTTGGAACGCACAAGATACAAAGTTGGATTTATTTAGAATTAAAAATAAACGTCCGTGACGAATATTGTGCGACTAAAATGAAGCACAAAGGACATATTTATGAGTTACGCAAGGGTCAGAATGAACGACGGGCACGTCTAGGACAATGGTACAAAATTTGTTGGAAGGCAAAAGCTAGTGTAGCGCTCCCAATATCGAAGCAATGATAAGGCACAATAATGAATTAAAATCACAATATTAAATATAATCCCCAATATTTATTCCTGAATAATACGAATTAAATCCATAATCCTATATTTCGGTCAGGGGTTCATCTAGTAGGCTTCTAGGTCAAGTCTACTAACTCATGCATTAAAGAACACTATATATATATATATATATATATATATATATATATATATATATATATATATATATATATATACACACACACACACACACACACACACACACACACACACATATCATGCCATTATTTAAAATAAATACACACAATATTTATAAATAATAAAAAGACAAAAATACCCCTATTATAGAATGTGGTAGTGACAAGTCTACCCTCCTTAAAAAAATTTTGTCCTCAAAATTTAAGATCCTCAATAGTTGTATTTATTTATTTATTTATTTATTTATTTATTTATTTATTTTACCATCCAAAATTTAAATTATCAAACCATATAATCATGAAGTAAATCCATATTGTTATTTCACAAAACTTTTAAAATTCTATAAATATCATATTCCCGAAAATCTTCAAATTTAAAATCAAATTCCATTCTTATCACAATCTCCTCCAAAATTTTAAGTTAATAACTAAATACAAGAATTTAATACCCAATCATCTAATTTAAATCCAATCAATACATATTTATAAAATTGAAATCTTATCCCAAAAATTTGAATTCAATCTTCTAATCCATTAGTGATCTTAATCCTCGATTTCTTTTTTTTCCACACAATACTCAAACAATGTAATACTTATGAAATCTTCAAATACAACATTCAAAAATAATCTATATCTTGCAGTCAAATAAATATAATGATAATCTCCTTAATTTCCTCGAATTTTATGACAAATTTAATCATATCATAATCTTCATAAAATTAATAATTTAACAAAATCGTAAATTCTGCCATATTAAGTTCTCAACTCTTTATTTAAATTAATGTTTATCCTCAAAATTTAAGGCACCTTGTCTCTCTCTGTCCAGTTATAACCTCTTCATTAATCTTTACTATGGTCAAACCTCCAAAATTAAGGTCTAAGAAAAATCCTACCTACAGTCATACAACATGCAATCTAGAGAAAATATACATGGTTATGGTCACTTTTGTCATGGTATTGCAGTCTCTGTCTCTGTCGGGGTATACTAATAACTATAAAAAAAATCATTGATACATGCTATGGTACTAAAAAATCAATCAATCAATCAATCAAATAGATGAAAATGAACAGAAGAAAAGAACAGAACCTACTAACACAACCATAGTTTAAATGATGCATCTAAAGTTTGATACCTCTATCCCTTTAGGTACCACTATTTCTACTACTAGCACAACCACTGCTAGATCTCTTACCTACTACAATTGTTTATACTAGTTGTTCTTATCACTCAAGTGCATGCCAAGTGCAACACAACACACTAAGTACTACTCCCTCTAATACGACTCTAGATGGACACCCAAGTCAGTTTGCAGTGCCATCTCAGACATGTTCAAGCCAACAGATTCTTACATATGTACTTCATCTACTCATATACTGTTATACATTTCTTACCCACCATGAATTTTTTTTCTCAAAATAAAATCCTTAAAATTTAACTTCTCGAACAATTTAAAATAAAATCTATGTAATTTTCTCAAAAGTCAAATATTCAAATATTGAAATAAATTTTAACCACTTCCAAAAATCTTTATAGCTTTGACTATGTTTATTGAATTGAATTTGAATCCTCAAAATTTTTAATAACATAAAATTTCAACTCCTTAAAAATTCTTAAAAATTAAAATTTATTTTCAATCTTCAAATTATAAATTTAAATCCACATCTATCTAAGTATACCTATATATTCACAGTCTCTAACACTCAAGGTACACACAAATACGCCAATTGTCTATACCTTCAACTGTGTACTGAAATTTGTGCTGCCCGGATTACTTGCACTATTACTCCCAATAATTTTCTATCCATATTAACTGATACACCAATCTAATATTATCACACATGGTACTTACTGTTACTAGCACATTTCTCAAATAATCCTTGATATAGAAATACTAGCACTCTTGGTATAATAACACTAGCTTCATCATTAGATCACCTTATCATACTCACTAGAACTTACAATCACTTGCACTAGTTATTAACTTCTATAATACACATGCTTCACTTCACTTCCAAAGGCAGACATATGGTTCCATATCTCTATTGATGTATAAGTATATCTCCTTAACCTTTTACAAACTGATACACTAATCAGTGATACACTTCAACCTTCCATGACCAAATCTTGATATTTCTCAACCCACAGCACAGTGTTGGAAGTTTCTAATACTTATGCTTCCACTTTCATAAACTCTTGTACTGACACTCAATACCCACTGTGCATCCTGCACACAATTTCTAGACACTCTTCCATCTATTGCTTCCAACACATCACTTGCCTCAATATCAGGTAATATACCTATAATTAGTTATATGCTGGTACACTCATATCTACTCATATCATGGCCCTACTTTTATCTGTAACACAAGTCTTACTACTTCCCTCACTCTCTCTTATACACTTATGGGTATCCTCCTACTATGTCATACTCATTAATGCCCTGTATGCATATACATTTCTTTTCTCTTAACACACCCTAGTATCAACCATCAAATTGAGTATCATGCTCCATTAATTTTTAACACAATTTTCTTGATACTTAATTGTTTACATAGATCGCCCAACTACATGAATTCATGAGTATCCAGGACTGGCATGCTGACTCTGATACTAACTTCTGGAACCATCACTGATACTCTTTACTCCCCCTTCTACCTATAGTACCAATACTAACTATAATGACACCTATTATAGAACTATTGCTACAAGGTACTACGCTATGTGTTATCTCTAGATTGATGCCTATTGATCTCATATCCAACCAAGAAATACTTACAAACTCACAATCCACACTCCCAACAGTCAATACTGATACTCAAGACACATACCTAATTGCAAGTCACCAATTATTACACTAACATGGATCCTTAAAGAAATAAAGCTTAAAAGGAACTAGACTAAGGACTGAAGGTAACTCTACTGCTAGCAAAGAAAAGAAATGATGGAACAAAGTCCTATAATAACAGAAGTAGGTAAGTATTGAGACGATACTTTAAGAACCAATTTATGATACAATATGATAATCATACACGTCTGTCCGAAATTATGACACTCAGAATCCTCGTCACGCCAGTAAGCATAGCTGCGATAAACGATAGGTTCCATAACTAAGGTATGCAACTCTATAATCACGTCATCTAGAATCCTCACCACGCCAACCGGTATGGCTACGAGAAACTCTAAATTTTATAACTAAGATATGTACATCCAAGGTCAGGTTCCTACATTTCTGTCACGACAACTAATGTGGCTGCGATAAACTCTAGGCTCCATAACCAAAGTAGACGATTTACCTTTATCACAGTACTCATCAATATATGTCATCAGATGATACCGTAAATTTTTGTCCGTAAAATTCATCTCGATAAGAAATCAAACTCAACAACGACACCAAGGATTAAATTTAACAACTGATCAACAAGAATCAAATTCAATAACAACAATTGAGAGCGGACGAAACAAGGGGAAAAAGATCTGAATTGGAGATTATAATAAGATTCTCAAGGGTCGTCCCAAGAATCTTTCAAAAATTTATGATTGAGTATCCTCTCTCATCCTAGTATCCTATATCCTATCACAGGCACGCAGTAGTACAACTAAGACGTACCACGATATTGTACAACTTACGAAGCCTGACCTGTATGGGCCACCACTAAAAATGTGTCACGACCCGCACCCAAAATTTAGGGCATGAGTACGTGGGTACGTCCAGCCTACGCCACAACATCGACGATAGAACACTGTCTAGGTCACAATATTAGCTAATCAATCTCACACGAATATCCAACTCTATAAGGAGACACAAATATCATAATATAATATGGAATACTCAATCACAGAAACTAGAGCACAATGAGATATCGAAAAAAATAAATGAAATACAACAAAAGTCTAACAACAATAAATAGTCTAACCTGCAATCAACAACATCCAAATCTCTAATTATACAGGAAATAAGTCCTCTAAGTCGTAGTCTGGAAAAAATATCCAGTCAGGATGGAGCGAAGTACAAGCACTAACAGTAGTTCCATGTATATTGACAAAAACTATAATACAGTATAAAGAAATACAAGATGGATATAAATACTGGTAATAAGAAATACTGGAAATAGAAATACTGGAGCATATGTCATCAATGGTGCAACTAGCAATGAACAGAAATACATGTGCATGCTAGAACAATGAACTAGAATATAGTGAATTGTAGAACAGTAACTAGAACATAGAGAAATGCTAGATAAATAAACTAGAGATACATGTATAGACTATCTAGCTAAGTATGTAAAATATCAGCATATCATGTGATCAGCTTGGGACTGATCAGGCTTGCTATGTATGACTAGCTATGATTCATGTAAGGTCAGGCTAACTGTCCGGATAGCTATGATGCAAGCAATCGTCAGGCTAATCATACATAACAGGCTATGAGGCATGTAATGGTCAGGCTGCATCGACATGAGGTGTGGGTGAGCTATGATGCATGTAGAGTTGGGTATGATTACATAATCTACTAATATTTCTCCGTCCCTAGCTAGCACGATAGATTCCAATCATGACTCCTCGTGACAGGTCTCGATGATGCCAACTCTTGTATACATAGTGTCAGAATCATGTACGCTATACAACTAGAATCATAGAGATAATCAACATAATAAAAACTGTCAGAGAATGTACTCGCCTGTGGTCCTCTGCTGGAAATACCAATGTCCTGTTTTTGAGGTCTTATCTGAATAATCCAACAGTCCTATAGATATTATTTAATAATAATACATAATCAGTCGATACACTAACATACACACAATCAATAGTACACAATAAACTCAGAGACTATGATAGGGTGACGCTTGTTATCTAATAGGGTTAAGTGTGCATCTAGTTGCACGAGTGTCATGTCTGCAATTGCTGTGCAATCAGGCAGTCAATCACCAACACAGGTCTTGCCAGTACGTCAGTGTAAATAAGGCAGACAACTCACAATTCACAGGGTCACATGGTCAAGTAATTACGGGATGTTCGTAATTAACAATAGGGTCTTAAAGTACATATACAAATATATTCATTCTAGTATTAGTATTTAATTGCTTATATATATCCATATATTTATATATATATATATATCAATATGATTATAATACTCATACGCGTAAGTATACGCATACGAGTTTGGATTGCTTGCATAACATCTAGCAATCAATATCTAATGAACTTGCCATGACAACACACGCTAAAATCCTAACACCATCATACGTATATATACACAACATGAAAGTAACAACTCGAACCTACGTGCACGTGAACGAGGGGGTGTTCGACGTCGAGGTGGGCTGCTATCGTTCAGGCGAGGCTTGGTCCGATCCAGTCGAGGGAAGTCGTCGATTCAGTGGGGTCGGGTTCAGGCGTGTGCTGTCGACGAGTCATCGAGGGGATGGTGAAGTCTTCGGCGTCGACGAGATAGTGGCAGCATTCAGTCGAGGGGGCTGATGGATGGCCGCGACAAGATCTCAGGCGCTGTGTTGTCGGCTTCGGCGGTCCAGTGGATGGGTGGTGTCGACGGGATGAAGTCAGGCGGGTGTAGTCGGTCGAGGCATCGATGAGAGGTCGGGTCCGATGTTAATGGCAATTCAGCGGTGATGGCGGGGGTCCGATGAAGATGATGGATGGGGAGGAGAGGTCCAGCGGTGTCGTGAGAGGAGTAGAAGGGGGTCGGGATGGCCGGCTCCGGCGAGGGGATGAGGGTGGAGGCATGTACAGGAAGAGAAAGATGATTCAGTCATCCAGGCGAGGGATGCTCGGGCTCCGGTCGATGGTGAAGTGTAGGCGGTCGGGTTCTGTTGATGGGTTGAGGGGGAATGGTGGTATTGATGATGATGGTCGGAGATGTCGGGTTCAGGCGTCCAGCAGTTCAGTGCTGCTGGGTCTCGGTGGTGATGGCGTGCAGGCAGTCGGCACTACTGGTCTCCGGCGGTCTGCTCCGGCGAGTATAGTGGAAGGGGGTGGCGGATATGGGCTGCTTCGGTCGGTGGCAAACAGGGAAGAAGGAGAGGGAGATGTCAGCTACTACTTGATTTTAGGGTGATAGGTTGAGGAAAAAGTAAGGAAAAAATTATATATATATGCGAATGAGGGTTTGAAGGTTGACCTAGAAAGTTGGGCCTGGTCAACATCCTCCTTGGAAAATGGCTTTTTGCTTCTCATGTAGATATTTGGAGGGCTAGGATTGTATTGTTTCAAAATGGAGGGCTAAGGTTTCATGAGGGTTGATGTTGAGTGTTACACACTCCAAAATTATAGAGAAAATCACATGACCAATCAATGAAGGAAAATGGGGTTTCTTCATGTGTTTGGTCCAATGGGGATGTAGACACCTCAATGCACTTTTGCATAAAAGTGCCCAACAATTGGAAAATTACACAAAGTAGAGTTTTTAGATTAATTTAATTAAAATTAATATAATTGGTATTCTAAAATTATTTGGAAGTACATGGGATTAAAATTAGGAAGGACACAAGTGTCATGGATGTAGAAGACTCAGAATAAAATATTATCATAATTTGGGTTGCACAAAATGGGTCAAGATTGTGTCTTCAATTTTGGTTGGAACGCACAAGATACAAAGTTGGATTTATTTAGAATTAAAAATAAACATCCACGACGAATATTGTGCGACTAAAATAAAGCACAAAGGACATATTTATGAGTTACACAAGGGTCAGAATGAACGACGGGCACGTCTAGGACAAGGGTGCAAAATTTGTTGGAAGGCAAAAGCTAGTGTAGCGCTCCCAATATCGAAGCAACGGTAAGGCACAATAATGAATTAAAATCACAATATTAAATATAATCCTCAATATTTAATCCTGAATAATATGAATTAAATCTATAATACTATATTTTGGTTAGGGGTTCATCTAGTGGGCTTCTAGGTCAAGTCTACTAACTTATGCATTAAAGAACACTATATATATATATATATATATATATATATATATATATATATATATATATATACACACATATCATGCAATTATTTAAAATAAATACACACAATATTTATAAATAATAAAAAGACAAAAATACCCCTTTTTTAGAATATGGTAATGACAATACCTAAGCCTATTCTCACAGTTACATTCATGTACACCCAGTTCCCTCACAATAACCTAAACACTTACCCATGCCTACACCAATATCACCCCTAACTAAACACCTTCACAGACACTCTATGGCACACACAAAAGCATGTGTACACTCCTCCACTATATGCTGTTGTTCCAAATGCACATGCTTGTGCATTGAACACTCCACACAAGCCATTCAATGAACATTCCACAAGACAACTGATAATCTCTCATATCGAAAGGTCCAATATACTCAGGTATACTCCTATACTTAGATTCCTATCTAGCCCACTACCTCATATTTACATACTAAGATATTAGCCCCCTCACTGATCTTCTAGGTTGCTGCTGCATTCTCCTTGAACCTGCACATGCTTCACAAACCCCCAATATGCATAATTGAGCACATACACTTTACATCTCCTTACCTGAATGTGCATTGCCTAACATCTGCAAACACACATATACACATAGACACATACATAGATTCATACATTTAAATAAATACTTATTGTGCATAAGCAAGATACTCATGATACACAACCAATCCTCTTTCCAAAACCCCCAATCACAAATAATAACATAAATACACATATCAAAAATAATTATATGTGTGTGATATGATTAGTTGTTATGAAAAATAGGGGAAAATACACCCATAACACAAAACCCCAAATAAGCATACAACACCATGAAGAAAATATCATGAAAACCAATAGAGATTCATGCTCTTCCCTTATGGCTATTCCTAAACCATGGGTGGGCTCCTAATGGCCAAACAAATAATAAAAATAAAATTTAAAGGAAAGATTTCAGATTTTTACCTATTGGGAGATGGATTCTCAATGTAAAATTAAATGTTCTCTAGCCAAGCCTCTTCTTCTCCAATGCTCCTTGTGACCTAAGCTTTTAGGCTTCTTAGATGAGTTAAATAAGAGGGATTGGAGGTTTAATTTCTAAAATTTCGTGGAGGAAAGAAGGGTTTGGGGAAGAACTACTTCTAGGGTTTTTATGAGTTATGAATGACTTTGAGGGAGGCTCCCTCTCTCTATTTAGGGTCGGCCACTAAGGGGACCTAGGGCTCTCAATGTATAAAGTCCTCAATACCCCTATGGTTAGTCATGAAGAGTTATTCAAATAAGTGGAATTTAATCCTAAGTGAGGGGTTTAACTAGATTCTAATTAAAATAGATAGGGATTAGTTAGTGGGTTCAAATGTCTAGTCTAAGGTTGAGTCTAATGGTCTCATCAAGTCTAGTCCACTAACCCATGTCATTTATGGTCTCAGAGGTACATAACAAGATATATAGAAGCATACCATAAAGTAAATACTGAATAAATAAAAAGGGGTGCACTAACCATCTAAGTGAATGCAATTTGAGAACAACTTGAGTGTATGGGAATGTGTAGGCTAGACATATGCTGACATAATTCACCAATCGTGACAACTGGCTAGTATATGTCACATATGCCCCCATACCAGGGCACTGTAATATAATAACGTCCATACCGCTCCGAAGAACGGGGAATCTGCATAATATAACGTCCATATCGCTCCGAAGAATGGGGAATCTGAATAAAGGAAGTGGGTGTCCCATACACCTACTAGTTGTCCTCCCCGCCCAAAGATCTATGCATGTTGTATCCACAACACGCTTCAGCTACTACGTCGCGACATCGTAACTCTGGCTCATAGTCTAGCGCTAGAATAATAGCCCAACCTTACAAACAAACAAGGAAAAGGATTGGGCCATCGTACCACGATAGTCTATACTCCGCCTACTAATAACTGCTAAGTCTTCTAACATGCATCACTATTAGCAGCTATACCCTATCCATTGTACGACCTATACGTACAGGTGTCCAACCATATACGCAAGTCCATGCCCTACATGAGACTCATAACACGTGTAAGAAATGTGTCAAGGCCTGGGGAGTCTTACCCATAACTCTGCAACTTTAGGTGGGTCTACTAGACACTAGGTCAGACACAAGTCCTAACGTCAACGCATTCGTTGACTGCACCCGAGTTTCTCTCGGATGCGCATGATTATAATAGCTAAAACAATAAACAGGCAGCTAAATAATAACTGAGATCTAAACAATATAACAAAGGCAATATATACTTGCCTGGCGAGAGAGTTGCGTAGCACCAATAACCTGCTCCAGAAGTCACACAGAGCGATCCAATGGTCCTTGGGGTCAACGTGCATAGGTACGAGAATCGGGGGTGTCTGCTACGGTTGTCTGGCAAGGGTGACGGGTCTATGATGACGATGATGACGAGGGTTATGACGATGATTGAGGTTGCTAAGGGTGATGGTTAAGGTGATGATGACTAGGGTGGTTAGGTGGTGAGGTGAGGATGATGCTATAGGTGGTGGCTGGGATGATGGTGATGATGGGAAGGATGTGGATGATGGTGATGGCGATGATGCTAATGATGATGATGACAATGATGAGATGATGATGATAAGATTGATAAGACGATAATGATGACCATGATAAGATGGTGATGATAACCATAATGAGACGATGATGATGACGATAATAAGATAATGATGATTACATGGATGAGGATGATAGGGATGATGATAATGTTGATGATCTTGATGATTGGGATGATGACAATGTCGGGGACGATGGCGAGGATGATGGCGTAGATGATGATGATGACAAGGATGATGGTAATTATGGTAATGATGATGTAGGTGTATGTTGATGGTGGTGAGGTTGATAATGAGATGAGGTGGTGCTCCGGGGATGGCCGGAGATTGGTGGGTCGTGGTCGACTCAGGTCAGCGGGGAAGAGGAGAAAGAGGGTGAAGAGGTGGTGGATGTTGGTGGAAAAGGAGGAGCTCAGGGTATCATGGTTTAGGAGGGGTAGACCGGTGCTGCTCGGCTATGGGGAGGTGTCTGGCCGGATGGCGGTGGACAGGGAGACAGGGATGAGTGGTGGTCGGGGTATGGCTCTCAGACGAGAGGAGGATGACAGGGTGGTTACTCCGGCCAGGAAGAGGCTGAGAAGGGAGAAGGAGATCGAGGGGAAGGCCGGAGTCGAGATGACAGTAAGACGGGAAGGAGGAGGAGTCGACGAGGTTCAGTCCGGCGGGATTGTAGGCAGTGGTCGAAGGGAGGAGAGGAACATGGTGGTGATGAGGCTGTTCTGGGCTCCGGTGGAGGAGTCGGGCCGGGGTGAGGCGGTGCACAGGAGGAAGAGGGTGGAGAAGGGAGTAGGGAGGTCGGGATGGCGTCGGGTTGCTGGGGAGAACGGTGGGGCGGTTGAAGTCCGACGTGGCGAAGGGGTCGACTGTGCTGTTCAGGCGAGCTAGGATGAGGGAGATGGTGGTCGTAGAGGCGGGGCTGATCCGGAGGTCCGGCGAAGTCTCCGGTGGGACTGGACAGGGATTCGGGGGGGGGGGAAGATTAACAGTACGGGAAGGGGGTGGGTCGGCTGAGGTGTTTCCTTGAGTTTAGGTTTACAATAGAAAGAGAGAAAAAATTGTATATAAATACATGTGAACTAGGGTTTTGTTGACCTAGGAGTGGGCTTGGTCAATGCTCCTTGGGCTTTGGGCTCTCATGGGGATGTTTGGAGGGCCATAATTGTATTGTTTAAATGCAAGGATAGGTTTAAAATAACAGGGCGATGTTTGCGCGTTGTACATCCCAAAAATTATGGAAAAAATTCATGTGAAGGGAAAAATTGGGTTTCTTCACGTATTGTCCAATGGTGTGGACACCTAAATGCACTTTTGCATAAAAGTGCCCAATAATTTGGAAAAACTGCACAAATATGGAAATTGGGTTTAAATTGATTAAAATAATCGCGCAAGGTGTTCTGGAATTAATTAGAAGTACATGTGAATAAAATTAGGTGGGATACCAGTGTCATGGACATAGAGGATACAATATAGAATATTAATAAAATTTAGGTTGTACGAAATGGGTCAAGATTGTGTCTCCAATTTCGATTGGAATGCATAGGGGTACAAAGTCATATTTTATTTAGATTTAAATGATAACGTCTGCGGCGAATGTTGTGCGACTAAAAGGTAGCACAGTAAAGCATATTTATAAGTTATACCAAGGTTAGAATGGTAAGCGGTCATGTCTAGGACAAGATTATGATGTTTGTAAGAAGGCAGTGGCTAGCGATGTGCCCCAATTATTGAAGCAACGGTAAGGTGCGCTATGTGTCATAAACAATACAAAATTAAATAATTACCGTGTCCTATTTCTATTTGGATTCAAACTAGCCCTAGTTTCTCTATCTATGTCAAGTAGACCTAATTTTGGGTGAGGGGGTTTACAATCTACCCAACTTAAAAATAATTTCATCCTCAAAATTAAAATAAGGCATAATTGGTTTAAATCCTTCACTTGCGTACGTAAGGCAAGTTAAATCGCAATCTCTTCCAAAATTTAACTTATTCAAATCCATCGCAATCCTTTTCAAATTAAATTAACCATTGTTTAAATCGAACGTCAATGCATCGTGCTGTCTTCTCGATTCTCAATTTAAATAATCCATATCCAATCTAATTCAAATCTCTATGACATCCCACATCAAAATTTACATCGCAATCTTCAACTATCAAAATTTTCTCTAGCAAACAATTATAATCAATTATTATTTCTATCCTCAACTTGTGAATACCGTACTCTTTAATTTTTAAATTCAATTTATATTCTTAATATTTCAAATAGGTAATCCCACAATCAACATTTAACTTTTACTTTAAAGCCTCAATTTATGAAATTTGAATTCTAATTCACCAATTGTCCAAATCTAGATTTCTCTTTTTATCCTCAAAGCTTAAATCGATGATTCAACCTTCAATATTAAAAATTTAAATCATATGCCCAAGTATAACTATTTGGTTCATCATATCCCCTTTTTTTTTGAAATTTAATGATCCTCATCATCTTACTCATTCTTCCAAAATTCTAAAAATTAACAATGACTTGAACCTTTAAATCTAATTTTTTTTTCCGATCACAATCTAAAATTTTTTTCTCTCAAATAGACAATGCAACTGCTACCCAACTTAGAATTTACCCATCTATCACATAAGGCTCTTATATTTAAGAAATCTTATTCCTTATATTTACTTAATCATATTACTCAATCCTCAAAAATTTAAACACCAAATATATCACCTATGATATACCCTTAATCAGCTATAACAGGCAGTCATCTAGTAATATGATTGGCCTATGGTGTATATCTAGCACTCTCTGTATGTCAACTTATACTAAGCACGAGGTTCGTCTTTCCGAATTAAGGGAAGACGGAGAACAATAATAAAGAGTTCTAGGGGATGGTGATATAATATAAGTACGAGGTTCAAGGAGATTAAAGAATTCAAAAATAGGAGAGTTGTCAGGGCAGTTGTGGATTGAAATCCTATTTTGGTAAATTCCTATTCGCACGTTCATATTGGAACAGTTTTATACCCGATACGATATGCTCTGACATGTCTAGAAGTAGGTATATTCGTCTACTAGTCAACTATATATCTCAATCCACGTAAAGTAGTCATGCGAAGAGCGAACCAAGCGCACGAAGGTTGTCCAGACCCTAACACGCTAATTCTGATTTAGACAATGTGTTAATAGGCGTCCCCAATAACACATATGTCATGAACAAGCTTGCTAAAAGAATGAGCTTGCAAAACTAGGCTATAAAATAGCGGCATAAGTCACGGTAGTTTAGAAAATATAAATACGCTGGATTTTGATGAAAGGAGGTACAAAAATAATTCAAGTTCACAAAAACAAAATAAAACAAACAACAAGTAAGACTCTACAATCTCTAAGTCGTCATACTAACTCCCTGTCTAAGTCGCTAGTCGACCAATTAGGGGTATGGGCCTCTAAGTTCTATAGTCTGAATAAACATTATCTTCTCATGTAAGTCTACAGTTTATGTCATTCATTTACACTACATTAATGAGGCAAGAGGACTATGTGTTACTAGGTTGTGGGGCATACTATCCAACTTAAAACTTTAACTAATATTGTTATAGTATTAAGGGGATCCTGTAAAATAATAAGGTATAACTCCTATTGGGGTATATACGGAAAAGAACTTGGTACTCATTAGGGTTTCCTGTTGCATTATATAGGCAATGGTCACCTTAAGTCTTAATCATAGTGCTTTAGAACAAGTGTCAATAGTATGAATGGAAAAGTTACTGGTCTTCAAGGGAAAAGATGATATAATCTATATTGAGGTAGGGTACATGTTACGTAATTTAAAACTAAGAATAATCAGATCACAATCTAAAGGAACAACTCAAACCATCAAGCTCTAGCTACCAAGCACCTAATTTCAAGTTCAAGATTACAACTATAACCTTAGCACTATATATCCTTAACATGGAATAAGATCACTTGGCCTTCAATCATAAGAGTTATGTGGCACGATTTGAAAGATGAAGAATAGAAGAACATAATTAGTCATCGCGCAAATATAGCGAGCGCTAAGTTTGCAGAGAACAAGATGTAAAATTATATGAAGACTCTAGATAAAATCATGGTTTCTAGGGGGAAGGTGGTATGCTAATCTCTATGTTTGAGGAATGATCGAGGAAATATTATATTCATTCCTCTTGGCTTCCTAGGGTACGGTCTACTAATATCAAGACAATGAATCTAATGTATGGTTCTATAATATTATCTCACTATAAAAGTTAAGTTTGGTCCTATTATTCAACCTTGGATTTTTATGGGTTCCTCAAGGCTAGGGTCAAGCAATATGGTCAGATTTATAGCTAGCCTTAGTAGTACCTATACCACTCTTAAGTCATTCATAATTATATCAAGGAATAATGGTAAGCCATTCTTTGGATAAATGATGCTAGGGTTTACTTAATTATTCTAAACTTAGTGACGTGTCAGGGTTCTAGTTACTCTTAATAGGAAGGTTACCCTACTTATTATCTAACAATAGGGACTTCTATATTCTAGGAGAAGGCTATACTCTAGGAACTATTAGGGAAGCACATGAATCAAGCAGGATGCAACTGTTCAAATAGAACAGATTGGAAGGTAGATGAATCATAGTCAATTATGGATGAGATTCTATACTCTAATCCTAGGTGTAGGCTTGCTCGGTACAGTAACATAACCGAGACAATATGCTCTCGACCTGCATGGGCCACCACAAAAACATGTCATGCCCCAGTCCCAAAATACGTAGGACTAGGATACGTAAGCATGCCAGCCGCATGTATATAGCGACTCCAATATATGGAAACCATAACACACGTACGTCGTAATATGAATAACAATTCACAAGTGGTAAACATATATGTCACAGGGCATAACTAAATCTCATCCACAAAAATCATATATAAATGAATAACCAATATTTATAACTAGATCTCAATATAAAGTATCTAATGATGGTAGTCGGATAGAAATAAATCCACTACCGAACTAAAATATAAGATACACACAATAAATAAAATATAAGAATATCAACTAACAATCACGGCTCGAAGAGAAAACCCCATCGTAATATACGTAGCAAGTCCGGATCTACGCTCCTGCGAATACCCATGAATAATACACCTGGAAAGGGACCAGGTCCTCAGAGGGACATAACAAGATACATAGAAGCATGCCATAAAGTAAATACTGAATAAATAAAAAGGGGTGCGCTAACCATCTAAGTGAATGCAATTTGAGGATAACTTGAGTATATAGGAAAGTGTAGGTTAGACATATGCTGACGTAATTCACCAATCGTGACAACTGGCTAGTATATGCCACATATGCCCCTATACCAGGGCACTGTAATATAATAACGTCCATACCGCTCCGAAGAACGGGGAATCTGCATAATATAACGTCCATACAGCTCCGAAGAACGGGGAATTTGCATAATATAACATCCATACCGCTCCGAAGAACGAAAAATTTGAATAAAGGAAGTGGGTGTTCCATACGCCTACTAGTTGTCCTCCCCGCCCAATGATCTATGCATGTTGTATCCACAAAACACTTCAGTTACTACGCTGCGGCGTCGTAACTCTGGCTCATAGTCTAGCGCTAGAACAATAGTCCAACCTTACAACCAAACAAGGACAAATGATTGGGCCATCGTACCACGATAGTCTATGCTCTGCCTACTAATAACTGCTAAGTCTTCTAACATGCATCACTATTAGCAGTTATACCCTATCCGTTGCATGACCTATACATACAGGTGGCTAACCATATATGTAAGTCTGTACCTTATATGAGACTCACAACACGTGTAAGAAATGTGTCAAGGCCTGGGGAGTCATAACCATAACTCCGCAACTTTAGGTGGGTCTACTAGATACTAGGTCAGACACAAGTCTTAACGTCAACGCATTCGTTGACTACACCCGAGTCTCTCTCGGATGCGTACGGTTATAATAGCTAAAACAATAAACAGGCAGCTAAATAATAACTGAGATCTAAATAGTACAACAAAGGCAAGGTATACTTGCCTGGCGAGAGAGTTGTGTAGCACCAATAACCTGCTCCAGAAGTTGTGCAGAGTGATCCAATGGTCCTCGGGGTCAACGTGCACAGGTATGAGAATCAGGGGTGTCTGCTACGGTTGTCTGGCAAGGGTGACGGGTCTATAATGACGATGATGACGAGGGTTATGACAATGATTAAGGTTGCTAGGGGTGATGGTTAAGGTGATGATGACTAGGGTGGTTAGGTGGTGAGGTGAGGAGGATGCTATAAGTGGTGGCTGGGGTGATGGTGATGATGGGAAGGATGTGGATGGTGGTGATGGCGATAATGCTAATGATGATGACGACAATGATGAGATGATGATGATGACATTGATGAGACGATGATGATGACCATGATGAGATGGTGATGATGACCATGATGAGACGATGATGATGACGATAATGAGATAATGATGATTATATGGATAAGGATGATGATAATGATGATCCTGATGATGGGGATGATAAAGATGTCGGCAACGATGGCGAGGACGATGGCGTGGATGATGGTGATGACAAGGACGATGGTAATTATCGTAATGATGATGTAGGTGTATGTTGATGGTGGTGAGGTTGATAATGAGATGAAGTGGTGCTCCGGGGATAGCCAGAGATTGGTGGGTCATTGTCGGCTCAGGTCAGCGGGGAAGAGGAGGAAGAGGGTGAAGAGGTGGTGGAGGCTGGTGGAAGAAGAGGAGCTCAGGGTGTCATGGTTTAGGAGGGGTAGTCCGGTGCTGCTCTGGCCATGGGGAGGTGTCTGGCCGGATGGCGGTGGACAGGGAGACAGGGATGAGTGGTGGTCGGGGTGGGGCTCTCAGATGAGAGGAGGATGACAGGGTGGTTACTCCTGCCAGGGAGAGGCTGAGAAGGGAGAAGGAGATCGAGGGGAAGGCCGGAGTCGAGATAACAGTAAGACGAGAAGGAGGAGGAGTCGACGAGGTTCAGTCCGGCGGAATGTAGGCAGTGGTCGAAGGGAGGAGAGGAACGTGGTGGTGATGAGGCTGTTCTAGGCTCCGATGGAGGAGTCGGGCCGGGATGAGGTGGTGCACAGGAGGAAGAGGGTGGAGAAGGGAGTAGGGAGGTTGGGATGGCGTCGGGTTGCTGGGGAGAACGGTGGGGCGGTTGAAGTTCGGCGTGGCGAAGGGGTCGATTGTGCTGTTCAAGCGAGCAAGGGTGAGGGAGATGGTGGTCGCAGAGGCGGGGCTGATCCGGAGGTTCGGCGAAGTCTTCGGCGAGACTGGACATGGATTCGAGGGGGGGGGGGGGAAGATAAACAGTACAGGAAGGGGGTGGGTCGGCTGAGGTATTTCCTTGAGTTTAGGTTTACAATAGAAAGAGAGATAAAATTGTATATAAATACATGTGAACTAGGGTTTTATTGACCTAGGAATGGGCTTGGTCAACGCTCCTTGGGCTTGGGCTTTGGGCTTTCATGGGGATGTTTGGAGGGCCATAATTGAATTGTTTAAATACAAGGTTAGGTTTAAAATAACGGGGGCGATGTTTGCGCGTTGTACATCCCAAAAATTATAGAAAAAATTTATGTGAAGGAAAAAATTGGGTTTCTTCATATATTATCCAATGGTGTGGACACCTAAATGCACTTTTGCATAAAAGTGCCCAACAATTTAGAAAAACTGCACAAAGAAGGAAATTGGGTTTAAATTGATTAAAATAATCGTGCATGGTGTTCTGGAATTAATTAGAAGTACATGTGAATAAAATTAGGTAGGACACCAGTGTCATAGACATAAAGGATACAGTGTAGAATATTAATAAAATTTAGGTTGTACGGATACACCTGCCTCTCGGCTTTCACCTGCTGGCACACTAAGCATATGGATACAAACTGTGCCACTTTCCTCTTTATACCATACCACTACACACTCTCTCACATATCCCGATACATCTTGTTGGCACCTAGATGCATAGAATACTGAGAGCGATGCGCTTCCTACAATACCTCCTCATGCAGCTCCCTATTAGGCACACACAATCTAAAGATCCATCCTCGGCAATGGTAAACTCATCCTCCAATCCTGTTCTCACCTGAGCTCTGACTCTCCTTAGAGATACATCCTCATACTGTGCTTCCTTGATCTTATCCATCAAATCTGAATGTATCTACAATCCCCATATCTGTATTGCACAACCAGGAACTATCACCTCAATGCCCAAGCTCTCCAAGTCCTCCAATAATTATCGATCATGTGTCAAGAATATAGCTACCGGATACCTACTTAAAGCATTGACAACTATATTAGCTTTCCTAGGATGATACTGCAAAGATATATCAAAATCCTTCATCAGTTCCAACCATCGACACTGCCTCATGTTCAACTCCTTCTGCGTAAAAACGTACTTCAAGCTCTTGTGGTCTGTGAAGATCTCCACACGCTCTCCGTACAAATAATATTTCCACAACTTCAGGGCGAAGATGACTGTTGCCAACTCCAAATCATGGGTAGGATAGTTCTTTTTATGAGGACGCAATTGCCTGGATGCATAGGTAATTACTTTTCCATTCTGCTGAAGAACATAACCCAAACCTTTCCCCGATGCATCACTATAAATAGTGAAACCTCCAGACCCAGATAGTAACGTCAAAATAGGAGCAGACGCTAACCTCTTCTTCAATTCCTCAAAAGTAACCTGCAATCTTTCGTCCAAACAAACTCTACATCGTTCCTGGTGAGTTTGGTCATCGGCTCGACAATCCTCAAAAAATCTTGTACAAACTTCCTGTAGTAGCCTGCCAATCCCAAGAAACTCCTGATCTCTGCTACCGAACGCAGGGTCTTCCAAGATTCCACTGCTACGATCTTCTTCGGATCTACAGAAATACCATCACTAGCCACAATATGCCCCAAGAACTCCACCTTGTCCAGGAAGAACTCACACTTAAATAGCTTCCTATACAACTTCTCCTTCCTCAGCACATGTCACGCCCCGATCTCCCGCAGGCTAAATCGGCCGTCCCCGCTAGGCGAGAATTACCGCTCCAGTGCTCCCGCAGAATGATCGCTTTTTGGCCCATCCGGGCGTGATATCGCACCAGCGTGAGCCACGCCCGTGCAAGGCCGTGGTTCATTGGCTGGCGGTAAGAGTTCTAAGCCATAGAGTAGCACAAATTGTCCGAGTGCAGCGGAAGCATAAATGCATAGGCAATTTGGTAACAAGTTCACTGAGTCGACAATATAACAGAAGAATTGAATAACACAAGAAGAAGTAAAGAAACTCTTTATTGATATAAACAAGTGTTACAGGCGGCGTATAGCCGAAATTACAAGTCGCTCAAGCCTCTCTTTCAGAAATAATAAAAGCGTGCCAAGTGGCTACAATTGTCGAATGATTGTACAGGCGATGTTCAGGCAACGTTCCAATATTATGTCTTGTATATGTGCTTTAGTTTTGGACACAGTGCTCCAAGGCTCCGAAGTGAACTCCACGCCTTAGCACGCACGAAGGAGGCATCCGCACCGAACGAGGTTCTTTCGCACCCTGCAAACGATCTGGTGGGTTATTAGTATATTGAATGCACTGGTGGGGAGGCTACTCGCTCGCTCAACAAATCCAAACACGTAATATAGGTTCCATTCACCAACTATTATGTTGTCTTTCTAGTTGTCTTAGGATCAGTTTTATGGCAAAGATTGAATAGTCTAACTCGTGTGGCAGTGCGCCATACGATATAAGAGAAAATACGACGAGACTTACCAACTTACCGTTTGAACTTCCCTGTCCAAGGCAAATATTGTTAATTTAAGCACGAGCATTTATAATTAAAACCAAGGCAATAGCATATGCAAACATGAGAGTTGCTATATCATGATCGTTCAGGTGTTCAGTTATTCTTTTGATGCGATGCAATGACTCGTACGCGGATAGCCGCTAAGCGAGGATAACTTATCTATATGAATAATTGTCGCTGGCATAACCATAAAGGATGAGTTATAGTCATGGGATAGAAAATAATATGCGATGCAGGTAGCGAGTCCTGCCACATGCCATTATCTTCCTCTAATTATACTGACTAATATAGTCACGAGATAGAAAATGATATACGATGTAGGTAGAGAGCCCCACCACATGCCATTATCTTCCTCTAATCATACTGACTATTCTATATGTTCCGTCTGGATCGGATCAGTCCCGGTGCCCCGACAATCATCCGCGGAACCCATAAACCTTGTGCACAAGTTGTCCGCGACACGTAGTCTGGGTCATTCCTTTTTCCATAACTTGATATGATAATCATGAATCTTTGTTCTGAACCGAGCATTTGCTCCACAAGCTGGGATTCTTTCTTTAATTTGACACGATCCTCGATCAGATATAAACTTGGCATGATTATCATTCAAGTGCAATTATCGTTCAATATTCGTTTTTGTCTTGATGCATTCCCCTGGTGCGGGGACTGCCTTAGCGACCCAACGGTCCTGGATACTTGCAAGTTCATTTGCACAGAAGCACTATTTGATAGTCTTTTGGTTAATTCGAATGCATGCACGATACGAATAACATTAGACATTTGTAAGCAAGCAAGCATGCGTTTCTAAGGAACTTAAGCAAACATGTTGGCTCGGGCCCGAAGGTGAACCGAGAGGTGAAACCGTAAGGGACTTTCCGAGCTATAAGATCTAGGATAGCATGTGAGGATCTAAATATAAGCAATATTTCATTTCCATGTTCTAACATAAGCAATACAAGTTAGGATTATTCTCTTAGCTATGTGTGTTGCATTCTTATTAGCATACAGGGGGTGATTCACCTAGCGACTAGCATGTATCATTCCGTATTTTAAGTGTGCTGGCTAAGCAAAGACAAGTTCACCGTAGCCACCCACCTAAGCGATAATTTGCCTCGGTTGAGCGATTCGTCAAGCGAGCCTCTGAAAGCCTAAGCCGAACTCCTGTAGGGACAAGTCTGGATATCCTTTGCCTCAAACGAGTATTCTCGCCTGAGCAAAGCGGGTTGGGACATTGCATTTTTTGTCGTTTGAATCGGCAGTTCGCTTGAGCGGAATGGGGTGTTACAACACATCCAACACAATCCTCAAATGCTCCTTGTGCTCCTCCGGTGTCTTCGAGTATATAAGTATGTCGTCGATGAACACAACCACAAACTTGTCAAGGTACTGATGGAACACCTTGTTCATCAAGTTTATAAATACCGTCGATATATTAGTCAACCCAAACGACATCACCATAAACTCGTACTGACCATACCGAGTTCTAAAAGCCGTCTTCGGTATGTCCTTCGGCTTCACCTTCACCTGGTGGTAGCCTAATCTTAAGTCTATCTTGGAAAACACCTTGGCACCACTCAATTGATCGAACAGATCATCAATCTGTGATAAAGGATACTTATTCTTGATAGTGAGATTATTCAATGCCCTATAATCAATGCACATGCACACTGATCTATCCTTCTTCGGTACAAACAATACCGGAACTCCCTATGACGAGGAACTCGATCTGATAAATCCCTTATCCTGTAATTTGTCCACCTGCTTCTTCAGCTCGACCAGCTCGCTGTTGTTTACTCTATAGACATATTGCAAAATTGGTTCTTCACCTGGCACCAAGTCTATAGAGAATTCAACATCTCGATCTGGCGGCAATCCTGGCAATTTCTCAGGAAACACTTCCAAGAACTCTGCTATCAACGGATGTGATAACTCCTTGTCTTCCACCATAGCTCCACAAATAATGCCTTCTCCCTGCTCTGCAGCTCCTCTAACAAACTCAAACTCTGGCTCTCCCGGCGGACCAAACAAAAATCTACCTCCTCTACAATCTATGCTAGCACGGTGCCTACTCAACTAATCCATCCCGAGTACAATATTATAGCTTGGAAGTGGCATTACAAGTAGATACGCACTCAACTCCCGGCCTCCTAGAGTAACTCTCCTATCCTTGTAAATATCATTAACCAGCATAATGCCTCCCCTGGCCACGATCATGCAAGTCCTAAGCAAAGACTCAACTACCAAACCATGCTTCAGAACAAAAGAAACAGATACAAAACTATAGGAAGCACTAATATCATACAGAGCTAAAGTTGGAATGGAATCAATATGGCACATGATGTAAGACACTCAAGGAAAGGACAGTTTAAGGATCAAGTATCAATATCAAGGAGAATAGTTGAATGAATCAAAAGAATTTTTCCTAGATGTGATTGAGTATTCTCAGTCTATAGCCTATATCCTATATCCTGACACAGGCTCGTAATAGTACTCAATTTAGAGCACCACTACGAATTACACTAATTGCGACCTTGAATAGACCTGTATGGGCCAACACTAAAATTATGTCACAACCCGCACCTGATGTAGGGATGCAAGTCGAAAACAATGCCTAGCTTATACCATAGAATCGACGGTAGAATGCTGTCTGAGTAATCTATCTAGCAATATAAAGAACCACCAACAATAATAATAAACTCAATCATAGATCTAAGATGGAAATGAGCATGAATATGATAAAGAATAGAATAGTCACATACAACTCATGGGTCTAAAATAATAAAATCAATGAGTCTGGAAGAATACTACAAAAATAAGCTGGAGACAAATCCAGTACAAGAATACTAAGAAGCTACTAAACTTGGGTCATCTGCCTCAGTTGGGATAAGTCCCTCCTGAGCCAGGGTCTCTGACTCTAAACCCACAATATCCTGAGGTCCATATTGTGTAGGGTACCAGTCCTCAGTGTCATCTGGAAAAAATATATCCAGTCAGGAAAGAAGCAGTGTATATCTCTAACAATAGTTCTAATCAATGATAAAAACTATGTAACAGTAAATAGATATGAATATACAAGATGCACAATAGATACAAGAGATATACAATAAGGAAATACTGGAATAATACAATAATGAGCAATATGACAATGAACAAGATTACTAATGACTAAGTGTGTGAGTACTAGCTTTAACATGTGATCGGCTTGGGAATATGATACAAGATTTATGGCCTGGCTAATCATACGTGTGGTGTATGATTAACACAATTCAATGAACAAGACTTGATACATGGAGGGTATGATCATATATCTACATATATACTACCCAACCCCGACTGGTATAGTGGATCCAACCATGGTACGCTATGGCACGGGATTTCCCAAGAAAATAATGACTCTTCTCGAGAATCAGTGTCTATACATGTACAAGATAATCAATAAAACAAGACTTACACAAGATACACCATATACCAAGGAATAACATCTCATGACGAGATCCGGATATACCAATCCGTGTAACCATTGTGTCAAGAAACATGGATATCTATACTAGGTACAATGAACATAGATGATATCATAAATGAGAAACTATCAGAGAATATACTCGCATGAAGTCCAAAGAATAGTCTCACAGATGTCTGATACGGTGCCTCAAAGACCTAGATATGGAATATAACATCAATACATGATTTCGGAAAGAAAATAAATTAAACTAGTCAATTTCTAGGTTAACAAGCTATCTCTAAGTCAAAAGTCAAACTATAGTCAACTATGGTCAACTATGGTCAAACTATGGTCAAATACGTCAAACTACCTATTTTTAGGTTGCAAGAGTATCTCAAAGATATTGGTTTCAAAAACTAGAGTCTAGGTCATAAAAGCTATATCTTAGGATACTAGGATACCGTATCTCAGGATAAGTAAAACAATAGGTAAAGTATCACATATATATGTCAAACAATATTAATATATAAAATTCTAATTACAAATATTAAATGGATACCTTGGTTTCGAACCAACTTGGTATCACAACACTAAACCATAATCTTGATACCCAAACCCAATACCTTGGGTATCCTAAAATACCTTGATACTTACCTTGGTATCTCAAGGTAATGTCCAATACCTTGTTTATACTAACTACCCAATAATAAATATATGCTAACAACTAAATATTATAATTATAGTATACAAAACACAATTAGCAATTAGGAACATATTTACATATATATTAATACCATATATATACATATATATAACTATTATAATTAAATATATAATAACTATTCAAAATTGCAGATCTGTCGCTAAAGACCCCTGCTGACCGTCGCTATAGCTGTTGATACTACTGCTGATATTGCTATTTTTACGACGAAATCCTGCTGCAGTCGCTGTTGCTGCACTGCTGTCGCTGTTGCTGCTACCGCCGTTGCTACTGCTGTTGCTGTTGCTATTGCTGCTGCGGCTGCTGTTGCTATTTTTGCTGCTGCTGTCGCTATAGCTGCTACGACTGCTGTGCTATGTTGTTGCTACTGCTGTTATCGTGACAAGAACTGTCACTAAAGCTGCTGTTGCAAATTCCCATCTCTTATATATATACAAATATATATAATACAATATATATATATATATATATATATATATATATATATATATATATATATATATATATACATATACTAATATATATATACACACATACTCCTCCACACATATATATATATATGTACATAATAACTACATATGACATAACATACATATATATATAGTATCATATATATAACAACACATATATGTATATATAATCATACAATAATATGTATACATATATCATATAAGTATATATATATATATATATATATATATATATATATATATATATATATATATATATATATATATAACAACATATATATATATATATATGTGTACATATATATATATATATATATATATATATATATATATATATATATATATATATATATACATATATATATATATATATATATATATACATATATATATATATATACTATAATATTAAATAGCTCTTACATATGTAGAATAATAGCTACATAAATATATATATACATATAGGTAAAATAGATACATAGATCTATGACATATCAATACATAAATATATATACACAACAATATATATATATATATATATATATATATATATATATATATATATATATATATATATATATATATATATACACATCACAATGACTAAGAACACAAGAGAAATAGATCTAGAAATTAAATTGCATAACACATAGAGTATATCACACCCGTATCCCACTAGATCTAGGATACACTTGCGACACGAGTCCACCACATATTCAAATATACCTTGAAGGACACGAGCAAGTCTAATATATTATTTATGAACAATACGAAGAGTCAAACACAAATCTACGTGTCCGTGTCAAAATGTGATATGCTCAAAGTCTCGTGTCAGAGAAAAACCCCAAAATCAACACGTATCACAAAATTATTGGGATACGATCTATACGTACCCAATTGTGGACACGACACTAGCCCCAAACACACATGCCAAATTGATCTATAGGACCAATTGACATACACAACAAATGTTAATCTCGGAATTCTCCCAAAATTGATACAAAAAGTACCATAACTTTCTCAATAGGCCTCCTATAAACACAAAACCAAATCCTATGGATAGCCTATGCATATGGATTAATTTCTCATGGTTAAATATCATTTTTAGAACCTAATTTAGGAGAAAAAACTGAATTGTACCTATTGGAAGATGGATTCCTAATGTAACCTCAAATGTGATAAAATTGGCCTCCAACTTGTAGATCCTTGCTCCTCTTTGTAGATCCTTGCTTCCTCCTTCTAGATCCTTGCTCCACTAGCCTCTAATAATGATTTGGGAAGGAATTGTGATGAAATTTGGTAGAGAAATGATATGGGAATGAAGGAATTTGGTTGAGGAAAATTCTAGATCTAGTTTGCAAATGAAAAGAGGAGAGAGAAATATTCCCCCCCTTTAATAGGCCGGCCCCTTACCCTTTCCTCAAGTCACTACATAATGTCCATTATACCCCTTGGGGCCCCTCATGAAGAAATAATTAAGGAGGGAAGCTTCTATTCTAATAGTTTAATTAAATTAATCATCCTCCTAATCAATGGGCTTTCTAATTGGGCTCAATTCTAACAATTAATACATGATGGCCCATGAGTCTAAACTAAACTAGTTAGGTCCACTAACACAAGTCCAAAATAAATAACTAACATCTAACAAAAATTACATAACACAACAATAATTATTTATCAAGCACAATATTTAATTAATTATGAAATTACTAAAATATTCTTTCCTAAAAAATGTGGTAGTGACATTTAGTCCCAACAATATAAGCTAATAAAATCAAAGAACTAATAGAGAAATAAATCCATGCATGATCCATGTTTCTTCATTCCAAGCAAGATGTAATTGCCTGTGAAGAAAAGATGAAAAGAGAACAATAACACAATAATGGAAGAGAGAGAGAAAATACAAGAATATATAGGCAAGGGGTGGATGGTGAACCATCAAATCTTTCCAACAAATCCAAGCCACACACCCTATCTACCACCACCACACAATTAATATAAGCCAAAGTGCGCCAAGCTCCATTCAACTGTACGCTAGAAGTATACTCAAAGTGCACCAAAAATAAAAACAATTTTGCAAGGTACGCCAACTTGAGTATATTCCGAGTATACGGGATAGGAGAGTGACAGGTAACCTGGTGATACTAATCTAAATAACACGACTCACAATAAAAATTAAATAAAATATCTAAAGATTGGTATATTTTCTGGAGAGCTTGGAATGATGGATGACCTAACTGACAATGTAACTCAAAAGGATCGAGTTTTATGCTGGCACAAGCAACAGAAAAAGGGACATAAAATAGGTACAACCTCCAAACACATGCCCCTTACCAACAGTCTTTTCAGTCTTTAGGTCCTGAAAAACACAACCACCAAGAAAAAAAAGTTACCGAGCAATGCAAGTCGCAAGTAATTTGACCAATCAAAAAAAAATTAAACGGGTCCCACACGTATGTAATAATGAAATGAGTGACAGTCTGGAAGAAAGATGGGCATTTCTACGTCCACGGAATGTTAGTGAACCACCATTAGCAAAATTAATATCCGAAATACGACCCACCGATATATAATTATGTGTTATACATGATTCTCCAGTAATGTGAGCACACGCACCAGAGTCAATCACCTATTATTTTGACCTCACCACACATGCCACTGAGTACCCGGCTGTGGATCGAGATGTGGATGTTTTATCATGTCGTTGATCTTAGAAGTCAAAGAATTCGTATATGACTTTGCAGTCAATGGACAGATTGAACACCATCATCAGGAGCATCTAATACAACATTGGCAGTAGGAGATTTAGGACACTGCCATTGGAAATAGCCTTACAGACCACAGTTAAACCATATGTGCGGTCTACTTCCATCACTACCACCATTGCCTCATCCACCATCATGGTCAGCATTACGGCCACCACGTCTTCCACCATGACCACCATGAAATATGATACGAGCAGCACCAAGAGAAGATCAATCAGCTGGAGCATCACTCGGAGTAGTTTTAACGACTTTTGCTGTCTGTAGGACATAAAAGTATGCTTCCACCAGAGATGGAACATCAGATCCAGCAATGATCTGAAAGCGAGCAGAATCCGTATCCGGACGGAGAGAGACAAGATATTTTATGACATGAAGCTGCTCACGTGAAGCCCTTGCTTCATTGATATTCGTCTATCATGCCCTAATACAGGAATATAGAGACAGACATGGCCAGCTATCCCGTACATGGTAATATATATCGTACGATAATTATGGATATAGCAAGATAAGGGATTGCATGCTACAATCAGGTCACTTAGGGTCGCATGAACATCTATGTCTCAATCAATCAAACAAGAAACAGTAAACATAGGGCATATATGATAAAGCAAGAAGGCGCCCCAAATGCTCCATCAAAATATTCTGAGAACTATCTGTACAAAATGAGGAGCTAGCTGAGTAAAAAGAGTACATGACCGTGATCAACTGTAGTCTGATTTAAATACAATATTGTATAGAAAACTAATGTCCAGACATTGCTAGCTAACAGGTACCGGTGGCTAAACGCCCAAAAGAGTAAAATGTACAATGGCGAGCAAGGAAAAAGAAAACCTACTCATTATCCTCAGTGGCTATATTTCGGGTGCACCCCATGAGTTGGGGAAAAGTATGCTGGATCCTCGGGTGCTGGCTCAAAATCTGTCCATGCAAAACCAGTGGGGTTAGACCCCAAATAGCAAGTACCACAAAGGAGGCACAAAATAGAGAAACAAAAACCAATATAATAGATAGGTTGATATATATAAGTTTAGTGTCGTGATCTTGGTCCACATCCTATCCTAGCACAATATCCCAATCCTATAACCAAATAATGACAACGGTTGAACCATCACACTATGATAGTCCATGTCCTTAGACTACTAACAAAACAATACAATCACAACCAAGTTCGGTTATTATAAATGACCAATCAATTATACGGCTTGTTATTGTGGAGTTTGGGGCTATCCCAGAAATAATGCATAATATGTATCCTCAGATCACGTCATTGCCGAACATGGGTAACCAAGCCAATAAATTATTATACACGCACTTCACAAATTATACCAGTTCCCTATAGGGTCACTGTACTAGATCATGGTAACTGGTTCTAGTGATCCTATAGGGAACACTGGCTCGACATATTTATAATAGGTTGGATACTGCACTCCACTAAGGTGGATTATATATATTATTTGTGGTGGCCAGCCCGACGCTGGAAGGTTCGTTGATATAATCTCGGAATGCCATTCCCTCCCCATGATCTTCGAATTTTTGTTGCCTAATTAATCCTATATTGCATTAAAATCTTAAAGCATGACCGCATGAGAATTTTTCTTAAGATGTCATACAAAGTACGGGTACGCTAGATATGAATCTATGTAAAGATCAAAGTTTAGTCTGGATTCACCCGAGCGTGTATGCAATATTCAAAAATTAATATCCTAGCCACGCTTTGGTACGTGACTCGCATATCATGTCCATGCTGGGGAAAACATATATATAGTATCATGCATTCAAGAATTATATGAGGCATTCTCGATGCACAACCTAAACATGGAATCACTTAACACGTAACACATTATGTTGCACCTTAGTGCTCATTAAGATCCTGTACACTTAGCACGCAATTATTGTATCAACACGGATAAGAGAAATCGAGTCGAGGTTACCAAACTTAGCAGTTTGTCACATGAATCATTATCAATTGTACAAGTAGCTCATGTCATGCACATGGCTAGTGAGTCACTTATCACACAGTCTAGTTCAAATAAAGTCTTGTTCAACACATGTATATGCCATGCGCATAGTCCTGGAACATGGTTATGTCATGCACATGGTTAATATAGCCACTTGGTACAAGGTCTAAGTCTTCACATGGTTGGGTCTAATACATGGTTAATTCTAGCACATAGTTATACTTAATCCATATACACTTGAAAGTACTAAGATGAACACATGAAATTAGAATGTCCAAAGAAAACTCCAAAATCAAGATTTGGACACATTTTAGAAAACTAGGCTTAACTCTCTCATCCGAACTTCAAAAAGATTTATGTGATTCAAAAAGATTTGGAAAGGCAAGTCATAGATCTACAACTTTCATATTTTGAGTTTTACAAGATTCTAGCTAAAATATTAGTTAAATAGGCAAAAGAGCGATCATGGTTGACATACGTGCGGCCAGAAATCCATGTGTGATGCATTGCTCACGAAAAGGATTCCACACACGATGCATTACATTCGCGAGGCCAGAAATTCCATGCGCGATGCACTATGCACGGCCAAAATTCCATGTGCGGCACATTTCTCGTAGCCAGAAATTCCATGCGCGACGCATTGCTCGCGGCAAGGTGGTACGCACGACACACTTTCATGCGCATACAAAAATCCATGCACGACACACTATATACAGTAAGATTTATATGCATGGCATACTACGCACGATACTACTCATCGTCCCTGTCAGGACAGGTCCGAGAACATGAGTCCAAAACTATTTTCCTTCATAAAATCTTATTTTAACTCCGAATTAAGTGATTCAAAAGCCAAAATGCATGAAATGAAAATCTTTAACACATAGAACAACTAGTTTTATAAAATAACAAGTTTTAATAGATCAAAACCAAGAAAAACTCATGGACCTATGGAAAACCGAAGTTAGAAATGTAGATATACTCTAATCCATCCATCAAAGCCAAAACCTCCAAGTTTTAAACATGCTTAGAATCATACAATAAATATAATAGACAAATAATATGGAAGTTTTGTCACGACTCGCACCCGGTGTAAGGGTACTAATCGAAAACAACGCCCAGCCTACGCCACAGAATCGGCGGTAGAACGCTGTCTAGATAGTCTATCTGAAAATATAATGAACCACCAATAATGATAGTATACTCAATCACAGAACTAAGATAGAAATGAGCACGAATCAGATAAAGAATAGAATAGTCATAATACAACTCATGAGTCTAAAATAATACATCAATGAGTCTGAAGAACAACACAAAAAGCTGAAGACCAATCCAGTACAAAAGAATACTACGAGCCTACAACTCCGGGGTCAACTGTCTCAGTTGGGATAAGTCCCTCTTGAGCCAGGGTCTCAGAATCTAAACCCACAACATCCTGGGGTCCATAAAAGGTAGGGTACCACTCCTCAGTATCATCTGGAAAAATATATCCAGTCAGGAAATGAACAGAGTACATCTCTAATAGCAGTTCTAATCAATGATAAGAACTATGTAGCAGTAAATAGCTGTGGATAAACAAGATGCACAATAGATATAAGAGATATATGTACGATAAGGAAATACTGGAACTAAATACAATAATGAATAATATGCCAATAAAACAATAATACTAATGACTAAGTGTGTGAGTACTAGCTTAATATGTGATCGGCTTGGGCAAGATGCAATGCGGCCTGGCTAATCATAAGTGCGGTTTATGATCAACACTATTCATTTACCAGTACTTTATTCAATAGGGATTTGATCACATATCTATACTAATACTCCCCACCCCCGACTGGTATAATAGATCCAACCACGGTATGCTATGGCACGAGATTCCCAAAGAAGATAGCTAGTCTCCCCGAGAATCGGTGTCTGTATATGTACAAGATAACCAATGAAACAATACTTGCACCATATACAATATATACCAAGGAATAACATCTCATGACGAGATCCGGATATACCAATCCGTGTAACCATAGTGTCAAGAGAACATGGATATCGTTACTAGATACAGTGAACATAGAGGATATCATAAATGAGAAACTATCAGAGAATGTACTCGCCTGAAGTCCAATGAATAGTCTCACAGATGTCTGACTCGGTGCCTCGAAGACCTAGATATGGAATACAACATTAATACAAGGTCCCGAAAAGAGAACAAGTTAAACTAGTCAACTTCTAGGTCAATAAGTCAACTCTAAGTCAAAAGTCAACTGTGGTCAACCCAAGGTCAACTATCTATTTCTAGGTTGTACAAGTCTAGCACCAAAAACTTGGATCAAAATACTAAGCTCTAAGTCATAAGACTACGTCCTTAAATATTAGGATACCGTATCTTCGGATACGTGAATCCAAAATAAACCTCACAATACTAATATTAATAATAATGCATAATATAGAATATTAAATATAATAATTTAGGAATCAAGGTTTTGAACCCAATTGGTATTCACACAAAGTAATGCTCAAGATACATATAGGTATATTATTTACTCTAATACATAATATATTATATATAAACTAATATATTATATATAAATAAAATAATAACAATACTAGTATTATATCTCACAATAACCCATATATATACATATATATATACAAATATAATATATAATATATAAACTAAATCTGCCCAATTGTCACTGCAAACAGTGTGCTAAAACACTAATTTTCAATAAACAGACCTATAGTGACAGTCCCGACTGTCATAGAAAAACTGTCGCCAAAACGCTGCTGTGCAACTGTACTGCTGTCACTCCTTTTGTGACAGTTTTCAACTGTCACCAAAGTCGGCGTCGCAACTGCTGCGAATTCCCGCTGCTGCATGCGGTTATTAATGACAATGGCGGCTCTTTCATTAATAACCCGCCGCCACTGTTACAGCGGCTGCTGTAACCGTTCTAACAATGACAGTTCACTGTCATTGATCCTACTGTCACCAAAAACAGTAAATATATATATATATAAATATATATATAGAAATATATAAATATATAAATCAATCTATTTATATATATAAAATAATTAATTTAATATATACTTATATATATATACATAATCCTAAACAAATAATTACTAATAGTTACAAAACACATTGCATATTTTAACATAGCTAGAAGCACACATAAAATATATTCATTAATATACAATTAATTATATAATAATTATAATTAATATAATTACTTATTTAAACACATAAATATATTTTATAAAACATTTATGTATAATTCATTTTATTAATATGTAGTAACATATATAATTACATGTAAAGAAAACTACATATTTTTTTATACATCATAGTAGCACACATAAAAATATATAGATCTATGCTACAATAAATACCATAATAAATACACTAAAATAAATATATAACATATATATATATATATATTTACTAATTATTATACAAGAATTAAAGCATAAATAATTAGATCTATAAAAAAACACACACAATTAGAGAGTATCACACCGTATCCCACTAGATCTAGGATACGCATGCGACATGAGTCCAACACACAACCAATTGTACCCCGAAGGACACAAACAAGTCACAAATAATATTTATGAACAAATCAAAGTATCAAAAGTAGATCTATGTGTCCGTGTCAAAATATGACATGTACAAAGTCCCGTGTCGGAGGAAAAATCTCCAAAACGACACGTATCACCAAATTGTTGGGATACGAACTACATGTACCCAATTATGGACACGACACTAGCCCCAAACACATAAGCACATGCCCAATTGATCTATAGGATCAATTGACACACACACCAAAATATAAATTCGGAATTCCATCAAAATTGACATAAAAAGTACCATAACTTTCTCCATGGGTCTCCTATGAACACAAAACCAAGTCCTATGGGTAGTACATACATATAGATTAATTTTACATGATTAAATCTCAGATTTAGAAGTTATTTTAATGGAAAAAATTAAATTATACCTATTGGGAGATGGATTCCCAATGAAACCTCCAATTGAGATGAACTTGCTTCCAAATTGTAGATCCTTGCTCCTTTTTGTAGATCCTTACTTTCTCCTTCTAGATCCTTGCTTCTCAACTTTCTAATGATGAATTGGAAAGAATTTGGAATGAATTTGGTAGGAAATTGGAATAGAAATAAAAGGAATTTGGGAGTGGGGAATTCTAGATCTAGATTTGGAATGAGAATGAGAGGAGAGAGAAATTTCCCCCCCTCTAATATAGGCCGGCCATGCCCCCTTCCCCAAGCAATTATAAAATGTCTAATGTACCCCTTGGGGCCTCTTATGAAGAAATAATTAAGGAAGGAAGCTTCTAGTCTAATCATTTAATTAATTTAATCCATCTTCTTAACAATGGGCTTTCTAAATGGGCCAAGTCTAACTAATTAATTCATGTTGGTCCATGGGTCCAAACTAAACTAGTTGGGTCCACTAATATAAGTCCAAAATAATTAAATAACATCTAACAATAATTAAATAATACAACAAATAATTATTTACAATGCATAATATTTAATTAAATAGAAAAAGACTAAAATATCCTTTCCTAAAAATTGTGGTAGTGACAAGTCTACCCTCCTTAAAAAAATTTTGTCCTCAAAATTCAAAGATAAAAACTACTCCCAGAAAATCACAAAACAGAATTAAAGAATCACAATTAACTAATGAACAGAACATAACTAGAAAATAACATACCTCAAGGTATAAACAAATATGGATAACGCTCTCCATGTCATCCTCTCTCTCCCAGGTTGACTCCCCCGGGGAGTGATGCCTCCATGCAATGCACACCAAAGGAATAGTCTGGTTCCTCAGCACCTTCTCTCTCCGATCCAGAATCTCAACTGGCTGCTCTGGATAGCTAAAAGTAGGGCCCACCTCTATCTCCGAGTGATCCAATACATGGCTAGGATCGGCCACGTATTGTCTCAACTGCGACACATAAAACACGTTGTGCACTCCCTCCAATGCAGGTGGCAAATCTAGTCTATAAGCAACTGCACCGACCCTCTCTAGAATAGTGAAAGGTCCGATAAATCGCGGACTAAGCTTTCCGCCTCCACCGAAGCGAATCGTGCCTTGTGTCGGAGAAATCCTCAGAAACACCAAACTACCCACCTAGAACAAAACACTATATTAAGAACTTAGTCTATAACAAACAAGAACAAGCACAAACAAAATCTAAACTATACCTCAAACTCCAAAGGTCTTCGATGGCTATCGGCCAATGCCGCTGTCTGTCCTGCGCCACTCGAAGTCTGTCTCTGATCAACTGAACCTTCTCTGCTGCATCCACAACCATCTCTGGCCCAAGCAAAACTCTCTCTCCAACATCGTCCCAAGACAAAGGAGTACGACACCTCCGACCATATAGAGCTTCAAAAGGTGACATCTCTATACTGGCCTGGTAACTGTTGTTGTAAGCAAACTCTACCAAATGGAGATGGTCTTCCCAAGAACCCCCAAAATCTAGTACACAAGTGCACAACATATCCTCGAGAGTCTGGATAGTCCTCTCTGACTGCCCATCTGTCTGGGGATGATATGCAGTACTGAACTTGAGCTGAGTGCCCAAACTCTCCTGCAAACTACTCCAGAAATGAGAAGTGAAATGACTATCTCGATCTGAGACTATGCTGACAGGAACTTCGTGTATCCTAACGATCTGCCTCACATACATCTCTGCCAGCTTCTCCGTAGACAAACCCACCTTGAAAGGCAAAAAATGGGCCGACTTGGTCAACCTATCAACAATGACCCAAATCGCGTCCTTCCCTCCTGGAGATCGTGGAAGTCCGGACACAAAATCTATAGTAATGTGTTCCTACTTCCACTCTGGAATAGGTAATGGCTGAAGTAAACCTCCTGGCCTCTGCCTCTCATCTTTCACCTGCTGGCACACTAAGCATCTGGATACAAACTGTGCCACTTCCCTCTTCATGCCATACTACCACACACTCTCTCGCATATCTCGATACATCTTGTTAGCACCTGGATGCATGGAATACTGAGAGCGATGCGCTTTCTGCAATACCTCCTCTCGCAACTCCCCACTAGGCACACACAATCTAACTCCATGCCTCAATGATCCATCTGCTGCAATAATAAAATCATCCTCCAATCCTGTTCTCACTTGAGCTCTGATACTCCTTAGAGATACATCATCATGCTGTGCTGCCTTGATCCTGTCCATCAAATCTGAGTATATCTGCAATCCCCTCATCTGCATAGCACACCCAGGAACAATCACCTCAATGCCCAAGCTCTCCAAGTCCTCCAATAAATATCGATCCTGCGTCAAGAACATAGCTACCGGATACCTGCTCAAAGCATCGGCAACTACATTTGCTTTTCCAGGATAATATTGCAAAGAGATATCAAAATCCTTCATCAGTTCCAACCACCGATGCTGCCTCATGTTCAACTCCTTCTGCGTGAAAATGTACTTTAAGCTTTTGTGGTCTGTGAAGATCTCCACACGCTCTCCGTACAAATAATGTTTCCACAACTTTAGGGCGAATATGACGGCTGCCAACTCCAAATCATGGGTAGGATAGTTCTTTTTATGAGGATGCAATTGCCTGGATGCATAGGCAATCACTTTCCCATGTTGCTGAAGAACACAACCTAAACCCTTCCCCGATGCATCACTAAAAATAGTGAAACCTCCGGACCCTGATGGCAACGTCAAAATAGGAGCAGACGTCAACCTCTTCTTCAACTCCTCAAAAGCAACCTGGCAATCCTTCGTCCAAACAAACTCCATATCCTTCCTTGTGAGTCTGGTCATCGGCTTGACAATCCTCGAAAAATCTTGCACAAACTTCCTGTAATAGCCTGCCAATCCCAAGAAACTCCTGATCTCTGCTACTGAACCCGGAGTCTTCCAAGATTCCACTGCTGAAATCTTCTTCGGATCCACTAAAATACCATCACCAGTCAAAACATGCCCCAAGAACTCTACCTTGTCCAAGAAAAACTCATACTTGGACAACTTCCCATACAACTTCTCCTTCCTTAGCACATCCAACACAATCCTCAAATGCTCCTCATGCTCCTCCGGTGTCCTCGAGTATATGAGTATGTCGTCGATGAACACCACCATGAACTTGTCAAGGTACTGGTGGAATACCTTGTTCATCAAGTTCATAAATACCGTCGGTGCATTAGTCAAACCAAACGGCATCACCATAAACTCGTACTGACCATACCGAGTTCTAAAAGCAGTCTTCGGTATGTCCTTCGGCTTCACCTTCACCTGATGGTAGCCTGATCCCAAATCTATCTTAGAAAATACCTTCGCACCACTCAACTGATCAAACAGATCATCAATCCGTGGCAAAGGATACTTATTCTTGATAGTGAGATTATTCAAAGCCCTGTAATCAATGCACATGCGCACCGATCCATCATTCTTCGGTACAAATAATACCGGGGCTCCCCATGGTGAAGAACTCGATCTGATAAACCCCTTATCCTGTAATTCGTCCACCTGCTTCTTCAATTCGACCAGCTCGCTGTTGTTTACTCTATAGACATGCTGCAAAATTGGTTCTGCACCTGGCACCAAGTCTATAGAAAATTCAATATCTCGATCTGGCGGCAATCCTGGCAATTTCTCAGGAAACACATCCAAGAACTCTGCTATCAATGGATGCGGCAACTCCTTGTTTTCCACCATAGCTCCACAAATAATGCCTTCGCCCTGCTCTGCAGCTCCTCTAGCAAACTCGAACTCTGGCTCTCCTGGCGGACCAAACAAAACTCTTCTTCCTCTACAGTTTATGCTAGCACGGTGCCTACTCAACCAATCCATCCCGAGTATAATATCGTAGCTCGGAAGTGGCATTACAAGTAGACACGCACTCAACTCCTGGCCTCCCAGAGTAACTCTCCGATCCTTGCAAATATCATTAACCAGGATAATGCCTCCCCCGATCATGATCTTGCAAGTCCTAAGCAAAGACTCAGCTACCAAACCATGCTTTAGGGCAAAAGAAACAGATATAAAACTATGGAAAGTACCACTATCAAACAAAGCTAAAGCTGGAATGGAATCAAGAAGAATAGAACCTGCAATAACATCTCCGGTGGGTTCCTCCTCTTCGACGGTCATAGCAAACGCTCGTCCCTGTCGAGCACCTCCCTGCTGTTGATACTGGACAAAACGCTGCTGCTGTGTCGGAAGTGGTCCCCTTGGCTGTGCTGCAGGTGGTCTCGTCTGTGTCCTCGGAGCTGGAGCTGCTCCTTGAACTGCACGACGAGGATACTCCCTCGATTGATGCCCTTCAGTACCACAATATAAACAAACTCCTAGCCTCCTCCTGCAAACTTCCCAGATTTGGTCGGACTTCTTGCAGAAGTTGCATGGAGCTTATTGTAACTATCTCTGTTGCTGAGGTGCCTAATGAAAAGGCGCTCTCGCTGGAGTCTGGTTCTGCTGTGGCTTCTAGAAAGGTCTGGACTAGAAATGAGGACGTTTGGCAGATACTGCACTGTCGTTGGCCCCCAGAAAAGAATCACGGTCTCTCTTGGTCTTCAAACCCAGATCCCGCTCAACCTTGCGTGCCTCCACAAGTATCTCCGAGTATGTCTCATAAAAAGACGGAATGAGAATCTTCACTTCCCAGTTTAGACCCTCACGGAAACGAATAGCTCGAACCTCCGGTTCCCTCACCAAATACTCTGCAAATTGGCTCAACCTACCGAACTCCGTATCGTATTCTTCCACAGACATGCTCCCCTGAATGAGACTCTCAAATTGTCTCCCCAAGTCAAGCCTGTCCATCCGGGCGAAAAACTTCTTCTTGAAAAGGTCCTTGAATACCTTCCAAGATTGTCCTACGTCAACCAGTACTGGCTCATTCCTGAACCAAGTGCGAGCGACGTCGAACAGTTGAAGTCCTACCGCCTCAACCTTCCAATCTTCAGAAAGACGGGACACTCTCATAAGACGCTCAATGTCCTCGAGCCAATCATCAGCATAGACGATGCCCTCCGTCCCTTTGAAAACCCTAGGCTCCAGTTTCTTGAAGTCTTGAATGTTGCCTGGCCAAAGCTGAGCAACCTGAGGAACAACCTGCTGCTGGACCGGAACTCCTCTCTCAACTACAGCACAAGCAAGCTGATGAGCACTCTCGATGCCCTACCGTAGGACGTCGGTCTGCCTTTGATGTGCCTCTGACTGAGCCCTCTGTGCCTCGAGCATCTCACAAAATAGTATAAACATCTGTGACGCCTCTGCTGGCACAGGAGGTGGAGGTGGAAGCCCCTCAGATACAGCTGGCACAGTCCTCTGAGTAGGTGGTGGACCTCCGAAAGCAGCTGACACTCCAATCACTGGAGAAGTGACTGGTGCAGGCCCTCGGGACGTCGCAGACCTCTCAGAAGCTGCTCTCCCCTGCTGTGATCTAGTCTTAGGCGGCATCCTGAGACAAGCAAAAGAAAGAATCAATATGGCACAAGATGTAAGACATCAAGGAAAGGACAGTTTAAGGGATCAAGTATCAATATCAAAGGAGAATAGTTGAATCAAAAGAATTTTCTTAGATGTGATTGAGTATCTCAGCCTATATCCTATATCCTATCCCAGGCTCGCAGTAGTACAACTAAGTTGTCGCACTACCACGATATCACATACTTGTGAAGCTAGACCTGCATGGGCCACCACCAAAAATGTGTCACGACCCGCACCCGGTGTAAGGGTACTAGTCGGAAACAACGCCCAGCCTACGCCGCAGAATCGACGGTAGAACGCTGTCTAGATAGTCTATCTAACAATATAATGAACCACCAATAATGATAGTATACTCAATCACAGAACTAAGATAGAAATGAGCACGAATCAGATAAAGAATAGAATAGTCACAATACAACTCATGAGTCTAAAATAATACATCAATGAGTCTGAAGAACAACACAAAAAGCTGGAGACAAATCCAGTACAAAAGAATACTACGAGGCTATAACTCCAAGGTCAACTGTCTCAGTTAGGATAAGTCCCTCTTGAGCCAGGGTCTCAGAATCTAAACCCACAACATCCTGGGGTCCATAAAAGGTAGGGTACCACTCCTCAGTATCATCTAGAAAAATATATCCAGTCAGGAAAGGAGCAGAGTATATCTCTAACAGCAGTTCTAATTAATGATAAGAACTATATAGCAGTAAATAGCTGTGGATAAACAAGATGCACAATAGATATAAGAGATATATGTACGATAAGGAAATACTGGAAATAAATACAATAATGAACAATATGCCAATAAAACAATAATACTAATGACTAAGTGTGTGAGTACTAGCTTAACATGTGATCGGCTTGGGCAAGATGCAATACGGCCTGGCTAATCATAAGTGCAATTTATGATCAACACTATTCATTTACTAGTACTTTATTCAATAGGGATTTGATCACATATCTATACTAATACTCCCCACCCCCGACTGGTATAATAGATCCAACCACGGTATGCTATGGCACGAGATTCCCAAAGAAGATAGCTAGTCTCCCCGAGAATCGATGTCTGTACATGTACAAGATAACCAATGAAACAATACTTGCACCATATACACCATATACCAAGGAATAATATCTCATGATGAGATCCAGATATACCAATCCGTGTAACCATAGTATCAAGAGAACATGGATATCTACACTAGATACAGTGAACATAGAGGATATCATAAATGAGAAACTATCAGAGAATGTACTCGCCTAAAGTCCAATGAATAGTCTCACAGATGTCTGACTCGGTGCCTCGAAGACCTAGATATAGAATACAACATCAATACAAGGTCCCGAAAAGAGAACAAGTTAAACTAATCAACTTCTAGGTCAATAAGTCAACTCTAAGTCAAAAGTCAACTGTGGTCAACCCAAGGTCAACTATCTATTTCTAGGTTGTACAAGTCTAGCACCAAAAACTTGGATCAAAATACTAAGCTCTAAGTCATAAGACTACGTCCTTAAATATTAGGATACCGTATCTTCGGATACGTGAATCCAAAATAAACCTTACAATACTAATATTAATAATAATGCATAATATAGAATATTAAATACAATAATTTAGGAATCAAGGTTTTGAACCCAATTGGTATCCACACAAAGTAATGCTCAAGATACATATAGGTATATTATTTACTCTAATACATAATATATTACATATAAACTAATATATTATATATAAATAAAATAATAACAATACTAGTATTATACCTCACAATAACCCATATATATATATATACATATATATATACAAATATAATATATAATATATAAACTAAATCTGCCCAATTGTCACTGAAAATAGTGTGCTAAAACACTAATTTTCAATAAACAGACCTATAGTGACAGTCCCGACTGTCACAGAAAAACTGTCGCCAAAACGCTGCTGTGCAACTGCACTGCTGTCACTCCTTTTGTGACAGTTTTCAACTGTCACCAAAGTCGGCGTCGCAACTGCTGCGAATTCCCGCTGCTGCATGCGGTTATTAATGACAGTGGCGGCTCTGTCATTAATAACCCGCCGCCACTATTACAGCGGCTGCTGTAACCGTTCTAACAATGACAGTTCACTGTCATTGATCCTACTGTCACCAAAAACAGTAAATATATATATATATATAAATATGTATATAGAAATATATAAATATATAAATCAATCTATTTATATATATAAAATAATTAATTTAATATATACTTATATATATATATATACATAATCCTACACAAATAATTACTAATAGTTACAAAACAAATTGCATATTTTAACATAGCGAGAAGCACACATAAAATATATTTATTAATATAAAATTAATTATATAATAATTATAATTAATATAATTATTCATTTAAACACATAAATATATTTTATAAAACATTTATGTATAATTTATTTTATTAATATATAGTAACATATATAATTACATGTAAAGAAAACTACATATATTTTTATACATCATAGTAGCACACATAAAAATATATAGATCTATGCTACAATAAATACCATAATAAATATACTAAAATAAATATATAACATATATATATATATTTACTAATTATTGCATAAATAATTAGATCTATACAAAAACACACACAATTGGAGAGTATCACACCGTATCCCACTAGATCTAGAATACGCATGCGACACGAGTCCAACACACAACCAATTGCACCCCGAAGGACACAAACAAGTCATAAATAATATTTATGAACAAATCAAAGTGTCAAAAGTAGATCTATGTGTCCGTGTCAAAATACGACATGTACAAAGTTCCGTGTCGGAGAAAAAATCTCCAAAACGACATGTATCACCAAATTGGTGGGATACGAACTACATGTACCCAATTGTGGACACGATACTAGCCCCAAACACATAAGCACATGCCCAATTGATCTATAGGATCAATTGACACACACAACAAAATATAAATTCAGAATTCCATCAAAATTGACACAAAAAGTACCATAACTTTCTCCATGGGTCTCCTATGAACACAAAACCAAGTCCTATGGGTAGTACATACATATAGATTGATTTTACATGATTAAATCTCAGATTTAGAAGCTATTTTAATGGGAAAAACTGAATTATACCTATTAGGAGATGGATTCTCAATGAAACCTCCAATTGAGATGAACTTGCTTCCAAATTGTAGATCCTTGCTCCTCTTTGTAGATCCTTGCTTCCTCCTTCTAGATCCTTGCTTCTCAACTTTTTAATGGTGAATTGGGAAGAATTTGGAATGAATTTGGTAGGGAATTGGAATGGGAATGAAAGGAATTTGGGAGTGGAGAATTCTAGATCTAGATTTGGAATGAGAATGAGAGGAGAGAGAAATTTCCCCCCCTCTAATATAGGCCGACCATGCCCCCTTCCCCAAGCAATTATAAAATGTCCAATGTACCCCTTGGAGGCTCTCATGAAGAAATAATTAAGGAAGGAAGCTTATAGTCTAATCATTTAATTAATTTAATCCATCTCCTTAACAATGGGCTTTCTAAATGGTCCAAGTCTAACTAATTAATTCATGTTGGTCCATGGGTCCAAACTAAACTAGTTGGGTCCACTAATATAAGTCCAAAATAATTAAATAACATCTAACAACAATTAAATAATACAACAAATAATTATTTACAATGCACAATATTTAATTAAATAGAAAAAGACTAAAATACCCTTTCCTAAAAATTGTGGTAGTGACAAGTTTTTCCTATTTCTCATGCAAGATGTACTTGCCTATGGAAAGGGGAGAGAAAACCTAAGGTAGAGAAAGAAATAAAAGAATAAAGAAAGAGAGAGAGAGGTTAGTTTATATATGAATAGGGTTTGCGTTAAACCATGGTTCAAACCATGACCAAGTCTTATCCTCATAATAAACCCATGAACTGGGAGTGACATCTCTATCCACCTTAGAAAAATTCTACCTTAAAAAAATTCTACCTTAGACTAAACTAAGGAATGGGTCTAGTCTCATGCAACCTAATTAACATGCAAGAAAGAAATAATACGTTTCAAATACGCATATCGGAAACGGGGAGTGACATCTCTATCCACCATAGAAAAATTATGTTCTCGAAATTCGAATAAAGTAAAGCCAAAGAAGTCAGTACTAGCATAATACAATTCTACTAAAAAACTACACATACAAGCAATAACGTCACAACACATAGGTGATTACCTGATCACGGAATCTAAAATTCGAAGGCATAAGGTAAAATATACCTCCCCAATCGAATCTGTATGGGTAACGAGATCGAATGTCGTTGTCGCGCTCCTATGTCGATTCTCCAAGAGTGTGATAGCCCCAGGCAATCCGGATAAGATAAATTGTCCGATTCTTGAGTACATTCTTCTTTCGATCCAGAATGGATACGGGTTGCTCCTCGTAAGATAAGTTGGTACCCATGACTAATTCAGAGTGATCGAGGATATGACTAGAATCTGGGACATACCTACACAACCGCGACACATGAAATACACCATGCACCTCCCATAGCGAAGGTGGAAGGGCCATACGATAAGCCAAATTGCCCACCCGCTCAAGGATATCGAATAAACCGATGTATCAAGGACTAAGCTTTCTGCGGACCCCGAATCTAATAATTCTATGGGTCGACAAAATCTGCAAGAACACGTAGTTGCTGACACAAAATTCTAGAGGCCTACGATGCTGATCTACCCATTGTCTATGTTGATTTTGCACAACCCGAAGTCACTCTCTGATCTTCCTGATAATCACTTCTTTCTGCGTGATTATTTTGGGGCCTAATATTTTTTGCTCACCAATGTCATCCCAAGCTAACGGTGATCTACACTTTCTGCCGTATAGTGCCTCGAAGGGTAACATCTAGATACTCGCCTGATAACCGTTGTACGATAATTCTTCCAAGTGGAGGTGATTCTCCCAAGATCCACCAAAGTCTAGGGTACATGCTCATAATATATCCTCTAAGGTCTGGATGGTTCTCTTTGATTGTTCGTCTATCTGGGGTGGTATGTCGTACTGAATCATAACTTGGTACCCAATCTCTCATGCAAGCTTCTCCAAAAATGAGAAGTGAATATTGTATTTCGGTCTGATACTATGCTTACTGGCACACCATGTTGTCTCACAATTTGTCGCATGTACAAATCTGCCAACTGCTCTTTAGACTGTCCCACTTTGAAGAAGAGAAAATATGCCACTTTTGTGAGCCAAACTACTATACCTAAACTGTATCTCGACCAGTAAGGGATCTAGGTAAACCGGTCACAAAGTTTATCGTAATGTGTTCCCACTTCCACTCTAGAATTGGAAGCAACTACAACAACCCTGCTGGTCTTTGTTATTTGGCCTTCACTTATTAAAATATCAGACATCGCGATACAAAGTATGCTATTTCCTCTTTATTTCGTTCCACCAAAAGTGTTGCTTGATATTTTTGTACATCTTCGTGCCTCCCGGATGAATGAAATACTGAAAACTGTGTGCTTCAGTCATAACTTCTTACCGAATATTCTAGCTTGATACACATAGACGGTTCCCAAACCTTAGTGTTCTGTCCGTATGAATTGTCAACTCTTTCTGAAGACTCGACTCATATTTTGTTCATAACTTTTGTATCTGGGGAGCCTCCACTAGAGTTGCCTTGATTCTCTGTACCAAGGTAGACTGGATTTGTAAGATAGCCAAAACCCCTGTATCCTGTGGAAGCACTATCTCGATACCCATCTCCTATAAGTTTTTCAGAATGTGCTTATGAGTGGTCAACATTAATTCTCTACCTCTTCTGCTAAGTGCATCAGCTACTACATTAGTCTTGCCCATATGGTATTAAATTTCCATGTCATAGTCTATCAACAACTCTAGACACCTTCTCTGCCTCATGTTTAGGTCCTTCTGCGTGAATACATACTTTAGACTCTTATGATCTGTGAAGATCTCTACCTATTCATAATACAAATAGTGCCTCCATAACTTAAGTGCAAACACTACTACTGCTAGCTCCAAATCGTAAGTTGGATAGTGTCATGACCTGCACCCGGTGTAAGGGTACAAGTACGTGGGTACGTCCAGCATACGCCACAACATCGATGGTAGAATGCTGTCTAGGTCATCAATACTATCTAAATATCTCACACAATAAATATAATATACCTGTCAATTATATTTTAACTCTAAATGGAGGAACAGTATAATATATGATAAATACTAATCAATACTCAATAACAGTATAAAACTAAAGGAGGATAAAAGCACGATATAGAATAAAGGAGAGTAATAAGGAGTCACAATACATCACATGTCGAAAATCATAAGTCTAGGCACCATATAAGTCTTAATAATATATACATGCCAAAAGTCTAATAATGAGACTAACACAATGTCCAAAGTAAAATTCTAAGCCTCCTCGGTCACCGGCACTAAGTCCTCCTGCTCTAGGGGAGTATCCTCTAGCGGCTCGCCGTCCTGCGGCCTGTAATGAGTGGGACACAGCTCCTCAAGCCAATCATTTAAAAAATATATCTAATCAGGAATGGAGCAAAGTACAAAACTCTGCAAGCAGTTCCAAATACATGGTAGAGAATATATGACAAGCAATAGAAAGAATACAAGATGCACAGGTAACTAGAAATAAAAATATAGCTGGAACAAGCAGATAAGTACAATATAAAATAGAAAGATAAATATAGACAATATGAAAATAACTGCAAGTAGAGAAACTGGAATACTAGCTATGTGGTTTACAGCACAAGTTCATTATGTGATCGGCTTAGGCTGCATATGAGGTGAATAAGGTAACTCGATTGTACGTGAGATATACAATCGACATACACATGAGGTAAATAAGGCTTGATCACATAACCAACATCTACTCCCCCTCCGCAACCAATACTCATAGATCCAATCACGATATGTTACGTACATGAATACCATATAGTCACACTAGCACACGAAATAGTGGATGCTCAAGAAGCACACAAAATAATACCCGATGCACACGATAAAATACATGTGTAAGAAGTACCCATTGAACACGGTAGGGGATAACATCTCCTGAAAGGATCAATATAGTACCAGTCCATGTAACAATGTGTCAGAATCAAGTATATCAGTTCTAGAACAAGTGATATATACACTATTATGAAATAAAAACTAACAGAAAGATGTACTCACCTTAGGTCCTGAGCAAAGGTGTCTCTCGATGCCCAAGCTGGTATCACACACTCCTATTTAGGAAACATCATGTTAAATGGTTTAATGAAGGAGAAATAAGTTAAAGAATGCTCTAATACGATTAATAGGTCAATTTCTAAGTTATACTAGTTAAACTAAGTCCAACTAGGTCAAACTAGTCAATATAAGTCAAACTAGGCCACAAACTAGCTAACACTAGCTTGCATTAACTATACTAGGTCATTACCTATGTTCTAAGTCAATACTAACTAGTATAAGACTATACTTGGTAGTGTTAACTATACTAATTTACTAAAAGCCATTAACTGATACAATACGAACAAATACTAACTCAAAAGTGATACTAACCTATCACTAATTAATTAATATACTAACTGACACCAAGTAAATAATTAACTGACCTACTATACTAACTGTCACTAACTAATAACACTAACTCCCAAACTCCCTCTTCCCTCTGTTCGTAGATCGGAGCCCGACTGGACCACAACACCACCACCGTTCACCATCTCCAGCCTCATCCCAGACTACAACCCGTCGACAGAACTCGACTGACCCGAGCTGCCGCGTTCTCTTCCATGGCCCATCCCCTCGCCGGAACAGCTTCCTCCACCCGCCAGTCCATCGGATCTACTGTTTCCTCCTCTTCCCTTCATCTCCTTCCTCCGCCCTCCCTGTCGAACAACCCGGAGCCCCGCCTCTCTTGACCAGAACCTCTGATCACTGCCATCCCCGCCTAAACCGACGACGAGTAACAACACCACGAGCAGCACCCTCACCATCGTCAGCAACTCCGACGCCCCCTACCCGAAGCTCCATCCCGAACTCCTCCCAACTCCCCTCGAGCCTACCCCAACTCCTCCCTATATCGGTTTCTCCCTGCCTGAATACCCCCACCGGCCCTCAGCTCCGTCACCTCCACCATTAGAGCCGCCATCACCACCACATACCACCACCATCATCATAAACCACCACCACTGCCAGCAAGCCAAGCTCCCCTCCGGCGGCTGTGCTCCACCACCACCACTGTCTGCTGCATCCCGGAGCTCCTTCCTGCATCTCCAACTCCGGCCAGTGGCCACCATTGGAACCACCACCCCCCGGTGAGCCTCCCCTCTTCCCTCCTTCAATAAGTATAGTGTATATATGAATATGTATAATGTAGGTATGTATTTAATGTGTATGTATAGTGTATATATATAAATATGTATAATGTATATATCTAATGTATATGTATAATGTATATTGGGTATTTTTATATAATATATAAATTAATTCTATGTATGTATTATTATTATTGTATTATATATATATATATATGAGTGTATATTGGTATTCATATAATGTGTATTTAATAAAGTATATACTAGTATAAATTAAATTTCATGTATTAGTATTTATGTATTCCTCATATATGTTAGTATTGTATTTTTAATTGGTATATATATGTACTTATGTGCAAGTATATTGTATTGTATTTTTATTGGTATATCTATATCTATATATATGTATTTCTTGAACTGATATATATATGTACTTGTGTGTACGTGTTGTACGTGCATCCCTAGTACCCTTTTTATATATGTATATATGTACATAGTATAATTTGATTAGTATGTATATGTGTACATATATATTTAATAATGTAATTTCATTATGTATATATATATATATATATATATATATATATATATATATATTGTATGCAATTAATTGCTAATATATTATGTGTTTAATATGTATATTTATATAAATATCTCTTGTAGGTGACCCGCGTGTAATTACGGATGCCCCGTATTTGCATGGACCTGTAACCCTGTAAGTGTTAGTTAACTGCCACACGTACACTGACGTACTGGCAAGCCCCGTATCAATTTGACCGTCTGTCATGCACAATAATTACAAATGCGACGCCCGTGCAACTTGACGCACACTGACCCTAGATTGACCAGTGCCATACCTGGCATAGCCCTGAGTTCAATGTATTTGTGTTGTGTTAGTGTAGCATCTGATACAATATTATATTTGTGATATGTCTATAGGACTGTTGGTTCATCCAGGCGATACTCTGGAATAGGACATTGACATTACCAGCTAAGGACCCAAGGCGAGTATATTCTATGATTAGCTTCTTCTTTATGATATCTTCTATGTTCATTGTATCTAGTGTAAATATCCATATTCTCGACACGCTAGTTACCCGGATTGGTGTATACGGATCTCGTCATGAGATGTTATTCCTTGTTCATGGTGTAGCTTGTACAAGACTTGTTTCCTTGTTATCTTGTGCATATACAGACACTGATTCCCGAGAAGATTTGCTACCTCCCTAGGGAATCCCGTGCCATAGCATACCATGGTTGGATCTACTATACCAGTCGGGGGTGAGGAGTATTTTAGTATAAATATGTGATCATACCCAACTCTACATGCATCATAGCTCACCCCACATCTCACGTCGGGTGCGGCCTGACCATTTACATGCTTCATAGTTGTTACATGTGATTAGCCTGACCTCTACATGCATCATAGCTAACCAAATAGTTAGCCTGATCTTACATGAATCATAGCTAATCATATATAACCAGCCTGATCAAGTTCCCAATCCGATCACATGTTAATGCTAGTACTCACAAACATAGTCATAGTATTCTTGCTCATTGACATATTGTTTTCTTCCCATATTTACTTACAGTATTTCCAGTATTTCCTTTATTATATATTTCTCGTAAATATACATGCATCTGGTATATTTCTATCTATATATTGTTACATAGTTTATATCATTGATATATAACTGCTATTAGAAATGTACTTTGCTCCTTCCTGACTGGAAAATATTTTCCAGACTATGCCTTGAGGACTGGTATCCGACACTTGTAGACCACAGGGTTAGTAGCTGCAGTCTTGGATTTAGTAGTCCAGTCATGATTCCGGGAGGTCTAGCCGGAATTACTAGATATCTAGTTAGTTTTCTTCAGTACTTTATTTGGTACCGGATTTGTCTCCGACATTTTTGTTGATACTTGGATATATTGTTGAGTTAGATTTATTTACATTAGACTTGTGTTGTATTTTATTTTATCTTTTGGATTTCTTATCGTGCTGTAGTTATGTGATTGAGTATGTGTTCATATTGTATTGTGTCATCCGTGCCTCCTTATGGAGATTAGATGCTCGTATGAGATTTGCTTAGTTAGTATCATGACCTAGACAACGTTCTACCGCCGATGCTGCGGCGTAGGCTGGACATACCCGCGTACTTGTGCCCCAATTCCGGGTGCGGATCGTGACACATTTTTAGTGGTGGCCCATGCAGGTCAGACTTCGCAAGTTGTGCGATATCGTGGTAGTGCGACGTATTAGTTGTACTACTGCGTGCCTGCTATAGAATATAGGACATAGGATACTAGGATGAGAGAGGATACTCAATCACAAAATTCTTGAAAGATTCCTGGGACGACTCCTTGAGAATCTTATTACAATTTCTAATTTAAATCCTTCGCCCTTGTTTCCGTCAGTCCTCACTCGTTGATATTGAGTTTGATTCTTGTTGACCAGTTATTAAATTTAATTCTTGGTATCGTTGTTGAGTTGATCTCTTATCGAGATGAATTTTACGGACTAAACTTTACGATATCATCTGATGACATATATTGATGAGAACAGTGAGAAAGGTAAAATGTTTACTTTAGTTATGGAACCTAGAGTTTATCGCAGCCATACCGGTTGGCGTGGCGAAGATTCTAGATGACATGATTATAGAGTTGCGTACTTTAGTTACGGAAACTGTCGTTTATCGCACTTATGCTTACTGGCATGGCGAGGATTCTCAGCGTCATGATTTCTGACCGACATGTATAATTATCAGGTTGTATCTTAAAAATTGGTTCTTAAAGTATCATCTCAACACTTATCTATTTCTGTTATACAAGACTTTATTCCATCATTTCTTTTGGTTGCTAGCAGTAGAAATACCTTTAGTCCTCAACCCAGTTCCTTTTGAGCTTCCATTCTTTGAGGATTCCTTGTTATGTCTGTGTCTTAAGTATTAGTATTGACTGAGTGTTGCTAGTGAGTTATAAGTGTTTTCTAATTGGACATGTGAGCAGTAGGCCTTAATCTAGAGTTAACCCATAACATAGTACCTTGTAGCAACAATTCTAGGATAGGTGTCATTATAGTACTGTGAGTAAAGGAGAGTATAGAGTATCAATAATAGTTCCAAGAGTTAGTATCAGAGCCAACATACCCGTCTTGGATAATCATGATTATGTAATTGGATGATCTATGTAAATAATTAAGTATCCGAAAATTGTATTAAGGATTAATGGAGCATGATGTTCAATTTGATAATTGATATCGGGTGTGTTAAAAAAAAGAATTATATATGCATAAAGAGTTATAAAGAGGTGTCATGAGTAGAGAAATATCGAAATTGGTAATGAAAATGGTGAAGCGTATCACAGATTAGTTTAACAGGCTGTAAAAGGTTAAAGGGAAATACCTATACAACAATCGAGATGAAGAACCCTATACTTGCCCATAAGAGTAAAGAAACATGAGTGTTATAGAAGGTACAGGTAATCATGAGTTCTAATAAGTTTGATGAGATGATCCAATAATGAAGCTAGTGATATCATACCAAGAGTACTAATGATTCTATATCGAGGATTAGTCGAGAATGATGCTAATAACAGTAAGCACTTTGCGTGATGATAATTAGATGAAATACCAGTTTATATAGATTGAAAATCATGGAAGAAAATACGTGTGATGATAACTTTGATCATTTGGTGGTAATAGTATAAGTAATTCGGGCAGTACAATTTTAGTACCCAGTTGAGAGTTGTAGACAATAGATGTTTTGAGTGCACCTCGAGTATTAGAGATCGTGAGCATTTATATGTATATTTGTGGAAATAAATAAATAAATTGAAGAGTGGAAATGAATTTCAATTTTTAAGAATTTTGAGGAGTTGAGATTCTATGTTATTAAATTTTGAGGATTGACTGTAAGTAAAGAATCAATGAAGAGGATGTGGTTTGACAGAAAGAGATAGTACGCCTTAAAATTCGAGGATAAACAATAATTTAAATAAAGTGTTGATAACTTGATATGACAGGATTGACGATCTTGTTAAAACGTTGATTTTATGAAGATTATGAAATGATTGAGATTGTCATTAAAATTTGAGGATTCCAAATTTGATTCAGTAAACATAGTCAAAGCTATAAGGATTTTTGGGAAGTGAAAAAAAAATTTTGATTTCAATATTGAATATTTGACCCTTGAGGAAGTATACATTTTTTGTTGTTCAAAGGTTAAATTTTGATGATTTTATTATGAGGATAAAATTTTATGGTGGGTGAGAAATATATATTAGTATATGAGTAGATGATATATATGTGTAAGGATCTGTTGACTTGAGCATGATTGAGATGGCACCGCAGACTGACTTGGGTGTCCATCTAGAGTTGTATTGGAGAGAGCAGTACTTAGTATGGTGTGTTACACTTGGTGTGCACTGAGTGATAAGAACAACTAGTATGAACAATTATAGTAGGTAAGAGAGCTAGTAGTGAGTGTGCTTGTAGTAAAAACTAGGATACTAAAAGAGATAGAGGTATCAAACTTGGATGCATTATTGAACCATAGTTATATTAGAGATTCTTGGTATCAGATTTAGGTATCAATAGACAGGTGTATGCAATGAGGATGTATTCATGAATGTCTTGGGGACTAATGTTTAGTTGATATGGGTACCAGTGTACAAGGATAAGAATTAGTTAGCGAATGTGCCAGAGTTAAGTGTATATTAGAGGATGAAGATATCCAAGTAATGGGTTAGAAGACTATGTTCTGTCCTTCCTTTTGTTCCTTTCTATTTGATTGGTTGACTGATTTCCCTAGTACCGTAGTTCGTATGCATTATTTTCTTGTTAGAATGTAGTTAGTAGTATGCCCTGACAAAGACTGTAATACCATGACAAAAGACACATGACCGTACATATTTTCTTAGATTGCATGGCTGTAGGTAGAATTTTCTTAGACCATGATTATTGGGGTTTGACCATAGTAGATTTATGAAGAGGTTATGACTTGACAAGAGAAACGAGATGCTAAAATTTTGGAAGATAAGCATAAAGAGTTAAGGATTTAATATGGCAGAGTTGATGAATCATTGATTTTATCAAGATTGAGATATGATTAAATTATCATTAAAATTCGAGGATAAACATTAATTTAAATAAGAGGTTAAGAATTCAATATGGTAGGATTGATGATTATTGATTATGATATATTTTATCATTAAAAACTTGAGGAAATTAAGAAGATTAGTATTGTATTTATTTGACTTCAAGATATAGAGTTACTTGAAAATTTCAATTTAGGGTTTTACGAGTATTATATTATCGGAGTATTGTGTGGAAAAAGAAATCGAGGATTAGATCACTAATGGATTAGTGTATAATTCAAATTTTGAGATAAGATTTTAAATTTTTATAAACGTGCAAAGACTGGATTTTTGTTCAAAGGATAGGATAGTAAAATTTGTATTTAGTGACTTACTCAAAATTTGAGGAGTAAAATATTAATGGGTTAGTGTTTAAACACAAAATTTTGGACGAGATTTAATTTTTTTTTATTGGATTCATGGGTTAGTGTTTTCAGATGAAATTTCTTAATTTATAAAAATGTGCATTGTTTGGATTAAATTAGAGGATTAGGTATCAAATTTTGTGTTTTAATTACTAACATCAGATTCTGAGAAGACTATGATACGAATGGAATTCGATGATTAAAATTAAGGATTTTCAGGAATACAAATTTTTTTGAAAATTGTGAAATGATAAGGTGGATTATTTCAGGATTATGTGGGTTGGTGAATTTAACTATTGATGAAAAATAATATAATAAATAAACACTACTATGAGGACTTTAAATTTTGAGTACGAAATTCTTTTAAGGAGGGTAGACTTGTCACTACCACATTCTGAAAACAGGGATATTTTCGACTTTTTATATATTATTAATGTTATGGTATTTATATTAAATGATTTCTCGATATGTGTATTTAAATATAATTTATATACAGTGTTCATTAATGTTTGAGCTGGTAGACTTGACCTAGAGGCCCACTAGATGAACACCTGACTGAATTATAGGATTATGTATTAATTTGTATTTAATAGAATTTAATTAATTGGGATTATGATTATTTACCGTAATTTATTTAATTGTTGCGCGTTGTCGTTGCTTCGATATTTGGAGCGCTACCCTGGCTTTTGCCTTCCAACAAATTTCACAACCTTGCCCTTGACGTGCCCGCCTTCCATTCTGCCATTTTTGTAACTCATAATTATGTTCTCTTGTGCTTCATTTTAGCCGCATAATATTCGTCGTGGACGTTTATTTAATTTCTAAATAAATTCCAATTTTGTACCATTGTGTATTCCAATCAAAATTGGAGGCAGTCTTGACCCATTTTTTGTGTAACCCAAATTAGGTAATATTCTGTCCTGGGTCTTCTTCACTAATGATATTGATGACCCGACCTATTTTTGGCCCCATGTACTCCTAATTAATTTTAGAACACAAATTGTATCTAATTTTAATTAATTAAATTCGAAAACCACTTCTGTGCAATTTTCTAATTGTTGGGGACTAAATTGCAAATTGTAATGATGTGTCACCATCCTATTGGTCTAACCCAAATGAAGAAAACCAACCCCCTATCTTTGACTAGTCAACCCAACCTCTCTCTCTCTCCTCTTTTTGTTGCATTTTCTCCATGATGAATCGTGGCCATCCATTTAAAATGGAGCCATCCCCACCACACAATCCCTTACATAAAATCTCAACCCTCTTCCTAAGAAACCCCATCCCAATATTTGGTCGGCTCTAATTCCTAGGGGGTCACATCACCTCCTTCCCCATACAAAAACTCACCCTCTCCATATATTTTCTTCACAAAAATAAACCACCTTCACCAACACCAAACCAACCCTAGCCCTCCGACCACTGCATCCTCCAGCCTGACGGTCTGGCCAACCTCCGGTCATCTTTGACACCTAGCCACCGAACCAGCCTCCACCCCCAGGCCCTCGGTCGAGCTCTCCGACCAAGCTCCGACCCCCGCAGTCGGCCTGCAACTCCGGCACGGCTCGACTTCCCCATCCGAGCTCCTCCCAAGCTCCCTCTTCCCCCTGCTCGTAGACCGGAGCCCGACTGGACCACAACACCACCACCGTTCACCATCTCCGGCCTTGTCCCAGACTATAACCCGTCGACAGAACTCGACTGACCCGAGCTGCCGCGTTCTCTTCCATGGCCCATCCCCTTGCCGGAACAGCTTCCTCCACCCGCCAGTCCATCGGATCCATTGTTTCCTCCTCTTTCCTTCATGTCCTTCCGTCGCCCTCCCTTTTGAACAACCCGGAGCCCCACCTCTCTCGACTAGAACCTCTGATCACTGAAATCCCCGCCTTAACCGACGACGAGTAACAGCACCACGAGCAGCACCCTCACCATCGTCAGCAACTCCGGCGGCCCCCTACCCGAAGCTCCATTCCGAACTTCTCCCAACTCCCCTCGAGCCTACCCCTACTCCTCCCTACACCGGTTTCTCCCCGCCTGAACACCCCCACCGGCCCTCAGCTCCGTCACCTCCACCATTAGAGCCGCTATCACCACCACATACCACTATCATCATCATAAACCACCACCACTGCCAGCAAGCCGAGCTCCCCTCCGGCGGCTGTGCTCCACCACCACCACTGTCAGCTGCATCCCGGAGCTCCTTCCTACATCTCCGACTCCGGCCAGTAGTCACCATTGGAACCACCACCCCCCGGTGAGCCTCCCCTCTTCCCTCCTTCAATAAGTATAGTGTATATATGAATATGTATAATGTAGGTATGTATTTAATGTGTATGTATAGTGTATATATATAAATATATATAATGTATGTATCTAATGTATATGTATAATGTATATTGGGTATTTTTATATAATATATAAATTAATTCTATGTATGTATTATTATTATTGTATTATATATATATATATGAGTGTATATTGGTATTCATATAATGTGTATTTAATAAAGTATATACTAGTATAAATTAAATTTCATGTATTAGTATTTACGTATTCCTCATTTATGTTAGTATTGTATTTTTAATTGGTATATATATATGTACTTATATGAAAGTATATTGTATTGTATTTTAATTGGTATATCTATATATATATATATATATATATATATGTATTTCTCGAACTGATATATATATGTACTTGTGTGTACATGTTGTACGTGCATCCCTAGTACCCTTTTTATATATGTATAAATGTACATAGTATAATTTGATTAGTATGTATATGTGTACATATATATTTAATAGTGTAATTTTATTAAGTATATATATATATATATATATATATATATATATATATATATATATATATATATATATATATATATATATTGTATGCAATTAATTGGTAATATATTATGTGTTTAATATGTATATTTATATAAATATCTCTTGTAGGCAACCCGCGTGTAATTACGGATGCCCCGTATTTGCATGGACCTGTAACCCTGTAAGTGTTATTTAACTGCCACACGTACACTGACGTACTGGCAAGCCCCGTATCAATTTGACCGTCTGTCATGCACAACAATCACAGACGCGACACCCATGCAACTTGACGCACACTGACCCTAGATTGACTAGTGCCATACCTGGCATAGCCCTGAGTTCAATGTATTTGTGTTGTGTTAGTGTACCATCTGATGCAATATTACATTTATGATATGTCTATAGGACTGTTGGTTCATCCAGGCGATACTCTGGAACAGGACATTGACATTATCAGCTAAGGACCCAAGGCGAGTACATTCTCTGATTAGCTTCTTGTTTATGATATCTCCTATGTTTATTGTATCTAGTGTAAATATCTATATTCTCGATACGCTGGTTACACGGATTGGTGTATACGGATCTCGTCATGAGATGTTATTCCTTGTTCATGGTGTAGCTTGTACAAGACTTGTTTCCTTGTTATCTTGTACATGTACAGACACAGATTCCCGGGGAGATTTGCTACCTCCCTAGGGAATCCCGTGCCATAGCGTACCATGGTTGGATCTACTATACCAGTCGGGGGTGGAGAGTATTTTAGTGTAGATATGTGATCATACCCAACCCTACATGCATCATAGCTCATCCCACATCTCACTTCGGGTGTGGCCTGACCATTTATATGCTTCATAGCTGTTACATGTGATTAGCCTGACCTCTACATGCATCATAGCTAACCAAATGGTTAGCCCGACCATACATGAATCATAGCTAATCATATGTAACCAGCCTGATCAAGTTCCCAATCCGATCACATGTTAAAGCTAGTACTCACACACATAGTCATAGTATTCTTGCTCATTGACATATTGTTTCCTTCCCGCATTTACTTACAGTATTTCTAGTATTTCCTTTATTATATATTTCTCGTAAATATACATGCATCTGGTATATTTCCATCTATATACTGCTACATAGTTTATATCATTGATATAGAACTGCTATTAGAAATGTACTTTGCTCCTTCCTGACTGAAAAACATTTTCTAGACTATGCCTAGAGGACTGGTATCCGACACTTATGGACCACAGGGTGAGTAGCTGCAGTCTTGGATTTAGTAGTTCAGTCGTGATTCCGGGAGGTCTAGCCGGAATCAATAGATATCTAGTTAGTTTTCTTCAGTAGTTTATTTGGTACCGGATTTTTCTCCGGCATTTTTGTTGAGACTTGGATATATTGTTGAGTTAGATTTATTTACATTAGACTTGTGTTGTATTTTATTTTATCTCTTAGATTTCTTATCGTGCTGTAGTTATGTGATTGAGTATGTGTTCATATTGTATTGTGTCATCCGTGCCTCCTTATGGAGATTGGATGCTCGTATGAGATTTGCTTAGTTAGTATCATGACCTAGACAGCGTTCTACCGCCGATACTGCGGCGTAGGCTGGACGTACCCGCGTACTCGTGCCCCAATTCTGGGTGCGGGTCGTGATACTAACTAATAGCTAACTTAATACTGATACACTTCAACCCCAACAATGCCATTGCAGCATTTACTTTGATACTCATACTAAGTTGCAACTGCTGCTAAACCTTGGTTCACTTTTGCACAACTGTGCAACTCTACCTTGCAGCTAATTGTAGTCTTGTCTGCAGTCAAGGTAAATCACTCCCCCTACCTGCTACTTCTATGGCTATTGGTGCTTTCAGGTAATACTATTTCATTGTGTCAGTTCCCACCTATCCAGGTCTGATACACTACCTAATCCCCTATTTCCCAGATAATCGAACCCCATTACCTACTGTTTCTGGCACAGAGTATCTGCCCCCCAACTGAAGAGTAACCAAATTACAACTGCTGTTGCATCAAACCCCCTTCTGCATATCTCAAAGCCATACACACACACACACACACACACACACACACACACACATAAAATAGCTTACCATAGCAACTGGAACGCTTCCCCCTTCCCTGCATACCCAACCAGGCACACCAACAACTAAATCTTAACACACAGGATATCACCAACACCCCCCCCCACACACACACATATATATATATATATATATATATATATATATATATATATATATATATATATATAACACCTACACTATAAATTATTATGTCGAACACTTGATATGCTATACATATATAGTACACTATGATACCTACTCGTTTGGAGAGCCAAAACCACAAGTTCTTCACAATAATTCTTCCCACAAATCAAATACACAATTATATAACTAATACAACTTGCTATCATAGAAATAAAAAGAAAATCACACAAATCACCCAAAATGAATCTCATATCATACGGTATCATACGGTATCATAAAATACCATAATTTGGCCTACTCGTATCCATTTGTGGATATGTACCTAGTCCCACAATCTCGAGCTAAGTCTAATTAGATCTAATTGGTCTCATGACACACAATTGATGTGTCAATTTTGTAATTTCCCCTATTTGGACACAAATTACCATGTAACTATCATAATACAAGTCGTATAGACCTAATTTTTGATCCTATGGGTAGCCCTAAGCCAATGGGTAATTTCTAATGATTAAATACATAATTTAGAGCCTAATTTAAGGGTTGGATTTAGAATTTACCTATTGGAAGATGAATTCCCAATGAAATATACAATGGACTCGATCCGAATACAATCTTCTTGTCACAAGCTCTTATTCCAAGTGTTCCTTGCAAATTCAAGCTGTAATGCTCCTTGCTAATAAAATTAAGAGGAAAATAAGGGTGAATATATGGAGGGGTGAGTGAATTGAATTGGGGATCTGGAGAATTAGGAATCTTAAAATTAATAAACAAATTGAGAGGAGAGAGAGAGAGAGAGAGAGAGAGAGAGAGAGAGAGAGAGAGAGAGAGATAAGAGAGGCTATATGTCGTCGACCCCCTTTCCCTTCTCCAAGTCACCCACAATTGTCTACAATGCTCCTACATGATGAATTATAAAGGGTAATCAATGATGACTATTTTGGAAAGTTTCTACACTAATACAAATTAGTCTAATCCTCCTAATTAATTAGAGGGAATGGGTCTTATGGGTCTAGTCCATGTTGGGCTTACTAGTTGTCATGACAAGTCTTATTGGGTTCGCTAGTGTCAAGTCTAAATAATAGGCTAGTCCACTATCTATAAATAAATAATACAAATTTAAATAAATAGCACTATGATAATTATTAATCACTAGAAATAAAATAACTATACCAAATGACTAAATTACCCTCATTTAGAAAATGGGGGGGGGGGGTAACAGATAGTTTTTTACATGATCTCTGAGATGCCAAGAAGCAAACTCTTTCACTCTTCTATGTTGCATCAAAATACATCCAAGTCCCTTGTCAGATGCATCGTAATATACTGTGCATCCTCCTGAGCTTGCTGGAAGAGTAATGATTGGTGCAGAGATTAACTTCTTCTTCAAGACATTATGTTGGCCATATAAACTTAACCTCCTTTCACGTCAACTGAGTCAATGGTGCCGAGATCTTAGTAAAGTCTGACACAAATCTTCTATAGTATCTTGCCACTCCAAGAAAACTCCGTACTTCTACTACTGTCTTCGGGACTGGATAGTTCTCTACTGCCTCTACCTTATTGGGATCAACCGACACCCCTTCTTCGGAAACAATATGCCCCAAAAAGATATATGATCCAGCAAAAACTTGTATTTACTAAGATTCACATATAACTGGTGCTCCATTTAGGTTTGCAGTACTATCTTGAGGTATTCTTCATGCTCTTCCTCATTACTAGAATTTACAAGGATGTCGTTGATAAGTACTACCACAAACTAGTCCAAGTATGGCATGAAGATGCGATTCATCAAATCCATAAATACTTCTAGAGCATTGGTCAACCCGAATGACATAACTAAGAATTTGTATTGCCCATGTCATGACCTAAAAGCTGTCTTTGGTATATCCTGCTCCCGGACTTGCACCTGATGATATTCTGATCGTAAATCTATCTTGGAAAAGACTCATGCTCCACCCAATTTGTCAATAAATTCTCAATCTTGGGCAATGGATACTTATTTTTTTACTGTCACCGCATTCAGCTGCTTGTAATTGTCATGATCCGCATCCGATATAGGGACAAGAGTAGTGAATAACGCCCAGTCTACGCCGCAACATCGACGGTAGAATACTATTTGGGTAAACTATCTATCTAACAATCAAGATATAATAATGCCACCAATGAAAATACGAATACTTAATCACAGATCTATAAGATGGAATAATCGCACGAATAAGATAAAAGAACTGAAGAGTCACAATATAGCTCACAAGACAAATAATATCTAATGAGTTATATCAAAGAAATACTAATAACTGAGCTGGAGACAAATCCAGTACAAAAGAATCTAACTACTGAACTACTAGTCTTGGGTCATCTGTCTCAATCGAGATAAGACCCTCCTGAGCCAAGGTCTCTGGCTCTAAGCCAACTATGTCTTGAGGCCCATAGTGAGTGGGGTACCACTCCTCAGTGTCATCTGGAAACCAGTCAGGAAAGGAGCAAAGTATATCTCTAACAGCAGTTCTAATAAATAATATAAACTTTGTAACAGTAAATAGAGCGAATATACAAGATGCAATATAAAGGTACAAGAGATATGCAATATAGGAATACTGGAAATAAATACAAGAATGAGCATCATAGAAATGAACAATAAATACTACTACTACTACTAAGTGAGTGAGTACCAGCTTTAACATGTGATCGGCTTGGGAACTTGCACAAGGATAATGGCCTGGTTAATCATACGTGCGATGTATGATTAACACTATTCAAGGAATATGACATGCACAAGGAGGGTATGATCACATATCTACACTGTATACTCTCCACCCCCGACTGGTATAGTAGATCCAACCATGGTACGTTATGACACAAGATTCTACAAGAAGGACGCTAATCTTCTTATGAATCAATGTCTGTATTTGTACAAGAAGAACAAGAAAACAAGGCTTTCTTAAGATACACCATAAATACCAAGGAATAATATCTCATGACAAGATCCGGATATACCAATTCGTGTAACCATCGTGTCGAGAAATCAAGAATATCTACACTAAATACAAGAGACATAGAGGATATCTTAAATGAAAAACTATCAGAGAATGTACTTGCCTGAAATCCGGTAATCAGTATTAAAGATGTTCAGTACGGTGCCTTGAAGACATAAATATGGAATATTACATCAATACAAGGTTTTGGAATAAAAATAAGTTAAACTAGTAAACTTCTAGTTCATAAAGCCATTTCTAAGTCAAAACAATCAAACTAGGTCAACTCTAGGTTAAACTAGTTAAACTTGGTCAAACTAGTTATTTCTAGGTTGCATGAGTCCATCTCTAGGATACTGGGTTCATACACTATGTAACTTGGCCATACTAGCTATACTAGGATACAAGGATACTAACAAAATACCGTATCATAAGATACGCAATTTATTAGATATAAAAATATTATAATATATATACAAGACAAAATATATATCACTCCTAGCTAAACTAATGCTAAGTGGATACCTTGGCTTTGAACCAAAAGTGGTATCACACCACCTATACACCCATCTTGATGTGCAAACTCAATACCTTGAGTAAAACCCAATACCTTGAAATTACCTTGGTATCACAAGGTAATTCAATATCTAACATATAACTAACTAGCCATACTCCTCACTATACATTAATATGTATTTAATCTTATAACTATACTATACTAAACTATATACTAACATACCCCTTCGGTTATTCAATACCCGTACCCAAGATATCTCAACTTTCATTAAGGTAATATAGAAATAATACTAACCAATGCTAACTAGTGCTTATATATATATATATATATATATATATATATATATATATATATATATATATATATATATATATATATATACTAACTTACTAACTTATCAAAATAAGCTAACTAGCTTATTACTAATGCTGCTGCTTACCACTGTTGCTGCTTATCGTTGCTGTCGCTGTAGCTTATCACTGTTGCTGCTGCTGCTGCTGCTTTCTGCTTCTATTGTTGTTGCTTACATCTTCTTCTTCTGCTGCCGCTGCTTACTGCTTCTGCTTCTGCTTCTACTTCTACTTCTGCTACGGCTTGCTACTTTTGCTGCTGCTGCTGTTGCGTCTCATCTTTTACTGTTGCTTATACTGCTGCTTTTCAGTGCTTATGGCCTACTTATCACTTCTTATTCTCACTATTTTTTTACTGCTTTCTTCCCTATTTTTACTACTTTCTTCTCTCCATGCTCACATACATATATACACACATCTACACACACACAATATATATATATATATATATATATATATATATATATATATATATATATATATATATAACTATACTAGAGATGCACATGAACTCCTACTCTCTCATGATTGCCATCATATCAACAAGAATTATAGAACATACATATAAATATATATATACATATATCTCACATAATAATTATAATTATAATATAATAATAGCTATAACCAAGGTGAATTGAATTGAATTGCAAAGAAACAAATACGTGGAGTACACCGCACCCGTATCACACTAGATCTATGATACGCTTGCGATAAATCTCCACCACACCACCAAACGTATCCTGAAGGATACAAGCAAGTCTAAAATCATAATTATGAATAACACGAAGAGCTAGATACTTATCTACGTGCCCTGTGTCAAAATATGACATGCTCAAACCCCCGTGTCGGAAGAAAACTCCCAAATCTACCCGTATTTCAAATTGTCGGGATACGACCTATATATATCCAATTATGGACACAATACTAGCCACACACAATCAAACATATATCAATTTGGTCTAATTGACCTATTGACAAATATAAGATGTGTCAATCTCGGAATTCTCTCAAAATTGACACAAAATACCACATAACTTTCTCTATAGGCCTCCTATGAATATAATTCCAATTCCTATGGGTAGCCTTAGTATATGGGGAGGTTTCTAATGATTAAATTATAGATTTAGAGTCTAATTAGAGGGGAAAAAACTAAATTGTATCTATTGGGAGATGAATTCCCAATGAAATCTCCAAATTGAGTGTCAAGAGCCTCCAACTTGTAGATCCTTGCTCCTCTTTGTAGATCCTTACTTTCTTCTTGTAGATCCTTGCTCTAATAGCCTCCAATAATGATTAAAGAAGGAATTAAAAATAAATTTGGGTAGAATTTGATGTAGGAATGAAGAAATTTGGAAGAGAAAAATTCTAGATTTAGATATAAAATAAAAAATGAAGAGAGAGAATATCTCCCTATTTCTAACTAGGACGGCCACTTGCCCTTTTCCTCAAGCTAATATAAAATATCCACGATACCCCTTGGGGCTTGTCATGAAGAAATTAATTAAGGAGGGAAGGTTCTAGCCTAATTGGTTTAACTTAATTAATTATTCTCCTAATGAATGGGCTTCCTATTGGGCTCAATTCTAACTATAATTAAATGTTGGTCCATGGATCTAATCTAAACTAGTTAGGTCCACTAACACAAGACCAAAATAAAATACTAACATCTAACAATAAATAAATGTTTAACATGCACAATATTTAATTAATTATAAAATGACCAAAATACCCTTTTCTAGAAAATGTGATAGTGACAGTAATTAATTCACAACCGCGTCTATCCATCTTTCTTCCTCACCAATACCACCGGTACTGTCACGCCCCAATCTCCCACAGGCAAATCGGCCGTTCCCGCTAGGCGGGAATCACCCTCGCCAGCGCTCCCGCGGAACGATCGCTTAACCCATCCGGGCGTGATGCCGCACGAGCGTGATCCACGCCCGTGCAAGGCCATGGTTCATTGGCTGGCGGCGAGTTCTAAGCCACAGAGTCGCACAGATGCGAGGGTCTGAATATAAGCAGTATTTTATTTCCATGTTCTAGCATAGCAATACAGGTTGGGATTATTCCCTTAGCTAGGTGCGTTGGATTTATTAGCATGCAGGGGGTGAATCACCTAGCGACTAGCATAAATATTACAGATTTTATATGTGTTGGCTAAGCAAAGACAAGTTTACCGTAGCCACCCACCTTAGCGATGATTCGCCTCGGTAGAGCGATACGTCTGAGCGAGCCTTTGAAAGTCCAAGCCGGATTCCTTTAGGGACAAGTCTGGATATCCTTTGCTTCTTGATCGAGGCAAAGCAGGTCGGGACAGCTGCACGATTGCCGATTGAGACGGCAGTCCGCTTGAGCGGAACAGGGTGTTACATCCTACCCAACTTAGAAAAAGTCTCGTCCTCGAGACTTACTAAGGTCAAGCAGTAATCTAGGGTTGAGGCAATCCGAGACAAGTCGTTTGTACTTGTTCATTTGGATCTTCACTTGCACAAGCGTCGAAGTCAGCATATCGCTTAGACTGGATTGTGCGCACTTTCGAAGGGCCCCTCTAGCGTGAACACGCCAACCAGCTTAGTGATAGCGAAGTCTCAGCACTCGAGTTTCACCTTTTGCTAAGTCTTGGATGGTGCACTAGTTCAAGGCGTCCCTCGAATAAATGCATTCAACCAAACTTAGGGTTAGTAAAAATCTCGGACAAGCTACTAGCGATACTCTCAATGGTTCGCACAGGTTGGCACAAAGGCCACTCGCAGCATACAACCAGACAAGCAAGCATATCATTCAAAACGTATTTTGAAAGTATTTAGACTTATTGTTGGAACATCCCATCGAGGCATTGAGAGAGAGCGTACACATAACCCACGAACGAGCTTTCAAAACAGAGATATCGAATCGAAGTCCAAAGGCGTAGAAGCCAGGCTCTGATACCAACATGTCACGCCCCGATCTCCCGCAGGCAAATCGGCCGTTCCCGCTAGGCGGGAATCACCCTCGCCAGCGCACCCGCGGAACGATCGCTTAACCCATCCGGGCGTGATGCTGCACGAGCATGATCCACGCCCGTGCAAGGCCATGGTTCATTGGCTGGCGGCAAGAGTTCTAAGCCACAGAGTCGCACAGATTGTCCGAGTGCAGCAGGGTCATGAACGCATAGGCGATCGGTAACAGGTTCACTGAGTCGACAAATATAGCGGAAGCATTAAAACACAAGTTGAAGTAAAGCAAGCTCTTTTATTGATATAAACTTGTGTTACAGGCGGCGTATAGCCGAGATTACAAGTCGCTCAGGCCTCTCTCTGAAACAGTAAAAGCGTGCCAAGTGGCTACAACTGTGGAATGAATGTACAGGCGATGGTCAGGCGATGTTCACAACTTATGTCTTGTATAAGCGCTTCAGTCCCGGACGCACCGTTGCAAGGCTTCAGAGGGAACTCCTGGCCTTAGTACGCACGAAGGAGGCGTCCGCACCGCACGAGGTTCTTCTGCACCCTGCATATCAAACTGGTGGATTATCAGTACATTGAATGCACTGGTGGGGAAGCTACTCGCCCGCTCGACAAATCCAAACACGTAATACAGGTTCCGTGCACAACTATTAAGTTGTCTTTCTAGTTGCCTTAGGATCAGTTTCATGCAAACATTGAATAGCTTAACGTATCGGGCAGTGCGCCGTACGATGTTTGAGGAAATACGGCGAGACTTACCAACTTACCATTTCTCCTTCCCTGTCCAAGGCAAACATGATTAATTCAAGCACGGTAAGTATAAACATTCAGGAAGCATAGCATATGCAAACATGAGGGTCATTATGTTCAGATCGTTCAGGTGTTCAGTGCATTGATGCTATGCAATGACTCGCACGCGGATAGCCGCTAAGCGAGGATGACTTATCTATATGACGAAAGTCGCTGGCATAGCCATTATGGACGGGTTATGGTCTCGGGACTAAGAGCAATAGCAACGCAGGTGGTGAGCCCCGCTACCTAACACTCCGTCCGTGACTAACGACCATACAAACTCTTCCGCCCGGATCGGATCGGTCCCAGTGCCCCGGTGATCGTCCGCGGAAGCCAAAAATCCTTGTGCACAGGTTGTCCGCGACATGCAGGTCAGGGTCTATCCAAATCCAAAACTTGACATGATAATCATGGAACACACAAACTTATTCTGAACGAGCACATTGCTCCACGAGTTGGGATTCGAACAGTACAAACACAATCCTCGTTCAGATCCAAACATGGCATGATTATCATTCAAGCGTGATTCACATTCAAATATCCATTCTTGCTTAATGCATTCCCCTGGTTCGGGGATTTGCCTTGGGTGACCTAACGGTCCCGGATACTTGCAGGTTCAAATGTACAGAAGGACTATTTGATAGTCTTCTGGCTAAACAAGAATGCATGCACAACACAATAACGCTAGACGTTCGAAAGCAGACAAGCATACATTTCTAAGGAATATAAGCAGGCACGTTGCTCGGACCCGAAGGTAAGCCGAGAGTTGAAACCGTTAAGGGACTTAGCATACGAGGGTCTGAATATAAGCAGTATTTCATTTCCATGTTCTAGCATAGCAATACAGGTTGGGATTATTCCCTTAGCTAGGTGCGTTGGATTTATTAGCATGCAGGGGGTGAATCACCTAGCGACTAGCATAAATATTCCAGATTTTATATGTGTTGGCTAAGCAAAGACAAGTTCACCGTAGCCACCCACCTTAGCGATGATTCGCCTCGGTAGAGCGATACGTCTGAGCGAGCCTTTGAAAGTCCAAGCCGGATTCCTTTAGGGACAAGTCTGGATATCCTTTGCTTCTTGATCGAGGCAAAGCAGGTCGGGACAGCTGCACGATTGCCGATTGAGACGGCAGTCCGCTTGAGCGGAACAGGGTGTTACAGGTACTCCTCATGGTGATCTGCTGGTTCGAATGAAATTCTTCTCCTTCAATTCTTCCATATGTTGATATAACTAGTCAAGTTCTGATGGTGACATTGGATAAACCTTCTGGAATACTGGTTCTGTTCCTGGCATCAACTCTATACAAAACTCTACCTCTCTAAATGGGGGTAATTCAGGAAGCTAGTCGGGAAAGACGTCCATGAACTCTTAAACTATTTTTGGTATCTGGTCCTCTTTTGTTGCTACCGTTGTGATTCCTTCTTTATGCTAATCTTCGGTTATTCTGCTAAGGACAAACTCCTCTAGACCAGGGACTCAAAACAACACTCTACCCTAACGACAGTCTATCGTCGCATTAATGTCTATCAGCCAGTCCGTGCCTAGGATGACATCAAAGTTGCCCATAGGGAACTCGATAAACTTCGTAGGTAATAAATGTCCACACACTACGATTGGACATGCTAGGAAGACCCTACTAACTTCTACGATCCTATTATCAGTGAGTATATTCTACCTCTCTGGCATTGTCTTAATTTCTAATCCTATACGTGTAATAAATTATGTAGATATAAATGAGTGTGATGCTCTTGAATCAAATAATGCTATGGCAGGAAAAGATGCAACAAAAATATTACCTGCACTATGTTACCTAATGCCAAGGCTTCCTCCAAAGATAAGGTAAATACCTCCCCTTGGGCTCGTTGAGCTCCTTGTTGCTGCCTTTTCTGGTATCGTTATTGTGGTCTTTGCTGATTTTTCTATTGTTGTCGATACAATTGAGCATGCGTTGGCAACGGAAGCTGAGCTAAGGGCCGCATCGCTACTATCGGTCCTCCTTAATGCACTACCCTTGGAGTTGGCAATGCAAAAAACTGTTGTACTGACCCTCCTGGCCTTGGTATTGATAGGCAAGTGGCAACCCTATGATCAAGGATTCCATACTTCAAGCATAGTCCATTTGTTGCCCGATAAACATTCTGAGTATGACCTCCCTTGCCACAATATGAAAAAGCTGTCGGTGCTCCCCGACGTTGTTGTTGTTGTTCTTGCTGCATTTGTGGCTGCTGCCGAGTTGGTGCTATCGCGGTCGAGGTCACTGGCCTCCTCTGTGCTACATCATGGATATGAATGCCTGGGGATGGTATTGACATTTGTGGCACTAGTCCTTCCTGACCGATCTTTCTATGAGGCTTCTTCCAATCTACTCTTCTTGATGCCATCCTCTGGGAGGTAAGCTCGACCCTCTTGGCTGCTATCAATACATCCTCAAAAGTCTGGTAGTCATGCACCTCTACCATGTATAAAATTTTCAAGTAAAGTCCTTGCTGGAACCTCATCTCCCACTCCAATTATGTTTCCACCATGGTTGGAGCAAACATGCTCAGTCAGCAAAACTCTGCGTCATAGCCGTCCATAGTCCTACCTGCCTTTTTGAGATTGACGAATCTTTGCCGTAGTTCACTGAGCCATAACTCCAAAGTATTTAGCCCTAAACTAGGTCCTGAAACTGTCCTACAAAATAGGACTACTTAATCCTACCTCCATTGAGGACCACCAATCCCTTGCAAGATCATGAAGCTGTAAGCGGACCTGGTCAATCTGTTCCTCTACCCGAACCTTAGCTGCTGCCCCGATGGTTTTAATATCCTGGAGCCAATTATCTGCTATGATGGCGTCCTCTGTGCCATCAAAATATCTTTGCTTAAGTCTACAAAATCAGATAGAAGTCCCATAATCTGTTCTCCACCTCGTTCTACGGCCGTCTATAATCCTTGATTCAATAGGACATTCTGTTCTTGCTGCTATAGTTATGGTTGCTATTTTTGTTGTTGTTGTTGTACCACTATTTGGTGTTTTTGGATAGCCAACATCCTCCAAATAACCTTTAGCAAGGCCGGGGTATCCAGTATTGTTGGTACTACTGGGGGTACAGAAATATCTGGAGTATGTAGCTATGTCGACCCTACCACGGGCTCAACCATAATCTCTGGCTGAAGTCTCACAGGACCTTGATCCACTATCAACTCTGCCTCCCTTGTTGCTGTAGCATCTAGGGGAGGGAAAACCCTAAAGAGGAGCACACAAAATATCAAGTACAGGACGAGAAAGAACAAGGAAGAAACTAACTAGATAATTCAAGCTGAGTATCGAAGATGATAAATTCAAGAATTTCAAGGAGGATCATGTTTGATTGAGACTCCTATGACCATGACACCCCACAAGTCTGAAGAACAGTGCTGCATGGGCCACCACTAAAAGCTTGTCATGCCCCAGTACCGAAATACAGAGACGAACATGACCAGCTATCCCGTACAAGGTACTATACGTCGTACGACGATCACGGCTGTAACAAGATAAGGGATACATGCTATAATCAGGTCCTTTAGGGTCGCACGAATATCTATGTCTCAATCAATAAAAAAAACCCGTAAGCATAGAGCATATATGAAAAAGTAATAAGGCGTCCCAAATGCTCCATTAAAATGTCTTAAGAACTAGCTGTACAAAATAAGGAGCTAGCTGAGTAAAAAGTACATAACCGTGATCAGCTGCAGTCTTATTTAAATATAATAATGTAATAAAAACTAATGTCCAGACATTGCCGGCTAACATGTGTCGGTGGCTAAATGCCCAAAAGTGTAAAATGTACAATGATGAGCAAGAAAGAAGAAAACCCACTCGTTATTCTCGGCGAGCATGTTCCTAGTGCACACCATGAGTCGGGGAAAAGTATACTAGATCCTCGAATGTTGGCTCAAAATCTAGCCATGCAAAACTAGTGGGGTTAGACCCCAAATAGCAAGTACCACAAATAAGGCACGAAATAGAGAAACAAAAACCAAAGCAATATATATATATATATATATATATATATATATATATATATAAGTTCTTTGTCATGATCTCGGTCCACAGCCTATCCTAGCACAATGGCCCAACCCTACAACCAAACAAGGACAGGGATTGAACCATCACACTATGATAGTCCATGTTCCTAAATTATTAACAAAATAATACAATCGCAACAAAGTCCAGTTATTATAAATGACCAATCAATTGTACGTCTTGCTATTGTGGAGTCTGGGGCTATCCAAAAAATAATTCATAATAGGTATCCTCATATCACACTATTGCTAAACATGGGCTAACCGAGCCAATAAATTATTATACGTGCACTTTACGAATTTGCACCAGTTTCCCATAGGGCCACTATGCTAGATCACGGTATTAGCCGTTCCAGTGATCCTATAGGGAACACTGGCTCGACAAATTTATAATTGGTCAGGTACTATACTCCACTAAGGTGGATGACATACAATATATGTTGTGGCCAGTCCAACGTCGAAAGGTTTGTTGGCATGATCTCGGGATAACGTTCCCTCCCCATGATCTACGAATTTTTGTTGCCTAATTAACCCTATATTACATTTAAATCTCAAGGCATGGTCGCATGAGAATTTTTCTTAAGATGTCATACTGAGTACGGGTACGCTAAATACAAATCCATGTAAATATCAAAGTTTAGTCTGGATTCACTCGAGCGTACGTGTATGCAATATTCAAAAATCAATATCCTAGCTACACTTTGGTACTTGACTCGCATATTATGCCCGTGCAGGAGAAAATATTTATATAGTATCACGCGTTCACAAATTATAGGAGGCATTCTCGATGCACAACCTAAACATGGAATCACTTAACAAGTAACACGTAATGTCACACCTTAGTGCACATTAAGATAATGTACACTTAGTATGAAATAATTGTATTAGCACAGATACGAGAAATCGATTCGAGGTTACCAAACTTAGCAGTTGGTCACATGAATTATTATCACTTGTACAGGTAGCTCATGTCATGTATATGGCTGGTGAGTCACTTATCACATAGTCTAGTTCATATAAAGTCTTGTTCAACACATGTATATGCCATGCGCATAGTCAGTCCTAGCTCATGGTCATATCATGTGCATGGTTAATATAGCCACTTAACGCATGGTCTAAGTCTTTACATGATTGGGTCTAATACATAGTTAATTCTAGCACATAGTTATACTTAATCCATATACACTTGCAAGTATTAAGATTAACACATAAAATCATAATGTCCCAAGAAAATTTCAAAATCAAGATTTGAACACATTTGAGAAAACTAGGCATAACTCTCTCATCCGAATTACAAATGATGTAATTTAAAAAGGTTTAGAAAGGAAAGACATAGATCTATAATTTTTATGTTTTTAGTTTTACAAGATTCTAGCTAAAAAAATAGTTAAATAGGCAAAAGAGCCATCCTGGTTGACATGTGTGCAGCGCACTGCATGTGGCCAAATTTCTATGTGTGCGGCCAAAAATCCATGCGCAGAACATTGCTCGCGGCAAGTATTTCATGCGCGGCGAAATTGCATGCTCGTGGCCAAAAATTTCATGCGTGGCGGACTACGCGCAGCCAGAATTCCATGCGCGGTGCATTTCTGGCGGCCAAAAATTCCATACGCGGGGCATTGCTCGATGCATGGTGGTGCGCACGATGGACTTCCATACGTGACCAAAAATCCATGAGCGGCACACTATATACGGCAATATTTCTTTGCATGGCATACTGCGTGCAACACTGCTCATTATCCCTGTCAGGACATGTCCGAGAACATCAGTCCAGAACTTGTTTATTTCATAAAATTTTTATTTGAACTCCAAATTAAGTGATTTAAAGGCCAAAATACATGAAATAAAAATATCTAACACATAGAACAACAAGCTTTCAGAAACAACAAGTTTTAATAGTTAAAACAAAAAAAAACTCATGGAACCCATAAAAAACTGATGTTAGAAATATAGATCTACTCTAATCCATCCATCAAAACCAAAACTCCAAGTATTAAACATGCTCAAAATCATACAATAAATATAATATACTAATAATATGGAAGGTTTTAATTTAGTCGTCGCACAATTAGCGAACGCTAAGGTTGTGGAGGAACAAGATATAAAATTAAAATAGGGGGACTCAAGATAATATCATGGTTTCCTAAGGGGATGGTGGCGAGCAATTCTCCGTGTTCGAGGTATGATCAAGGGGAATGTCATACTCGTTGCACTGGGCTTCCTGAGGTACTGTCTGCTAATATCAAGACAAGGATCTATATCCTAATACTATCTCACTATGCAAATTAGGTTCAGTCCCTACATTCGATCTCGGATTTCTATTGGTTCCTCAATACTAGGGTCAAACATTAGGGTCAAATCTCTAACTAGCTCTAGTAGTGCCTATACTACTCTTAAGTCATTTATAATTATGTCAAGGAATAATGGTAAGCCATTCTTTAGATAAGGATGCTAGGGTTTACTTAAATATTCTAAACTTAGTGACGTGTCAGGGTTCTAGTTACTCTTAATAGGAAGGTTACCCTACTTATTATCTAACAACAGGGACTTCTATATTCTAGGAGAAGGCTACACTCAAGAAACTAATAGGGAAGCACATGAATCAAGCAGGATGCTATTATTCAAATAGAATGGATTGGGAGGAGGAGGAGTCATAGTCATATGTGGATGAGATCCTATACTTTAATCTATTTGCAGGCTTGCTCGGTACAGTAACGTAACCGAGACAATATGCTCTTGACCTGCATGGGCCACCACTAAAAATATGTCACACCCCAGTCCCAAAATACGTAGGACTAGGACACGTGAGCATGCCAGCCATATGAATATGGCACTCCAATATATGGAAACCATATCACACGTACGCTGTAATATGAATAACAATTCACCAATGGTATAAACCATCATAAATCACAGGGTATAATCTAATATTATCCACAGAAAATCAAATATAATGAATAACCAATATCTGTAACCAGATCCCATATGAAGTATCTAAAGATGGCAGTCGGATGGAAACAAATCCACTGCCGATCTAGAATAAAGAATAAACAAGACAAATAATATAAATACAACCTCTAACAATCACGAGGCTCGGAGAGAAGACCTCTCGCAATATAAGTAGCCAGTCCGGATCTGCACTCCTACAAATACTTGTCACTACCACATTCCGAAAACAGGGGTATTTTCGTCTTTTTACAATATTTAATATTATGGTAGTTATAATTAATTAATTGCATGATAGTATATTTGATTTAAATAAATATGTGAGATGTGTAATTAAATATAATATTATATACAGTGTTTATCTATTTTGAGCTAGTAGACTTGACCTAGGAGCCAGTAGATGAATACCTGTCTGAAGTATGAAATTTTGTATTTAATTGTTTTAATTAGATCTATTTATTGGAGATTGTAATTAATTACCGTATTTATTAAATTATTGTGCATTGCCTTTGCTTCGATATTTGGAGCGCTATCCTGACTTTTGTCTTACAACAAATTTTACAATCTTGCTCTAGACATGCCCGCCTTCCATTCTGCTATTTTTTTTTTGCTCATAATTATGCTTGCTGTACATTATTTCTAGCCGCACAAAAATCATCGTGGACGTTTATTTAAAATTCCTATTTTGTATCGTGATGCGTTCCAATCGAAAATTGGAGGCAATCTTGACCTATTTTTTCGTACGGCCCAAATTAGGGTAATATTCTGTTCTGAGTCTTCTTCATTATTGGTATTGATGACCTGACCTAATTTTGGCCCCATGTACTTCTAATTAATTTTAGAACACAACTTGCATTTATTTCTAATTTAATTGAGGATACTATTTAAACCGACTCTGAAATTCCAATTTAATTCCAGTGCCCTGCTATTTGAGCCATACCAAATCTTACAGCGTCCCCTGACCCTACAAAACACCGGACACCGAATTGCCCGCCAAATTTTTATCATCTTATGCGTTTGTGCAAATACCCAAATTTAAGGGGGTTAATTTGCAAATTTATATTTTTGGTGTCAACACCCATTGATTAACAATAAAAGAATCCCTAATATTTTACTAAGCCTAACCCTCATTTTCCCACATGAATTTCTCCATGTCCAATCTGGACCCCTCATTTGAAGGGGGTTAATCACAACCCTTGATTTTACACCCTCTCTCCATATATATGTCATGTACTATCAAGCCCTAATCCCCCAAGCCCCAACCGTAGCCTCCACATTTGTATTCTTCTTTTCTTTTCTTTTCTTCTTCTTCTTCTTCTTGAATCATTTCCTTCCTCCCAAAGAAGCCACCATCGACATCCTCATCACCATCTCCTCATCACTTTATCATTCCATAGCCGCCCCCTCCTGCATAGTCCCTCCACCCGTGGACCTGCCCGGCGGAGTCGCATGAAGCCACGGCGGAACCATAGGAGTCGAGCATCTTGTCGACGCCGACGAACACCCCAAACATCTTATCTTCTCCCCTCCACGGAGATCCTACCTCGTCGTGGAAGTCGCAACTCCGATCCCCTATGGGGTCGTCTACGCGACAACGTCCCCGTTCCGAAGCCGCCATGACCTCACCAGCTCGACCACGTCGGCATGAGTACACCGAGTCGGCCTTCGTCATCTCCCAGTGCAACTCAACTCCTTGACATCTCTACCCTCTCACTGGCTCCACGTCTCCTTCCCCTCCGACTCTGTGTTGCAGGACCAGCTGCTCAGTGCCCATGCCGAGAACGACGCCGACGGGAAGATCCTCACCGTACGACCATCTCCTTCCTTCCTCCTGTCCGTTGGCAACATAGACATGACCATCCCGGATCCTCCTCTACTCGCCACGGTCGACGTCGTGTGCTCCTCCATGAGCACACGGTGCCGAGCACCCAAGCTCGATCTAGGCACCACTGCTGGGTTCTCTTGCATCTGCGACCGGAGGATCGTCTTCCCCATCACATCAAGCGTCGATTGGTGAACCAATGCTGACGTTATTATACGCTTCAAGAATAAAGAGAGAAAAACCAACCGCGGCTACACTACCCGCACCCCATGTGTTTATTTGGTTTCACATCTCGCTTTGAGAGTGAGTACGATCCATTTGGTGCTGGGCACAGATGCAAAGGCTGGAAGTCCAGAGCTTGAAGGATTGGGTTTTATGGAAGATATAACAGGTTCACTCTGCAATTTGTTGGAATCATCGCCTAAAGAGATCAAGTCTATGGAGAGCATTACCTTTTCTTCTTTTAACCCTCCTCCAAGTTATAGGAGGTTGGTTGGGGACTTGATTTATCTAGATGCAGTAACCTTAGAAGGAAATCTATATTGCATAACTGGAACCACCAAAGGATTCTACGTAAATGCAAGCACAGGAGTCATATTGGATCCTAACCTGCAAAGACTGCTTTTGAGGCATCTACTCTTATTGATCTACTACAAAAGATCAGCTCCAAGTTCAAAAAAAAAAGGGTTTTCGTGAAACTTTGGAACGCAAAGCTTCTGCACATCCTTTCAAAATGTCCAGTCTTTGTTGCCACCAAACTTGTGGTTGGGAGTCTATCCAATACCAGATCAAAAAGGGATGCAGCCCGAGCAGAGGATGCACTGACCCTTTCTTATGGAAGTGAGCTTCTCTTCTTCCTCTCCCTCCTTCTTTATATATATTTGCATATACGTATTTGTGTGTGTAGATGTATACATGTGTATACATATTAAATAATATTTTGTATATGTATTTGTATAATTATGTGTAGTAGTACATATATGTATATAAATATGTATACGTGTATTTGTGTGTGTATATGTGTACATATATATATCTATAAAAATATAGTGTAATTTCTCTAATTGCATATAAAATACGTACTATTTTGGTATATGTACAAACATATATATGTATGTATTTTGGTATAATTATATATTGGTAAAGTATATATTAAATTAATACATTTTGGTATAAATATGTGTACCTATATATATATATATATACATGTATAAACATATTTTTGGTATGTAAATATATATAGTATATATATAAAACTGTATTGATATATATATATATGAACTTGTAAAACATATTTTGGTATATTTACCTGTATATAGTATTGTATTATTTTGGTATGTATGCATATATATATATATATATAAGTTAATATGTATTTTTGGTACATGTATATTTATATATATATTGGTCTATCTACTAGATGACCCTAGTTGACCAGTATCATGCCAGGCATAGCCCTGAGTTAGGTACTTGATTGTGTGTTTAGTATAGCATCTGATACAATTGTTGTATTATTTATTATATGTTTATAGGACTGTTGGATCCTCCAGACGATACTCTGGAACAGGACATCAATAATTACCAGCTAAGGACCCAAGGCGAGTACATTCTCTGATTAGCTTCTAATTTATGATATCTCCTATGTTCACTGTATCTAGTGTAAATATCCATGTTCTTGACACATTGGTTACACGGATTGGTATACACGGATCTCGTCATGAGATGTTATTCCTTATTCATGGTGTAGCTTGTACAAGACTTGTTTCCTTGTTATCTTGTGCATGTACAGACACTGATTCCCGGGGAGATTTGCTACCTTCCTAGGGAATCCCATGCCATCGCATACCATGATTGGATCTACTATACCAGTCGGGGGTGGGGAGTATTTTAGTGTAGATATGTGATCATACCCAACTTTTCATGCATCATAGCTCACCCCACATCTCACGTCAGGTGCGGCCTGACCATCTCCGTGCCTCATAGCTGTTACGTGTGATTAGCCTGACCTCTACATGCATCATAGCTAACCAACGGTTAGCCTGACCTTCGTGAATCATAGCTAATCACATGTAACCAGCCTGATCAAGTTTCCAAGCCGATCATATGTTAAAGCTAGTACTCACACACTTAGTCATAGGTTTCTTGCTCAGTGACATATTATTTCTTTTCCTGCATTTACTTACAGTATTTCCAGTATTTCTTTCATTGTACATTTCTCGTACCTATACATGCATCTGGTATATTTCCATCTAGAACTGCTACATAGTTTATGTCATTTATATAGAACTGCTATTTAGAGATGTACTTTGCTCCTTCCTGACTGGAAAATATTTTTCCAGACTGTGACCTTAGTAGACTGGTTTCCGACACACTTGGAGATTGGAAGTTAATGATTGCAGGTATGATTATTTTGTCGTTAGGCTTGTCTTGTATTTCTTGCTTGCCTTGATATGTCATCGTGCTTTAGTTTATGTGATTGAGTATTTCTAGCATTATTCTAGGATATCCACGTCTCCTTATGGAGTTGGGTATTCACGTGAGTTTGATTAGATAGTTACATGACCTAGACAGCGTTCTACCGCCGATGCTGCAGCGTAGGCTGGACGTACCCACGCACTCGTGCCCCTAAACCGGGTGTGGGTCGTGACAATACTCATGAACAATACACCTGGAAAGGGACCAGGTCCTCAGAGGGGCATAACAAGATACATAAAAGCATGCCATAAAGTAAATACAGTAAAAACTCAAGGGTGACCTAACCAGCTAAGTGAAATGCACTTTGAGGACAACTTGAGTGTATGGGAATGTGTAGGCTAGACATATGCTGACGTAATTCACCAATCGTGACAACTGGCTAGTATATGCCACATATGCCCCCATAGGAGGGCGCTCAGTAATAATGTCTATCTCCGAAGAGCATGGCATCTGTATAATATAACGTCCATATCACCCTGAAGAGTGTGGCAACAGTGTAGTATATATCGTCCATATCGCTTCGAAGAATATGGCAGCAGTATAGTATATATCGTCCATATCACTCCGTCGAGTGTGGCAGAAATATAAAGGAAGTGGGTGTCCCATACGCCTACTAGTTGTCCTCCCCGTCCAATGATCTATGCATGTTGTATCCACAACACGCCTTAGCTACTACGCCGCGGCTTCGTAACTCTGGCTCATATTCTATCGCTAGAACAATAGCCCAACTTTACAACCATACAAGGACAAGGATTGGACTTTCGTACCACGATAGTCTATGCTCTGCCTACTAATAACTTCTAAGTCTTCTAACATGCATCACTATTAGCAGTTATACCCTATCCGTCACACGCCTACACGTACAGGTGGACAACCATATACGCAAGTCCGTGCCCTACATGAGACTCACAACACGTGTAAGAAATGTGTCAAGGCCTGCGAGTCATACCAATAATCCACAACTTTAGGTGGGTATACTAGACACTAGGTCAGACACAAGTCCTAATGTCAACACCTCCGTTGACTGCACCCGAGTCTCTCTCGGACGCACACAGTTATATAATATAAACATGAAAATAATAATACAGAATTTAAACAGTACAACAAGGCAAGGTATACTTGCCTGGTAAGAAAGCTGCGCAGTACCAATAGCCATATCCAGAAGTCGCGTAGAACCAATCCAACATATCTTCGGGGTCAGCGTGCACATGTACGGGAATCGGGGGTGACTACTGTGGTTTGTCTAGCGAGGGTGACGGGTTCACGATGACGATGATGGCGAGGGTAAAGGTGATGAGATGATTAAGTTATGGTTAAGGTGATGATTAGGCCTTGTGATGGTGGTTATATTGATGATGGTTACATGGTGATGATTACGGTAATGATGACAAAAATGATGATAATGGTGGTGATGTGGATGATGACTGGGATGATGGTGATTATATGATGGTGATGACGAGGAAGATGATGTGGGTGATAGAGATGGCGAGGACGATGATGATGATGACTAGAATGATGATGACGACGTTATTGGCGATGATGACGACGAGGACGATGAGGGTGACGACGATGATAATGATGATGACTGTAGAGGTGATGATGACGACGAGGAAGATGACATGGACAATGGTGATGACAAGGACGACGAGGCAATGATGATGGTGAAGGTAATAGAGGTGGTGATGATGGTCATGGATGATGTTGACGACTGACCAGAGGGTTCCTGCCGGAGTCCGGCCAGGGGGAACTTCTCCGGCGAGTCGAGGGAAAGACAGGGAGGTCGAAGAAGAGGAGGAGTTCAGGCCAGAGGAGGGGAGGTCCGGCCAGGGAGACGACGGGGAGGAGAGGAGCAGGGAAAGGGGGACGTTCAGTCGATCATCTGAGGAAGGAAGGGATAGGGGGAGGAGCTCAGGGTGGTGGTTCATGATGGGGTGTTGGTGATGTGGGTACTGCCGGCGGTGAAGTCGGGGGAATGTGGTAGAGGTGACAGGATCTGGTAGGTTATCGTGATGGTGGTGGTGGACAGAGCGGGGAGGCTGGATGTCGACTCAGGTGAACGGAGGGAGAGGAGGGGTCATTCAGTCGGTCGGAGGCCGACGGGTGCAACGTCTTGCGGCCGTGGCGAGGTAGTGGTGGGTTGTACTGCTCACGGGATGAGCAGTTATCGGCGGAGGTGGGAGGTCAGCCCAGTCGGGGGTTCAACTCCGGTCGGCGGAGCCTCTGGCTTCGGTAAGAAGAGGACTAGTAATGGTAAAGGGGGTCGGCAGGAATTCAGTTCTAGGTTTCTTGGAAAAAAATAGAAAAGGGGAAAGAGGTTAAATAATGTATGGAAAATAGGGTTGGCTTGAGGTTGACTTAGAAAATTTGACTTTGGTCAACATCTACTTGGGTTGGGCCTCGGGCTTGTCATGGGGGTGTTTGGAGGGCTAGGATTTAAACCGCAAGGATAGGTTTAATTGAGGGGGCGATGTTCGTGCGTTGCACATCCCGAAAATTATGGAAAAATTCCTATGGAGGGGAAGGTTGGATTTCTTCATGTATTGTCCAATGGTGTGGAAACCTAAATGCGCTTTTGCATAAAAGCGCCCAACAATTAGAAAATTGTACAAAGATGAAAATTGGATTTAATTGATTAAAATTTTCGCACAAGGTATTCTGGATTTAATTAGTAGTACATGTGGATACAATTGGGTGGGACACAAGTATCAGAGACGTAGAGGGTACAGTATAGTATATTAATAAAATTTTTGTTGTATAAAATGGTCAAGATTGTGTCTCCAATTTCGATTGGAACGCACAAGGGTACAAAGTCATATTTTATTTAGAATTAAATAAATACGTCCGCGACGTTTATTGTGCGACTAAAATGTAGCACAAGAAGGCATAATTATAAGTTACACCGAGGTCAGAATAGTAGATGGGCCCGTCTAGGACAAGGTTGTGAAATTTGTAGATAGACAATGACTAGTGAAGTGCTCCAATTATCGAAGCAACGGTAAGGTGTGCTACGTGATATAAAATATTGTATAATTAAATAAATGTCGTGTTCTAATTCTAATTGGTTCAAACTAGCCCTAGTTTCACTATCTAAGCTAAGTAGGCTATTTTGGGTGAGGGAGTTTACAATCTACCCAACTTAAAATAATTTTGTCCTCGAAATTAAAATAAGACATAATTTGGTTTAAATCTTTCTCATACATAAGGCAAGTTAATCGCAATATATTTGCGATAATTAAAATTCTAATCAACCCTTCGTAATCACTTCAAAATTAAGATGGTCACTGTTCAAATTAAATTTTAACCTATCTTACTTCCGCATCAACATCCAAATTTAATTTCAATCCGTATAACATCTTCGTATATCAAATTTTATATCGCGATCTCCAACTAACAAAATCTCTTTTAGAAATGATTCTAATCGAATTTTTCCTCCTATTTTTCAACTTATGAACTTTTATACTCTTCAAATTTTAAATTCAATTTCTCCTCAATAGTTTCAAATAGGTAATCCTACAATTAAAAATTTCTTTTAATTTAATCCTCAAATTTGAGATTTTATCCATCCATGTCTATGTTTAGAGTTCTATTTATTTTCCTCGAGGTTTAAATCGTTGATTCAACCTGCAATATTAAAATTTAAATCATGTGCTAAAAATTGAAATTCACTGATCCTCATCCTCTTACTTATTCGTCCAAAATTCTAAAAATTAAAATGACTTGAATCTTTCAATCACATTTTGCTCGATCATAATCTAAAGAAATTTCTCTCAAGCTGATAATGCAACTTCTACCCAACTTAGAATTTACCCATCTATCACATAAGGCTCTTACATTTAAGAAATCTCATTCCTCAAATTTACTTAATCCTGGTACTCAATCCTCAAAAATTTTAACACCAAATATATTACATGTTATATGCCCTTGGTTACAAAATAATCATCAAATAATGTAATTGGCCTATAGGATATATCTAATTCTATCTGTGTATCAACTTATGCTAGGCACGAGGTTTCGTCTTTCCGAAATAAGGAAAGATGGAAAACAATAATAAAGAGTTCAAGGGGGAGGTAATAGATTAGAAGTATGGGGATCAAGACATTTAAAGAATTCAATGAGAATTGTCAAGGCAGTTGTGGATTGCAATCTTATTTTGGTAATTCCTATTCACATGCTCACATCAGTATAGTTATATAACGGATACGATATGCTCAGACATATCTAGAGGGCAAGTATGTTCGTCTACTAATCACTATATATCTCAATCCACGTAAAGTAGTTATGCGAAGGGAGAACCAAGCGCACTATGGTTGATTAGACCGTAGTACACTGATTCTGAAATGTATTAGTGTACTCGTCCAATAATACATATGTCGTGAACAAGCTTGATAAAAGATTGAGCTTACAAAACTAGGCTGTAACAGCAGCATAAGTCGAGGTAGTACAAAAATATAAGCACGCTAGATTATGATGAGAGACATTACAAAATAATTCAAGTTCACAAACAAAACAAAAATAAGACTCTACAGTCTCTCTAGTTGTCATACTACTCCTTATCTAAGTCGCTAGTCGACCAAATATGGGTATGAACTTTTAGTTTCTACAGTCTGAATAAACACTATCTTCTTATGCAAGTCTAAAGTTGTGTCATCCTATTATACTTCATCAATGGGTCAATAGGGCTATATGGTACTATGTTGTGAGGCATACTACCCAACTTAAAATAATAAACTAATACTGTGACAGTCTTAAGGGGATCCTACAAATTAATAAAGTTCTTATAAATAAAGTACAAATTCTTATTGGGCTATACAAGGAACCAATCTTAGTACTTATTTGGGTCTCCTATTGTATCATGTAGGTAATGGCCACCTTAAGTCTTAATCATAGTGCTTATAGAACAAGTATCAATAGTATGAATGGATAAGTTACTGGTCTTCAAGGGAAAAGAGAATATAATCTATATTGGGGTGGGGTACATGTTACATGATTTAAAACTAAGAATAATCAGATCACAATCTAAGGGAACAACTCAAACTATCAAATTCTAACTACCACGCATAAAATTCAAAGTTCAAGATTATAATTATCATCCTAGCAAACTATATATCCTAACATAGAATAAGATCTCTTGGCCTTCAATCATAAGAGTTATGTGGCACGAGTTAAAAGATGAAGAAAAGAAGAATCTTAATTTAGTCATCGCGCAATTAGCGAACGCTAAGGTTTTGGAGGAACAAGATATAAAATTAAAATAAGGGGACTCAAGATAATATCATAGTTTCCTAAGGGGAAGGTGGCGAGCAATTCTCCGTGTTCGAGGTATGATCAAGGGGAATGTCATACTCGTTGCACTGGGCTTTCTGAGGTACTGTCTGCTAATATCAAGACAAGGATCTATATCCTAACACTATCTCACTATGCAAATTAGGTTCAGTCCCTACATTCGATCTCGGATTTCTATTGGTTTCTCAATACTAGGGTCAAACATTAGGGTCAAATCTCTAACTAGCTCTAGTAGTGCCTATACTACTCTTAAGTCATTTATAATTATGTCAAGGAATAATGGAAAGCCATTCTTTAGATAAGGATGCTAGGGTTTACTTAAATATTCTAAACTTAGTGACGTGTCAGGGTTCTAGTTACTCTTAATAGGAAGGTTACCCTACTTATTATCTAACAACAGGGACTTCTATATTCTAGGAGAAGGCTACACTCAAGAAACTAATAGGGAAGCACATGAATCAAGCAGGATGCTATTATTCAAATAGAATGGATTGGGAGGAGGAGGAGTCATAGTCAGATGTGGATGAGATCCTATACTTTAATCTATTTGCAGGCTTGCTTGGTACAGTAACGTAACCGAGACAATATGCTCTTGACCTGCATGGGCCACCACTAAAAACATGTCACACCCCAGTCCCAAAATACGTAGGACTAGGACACGTGAGCATGCCAGCCATATGAATATGGCACTCCAATATATGGAAACCATATCACACGTACGCTGTAATATGAATAACAATTCACCAGTGGTATAAACCATCATAAATCACAGGATATAATCTAATATCATCCACAGAAAATCAATTATAATGAATAACCAATATCTGTAACCATATACCATATGAAGTATCTAAAGATGACAGTCGGATGGAAACAAATCCACTGCCGAACTAGAATAAAGAATAAACAAGACGAATAATATAAATACAACCTCTAACAATTACGAGGCTCGGAGAGAAGACCTCTTGCAATATAAGTAGCCAGTCCGGATCTGCGCTCCTACAAATACTCATGAACAATACACCTGGAAAGGGACCAGGTCCTCAGAGGGATATAACAAGATACATAAAAGCATGCCATAAAGTAAATACTATAAAAACTCAAGGGTGACCTAACCAGCTAAGTGAAATGCACTTTGAGGACAACTTGAGTGTATGGGAATGTGTAGGCTAGACATATGCTAACGTAATTCACCAATCGTGATAACTGGCTAGTATATGCCATATATGTCCCCATAGGAGGGCGCTCAGTAATAATATCCATCTCCGAAGAGCATGGCATCTATATAATATAATATCCATATCACCCTGAAGAGTGTGGCAACAGTGTAGTATATATCGTCCATATCGCTCCGAAGAATGTGGCAGCAGTATAGTATATATCGTCCATATCACTCCGTCGAGTGTGGCAAAAATGTAAAAGAAGTGGGTGTCCCATACACCTACTAGTTGTCCTCCCCGTCCAATGATTTATGCATGTTGTATCCACAACACACCTTAGCTACTACGCCGCGGATTCGTAACTCTGGCTCATATTCTATTGCTAGAATAATAGCCCAACCTAACAACCATACAAGGACAAGGATTGGACTCTCGTACCACGATAGTCTATGCTCTGCCTACTAATAACTGCTAAGTCTTCTAACATGCATCACTATTAACAGTTATACCCTATCCGTCATACGCCTACACATACAGGTGGACAACCATATACGCAAGTTCGTGCCCTACATGAGACTCATAACACGTGTAAGAAATGTGTCTAGGCCTGCGAGTCATACCAATACTCCACAACTTTTGGTGGGTATACTAGACAATAGGTCAGACACAAGTCCTAAGGTCAACGCCTCCGTTGACTGCACCCGAGTATCTCTCCGACGCGCACAGTTATATAATATAAACATGCAAATAATAACACAGAATTTAAACAGTATAATAAGGCAAGGTATACTTGCCTGGTAAGAAAGCTGCGCAGTACCAATAGCCATATCCAGAAGTCGCGTAGAACCAATCCAACAGATCTTCGGGGTCAGCGTGCACAGGTACGGAAATTAGGGGTGACTGTTGCGGTTTGTCTAGCGAGGGTGACGGGTTCGCGATGACGACGATGGCGAGGGTAAAGGTGATGAGATGATTAAGTTATGGTTAAGGTAATGATTAGGCCTTGTGATGGTGGTTATATTGATGATGGTTATATGGTAATAATTACGGTAATGATGATAATGGTGGTGATGTGGATGATGACTGTGACGATGGTGATTACATGATGGTGATGACGAGGAAGATGATGTGGGTGATGGAGATGGCGAGGACGATGATGATGATGATGACTAGGATGATGATAACGACGTTATTGGCAATGATGACGACGAGGACGACGAGGGTGACGACGATAATAATGATGATGAATATGGAGGTGATGATGACGACGAGGAAGATGACATAGACAATGGTGATGACAAGGACGATGAGGCAATAATGATGGTGAAGGTAATAGAGGTGGTGATGATGGTCGTGGATGATGTTGACGACTGACCAGAGGGTTCCTGCCGGAGTCCGGCCAGGGAGAACTTCTCCGACGAGTCGAGGGGAAGACATGGAGGTCGAAGAAGAGGAGGAGTTCAGGCCAGTGGAGGGGAGGTCCGGCCAGGGAAGTATTGACGACAGGGAGGAGAGGTGCAGGGAAAGGGGGACGTTCAGTCGATCACCTGAGGAAGGAAGGGAGAGGGGGAGAAGCTCAGGGTGGTGGTTCGTGCTGGGGTGTTGGTGATGTGGGTGCTGCCGACGATAAAGTCGGGAGAAGGTGGTGGAGGTGACAGGATCTGGCGGGTTGTCGTGATGGTGGTGGTGGACAGAGCGGGGAGGCTGGATATCGACTCAGGTGAACGGAGGGAGAGGAGGGGTCGTTCAGTCGGTCGGAGGCCGACGGGTGCAGCGTCTCGCATCCGTTGCAAGGTGGTGGTGGGTTGTACTACTCATGGGATGAGCAATTATCGGCGGAGGTGGGAGGTCAGCCCAGTCGGGGGTTCAACTCCGGTCGACGGAGCCTCTGGCTTCGGTAAGAAGAGGACTAATACTGGTAAAGGGGGTCGGCTGGAATTCAGTTCTAGGTTTCGTGGAAAAAAATAGAAAAGGGGAAAGAGGTTAAATAATGTATAGAAAATAGGGTTGGCTTGAGGTTGACTTAGAAAATTTGACTTTGGTCAACATCCTCTTGGGTTGGGCCTCAGGCTTGTCATGGGGGTGTTTGGAGGGCTAGGATTTAAACCGCAAGGATAGGTTTAATTGAGGGGGCAATGTTCGTGCGTTGCACATCCCGAAAATTATGGAAAAATTGCTCTGGAGGGGAAGGTTGGATTTCTTCATGTATTGTCCAATGGTGTGGACACCTAAATGTACTTTTGCATAAAAGCACTCAACAATTGGAAAATTGCACAAAGATAAAAATTGGATTTAATTGATTAAAATTTCCGTGCAAGGTATTCTGGATTTAATTAGTAGTACATGGGGATAAAATTGGGTGGGACACAAGTATCAGGGACGTAGAGGGTACAATATAGAATATTAATAAAATTAGGGTTGTATAAAATGGTCAAGATTGTGTCTCCAATTTTGATTGGAACGCACAAGGGTACAAAGTTATATTTTATTTAGAATTAAATAAATACGTCCGCGACGTTTATTGTGCGACTAAAATGTAGCACAAGAAGGCATAATTATAAGTTACACCGAGGTCAGAATAGTAGGTGGGCACGTCTAGGACGAGCTTGTGAAATTTGTAGATAGACAATGACTAGTGAGGTGCTCCAATTAGCGAAGCAACGGTAAGGTGTGCTACATGATATAAAATATTTTATAATTAAATAAATGTCGTATTCTAATTCTAATTGGTTCAAACTAGCCCTAGTTTCACTATCTAAGCCAAGTAGGCCTAATTTGGGTGAGGGGGTTTACACCGTGAACCAATGTTAAACCAATAAATGGGTCTAGTCTCATGCAACCTAATTAACATGCAAGCAAGAAATAATACGTTCCAAATATGCATATCGGGAACGGGGAGTGAGATCGTCCTTAAAGGTAAGACGCGATCGATTTCATCAGTTATAGCTTTAAAGTCCCGAAAGTGGTCCTTATGAGATTTGTCTCCATGATTAGCTTGGTAGACGCCAACGACCGAGTCGTAGATATGAGACAAATCACATTTTTCATTAAACGCCGTCGCTAGGACCTCCCATAACTCATTTACCGAATTCAAATTTCGAACCATGTCTTCCACATATGGTTCCATTGAATTTATTAACTGTGTAGATAGTCGATTGTCATCTGTCTTCCACTGTTCAAATATGGGATCAGTCTCTGCTGGGGGGTTATCAGTCAAATGTTTGGAAGACCGCATTCCCAAAATGTCTTCTCGACCTTCTTTCGCCATGTCAATAGCCCTCTGGTCCGTCCAATCGTCTATCGATAAGTCGAATCTATAAAATCGGCACGCTAGTACCCGTTGGTCCTACCATTGAATTTTTGATACTAGTATCTGTAGCATTGTTATTTGCCTCAGTGCCTGTCATCTTGTAGTATTCCTGATTCGACTATCGGGTTGATCTTTCTAACTTGATAATCATATCAACCCTGCTAATTCGCTAGATATATGGCCAAAACTGATATGCACATAGAAAGCAGAGATTGAATATGGATTACACAAGTCAGGACAGAGAGGCAACCCATATTAGATCTTGATGTGAAGATCAAGTAAGGAAAGAAACAAAAATTCACGCAAAATAAATAACTTGTCTGCTCTTTGTTAAATTTTTGAAGCCGATGAGAGTGAGAGCTTCTGACAAATAAACCATTGTTTACCCTCTGAGGATCCCATTTTTTTGATATTGAGAGTCATAGCTTCAAATAAACTATTATTTACCCTCTGAGAATTTTAACTCCTTTTTTTTGAAGTAGAACGACAACTAGGGTTTGGTGTAAGTGACGACTGGGTTTGGGTAAGGGTTTATGGATATGTTTTTTAGTTGAGGAAGGACGACTAGGGTTAGGGTTAGTGTTAGGGTTTGGGATGGAAGATGGCTAGGGGGAAGGATTCTGGAGGCGGTGGGAGAAGGAGAAGCAGGGGGTAGGAGGGGGGTCTGGAGGTGGGGGGCGGGGGTTCTGTAGTAGCAACAACAGCAAAGGAAAGGGCAGCAACATCAACAGTAGTAATGGTCGCAGCAGCAGCAGCAGCAAGGGGAAGGGGTGGGCAGCATCACATCCCAGGTTTGCAGAACCGATTCATCCTTGCATTCTGTTTCACATAATCATTCATCCTCGCTGGACGTAATGTCATACAAGTCTGAGGTTGCACATGTACAAGGCAAGAACGTGCACATGTGTCAATTTTTTTTATAAATAGTTCAACAACACTGCAGTAGATCATTGAACATACATTATATAGGAACAAAATAATTCTTTTATTGATTCATATAAAAGGAGTATAATTTTCTCAGTACTAAAATAAAAATACCTAAATGGCTTACAAAGCTTTTGTATAAAACAAAAGACGGATAGGCTGACATAAAATAATAATCTTATCCCATACATTATGCCCCTTTTATTACATTCTCGAAAACTTGAAAGCAGCAACTAGAAATATGGATTAATTTGAAAATAAGAAAAGCTTTGAAAAGAACTACAACATAAAACTTTATCTCCATTGAGTGTTCGCGGTACCCCGGTCACCTGGGTTGCCACAGAGACGTGAGTCATTACTTAACTTGTACTAGTAAATAGAACTGGCCCACTCATCTAAACTAACACTTCTAAATTAAAGCAGCAGTTTAATAGGCAACATTATATATATGTAATATTTTAATAGGCAACAGTTCAAATAGGCAATAGTTAAGGAATGAACATATAATCTTTGCACATATAGAATTCTTACCCCAGCCAATAGCCGTTCCTGTATATTTACATAATTATTTTTACCGCCCCTGTATAAGACATCATTAGCATATAACTCTCATAGGGTCATTGGTGTTGTTTCACCATATAAGACTTTTACCATGATGCGTAGTGCATCTCTTCAGGAAGGTAGCTAGCCTCCTCTGAGAATCACGTAATACCTCGTGCCTATAAGCACGTCCGAATGTTTCCTCTAAGTCAAAGTAGTCCCCGGTGCCCCGGGTCCAGATCGAAAAAACTTACTACCTTGTGCACAAGTTGTCCATGACCATGCAAATGCATAAATGACTAAGTTATAAATATATTACATGGTAAAGTAATAAAACATTCATAACCAATATTATTCTCGACGGGGGCTTCTTACTCCATACTTTTCTCGCTTGGGAACTTTTACAGTCCATTCTTACTTGATTCTCACTTTCTTTTCTTTATGGGGACTTAAACAGTCTATACCTGAATTTCTTTATAAATTGTATACAACATAGTATACTCTTGATAATTATGAAGATATACTCTACTTGTGTCACATCAAGATGCAACAGTGGTATTAAACTTGTGGCATTAGTGGCTTTATCGACTTGCACTACCTCCGGTTTTAGCGAAAGTGCACGATGACTTCAATGTTTCCCAACTAAGAAGATACATGCATGACCCGAGTCATATAGAGAACTTAGATCAGCTTAAGCTGAGTGCCGACATATCCTATGTAGAAGAACCTGTTCAGATCCTGGACAGGAAATAAAAGACCTTGCAGAATCGATCAGTGACTTTGGTTTATGTGTTGTAGCAGAATCATGAAGTCGAGGAATCAACATGGGAGCTGAAGGAAGAGATGCGGAAGCAATACCCTTCCATATTTGATAACCTAGAGGTAGAACCTTTATTTCAAGTTTTGAGGACAAAACTTTTTCTTATTGGTATATTATGTTGTGCCCCGCTCCTAGCGGTTCACTATATAAGGCTTATGGCTCGATTGACTCAGTCTGAATGGAGTATGGGAAAACTTTATGGCCGAATCGATCATAAACAATGCAATGAACCTTTATAATTCATGGATGAGGTTTTGTTGGAATGAGTCCAATAGTTTTAGTTAGATTTTTTGTTGGCTTTCTTGGATTTTTAATGCTTGCTTTTGATGAATGCATTTTTATGATAGGTTTTCAATGATTGATTTTTTAGCCCATTTTTATCGATTGCATGCATTTATTCTAGAGAACTCTGAGAGAAAGGAAGATGGTAGTCTAAATAAATTTTGGTGCCAATGCAGATAAATGCGTGACGGAAGCCTGAGCGAGCAAGCATCATTTTCTCTCGGCATTCTCTATTTGGTGAGCGGTTTTGTCCCTTATTCTCTACTCTTTCATGCCAATAATTAATAAAGTTCTCTTGTAACCTTGCTAAGTCTAATGATCGATAAAACCATTAATGCCATAAGTTTAATACCACTGTTTTATCTTGATGCGACGCAAGTAGAGTACATCTTCATAATTATCAAGAGTATGCTATATTGTAAATAATTTATAAAGAAAGACAAGTATGGACTATTTAAGTCTCCATAAAGAAAAGAAAGTGAGAAGCAAGAATGGACAATAAAATTCCCCAAGCGAGAAAAGTATAGACTAAGAAGTCCTATTCGAGAATAATGTTGGATGTGAATGTTTCATTACTTTACCATGCAATATATTTATAACTTAGTCATTTATGCATTTGCATGGTCATGGACAACTTGTGCACAAGGTAGTAAGTTTCCTTGATCTGGACCCGGGGCACTAGGGACTGCTTCGTCCTAGGGTGAAACATTCGAGTGTACTTATATGCACGAGGTATTATAGGATTCTCAGAGGAGGCTAGCTACTTTCTTGACGAGGTGCACTGCTTACCGTGGTAAAAATCTTATATGGTAAAATAACACCAATGATCCTATGAGAGTTGCATGCTAATGATGTCTTATGCAGGGGCGGTATGAACAATCTTGTAAATATACAGGAATGACCATTCGTTGGGGTAAGAATTCTATATGTGCAAAGATTATATTTTCACTCCTTAACTGTTGCCTATTTGAACTGTTGCCTATTTGAATTATTGTCTATTAAAATATTGCATATATATAATATTGCCTATTAAACTGCTACTTTAATTCAGAAGTGTTGATTTAGGTGAGTGAGCCAGTTCTGCTCACGAGTACAAGTTAAGTACTCACCCACATCTTTGTGGGAAATCCAGGTGACCGAGGTACCATGGGCGCTTAAGGAAGATAAAGCTTTATATTGCAGTTCTTTTTAAAGCTTCTTCCTAATTTTAAAGTATTTTAGATTTATAGTTGCTGCTTTCAAGTTATCGAGAATGTTATAAAATGGGCATAATGTTTGGGATAAAAATATTTTTCTTGTAAGCCTATCAGTCTTTTCTTTTATGCAAAAACTATGGAAGCCGTTCAGGCATTTTTATTTCAGAACTGAAAAAATTATACTCCATTGGAATGAATCAATAAAAGAATTATATATTTTCTTTGTATTCAATGATCTGCTGCTGTGTTATTGAACTATTTATAAAAGATTTTGATACATGTGTATGTTCTTTTCTTGTACAAGTGCAATCCCAGACTTGTACGACATCACGGCCAGCTAGGATAAACGGTTCTACGGAACTGAATGAGTGGACGAATCGGTTTTACGGAACTGGTACGCGATAAGTTGTTTTCAGATCATGGTTTAAAGTTCCTCGAATTTCAAAAATTGTTTTCAAGTAAAAGTTTTCAACAATAACTTTTTTCTCAGATAATTTACTTTTCGATAGTGCTGCATGAAATAATATTCCATACAATAAGCCCATAAATATTTTATGAGTGCTAATGGAAATTATTTTTTTGTATATGACTAAGGGTGATAACTCGAAGGCGACATCGTCGTCTGACGCAATGGAGAAAGTAATAAAAATGTTAGAGGCAAAAAAGAAGCAGAGTGATGCTCATCATAAGATGATTGAGGCACAACATCGTGAGCTTTAAGCACAGCTAACGATCCAGTTCCAGGCACAATTTGATGTACAACAATAGTAAGTTGATAATTTGACTCAACTAGTCACTTCTATGACTAACAACCACGAGGTGACCACTGTGGCTACTGCTAAAGAAACATTGGTAGTCAAAGTAGAGGAAACTGAATAGCCTCAAAGAAGTTGACCAACTTTTAAGGTTTCTGAGTTTAAAAGTTGTAATCCGCCCGAGTTCAATGGCAGGACAAAACCAGAGGAAGTAATGGGTTTCCTGAAGACCTTAGAGGTAATCTTCTGTATGTTGGATGTCCAAGGCACAAGAAGGGTAGACTGTGAGGCTGTGCAGCTCTGTCTCAAAGCAGAGGACTGGTGGGAGTCCAAGAGACAAGTGCTTTGTGGTACCAACCAAAAAGCTAAGGTCTCTTGGAAGATATTTAAGCAGGCGTTCATCGCAAAGTTTATCCCACCAGCTGTCAGGCACAAGAAGAAGGAGTGCGTAGCGCTCGAGTAGGGTAATATGTTCGTCGACGATTACGAAGCAGAGTTCCTAAAGAGATCCAAGTTTGGTGGATACATGATACCGAACGATGAGGAAAAATGACTACGGTTCATTGAGGGTCTGAATAAAGTTTTCCAGTATGACGTTCTATACCTTAAGTGTGCAACGTATAGGGAATCCTATAAAGCAGCTCTAAAGATGGAGAAATTTTATCCTCGAGGGGCGACATAGAACAGTCGTGGAAATAACTAAAATGACTCATGGAATCAAGCGGATTTGATGCCTCCAAGCGTCATAACACCAATGATCATAGAGGACCCTATCAGCGACCGTGGTACACTTGGTGCAATTATCCTGGACACCGTGCAAAGGAGTATCGTGCGGGATATTACAAGTGGAGCAAGTTGGGTCATTTTATGCCCTAATCTCCCGCAGGCTAATCGGCCATCCCCGATCGGCGAGAATCATCGCGCCAGCGCTCCCGTGGGATGATAGCTTGACCCATCTGGGCATAATATCGTACGAGCGTGAGCTACCCCCGTGAAGGCCATGGTTCGTTAGCTGGCGGTAAGAGTTCTAAGCCACATAGTCACACAGATTGTCCGAGTGCAGCGGAATTTATGAACACATAGACGATTGGTAACAAGTTCACTGAGTCGACAATAGCAGAAGCATTAACACAAGTTGAAGTAAAACAAACCCTTTATTGATATAAATAAGTGTTACAGGCAGCGCTTGGCCGAGATTATAATTCGTTCGGATCTCTCTCTCTGAAATAGTAAAAGCGTGCCAAGTGGCCATATTGTGGGATGATATACAGGCAATGTTCCAATATTATGTCTTGTATATCACTACTAGAAAAAATGGGATTAGCGACGTATTTTAGCGACTCCAAGTAAATACGTCACTAAATTAGCGACTCCATAAAAAACGTCGCTAGACGTCGCTAAATGGCGACATTTAGCGACGTTTAGCGACTTTTATTAAGATTTTAAAAGATTAGTCGCTATAAGTTCAATTAAGGTCGCTAAACGTCGCTAATATATCTGACTTAGCGATGTTTAGCGTCGTAATTAGCGACGTACGTATCAAAAATATTTAGCAACGTATTTAGCGACGTCTTTGAAGTCGCTAATTTTTATTTTAGTGACATTTTTATTTTACGTCTCTAAACATCGCTAAATTTTTGTTAATTAGGGCTCAGTTTTCTTTTCCCCCATCTATCCAAAAATTCGAAACTTTTCGATTTCCCCCACCCCCCTCTCCGACGACCGGCTCTCCACGGCTGCGGCTACTCCGGCATCCCCCTCCTCCTCCTCGAGCTCTAGGTAATCTCTCTTTCTCTTTCTCTCATGTGACACTGACACAAGACACACTTGAGAGACACGAGACACGCATACTGTCACGCCCCAGTCCCAAAATGATGAGGGACCATATACGTGGCAATGGCCAGCAGCACGCACCGATGGACAAACCCAATTTAATGGATCCATCATGGCATACTTAAGCTGTAAAACAAGTCTACGACAAAATGGCATAACTAATCTCATCCACACAAGATATAAATATAATCCACAAAATATAAGGAATATAAATCATCAACCAGTCTCAACAAAGTGCTTCGGGGAACAACCCGATAAATATCTGATACAATGGTTCAACAGACCAGAATATAAATAACTGAAATAAAGTAAATGCTGAGCATGAAACATGGATGCTCAGGAGAAGTCTTCGGCTAATACCTCATCCTCGGATGGTGGTACAGCTCCTGGATCAGCTCCTGCTCCGGTCCCGTATACCTCGGGATAGATCTCGTCCTCAAATCTTGGGGACATAATTCGGATCCAGGTCCTCAGGGGACATAGCAAGGTACAAGAAAGCTCATGCCAAAATAAATGCAGTACGAAAAATAAATAGAATAAATAGGGCAAGTAAGTAACCATCTAAGTGAAAATGCAAGTGAGAGCATCACGAGTACTCAGGCTGAGCCACTACAAGCTATGTGTCGGGGAGCCGGTAGTGGTAATAACCGGTAGTGGGTCTAGCTCTGCTCCGAGAGTCTACGACCTCTCAATAATAGAAGATATATATATAAAACAGCCTGTAGCCTGTGTATCTCTCCCCATCCAATGTAACCACGCATATCATGACCATAACGTCTCATGTCCATGTCAAGCGGGATCATAGCTAATGCAACATGTCATAATATATCTAAGAATATAGTATCTCTGTCAAGTCCTGTATCCTATACAGAATCACCACGAATATCTCGGGAAGATCCTGTCTCATGAGGAGTGTCAAGTGTCCTGGGTCAGAGTGTACTTGGTAAGACAAGTACGAGAATAGAAAGTGTCATAAATGTCCATCTCTAGATGACCGTACCCAACACCGCGTACAGTGTTGGCACCCGAATGATAATCGGATGCTAAGTACGTCACATGGTCCTAGGTTAAGCATGCACAATAATATAATGCAGCAAGGATAATATATAATAGTACTGCAGAGTTTGGCAAGGTACACTTGCTTGGGGTTCGAATATCAACAGTCGTCCCGGTATCAGTGGATCCTGTGGGTACTCCTCCAAAAGCTGTAATAAATATCACCAACCATCTCAGAAGATGTCAAATAGCTTGAAACGCCTGTCCTTAAGTCCAATTTGGACACAAGGGCAAAAATAATATTTCTGGGCCAAAGTAGGGTCCACATGTGGGCCACTTTGCACCAAAATGTGTGTCAGAGTCAAAGGTCTCCAAATTCCTCAAACTCAGTGTCTACAAGTCAGGAACGATGATACGAACTTAATAAAACTTTTAGAATTGGATTCTGATGAGCCGATCAAAAAATCGCCCGTCAAGTGGAGCCTGTGGGGCCCACGATACACGATTTTGTCAACATACTCAGAATCGGACCAAACTTGGGTCACAGGACCAGCGTATTGCTACGAGTCCAATGGCATAAGTTTTGTCTCGATCTGAAGTGTGTACACAAAGTTACAGCGTGTTCCAGATTTGACGAATACGGAGCATTGTCGGCGGATACGCGTTGATTCCGGTGTACATGCACATCCAAATCAACTTCTGTGAAATTCTACACGTCCGTATCAATGATGCGCACGTTTTGGTAAAGGCCGCGTGCGACCAAGTTATCCCGTTTGGCGGGGCGCACTCAGTTCCGGGGTAAAACAGGGCATTATTTTTCCTGTTTTTGGATCGCGGTTTACGATCATCACAGGACGCGATGCACCGAGCGGGTTGTACGGGCACCAAGAGGGTTATACAGTATACTCGTTGCAACTGACAGAATCGAAAACTGAAATACAAGGAGGGAGAAAAACGGTACCTAAACAGGGCTCCGTGAATCTGAGTTTCACACGTCCGTGTCCTGTCTGCTGTGTCTGACTCGACTGTGTCCTGGCTGATTCGCTGTGTCGAGCCTAGGGTTCACTGCTGGGTTGACTGTGGTCGGTGGACACGGCAGATGCGGCCGGTGCTGGGTCGACGAGGCTCGAGGAGTCGAGTGGGGAGGTGACGATGGAGTCGGGCTGGACTGGGCGGAGCGGCGTCGAAATTATAGGCTGGAGATGGAAGGGTACTGGACGGGGAGGTCGACGGGCGGATCGAGGGCGGCCTAGCGGTAGCGGCGAGGTCGTGGTTTCTGGGGGAACTACGGCGGAGTCGAGCGAAGCCTGCAGGGTTCTGGGTGCTGCGCGGGTGAACGGAGAAGATGGGTCGACGGCTGTGGAGGGAAGTCGTCGGCGGGGTTAGGTCAGGGAAGGGTCGTCCGGGTACGGCGGGGAATGGTGTCGGGGTCAGGGAGTTCGACACTGGAGAGCGACGGAGACGATCACAGGGGACGGCGGCGTCGGTCACAGGGGTTGCGGCTTAGCACGCACACCGAGGAAGGGTTTTTTTATATTGCTACAGTAACTCAGGCGGGTAGGGTTTCCAATGGGTTTCGGGTCGGGTTTGGCTCAGATCCGACCCGACCTGACCCAATAGGCTGGTTTGGTTCGGACAGGGTTGGTTGGGTTTGGGTTTGGCTCGGTTTGGTTCGGTTTATAAATATAATAGTTTTTTAGGGCTTAAAATGCTACTCCGGAGTCCAATAAATTCACCGAAAAATACCCTACATCCGGTTTTCTATTTTACACCATAAAATATTATTTTCATAATATTTTAACACCAATTAATAACATAGAAAAATCCTTCGATCATAATCACCTTGGTTCTTCATCCAGAAAATATCGAAACCCATTGGGGAAATTATATTTAAGATTTCTCAGAAAAATTAGGGTATTTACAATCTTTTCTCCTTAAAAGGATTGTGTCCTCGCAATCAAAGAAAAAGCTACTAAAGAAAGAATTATGAAAATTACAAGATTGCTTAGGTGATAACTGTCTCTGTGAATAAGTGGGGATAACGCTGGCGCATACTATCCTCTCGTTCCCAAGTCGATTCGCTAGAAGAATGGTATTTCCATGCTACACGAACCAGTCTGATTGTCTGTCCCCGTAATGTCTTCTCACTGACGTCGAGGTTGCCAACTGGTTGTTCTTTATATCTCAAGCTAGGGCCCACTACGATCTCTGAATGATCGACTACGTGACTTGGGTCGGTCACGTACCTTCACAGATGTGAGACGTGGAATACGTCATGCACTCCCTCAAAGGATGGTGGTAATGCAAGACGATAAGCCACCTCACCAATGCGCTCTAGAATATCAAATGGCCCAATATACCTTGGGCTTAACTTGCCTCTGCCCCCGAATCTAATAGTACCTCGAGTGGGCGAAATCCTCAAGAACACGTGCTCTCCTTCTTTAAACTCTAGGGGACGTCTGTACGTATCTGCCCAATGCTTCTGTCTGTCCTGGGCTGCTCGAAGATGATTCTGAATCTGTTTCACCTTCTCCACTATCTGCGTTACCAATTCTGGACCCAGTATTTGACGTTCACCAACGTCACTCCAACATATTGGCGATCTGCACTTCCTTCCGTATAATACCTTGAATGGTGCCATCTGAATGCTGGCCTGATAACTGTTGTTATAGGAGAACTCCACTAAGTACAAATGATCTTCCCAAGATCCTCCAAAGTCTAGCATACATGATCGTAACATATCCTACAAGATCTGAATGGTGCGCTCCGATTGGCCATCTGTCTGTGGATGGTAAGCCGTGCTGAATTTGAGTCTGGTACCCAGACTCTCTTGCATGCTTCTCCAGAAATGAGATATAAATCTCGAATCTCGATCCGATACAATACTAACTGGTACTCCATGTAATTTGACGATTTGTCGTATATACATGTCGGCTAGTACCTCTGTGGACTGTCCGACTCTAAATGATAAGAAGTGTGCTGATTTAGTGAGTCAATCCACAATAACCCATACTGCATCTCTTCCGCTGGGGCTCCTTGGAAATCCTATGACAAAATCCATCGTGATGTGCTCCCACTTCCATTCTGGTATAGGAAGCGGCTGTAACATACCTGCAGTCCTCTGATGCTCGACCTTTACTTGCTGACATACTAAGCATTTGGCCACAAATCTTACAATATTCTTTTTTATTCCATGCCACCATTAATACTGTCTCAAGTCCCGGTACATCTTGGTTCCTCCTGGGTGAACAGAGTACATAGAGCTATGTGCTTCAGTCATTAACTCCTGTCTCAATTCTCCATTTGGAACATACAGGCGATTTCCAAACCTCAATGTCCCGTTTTTATGTATACGAAGTCCTGTCTGCATGCCTGCTTCCGTCCTCTCTTTGAGTCTTCTAAATCTAGCATCGGTGGGTAATGCCTCTTTAATCTTCTCCACGAGTGATGACTTAACTTCGAGATTAGCCAGCAATCCACTCTGTCCTGGTAAAACAACCTCTATCTGAAGCAACTATAGATCTCTCAATAACTCAGACTGCATCGTCAAGAAATAAGCCGTAGGCTTCCTGCTGAGTGCGTCTGCTACAACATTCGCCTTTCCCGGATGATACTGCAGATCTATATCAAAGTCTACCATCAATTCAAGCCAATGTCTCTATCTCATGTTAAGCTCCTTCTGAGTATATACATACTTTAGACTCTTGTGATTTGTAAAGATTTCTACCTTCTCCCCATAAAGATAGTGCCTCCAAATCTTCAGTGCAAATATAACTGCTGCTAACTCCAGAGACTTGGCCTACACCCACATCAGTTGGGTAGTTCTTCTCGTAGACTTTCAACTGTCTCGACGCATAAGCAATGACCTTGCCATGTTGCATTAAGACACATCCTAGTCCACTTTCTGATGCATCACTGTAAACAACAAAACCTCCTGACCCTGAAGGAAGAGTCAAGACAGGTGTTGTTGTCAATCTTCTCTTCAATTCTTCAAAAGCCTTCGGGCAGTCTTCTGTCCATATAAACTCCTGGTCTTTACGTGTCAGCTTCGTCATAGGTTCTGTAATCCTCGAAAATTTTTCTACAAACCTTTGATAATATCCCGCAAGTCCGAGAAAACTTCTCACCTCTGCAACTGATGTGGGTGTAGGCCAAGTCTCTATTGCCGCAACTTTCTCTGGATCAACTGAAGGTCGTTCTCCTGAAATGATATGTCCCAAGAAAGGCACTTTGTCCATACAAAACTCACACTTACTGAGTTTGGCATGTAACTTCTCCTGTCTCAAGGTCTCTAACACGATTCTGAGATGCTCCTCGTGCTCTTCATGGCTCTTGGAATATATTAGAATGTCGTCAATGAACACAACCACAAATTTATCCAAGAAATGATGAAAGACTCTGTTCATTAAACTCATAAACACTGCTGGCGCGTTGGTTAAACCAAACGACATTACCAAGAACTCATAATATCCATACTTGGTCCTGAAAGCTGTCTTTGGTATGTCTTCCTTCCTTACTTTGATCTGATGGTAGCCGGATCTAAGGTCAATCTTCGAGAATACCCTAGCACCATTCAATTGATCGAATAGATCATCAATGCGTGGTAAGGGATACCTGTTCTTGATGGTCACAGCATTTAGTGCCCTGTAGTCAATGCATAGTCGTACTGTTCCATCCTTCATTGGCACAAATAATATTGGTGTTCCCCAAGGTGATACACTGGGCCGAATGAAACCCTTCTCCAGAAGATCATCCACCTGTTCTTTCAACTCTACTAACTCCTTAGGTGCTAGCCGATATACTGATGAAGTGATAGGCTCTGCTCCTGGAGTTAAGTCTATTGTGAATTCTATTTTCCGATCAGGCGGTAAACCTGGAAGATCATCAGGAAATATATCCGCAAACTCTGATATGACTCTTGGGTAACCTGTCTCCCCTTCTACAGATAGTACCCTAAGAGTAGGCTGAACTCCTTGCTCTACTGCTCCTCGAAGAAATTCAAATTCTAGATGTCCAGGCGGTCTAAATATAACCCGCCCAAGTCAGCAATCAAGAGTTGCATGGTACTGACTTAACTAGTCCATACCAAGTATAACATCATAATCCGGCATAAAAAATATCAGAAATTGAGCTCGTATTTCTCTTCCATAAACTACTACAGAACATGATCTACATACGTCACTAACCGGAATAATTCTACCTTCCGTAATAATTCTCTTCATCTTTGAAAGGGGTGCGATAGCTACTCTATGGGTGGCTACAAAGCTAGCTGCTATAAATGAATGCGATACTCCAGAATCAAATAAAGCTACAACTGGTAATGAAGCTACTAAAATAGTACCTGCGATAACCTCGCCTGCAGTTGCTTCCTGCTCAACAGCTAATGTGAATGCCTGGCCTCGTCCCTGAGCTGGACCTCTCTGCTGCTGTTGAGTCTGCTGAAATAGAGATGCCAGTGGTGCCAGTGGTGGTCTCTGCTGGTAGCCCCCTGTAGCTGGTGGTCTAACTCCTCCAGCTCCTGTTTGTGGTGCTCCTACTGCTGGATAAGCCGGTCGTGGTACAGGTAAAGCTAGTCTCGGTGCTCCGTCTCTGCGTTCAGAACAGTCCCTGGAAAAATGCTGGTTGGATCCGCAGCTCAGACATAGTCCCAACTTACGCCTGCATTCTCTCTCAATGTGTCCTACCTTGCCGCAGTGGTGACAAGTAGGAAGAGGTCTATCCCTATGTGCTGCTGTCTCTAGCATACTCCTCTGGAATCGTTTTGCAGAATCTCCATGTGCTGTCCTGGATGGTGCTGAGGTGATGGGCCTCTTCAGATTTGACTCCCTTCTAGTGACGCGCTCCATGCGTCGTGCTGCTGCAAGGACGTCGGTATAAGATGTAGGTGCGACCGAGCCAATCAATCTCTGAAGCTCGAACTTCAGTCCATCAAAGAACTTCTCAGCTTTCTCTTCTTCTGTCGAGATCAAGGTTGGGGCAAAGCGACTTAGGCGAATAAATTCTGCGTTGTATTCTTCCACTGTCATATTGCCTTGGATAAGGCGGTTGAACTTGTCTCTGAGCTCTGACCGTGCTACTGCTGGAATGTACATCTATTGGAAGAGTCTGGAAAACTCTTCCCATATGACTCGGTCCTGTCCGAGCCTCCTTTCTTTTGCTAACCACCAGTGATGTGCATTTTTAGTTAACTATATTCTGACTGCAGTCATCCATTTCTCTCTGGGAAGTTCAGCGGCTTCCAACTGATGCTGTATGTTTGTGAGCCATTCATAAACTTCTGTTGGCCCCTCTTTACCAGAAAATGTACGCGGCTTGAGATGATGGAAATTATTGATAGATCCCATCACTGATCGCCTCGTTGGTGGATTGGCCTGCTCCAATGCGGATACCAGGCTGGTTCTCAGATACTCGGCCTCCTGACGATGGGCCTCTTGCTGAATCTGCTGCTGGGCTTGCATCATGGCATACATCATCTGGAATATCTGTTTCCCGTCCATGGCTTATCCTGGCGGGAAAAGTGGCATCTGTGGAGTGAACTGTGGTGGAGGTGGGATGTCATCCCTCCGGAACCTTGGATTAGGCTGACCGGTTTGACCGCTCTGCGATGTTTGTCCTCCGTTCCCTGGAGTCACTCCATCTATATAAGTAACCACAGCGTTGTATGGCGTATCCAAAGGAATCTCGTCTCCGTTCCTGGGATCCATTACTCTGCAACCAAAAGATAAACTGTAAGAACGCTCAGAGGAATCAAACATGATGCAAATCAAGTAACAATTTCGAGTTCGATATAGAGTTCAATAATGGTTTAAATAATGGATGAGATCCTATAATTTATCCTATCCTTAGGGCAGGCTGGTTCGGTCCCTTAGTTGAAACCAAACAATTTAGTCGTAGACCTGAATGGGCCACCACAAAAACTATGTCACACCCCAATCCCAAAATGCTGAGGGACCAGATACGTGGCAATGGCCAGCAGCACGCACCGATGGACAAACCTAATTTAATGGATCCATCAGGGCATACTTAAGCTATAAAACAAGTCTACGACAACATGGCACAACTAATCTCATCCACACAAGATATAAATATGATCCATAGAATATAAGGAATGTAAATCATCAACCAGTCTCAACAAAGTGCTTCGGAGAACAACCCGATAAATATCTGAACAATGGTTCAACAGACCAAAATATAAATGACTGAAATAAAGTAAATGATGAGCATAAAACATGGATGCTCAGGAGAAGTCTTCGGCTAATACCTCATCCTCGGATGGCGGTACAGCTCCTGGATCAGCTCCTGCTTCGGTCCCGTATACCTCGGGATAGATCTCGTCCTCAAATCCTGGGGACATAATCCGGATCCAGGTCCTCAAGGGACATAGCAAGGTCCAAGAAAGCTCATGCCAAAATAAATGCAGTGTAGAAAATAAATGGAATAAATAGGGCAAGTAAGTAACCATTTAAGTGAAAATGCAAGTGAGATCATCACGAGCACTCAAGATGAGCCACTACAAGCTCTATGTCGGGGAGCCGGTAGTGGTAATAACCGGTAGTGGGTCTAGCTCTGCTCCGAGAGTCTACGACCTCTTAATAATAGAATATATATATATAAAACAGCCTATAGCCCGTGTGTCTCTTCCTACCCAATGTAACCACGCATATCATGACCATAACGTATCATGTCCATGTCAAGCGGGATCATAGCTAATGCAATATGTCATAATGTATCTAAGAATATAGTATCTTTGTCAAGTCCTGTATCCTATACAGAATCACCACGAATATCTCGGGAAGATCCGGTCTCATGAGGAGTGTCAAGTGTCCTGGGTCAGAGTGTACTTGGTAAGACAAGTACGAGCATATAAAGTGTCATGAATATCCATCTCTAGATGACCGTACCCAACACCGCGTACAGTGTTGGCACCCGACTGATAATCGAACGCTAAGTACGTCACACGGTTCTAGGTTAAGCATGCACAACAATATAATAAAGCAAGAAAAATATATAACAGTACTGCAGAGTTTGGCAAGGTACACTTGCCTGGGATTCGAATATCAACAGTAGTCCCGGTATCAGTGGATCCTATGGGTACTCCTCCAAAAGCTGTAATAAATATTACCAACCATCTCAGAAGATATCAAATAGCTAGAAATGCCTGTCCTTAAGTCCAATTTGGACACAAGAGCAAAAATTATATTTCTGGGCCAAAGCGGGGTCCACATGTGGGCCATTTTGCACCGAAAAGCGTGTCAGGGTCAAAGGTCTCCAAATTCCTCAAACTCAGTGTCTACAAGTCAGGAACGATGATACGAACCCAACAGAACTTCTAGAATTGGATTTCGATGAGCCGGCCACAAAATCGCCCGTCAAGTGGAGCTTGTGGGGCCCACGATACACGATTTTGTCAACGTTCTCAGAATCAGACCAAACTTGGGTCACAGGACCAGCGTATTGCTATAAGTCCAATGGCACAAGTTTTGTCTCGATCTGACGTGTGTACACAAAGTTACAGCGTATTCCAGATTTGACGAATACGGAGCGTTGTCGGCGGATACGTGTTGATTTCGGTGTGCACGCACATCCAAATCAACTTCTGCGAAATCTTACACGTCCGTATCAACGACGCGCACATTTCGGTAAAGGTCGCATACGACCAAGTCGTCCCGTTTGGCAGGGCGCACTCAGTTTCGGGGTGAAACAGGGCGTTATTTTTCTTGTTTTTGGATCGCGGTTTGCGATCACCACAGGACGCGATGCACCGAGTGGGTTGTACGGTCACCGAGAGGGTTATACAGTCTACGCGTTGCAACTGACGAAAACGAAAACTGAAATACGAGGAGGGAGAAAACGGTACCTGAACAGTGCTTCGTGAATCCGAGTTTCACGCGTCCGTGTCCTGTCTGCTGTGTCCGACTCGACTGTGTCCTGGCTGAGTCGCTGTGTCGAGCCTAGGGTTCACTGCTGGGTCGACTGTGGTTGGTGGACACGACGGATGCGGCCGGTGCTGGGTCGACGAGGCTCGAGGAGTCGAGCGGGGAGGTGACAGTGGAGTCGGGCTGGACTGGGCGGAGCGGCGTTGAAATTATGGGTTGGAGATGGAAGGGTACTGGACGGGGAGGTAGACAGGCGGATCGAGGGCAACCTGGAGATAGCGACGAGGTCATGGGTTCTGGGGGAACTGCGGCGGAGTCGAGCGGAGCCGGCGGGGTTCTGGGTGCTGCGCGGGTGAACGGAGAAGATGGGTCGACGGCTGTGGAGGAAAGTCAACGGCGGGGTTAGGTCGGGGAAGGGTCGTACGGGTACGGCGGGGAATGGTGTCGGGGTCATGGAGTTTGACACTGGAGAGCGGCGGAGATGATCACAGGGGACGGCAGCGTCGGTCACAGGGGACGGCAGCGTCGGTCACAGGGGTTGCGGCTTGGCACGCACGCCGAGGAAGGGGTTTTTTTATACTGCTACAGTAACTCAGGCGGGTAGGGTTTCCAATGGGTTTCGGGTCGGGTTTGGCTCAGATCCGACCCGACCCGACCCAATAGGCTGGTTTGGTTCAGACAGGGTTGGTTGGGTTTGGGTTTGGCTCGATTTGGTTCGGTTTATAAATACAATAGTTTTTTAGGGCTTAAAACACTACTCTGGAGTCCAATAAATTCACCGAAAAATACCCTACGTCCGGTTTTCCATTTTACACCATAAAATATTATTTCCATAATATTTTAACACCAACTAACAGCATAGAAAAATTCTTCGATCATAATCACCTTGGTTCTTCATCCAGAAAATATCGTAACCCATTGGGGAAATTATATTTAAGATTTCTCAGAAAAATTAGGGTGTTTATACACACAGACACGACACACGCACACAGACACTGATAGATACACACGACACACACGACACACACACGCAGATGCAGACACACACACACACACACACACATTCATACTCACACAGACACTGGCACTGATACAGGTACGACACACACACACATACACTGACACACACACAATATTTGATCTATTGGATGTGTCCATGTGAATTGAGGGTTGGTATCACGGTGGTGTGGTATATGGAGGATGTATCCTAGAGTATCTTGGTATTGTACACCAAATGTTTGTGAATTGGACTAGTGGTTGTGTGTGTGTGTCTATTTATGCCTTAGAGTATCATATGATATATATATATATAAATTGGTGTATTATCTATTTGCATATGAGAGAGTGTATGCATATATAGGTGTATCTCGATATATATATATATATAGATAGATATATAGCTACTGTTATCTGTGTTGGTGTTCATAGTGTCTTCTAGCCGTGCTTGATGTGGGAGAGGGTAGAAGAGTCGAGTTATGTGTGGGTGTCACTACTGAACTATGAGGCTTCAAGAACTGAACTCAATTCAGTTTGGCCTAGTGCATTAGGCAAGCTGGCAATGTGTTGCAGTGGTGTCAGGTTGGCACTGTGAGGAGGGAATTGGTTTCTGTCATCTTCTGCAGTGGGAGAGTGTTAGTGCACACTTGAGCAGCATCAAACACATGCATGCTTGAGCAATGGCAAGGCAGCAAGAAGCACTGCTGTGAGCCATGGCAGTAGCTAAGGGCAGTTGGAAACAACTAAGTGAAGGGAAGATTTAGCCACTACAGAATAAGTGTAAAGTATCAGAGGTTACGCAGACTTAGTTAGGGTCTGCAGGCATGTGTTTGGGTTAAGGTATAGACAAGTATCGGATAGGTGTTCACCGGTCACTTATTGCATGCCAATACAACCCTTAACTGATACTGTGGTATCAGGGATTTAATTGACAATAGTGATCAGTTCAGTGCAGTTCAATTAGAGTAAAAGTGTTGTGAAGTGAACTGATACTGTGGTATCATGGAGTGACTGCTATGGGTTATAGTCCAGTGAGCAAGTATAAGGATGAAGTGCAAGGTACCAGGCCAAGGGTAAGAGGCTCTCAGTGTGGATAGTAGAGTATTTAATTTCAAAGCAGAATATCCTAGTACGACCTAGAAGACATAGTGTAGCAAGGTATTAACCTAGTATTGACTAGTATAAACTAGTATGGATCTAGAAGTGGCTTAGAAACATCACCATGAACTAGTTAACCCTGTTTATCATTTCAAGGGCGCTTGGACTTTGATAAATGAAAGTATGTATTATATCAGTTATGAAATTAAAGTATTGCTTATTTTAGACTTTGATAAATGGTCAGTTGTTTTGAATATTGCTTATTTTAGACTTTGATAAATGAAAGTATGTATTATATCAGTTATGATTTTTATAGTACAGTTAAGTTATGAAGTTAGGTGATAAACCACTATATGTAATGATTTATATGATACATACTGTCATTTTTCCAGAAGTATCTAGAAATAGATATAAATTACTATCTGCGCCATCGTTCGTGGATGTACAACCGTCATCCTGATGACATGTACGGTGTGCGGGATGAATTCATTGAGGGTGTACAGCAGTTCCTGTAGTTCGCCAAGGCTTTCCCTCAGTACATGGACGGTACCAAAATTAAGTGTCCATGTGTGAGATATCGCAACAGGAAATATCATCCAGAAGTGGAAGTTATATATCATTTATACTTGAAGGGCTTTACGCCCAATTACTATCAGTGGACCGCGCACGGAGAACTTGTATCTCTAGCATCGGAGTCGGAGCCCTATGTAGAGCCGTATATGGATGTCCACGACCACGATGCTTACGACGACGGGTTGGTGAACATGGTTTATGATGCGGCGGGGCCTAGTTTCAATCCGGACAATTATGATGCAGCGGGACCTAGTTTCAATCCGGACAATTATGATGCAGCTGAGGAGGTACCGAATGCCGATGCTGCAAAGTTTATGGAGTTGCTGGAGAATGCAAGGACTCCACTATATCCTGGTTGTAAGGATCATTCACCGTTGGAGGTGGTTACAAGAATATTGAGCATCAAGTCCGATTTTAACATGTCACAAGAATGCTATAATCGACTGCTCGATTTGATTATAGAGATCTTGCCCGAGGGAGCAAAGTTGTCTAAAGACTTCTATCGATCTAAGAGGATGGTGAGATCACTTTGGATGGGATACGAGAAAATTGATGCATGTCGCAACGGGTGCATGTTGTACTACAAAGACGACAAGGATGAAGATACGTGCAGATTCTATGGTGCTGATCGCTACAAGGCCACTGTTAGAGAAAAGTCTGTCGGTGCAAGGAAGCCTACCGATTCCGATGACGGAACATTTCCGTCGTTTGGTATGTTTTTTCTTTTAAATTATATTATTTTAATATAAGTACCATAAAATGGTAGTAGGAAAAAATGTTTAAGTTTAGTACTAAATAATATATTTTTAGCAGGTACAAAGGGGTGAGGATGCCAACATGGTGACCGTCTTCTTGGCCACCCATCGCATGGACGGAAATCTCATTGATGAGAGGGCCTCGCAGACCTATGTAAGTATTAATTTAATTTGTGTTAATTTTAATATAACTTAGACAATTATTGAGTTTCTAAACCTTTCTAGGCCGAGTATCTTAGGCTGCGTGAGCGGACGACTGCTAGTGCACCTACACCTAGAGAGGCTGGTACTTTGTCGCAGCCCGTTCCAGCTCCGTCGACGGACGACCTGTGGGTGACCGCAGCTGATGGTCTCCAGAGGGGTACGTACTACGGTACGGGCTCCTATGGCGCCCTGGTTGTGATACAGTCATCTAGGGCCTCCCCGATAGCTGCGCATTCCACACAGCCCTCACAGTCGCAGCCCTCGCAGTCGTCGGCCAGAGTCCAGGAGGCCGTTGGCCGTCAGGTTGCGTCTCTCCGTGACGAGTTGCTGTGAAGGATGGAGGAGCAGCCCCGGTCCCAGCCGCAGGTGGACGATCCGATGCTCATCGCACGATTCGATATGCTCGACCGCAGCATGATGGAGCTCCGAGATTTGGAAAATAATATTAGAGCCTCCAATGACCGCAACATCATGGAGCTGCAGGTGTCACAAGTATCAATGGACGAGAGGCTGACGATGATGCAGGATTCAATGGTTCATAGCAGTACGAGACTGTTATCTACTACGGATTTTTACAACCAGCGACTCGCAGACTTGGAGCGGGCACGGCCTCCTGGTGCGCCTACATCGACACAGACTCCATCGACGTCACTGCCTTCTCCATCGACAACGGTATCGATTCCACGGGACGAGTGTGAGGAGTTCTTATCCTTTAAGCGCGCCGGTGGTCAGCCTTCTGCAGATCCGCATTAGTATAGTTAGTTACTGGATATTTATATTTTTTTTATTATTTAGGATGCGATTGTATAGATATAAATTTGCCATATTCTTTACGTTTACGATGAGATTTGCTGGATGCTTTCTTTTTTTCAAATTTTATTATATTATTCATATTTTGGTTTACATCTGATGACTGATACTTGGCCTGTATTTACCCAGTGCACTAGAATTTTTTTCCTTGGTGCTGCTACTGTATTCTTTATTCAATTATTTCTACTACCATCATATACCTGATAATGAACCCAAGGGGGTTTGTAAATCCAGAAATGCAATATTTTTTTTGAAAATTAGCGACGTTTAGCGATGTTAACTTAAGTCGCTAAATACGTCGCTAATTAGCGATGCTGTAACAAGTCGCTAAATACGTCGCTAATAATGTCGCTAAAAATGTTGCTGTACGTCGCAAATTGCTGACATGGCAGTATTGCCAGGTCATTAAAGACGTCGGTGTAACGTCGCTATATAAGTCGCTAATCAGCGACGTTTAGCGACTTCAATAAACGTCGCTATTTAGTGACGCGGCGTCGCTAAACGTCGCTAAATTTAGCGACACATTAAAGTCGCTAAAAAATGTCAGCATAGCGATGTTTAGCAACATTTTTTGTTTTAGCGACTTGGTTTTTTCAGACTACTTTAAAACGTCGCTAATTACGTTGCTAAACCAAATTAGTGAAGGTTTTTGGTTATTTAGCGACGTTTTTAGACGTCGCTAATTTGACTTTTTCTGGTAGTGTATGTGATTCAGTTCCGGACGCAACGCTCCAAGGCTTCGGAGTGAACTCCATGCCTTAGCACGCACGAAGGAGGCATCCGCACCGAATGAGGTTCTCCCACACCGTGCAAACAACCTGGTGGATTTTCAGTACACGAATGCACTGGTGGGGAGGCTACTCGCCCGCTCGACAAATCTAAACACGTAATATAGGTTCCGTGCACCAACTATTATGTTGTCTTTCTAGTTACCTTAGGATCAGTTTCATGGCAAAGATTGAATAGCCTAATTCATGTGGCAGTGCACCGTGCAATATAAGAGAAAACATGGCGAGACTTACCAACTTACCATTTGTCCTTCCCTGTCTAAGGCAAACAAGTTAATTTCAAGCACGAGCATGTATAAACATTCAAGGCAATAACATATGTAAACACTATGTTGTGAACGAGTCTATGTTTTGGATGCACGAGTTACTCGGATGATCAGGTGTGTTGCATACGATGTTCAAGTGCTCTTTATGCACAAGTATTATTTTACCATGATCGTTCAGGTATTCAGTTATTCTTGATGCGATGTAATGACTCGCACGCAGATTACCGCTAAGCGAGGATGACTTATCTATATGAACAATTTGGTCGCTAGCATAGCCATAAAGGAAGAGTTATAGTCTATGAACGAGGATGGTATGCAACGAAAGCACTTGGGGCGCTGCATAATCTCGTTCGGAACATGAGACTATCAGCCTTTAAAGCAAGGATGGCGCGGCGTTTAGCGGAGATGCCAACCTGCTTGAAAATGAAAGGCTGCTTGAGTTCCATCCGGATTGGGTCGGCCCCGGTGCCCCTGAGGCCGCCCATGGAACTAAGATCCGAAGATCACCTTTTTCAAGTTGTCCGCGACATGCAGGTCATAATCTTTCCAAATCTATAACTTGACAAGATAATCCATGATTCTTGTTCTGAACCGAGCATTTGCTCCACGTGCTGTGATTCTTTCTTTACTTACATGATTCTCGTTCAGATGTAAACTGGATGTGATTATCATTCAGATATAAACTTGATAGTATTCCATTCTTTGATTCAACTTGCCTTGATGCATGCCCCTGATTCAGAGATTGCCTTGGTGACCTTACGGTCCCGGGTACTTGCAGGTTCAATTGCACAGAAGGACTATTCCATAGTCTTCTGGCTGACTCAATGCATGTACGATACGCGATAGTATTACTTGCTTGTGGCATAAGTTTCGTGTGGCAAACATTGAGTCGAGACAACATTACAAGTTAACATATAAACAGGCAAGCATGCATTGGTTATAAATATAATTATTCATGTTAGCTCGGGCCCGAAGGTAAGCCGCGGAGTAAAACCGTAGAGGGACTTCCCGAGCGACATGATCTAAGGCCGTGCAGTATGACAAGTGAAAAGTACACTACTGAGTATATATGTATCATTCTACTCGAGGCATAACAGGGTCCAGTTGCACAAGGCAAGGGTAGCATGCGAGGGTCTATATATATAAGCAATATTTTATTTTCATGTTCTAGCACAAGTAATACAAGTTGAGATTATTCTCTTAGCTAGGTGCATTGGATTCTTATTAGCATATAGGGGGTGATTCACCTAGCGACTAGCATGTATCGTTCCATATTTTAAGTGTACTAGATAAGCAAAGACAAGTTTATCGTAGCTACCCACCTTAGCAATGATTCGCCTCGGTTGAGCGATACTCCGAGCGAGCCTCTGAAAGCCTAAGCCAAACTCCTGAAGGAACAAGTCTGGATATCCTTTGTCTCAAATGAGTATTCTCACCTGAGAAAAGCGGGTCGGGACGTTGCACTTTTGCCGTTTGATTCGGCAGTCCGCTTGAGCGGAACGGGGTATTAAATCATACACCACTCAGAAAAAGTCTCGTCCTCGAGACTTACTGAGGGCAGGCCGTACTACCGCATTGTGGAATCTATCCCAAGCATAGTAATCGGTACCACTAAATCCATTTGAACACAATCCCCTACTCATTCCTTATGCTGTGTCGCGTGTATATTGAGTCGGGCTCATTTGCACCTTAGCGCGGGACATATTGCTTAACTCGAAGTACGTTTATCGATCTTGATTAACGATCTAAGGCCGAGGCAAACTTATACAAGTCGTTATACTTGTTCAGGTGGATATTCACTTGCACTAGCATTGAGATCGGCATATCGCGAGTCTGGATCGTGCACAGATTCGAAGCATCCTTCAAACACATGCATTTCAACCAACTTGGCAATAGCTAAGTCTTAGCACTCGAGTTTCACATCTCTTGAGTCTTGGATCGTGCACACGTTTAAGTCATCCCTCAAACATATGCATTCAACCAAACTTAGAGATAGTAAAATCGGACAAGCTACTTGCAAAAATATTAAGGGTTCATCTTATGAATCATAAGAATACTTCTGATAGTGCCAAATCTAATTCCATATCATTTTCTATCCAACTGAATTCAAGCTTTTTGTACTATCGTTAAGCACAATCTTTTTGGTTTTCCGACTAGCGTCCATCCGCTCGGGTCAAACTTTAGCACACATTATTGTTCCCAAGTCTAACCCTAAGTCTTGATGCCCCAGTTCTATTGCTTTGTTCAAGCAATATGGTAAAGTCGGTTGCACAGGTTCATTCACTCAGTACATGGTCATCTGCCTAATTTCTAGGTCAGCTAACAAGGTCATAGGTACAGGTTTAAGCACACGATACATCGTGCAAATTCGTCGCACGATGCTCGCCCCAATACCTAGGGTCAAACCATTGTTCATTTGCACGGGGTAATTTACCGAAGCATATTTTACTCAGATTTCAAAACATCGAGCACAGATTCTTTCTACTCTCAATAACATGTTCGTTTGCACGGGGGACGAGTCCGTTCAGTAAAATCCTATGATATATCCAAGTTACAGGACAAGCCTAGTGATTTACATAGTCTATCCCTCTAAACATGTTTGATAGAATCTTTATCTATTTCAAGTCCACCAAGCCAAGATTCAATTCTAAGCCCTTTTTAATTATAACTCCAATTTGTTCATCCTGATTCATATATCTGTTCATGAAACCATCAAGCGTGATTTATTCCAGGTTCTAGGCAACTTATCCATTAAAATATTTTTGATCACTTGCATTCCAAATTCGTCTTATCATGTCAAACCAAAAGTCAAGATGATCCATAAGTTGTCATGCTCCGATCTCCCGCAAGTTCGATCATCCTCGTTGGACGTGAGATCGTCATGTCAACACTTCTGCTGGATAATCGTCCTAACCTGGACGTGACGCATGTATGAGAATAGAGTTACGCTCGCACAAGACAAGAACGTTTGAATGTTATGGTTATCTTCGACACGATCGAGATAACTTATTATTCTTCCAAGTTATATTCGTTCATGCAGTAATTTTAAATTCTTTAGTAAAATCATCCAACTTCACTGTTACCGTTTGGTAAATCATCCAAGTCCATTCAAATTTTGATACGTTCTATTCATCGAGTTCGTTTAGAATAATCACCGAACATGTCCGTGAGTTCGATCATCCCTGCCGTACGTGAAATCACCACGTTGGCACTCCCGCGGGTAACCATTCTCGTTGGGATTGATTTCAAATATTTTCTTTTCGAACTTGATTTCAAGACCGTTCTTCCAAACCTCAAGCCAAATCCATTATCGTTCATCTCTTTCTTTGAAACACAATATTCATTTCGGGATAACTTCATTTCGAGCGATATTGTATTCTAGTTCAGTTCAGCTGTTTCAATCCAAAATTACTCGCACAATCCTTTAAGTTTTTCCCACAAGTTTCCTTAACGAGATATCGATTTTCCACTTTTGTGAATCCCTATTCGATATAAGCCTTATCATTTGTTCAAGACATTCTCAATTTCGTTCAATCTAATTTATAGTACGAGGCCTATGAATCCGTTTGGATATTTCCTAATGATCCATATACAACTCGGAATTGAGTCATCTAATCAAATCTATATTCGATTTGTATCTTTTGACATGAAGTACCGTTAGGGTTGTTCATAAAATCCAAGCACGATTCTCTTTACTCACCTAAGCGATAAATTTGAGAATGTTCTATCGGATGGACTTCTAAGTCTGACTTGCCTTATTCCTAAATGATAGCCCAATTCGTTGCAACTTAGCTTACACCAAAGAGTTTTGGCGCACGATACTCTACACAACTTAACCAAAAGGCTGTGTGCGAACCCAACCGTTCGGGACAATATTCAATTCTGTACTAACCAGTTGGGCAAACATGTGTTGGCATTTCGGGTTCGCACACAAGTCGCGATTCAAGCACGAGTCCAATCCCAAAGTGACTAGCACAGGTTGGCACAAAGGCCCTTGTAACACAATTTCATACAAGCAATCACATTATTCAAATGTACATCTTTGAAAGTATTTAGACTCATTGTTAGAATATTCTGTTTGGGACATTAAGAGAGAGTGTGAACATAACCCACGAACGAGCTTTCGAAACTGAGAAAATCAAAACGAAGTCCAAAGGCGTATAAGCCAAGCTCTGATACCAATTTGTCACGCCCCGATCTCTCGCAGGCTAATCGGCCGTCCCCGCTAGGCGAGAATTACCGCGCCAGCGCTCCCGTGGGACAATCTCTTGACCCATCTGGGCGTGATGCCGAACAAGCGTGAGCCATGCCCGTACAAGGCCGTGGTTCGTTAGCTGGCGGCAAGAGTTCTAAGCCACAGAGTCGCACAGATTATCCGAGTGGAGCATAATTTATGAACGCATAGGCGATCGGTAACAAGTTCACCGAGTCAACAATAGCGAAAGCATTAACACAAGTTGAAGTAAAACAAACTCTTTATTGATATAAACAAGTGTTACAGGCGGCGCTTGGCCGAGATTATAATTCGTTCGGATCTCTCTCTCTGAAACAGTAAAAGCATGCCAAGTGGCTACATTATGGGATGATATACAGGCGATGTTCAGGTGATGTTCCAAGATTATGTCTTGTATATGTACTTTAGTTCCGAATGCAATACTCCAAGGCTTCAGAGTGAACTCCATGCCTTAGCACGCACGAAGGAGGCATCCGTACCGAACGAGGTTCTCCCACACCCTGTAAACGACCTGATGGATTTTCAGTACACAAATGCACTGGTAGGGAGGCTACTCGCCCGTTCGACAAATCCAAACACGTAATATAGGTTCCGTGCACCAACTTTTATGTTGTCTTTCTAGTTGCGTTAGGATCAGTTTCATGGCAAAAATTGAATAGCCTAATTCGTGTGGTAGTGCGCCGTGCGATATAAGAGAAAATACGGTGTTTCTTACCAACTTACCATTTGTCCTTCCCTGTCCAAGGCAAACAAGTTATTTTCAAGCGCGAGCATGTATAAACATTTAGGGTAATAACATATATAAACACTATGTTGTGAACGAGTCTATGTTTTGGATGCACGAGTTACTCGGATGATCCGGTGTGTTGCATACGATGTTCAAGTGCTCTTTATGCACAAGTATTATTTTACCATGATCGTTCAGGTGTTCAGTTATTCTCGATGCGATACAATGACTCGCATCCGGATTGCCGCTAAGTGAGGATGACTTATCTATATGAAAAATTTGGTCGCTGGCATAGCCATAAAAGACGAGTTATAGTCTATGCACGAGGATGGTATGCAACAAAAGCACTTGGGGTGCTGCATAATCCTATTCGGAATATGAGACTATCAGCCTTTAAAGCAAGGATGGCGAACGTTTAGCGGAGATGCCACCATGCTTGAACATGAAAGGCTGCTTGAGTTCCATCCAGATCGGGTCGGCCCTGGTGCCCTTGAGGTCGCCCGTGGAATTGATATCCGAAGATCACCTTTATCAAGTTGTCTGCGACATAAAGGTCGGGTATAGAAGCATGAAAAATATGCTGGATAGCTATACGCAGCGTATTGAGGCAGAGCAACGTAAACAGAGGACCTCGGAGCCATCAACATGCAACAGAGCTTTTCCGCTGAGCATAGCATAAAACATGATCTCGAGGACCATCCGCGTAAAGCAGTATGACCAGGCTACTTCAGCATAAACAGGGTTCTTTATCGCCTTTATGGCGTAAAACTCATCCGCTTTTAATACAGCATTGAAGTGTACGAGGGATGCTTCGTATTCTTCGAAATGAACCTGTCAGATCGTACAATGAACCTGACGTCTGGACTTCTGACAAAAAGTACTGCACGACTACCCAAGCAACGGCTATAATGATGGTGCGACACTGTAACCCAGGCTGTCATTTACCGCCATTTCCTTCACGTAAACCGCTTTTACGCGTACAAAGGGATACGCTGCCTAGTTTTACACAGGCATATGTGAGCTGTTTATGCTTCGCAGAAGACAAACCACCTGCCATCAAAAGCTGCACTTCGTAAGGGATTCTAGGCACGTCTCTGCATTTATGCACAGAGCGGTGACAGGTTCTCGAGGCACGTCTCTGCATTTAAACTGCCGAATACTGACAGATGCCAGAGGCACGTCTCTGCACCTTGCGCAGGCCAAGTGACAGACCTTCAAAACACGCCTCTGCATTTAATGCACAAGATAATGGCGGATCTCCACATTTATTGCTGGAGATTTGATTAAATGTCACCGAACCATCATTTAGTGGCATCCCCTTTGCGTAAACTACTTTTACGCAGACAAGGGAATACGCTGCCTAGTTTTACACGGGCATACGTGAGCTTCTTACGCTCCGCAGAAGACAAACAGGCTGCCACGTCATCAGTTTCTCTTCGTACAAAGTTCGAGGCGCGTATCTGCATTTAATACGCAGAATGGTGGTAAATCTTCGGGACAGCAAAGCTTCAAAAATACGCCTCTGTATTTAATGCGCAAGATGGGGGCAGATCTCTGTATTTAATGCATGAGATTTGATTATATCTCTAAAAGCCGTAATTTTGGCTAAAGCGTCCACATCAACTCGGCTTCTATGCCTACTCGGCTTCTATGCCCACTCGGCCTCTATGACTACTCGGCTTCAACGCCTACTTGGCTTCTATGCCAACTCGGCTTCTATGCCTATTTGGCTTCTATGCCATAGTGACAGTTATTGGCTTCTATGCCAACCTTTTCTACACAAGGGATAACTACCTACGTGGCTTCTACGCCGTGATCTTCGCAGCAGCTATATGCATTTGTCCCTTAGTTGGACATGCGTCACATGCTCACTTAGAAGGTCATTTATACGCAGGCATTGGTTATTTTAAACCGTCGTGTAAAAGGGTGCTGTACTTTCCACTACTCGATTTCTACGCCGGCTGTGTGGTCACTGTCACTAAAACTCTATAAATAGAGACCTCTATCAACAGAGGTCAAGGTCAAAAAATTGAAAGGTCGCAGAAATTGAAGGTAAAAGAATCAAAGAGAGAGAGAGAAGAATCCAGAGCTGAGACAAAGAGTAGTGATCGACGACTTTGTCATCGGACATCCACTCTCCCTCGCAACCTTCGAAGCTTCTTCTGTCTTCTACGGTACTTCTTCAAAACATCGTGTGGTCCAAGGGCTAAAGTGATCGACCGCAGATCAGACACCTATAGCAATATTTACCCAGATTAAATAAAATGTACTTCGACATTCCTCCTGTAGGATCAAAATTGTACAATCTTGTTTGTAAATACCGACGAAGTTCGAGCGAGGTTTTCTTTAAAATAAAGAACCTTGTCTTTTCTCGTACTTTTACTTTCGTTTATTTTTATCCGAAACAAGATAGATCTCAAGAGGAGGACGAGCCTGTCATTGCGACAGTGTCTCCTCTTCAAAGTCAGGCACCTCCGTGTCGCCACCAGGTCCTGACACAGAGCCAAAGAGCGCATCTACACTGCCCTCCCCGAAGATGTCTTCCCCTAAAAAGAAGACAAAAGGAAGTTAGTATCGAAAATGAAGTTAACTTTCCTAAAAAGAGGCGTGAAGACGATATTTACCCTTGGCCTACGGCATATATGTCGCATCTACAGCCATTACAACTAAATTATTTCTTAATGATGCTAAGCAAGCTGTCATACCTGGAGAAGGGGGTCTGCTAACTGACGCTGGCAAGTAGTCTTCCAGGTCCTCGTCAAAATCCGACCGAGGCTCATCGGCTGAAATCTCGCTAGGTGCACTTACAGGCACGGCAGGGGTCCCTCCCGATGTCGATCCGCATAGAGGTATACGGAATCTTGTTATACTAGCCCCGTAGGCGACCTTGATCCACTACTCGAAGCAGTAGCAGCGACAGCAGCCTCCAACAGAGATTCTTCGGCACCACCAGCCGGAACTATAGAGGGTCCCTCCCTAAAAGGCGAGGAACCCCCAATCAGAGAATCATCCCCAACATGGGTAGATGCAGGCTCACTTCCAGGAGCCTCAATACCAGGAATCCGGAGGGGACGAGCAACCGTCTTCTTCTTCCTCTTACGAGGGGAAGTTTCCTTCGGAGCAAGAGCCCTTCGCTTCCCGAAGATCACCAAAGCCCCTGCAGGCAGAGGTACTTCACCCCTCGACACCGCCAACAGAGGCTCATCTGGATCGACGGATTCCTCACCCTCGTCAGAAGAAACCGAGGAGACTTATACTCTTCCCCCAGACTTGGAAGAGGGCACCCTAAAACTTCCATGCATATCAAAATTGTGATGGAAGGTGTTCGTTGCCACATAGAACTGGGCATACGAGTGCAGGATGCGCAGCTCTGTGGAGAGGGTAATGACCGGCACAGTAAAAATTGCTCCAGTGCAACCCATGAGGAAGTATCGCCCGCCTCTCACCCCATCAATGAGTCCACCCCTGGACCAGAAGCTGGTGACGGCGTTGGCCACGTGCAACTGATCATACCCAAACTGCCTGGCAAACCGACTAGGCAGGTAGGGCTCCAAGAAGCAATGATCTTCACTTCTGTATAGTAGATAGGAAGGCCTAATACAGACCAACCAATTAAAAGCTTCAGGAGAAAGAATGGTCTTCTCTCTACCTAAATCCTCAAGCCTAATCCCCGATTGATTGCGATGTACGGAGGGGACAGTGCAGAAGATCTTCCAGCAGTGACTGAAGCCCAGCACCCGCCGACAGTCTATAACCGTGGTCACGTTCCAGGAAGACTTCTGGTAGTTCAACAAGAAGCTACCCCCCGAACTACTGCCAGAGCCGGGAGACATAACCCTGGGGTTATGGAGAATTAACCACCCCATCAAGTATAGGTATGTTAATTCTACCCTGGAAAAGCTATCACGTCGGGTTTCATCGGCGAGCAACCCGTCAGTCATGGCCCTCAGGCCAGCTTGGATGCGGCATACCATGGCGGGAAGCAAGCCCAGTCTTGCCCTAAATACCAGATGCACTGCATGCCATAGCGTGTTGCGGTGAATGTGGTCCGCAGATGCGATACCGGGTACTACTACTCGGCGCAGCCATATGGAGAGGAAGCCAGCCAGTTTAGCTTCCCTGGACAGAGGCCTGCGGCAATGCCTCAAATAACTATAGGACTTAGTGCCTACAGGATACTTTCCTATCCCTTCGTCGAGGAGCCGGTCCGGAGCCCCAGCATCTACCATAAGATTGTCGACTACCTGAGCATTAAGCACGCTCAGAGGATTCATAGGCTGATCCTTGCCCTCCAATACCTTCTCCGGCTTTGCAGTCCTGGACCGGTGAAAGAAGAGGTAGGACGTCCATTTGTTGATATGAGCCAAATCTGAGGGCTCACCATAAAAAGTGGTGCAAGCAAGGTAGTGGCACATCAGCTCCTGGTACACTTCCACTACCAGAGGGTCTGCATCTCCCAGCTCCCAGTTCGTAGGAACATACTCTTCATACGGAGTATCCCCCATCGGCAGTCTCGAGATCTCTGCCATCTCATGGAGGGCCAATACCAACTCCCCCAGTGGAGAGGCAAAAGTCCCGGTAAGCGAAATATATCACTCCATCAGCGCCAGAAATAGGTTGGGGTTGGGAGGTAACCCAACACTAGTGACACTCACAGCTTCGTACAGACCAATGCCCTCCAGCTCAGTCTGAAAATGCTTCAGGGCCCAATCAGCTAAGCGATCCCATCGAAGATTTGTAGGGGTGATCGACCCACTGTACCGAGGGTTCACCTTGGGGTATACTCCCCCGTGCCCCTAAAATCATTACAGAAAGTCGGTAGTTGCACCGGCTGTTTACTAGACTGTCTTCACTCGGGATGCTACCCGGGTACAGTCCCCTGAACATTGCCACATTATCGGTAGGGCGACTGACAAACGACCCCTGGTCCGCTCCTTTCAGATGAAATATCTTCTCCAGCCTGCCGTGAAGATCAGGAGTCAGCGTCCACGACATCCTCCTGGGATGTGTAGCATAGAAGAAAGCCGAGATGGGATAGTCTCTCGGCATCTTGGGCAGATACAAAACCAAGTTCCCAGCAGGGAAAACCCAGAGTTCCCTCTTGGGCTTCGTCTGGGACTGCTTATCAATCATGTCCCCGAAGAGGAAAGCCGACTTTATGTACTGGTCCCCGTCTATGTACGTCAGGGGCTCTCCATTGATTAAGTTCAGCAGCGTTCGCTCGTCCTGGGCCGATATCAAAATTTCCCTTCCTTCAGGATACTGGGGTCCGGAGATAGGAAATGTCACGTGTGACAGATCCTCCAGATAGTTGGAGTACAACATCCCTACGGCAGAACCTATCATATCGGCTAGCGGAGACGCTTGCAAGTCAACTGCAAGAGTGCAAGAAAAATATATCAGTTCCTATGAACTAGACATTACAGATCTTGCAGCATACGCCAAAAATCAACAGTCTGTGCTTTACGCCAAGTCTGTGAAACTTGAGTTTTTATGCTGGAATCCATTTCCTAAATGTAAAATTTAAGATTGGCAGTATGCGGTCTGTGCTTTACGCCAGACTGATAAAATTGAGTTATTACGCCAGAATTTTCATCCAGAAGTGTAACACTCAAATTTTATACTCCAACTTTCGACAGTCAAAACTTTTACGCCAGACTGCAAAAATATGGAGTTTTTGCGCTAACACATTAGAAATGTAGGCATAAAAAAATGAAACGTCTCTGTGCATTATCTTCCTCAAAGAGGTTATCCGTACAGAAGATGACCTAGCGCGGTTACGTACAACGTGTGCGAAGAATTTTCAGTCGTTCTTTTTCGTCCCAAAAGCTCTATCTTGAAGGCCGGGTGCACTGCTCGTCGGCGGGATACCTCGCCCCGAACGAAGTTCGCCGTGCCCGACCGAAGACGCTCTCCCTTGAGAAGAAGAATGAGAAGAAGAATCAACCTTTTTTTCCTTAGTGGAGGAGGATTGTTTTGAGGCCATTACTGGAAACTTTAAAATCTCGGAGAAGAAACGAAGGAGAACTCGAACAGTCGAAGGCTTTCTTTCTCAAAAGATGGATAAAAAGTTTTTCTCTCAGAAACTTGGAATATATATTGAGTTCGGATGGACTCCTCGAATCCCGAACCAAATATTCTAATTAATATTCGGTTATGATTGGGGACTACGTCAGCCTATTTACTCAGAGAAGGCGGACAGTCAGCGAATTCGAAAAGTTTTCGCGCAAAGCAGATTCATGGTTTTTACGCTAAGGAGCTTTATACGCTCGACAGTTACAGATCTACGGTTTTACGCTCACAGGCTATCAGTCTATGGTTTTACGCCCGGATGCCTTTGTGCTCGGTAGCTTTTACGCTCGAGAGGCTACAAACCTACGACTTCACGCTCAACAGCTATAAATCTATGATCTCACGCTCGGTGGCTTTTTACGCTCAAAGGCAATAGATCCACAACTTCACGCTCGGAAAATTTTCTTTTCGAAAGCTACAAATCTATAGTTTTTATGCTAAAGGAGCTTTCTACGCTCGACAGCTACAAATCTACATTTTTACGTTCAAAGGCTACAAGTCTATGGTTTTACGCCCGGATGCTCTCATTCTCGGTAGCTTTTATGCTCTATAGGCTACAAACCTACGACTTCACGCTCAGGAACTACAAGTCTATGATTTTACGCTCGGTGGCATTTAGTTTACGCTCAAAGGCTGCAAACTTATGATTTCACGCTCTATGGCTTTCCGCATATCTGAAAAAAATGCGCCGGCCAGTACAGTACATCTGAACAGTTATCAAAGGTGGTCAATTGTGAGAGTTCACACAGAAGATACTCCTTCTTGACCTCAAGATATCCCAAGTGCCCGAAGCATACAGAGTTCAACATTGAAAAATTACTCTTCTTCATGGGTCGATTCGAAGTTCCTCCAGAAATCCAGTCTGAATATTTTGTCTGCAAAATCAAGATGTCAACTCAGTTCTTGACAGCCATTCCTCGCCCTGTTCCAAGGGATTTTTGAGAAATCATTCTTAAAGATAAAGTCTGAACAAAAATTTTTGTTTATTAGAAGTAAAAGCAACAGTTTAGAAGTCTACGCGGTTCCTCATTCCTAATAGCAGGACAGTTCGAACGCTCGACTGCTAAAGCGGCTTTCTGCGCATCCTTAGTTATGCATAAAAGATAGGACAGGACCTAGCACTCTTTCTATACAGAGTCGGCGTAAAGTATCAGACGTGTCGAAGCTACACATATTCAGATTTCACAGTAAAGTATGGCAAGATGATCATATACGAAGAAGAAAGATGATTTTATTAAAATTAAAATCATGATTACATGAGAGAAATCCAGTCTACAAGGGTTTTCTTCATTTTTTATGACTACACATGAGGGAAATCCCGTCTACAAAGGACTTCCTCATCGTCGTCTGAAGAGCACGCCCAGAATCTGTTCTGCCATGTTCTTGTGCGGGCAAAATTCTTCATCTATCTTCTCCAGCAGTTAGTCAGTGTCCGCAAACTGACGGACATATTGATCAACAGCGGGAGGATACAAAAATGGGCATAGATCCATCCTCCAACAGAAGAAAAGTAGGGTAATTATGCTTTCCTACGTCCTGCACCGTGACAGTTTAAGTTGAGGTATTTCACCCAACTCAATACTCGATGTCAGAGTTAGTTGCTGCTCTGGTCCACGAGGGTAACAGGAGAAGGCACCACTTGCAAGCAGCGTGGTAAAATACGACCCTCTCCTCTCTCCCGAAGAACCACCATACAAAGTTGCTGATTATCCCGAGCAAAGGAGGCTATGATATCCTTTAATGATACATCGTTGTAGAGGATATTTGATCGAAGACGCCATCCTTTCGGCTCCTTACATACTGGAAGAACATGATCTCCTTCTTCCTCAAGTCGACCCGACGAACTCCGGCCATCATCTCTGTATGATGAAGGAAATATGGGAAGAACAGTTTAACTCCTCAGCCTTTTAATAGGCGAAAGAGATCACACCGATCCCCAATAACTCTACCATAAAGTCAGCCATGAAAGAACGTGTCAGGCTTGACCGTTTCAAAGCTCCATTCAGAAATGTTTCAAATTACGAGGAACGTTCATGCTTCATTCAAAGATTTTCAAATTATGAGGAATTTAAAAGCTTTGAAGGGGGTCTTGTAGAAGCATAAAAAATACGCTGGATAGCTATACGCAGCGTATTAAGGCAGAGCAGCATAAACAGAGGACCTCGGAGCCATCAACGTGCAACAGAGCTTTTCCGCTGAGCACAGCGTAAAATATGAGCTCGAGGACCATCCGCGTAAAGCAGTATGACCAGGCTACTTCAGCATAAACAGGGTTCTTCATCGCCTTTATGGCGTAAAACTCATCCGCTTTTAATACAGCATTGAAGTGTACGAGGGACACTTTGTATTCTTCGAAATAAACCTGTCAGATCGTACAATGAACCTGACGTCTGGACTTCTGACAAAAAGTACTGCACGACTACCCAAGCGACGGCTATAATGATGGCGCGATAGTGCAACCCAGGCTGTCATTTACTGCTATTTCCTTTACGTAAACCGCTTTTACGCGTACAAAAGGATACGTTGCCTAGTTTTACACAGGCAGATGTGAGCTGTTTACGCTCCACAGAAGACAAACTGCCTGCCACGTCAAAAGCTGCACTTTGTACGGGATTCGAGGCACGTCTCTGCATTTATGCACAGAGCGGTGACAGGTTCTCGAGGCACGTCTCTGCATTTAAAGCGCCGAATACTGACAGATGCCCGAGACACATCTCTGCACCTTGCGCAGGCCAAGTGACAGACATTCAAAATACTACTCTGCATTTAATGCACAGGATAATAGCGGATCTCCGCATTTAATGCTGGGGATTTGATTAAATGTCACCGAACCGTCGTTTAGTGGCATCCCCTTTGGGTAAACTGCTTTTATGCAGACAAGGGGATACGCTGCCTAGTTTTACACGGGCAACGTGAGCTTCTTACGCTTCGCAGAAGATAAACAAGCTGCCATATCATCAGTTTCTCTTCGTACAAAGTTCGAGGCGTGTATCTGTATTTAATACGCAGAATGATGGTAAATCTTCAAGACAGCAAAGCTTCGAAAATACGCCTCTGCATTTAATGTACAGGATGGGGGCAGATCTCTGCATTTAATGTATGAGATTTGATTATATCTCCAAAAGCCGTAATTCTGGCTAAAGCGTCCACATCAACTCGGCTTCTACGCCTACTCAACTTCTATGCCTACTCGGCCTCTATGACCACTCGGCTTCTACGCCTACTCGGCTTCTATGCCCACTCGACTTCTATTCCTATTTGGCTTCTATGCCATAGTGATAGTTATTGGCTTCTACGCCAACCTCTTCTACACAAGGGATAACTACCTACGTGGCTTCTACGTCGAGATCTTCGCAGCAGCTATACGCATTTGTCCCTTAGTTGGATACATGTCACATGCTCACTCAGAAGGTCATCTATACGCAGGCATTGGTTATTTTAAACCGTCGTGTAAAAAAGTGCTGTACTTTCTACTACTCGATTTCTACGCCGACTGTGTGGTCACTGTCACTAAAACTCTATAAATAGAGACCTCTATCAACAGAGGTCAAGGTCGAAAAATTGAAAGGTCGCAGAAATTGAAGGTAAAAGAATCAAAGAGAGAGAGAGAGAGAGAGAGAGAGAGAGAGAGAAGAAGAATCCAGAGCTGAGACAAAGAGTAGTGATCGACGACTTTGGCATCGGGCATCCACTCTCCCTTGCAACCTTTGAAGCTTCTTCTGTCTTCCACGACACTTCTTCAAAACATCGTGTGGTCCAAGGGCTAAAGTGATCGACCGCAGATCAGACACCTATAGCAATATTTACCCAGATTAAATAAATTGTACTTCGATATTCCTCCTGTAGGATCAAAATTGTACAATCTTGTTTGTAAATACCGACGAAGTTCGAGCGGGATTTTCTTTAAAATAAAGAACCTTGTCGTTTCTCGTACTTTTACTTTCGTTTATTTTTATCCGAAATATCAGGGTCTTTCCAAATCCATAACTTGACATGATAATCTATGATTCTTGTTCTGAACCAAGCATTTGCTCCACGAGTTATGATTCTTTCTTTACTTGACATGATTCTCGTTCAGATATAAACTGGATGTGATTATCATTCAGATATAAACTTGACAGGATTCTATTCATTCATTCAACTTGCCTTGATGCATGCCCCTAGTTCAGAGATTGCCTTGGTGACCTTACGGTCCCGGGTACTTGCAGGTTCAATTGCACAAAAGGACTATTCGATAGTCTTCTGGCTGACTCAATGCATGCACGATACGTGATAGTGTTACTTGCTTGTGGCATAAGTTTCGTGTGGCAAACATCGAGTCGAGGCAACATTACAAGTTAACATATAAGCAGGAAAGCATGCATTAGTTATAAATATAATCATTCGTGTTAGCTCGGGCCCGAAGGTAAACCGAGGAGTGAAACCGTAGAGGGACTTCCCGAGTGACATGATCTAGGGCCGTGCAATGTGACAAGTAAACAGTGCACTACTGAGCATACATGTATCGTTCTACTCGAGACATAACGGGGTCCAGTTGCACAAGGCAAGGGTAGTATGCGAGGGTCTATATATATAAGCAATATTTTATTTCCATGTTCTAGCACAAGCAATACAAGTTGGGATTATTCTCTTTGCTAAGTACGTTGGATTCTTATTAGCATAAAGGGGGTGATTCACCTAGGGACTAGCATGTATCGTTCCATATTTTCAGTGTGTTGGCTAAGTAAAGACAAGTTTACCGTAGCCACCCACTTTAGCGATGATTCGCCTCGGTTGAGCGATACTCCGAGCTAGCCTCTGAAAGCCTAAGCCAAATACCTGAAGAGACAAGTCTGGATATCCTTTGCCTCAAACGAGTATTCTCGCCTGAGCAAAGCGGGTCAGGACGTTGCACTTTTACCGGTTGAATCGGCAGTCTTCTTGAGAGGAACGGGGTGTTACAGGTCACAAGCACTATAAATGCGACAGTAGGGAAAGAAATCAGAATCTCGATTGGTACCACAATCAGAATCATGATCACCGTCACAATCAGAATCATGATCAGCAGTTCAATCAGAATCATGGACAAGTGCCATGAGCTCCACTGGTAGTAGCTGTGGACGCTCAGAACCCGCATCCAGGAATATAGGATATAGTGTTTGCACTGACTCAAAAAGAAGTGCTTGACTCATATACTCTCATCACATGTACACTGCTTTACAAAGAAATACCTGCTTGTGTACTATTTGATTTTAGTGCTACACATAGCTTCATACCATCTGTATTTGCTAATGAACATAAATTTTGTAAGAAACCATTAGATATAAATCTTAGTATCAGCTCTCCGTTCGGAGTAGATTTTCCTACTGGTTTGATTTACCGGGACAGTTACATTTGCATTGAGGGAAGGAGAGTACGTGTCCTTGGATACAATAGTCCTGGACATCGCAGATTGCGACATTATCCCGGGCGTAGATTGGCTCGGGGCTTGCAATGCAATAATTGACTGTACGGAGAAGAGAGTTGTGTTTTATATTCCTGGTGAGATAGAGTTCTCTTATTCGTGTAGTCCGACAGCTAAAACAGTGATGGTGGTATTGGCAGTGACGACAAGGCGTATGTTATATTCGGTGTATGAAAAGTACCTTGCTTCTATTTGGGACACTCGGATGAAGGGCGCAGGCTCGGGTGAAACCGAAGTCGTGGCAGAATTCCCTAACGTATTTCCAGAAGAGATACATGGAATGCCTTCAGACCAAGAAATTGAGTTCAATATTGACACCTTTTTGGATACTCACCTGATATCAAAAGCAGCGTATCATATGGCACCTACCGAATAAAAGAAACTAAAATATCAACTACAAGAGTTACTGGATTGTAGTTACATTCATCCAAGTGTTTCACCTTGGTGGACTCCAGTGCTGTTTGTGAAGAAGAAAGATGACACAATGCGTCTTTCCATTGATTATAAGGAGTTAAACAAAGTGACAGTATGAAAGAAGTATCCTTTGCCTAGAATTGACGATCTGTTTGACCAACTTCAAGGTGCAACCGTATTTTCAAAGATCGATCTTCATTCAGGGTATCACCAGTTGAAGATCAAACCAGAGGATATTCCAAAGTCAACTTTTCGTACGAGTTATGGATACTACAATTTTCTACAGAGGGTGGATCCCGAGGTTTATCGACTTGCACTACCTCCGAATATAGCAGAATTGCACATTGTCTTACTTGTTTCCCAACTAAGAAGATACGTGCATGACCCGAGTAACATAGTAAAGTTCAATTAACTTAAGCTAAGTGCCGACCTATCCTATACAGAAGAACTTGTTCAGATCCTGGAGAAGAAAGAGAAGACCTTATGGAATTGATCATTGGCTTTGCTTCGTGTGTTATGACAGAATCATGCAGTCAAGGAACCGACACGAGAGCTTGAGAAAGAGATGTGGAAGCAGTACCCTTCCTTATTCGATAACCTAGAGGTAGAACCTTTGTTTTAACTTTCGAGGACAAAATATTTTCTTAGTGGTATATTATGTAGTGCCCTACTCCTAGTGTTACGCCCCGGTTCCACAGAACCGATTCATACTCGTATTTGGTTCCGTAGAACCATTCGTCCTCGCTGGACGTGATATCATACAAGTCTGGGGTTACACTTGTACAAGGCAAGAAAGGGCACATGTGTCAAAATTTTTTTTTGTAAACAGTTCCATAACACAGTAGAAGATTATAAATCACACATTTGTATAGGAAGAAAAAATAATTCTTTTATTAATTCATTGTAACGAAGTACAATTTTCTCAGCTCCAAAAATGAAAATGCCTGAACAACTTATATAGATTTTGCATAAATGAAAAGACTGATAGACTGACATAAAATAATGTTCTTATCCCATACATTATGCCCCTTTATTATATTCTTGGAACTTGGAAACATCAACTAAAAATCTTTGAAATACTTTAAAATAGGAAGAAGCTTGAAAAGACTGAAATGAAAGCTTTATCTCCCTTGAGTGCCCACAATATCTCAGTCACCTTGTTTGCCCACAGAGACGTGGATCAGTACTCAACTTGTACTGGTGAGTAGAACTGGCCCACTCACCTAAACCAACACTTCTTAATTAAAACAACAATTTATATAGGCAACAATTATGCAGTAAAATATATTATCTTTGCATATATGGAATTCTTACCTCGGCCAATGGCCATTCTTGTATAATCTACAAGATTTTTCTTATCGTCCCTGTATAAGACATCATTAGTATGCAACTCATTTCCAATGGGTTATTGGTGGTGTAGCACCATGATGGACATGCATAAAGGACTTCGATGGATGTGTGATACGCCATTCAAAGTAGGTAGCAAGCCTTAGTGAATGTCCCGTTTATACCTGGCGCTACCAAGGTCCTACTATTTCCCCCAGGCTTAACGGTCCCCAGTGCCCATGTTTCATTCGAAGAAATTTACTACCTTGTGCATAAGTTGTCCATGACCATACAATGCATCTACGACTATATGATAAACATAAATATCAGTGTAGGTGTTGAAGCATTTAGAGCATCAATGCACGTTTAACCATTCTCATTTAAGCATACTTATTCGATTGGTAGTCCGTAGAGTCCAATTTACCACTAAGACATGGCACCAAACCACGGCATAAGGATCATATCCTTTCGTGTTATAAAATTGAACTTCCCTCTTATCAATGCAACTCATTGATTTATATTAGTGGTGTTAAACTTTTGGCATTAGTGGCTTTATCGATCATTGTACTTAGCAAGGTTACAAGAGAACATTATTGATTATTGGCATGACAGAGTAGAGAAGAAGGGAACCGCTTACCAAATAGAGAATGCCAAGATAAAAGGACGCTTGCTCCCTCAGGCTCTAGTCACGCGTCTATCTGCATTGAAACCATCATTTGGTTAGACTACCATCTTTATTTCTCTCAGAGTTCTCTAGAATGAATGGATGCAATCGATGAAAATGGGCTAAATAATCAATTATCGAAAACCAATCACGAAAACGCATTCATCAAAACCAAATAACGAAAATCCAAGAAAGCTAACCAAAAATCCAACAAAAACTATTGTACTCATTCCAACAGAAGCCGATCCATCAATTGAAAATGTTCATTCCATTGTCCGTGATCGATTCTGCCGTAAAGTTTTTTCATACTCAATTCCGACTAAGTCAATCGAGCCACAAGCCTTATGTAATGCACCGCTAGGAGCAGGGGACTACATAATATACCATTAAGAAAAATTCTGTCATCGAAACTTAAAACAAAGGTTCTACCTCTAGGTTATCATATAAGGAAGAGTACTGCTTCCACATCTCTTCCTCAAGCTCCCATGTCAATTCTTCGACTATATGATTCTGCCACAACACATGGACCAAAGATACTGATTGATTTCCTAGGGTCTTCTCTTTTCTGTCTAGGATCTGAATAGGTTCTTCTGAGTAAGATAGGTCGACACTCAGCTCAAGCTGATCAAAGTTCACTACGTGACACGGGTCATACACGTATCTCCTTAGTTCGAAAATATAGAAGAAATCGTGCACTTCCGTAAAAGCAGGAGAAAGTGTAAGTCGATAAGCCACTGGTGCCACCCTATCTAGAATCTCGAAAGGTCCGACAAATCATGGAATCAGCTTCCCCTTGACACCGAACCGCATCACACCTCACATAGGTGTCACCTTTAGAAACACAGGAGAAAGTGTAAGTCGATAAGCCACTGGTGCCACCCTATCTAGAATCTTGAAAGGTCCGACAAATCGTGGAATCAGCTTCCCCTTGACACCGAACCGCATCACACCTCACATAGGTGTCACCTTTAGGAACACATGATCACCCTCCATAAATTCCAAAGGTCATCGATGTACATCCACGTAGTTTTTCTGATGACTTTAAGCGACTCAAAGATTTTCTCGAAACATACAAACTTTCTCGATGGCTTATTCAATAAGTTTCGGTTTGAGTACTTGTCATTCATCGACTTTCTCCCAATATATCGGCGATCAACACTTGCATCCATACAGTGCTTCATACAGGGCCATCTGAATACTAGCTTGATAATTGTTGTTATAAACACACTCTGCCAGCGATAGATAGGTATCCCAACTTGCCTTCAAATCGAGCACGCATAGTCGCAACATGTCTTCTAGGATTTGGTTTACTATATTGGCCTGTCCATCAGTCTGTGGATGGTACACCGAGCTAAAATACAACTTAGTGCCTATTGCCGCCTGAAGGCTATTCCAGAATCGAGACAAGAATCGTCCATCCCTATCTGATACAATTGAGACTAACACTCCATCTAACCGGACAATCTGATCTAAGTAAATTTGGGCCAAACGGTCAGCGCTCCATGTATTCTTGATTGGTATGAAATGAGCTGACTTGGTCAGTCTATCCACGACAACCTAAATTGTATTATTTCCTTCTTGCGTCTTTGGTAAGCCCACTATAAAATATATTAAGATGTCCTCCCACTTCTATTCCAGAATGATGAGGTTCTGTAACTCTCCATCGGGTCACTGGTGTTCTGCTTTCACACGTTGACAATCAAGACATCATGACACGAACAATACCATATCTTTCTTCATGCCATGCTACCAAAATATAGTGTGCAGATCCTTATACATTTTGGTGCTTCCTAGATCTAATATGTACTTAGCATAATGAGCCTCAGTCAGTATTTTCTTCCTTAGTTCATCATCCTTAGGTATACATAATCTGCCCTTAAGCTACAACATTCCATTCTTGCGTTCCACGAAATTAGTTGCCTTTCCTGCTAAAATTAACTCGCGTATCTTCTGCAGGAATCGATCATCCTTTTACACGAATTTGATCTTTTCGAGCAAGTTTAGCTCTAGCTATAATTGAGCCACTTGTTCTCCCTGTGTACGGACTTTGTATTCGATGCCCATTGCTTTCAACTATCGTAGTAGCCTGCTTGACACCTATAATGATCCGATAAATTTTTGACTCAATACATCTGCCACAATGTTTGCTTTTCTGGGCGTATAAGCAATTGTCAAGTAATAATCCTTTATCAATTCCAACCATCGTCGTTGCCTCAAGTTTAATTTCTTTTACGTGAATATGAACTTAAGGATTTTGTGATCCGTAAAGATCTCGCAGGACACTCCATAGAGATAGTGTTGCCATAATTTTAACTCGAACACAATTGCCACAAGTTCTAAATCATGTGTCAGATAATTCTTTTCATATTGTTTCAGCTGTCTTGAGGCATACACAATTACTTTCCCACACCTTGTAAGAACACAACCCAATCCGAGCCAAGATGCATCTTTGTATATTTGAAATTCCTGAGGTCCATCTGGAAGAGTAAGAATTGGAGCCGAGATGAGCCGCTGCTTCAGTTCTTGGAAACTACTCTCATAATCATCTGTCCATTTGAATACTACTCCCTTTTGGGTGAGGTGAGTCAAAGGTGACACAATCTTCACGAATTTCTTTACGAATCTCCGATAGTAGCCACCCAAGCCAAGGAAACATCTGATCTCACTAGCCGATGTGGGTTGTTTCCATTCCACCACTGCCTCTATTTTTTTTGGGTCAACTGATACACCATCTGCTGAAATAACATGCCCAAGGAAAGACATACTTCTCATCCAGAACTTGAATTTGCTTAACTTTGCATATAACTGATGTTCATGAAGTGTTTGCAATACGGTCCTTAAATGTTCAACGTAAGTTTCTCTATCTGTCGAGTAGATTAAGATATCATCGATGAACATGACGGCAAACTTGTCTAAGAAGGGTCAGAATACTCGATTCATCATATCCATGAAAGCTGCTGGAGCATTGGTCAAACCAAAAGGCATAACCAAAAACTTGTAGTGTCCATATCTCATACGAAAAGGCGACTATAGAATATCATCTGATTTGATCTTCAACTGGTAATACCTTGAACGAAGATTAATCTTTGAAAATATTGTCACATCCTGAAGTTGGTCAAACAGATTATCAATTCATGGCAACGAATACTTATTCCGGACTGTCACTTTGTTTAATTTCTGATAATCTATGCAATGACGCATTGTGCCATCTTTCTTCTTCACAAATAATACTGGAGCTCCCCAGGGTAAAATACTGGGCAGAATATAGCCATGATCTAGTAACTCTTATAGATGTGACTTTAGTTCTTTCAATTCAGCAGGATCCATATGATACAGAGCTTTTGATATCGGGCGAGTATCCAGGAATGTGTAAATACTGAACTCAATTTCTCGGTCTGGAGGCATTCCAGGTATCTTCTCTGGAAATACATCAAGGAATTATGCTACGACTTCGGTTTTACCTGAGTCTGCGCCCTTCATCTGAGTGTCCCACACATAAGCAAGGTACCCTTCATACCCCGAATATAGCATACGCTTTGCCGATACCACCATCACCGTTTTAGCCGTCGGACTACACGAATAAGAGAACTCTGCCTCGCCAGAAATGCGAAACACAACTCCCTTCTCCGTATTGTTAATTTTCGTATTACACGCCCTGAGATAATCTATTCCCAAGATGATGTCGTGATCGGTGATGTCCAGGACTATTATATCCAAGGACACGTACTTTCACCCAATACAAATGTAACTATCCCTACAAATCAAACTAGCTGGCAAATCTATTCCGGACGGAGTGTTGACACTAAGAATTATATCTAACAGTGTCTTTTAAAATTTGTATTCATTAGCAAATGCAGATGATATAAAGCTTTGTGTAGCACCAAAATCAAATAATACACGAGCAAGTATTTCTCTGTAAAGCAATATACTTATTATGACAGTGTTTGAGGCAAGCACTTCTTCTTGAGTTAGTGCCAACACTTTACCCTATCCTCCTGGTTACGGGTTCTGAGCATTCACAGATGTTGCATATGGAGCTCATGGCGCTTGTCCATGATTCTGATTGTACTGTTGATCACGATTCTGATTATGATATTGATCGTGATTCTGATTTCTTCCTCCATTATTATACCATACAACTTTGTGATCCAAACTTTCACACTTAAAATATCCAGCCCGACACTCATCTTGACTGTGTCAAACCCGCTTGCACCTATTACAGTACGGTCGCTGATAGAGTCCTCTGTTATCATTTGTGTTCTGACGCTTGAAAGCATCAGACCCGCTTACTACCATGGGTCTTTTGTAGCAGTTCCCATGGTTGTTCTGTGTCGCCCCATACTGTATCCATATAGTACCAGTCCGTGTAGACACTGTGTCAAAATTAAGTAAACAGTTCTAGAATATGTGATATATACACTATCGTGACTGAAAACTAACAGAGAGATGTACTCGCCTCTGGTCCTGAGCAAAGGGTGTCTCTCGATGCCCAAGCTGGTGTCACATACTCCTATTTAGAAAATATCAAGTAATTTTGGTGTAATGAAAGAGAAATAAATTAAAGGATGCACTAGAATGCATTTTCAGGCCAATACTAGGCCATTCACCAATTTCTAGGTCCAAGCTAAGGTTAATAGTCTTCAATGGCTATTAACTAGCTAGTTCTAGCTATATAAGGTGTTACATGTAGGATAGCTAATATCTTAACTAGTATCAAATATATACTAACTAATATATAATACTATCTGCTAACAAAACATTAATTGTTACTGATATATCTACTTGACTAACCACCTAGCTAGAATAATAACTATCCCAATACACTTTAGGCTTAGCTTCACACTCTGTGTATTACCATTTCACTATAAACCTGGCATTGCTTCCGTATTGATACACCAATATATAATTTGGTACTCTACCTGCAGTAACCCCTTAGCTTGCTGCTGCGGGTGATCAATTTCTAGGTAGCATCTCACCTTACCCAGGTACTCGAGTTCTAAGCTAGATGTCTTTGACCTTAACAAATTCCCAACTGATACTCCTCAAATCAATTACACATATATCAATCTATCCCCTTTACAAACTAATATACATAAAGCAATCAAGATTAACATCTAACTCTCTTGACTGATCTTGCAAACACAAAACTAATATCACACTCCTCTCAAGGCCTGTCATAATGTTGTTGCCATGTGAACTGATACATAAGTGTATCAATTGATCTCCCCAACTGCAATGCTCATCTCAAACAACCTATTCGATCACTTCATATCCCACTGCACATACTCTAACACCACAGCAACAACCAAACTCACTCTCTCTCTCTCTCACACACACACACACACACACACACACACACACACACACTGATGTCTGCCATATTGCAGGCCATCAGGCTAATTAATTATGCAGTAAACTGTGGACCCTCTCATTTTGACAGTTCACTGATACTATACAGTTTAGGTATCTAAGGCTTCAAGTCTCCCCCTCTTCTCTCAAGAATACAATAAGCACAACTGTCATGCTCCAGTCCCAAAATACATGGAACTAGGCTACGTGGCAATAGCTAGCTGACACGTCTCCGAGGATATCCCAATTTAATGGATCCACGAAGAGTGCTACACTGTCCTAAAATACTAACATGTCCAACATCAGTCAATAACAGGTAATCTAGTCTCATCCACAATATAAAGAGTAAGAAGTACTAAATAAACTGCTGGAAGATAAATACCAGTCTCAAGATATCATAGTACAACCAATAAATTCTGGTGGGAACAAACCCACTACTATGACGGAATAAAAGTACTGAAATGAGATATATAAGATAATGACTAGGGCATCGACTGACTAGATAATGATGCACCCAATCTAGGCAGAAGACCTACCAAGTGATCACGGAAACTCTGATGACTGTACCTCTAACTCCTCAGCTGTAGCGAATCTCGTCTCCTGTACGGGGCCGTATACTGTGGGGTAGAAAGCCTCGTCCAAATCTGGAAAGGTACCAGGTCCTCAGAGGGACGTAACAAGATACATAAAAACATGCCATATATAAATACTGAATAAAATAAATACAATAAAGGGTGTGCTAACCGTCTAAGTGAATGCAATGTGAGGACAACTATGAGTATATGGGAAGGTGTAGGCTAGACATATGCTGACATAATTTACCAGTCGTGGCATCCGGCTAGTATATGCCACACATGCCCCCTATAACACGGGCACAGGAATACAGTAACGTCCGACGTTCTATAGAGTGTGGTATCTGCAATGCCATCAAGTAACATCCAACACTCTACAAAATGTGGTATCAGTAATATATAAATACGTCTGTATCACTCCGTCGAGAGCGGTATCAGTGTAAAAGAGTGGGGTGTCCCATATGCCTACTAGTCGTCATCCCCGACCAATGTAGATATACAAGTCAAATAATCGACGCGCATACTCCCTTATCTAAATGCCAAGTCTCTATACTAAAATAGTCCTGAATTTCTTGCTAACCGTGATGCATGTCACACGCGGCGATAGCTAGTCGAACACGCAAAATCGCATCCCAATATGAGATTTGTCACTATGAATACGTGTAAAAGTATCAGGTCTTGGAAGATAACAGGGTATCATCCAATGAGGTGAGTCACTGCGAACTAGGTCAAGTATACTAATCATCGACGTATCCATTGACAGCAATCGAGACAAACTCGGACGCGCACAGTTGTATAAAATAAAAGCAACAAGGATATAATACAACATATGCATAATTTAAATTAGACAGTAAATATGGCAAGGTATCTTGCCTGAGTCTTCAAGAGGTGAATGCCAAAAGCTTGCTCCTGTAGCGTCTCCTGGCTGATCCAAAGACCCTAGACATACAATATAACACAACAATACAGACATCAGACACTATGCATTAACTATTTATGATTAAGACGCTATTCTTGAATACTGTCGCGAGTTCACTGTTGCTTGAGTACAGCGTCACATGTGCATGTAGCTAGGGTGCACACGTGTCCTGTCTTCGGTTAACATGTGTCTCGAGGCAAATATTTATCTAGTCACGAGTTGTCCATGATTTCAGTTCTGTGCGAACACATCTCTATTTTCCATTTTTGAACATATCTAGGTGTTTCTACCGAATTACCTGTCCTTCGTAACTGGTCACTTATTTAGACCGATGATTTATTAATTAATATCAATAAATATCATTTTCTATACATTCATTTCTAACTAGTTTAAACACTATATATATGGGTTCAAGTGCGACACGATGATACGAAGGGGAAATATAGGACACACGAGTGAAGGGTTAAATGAACGAGTACCTGATCGGCCGAGCGAGGGGGTCCGCTCGCTGGTCGGCTGCTCCCTCCGACGAGGGTGGCTCCGGTCGACGTGGACAGATCCGGCCTGCTGTGTACAGCAGTGGCGAGGTTTACAATCGCGGATACAACGACTGGGCGCGGCGGCAGCGTCTGGACCAGCGTCGGGGTGATGGTCCAGTCGCGGGCATTGGTCGGGGTCGGCCTCGCGGGTGGTTCGACGGAGCTGGTGGATGGTGGGGAGCAGTCGGGATCGGGTCAGTGGCTCGGGTGGCGTCAGGCGGCGTCGGGCGGAGTCAGGCGGCGTAAGGCGGAGTCAGGCGGCGTAGGGCTGTGGTTTTGGCAGTCGGGGAGGGTTCAGTCCGGTAGGAGTGGTCGGGGATGGTAGGGATTCGGCTAGGGTTGAGAAAGGAGGTTGAAGGTGTTAGGGTTTCAATAATAATAGGAAGAGTTGTTTATATAGGAGTGTTTATGGCTTGGGACCTCGGGCCTCTGGCTTGTCTTGCTCCGTGGGGTAGGGTCTGGTCCTCATGATAGGTATACGGGGCTCGGTTATGACTTATTTCGGGGTGATCTGGGCCTCAATTTAATTTAGATTACAAACAAGTTCATTAGGCATTAGGGGAAGGTCGGGTTTAAATAAAATAATACTTAGGCATTCTCAGTGACTGTTGTGCAACTAGATTTATGCATCTTAAGTATCATAGTGGGAATCTAACAGTTGCACAAAGTACAGGTGGGTGATCTGGCTTGTTTAGGGGATGAGTACCTAATTGATTTGGGGGGTACCAACTAGTATAGTGCTCCAAACGTCAAGGCAACTTAAGGTGTATTAAGTTACAATATTGCTGCACATTAAATCTAATTATAATCAATTACCCCTAGTTTCATAATTTAATCGAAATAGCTCTGATTTGGTCGAGGGGGTTTACAACCTACCCTCCTTAGAGCATTTTATCCTCAAAATTAAAACATACACATGGTACGAACTACTGACTGAAATTAAAATGCTAATGCGTACCTATTCCTTCGAAGAGGTGGGGATAACGCTGTCTAATATCCTCCTCGCGTTCCCAGGTTGACTCGCCTGGTGCATGATATCTCCATGCGACACGAACTAAGGGAATAGTCTGACCTCGTAGTACCTTCTCACTTCTGTCCAGAATCTCAACAGGCTCCTCTTGGTAGGATAAGCTCAGGCCGACTGTGATCTATGAATGGTCAAGTACATGGCTCGGATTCGGTATATATCTCCTCAGCTGAGATACATGGAAGACGTCATGGACTCCTTCCAAAGTCTGTGGCAAGGCTAATCTGTAAGCAACCTCTTCGACACATTCTAACACATCGAATGGCCCGATGTACCTCAGGCTCAGCTTTCCTCTGCCTCCGAATCTGATAGTCCTTCGAGTAGGCGATATCTTTATAAATACGTGATCTCCAACCTGAAACTCTAAGGGTCGACGATGCGCATTCGCCCAATGCTTCTGTCTGTCTTGTGCTGCTCGAAGGTGCCCTTGGATCTTCTTCACCTTTTCTACTGTGCGAACAACCAACTCTGGTCCGAGAATTTGTCGCTCGCCTATATCACTCCAGCATACTGGAGAACGACATTTTCTTCCATACAACGCTTCATAGGGAGCCATCTGGATGCTCGCTTGATAGCTGTTGTTGTAGGAAAACTCGACCAGATGCAAATGGTCCTCCCATGATCCTCCGAAATCAAGCATGCACGCTCTCAACATGTCTTCTAACGTCTGAATGGTGCGCTCCGACTGGCCATCTATCTGTGGGTGATACACTGTGCTAAACTTCAAGCGAGTACCAAGACTCTCTTGCATACTCAACCAAAAGTAAAACATAAATCTCGTATCCCCGTCGGACACGATGCTAACTGGCACTCCATTTAGGCGCACAATCTTCCTCATGTACATATCTACTAAGGCCTCCGTCGTCCGCCCAACTCTGAAGGGTAAAAAGTGTACGGACTTGGTAAGTCTATCCACAATTAGCCATACTGCGTTGCGCCCACTAGGACTCCTCGGAAAACCTGTAACAAAGTCCATAGTGATGTGCTCCCATTTCCACTCTGGTAAAGGTAGCGGTTGAAGCAACCCTGCATATCTCTGATGCTCAGCCTTGACTTGCTAACATACCAGGCACTTGGCCATAAAGCGTGCTATCTCCCTCTTATTCCGTGCCACCAGTAGTACTGTTTCAAGTCCCTGTACATCTTCGTGCCTCCGGGATGAATAAAATAGTTTGAACTGTGTGACTCTGCCATCAACTCCTGACAAAGTTCTCCATTTGGAACATAAAGACGATCTCCGTATCTCAAAGTTTTGTCTTCATGTATACGCAGTCCTGTCTGCATTCCAGCCTTTGTCCTTTGTCTAAGCCTCTGAAATCTGGCATCAGTTGGCAAAGCAGCCTTGATTCTTTCCACTAATATCAATTGTAACTGGAAACTCGACAACTATCCATCTACTCTGGGCATAACGACCTCTATACCCATCTGCTCTAGCTCTCTTAACAGATGTTGTTGGGTGGTCATGAAGAATGCCATAGGTCTTGTGCTCAATGCATCAGCTACTACGTTGGCCTTTCCCGGATGGTACTGTAGCTCAATTTCGAAGTCCGTCATCACCTTGAGCCAACATCTTTATCTCTGTTTCAGATCCTTCTGGGTATAGACGCACTTTAGGCTCTTATGATCAGAAAATATCTCCACTTTCTCTCCATATAAGTAGTGCCTCCAAAGCTTCAAGGCAAAGATCACTGCTGCAAGCTCCAAGTCATGAGTGGGATAGTTCTTCTTATGGGTCCTCAATTGTCTTGAAGCATAGGCTACAACCTTTCCATGCTACATCAAGACATATCCTAATCCTTTTCTGGACGCATCGCTATAGATTACGAATCCTCCGGGACCAGATGGTATGGTCAAGATAGGTGCAGTAGTCAAACGCTTCTTCAGCTCGTCAAATGCCTTCTGACACTCCTCTGTCCAGGTGAACTCCTGCTCTTTACTGGTCAAGCGGGTCATCGACTCTGCAATCTTCGTGAAGTTCTCTACAAACCTCCGGTAATATCCGGCAAGTCCTAGGAAACTCCTCACTTCAGAGACATTGGTAGGGGTTGGCCATGTCTCTATTGATGAGATCTTCGCCGGATCCACTGAAATGCCATCTCCTGAGATAACGTGTCCAAGGAAAGTGACACGATCTAGGAGAAACTCATATTTGCTCATCTTGGCATAAAGACTCTCTCTCCTTAGTGTCTCTAACACTAGTCTCAGATGCTCTTCGTGCTTCTCGTGGCTCTTCAAATACACTAAGATATCGTCGATGAAGACTACCATGAACTGGTCTAAGTATTGGTGGAATACTCTGCTCATCAAGTTCATAAATACAGCTGGCGCATTCGTTAGTCCAAAATACATCACTAAGAACTCGTAGTGACCATAACGAGTCCTGAATACGGCCTTCTGAATGTCCTCTCTTCGTACCTTCACTAGATGATAACCCGATCTCAAGTTGATCTTTGTGAACACCACTGCTCCTGTCAAATGGTCGAATAAATCATCAATCCGCGGCAGGGGGTATTTGTTTTTGATAGTCAGAGCATTAAGGGCTCTGTAATCAATACACATGCGTACTATTCCATCTTTCTTGGGTACGAACAACACTGGTGCTCCCTATGGTGATACACTAGGACGGATAAATCCCTTGCTCTGCAACTCCTCTAATTGTAGCTTCAGCTCATCTAACTCCTTCTTCGCCAATCGGTGTACATTAAAAGATACCGGTGCTGCTCCGGGTACTAGCTCGATGGTGAACTCCACGTCTCTATCTGGCGGTAAGCCTGGCAGTTCTTCGGGGAATACATCCTCAAATTCTGCAACTATTGGCGAGGGTGCAATCTCCATAACCATACAAGTTCCCGCTATCTGTCCTACTCCTTGTTCGACGGTCCCTCGTATGTACTCGAACTTCGGTTGATCTGGCGGTCTAAAGGTGACGCTACCCTTCCGGCAGTTCAGTACAGCATTATACTGGCTTAACCAGTCCATGCCTAACACAACATCAAAGTACGATATAGGCAATACCAAGAATTGCGTTCTCATCTCTCTGCCACATACAACTACCGAGCACGTTCTGATAGTGCTGGTAACGGGCACGATACCTCATCCTGTAAGAATCTTCCAACTCTTAGGTAAGGGGGAAGTCGCTACTCTATGCATTGCTACGAATCTACTAGATATAAATGACAATGTAGCTCCAGAATCAAATAATGCAGTTACAGGTAATGATGCAACTAAAATGGTACCTTTGATTGCTTCTCCTTCAGTTTCCTCCTCAGTAGCTGCTAAAGCAAAGGCTTGTCCCTGCCTTTGTCCTCCTGTTTGCTGTCGGTTTCGGTTGAACTGTACTTTCTGTGGGGCCAAGGGTGGTCCCCTCTGAAATCCTCCGGGTGCTGGTGGTCGCTGGCCTCCTGGTGGGGGTAGTATCCTCTGGGCTGGTGTTGCGGGTCTCTGTCCTGTCTGCAGTGCTGCCTCTCTACGTTGTGGGCAATCCCTGACAAGGTGCTTACTTAATCCACATATCATGCATAATCCCAACTTCTTCCGACAATCTTTAACGATGTATCCCTTCTTGCTACAATGGTGACAAGTCGGAATCTCCTGCTGGGAGTAGGGCGCTGCCCTCTGCTGTGTCTATGCTCCGGGACGACAGATTGGTCCTTCTGCCCTGGGCTGTGCTCTGGCTGGTGTAGTCGTGCTGGAACATCTAGCTCCTCTGACGATGGCCTCCTGGATTCTCGCCTCTGCAAGAACCTCTTCATAAGAAATCCTCGCCTGTGTAGTGGTATACTTCTGTAGTTCGAAATTGAGGCCGTGATAAAATCTCTGGGCTTTCTCGAGATCATTGGGTATCAGGACGGCACCAAATCTGCTAAGGCGGCTAAACTCAGCGTCATAGTCGTTAACAGTCATATTTTCCTGCTCTAGATATAGGAATTGGGAGTACAGGACATTTCTGACTGTAGCTGGAAAATACTTCGTGTTGAAGTTTTCTAGGAACTGTTCCTAAGTCTGGTTCTTGCCTACACTGCGCTCAATGGAATCCTACCAGTGATGGCCATTGCCTTTCAGTTGGGCCTTTACTGCGATCATCCAAAGGTTGGGGTACAATTGTGAAGACTCTAGTAATATCTTCATGTTGGCGACCCAATCGGAGATCTGCTCGGCAGTCTCATTGCCTGAGAAAGTATCTGGTCCTATCTATCGGAACCATCTAACAGTGCCACCTGTTTGGGCTGGTGTAGGTGCTGGTACTGGTTCTGCGACAGGTATCCTCTCTAGTACTGCCATCAAACTCTGTCTCAACATCTCGGTCTGATGCCACTGGGCTTGCATCATGGTCTGAAAGAACTGAAGCATCTGTAGCTGGCCATCTAGCTGTGGCATCTGGGGTGGATAAGGTGGAGGTGGTGGTAGTGGAATCTCTGGCTGTGCAGTAGGTGTCTTCTCAGATGTCGGCCTCTCAGTCTGCGACATCGGTGTAGCTCCAGAATTCTGGCCCTCACAATGTTGCGTGGGGATTATTTGGGAAGTCCGTCCCTTGGGCTGCGGTGTAGGATCGTCCTGCGATGTCTCGTGCCAATGTATCAGCGGGGTCTGTAGCGGGGGTTGCCCTTGGGGTACCTCCTCTCAAATTCATCTTGTTGCAAGAGATAGGACTTCATTAAAAGAGTATGAAGGCAAACAAACATGATGCAGATATTTAGAGGTAGTATAAAGGAAGTTCGAAGGCGAATCAAAAAGTGGATAAGACCTAGTAATTTCTATCCTATTGTAGGCTCGCTGGGTACGTTACCAGACCACAAGCGAATAAGTCGACCTGCATGGGCCACCACTAAAATCATCTCACGCCCCAGTCCCAAAATACATAGAACTAGGCCATGTGGCAATAGCCAGCTGACACGTCTCCGAGGATATCCTAATTTAATAGATCCACGAAGAGTGCTACACTATCCTAAAATACTAACATGTCCAACATCAGTCAATAACAGGTAATCTAGTCTCATCCACAATATAAAGAGCAAGAAGTACTAAATAAACTGCTGGAAGATAAATACCAGTCTCAAGATATCATAGTACAACCAATAAAGTCTAGTGGAAACAAAACTACTACTATGACGGAATAAAAGTACTGAAATGAGATATAAAAGATAATGACTAGGGCATCGGCTGACTAGATAATGATGCGCCCAATCTAGGAAGAAGGCCTACCAAGTGGTCACGGAAACTCTGACGGCTGCACCTCTAACTCCTCAGCTGTAGCGTATCTCGTCTCCTGTCCGGGGCCGTATACTGTGGGGTAGAAAGCCTCGTCCAAATCTGGAAAGGTACCAGGTCCTCAGAGGGACATAACAAGATACATAGAAACATGCCATATATAAATACTGAATAAAATAAATATAATAAAGGGTGTGCTAACCATTTAAGTGAATGCAATATGAAGACAACTGTGAGTATATGGGAAGGTGTAGGCTAGACATATGCTGACATAATTTACCAGTCGTGGCAACCGGCTAGTATATGCCACACATGCCCCCTATAACACGGGCACATAAATATAGTAACGTCCGACTTTCAATACAGTGTGGTATCTGCAATGTCATCAAGTAACGTCCAACACTCTACAAAATGTGGTATCAGTAATATATAAATACGACCGTATTATCCCGTCGAGTGCGGTACCAGTATAAAAGAGTGGGGTATCCCATATGCCTTCTAGTCGTCCTTCCAGTCCAATGTAGATATACAAGTCAAATAATCGACGCACATACCCCCTTATCTAAATGCCAAGTCTCTATACTAAAATAGTCCTGAATTTCTTGCTAACTGTGATGCATGTCACACGCGGCGATAGCTAGTCGAACACGCAAACTCGTATCCCAACATGAGATTTGTCACTATGAATACGTGTAAAAGTGTCAGGTCTTGGAAGATAACAGGGTATCATCCAATGAGGTGAGTCACTGCAAACTTGGTCAAGTATACTAATCATTGACGTATCTGTCGACAGCATCCGAGATAAACTCGGACGCTCACAGTTGTATAAAATAAAAGCAACAAGGATACAATACAACATATGCATAATTTAAATTAGACAATAAATATGGTAAGGTATCTTGCCTGAGTCTTCAAGAGGTGAATGCCAAAAGCCTGCTCCTGTAGCGTCTCCTGGCTGATCCAAAGACCCTAGACATACAATATAACACAACAATACAGACATTAGACATTACGCATTAACTATTTATGATTAAGACACCATTCTTGAATACTGTCGCGAGTTCATTGTTGCTTGAGTACAGCATCACGTGTGCACGTAGCTAAGGTGCACACGTGTCCTGTCTTCGGTTAACATGTGTCTCGAGGTAAATATTTATCTAGTCACGGGTTGTCCATGATTTCGGTTCTGTGCGAACACATCTCTATTTTCCATGTTTGAACATATCTAGGTGTTTCTACCGAATTACCTGTCCTTGGTAACTGGTCACTAATTTAGACCAATGATTTATTAATTAATATCAATAAATATCAATTTCTATACATTCATTTCTAACTAGTTTAAACACTATAGATATGGGTTCAAGTGCGACACGACGACACGAAGGGGAAATATAGGACACACGAGTGAAGGGGTAAATGAACGAGTACGTGATCGACCGAGCGAGGGGGTCCACTCGCTGGTCGGCTGCTCCCTCCAACGAGGGTGGCTCCGGTCGACGTGGACGGATCCGGCCTGCTGTGTACAGTAGTGGCAAGGTTTACAGTCGCGAATATAGCGACTGGACGCGTCGGCAGCGGCTGGACCGGCGTCGGGGTGATGGTCCAGTCGCAGGGGTTGGTCGGGGTCGGCCTCGCGGGTGGTTCTACAGCGCTGGAGGGTGGTGGGGAGCAGTCGAGATCGGGACAGCATATCGGGTGGCGTCAGGAGGCGTCGGGCGGAGTCAGGCAGCGTCAGGCGGAGTCATGCGGCGTGGGGCTGTGGTTTTGGCAGTCGGGGAGGGTTCAGTCCTGCAGGGGTGGTCGGGGATGGTAGGGATTCGGCTAGGGTTGAGCAAGGATGTTGAAGGTGTTAGGGTTTCAATAATAATAGGAAGAGTTGTTTATATAGGAGTATTTATGGCTTGGGACCTCGGGCCTCGGGCTTGTCTGGATCCTTGGGGTGGGGTCTGGTCCTCATGATAGGTATACGGGGCTCGGTTATGACTTGTTTCGGGGTGATCTGGGCCTCAATTTAATTTAGATTACAAACAAGTTCATTAGGCATTAGGGGAAGGTCGGGTAAATGAAATAATACTTAGGCATTCTCAATGACTGTTGTGCAACTAGATTTAAGCATCTTAAGTATCATGGTGGGAATCTAACAGTTGCACAAAGTGCAGGTGGGTGGTCTGGCTTGTTTAGAGGATGAGTTCCTAATTGATTTGGGGGGTACCAACTAGTATAGTGCTCCAAACGTCAAGGCAACTTAAGGTGTATTAAGTTACGATATTGCTGCACATTAAATCTAATTATAATCAATTAACCCTAGTTTCATAATTTAATCAAAATAGCTCTGATTTGGTCGAGGGGGTTTACAACAACCATCCCCTGCATCAATACCCCCCCCCCCACACACACACACTATTGAACCATTCACAAACTCACAAAAGAACACAATGAACACCTCCACAGTCCCTGCAAATACTGTAAACATATCCTAAGGTATTGCACAAGCAAATGCAATATAAACTCCCAAGTTACTATTTCAACACATACACAAAAGAGAGCTCATATAACTATATATATTCACTAACATATTTGTATAGACTTTAAATATCAAATACTTATATTCATATGAAACTAAAGGCATGTAAACAAACACATAAGAAGTGAAACTTAGGAACTAGGATACACATCAAATTGAGGAGCCAAAATCTTAAGTTCTTCATAATAATCATTCATATATATATATAATATATTACAATACAACTACACTAACTTTCTACAATAAGAATTAAGGAGTAATTGCATAAGACGCACAAAATTAAGCTCCGTATCACACTGTATCGCACCATATCATGATACGGCGTATTCGTGTCCAATTGTAGACACATAGCTAGTATCCCAACCCTGATCTAAGTCCAATATGACCAAATTAGGCTTATGACACACACTTCATGTGTCAACCTCGTAATTCTCCCAAAATATACACAAATTATCACATAGAATTCATAATACACAACCAATTGGCCTTAACTTGTTCCTATAGGTAGCCCTATGCTATTGGGGTGTTCCTAAGAATCAAATGGATGATTTGGAAGTTACAGTGAGAAAGAATTCAGAATTTACCTATTGGGAGATAGATTCCCAATGAAAATATAATTGGACACGATCCGGACATGATCTCTCTACCAAAGTTCCTCCTCCTTGTGCTCCTTGCTTCTCCAAGATCCAAAGATCCTTGAGGGATAAAAATGAGAGAGAAATATGAATGAATTGAGAGAGATTTGTGGAGGGATAAAGGAATTGGGGATATATGATTTGGGGATCTCAAAATTGAGAGCAAATAAAGAGAAGAGAGAGAAAGGGCTATATGTGGCTGGCCCCAAGCTTTTTCCTTCTCCAAGTCAATCACAATGTCCAATATACCCCCACATATAAATTATAAAGAATAATTAAGAGGGGTCATTTTGGGAAGTCTCTACACTAATACAAATTAGTCTAATCTTCCTAATTAATTAGTGGGAATGGGTCTATTGGGCTTGGTCCATGTTGGGCTCACTAATTTGTCATGACAAGTCTAATTGGTTCACAAGTGTCAAGTCTAACTAATAGGCTAGTTCACTAATTAATAAATAAATAATACAAGGCACAAATAAATATATATCATACTATTAATAAATATTTATACAAAGCACCAAGTAACTATATAACACACTAAATAGATTTTAATTCCTAAAAATAAAATAACTAGGCTAAAATTACTAAATTACCCCTATTTGGAAAAGTGGGGGTGGTAGTTCAGTTTTCTTTGCTTCTACTACCACTGTCTCTTTAGCGACAGCCACTGCTGTCTCGTTGTTATTCTCAGTTAATATAGCAACCAGTTGAGACAAGTTATCAACTTTCTATTGTTGCGCGTCAAATCGTGTTTGAAACTAGTTTGTTAGCTATGCTTGAAGCTTACAATCTCGTGCCTCAATCATCTTGTGATGTAGATCGCTCTACTTCCTTTGCGCCTCTAACTTTTTTATTACTTTCTCTATTGGGTCAGACGATGTCGCCTTGGAGCTATCACCTTTAGTCATCTGTAAAAGAAATAATTTTTATTAGCAATCATAAAATATTTATGGGCTTATTATATAAAATATTATTTCATGCAGCACTATCGAAAAGCAAATCATCTGAGAAAATCATTATTTTTTGAAAACTTCCACTTGAAAACCATTTTTTGAAATACGAGGAACTTTAAACTACGCTTTGATACCAACTTATTGTGCCCCGGTTCCATAGAACCAATTCGTCCTCGTATTCGGTTCTGTAGAACCATTCGTCTTCTCTGGGCGTGATACCGTACAAGTCTGGGGTTGCCCTTGTACATGGCAAGAAACTGCACATGTGTCAAAAAAATCTTTTTTAAATAGTTCCACAATACATCATTAGATTATAAAGCACACATTTGTATAGGAAGAAAAAATAATTCTATTATTGATTCATTGCAACGAAGTACAATTTTCTCAGCTTAAAAAATGGAAATGCTTGAACGGCGTACATAACTTTTGCATAAAAGAAAAGACTGATAGGCTAACATGAAATAATGTTCTGATCCCATATATTATGCCCTTTTATTACATTCTTGGAACTTGGAAACATCAACTAGAAATCTTTGAAAAGTTTAAAATATGAAGAAGCTTGAAAAGACTGCAACGAAAGCTTTATCTCCCTTGAGATCCCATGGTATCTCGGTCACCTGGTTTGCCCACAGAGACGTGGGTCAGTGCTCAACTTGTACTGGTGAGCAGAACTGGTCCACTCACCTAAACCAACACTTCTTAATTAAAGCAGCCGTTTATATAGGCAACAATTATGCAATAAAATATATAATCTTTATACATATGGAATTTGTCATTACCCGTACCCAGAGTAAGGGTACGAGAATGTGTGTACGTCCAGCCTACGCCGAAGCATCAGCAGTAGAATAATGTTTTGGTCAACTATACTATCTACACATATCACACAATATATAATGTACCTGTCATGATATCTCAACTCTAAATGGAGGAACAATATGATAATATTATAAAGGTAATCCATACCCAATTATAATATAAAACTAAAGAAAGATATGTCACGATATGGAATAGAAGAAATAGAATCACAAGTTACAAATATAATTCATAACCAAGTCTAATAGACTAGCACAATAGTCTCAAATATAATACATGCAAAAATATCTAAACTTAGACATATCCTCTATAATAAAGGAAATAACTAAGTCTCCTCAACTTCTGCTACTAGATCATCTTGCTATAAGGGTGCTATCTCAGCTGGCTCGCCATCCTATATCCCTTAATAGGTAGGAAACTAGTCCTCTAAGTAATCATCTGGAAAAAAAAAAAATCCAATCAGTTTTGGAGCGAAGCACATCTCTAATATCAGTTCCAAATAAATGATAAAGACTATGAACAGTAAATAGTAAAAAATATGACTAGAAAACAAAAATAAGAACAAATAATAGAAATACAAAAAGTAAATAAACATGTAATATAATATCATATACAGGGAATCAGGAATAGAAAAACTACACTAAGTGTGTGAGTACTAGCTTCGACATGTGATCGGCTTAGGAACATAAACAAGGATCATGGCCTGGTTAATCATACGTGAAGTATATGATTAATTCTAATATGGTACTTATACATGAATACTTGTACATGAATGGGTATGATCATATATCTAACTAATACTCCCCACCCCCCAACTGGTATAGTAGATCCAATGATGGCACTTTATGATACAAGATTCGTAGAGCATGAGGCCAACCTTCTCAGATCTATATATGTACAAGAATCACATGGCATGTACAGGAATCACAGGTCATGTATAGGGTCCAACAGGAAATAACATCTCATGACGTAATCCAGAATACACCAATCCATGTAACATTATATCAGGAATCATGTATAGCTACACTAAATACATGTAACATAGAACATATCATATACAGAAAACTATCAGAGAATGTACTCGCCTGTGGTCATGAGAAAATGGTACAACTCGGTGTCCGAACTGGTGTCACACTAACCTATATACAACATTCTATGTCATTTGGTGTAATGAAGTAATAACAAGCTTAAAAGAGCTAAAATATGGTTTTTTATGTCAAGACTAGATCACACTAGTCAAACTAGGCCAAACTAGGTCAACACATTGATTTTAGGTCCATACCTAGCTTCTAGGTTGATTACAAGGCTATACTAGTTCATTCTAGGCTTTACTAGGCTAAACTTAGGTTTCTAAGTTATTACTTGAAGGTATTAGCTAACTAGCTAATATTATTAAATAACACACACACACACACACACACACACACACACACACACACACACATAATATATAGTAAGGTAAGGTTAAGTACTAAGTTATATTGAAAGTATTAGAGATCATTATATATATATATATATATATATATATATATATATATATAATGGTCTCTAATACTTTCTATATAACTTAGTACTTAACCTTACCTTACTATATATCATACATATGTAATATAGGTACTTACACTCATATCCTATCTATATCTCAAACCTTCATCACAACCTATAGCATACCAATTACCTGGTATCAGCACTAATACCCTTATTCCTTCACCGGCACAACTTCATACTTTACTGATACTGCACTCCCTTTCACAAACTTGTTTACATACTGCCTTACACTCAAGTCTACACCCCTGGATATTTTGTTCAATTTTATTGCAATCTCCCATACCCGAGCCTCCATAGTCCATATTTTGTGTTGCTAACTGCCTTCACATAGGTGCATATGTTCCCTCATTTCCTGCATATCAAGCACCCTTACACTATATTTGTATCATGCCTCTTTACAGAATTCAAGCACTTAAGCCATCTGCTTGCAGTGAAACTCTCCCCAAGTCAAGAACTAATATTACATACTGCTAATCCCACAATATTATGAACTTCTCATTACCTTGTCTCACTGATACCTCAAGTCCTCACTTGTACATTCATATCCACATTAATACCCAAGCATAACACACTGCCACCACTCACTCATCTATACAACTCTCAACCGCATTACACCACAACCTCACTCAAATACCTCACATACTAACATGAACCAATTTCCAACAGCAAGCACTTGCTATATGTCACGCCCCAGTCCCAAAATACCCTGGGATCGGACGCGTGATAATGGCCAGCAGTATGCACCGATGGACAAACCCAATATAATGGATCCATCAGGGCATACTTAAGCTGTAAAATTAAGTCTACAACAATCATGGCACAACTAATCTCATCCACACAAGATATAAAAATATGATCCACAGAATAGATAAGGAATGTAAATCATCAGCTCGTCTCAACAAAGTGCTTCAAGGAACAACCCGATAAATATCTAATACAATGGTTCAACAGACCAGAATAATAATGACTGAAATAAATAAAATACTGAGCATGGAACATGGATGCTCAGGAAAAGTCTTCAGCTAACACCTCATCCCCGGGTGTCGGTACATTTCCTGTATCAGCTCCTGATGCGGTCCCGTATACCTCGGGATAGATCTCGTCTGTAAATCCTGCGGACATAATTCGGATCCAGGTCCTCAGGGGACATAGCAAGGTACAAGAAAGCTCATGTAAAAATAAATGCAGTACAGAAAATAAATTGAATAAATAGGGCAAGTAAGTAACCATCTAAGTGAAAATGCAAGTGAGAGCATCATGAGTACTCAGGCTGAGCCACTACAAGCTTTGTGTCGTGGAGCGGTAGTGGTAATAACCGGTAGTGGGTCTAGCTCTGCTCCGAGAGTCTACGACCTCTCAATAATAGAAGATATATATATAAAATAGCCTATAGCCTGTGTGTCTCTCCCCACCCAATGTAACCACGCATATCATGACCATAACGTCTCATGTCCATGTCAAGCGGGATCATAGCTAATGCAACATGTCATAATGTATCTAAGAATATAGTATCTCTATTAAGTCCTGTATCCTATACAGAATCACCACGAATATCTCGGGAAGATCCTGTCTCATGAGGAGTGTCAAGTGTCCTGGGTCAGAGTGTACTTGGTAAGACAAGTACGAGAATATAAAGTGCCACGAATGTCCATCTCTAGATGACCATACCCAACACCGCGTACAGTGTTGGCACCCGACTGTTAATCGAACGCTAAGTACATCACACGGTCCTAGGTTAAGCATGCACAACAATATAATGAAGCAAGAAAAATATATAACAATACTGCAGAGTTTGGCAAGGTACACTTGCCTGGGGTTCGAATATCAACAGTCCTCCCGGTATCAGTGGATCCTGTGGGTACTCCTCCAAAAGCTGTAATAAATATCACCAACCATCTCAGAAGATGTCAAATAGCTAGAAACGCCTATCCTTAAGTCCAATTTGGATACAAGGGCAAAAATAACATTTCCGGGCCAAAGCGGGGTCCACATGTGGGCCACTTTGCACCGAAAAGCGTGTCAGGGTCAAAGGTCTCCAAATTCCTCAAACTCAGTGTCTACAAGTCAGCAACGATGATACGAACCCAACGGAACTTTCAGAATTAGATTCTGATGAGCCGATGACAAAATCGCCCGTCAAGTGGAGCCTATGGGGCCCACGATACGCGATTTTGTCAACGTTCTCAGAATTAAACCAAACTTGGGTCACAGGACCAGCGTATTGCTACAAGTCTGATGGCGCAAGTTTCGTCTCGATCTGACGTATGTACACAAAGATACAGCATATTCTAGAATTGACGGATATGGGGCATTGTCGGCGGATACGTGTTGATTCCGGTGTGCACGCACATCCGAATCGACTTCTGCGAAATTCTACACTTCCGTATCAAGGTCGCGCACGTTTTGGTAAAGACCGCGTGCGACCAAGTCATCCCGTTTGGCGGAGCGTACTCAGTTCGGGGTAAAACAGGGCATTATTTTTCCTGTTTTTGGATCGCGGTGTACGATCACCACAGGATGCGATGCATCGAGCGGGTTGCACGGGCACCGACGGGGTTATACAGTCTACGTGTTGCAACTGACAAAATCGAAAATGGATTTACGAGGAGGGAGAAAACGATACCTGAATAGGGCTCCGTGAACGATGATTTCCACGTGTCCGAGGGTACTGTTCGTGTCCTGGTCGAGAGTTCCCGTGTCGATTCTAGGGTTCACTGCTGGGTCGAATGTGGTCGGTGGACACGGTGGATGCGGCCGGTGCTGGGTCGACGAGGCTCGAGGAGTCGAGCGGGGAGGTGACGGTAGAGTCGGGCTGGACTGGGCGGAGTGGCATCGGAATTATGGGCTGGAGATGGAAGGGTACTGGACGGGGAGGTCGACAGGCGGATCGACGGCGGCCTGGCGGCAGCGGCGAGGTCGTGGGTTCTGGGGGAACTGCGGCGGAGTCGAGCGAAGCCGGCGGGGTTCTGGGTGCTGCGCGGGTGAACGGAGAAGATGGGTCGACGGCTGTGGAGGGAAGTCGTCGGCGGGGTTAGGTCGGGGAAGGGTCATCCGGGTACGGCGGGGATTGGTGTCGGGGTCGGGGAGTTCGATACTGGAGAGCGGCGGAGACGATCACAGGGGACGGCGGCGTCGGTCACAGGGTTGCGGCTTGGCACGCACGCCGAGGAAGGGGTTTTTTATACTGCTACAGAAACTCAGGCGGGTAGGGTTTTCAATGGGTTTCGGGTCGGGTTTGGCTCAGATCCGACCCGACCCAATAGGCTGGTTTGGTTCGGACAGGGTTGGTTGGGTTTGGGTTTGGCTCGGTTTGGTTCGGTTTATAAATACAATAGTTTTTTAGGGCTTAAAATGCTACTCCGGAGTCCAATAAATTTACCAAAAAATACCCTACATCCGGTTTTCTATTTTATACCATAAAATATTATTTCCATAATGTTTTAACACCAAGTAACAGAATAGAAAAATCATTCGATCATAATCACCTTGGTTATTCATCCAGAAAATACCGAAACCCATTGGGGAAATTATATTTAAGATTTCTCAGAAAAATTAGGGTGTTTACAATCTTCCCTCCTTAAAAGGATTGCGTTATCGCAATCAAAGAATAAGCTACTAAAGAAAGAATTATAAAAATTATAAGATTGCTTAGGTGATAACTGCCTCTGTGAATAAGTGGGGATAATGCTGGCGCATACTATCCTCTCGTTCCCAAGTCGATTCGCCAAGAGAATGGTGTTTCCATGCTACACGAACCAGTCTGATTGTCTGTCCCCGCAATGTCTTCTCACTGACGTCGAGGATGCCAAATGGTTGTTCTTCATATCTCAAGCTAGGGCCCACTGCGATCTCTGAATGATCGACTACGTGACTTGGGTCGGTCACGTACCTTCGCAGCTGTGAGACGTGGAATACGTCATGCACTCCCTCTAAGGATGGTGGTAATGCAAGATGATAAGCCACCTCACCAATGCGCTCTAGAATATCAAATGGCCTAATATACCTTGGGCTCAACTTGCCTCTGCCTCCGAATCTAATAGTACCTCGAGTGGACGAAATCCTCAAGAATACGTGCTCTCCTTCTTTAAACTCTAGGGGACGTCTGTGCGTATCTGCCCAATGCTTCTGTCTGTCCTGGGCTGCTCGAAGATGATTCTGAATCTGTTTCACCTTCTCCACTGTCTGCATTACCAATTCTGGACCCAATATTTGACGTTCACCAACGTCACTCCAATATATTGGCGATATGCACTTTCTTCCGTATAATGCCTCGAATGGTGCCATCTAAATGCTGGCCTGATAACTGTTGTTGTAGGAGAACTCCACTAAGTGTAAATGATCTTCCCAAGATCCTCCAAAGTCTAGCATACATGATCGTAATATATCCTCCAAGATCTGAATGGTGTGCTCCGATTGGCCATATGTCTGTGGATGGTAAGCTGTGCTGAATTTGAGTCTGGTACCCAGACTCTCTTGCATGCTTTTCCAGATATGAGATGTAAATCTTGAATCTCGATCCGATACAATACTAACCGGTACTCCATATAATTTGACGATTTGTCACATATACATGTCGACTAGTACCTCTGTGGACTGTCCGACTCTAAATGGTAAGAAGTGTGCTAATTTAGTGAGTCGATCCACAATAACCCATACTGCATCTCTTCCGCTGGGGCTCCTTGAAAATCCTGTGACAAAATCTATCGTGATGTGCTCCCACTTCCATTCTGGTATAGGAAGCGGCTGTAACATACCTGCAGTCCTCTGATGCTCGGTCTTTACTTGCTGACATACTAAGCATTTGGCCACAAATCTTGCAATCTCCCTTTTCATTCCATGCCACAAGTAATACTGTCTCAAGTCTCGGTACATCTTGGTTCCTCCTGGGTGAACAGAGTACATAGAGCTATGTGCTTCAGTCATTAACTCCTGTCTCAATTCTCCATTTGGAACATACAGGCAATTTCCAAACCTCAATGTCCCGTCTTCGTGTATGCGAAGTCCTGTCTGCATGCCTGCTTCCGTCCTCTCTTTGAGTCTTCTAAATCTAGCATCGGTGGGCAATGCCTCTTTAATCTTCTCCACGAGTGATGACTTAACTTCGAAATTAGCCAGCAATCCACTCTGTCCTGGTAAAACAACCTCTATCTGAAGCTCCTGTAGATCTCTCAATAACTCGGGCTGCATCGTCAAGAAATAAGCCGTAGGCTTCCTGCTGAGTGCGTCTGCTACAACATTCGCCTTTCCCGGATGATACTGCAGATCTATATCAAAGTCTACCATCAATTCAAGCCAACGTCTCTGCCTCATGTTAAGCTCCTTCTGAGTATATACATACTTCAGACTCTTGTGATCTATAAATATTTCTACCTTCTCCCCATAAAGATAGTGCCTCCAAATCTTCAGTGCAAATATAACTGCTGCTAACTCCAGATCATGACTTGGGTAGTTCTTCTCGTGGACTTTCAACTGTCTCAACGCATAAGCAATGACCTTGCCATGTTGCATTAAGACACATCCTAGTCCACTTCCTGATGCATCACTGTAAACAACAAAACCTCCTGACCCTGAAGGAAGAGTCAAGACAGGTGCTGTTGTCAATCTTCTCTTCAATTCTTTAAAAGCCTTTTGGCAGTCTTCTGTCCATATAAACTCCTGGTCTTTACGTGTCAGCTTTGTCATAGGTTCTGCAATCCTCGAGAAATTTTCTACAAACCTTCGGTAATATCCCGCAAGTCCGAGAAAACTTCTCACCTCTGCAACTGATGTGGGTGTAGGCCAAGTCTCTATTGCTGCAACTTTCTCTGGATCAACTGAAAGTCCTTCTCCTGAAATAATATGTCCCAAGAAAGGCACTTTGTCCATACAAAACTTACACTTACTGAGTTTGGCATATAACTTCTCCTGTCTCAAGGTCTCTAACACGATTCTGAGATGCTCCTCGTGCTCTTTATGGCTCTTGGAATATATTAGAATGTCGTTAATGAACACAACCACAAATTTATCCAAGAAATAATGAAAGACTCTATTCATTAAACTCATAAATACTGCTGGTGTGTTGATTAAACTAAACGGCATTACCAAGAACTCATAATGTCCATACTTGGTCCTGAAAGCTGTCTTCGGTATGTCTTCCTTCTTTACTTTGATCTGATGGTAGCCAGATCTAAGGTCAATCTTTGAGAATATCCTAGCACCACTCAATTGATCGAATAGATCATCAATGCGTGGTAAGGCATACCTGTTCTTGATGGTCACAACATTTAGTGCCCTGTAGTCAATGCATAGTCGTACTGTTCCATCCTTCTTTGGCACAAATAATATTGGTGCTCCCCAAGGTGATACACTGGGCCGAATGAAATCTTTCTCCAGAAGATCATCCACCTGTTCTTTCAACTCCACTAACTCCTTAGGTGCTAGCCGATATACTGATGAAGTGATAGGCTCTGCTCCTGGAGTTAAGTCTATTATGAATTCTATTTCCCGATCAGGCGATAAACCTGAAAGATCATCAGGAAATACATCCACAAACTCTGATATGACTCTTGGGTAACCTGTCTCCCTTTCTACAGATAGTACCCTAAGAGTAGGCTGAACTCCTTGCTCTACTGCTCCTCGAAGGAATTTAAATTCTGGATATCCAGGCGGTCTAAATATAACCCGCCCAAGTCGACTATCAAGAGTTGAATGGTACTGACTTAACCAGTCCATACCAAGTACAACATCATAATCCGGCATGGAAAATATCAAAAATTGAGCTCGTATTTCTCTTCCACAAACTGCTACAGAACATGATCTACAGACGTCACTAACTGGAATAATTTTACCTCCCGTAAAAATTCTCTTCATCTTCGGAAGGGGTGCGGTAGCTACTCTATGGGTGGCTACAAAGCTAGCTGCTATAAATAAATGCGATGCTCCAGAATCAAATAAAGCTACACCTGGTAATAAAGTTACTAAAATAGTACCTGCGATAACCTCGCCTGCAGTAGCTTCCTGCTCAACAGCTAATATGAATGCCTGGCCTCGTCCCTGAGCTGAACCTCTCTGCTGCTGCTGAGTCTGCTGAAATAGAGATGCCTGTGGTGCCAGTGGTGGTCTCTGCTGGTAGCCCCTTGTAGCTGGTGGTCTAACTCCTCCAGCTTCTGTCTGCGGTGCTCCTACTGCTAGATAAGTCGGTCGTGGTGCAGGTAAAGCTAGTCTCGGTGCTCCGTCTCTGCGTTCAGAACAGTCCCTGGAAAAATATTGGTTGGATCCGCAGCTCAGACATAGTCCCAACTTACGCCTGTATTCTCTCTCAATGTGTCCTATCTTGCCGCAGTGGTGACAAGTAGGAAGAGGTCTGTCCCTATGTGCTGCTCTCTCTGGCATACTCCTCTGGAATCATTTTGCAGAATCTCCAGGTGTTGTCCTGGATGGTGCTGAGGTGATTGGCCTCTTCAGATTCGACTCCCTTCTAGTGATGCGCTCCAGGCGTCGTGTTGCTGCAAGGACGTCGGTATAAGATGTAGGTGCGACCGATCCAATCAATATCTGGAGCTCGAACTTCAGTCCGTCAAAGAACTTCTCAGCTTTCTCATCCTCTGTCGAGATCAAGGTTGGGGCAAAGCGACTTAGGCGAATAAATTCTGCGTTATATTCTTCCACTGTCATATTGCCTTGGATAAGGCGGTTGAACTTGTCTCTGAGCTCTGACCGTGCTACTTCTGGAATATACATCTCTTTGAAGAGTCTGGAGAACTCTTCCCAGGTGACTCGGTCCTGTCCGAGCCTCCTCTCTTCTACTAACTACCAGTGATGTGCATTTTTAGTTAACTGCATTCTGACTGCAGTCATCCACTTCTCTCTCGGAAGTTCAGCGACTTCCAACTGATGCTGTATGTTTGTGAGCCATTCATGAACTTCTGTTGGTCCCTTTTTACCAGAAAATGTACGAGGCTTGGGCTGACAAAAATCGGTGATAGATCCCATCGCTGATCGCTTCGTTGGTGGATTGGCCTGCTCCAATACGGATACCAGGCTGGTTCTCAGATACTCGGCCTCCTAACGATGGGCCTCTTGCTGAATCTGCTGCTGGCCTTGCATCATGGCATACATCATTTGGAATATCTGTTGCCCGTCCATGGCTTGTCCTGGCAGGAAAATTGGCATCTGTGAAGTGCACTGTGGTGGAGGTGGGATGTCATCTCTCCGGAACCTTGGATTAGGCTGACCGGTTTGACCGCTCTGCGATATTTGTCCTCCGTTCCCTGGATTCACTCCGTCTATATAAGTAACCACAGCGTCGTGTGGCATATCCAAAGGAATCTCGTCTCCGTTCCTGGGATCCATTACTCTGCAACCAAAAGATAAACTGTAAGAACGCTCAGAGGAATCAAATAGGATGCAAATCAAGTAACAATTTTGAGTTCGATATAGAGTTCAATAATGGTTTAAATAATGGATAAGATCATATAATTCATCTTATCCTTAGGACAGGCTGGTTCGGTCCCTAAGTTGAAACCGAACAGTTTAGTCGTAGACCTGCATGGGCCACCACAAAAACTATGTCACACCCCAGTCCCAAAATACCGTGGGACCGGACGCGTGATAATGGCCAGCAGTACGCACCGATGGACAAATCCAATATAATGGATCCATCAGGGCATACTTAAGCTGTAAAATCAAGTCTACAACAATCATGGCACAACTAATCTCATCCACACAAGATATAAAAATATGATCCACAGAATAGATAAAGAATGTAAATCATCAGCTTGTCTCAACAAAGTGCTTCGGGGAACAACCCGATAAATATATAATACAATGGTTCAACAGACCAGAATAATAATGACTGAAATAAATAAAATACTGAGCATGGAACATGGATGCTCAGGAAAAGTCTTCAGCTAACACCTCGTCCTCGGGTGTCGGTACAGCTCCTGTATCAGCTCTTGCTGCGGTCCCGTATACCTCTGGATAGATCTCGTCTGTAAATCCTGGGGACATAATCCAGATCCAGGTCCTCAGGGGACATAGCAAGGTACAAGAAAGCTCATGCCAAAATAAATGCAGTACAGAAAATAAATTGAATAAATAGGGCAAGTAAGTAACCATCTAAGTGAAAATGCAAGTGAGAGCATCACGAGTACTCAGGCTGAGCCACTACAAGCTCTGTGTCGGGGAGCCGATATTGGTAATAATCGGTAGTGGGTCTAGCTCTGCTCTGAGAGTCTACGACCTCTCAATAATAGAAGATATATATAAAATAGCCTATAGCCTGTGTGTCTCTCCCCACCCAATGTAACCACGCATATCATGACCAAAATGTCTCATGTCCATGTCAAGCGGGATCATAGCTAATGCAACATGTCATAATGTATCTAAGAATATAGTATCTCTGTCAAGTCCTGTATCCTATACAGAATCACCACAAATATCTCGGGAAGATCCTGTCTCATGAGGAGTGTCAAGTGTCCTGGGTCAGAGTGTACTTGGTAAGACAAGTACGAGAATATAAAGTGTCACGAATGTCCATCTCTAGATGACCGTACCCAACACCGCGTACAGTGTTGGAACTCGACTGATAATTAGACGCTAAGTACATCATACGGTCCTAGGTTAAGCATGCACAACAATATAATGAAGCAAGGAAAATATATAACAATATTGTAGAGTTTGGCAAGGTACACTTGCCTTGGGTTCGAATATTAACAGTCGTCCCGGTATCAGTGGATCCTGTGGGTACTCCTCCAAAAGCTGTAATAAATATCACCAACCGTCTCAGAAGATGTCAAATAGCTAGAAACGCCTGTCCTTAAGTCCAATTTGGACACAAGGGCAAAAATAATATTTCTGGGCTAAAGCGGGGTCCACATGTGGGCCACTTTGTACCGAAAAATATGTCAGGGTCAAAGGTCTCCAAATTCCTCAAACTCAGTGTCTACAAGTCAGGAACGATGATACGAACCCAAAGGAACTTTTAGAATTGGATTCCGATGAGCCGATCACAAAACCGCCCGTCAAGTGGAGCTTGAAGGGCCCACGATACGCGATTTTGTCAACGTTCTCAGAATTGAACCAAACTTGGGTCACAGGACCAGCGTATTGCTACGAGTCCGACGGCACAAGTTTTGTCTCGATCTGATATATGTACACAAAGTTACAGCGTGTTCCAGAATTAACGGATACGGGGCGTTGTCGGCGGATACGCGTTGATTTCGGTGTGCACGCTCATCCGAATCGACTTCTGTGAATTCCCACACGTCCGTATCAACGTCGCGCACATTTTGGTAAAGATCACGTGCGACCAAGTCGTCCCGTTTGGCGGGGCGTACTCAGTTCCGGGGTGAAACATGGCATTATTTTTCCTGTTTTTGGATCGCGGTGTACGATCACCATTGGACGCGATGCACCGAGCGGGTTGCACGGGCACCGAGGGGGTTATACAGTCTATGCGTTGCAACTGACAGAATCGAAAACGGAGTTACGAGGAGGGAGAAAACGATACCTGAACAGGGCTCCGTGAACGATGATTTCCACGTGTCCGAGGGTACTGTTCGTGTCCTGGTCGAGAGTTCCCGTGTCGAGTCTAGGGTTCATTGCTGGGTCGACTGTGGTCGGTGGACACGGTGGATGCGGCCGGTGCTGGGTCGATGAGGCTCTAGGAGTCGAGCGGGGAGGTGACGGTGGAGTCGGGCTGGACTGGGCGGAGCGGCGTCGGAATTGTGGGTTGGAGATGGAAGGGTACTGGACGGGGAGGTCGACGGACGGATCGAGGGCGGCCTGGCGGCAGCGGCGAGGTCGTGGGTTCTGGGGGAACTGCGGCGGAGTCGAGCAGAGCCGACGGGGTTCTGGGTGCTGCGCGATTGAACGGAGAAGATGGGTCGAAGGCTGTGGAGGGAAGTCGTCGGCGGGGTTAGGTCGGGGAAGGGTCATCCGGGTACGGCGGGGAATGGTGTCGGGGTCGGGGAGTTCGACACTGGAGAGCGGCGGAGACGATCACAGGGGACGGCGGCGTCGGTCACAGGGGTTGCGGCTTGGCACGCACGTCGAGGAAGGGCGGTTTTGATTCTACTACAGTAACTCAGGCGGGTAGGGTTTCCAATGGGTTTTGGGTCGGGTTTGGCTCAGATCTGACCCGACCCAATAGGCTGGTTTGGTTCGGACAGGGTTGGTTGGGTTTGGGTTTGGCTCGGTTTAGTTCGGTTTATAAATACAATAGTTTTTTAGGGCTTAAAATGCTACTCCGGAGTCCAATAAATTCACCAAAAAAACCCTACGTCCGGTTTTCCATTTTATACCATAAAATATTATTTCCATAATATTTTAACATAAATTAACAGCATAGAAAAATCCTTCGATCACAATCACCTTGGTTCTTCATCCAGAAAATACCGAAACCCATTGGGGAAATTATATTTAAGATTTCTCAGAAAAATTAGGGTGTTTACACTATACAAGTATGATATTCAACTGCTACTTTCCCTCTACTCCACATACTCTCTTAAACAACTCTCAAGCACCAGTATACCAAATCCTTATTCCCAGGTATATATATCAGGTTATATTACACTGAACCAAGTTGTTGTGCTCACATTCATGTTGCAGCTACTTAGTACTAAGTTTTCACTAACCTAACTGAGCCAAGTCCTTCCCAGCACTGCCTAAACCTGAGCATCCCCCATTGTTCTCTGCCTGGAATCATACTGCTATATGTTGCTGCTACTACTCTTACTTTAGTTGCATTTGCAACAAAATTTGATGTTATTGTCCTTATTCTATTGTTGCAGCCACTGATGCATGCCTTAAGCATGCTTGTTGTATTTACTAATTCCTGAGTGTATTACTAATGCTCGAGCCCCCTTCCAGAACTAATATTGCAGTTGCCTTATTGCTGTTGATTTTCCTAATGTATACTGCTAATGCTCCCTGCCTTCTTCTATTGTGCCACCAGTCCACACTCTCCATAACTACACCACATATATGCACACTCTCCCAAGCCAACACTAGTTTACCAATATCTACCATAGTATACAACTCCAAGAAATTGTTGATATACCACACTCTCCACTTCTCACAGACCTCACACTACACAACACCACATAGCTATAAAGGTATACACTTATATAGATATGTATATACACATTCACACATATATATCATCAACTATATACGAATATAACAATCTAACACCCAAAGTAACTATAAACACACACATACACACTCTCTTTTGACAATTCATCAAACGCATGGTGTGCAAATCCAAAGTATCATACAAACTCTCACGATACGCTTGTGATACACATTCGAAATACCTCGATACACTACCCAAGCCCTATGAACACAACCAATATATAAATATAGTATATAAAAAAATATAGCTATTAAGATGCAATATAAAGAATTTGGCATGCTAGAAATCCCCACACATGTAAATACCCCTCCTACGATACCGTATCACGGCGTATCATGATACACGCTCATCCTATCCAATTATGGACACATACATCCTTTTGAATCATGTCTTATACTCCAAATCACCTATGAGATATTTTTTCAAATACATAGTAGCTCAATCTCAGATTTTCTCCAAATTGGGCACAAAAATCTATGTAGAAGTCACAATAGAAGTCATATGAACCTAGTTCTTGTTCCTATGGGTAGCCCTAAGCCAAGGAAAGTTTTCTAATGGTTAAATGCATGAATTCGAATCTAAATGAAGGAGACATTCAAAATTTTACCAATGGAAGATGGATTCCCAATAAAAACTCAAATGGACACAAGCTTCTAGCCCCAAAGTTCCTCTCTAAGTGCTTTATGTAATCCAAGCTCCTAGGCTCCTTAGATGATGAGAATGGAAGAAAATGAGAGTGATTTGATGGAAATTTGGTAGGGTTTGGTCTTAATTTGGGGAAGAACACTTTGAAAAATAAAATGCTAATGAATGAAGATGAGAGAAAATGTCTCCCCCTTCCTATTAGGGCCGACCACAAAGCCCTCCTCCAAGCTAATGCACATAGTCCTATTTGCCCCTACTAATTAGTCATGAAGGTTTAAGAAATAAAAGGGTTTAATTAAAGGAAGGTTCTAATAATTAATGAAAGAAACTTATAGTCATTCTCTCTAATTAAATGGGTCAACCATGCCTAACTAATTGGTTACACTAATGGGTTATGACTAATGTAGTTGGATTCACTTAGGTTCACTACAACTAGTCTAACTAATAGGCTAACATACTAACCACCCACTATACAAAATATACCTAAACATGTAACATACCAAATATTATAAAATATAAATATAACCATAATAATTAATACAAAATAACAAAAATACCCCTCTTTAGAAAAGTGGTAGTTATAGAATTCTTACCCCGGCCAATGGCCATTCTTGTATAATATATAGGATTTTTTTACCGCCCTGCATAAGATATCATTAGTATGCAACTCATTTCTATTGGGTCATTGGTGGTGTAGCACAATGATGGGCATGTCGTATAGGACTTCGATGGGTGTGCGATGTGCCATTCAAAGCAGGTAGCAAGCCAAAGTGAATGTCCCGCTTATACCTAACGCTACCAAAGTGCCACTATTTTCTTTGGGCCGAACGGTCCCCATGTCATGCCCCAGTCCCAAAAATACGTAGGACTAGGACACGTAAGCATGCCAGCCGCATGGATATGGCAACTCCAATATATGGAAACCAAATCTATGCGTACGCTGTAATATGAATATCAAATCCAAGTGGTATAAAATGTAATACAAGTCACAGGGTAAAATCTAAATCTCATCCACGAAAATCAAATATAAATAATCAGTATCAATGAAACTAGATATCAATTTAAGTATCTAAGGATGATAGTTGGATGGAAATAAATCCACTACCAACTCGAATGGAAAAGTACAACACAATAAGCACAATATGAGAATATCAGCTAACAATCACGGGCTCGAAGAGAAGACATCCTCGAAACATCTGTAACCATCCGAATCTGCGCTCCTGCGAATACTAAAGAACAGATACACCTGGCAGGGGACCAGGTCCTCAGAGGGACATAACAAGATACTTAAACACATGCCAATAAAGTACTGAAATAAATATCCAAAGGGGTCGCCTAACCGTCTAAGTGAATGCAGTTAAGAACAACTTTCCCCACAAGTGAGCTATTTGGCTGAAAACTGGGATTTGGCATGATTCTCTTTTGGGGATCCAGGGGCCTAAAGGCACGTCCTCTTTTGAACGGCGGAGGCCCGCCAATGTACATAATATATATATGGGTCATCACCACCCATATCTCCGACGGAGAATCCGGGCGCACAGGAAAAAGTTCAAAGGAGCTCAAATGCGGTACTTGTTGTTCTCCCCACCCCCATGCTCTAAGCATGTCACATCCATGACACGATTTGGTCCATAGCCTATTCTTAGTACCCTGGCTCAATCCTGCAACCAAACAAGGACAAGGATGGGACCACCGTACTACAATAGGCTATGCCCCTAGACCTCTAATAACTGCTAAGTCTACTAGCATACAAAGTTTCTAACAACAGTTATTCCTAACGCACGTCCCACACGTACCGATGATCAGTCAATACGTGCGTCAGAATAAATGTAACGTCCAGATGTCCAATACACAAGACCAGAAGCTATGGCCTCAGAACAAATATTTCCGGATGCTGAAATAGATATTACCAATATTCCCAGAATAAGAAAAATAGCTAGAAAGCACTTCCCTTTCATCCAATTTGGACACAGGGGCAAAACCGTAATTTCGGGTCAAAGTAGGATCCACGTGTGGCCCACTTTGCACCGAAAAGCGTGTCAGGGTCAAAGGTCTCCAAATTTGTCCAACTTAGTGTCAACAAGTCCAGAACGATGATTCGAATCCAACAGAACTTCCAGAATTAGATTCCGATGAGCCGATCACAAAATCGCCCGTCAAGTGGAGCCGTAGGGCCCACAATACGCAATTTTGTCAACGTTCTCAGAATCGAACCAAACTTGGGTCACAGGACCAGCGTATTGCTACGAGTCCGATGGCGCAAGTTTCGTCTCGATCCGACGTGTGTTTACAAAGTTACGACATATTCCAGAACAGGCAAATACGGGGCGTTGTTGGCGGATACGCGTTGAGTTCGGTGTGCACGCACATCCAAATCAACTTCTGCAAAATTCTGCACGTTCGTATCAACGGTGCGCACATTTCAGTGAAGACCGCACGCGACCAAGTCGTCCCGTTTGGCGGGGCGCACTCAGTTCCGGGGTGAAATAGGGCGTTGGTTTTCCTGTTTTTGGATCGCGATTTGCGATCACCACAGGACGCGACGCACCGAGCGGGTTGCATGGGCATTGAGAGGGTTATACAGTCTACGCTACACAACTAACAGAATAGAAAACGGAATATCGAGGAGAGAGAATGGGTTACCTGAACAGGGCTCCGAAAAACCAAGATTTCTCGTGTCCTCGCGTCGTCTTGACACAATATCTGTGTCCTGGCCGTGTCCGGGCTTGGTTGTGTCCGGAGGCAGCGGGGTTGCACTCGCTGGCGGAGGGCAGCTCGGCCTAGGGCGTCTGGGGTGCTGGTCGGCGGCGTCGAGCGGGCTGTTGGGAGCTGGCCGGAGGAAGGCGGCTCGGGTGCGGCCGGCTGGGAGCTAGGGCAGAGCGGTGGAGGTCGGGGCTTGGTGATGGTGGTGCTGGCAGGGCGGAGAGGGGATGGTCGAACGAAGAGGTGGCTGTGGAGGCGGGGCAGTCGGGGGAGGTCGACGGCGAAGGGTCGAGCGGGGAGGTTAGCAGAGGTTAGGGCGGGTCAAAGCTGCGGAGGCGGTGAGGGGATGGTGATGGTCGACCGACTGGTCGGGGGACGGCGCTGCGGGTGAAAGAGGGATCTGGAGTAAGGCAGCAGCGGCTAGGCATGGAAGTCGAGGCATATTTATAGGTTGTGAATAGTTAATCCGACGGTGATCCGGTTTGGGGTTTCTGCCAGGTTTCGGGTTGGGTTTGATTTGGATCCGACCCGACCCGTTAGGCTGGGTTGGTCTGGTTCGGTTTAGCAGTTTGGTTCGGTTTATTTTGGTTCAAGTGAACCAGGTTCAGTCAGGTTTAACTTCAACTTAGTTTCTAGGGCTTTAAAAATGCTTTCGGAGTCCAATAAATTCCCGAAAAATTATCCTATATCCAGTTTTCCATTTTACACTAGAAAATATTATTTTTATAATATTTTAATATTAATTAACATCATTTAAAAATCCTTTAATAACAAAATACCTTGGTTTTAATTCCCAAAAATTACAAAAAAATTGTGTAAAGTCCAAATTAAAAATTCTTGAAAATCAGTGGTTTACAATCTACCCAACTTAAAACAATTCCGTCCTCGAAATTAAAATTAAGTCACGGTAGAAAGTCAAGGATGGTATAAGATTTGCATTGTTTAAAATGGATGGCCAGGTTTAAAGGGGTGGGCGATGTTGCGCGTTGCATATTCCGAAAATCATGGAAAAAATCCACATAAGCTAAAAAAATAGTTTTCTTCATGTGTCATGTCCAATAGTGTGGACACCTAAATGCTCTTTTGCATAAAAGTGCCCAACAATTAGAAAATTGCACAAAGATGAGGATTGGATGATGGGCACGTCTACGATAAGGATGTGGAATTCTAGGAAGGCAGTGACTAGTGAAGTGCTCTAATTATCGAAGCAAAGATAAGGTGCGCTAAGTGATACCATATTGTAAAACTAAATAAAATACCGTGTTCTATTTCTAAGTGGATTCGAGCTAGCCTCAGTCTCACTATCTAAGCCAAGTAGGTTTAATTCTTGGGTGAGGGGGTTTCACAATCCAGCCAACTTCGAACAATCTCATCCTCAAAATTAAAATAAGGCATAATCTGTTAATCCTTCATGTACGTAAGGCAAGTCAATCGCAATCTCCTTGCGATAATTAAAATCCTAATCATATCCATCGCAATCACTTCAAGGTTAAGATGATCACTGTTCCAATCAACATTCAACCTATGGTTATCTCTTCTCACTTTCTCAAATTATCCACATCCAAATTTAAATTAAATCCATATAACATCTTCAAGGTTTAAATATGCATATAAACTTGCCTCACAATCTCCAACTATTATAATTTTCTCTAGAAGTAATTCGAGTCCAATATTATTCCTATTTTCACTTATAATTTTTTTTTATTCTTCAACTTTTTAAATTCCATTCACATCCTCAATATTTCAAATAGGTAGTCCAACCATCAATTTTTTTTAATTTTAACTCAAATCATCAAATTGGAAAAATAATTTAAATGCAGTCCACCAATGTTCAAGTCTGAAATTCTATATTTATCCTCCAAATTCAAATTGATGATTCTACCTTCATTGTTCAAAATTTAAATCATGTACTTAAGGTATAAATATTGGGTCCTCAATATCAAGATTTTGAAATTCATTAATCCACATCATCTTAGTCATTCTTCTAAATTTCTCAAAATTAAAATGGCTTGAACCTCTCCCAATCTAATCTTACTCGATCACAATCTAAAAGAAATTTCTCTTGAGTTGACAATGCACTGCTACCCAACTTAGAATTTACCCATCTATCACATAAGGCTATATACCTTAAGAAATCTATGCCCCAAATTATTTAATCATGCTATTGAATCCTCAAACATATCATTTATGATATTCCCTTAGTCATTTATAAAAGATAGTCACCAAATAATGCGATTGGCCTATGGGGTATATCTAGTACTATCTGTATATCAAATTTATACTAAGCACGAGGTTTCGTCTTTCTGAAATAAGGGAAGACGGAGATCAATAATAAAGACTTCAGGGGTGAGGTAATAGAATAGAAGTATCGGAATCAAGGCGTTTAAAGAAGTCAAATGGGAATTGTCAAAGCAGTTGTGGATTAAAATCCTATTTTGGTAATTCTACGATATGTCAGACATGTCTAGGGCAAGTATATTCGTCTACTAATCACTACATATCTCGATCCACGTGAAGTAGTTATACGAAGGGCGAATCAAGCACACTAAGGTTAGCTAGACCTTAATACACTGATTCTGAAATGTATTAGTGTGTATACCCAATAATAAATATGTCATGAACAAGCTCGATAAAGAATAAGCTTGCAAAACTAGGCTATAATAGCAACATAATTCGAGTAGTACAAAAATTATAGATACGCTGGATTATGATGAGAGAAGGTACAAATAATTCAAGTTCGCAAAAGTAAAAACAACATAAGCAATAATAATAAAGACTCTACAATCTCTACATTTATCATACAACCTCCTTGTCTATGTCACTAGTCGACCAAATGGGGCAAGGGCCTCTAAATTCTATTGTCTGAATAAACACTGTCGTCTATGCTAGCATACAGGTAATGTCATTCAGTTACACTTTAATAATGGGACAAAAGGCTATGTGATACTAGGTGGTGAGGTATACTACCCAACTTAAAATAATTTAACTACTATGGTATTGTCTTAAGGATACCGTAGAAGCTCCTCTATAAGTCTATGAGAAGGGGTCTTGGTACTTTATTGGGGTATCCTCTTCTATTACATAGGTCATGGTCATCTTACATCTTAGTCATAGCGCTTATAGAACAAGTGTCAATAGTAAGGATAGAAGAGTTACTGGCCGTTAAGGGGAAAAGGGATCTCGCTTGTATCGATGTGGGGGTGCAAATTACGTGGTCTACAACTAGGAGTAATCATCACAATCTAATTGAACAACTCAACTATCAGGTTCTAGCTACAAGGTACACAATTCAAAATTTAAGATTACAACTATAACTATAGCAAACTATATATCCTATTGTAGAGTACAATCACTTGGTCTATAATTAGAGGTGTCAAGTGGCACGAGTTGAGAGATGAAGAAAAGAAGAAGATAATTTTGGTCGTCGCACAATTAGCGAACGTTAAGGTCGCAGAGGAATAATATGTGGAATAGAGGGGCTCTAGATAGCATCATGGTTTTCCAAGGGAAAGGGGTATGCTAGTCTCTGTGTTTGAGGTATTATTAGGAAAATATTCTATGCATTGCTCTTGGCTTTCTAAGGTACTGTCTACTTATCTCAAGACAAGAATCTAAATTTATAGTTCTCCAATACTATCCAATTATGAAGGTTAGGTTCAATCCTAATGTTTAATATTGGTTCTCCATTGGTTCCTCAATACTAGGGGCAAACATTATGGTAAAACTTCTAACTATTTCTAGTAGTGTCTATACTACTTCTCAAGTCTTCTTAATACATTAAGGGGTAATGGTATACCAATCTAAAGATAAGGAATTCTAGGGTTCACTAGATATTCTAAACTTAGTGGTGTGTCTATATTCTCATTGTATTCTTAATAGGTGTGCTACTCTAATTATCATCCTAATAATAGGGGTTCCTATATTCTAGCAGAAGGCTATACTTAAAGAACTATTAGGGATGTACAGGAATCAAGCAGGATATGATTGTTCAAATAGAACAGATAAGAGGAAGATGAATCATAGTCAATTGTGGATGAGATCCTATACTCTAGTCTTAGGTGCAGGCTTGCTCGGTACAGTAACGTAACCGAGACAATATGCTCTCGACCTGCATGGGCCACCACAAAAATATGTCACGCCCCAGTCCCAAAAATACGTAGGACTAAGACAGGTAAGCATGCCAGCCGCATAGATATGGCAACTCCAATATATGGAAACCAAATCCATACGTACGCTATAATATGAATATCAAATCCACAAGTGGTATAAAATGTTATACAAGTCACAGGGTAAAATCTAAATCTCATCCACGAAAATCGAATATAAATAATCAATATCTATGAAACTAGATATCAATATAAGTATCTAAGGATGATAGTTGGATGAAAATAAATCCACTACCAACTCGAATGGAAAAGTACAACACAATAAGCACAATATGAGAATACCAACTAACAATCACGGGCTCGAAGAGAAGACATCCTCAAAACATCTGTAACCATCCGAATCTGCACTCCTGCGAATAGTCAAGAACAGATACACCTGACAGGGGACCAGTTCCTCAGAGATACATAACAAGATACTTAAACACATACCAATAAAGTACTGAAATAAATATCCAAAGGGGTCGCCTAACCGTCTAAGTGAATGCAGTTAAGAACAACTTTCCCCACAAGTGAGCTATCTGGCTGAAAACTGGGATTTGGCATAATTCCCTTTTGGGGATCCAGGGGCCCAAAGGCAAGTTATCTTTTGAACGGCGGAGGTCCGCCAATGTATATAATGTATATATGGGTCATCACCACCCGTATCTCCGGCGGAGAATCCGGGCGCACAGGAAAAAGTTCAAAGGAGCTCAAATGCGGTACTTGTTGTTCTCCCCACCCCATGCTCTAAGCATGTCACATCCATGACACGATTTGGTCCATAGCCTATTCTTAGTACCCTGGCTCAATCCTGTACCCAAATAAGGACAAGGATGGGACCACCGTACTACAATAGGCTATGCCCCTAGACCTCTAATAACTGCTAAGTCTACTAGCATATAAAGTTTCTAACAGTAGTTATTCCTAACGCACGTCCCACACGTACTGATAATCAGTCAATATGTGCGTCCGTGATCTATATGAGACTCACAACTCGTGTAAAAATATGTGTCACAGTCAAATGAAACCTAATGGTGCTACATGATAATGGGGTAGTCTCATAAACAAGGTCAATGCAATTACATAAATAAAAACATACCCAGACGACACCGTCGCGCATATTTTATATAACAGTTAAAATATATGAACTACAGACAGAAAATAAAGATGCATGCAATATATGGAATATAAATAACAGTACAATGGCAAGGTATACTTGCTTGGCGAGAAGCTGCAAAATGTCACGTCTAGATGTCTAATACACAGGACCAGAAGCTATGGCCTCAGAACAAATGTCTCCGGATGCTAAAATAGATTTCACCAATATTTCCAGAATAAGCAAAATATCTAGAAAGCACTTTCCTTTCGTCCAATTTGGACACAGGGGCAAAACCGTAATTTTGGGTCAAAGTGGGTCCACGTGTGGCCCACTTTGCACCAAAAAGCGTGTCAGGGTCAAAGGTCTCCAAATTCGTCCAACTTAGTGTCAATAAGTCCATAACGATGATACGAACCTAACGGAACTTCCAGAATTGGATTTCGATGAGCCAATCACAAAATCGTCCGTCAAGTGGAGCTGTAGGGCCCACGATACGTGATTTTGTCAACATTCTCAGAATCGAACAAAACTTGGGTCACAGGACCATCGTATTGCTACGAGTCCGATGGAGCAAGTTTTGTCTCGATCTGACGTGTGTACACAAAGTTACGACGTGTTCCAGAATAGGCGGATATGGGGCGTTGTCGGCGGATACACGTTGATTCCGGTGTGCACGCACATCCAAATCAACTTCTGCGAAATCCCGCACGTCCGTATCAACGGTGCACACGTTTCGGTGAAGACCGCATACGACCAAGTTGTCCCGTTTGGCCGGACGCACTCAGTTCTGGGGTAATACAGGCGTTGGTTTTCCTATTTTTTGATCGCGGTTTGCGATCACCACAGGACGCGACGCACCGAGCGGGTTGCATGGGCATCGAGAGGGTTATACAGTCTACGCTACATAACTGACGGAACAGAAAACGGAATAACGAGAAGAGAGAATGGGTTACCTGAACAGGGCTCCAAAAAACCAAGATTTCTCGTGTCCTCGCGTCGTCTCGACACAGTATCTGTGTCCTGGCCGTGTCCGGGCTGGGTTGTGTCCAGAGGCAGCAGGGTTGCACTCGCCGGCAGAGGGCGGCTCGGCGTAGGGCGTCTGGGATGCTGGTCGGCAAAGTCGAGCGGGCTGCTAGGGGCTGGCCGGAGGAAGGCGGATCGGGTGCGACCGGCTGGGAGCTAGGGCAAAGCGGTGGAGGTTGGGGCTTGGTGATGGTGGTGCTGGCAGGGCGGAGAGGGGATGGTCGAGCGGAGAGGTGGCTGTGGAGGTGGGGCAGTCGGGGGAGGTCGACGGCGAGGGGTCGAGCGGGGAGGTTAGCGGAGGTTAGGGCGGGTCAAAGTTGCTGAGGCGGTGAGGGGATGGTGATGGTCGGCCGGCTGGTCGGGGGACGGCGCTGCGGGTGGAAGAGGGATCTGGAGTAAGGCGGCGGTGGCTAGGCACGGAAGTCGAGGCGTATTTATAGGTTGTGAACAGTAAATCCGGCGGAGATACGGTTTTGGGTTTCGGCCGGGTTTTGGGTCGGGTTTGATTTGGATCCAACCCGACCCGACCCGTTAGGCTGGGTTGGTCTGGTTCGGTTTAGCAGTTTGGTTCAGTTTATTTTGGTTCAAGTGAACCGAGTTCAGTCAGGTTTAATTTTAACTTAGTTTCTAGGACTTTAAAAATGCTTTCGGAGTCCAATAAATTCCCGAAAAATTACCCTATGTCCAGTTTTCCATTTTACACTAGAAAATATTATTTTCATAATATTTTAATATTAATTAACATTATTTAAAAATCCTTTAATCATAAAATACCTTAGTTTTAATTTCCAAAAATTACAGAAAAATTGTGTAAAATCCAAATTAAAAATTTCTGAAAATTATGGGGTTTATACCCCAGTGCCCCAGGTTCCGTTTGAGAAAATTTATAAGTTATCCATGACCATACAATGCATCTACGACTATATGATAAGTATAAATAGCTGTGTAAGGTGTTGAAGCATTTAGAGCAGCAATGCATATTTAATCACTCATTTCAGCATACTTATTTATTATTTCGATTGGTAGTGTGTAGACTCCAATTTACCGCTAAGGCATGGAACCAAACCACGACATAATGAGAATATCCTTTCCTGTGTTATGAAATTGAACTTTTCTCTTATCAATGCAACTCATTGATTTATATTAGTGGTATTAAACTTATGGCATTAGTAGCTTTATCGATCTTGGACTTAGCAATGTTACAAAAGAACATTATTAATTATTGGCATGACGGAGTAGAGAAGAAGGGACAGAATCGTTCATGAAATAGAGAATACCGAGAGAAAATGACGCTTGCTCGCTCAGGCTTCGGTCACGCGTCTATCTGCATTGGCACCAACATTTGGTTAGATTACCATCTTTATTTCTCTTAGAGCTCTCTAGAATGAATGCATGTCATTGATGAAAATGGGCTAAATAATCAATCATCAAAAACCAATCATGAAAACACATTCATCAAAACCAAGCAGCAAAAATTCAAGGAAACCAACAAAAAATCCAACAAAAACTATTGGACTCATGCCAACAGAAGCCTATCCATTAATTGGAAAGGTTTATTGCATTCTCCGTGATCGATTCCACTGTAAAGTTTTCTCATACTCAATTTTGACTGAGTCAATCGAGCCACAAGCCTTATATAGTGCACCGCTAGGAGCGGGGCACTACACCTAGCTGTGCACTAAGGCAAGACCAGAAAGGCAACTTAATAGATGGTGTAAAGAAATAATTGAACGTATTTGGATTTGTCAAGTGGGCGAGAAGCCTCTCCACCTGTACATTCAATGTACTGATAACCCACCAGGTTGCTTACAGGGTGCGAGAGAACCTCGTTCGGTAGAGAGTATCCCCTTGTGCACGCTAAGGCATGTAGTTTGCTCTTTAGACTTGGAGTGTTGCATCCAAAACTAAAGCACATATACATGACATAATGTTGGAACATCGCCTATGTTATCTTGGCCTAGCGTCGCTTGTAACATTATATTCAATATCAATAAAGATTTTTGATTTCATTCCATAATTATGTTTATTTTAATGCTTCGCTATGACGACCTTGTGAACTAGTTGTCAAATACCTGTTCAGACCTGGCCTTGCGTGGGAGCAACTCAGGATCGTACGACATCATGCCCAAGCGAGGATGTTTCAGCCCAGTTAGGCTGGGGGCGTAATGTATTGGTATCAAAGCCTAGTTTTATGTCCTTGGACTTCGTATCGATTCTCTCAATTTTGAAAGCTTGTTCAAGGGTTATGTTACAAATGCTCTCTATCGTTGTCCCGTTGGGAAGTTCCATACAATGAATCTAAATATTTTTGAAAGTGTATGCCAATGATTGGTTGATTGGAATAGTTATACGATGGCATTTGTGCCGAGATGTGTCAGACTTTATGGGAATAGACTCATGCAAAGAATTTGCAAGTTATGTGCAAACCAGGAAACCTTTAGAAAATGCTAAGCGGGTTAGCATGCTGAACTAGAATATCATCCGATCGTGATGGCTATGCATGTAGCCTTTTGGCTAAGTCGTGTTGGGTATCGTGCACCTAGACCCTATAGTACGAACGAGTTTGCAAGCGAGATTGAATATCGTTCGGATAAGTGTAAGTCAGGCTTAGAAAGGAAATCGATAGAGACATTATCAGAGTATCACTAAGGCGAATATAGAGGATTGTTCTTGGATTTTGAGGAATAGTTCAAACAGATATTCGTGACGATTAGTATAAATCAAATTATGGTCGCGTGCAAGACTAGCGATAGAGGTATATACGAGATTAAGATCACTGAGGTAACGCATAGGGAACTTACTGGAGTTCTAAGGAATGAATTGGATATGTGAGTGAACGATTCAAATACGATTGAAGACTTATTTGGATGACTTGATTACTGAGTGGTGTATGCAGTAGTGCAGGAACAAATAAACGATTTGAGGATAAAGTAATTTTGAGGATTTTATGAGTAGCTTAAACCCTGAGTGGTGTATGGATAATCTTGAAAATGTTTGAGCGAATCGAGGATTTTGGGGTAGGAATGAGTCTATCAGCAAGCAATGTGTTTGTGCATAAGCCTAGTATAACTAATTCCTAGCTAGTAGCGAATTCGATGGTCTTTTGTGAGTTTGGTTCGAACGATTAAGAATATGTTGAAGCAACTGATAAGGCTTATATCAGATAGGAATTCAGAGTATTGGGATCAACATCTTGGTCAAGGAAACTTAGAGGATCATACGAGCGATTTTGAATCAAACAAATTAAAAATTAAGTTAAGATGGAAAAATCTAGGATGCGATTGAAATTTATGTCACGCCCCGATCTCCCACTGGTAATCGGCCATCCCTGCTAGGCACGAATCACCGCACCGGAGCTCCCGCGGGACAATCTTTTCCATATGGATGTGATGCCACACGAGCGTAAGTTGCATCCGTGAAAGGCCATGATCTGAACATGCGGTAAAGTAACTAAGTCACAAAGTCGCACGAATAGTCCGAATGCAGCAGCATAAGAAATGAATAGGCGATTGGTAACAAGTTTAATGAGTCGTCAATAGCAGAAGCATTAAATAATGCAAGTATGGAAGTAAAATAAGTACTTTATTGATATTGAATAAGTATTACAGGCAGTGCTAGGCCTGGATTACAACTGGCTCAAGCCCTCTCTCTCGAAACAATAAAAGCATGCAAAGTGGCTACATTTGTGGAATGATACATAGGCGATGTTCCAATATTACGTCTTGTATATGTGCTTCAGTTCCGGAGGCAATATTCCAAGGCTCCGGAGCGAACTCCATGCCTTAGCTCATACGAAGGAGATTTCCGTACCAAACAAGGTTCTTTCACATCCTGCAAGCATTCTAGTAGGTTATCAGTACATGAATGCACTGGTGGGGAGGCTTCTCGCCTGCTCGACAAATCCAAACACATTATATAGGTTTCATGCACCATCAATTAAGTTATCTTTCTAGTCTTGTCTTATGATCAATTTTATGGCATAATAAAAAGCCTAACTCGTGTGGCTGTGCGCCGTACAATATATGAGTAACATGGCGATACTTACCAACTTATAATCCGTCCTTTCCTGTCCAAGAAAAACCAAGTTAAACCAAGCACGGGTATATATATAAAAGAATCCAAGGACAATTGCATAAGCAAATACTAGTGTCACGGGCAGAGTTTCTGATTTGGGTGCACGAGTTACAAGAATTACTTAGATGTGTTATAATCAGAAGTCTCAGGTATTCAAATACCAAAATAGATACATATGTGTTATACAGAGCATTCACCTATAATGTAATATCTCGCAGGCGGGTTGCCACAATTGAGCCAACTTAATCTATATGTCAGAGGGTCACTGGCATGACTTCCATAGTGGACAATGTAATCAGGAGGCAAAGATGGCATGCAAGCAAGTATACAATGGTAGCTTTGCACACATCTTGCCCCAAACAGATGACTACTCAGTTGATCCATCTAGATCGGATCGGCCCCAGTGCCCCGACGACCATTCGTAGAACTTGGATTCGAAAATCCTCTTGTGCACAAGTTTTCTGCGACCGCGCGTATCCTCAAGTTTTCCAGATTCTCGTAGGCACATATACAGATACAGGTTACGGGTACAGGTACGAGTTTAAGTCAAGATATATCAGGTATAGTATCGACTCTCCGAGCCGTCAGATTCAGTACATAACGAGTATTAATTTTTAGAGATGTTGTGATGTTATCTTGCTTAATTGTCCATGATGCAGTCCCCTAGTTTAGGAAATACCATGGCGACCTTACAGTCCCAAATACTTTTAATGCTCTATACTTATCTCAGAATGACTATCTTGATAGCCTTCCTACCTCAACTGAACGAATCATAGATATTAAAGTTTGATGATTTATGGCATGCATATAAGTGACAAGCATTAAAATAAGGCAACAAGTACAAGCTACAATGTAAGTAGGCAAGCATGCATATATATATATATATAAAACATAGACATTTACGTTAGCACGGTCTATGGTGTAGTGCGAGGAGGAAGCCGTATAGGTACATATCGAGCAACATAATTCATAAGGCGTGCAGTATACATAAGTGAAGCAATGCACTACGAAAAGTCTATAATGATCTACTCGAGGCATAGCAGGGTTTACTTGCACGAAGCAAAGGTAGCATGCGAGGGTCCATTTATAAGCAAATTTTTATTTTCATGTTCTAACACAAGCAATATAAGATGGGATTATTCCCTTAGCTAGGTGCATTGTATTCTTTATTAGCATGCAGGGGGTGATTCACCTATCGACTAGCATGTATCGTCCATATTTTAAGTGTGCTGGCTAAGCAAAGACAAGTTCATCGTAGCCACCCACCTTAGCGATGATTCATCTCGGTCGAGCGATACTTCGAGCGAGCCTTTGAAAGTCTAAGTCTGAACTCTTGAAGGGCCAAGTCTGGAATCCTTTACCTCAAACGAGTCTTCTCGCTGAGCAAAGCGGGTCGGGTCGATGTACTTGCGCTGTTTGAATCGGCTGTCCGCTTGAACGGAATGGGTCGTTACATTATACACCACTCAGAAAAAGTCTCGTCCCCGAGACTTCCTGAGCGCAAATCATTCTATCGAATATATCTCAAACATAACGATCGGTACCACTAGATATGTTCGAACAAAATTTTCTGCTCATTCCTTATATCGTGTCGCGTGTATGTTGGGTCTGTCTCATTAGATGACTCAATCACTCAATCCAAGCTCTGAATCTGTCTCTACTGCGCCTTAGCACGAAACATATATCACTTAACATGGGGTACGTTATGATCCATCTTGAGTAATGATCCAAGGCTGAGACAAACTTATCAAAACGTTATATTCGTCCATACGAATCTAACATATTCACTTGTACTAGCATTTGAGATCAGCATATCGCGAGTCTGGATCATGCACATATTCAAAGTATCCCTCAAACATATGTATGTCAACCAACTTAGCGATAACGAAGTCTTTGTACTCGAGTTCAATAAATTACTGGGTCTTAAATCGTGCACACATTCAAGATGTCCCTTAAATATATGCATTCAACCAAACTTAGAGATAGTAAAATCGGACAAACTACTTGCGAAAAGTCTCAAGAGTTCTCGTCTTACAAATCACGATGATACCTCCAACAGGGTCAATAAAATTTCAAGTCATTTTTATTCCAACCAAAAGTCAAGTATTGCACTACCGTTAAGCACGATATATCAGATCAATTGACTAAAATCAATCCGTTAGGATCAAACACAACACACATTTACCATTTTTAGTCTAACACTAAGTCTTGCTGCCCTAGTTCTATGGCTTGTTCAGGCAATACTCTAAATTCTGTTACACAAGTTCTTTCCCTCGGCACAGGGTCATTTTTCTAATCACTAGCTCAGCTCATAAGGTCATAGGTACAAGTTCAAGCACATAATTCATCGTGCAATTTTGTTGCATGATCCTCGCCCTAATTCCTAAGATCAAACCATTATTTATTTGCACGAGATATTCTACCCAAGCTCGTTTTACTCAGATTTCTAAACATTGAGCATAGATCATCCTACACACATTAACATGTTCGTTTGTACAGGGTCCGAGTCCATTCAGTCAAATCCATGATATATCCAATTCGCATGACAAGCTTAGCAATTTGCATAGTCTATTTTCTCAAACATGTTTTGATAGAATCTACTTATCCATTATAAGTTTAGACCACCAAGCCATGATTCAATTCTAAATATTTGATATTAATCATATCTCTAAGTCGTCCAATAAGATTCATACATCTGTTCACGAAACCATCAAGCATGACTTACTACAGGTTCTAGGCTAACTCATCCATAAAATACTTCCAATTTATTTGCATTCTCAAACTCGTCTTATTGTGTTGAACCACAAGTCAAGATGATCCATCAGTTGTCACGCTCCATTCTTTCGCAAGTTTGATCATTCTCGCTAGACGTGAGATCGCCACGTCAATGCTTCCGCTAGATAGTCGTCCTAACCGGGGCATAATGCATGTCCGAGCATATAGTTACGCTAACACAAGACAAGAATATCGAACGTTACGGTAATAATAGAAACGATAGAGACATCTTATCATTTTACTTTTCTTCATCCAAGATATATATATAATCCTTTAAGTCATGTTCGTTCATGCCATGATTATAATTCATCTATCAAAATCATCCAATATCAATATTACCGTTTGATAAGTCCATAGTCCTACTTCTAGCATTCCTCAAACAATTGATTTCAAATCCCAAGCTAAAGTCCATTCAGTTTGTTACATTCCATTCATCGAATTCGTTTGAATAACCATCGAACATGTTCCTGTGAGTTCGATCATCCCCGTCGGACGTGAAATCACCACGCCGGTGCTCCGACAGGATAATCATTATCGTTGGGATTAATTGTCGAGAGTTATATTTGGAACTAGATTCAAGATCGTTCTTCCAAACTCCAGATCAAATCCATTATCGCTTACCTTTTTCATCGAATCACAATATCCATACTCAAGTTTCAATCTATTTGATTCAATTTAAAAATTTTCCCACGATCCTTCAAGTTTTCTTGACCAAGATATTAATTTTATTACCTTGAATCCCTATTCGATATAATCCTTATCGCTTATTCAGGATATTCTCAAATTCGTTCAAACCAACTATCATCAGTATACTAGAACACACCTACTGACACTACTACACTCTCATATATTGAATACCTGGTGCCAAGCTTCACACACAGCTACACACTATCCACAAGCACACACAAACTCATTCTTCTTCACCCCCCTCAATCCTCTGCACAGTACAGTGTCCCAATGTACACAACCATCTCCAACATACATCAATATTGCTTCCTGTGCATATTAGTATCTGATACAGTTGCAACTCTGGTGCTCAAAGTATGATGGCACCCCTATGATACTACTGCCCCCACCATGTCTGATGCACCAAAATGGTGCATCAATGTTGCTGTTAATTTGGGCAGTACACAAGTATATCCATACTGTTTCACAATGGCTGTGCACTGCCCAAATCCACGCTTGCATAGAACTAAGGGCCATCCACCTATAGTACAACTGAGCTTCACCTTACTGATACTTGGATCAAGTATCAAAAACCCAAATCCATACTACTCGACTGTAGCTGATACCTCCCTTAATCTGACTGCTACTTAGTATGCCATCCAACTGCCTTCAAGCATGTACACATTGTTATATACCATAGCACAAAGACACTCTTAACATGCACAACCATACTGGTATACTACTCGAACCTACCTATAGTGTACACCAATTCTAATATTACCTCATCCTAACCTCATGATACCAAAACCAAAATGATACTCATCACAAATATGAACCAAATATAATGTAAATATATATTAGCTACTATATAAAATAATAAAAATTGAACTAGAGTTTATATGTATATCTAATTGGACACAAAAAGCTAAATTTGGCTAAAATAACCCTATTGAGACTATTCTACAAACACTTGATGTACAAAATTTATAGTTCCACCACATGAACCCTAGAAAACACCAATAGAACATATAAAAGACTAGATCTAGTGGATTTAAGTCCTTTAACATTTAGATCTACCATTAGAAGGTCATTCCCACATATGGGAGAGTTTCTATTGGCTACATTTGGGTTTCTACCATAAAAATTAGGGAAAATGAGGGATTTACCTATTGGGAGTTGGATTCTAATAAATTTTCATGAATTTGGGGAAGAATGGAGGAAGAAGTGACACAAATCCTCTTGCTAATGCTTCTTTTTGGCTTCCTCCTTGAGTGTCAATCACTAGCTCTCCATATGAAGAAGTTTTGAAGGTAAAATGGTATGGTAATGGTAGAATTTCAGGATTTGGTGTAAATTAGAAAATTAGAATTTGGTGTTCATGAGGAGGTGGAAAATATAAAATGGGGAAGAAGAAGAAGTAGTAAAAAATGAAATAAAATGAATAAAGGAGGCTTGAGAAAAGGATTTTGTCATGATGGATTTGATCTATTTACAAGTTTGCCCTTCCTAGTTAGTCATGAAGAATATTTAATAAAGAGGGTTTAACTAAATGAAAGTTCTAATTTGATAGAAAGGGATGATTAATTCATCTTCCTAATTAATGAGTCAACAAAACTAATAAATTAAACCAATGGTCATTTCAATTCTAGTTGGGTCTACTTAGGTTTACTAGCACTAAATCTAACCAATAGGCTAACCACTAACCACTAATATAATTCTATACAATCAATAATATATAATAATATATAAAAATATTTAATAACATGCAAAAATTATAAATATATCCCTCTCAGAAAAAGTGGTAGTTACAATCCTACCCTCCTTAGAAAAATTTTGTCCTCGAAATTTAAGGCACCTCGTCTTCTCTCTTCTGGCCAGTCATAACTTATTCATCATAATCTTCACTAGGGTCAAACCCTCAAACAATCATGGTCTAAGAGAGCTCTATCATACAACATACAATTCTATGAAAATGAAACAAATATATAGGGTTATAGTCTCTGTTTGTCATGGTATCGCCGTCTCTGTCAAGGTATACTACTAATTATATTCTACTATAAAAATTACTGACGTAACTAAAGGTACTAAGGAATTGTAAGCCCCCTAATTTTAAATAGGATCAGTTTGGTATTTTAATTTATTTTAATTATTTTATTTAATTTAAATAGAATAGAGTAGTAATTTCTAAAACCTTCTTTTAGATATATGACCCTTAGCCATAACTTTGATATTTTGAGCAATGCACGATATTTTTTCTTCCGACAAAATTTATAATAATAATTCTAATTGAGTTTAATATAGTTGGAACATGGATGTTGCAAGTATTGGATCTCCCCCATGCTCCAAAAATATTAAAGAACATCAAGAATTACGGTTGCCGTAAAATTGTCCCTTTTGACTAGAACTTGACCCAAACCCAACCCAAACACATGTAGGCATGTAGTGCACCCCAATTATTTTCATGTAAATATATTATATATATATATAAAGGATATATAAATTGATATATTTCTATTTATAGAAGTTCTAACCATAAAAAGTTGTATAGGTGGCAACCTAGTTGGCAAATAACTACCTAACCACTTCCCTAACCAACCCAACAACCAAATCTTATCCAATCCTAACCATAACAACCAACCCCACCCTCAAAATTTCATCCAAGAGAAGCCCCCCCTTGGCCGAACCCCCCTAGCAATAGGGTAACCCCTTCCTTTATTTAAATCTATTTAAAAAGGCCTTATATATATCAACTCATCAACAAACCCTAACCCTAACCCTAACCTTATCAAAACCCCTCCCTCATAGTTGGCCGCCCCTTTCCTCTCCCCCACACATGAAATATCCTCCCCTGCCTCTCTCAACCTCACAACATCATCTATTTCCCCAAAAATCCCTTTCACTCTTCCAAAAGCTCCACTTTTCATCATCCTTCTACCATATCTCCATCCAAACGTCATTAAACCTTCAAGAAGAACCCCATCTTCTCCATAATTATATCAAGAACTCTTTTCTTTATCAACAACCCATCACAAAGAAGTAGCAAGCCGAGCACGGGCAAGGAGGAGAAATTGTTCGACAGGAAGAAACGTCATCTTCAAATCCTCCAACTGTTTCGGTAAACCTTAAATACTTCTTACTCAAATCACATGATATGATGCTTTTAGGTTAAGTTAATTTACTGAATTAGAACCCCTATTATTCCATCTTTTTTTCATATTAAGAAATATAAATTTTTTATGATAGTTTGGTGATGGTTGCTTGTCGGTAGAACTAGTTTAAGATTCGTGATACGACTAATGGAGGGAATCTTATTGCTTATAAAAAACTAAATTAATTAATATTTAATTTCTGGAAAATAAGTAGTTTTAAAAAAATTCTCTGATATTATAATGTCAAATATGAACCTATAACTAAGGGCCACTAGCCTAGGTTTTCAGGTAATTATATGACATTATTTTGCTAGTACATAGAGGATTTTTAGATAAAATAAGTAGATGATTATTTTCTAAGATTAGAGCATTACATAATAGGATATAAAATAATTTTTAATATATAAACAACAATAATAATGGAATGGCTATGTCTCGAACAAGTTTTAGACAAAACTAGTCAACATAGAGTTGCCAAAATCTTAAAATATGTTATTTTTGTCAAATCTGGAATTTATTGCTATAAATTTATATAAATCATGTTTAATTATGGAAAATATAATTTATTAGGATTTAATTCTATTTCCTTTAATTGGGGACTTAAATTTATACTTTGGAAGTCAAAAACCAAGAAACTGGGTCCCGATACCCTGTAAAAGTAAGCAAGGTTGTTAGAAATAATAATGGGCTTGGTTTTGCATGGCATTGAAGAAATTATAGAATTTAGTTATAATTACAAGAAATTATTTTTGGACCCATAAGTAATTAACTTATTTTTAGGTCAATTGATTTTCGAAGGAGTCGACGCGGGATCATCTTTACCATCGCTGACTGTAGAACCAGACAAGTGTACCTTGCCAAGATGTTTACAGTTCTAAATCATTTATTTGATATTATTTATGCATTAGATATTTGTGTGTCTTATTGATGTACTTATTGATCCTAGGGCCGTTATACGATGCTTTGTGTCCAAACAAGATTCGGGTACCAATATCCCCTGAGGAGTCGAGTATCATAGTTAGAGAGTCATTCTTTCAAACCTATGTTTTGTGCATATATTATTTACACATCCTACCATAGGACACTGGACACAATTATTCATGTGACGGAGTCTTTTATGACTTGATCATGGTACTTGGACTCTAGATAGGACTACAGGATGCATGCTTTAGTTGTAAGTATAATTGTACATATTCACTATGACTTGTGTTGATAGTTAGAGGTCATGATCTTGCATGTCTTGATTGAGATGTATGATTACATTGGGGTAGGGAGAGTCTTCATCGTGCTCTGGGCATATGTTACTTATTACAATTTATAGTGTATTAGGCTTTAGGTTCCCTATGCGGAATCTAAAGTATTATATTCATAAATACATCTTCCTCCTGGTTCCCGCACATGGAGCCTTAAGTGTACTATTAGCATACAGAAGTGTCCGTTGGGATCTTTCGTTAGTACCAGCCCGGGGTACGATACCATACTCTCATTTGTATATCACATAGTTGTAGTTTTTCCCATATTCATACCATTATACTGTTCACTATTGGCTTGAGTGTTTATTGTACCTTGTTATGTCCCATGAGGACCTGGATATGGATTATGTCCCCAGGTATTGACGAGGAGGTTTATCCTGAGGTTTATGGGTCAGGAGATGATTTTGGAGTAGTACTAGCAGTCGAGAACGAGGTCGTACTAGAGGACTTCTCTTGATTCTCAGATTATTTTTATGTATGATACCTTGTGATTCTTAGTTGTGGATTTGGATATTTCTCTCTCATTATTTGATATGGGTTGTTCCCCGTGATATTTATTTATTATATTATGATAGACAATTTTATTTATGGTATTGATATATGAGACTGGTTTATCATATTGTCTCTTGTTTATGACTTGGTGGATGAGATTAGATACATAGACTATGACATGTATATATTGTTGACCATTTTGGTTTTGATACAGCTTAAGTGCACTCTAAAGGATCCATTAAATTGGGTTTGCCCATTGGAGTGTGCTGTTGGTGTCACGTCCCAGTCCCAAAATATATGGAACCAGGCCACGTGGCATTGGCCAGCTGACACGTCTCCGAGGATATCCCAATTTAATGGATCCTGGCGAAGCGTGCTACGCTGTCCTAAATCTAACAAGTCTAATATCAACAACAGGCAGTACTAATCTCATCCACAGACAATAAGTAAAATACTGAAATGAAAGACTGGAATATAAGGACATAGTCGAATGACATAGTATAACTGAAATATGTCCGGTGGGAACAAATCTACTACAAATATTGGAGATAAAGTGCTGATAGTCTGAAATAAAGTACTGATAAGAAGAGTGACTGGAACAACTGCTAACTAGGTAAGGAGCTCCAGTCATAGGCGGAAGGCCTACCAATATGATCAGGGGTACTCCGATGGAAGGACCTCTAGCTCCTCGTCCAGAGCAAACCTCGTCTCCACACCTGGCCCGTACACTGTGGAATAAAAGGCCTCGTCCAGATCTGGAAGATAACCAGGTCCTCAGAGGGATGTAACAAGATACAATATGCATGCCAGATATAGTACTGAATAAAATAAAGAGGGGTGTGCTAACCATCTAAGTGAATGCAATGTAAGGATAACCTCAAAACGTATAGGTAGGTGTAGGCATAACGTCCAACGTCCTCTAGAGTATGGTATCTGCAACGTCCATCATTTCGAAAAATGAGGTATTTGTATATATATAACGTCCACACTCTAAGGGGTGAGGTATCTGCAATATATATACGTTCGTAACACTCCGAAGAGCACGGTGTCTGAATATAGGGAGTCACCGGGTCTGTGGTTCCTCTGGATACCACGGAGTCCAATGGGTGTATCCCATACGTTTATCAGTTGTCCTTCCCGCCCAATGTAGATACGCAAGTCGAATACACGACGTGAGTGTCTCGTATCTATATGCCAAGTCTCATCTAACTATGCTACTCTAGAATATTGGCTAGTCCGTGATGCATGTCGTACGTACCGATAGGGAATCGGGTACGCGGACCCGCATCCCAATATGAATGTACCATCGTGATACGTGTATAGTGACATGGTCTAGGAAGATATTAAAATATCCTCACAGTAGAAGGTGAGTCAGCTAGCAACTAGGACATGTACACTATTCATCTATGCATTGTCGACTGCACCCGAGTCAATCTCGGATGCGCACAGTTTTATGTATATTTGGAACATTTATCATTTAATTTTAAGCAGTAAATCAGTAAGGTATACTTGCCTGTCCCGGGTAGCTGCGAAATCCAAAATCCTGCTCCTGATGCCTCGGCGGTACTGTCCAGCAGTCCTATATATGATATAATAATGACACTATTAGTCGCTACAGTAGCACGACTAAACACTCTACTTGTATCTACAACTGACACAGGGTCTGGACTATATATATATATAGCTATTACAAGTATAAATATATATACACTAAATTATATTTAATTATATTAGAATAATATATACGTTTAGTAGTACAAAATTGTATTTATGTATTATTTAGCAATAATACATATATTAAGTAAATACATATATATAAAATAGATAACATTCATAATGTCATATATATACAAATATTTAGATACTATTTATGTACATAAATAAATATACACAACATTATTTATATGTATTTAAATAGTAATTTTGTGCCTAAGTAAAAATATACATAACATACTTATATATATTTAAATATATATATATATATTCTTACACATATTAATATTCACAAGTTTATATATATATATATATATATATATATATATATATATATATATATATATATATATATATATATATATATATATATTTATAGATATATAACCATATTTATGTACTAAGTATACAAGTAAATAATAATATATATATGTATATAATACACATACATTTCCCATACTAATATACTAAATATATAAAGTATATATAATTATATATATACACACATTTATATATATATATATATATATATATATATATATATATATATATATACACACACACATATATACTTATATGTATACACAAATAATAAATATACCATTATATATATTTATATACAACATTTAATAATTAGGTAATAATACATATATTACTGTATTTCAGAAATATATACATTTATATATATATATATACATATACACATTAGGTAATCAATAATTATAAGGTATTTATACCCAAGCATATATATACTATGTATATATACACATTTATATTTATAATTATGTATTTATATATATATATCATATATAAATTATACTCAGAAAATATTAAACAGTATATATACATTTAAATACTACAGAAATACAGGAATTAATATATATAATACTGAATACGTATTTAAATACAGAATTAAATACGGAACTATATATATATATGTGTACACAACCAATACAACTCTAAATAAGTATTTAAATACTAGTATTAATACATGAAATCATGTACCTATACGATGCTCAGGCCGAGGGGAGTCCGGCGGCTGACCGTCGACGGCAGGGGTGGCCGGACGGAGATCCGGCGTCGCGTGGGGTGCTCGGCTGCTACAGCAGCGGCTGGGAGCTACTGGCGCTGCGGGGGCGACTGTGGCCGGCTGCGGCGTCGACCGACGGCGAGGCTTGACGGGGAGGAAGGGGGTTGGCCAGGGAGGAGTTCGGCTGAGTTGGGCGGCCGGGAAAGCTAGGGTGGCGGAGAACGGGGAGGTCGGGTGGTCGGCTGTGTGTGCGGGAGGGGGAGGCTCGGGTTGGTGTTGGACTGCTGGGGTGTTGCTGCCGGCGGCTAGGCGGCGGGTGGCGGTGGTGGCAGGTGGGGGAAGGTCCGGCGAAGGAGTCTGAGTTGGTTGGGGGACCACCGGACACGGTGACTGGCCGGGAGGAGGCGGTGGGTGATGGTTGGTTGGGGTCGGGCTAGGCTGAGGTTTAGAGAGTTAGTTTTTTTTCTCTTTGGTTTCTTGGTTTGTGTGCCCTCATTAATGAGGTACTAGGTTATTTATGTAGGTGAGAGAGTGGGGGGCTGCCTTGGGATTAGGGCCGGCTGGATCTAGTTTTTGGGGATTTGGGGATGTCCATCAAGATGAGGGGAGGGCTAGGAATGTAGCATTTTGATTGGAGGGCCAAGATGTGCCCTTCATAAAGGGGTGCAAGTACACTAGGAATAGGGGGGAAATAAATGGATACGGTTAGGGAATGACATTCTTTTCTCCATGATGCTTGGCCAATAAGAGGGGGACACCTCATTACAATTTTGCAAATAGGCCCCTGAACAATTTGGTATTTGCACAATTCCTGAAATTGGGGATTTGATGTGAACAAACACCATATTTGGTGTTCTTCATTGGGCTAGGATGGTGTATGATGTTTTGTGTGAGGCTTGTGGGTGTGGATGTGGGTTTGGGTTGGAGTTAGGTCTAATTCAATTTAGGTTAGGTCACCACATTAATTAATTCGTAATTAATGCACCGGTATTTCTAATTTAATTTAACAAAAATTGGGGGTCTAAATTGGGTTGGACAAGGGTCATTAGTGTGGTTGGATCAGTGTACAATAATGTCATAATCCGGGTTGGTCAAGACGGAACGAGGTTGGGTCTCAATTTCGATTGAAACGGACAACGAACGTAATTACGCAATTTAATTAATTTGCATACGGACGTTTGTAACGACTTTTGTGCGACTAAAATTTGGCATAAAAATCCATATCCGGGGTTTGTTCTAGGTTCAATATGATAGGTTATTATGTCTAGGCCAGGTATGTGGAAATTGTTTCAGGTCAACAGCTAGGGTAGTACCCTAAAATAACAATCATTTCACAGGTATTATAATACTATATAATAAATCATTAATTATATCTAGTTAACCCTAATTAGGCTATTTGAATTAATTAACCCTAATTTCTGGTCGAGGGGGTTTACAACATACCCTCCTTAGAGCATTTTGTCCTCGAAATTAAAACAGACATATATCAAAACTATTGAATAAAATAAATACTATCACATACCTAGGCCTTCGAAGAGATAGGGAAAACGTTGCCGAATATCGTCCTCTCGTTCCCAGGTTGATTCACCTGGTGCATGATGCCTCCATGCGACACGAACTAGATGGATAGTCTGGCCTCGCAGTACCTTCTCGCTTCGGTCTAGGATCTCTACCGGCTCCTCCTGGTATGACAAACTTGGACCAACGGTGATCTCCGAGTGGTCAAGCACATGACTCGGATCCAGTATGTACCTCCTCAGCTGAGATACATGGAAGACGTCGTGAACTCCTTCCAGTGTCTGCGGCAAGGCCAATCTGTAAGCAACTTCTCCGACGCGCTCTAGCACATCGAAGGGTCCGATGTACCTCGGACTCAGCTTCCCTCTGCCTCCAAATCTGATAGTTCCTCTGGTAGGTGAAATCTTCAGGAACACATGTTTTCCCACCTGGAACTCTAGGGGTCGTCGATGCACATTAGCCCAATGCTTCTGCCTGTCCTGTGCTGCTCGTAGATGCCCCTGGATCTTCTTCACCTTCTCCACTGTATGGACGATCAACTCTGGCCCTAGAATCTGTCTCTCGCCTATATCGCTCCAACATACTGGGGAACGGCACTTCCTACCATACAATGCCTCATAGGGAGCCATCTGAATGCTCGCCTGATAACTGTTGTTGTAGGAAAATTCGACCAAGTGTAAGTGGCCCTCCCAAGAACCGCTGAAGTCAAGCATGCATGCCCTCAACATGTCCTCCAGCGTCTGAATGGTGCGCTCGAATTGTCCATCTGTCTGTGGGTGGTATGAAGTACTGAACTTAAGGCGGGTACCAAGACTCTCTTGCATACTCCTTCAAAAGTACGATGTGAACCTCGTATCCCTGTCAGATACGATACTGACCGGCACTCAATGCAATCGTACAATCTTCCTCATGTACATGTCTGCCAAGACTTTCGTAGATTGCCCAACCCTGAAGGGTAAGAAGTGGGCAGACTTGGTGAGTCTATCTACGATTACCCATACCGCATTGCGACCACTAGGACTTCTCGGAAAACCCGTGACGAAGTCCATGGTGATGTGCTCCCATTTCCACTCCGGTATCGGGAGCGGTTAAAGTAATCCGGCAGACCTCTGATGCTCAGCCTAGACTTGCTGACACATCAGACACTTAGCCACAAAGCGGGCTATCTCTCTCTTCATCCCGTACCACCAGTAGTACTACCTCAGGTCTCGGTACATCTTCGTGCCTCCTGGATGTATAGAATAGGTCGAACTGTGCGCCTCCGTCATCAGCTCCTGGTGTAGCTCTCCATTTGGAATATAGAGACGATCTCCATATCTCAAAGTCCCGTCCTCGTGTATACGTAGTCCCGTCTGTATTCCAGCCTCTGTCCTCTGTCGAAGCCTCTGAAATCTGGCGTCTGTCGGCAAAGCAGCCTTGATTCTCTCCACCAATGTCGATTGGACCTGGAAATTTGACATCTGGCCGTCTACTCCGGGCATAATGACTTCGATACCCAACTGTTCTAAATCTCTCAACAGATGTTGTTGGATAGTCAGGAAAAATGCTATGGGCTTCCTGCTTAAAGCATCGGCTACCATATTAGCTTTTCCCGGATGGTACTGCAGCTCAATCTCGAAGTCCGCCATCACTTTGAGCTAACATCTCTGCCTCTGGTTCAGGTCCTTCTGTGTGTAGACGTATTTCAGGCTCTTATGATCGATGAATATCTCTATGCGCTCTCCATACAGGTAGTGCCTCCAAAGCTTCAAAGCAAAGATCACTACGGCAAGCTCCAAGTCGTGGGTAGGATAGTTCTTCTCATGGGTCCTTAGCTGCCTAGAGGCATAGGCCACAACCTTTCCATGCTGCATCAAGACGCATCCTAATGCTTTTCCGGATGCATCGATATAGATCACGAATCCTCCGGGTCCAGAAGATATGGTCAAGATGGGTGTTGTAGTCAGACGCTTCTTCAGCTCCTCGAATACCGTCTGACACTCCTCTGTCCAGGTGAACTCCTGATCCTTGCGGGTTAAGCGGGTCATCGGCTCTGCTATCCTTGCAAAGTTCTCTACGAACCTCCGGTAATATCCGACAAGTCCTAGGAAACTCCTCACCTCCGAGACGTTGGTAGGGGTCGGCCACGTCTCTACTGATGAAATCTTTGTTGGATCTACTGAAATGCCATCTTTCGAGATAACGTGTCCAAGAAATGTGACATGATCTAGAAGAAACTCGCACTTGCTCAGCTTGGCATAAAGCCTCTCTCGTCTCAGCGTCTCTAGCACAAGCCTCAAGTGCTCCCCGTGCTCCTCGTGGCTCTTCGAATACACCAAGATGTCATCGATGAAAACTACCATAAACTGGTCCAGATACTCATGGAAGACTCGGTTCATCAGGTTTAAAAACACAGCAGGCGCATTTGTCAATCCAAAAGGCATCACTAAGAACTCGTAGTGACCATAGCGAGTCCTAAATGCTGTCTTTGGAATGTCCTCCCTTCGTACCTTCACCTGATGATATCTCGATCTCAAGTCGATCTTTGTGAACACCACTGCTCCTGTCAGCTGGTCGAACAGATCGTCGATTCGCGGTAGAGCATACTTGTTCTTGATAGTCAGAGCATTAAGGGCTCTGTAATCAATGCACATCCGGAATGTCCCGTTCTTCTTTGGTACAAACAACACTGGTGCTCCCTAGGGTGATGCACTAGCACGAACGAATCCCTTGATCTGCAACTCCTATAGCTGTAGCTTCATCTCATCAAGCTCCTTCTTTGCCAACCGGTACATATTTGATGATACCGGTGCTGCTCCAGGTACTAGCTCAATGGTGAACTCCACCTCTCTATCAGGCGGTAGGCCTGGCAACTCCTCTGGGAAAATGTCCTCGAACTCTGCAACAATTTCTGGGGGTGCCATCTCCATCGCCATGTAAGCTCCAGCTGCGTGTCCTACTCCTCGATGGTGCCTCGCATGAATTCGAACTCCGGGTGTCCTGGCAGTCTAAAAGTAACGCTACCCTTCCGGCAATCTAGTACGGCATTGTACTGGCTTAACCAGTCCATGCCCAGAACTACGTCGAAAGCTGGCATTGGGAGTACCAACAATCGCGCTCTCATCTCTCTACCACAAACTACTACCGAGCACGTTCTAATGGTGCTGGTAACCGGTACGATGCCTCCTCCGATAAGTATTCTCCAACTCTTAGGTAAAGGGAAAGTTGCTACTCTATGCATTGCTACGAAACTACTAGATATAAATGACAGTGTAGCTCCAGAATCAAACAATGCAGTTGCAGGTAATGATGCAACTAGAATTATACCTGCTATAGCCTCTCCTTCTGGTTCCTCCTCGATAGATACTAAAGCAAAGGCTTGCCCGCGCCTCTACCCTCCTGCCTGCTGTCGGGCCTGGTTGAAGTGTGCCTCCTGTGGGACCAAGGGTGGTCCTCTCTGCTGTCCTCCGGTAGCTGGTGGACGCTGGCCTCCTGCTGGGGGTAGTATCCTCAGTGGTGCTGCTGGTGGTCTCTGTCCAGTCTGGGGTGCTCCATCTCTGCGCTGGGGGAAGTCTCTAGCAAGGTGCTGGCTGGCTCCACAAACCATGCAGAGCCCGAGCTTCTTCCTGCAGTCTCTGATGATGTGTCCCCTCTTGCCACAGAAGTGACAGGTCGGAAGCTCCTTCTGCTGGTACGGCACTGTCCTCTGCTGCGCCTGCGCTCCTGGGCGACGGATCGGTCCTCCTACTCCTTACTGGGTCCTGGCTGGTACGTTCGTGCTGGAACGTCTTGCTCCTCCTATAGCTTCCTGGATCCTCACCTCTGATAGGACCTCTTCATAAGAGATCATCGCCTGGGTAGTGGTGTACCTCTGCAGCTCGTGAGAGAGGCCATGGTAGAATCTCCTGGCTTTCTCCAGGTCGTTGGGGATCAGGGCTGCTCCAAATTGGCCGAGTCTGCTGAACTCTCCGTCGTAGGCATCCACAGTCAGGTTCCCCTGCTCCAGGTGCAGGAACTGGAAGTACAGGACATTCCTCACCGTAGCTGGGAAATACTTCGCGTTAAAGTGTTCTAGAAATTCCTCCCAAGTCTGCTGTCTGCCGATGCTGTGCTCCATAGAGTCCCATCAGTGATGGGCATTGCCTGTGAGTTGGGCCCTCACTGCGGTCATCCAGAGGTCGGGGTATAGCTGCGAACCCTCTAACAGCATCTCAGTATTGGAGACCCAGTCTGAGATCTCCTCTGCCGTCTCCTTGCCCGAGAAGGTTCCCGGGCCCATCTGTCTGAAGCCTCGTACCGTGCCTGCTTGCTGGACAGGTGCAGGTGCTGGTGCTGCTGCTTGGGCAGGTGCCCTCTCCAGTACTGCCATCAGACCCTGTCTGAGGGTCTCCGTCTACTGCCACTGGGCCTGCATCATCATCTGGAAGAACTGTATCATCTGGGGCTGTCCCTCTGCAGGTGGCATCTGAGGTGAAAACGGTGGAGGTGGAGGAAGAGGTACCTCCGGCTGTCTCCTTGGTGTCTCCTCGGGTGCCGGCCTCTCGTACTACGGCATCGGTGTCGCCCTCGAGGTCTGTCCCTCGAAGTACTGCCTAGGAATCGTCTGCGACATCTGGCCCTCTGGCTGCTGCATCCCTTTGTCAGGAGAGACCTGATGCCAGTGCATCATCGGGGCCTGAGGGATCACCTGTGCCTCTGGCTGAGGCTGCTCTCTGGGTGGTCCCTGAGTCGTATCCTCCCTCGGTGCTGCAGGTGGCACTATGGCACCAAGTATCCTCAAAATTTTTAATAATAATATCTCAACTTCTTAAAATTTCAATTCATTTTCAAGCTTTAAATTATAATTTAAATCCATATCTCGTAGTCCAATAGCCCTAGTGTTAATTTTCCTCACTGTCCTCATCGACATACGTCATCAGATAATACCATAAATCAGTCTGTAAACTGATCTTGATATGAAATCAAACCCTATAATGAACCCAAGATCTTAATTAACTAATCAACAAGAATTAAATTCAATTTCAGCAAGTGAGAATGGACGGAACAAGGGAAATATTTTAAATTAGAAATTATAATAAGATTCTTAGGAGTGATTCCAGGAATATCTCAAGGAATTGTGATTGAGTATTCGCTCTCATCCTAGTATCCTATGTCCTAGATTCTATCGCAGGCACGCAGTAGTATAACAAAGATGCCACACAACCACGACATCGCACAACTCGCGAAGTCTGACCTGCATGGGCCACCACTAAAAATGTGTCACGACCCACACCCGGAATTGGGGCACGAGTACGTGGGTACGTCCAGCCTACGCCGCAGCATCGGCGGTAGAACGCTGTCAAGGTCTTGATACTATCTAGCCAATCTCACACAAACATCTAATCTCCATAAGGAGGCACGGATGACACAAATAAAATGAACACATATTCAATCACAGGACTACAGCATGATAAGATATTGAACAATTAAATTAAATACAACACAAGTCTAAATGTAAAATCTAACTCAACAAATATCCATGTCTCAACAAGTATGCCGGAGACAAATCCGGTACCAAATAGTCTACTAAAAAGAACTAACTAGAAAAACTAGTGATTCCGGCTAGACCTCCCGGAATCACAACTAAACTACCAAGCCCAAGTTGCAGCTACTCACCATATGGTCCAAAAAGTGTCGGACAGCGGTCCACTAAGGCATAGTCTGGAAAAATATTTCCAGTCAGGAAGGAGCAAAATACTATCTCAAATAATAGTTCCATTTAATTGATAAGGACTATAAAGCAATAAACAGATGATGCTAGATACTGAGAAGACAGTGAAATAATGTAATGGCAAAATAGAGAGACATGCAATGTAAAGAGACAGGCAATAGGCAATATGATACAGTCAGTGCATATATGAAAATGAAAAGAACAAGGTACAGTATCATATACGGGTGATATAGTATATGATTTAAAATAGGGAACTGTAATCTATTCTAAGTGTTTGAAATAGTAGCTTCGAAATATGATCGGCTTGGGAACATGTACGAGAGCTATAGGGCCCTGGCTAATCATATGTGAAGAGCATGATTAATACTTACATTGTTCTATACTGTAATAAAGAAAATGATCACATTTCTTACTAACTACTTCCCCGCCCCCAACTAGTACTGTGGATCCAATCATGACACGTCACGATACACGAGCAAGTCCAATCTATCATGTACGATGTCTAATATACATGTCGTGTACAATGTCAAAACGATAATCAATGTAACATCTCATGACTGCAGATCCAAGCTATATACTAGTCCATGTAGCACAGTGTCAAGAATTCAGATGTAACATTTCTAGATTATTAAACTTATAAAAATTATCAACAATTGGAAATTATCAGAGAATGTACTTACCTTGGCTCCTTAGCTGGTAAATATTGATGTCCTGTTCCAGAGTATCCCCAGGATGAACCAACAGTCCTATAGACATATCACAGTTATAACACTTATGTCAGATGCTACACTAACACACAAAAGAAATATACTGGCCTCAGGGCTATGCCAGGCATGGCACTAGTCAATTAGGGTCATCTAGTAGGGATACATATTTAAATATACATTTACACTCAGAGTATATACCAATAAATACGTATATAATATATATATATATATAAGTATATATTTATACTCATCATATTGAATAATGTACACCTATTAAATATGTACATTATTACCATACCAATTAATACATATACCAAATACGTATATATATACATTTTATATACCCAAATATATATATATATATTATGCTATATTTGTTTATATATACCAAAATGTGTTTTACAAGTACATATATATATCAATACAGTTTTATATATATGCTATATATATTTACATACCAAATACTTACGTATATATATGCATATATATATATATATATATACACCAATTACAAATACTAACATATACTACGTATATATAAGTATATACCAAAATATGAATATACATAAATACATAGGTATACATATTTATACCAAAATATATTAATTTAATATATATTTTACCAATATATAATTCTACCAAAATACATACATATATATGTTTGTACATATACCAATAAATAGTACGTATACTATATACTAATAGAGAAACTACACTATATTTTTATAGACATATATATGTACACATATACACACACAAATACACGTATACGTATTTATATACATATATGTATATATATATATAAAGAAGGAGGGAAATGGGGAGAGGAGCTCACCGAGGTGGTCGGGGGAGGCTCGCCGGACCGGAGGGAAGGTGACCGGGCTGCAGCAGAAGGTGGTCGGGGCTGCAGCCAGCGGGATTAACAGGCCAGCGGGGTAGCTAGGAGGATGCAGCCGGAGTAGGGCGTCTACGGGCGGAGGGAGGAAGAGCATAGCAGGAGGAGGGGATGCAGCGGAGCTGCGCTCGCCGGAGTCGCAAGGAATAGTGGTAGAGCTCGGTTGTAGGCCGGAGGAGGCTGTGCGGGTGGAGCTTGGCCGCTGCGGGGTGGTGAAGAACAGTGGAGGGGCTCGACTGGGTCGGGGAGCTCACGGTGGACGACGGGGGCTGAGCAGGTGGACCGGAGCTGCAGCCAGCGGGCCGAGCTTGGCCGCCTGAGTAGACAGAGGGCCGCCGGGGATGGGCTGGGCCGGGTTGGGAATGAACAGGAGATGAGGGATGGTTGAGGTTTCCCCCCTTTGCAAGTTTAAAAACACAAAGGGAAGGAGAAGAAGGAAGAAGAAGAAGAAGAGAAAAAGAAATTTTGGAATGAAGGAGGGCTACGTTGGGGCTTGGGAGATGGGGGCTACCTAGGTTTTTGGGGATTAGGGCTTTCCTAGGGAAGGGTGATGATGGGACTTTAAATAGGGAGGGGTGTTGGAATGAAGGGTTGTGATGAGCCCCATTGAGTGGATGGCTTAGATTTGTCATGAAAGATTTTTCATGTGGGGATGAGGGTGAGAGATTTAGTTAAATATTAGGGATCCTTCATTTGGTTGAACCAATGGGGTATCGATACCTAATACAAATTTGCAAATTAGCCCCCTTTAATTTGGGTATTTGCACCGACGCATAAAATAATAAAAATTTGGCGGGCGATTCGGTGTCTGGTGTTTTGTAGGTTCAGGGGGCACTGTAAGTTTGGTATGGGCTCAAATAGCAGGGCACTGGAATTAAATTGGGATTTACGGAATCAGTTAAAATGGCATCCTCAAATTAATTAGGAATAAATACAAGTTGTGTTCTAAAATTAATTAGGAGTACATGGGGCCAAAATCAGGTCGGGTCATCAATACCATTAGTGAAGAAGTCTCAGAACAGAATATTACCCTAATTCGGGCTACAAGAAAAATAGGTCAAGATTGCCTCCAATTTCGATTGGAACGCACAACGATACAAAATAGGAATTTATTTAGGAATTAAATAAATGTCCGCGACAATTTTTGTGCGGCTAAAATGAGGTACAGAGAGCTATATTATGAGTTGCAAAAATAGCAGTATGGAAGGCGGGCATGTCTAGGACAAGGTTGTAAAATTTGTTGGAAGACAAAAGCTAGGGTAGCGCTCCAATTACCGAAGCAAGGGCAGGGCACAATAATTAAATAAAATAAGGTAATTAATTATAACCTCCAATAAATTAATTCTAAATAAAACAATTAAATACAAAATCCCATAATTCGGACAGGTGTTCATCTACTGGGCTTCTACGTCAAGTCTACCAGCTCGAACATAAATGAACACTGTATATAATAATATATATTTAATTACACATCTTATATAATTATTTAAATTAAATATACTTATCATGCAATTACTTAATTGTAACGACCATAATATTAAATACCATAAAAAGTCAAAAATATCCCTGTTTTCGGAATGTGGTAGTGACAACTCTACCCTTCTTAAAAGAATTTCTTTCTCGAAATTTAAAATCCTCATAGTAGTGTTTATTCATACACATTATTATTTTTCCTCAAAGTTTAAATTCATCAACCACGAAATCAGGTAATAATCCACAATGTCCTTTGACAATTTAAAATTCTAAAATTATTGCATTCCTGAAAAATTCTCGAAATAAAAGCAAGTCCATTTTTTTTATCAAAAATTCTCCAAAATTTTTAGTTAATAATTCAATACTCGGAATTTAATATCTACTCCTCTAATTTAATTTTAATCAATGCATATATATGTATAAAATTTAATCTCATCCTAAAATTGAATTTAAACACTAATCCATCCATGATCTTATTCCTCGGTTTCTCTTTTCCTTAAAGTACTCAACAATGCGATACTTATGGATTCTCCAAATATAGGTCATAATAAATTAAAAAAATTTATAACTTGCAGTCAAATAAATATAATGATAATCTCCCAAATTTCTAAATTTTAATATCCAATTTAATCATATCATAATCTTCCTGGAATTAATAAACCACAAATTATGCCATGTTAATTTCTTAACCCTCTATTTAAATCGATGTTTATCCTCGAATTTTAATCATCTTGTCTCTCTCTCTTGTCAAGTCATAACCCCTTCAGGAATCTTCGTCATGGTCAAACCCCAAAAATCATGGTCTAAGAAAAATCTTTTCTACAATCATACAACATGCAACCTAAGGGGAATATGTACGGTCATAGTGTCTTTTATCATGGTATTGCAGTCTCTGTTAGGGTGTACTACTAACTACATTCTAACAAGAAAATCATGCATACAACTATTGTACTAAGGAATCAATCAATTAATCAAATAGAGAGGGACAAAAGGAAGGAAAGAACAGAACCTGCTAACACATTACCTGCAGTATCGGTCTCCTTGACCGTCATCGCAAGTGCCCCGCCCTGCTGGGATGATTCCCTTTGCGGGTGCTGAGCAATATACGGTTCCACAGGTAGCCTAACTGGATCTCTATAATCTGAAACTGCGTGCTGGCCGGGAAGATAAGGGGCTAGAAGACAATCCCTTACTCGATGTCCCGCAGCACCGCAGTGCAAACAAAGTCCTAGCCTCGTTCTACAGCTCTCCCAAAGGTGACCTGGCTTCTTATAGAAATAACAAGTCTGCTGTGTCTCTCTCGAAGGCTGCTACTAATCCTGCTGAACACGAATTGGTGCCTGGTACTGCTGTTGATACTGATACGCCCATGGATGTTGCTGATTATGAATTGGTGCCAGGTACTGCTGTGGATGCTGAAATACCCATGGCTGAATATGAACTGGTACTTGGTACTGCTGTTGGTGCTGAATACGGGGATGCTTGGCTGGTCCTGTGCTACCATTCGTATCTCCAAAAATATTGTGACTCCTCTTAGGCTTGAGATCTGAGATCCAGATCCTCTTCTGCAATCTGAGCATCCATCAAGATACCCTCAAAGGTAGCGATACGACGACCAGAAGTGCATGACCTAATCTCTCTCGTCAGTCCCTTTCTAAATTTCTGGGCTCGATCTCCTGGGTCCCGAATCATAGACGATGCAAAATGGCTCAATCTACAAAATTCTGCAGCGTACTCGTCGACCGACATGTTTCCTTGAACCAAGTCATAAAACTGACTTTCCAAGGCTCCCAATGCCACGTCAGGAAAGAACTTCTCCTTGAAGAGCTCCTTGAAGGTCTCCCAAGTAAGTCCTTGTGCAGTAATTCTCGGCTCCGTGCGATACCACGTGAGTGCGATATCGAACATCTGACTGCCAGCGGCTTCTATCTGCAAGTTCTCCGGAATCTGGGTCAATCGCAGGCTTCTCTTTATATCCTCTAGCCAGTCGTCTGCGTAGAGTATCCCTTCGGTGCCTTTGAACTCTCGAGGCATCATCCTTTTGAAGTCCACTATAGTGCCTGATCTCTGCTGCTGTTGGCCAGGAAACTGCTGATATTGTGCTACTCTCTCCAAAGCTTGGAGAGTCACCTGATAAGCATTCTCCATGTTTTCTCTTATTAGCTCAGTTTTTGCCTGGTGTGCTTCTGCTTGCACCCTCTGAGCCTCAGCTTGAACTTGCTGAGCATCTGCCATCACTCTCTGGGCATCTACCATGCCCTGGATCAAGGTAAACATCTATGCCCCGTCAATGGACAAACCTCCGGGAATCAAAGTCGGTGGAGGAGGAAGGTTGTCCGTCACAGCTGCGACAATCCTCTGGACAGGTGGGGGAGGAGGATCCCCGAAAAGTGCAGATACTCCTACGTGTATCGAAGATGTAGGAGGAACTACGGCTGTCTGTCCCTCAGGTGGAGAGGTGGCAGACCCCTCTAAAGCTGATGTTCCCGCTCTCATAGATCGTGTCTTCGGCGATATCCTGAAGACAGATCCAAAGAATCAATTAAGGCAAAATACGATATCACCAAGGAAGGACAGTAAAGTTCTAAAGAAGCAACATTCAAGATAAATAGATTGAAATAACATTCCTAGTTGTGATTGCATAGGTCAAAGATGCATCTAAGGTTTGATACCTCTATCCCCTAGGTACCACAGTTCTACTAGAAACATACTCACTGCTAGCTTCCTTACCTACTGCAATCGCTGATACTAGTTATTCTTATCACTCAAGTGCATATTAAATACAACACACCATACTAAGTACTGCTCTTTCTAATACAACCCTAGATGGACGCCCAAGTCAGTTGGCAGTGAGATCTCAATCATGCTCAAGTCAACAGATCCTTATACATGCATCCCATCTACTTATATACTAATATATCTCTCTCACTATAAGTTTTTTATCCTCAAATAAAATCCTCAAAACTAACTCCTCAAAATAATTTTAAAGTAAAATGCATACACTTTCCTCAAGGTCAATTATTTAAAAACTAAAATAAAAACTTAATCACTTTAAAAGATCCATACAGACTTGTCTAGGTTTATTGAATCGAATCTGAATCCTCAAAAATTTTAATAACAATATCTCAACTTCTCAAAATTTTAATTCATTTTTAAGCTTCAAATTATAATTTAAATCCATATCTTGTAGTCCAATAGCCCTAGTGTTAATTTTCCTCACTGTCCTCATCGACATGCGTTATCAGATAATACCATAAATCAGTCTGTAAACTCATCTTGATATGAAATCAAACCCTATAATGAACCCAAGATCTTAATTAACTAATCAACAAGAATCAAATTCAATTTCAGCAAGTGAGAATGGACGGAACAAGGGAAATATTTTAAATTGGAAATTATAATAAGATTCTCAGGAGTCATTCCAGGAATCTCTCAAGGAATTATGATTGAGTATTCGCTCTCATCCTAGTATCCTATGTCCTAGATTCTATCGCAGGCACGCATTAGTGTAACAAAGATGCCACACTACCACGACATCGTACAACTCGCGAAGTCTGACCAGCATGGGCCACCACTAAAAATGTGTCACGACCCACACCCGAAATTGGGGCACGAGTACGCGGGTACGTCCAGCCTACGCCGTAGCATCGGCGGTAGAACGCTGTCAAGGTCTTGATACTATCTAGCCAATCTCACACAAACATCCAATCCCCATAAGGAGGCACGGATGACACAAATAAAACGAACACATACTCAATCACAGGACTACAGCACGATAAGATATCGAACAATTAAATTAAATACAACACAAGTCTAAATGTAAAATCTAACTCAACAAATATCCATGTCTCAACAAGTATGCCGGAGACAAATCCGGTACCAAATAGTCTACTAAAAAGAACTAACTAGAAAAACTAGTGATTCCGACTAGACCTCCCGGAATCACAACTAAACTACCAAGCCCAAGTTGCAGCTACTCACCATATGGTCCAAAAAGTGTCGGACAGCGGTCCACTAAGGCATAGTCTGGAAAAATATTTCCAGTCAGGAAGGAGCAAAATACTATCTCAAATAATAGCTCCATTTAATTGATAAGGACTATAAAGCAATAAATAGATGATGCTAGATACTGAGAAGACAGTGAAATAATATAATGGCAAAATAGAGAGACAGGCAATGTAAAGAGACAGGCAATAGGCAATATGATACAGTCAGTGCATATATGAAAATGAAAAGAACAAGGTACAGTATCATATACGGGTGATGTAGTATATGATTTAAAATAGAGAACTGTAATCTATTCTAAGTGTTTGAAATAGTAGCTTCGAAATGTGATCGGCTTGGGAACATGTACGAGAGCTATAGGGCCTGGCTAATCTTATGTGAAGAGCATGATTAATACTTACATTGTTCTATACTGTAATAAAGGTTATGATCATATTTCTTGCTAACTACTTCCCTGTCCCCAACTAGTACTATGGATCCAATCATGACACGTCACGATACACGAGCAAGTCCAATCTATCATGTACGATATCTAATATACATATCGTGTACAATGTTAAAACGATAATTAATGTAACATCTCATGACTGCAGATCCAAGCTATATACTAGTCCATGTAGCACAGTGTCAAGGATTCAGATGTAACATTTCTAGATTATTGAACTTATAGAAATTATCAACAATTGGAAATTATCAGAGAATGTACTTGCCTTGGGTCCTTAGCTGGTAAATATTGATGTCCTGTTCCAGAGTATCCCCAGGATGAACCAACAGTCCTATAGACATATCACAGTTATAACACTTATGTTAGATGCTACACTAACACACAAAAGAAATATACTGGCCTCAGGGCTATGCCAGGCATGGCACTAGTCAACTAGGGTCATCTAGTAGGGATACATATTTAAATATATATTTACACTCAAAAGTATATACCAATAAATAAGTATATAATATATATAAGTATATATTTATACTCATCATATTAAATAATGTACACCTATTAAATATGTACATTAATACCATACCAATTAATACATATACCAAATATGTATATATATACATTTTATATACCCAAATATATATATATTATGCTACATTTGTTTATATATACCAAAATATGTTTTACAAGTACATATATATATCAATACAGTTATATATATATACTATATATATTTATATACCAAATACTTACGTATATATATGCATATATATATATATACACCAATTACAAATACTAACATATACTACGTATATATAAGTATATACCAAAATATGAATATACATATATACATAGGTACACATATTTATACCAAAATATATTAATTTAATATATATTTTACCAATATATAATTCTACCAAAATACATACATATATATGTTTGTACATATACCAATAAATAGTACGTATACTATATACTAATAGAGAAAATATACTATATTTTTATAGACATATATATGTACACATATACACACACAAATACACTTATACGTATTTATATACATATATATATATATATATATATATATATATATATATATATATATAAAGAAGGAGGGAAATGGGGAGAGAAGCTCACCGAGGTGGTCGGTGGAGGCTCGTCGGACTGGAGGGGAGGTGACCGGGCTGCAGCAGGAGGTGGTCGGGGCTGCAGCCATCGGGATTAACAGGCCAGCGGGGTAGCTAGGAGGATGCAGCCGGAGTAGGGAGGCTATGGGCGGAGGGAGGAAGAGCACAGCAGGAGGAGGGGATGCAGCGGAGCTGCGCTCGTCGGAGTCGCAAGGAACAGTGGTGGAGCTCGGTTGTAGGCCGGAGGAGGCTGTGCGGGTGGAGCTTGGCCGCTGCGGGGTGGTGAAGAACAGTGGAGGGGCTCGACTGGGTCGGGAAGCTCACGGTGGACGACGGAGGCTGAGCAGGTGGGCTGGAGTTGCAGCCAGTGGGCCAAGCTTGGCCGCCGGAGTAGACAGAGGGCCGTCGAGGATGGGCTCGGCCGGGTTGGGAATGAACAGGAGATGAGGGATGGTTGAGGTTTCCCCCCTTTGCAAGTTTAAAAACACAAAGGGAAGGAGAAGAAGGAAGAAGAAAAGAGAAGAAGAAGAGAAAAAGAAATTTTGGAATGAAGGAGGGCTACGTTGGGGCTTGGGAGATGGGGGCTACCTAGGTTTTTGGGGATTAGGGCTTTCCTAGGGAAGGGTGATGATGGGACTTTAAATAGGGAGGGGTGTTGGAATGAAGGGTTGTGATGAGCCCCATTGAGTGGATGGCTTAGATTTGTCATGAGGGATTTTTCATGTGGGGATGAGGGTGAGAGATTTAGTTAAATATTAGGGATCCTTCATTTGGTTGAACCAATGGGGTATCGACACCTAATACAAATTTGCAAATTAGCCCCCTTTAATTTGGGTATTTGCACCGACGCATAAAATAATGAAAATTTGGCGGGCGATTCGGTGTCTGGTGTTTTGTAGGGTCAGGGGGCGCTATAAGTGTGGTATGGGCTCAAATAGCAGGGCACTGGAATTAAATTAGGATTTACGGAATCAGTTAAAATGGCATCCTCAAATTAATTAGGATTAAATACAAGTTGTGTTCTAAAATTAATTAGGAGTACATGGGGCCAAAATTAGGTCGGGTCATCAATACCATTAGTGAAGAAGACTCAGAACAGAATATTACCCTAATTTGGGCTGCAAGAAAAATAGGTCAAGATTGACTCCAATTTCGATTGGAACGCACAACGATACAAAATAGGAATTTATTTAGGAATTAAATAAACGTCCGCGACGATTTTTGTGCGGCTAAAAAAAGGTACAGAGAGCTATATTATGAGTTGCAAAAATAGCAGAATGGAAGGCGGGCATGTCTAGGGCAAGATTGTAAAATTTGTTGGAAGACAAAAGCTAAGGTAGCGCTCCAATTACCGAAGCAAGGGCAGGGCGCAATAATTAAATAAAATAAGGTAATTAATTACAACCTCCAATAAATTAATTCTAAATAAAACAATTAAATACAAAATTCCATAATTTGGACAGGTGTTCATCTACTGGTCTTTTACGTCAATTCTACCAGCTCAAACATAAATGAACACTGTATATAATAATATATATTTAATTACACATCCCACATAATTATTTAAATTAAATATACTTATCATGCAATTACTTAATTGTAATGACCATAATATTAAATACCATAAAAAGTCAAAAATACTCCTGTTTTCGGAATATGGTAGTGACAGTGCGGTCCTCATAATTACTTGTGTGCGGAGTAATGGATCATCGAGCTAGCGACGAGACTCCCGTGGGTACGCCACCAGGTGTTGTGGTTACTCACAATGACGAGGTAATACCAGGAGGTGGAGACCGAGCCACTCTACAAAGCAACCCTGCAGATCATCCCGCTTCAAGGTTCCGGAGAGATGACATTGCACCACCACCATAATTTTATTCCCCGATGCCACCACTACCAGCTTTTCTGCCAGGGTAAACTATGGAATGACATCAATTATTCCAGGTGTTCTATGCAATAATGTAAGCCCAATAACAGATTCAGCAAGAGACCCAGCAACGCCAGACAGAGAACTTGAGGGAGAGTATAGTAACAGCACTAGAGCGGGTAACACCACCAGTTAGACAATAATCGACGGGATCTATCTCGGACTTTTGCCAATTGAAGCCACATACCTTTTCGGGCAAGGAGGAGCCCACTGAAGTTCATAAGTGGTTAACTAACATCCAACACCAATTGGAAGCAGCTGAGCTTCCGAGGGAGCGCTGGATGACTGCCGTCAAGATGCAACTGACAGACAACGCACATCATTGGTGGCTCTCCAAAGAGAAACGACTTGGACCAGACCAAGTTACTTGGGAGGAGTTCTCTAGACTCTTCCAGGAGATGTATATTCCATCTATTGCTCGAGCGAAACTTCGAGAAAAGTTTAATCACCTCACCCAAGGTAATATGACAGTAGAAGAGTACAATACGGAGTTTATACGGTTAAGCCGCTTTGCCCCTACGTTGATCCCGACAGAAGAAGAAAAGGCGGAGAAATTCTTTGACGGACTGAGATTTGATTTACAGAGACAGATTGGTTCTGTTGCACCCACTTCTTATACGGACGTCCTTGCTGCAACTCGACGCATGGAACGCATCCACAGGGGGGAGTCCAGCATGAAGCGCCCATATATAGCCCCAGCTCGAGTACCGCAGGAAGGTCAAGTAAAGCGACCTTCGATGCCTTAACCACAGCGAGCATCCCAGAATACCCCTACTTGTAACTACTATGGCAAGGCAGGACATCTTGCAAGGGATTGTAGATGCAAGTTGGGACTATGTCTAGTTTGCGGATCCAGCCAGCATACAGCCAGAGATTGACAAGCGCGTCAAGAATGAGCGACAATAGAATATCGACCCACTTTACCAGCACCGAGGCCAGTCCAACAGCCACAGAGAACAGCATATCCCGTACCAGGAGCACCACAGGCAAGAGTTGGAGGAGCCAGACCATCAGCTTCGGGAGGATATCAGTGAGGCCACTCTTGGTACCACAGAATACTTTTTCAGCAAGTACAGCAGTAGAGAGCACCAGCTCAGGGATGAGGTCAGGCATTTGCCATGAATATTTAGGAGGCATAGACTACATGAGAGGTCATCATAGGTACCATACTAGTTGCTTCATTACCTGCTACAATATTATTTGATTCAGGAGTATCTCATTCATTCATAGATGCAAGTTTCGTAGCCACACATAGTGTAGCTACCTTACCCCTCCCGAAGACTATGAGGATTCTTATGGGAGGCAGTATTATCCCGGTTAGTGATACTTGTAGATCTTGTTCGGTAGTAGTTTATGGTCGTGAGATGCGAGCTTAATTCTTAATTTTCTCCATACCGGACTATAGTGTTGTACTTGGTATGTATTGGTTTAGTCAGTACCATGCAACTTTAGACTGTCGGTGTGGATGTGTCATCTTTAGACCGTCGGGACATCCGGAGTTTGAGTTTCTTCGAGGAGCCAGAGAGCAGGGTGCCCAGCCTACTTTTAAGGCACTCACTGCAGAAGAAGAGCCAGAATATCCGAAGGTTATATCAGAGTTTGTGGATATATTTCCCGACGACCTTCCAGGCTTACCACCTGATCGGGAAATAGAATTCACTATAGAATTGACTCCAGGAGCGGAGCCCATTACCTCATCTATGTACCGGTTAGCACCAAGGGAATTAGTAGAACTGAAGATACAGGTTGATGATCTTTTAGAGAAGGGCTTTATTCGAGCCAGTATTTCACCTTGGGGTGCGCTAATCCTACTTGTACTAAAGAAGGATAGAACGGTATGCTTGTGCATTGATTATAGAGCACTGAATGTTGTAACAATCAAGAATAGGTATCTTTTGTAATACCGCGTCCCGCTCAAGCGGATTGCCGATTCAAACGGCAAAAGTACAAACGTCCTGACCCGTCCTGCTCAGGCGAGAATACTCGTTTGAGGCAAGGATATCCAGAATTGGTCCCTACAGGAGTTCGGCTTAGGCTTTCAGAGGCTCGCTCGCAGTATCACTCGACCGAGATGGATCATCGCTAAGGTGGGTGGCTACGGTGAACTTGTCTTTGCTTAGCCAGCACACATAAAATACGGAATGATACATGCTAGTTGCTAGGTGAATCACCTCCTGCATGCTAATAAGAATACAACGCACCTAGCTAAGGGAATAATCCTAACTTGTATTGCTTATGCTAGAACATGGAAATAAAATACTGCTATATATTCAGACTCTCACATGTTACCTTTGCCTTGTGCAACCAGACCCGCTATGCCTCAAGTAGAACAACTTGTATATATTCAGTAGTACACTATTTACTCCCTACACTGCACGACCCTAGATAACATCGCTCGAAAAAGGCCCTGTACAGTTTTACTCGGCTTACCTTCGGGCCCGAGCGAACTTGAATGCTTAAGTTATACAAGTTCCTGCTTGCCTATTTTTATATATTGCCTAGTTTCAATGCTTGCTGCATAACTATGCCCAGACCGTGAAATACTTTGCTTGTCATGCATTCATTTAGGTTCTCCTCGGAAGACTACCCGATAGTCGTTCCGTGCATGAATAAACCTGAATGTACCTGGGACCGTTAGGTCGCAAAGGAAATTCCCGAACCAGGGAACTGGCACCAATCCTGTGACCCAAGAATTCCCTGCTCATTAAGCAATACTGTCCTGCACTGAATCAAATGGCTCACGGAGCCGATACTCAACATTGAGAGTAATCCTGATCCTGCCCCAACAAGTTCTATATATATATATATCTCCTGACTAGAACTCGTTCCATGAAACTTGTTCCATATATATATATCCTGCTTTGAACTTGTTCCTACGTCTGACCACAGACCCTGAAGATTAGAGACTTGCCTGGTCACAGGACAACTTGGAAAACAAGGTATAGTTCCGCGGACGATTGCTGGGGCACTGGCACCGATCCGATCCGGACGGAACTCCTGAGTAGTCGCCTGCTTCGATCGGAATATGGTGCAATGCCTCCTATTTTGCTTGCGCACCATTTCGATAAGAGACTACGCCGTCCACTAATAGCGTCGTGCCAGTGACCTCATGTTCATATAGATAAGTCATCCTCGCTTAACGGCTATCCGCGTGCGAGTCACTGCATCGCATCGAGAATAACTGAACACCTGAACGTTCTTGTTATAACAACACTTGTGCATAAAGAGCACTTGATCATCGTATGCAACATACCTGATATTTCCTGTAACCCGTACACCCAGAATGGGATCTCGCACTGAAATGCTTGTGTTTGCATATGCTTTGCTCCTGAATGCTTATACATGTTTCTGCTTGATTTAACTTGGTTTGCCTTGGACAGGGAAGGACAAATGGTAAGTTGGTAAGTCTCGCCGTGTTTCCTCTCATGTTGCACTGCGCACTGCCCGACACGCTAGGCTATACAATATTTGCATGAAACTGATCCTAAGGCAACTAGAAAGACAACTTAATAGTTGGTGCACGGAACCTTTATTACGTGTTTGGATTTGTCGAGCGGGCGAGTAGCCTCCCCACCAATGCATTCATGTACTGATAACCCACCAGATTGCTTGTAGGGTGCGGGAGAACCTCGTTCGGTGCGGATGCCTCCTTTGTGCATGCTAAGGCATGGAGTTTAACTCAGAAGCCTTGGAACGCTACGTCCGGAACTGAAGCACATATACAAGACATAATGTTGGAACATCGTCTCGCCAGAACATCGCCAGAACATCGCTTGAACATCTCCTGTATATCATCCATAAATGTAGCCACTTGGCATACTTTTATGTTTCAGAGAGAGTGCTCGAGCGACTTGTAATCTCGGCTATACGCCGCCTGTAACACTTGTTTCAATATGAATAAAAGAGCTTGCTTTACTCCAACTTGTATTTTCATGCTTTTGCTATATTGTCGACTCAGTGAACCTGTTACCGATCGCCTATGCGTTCATAATTCCGCTGTATTCGGACAATCTGTACGACTCTGTGGCTTAGAACTCTTACCGCCAGCCAATGAACCACGGCCTTGCATGAGCGCGGCTAACGCTCGTGTGGCATCACGCCCGGATGGGTCAAAGTGATCATTCCGCGGGAGCGCTGGCGTGGTGATTCTCGCCTAGCGGGAATGGCCGATTTGCCTACGGGAGATCAGGGCGTGACAGATTGGTATCAGAGCCTGGCTTATACGCCTTTGGACTTCGTTTCTAATATCTCTGTTTTGAAAGCTCGTTCGTGGGTTATGTGCACACACTCTCTCAATGCCTCGATGGGATGTTCCCAACAATAAGTCTAAATACTTTCAAAGAGTTGTATTTGAATAGTATGATTTCCTGTATAAAATTGTGTTACAAGGGCCTTTGTGTCAACCTGTACTAGTCCTTATGGGATTAGATTCGTGCTAGACTCGTGCATTATGTGCAACCCGAAATGCCTATACATGTTTACCCAACTGGTTAGTGCGAAAATGAATATTGCCCGAACGGTTAGCTATGCACTCAGCCTTTTGGCAAAGATGTGTAGAATATCGTCCACCGAGACCCTTGGGTGCAAGCCAGTTATAAATGAGAGTTGGATATCGTTCAAGAATGATACGAGTCAGACTTAGAGCTACAAATCGATAGACTTCATCAGATTTATCGCTTAGGCGAATATTAAGAATGATGCTTGGTTATGGAAAATAGCTCGAACCAAATTCTTGTTGGAAGATAAAATCAAATATAGTTGCTTGGATGACTATCAATCCCGAACATATATATGAGATTAGATTTTATCAGGCGAACCCTGAGTATCGTGATAGAAATTGTAGAACGAGCTAGTGAGTATGTTAACGATAATACGAGCACCGATTAAGAACTCGATGGAATGACTCAATTTCGAGTGGTGGATGGATTATTTAGAAACGTCCAAACGGATCCATAACCCGTGCGATATTCAGACTGAACGATATGAGAATAACTTGAGTAAATGTTAAGGCTTATATTGAATAGAAATTCTCGGAAATAGAAACCAATATTTTGGTTAAGAAAAACTTGTTGGAAATTGAGAATTGAGTGAGTGATTTTGGATTGAAACCAAAGGATTGAACTTGAGTACAATATCGCTCAATATAAGTTAGCCCGAGAATGAATACCATGTTCGATGAGAGATATAAGCGATAATGGAATTGGCTTGATGTTTGTAAGGACAATCTTGAAATCGAGTTTGGTAAGGTAACTCTCGAGTCAGTCCCAACGAGAACGGTTATCCTGCGGGAGCGCCGGCGTGGTGATTCGCATACGGCGGGGATGATCGGACTCCAGGGAACATGTTCAGTGATTATTCTGAACGAACTCGATGAATGGAACATATTGAAATAGAAAAGACTTGGACTCGAATATAGAAACTTGTTCTTGAGGAAATATAATCACTGCATAAACGAATTTGACTTGATGGATATACTGTTGGATGGAATTAAAAGGTTAAAGGATAAGGCGTCTCGATCGTGTCGAAGATAGCCATAACATTCAAACGTTCTTGTCTTGTACGAGCATAACTCTATGCCGCACATGCGTCACGCCCGGATTAGGACGATTATCCAGTAGGAGCGTTGATGTGATGATCTCACATCCAATGTGGATGATCGAACTTGCGGGAGACTGAGGCATGATAACTTATGGATCGTCTTGACTTCTGGCTCGACACGATAAGACAAATTTGGAATGCAGGTGATTGAAAATGTTTCAATAAATTAGTTAGCCTTGAACCTGAAATAAATCATGTTTGATGGTTTTCGTGAACGAATACGTGAATCAGGTTGAACAACTTGGAGAAATAATCTAAGGTTTAGAATTGAATCTTGGCTTGGTGGACTAGGCTTGGAATGGATATAATTCTATCAAATATAATGGAGGAGATAGAATATGTAAACCACTAGGCTTGTCTTGCAACTTGGATATATACTGGATTTTATTGAACGGACTTGTCCCCCGTGCAAACGAGCGTGTTAATAAGAGTAGGTAAATCTGTGCTCGATGTTTAGAAATCTGAGTGAAACGAGCTCGGGTAGAATACCCCCTGTAAATGAACAATGGTTTGACCCTAGGAATTGGGGCAAGCATCGTGCGACAAATTGTACGATGAATCGCGATATGCTTGAACCTGTACCTATGACCTTGTAAGCTGACCTAGTGATAGGCAGACGACCCTGTACCGAGTGAATGAACCTGTGCTACCGACTTTACCATATTGCTTGTGTAAAGCATCATGACTGGGGAAGCAAGACTTAGGGTTAGACTTGGGAACGATAACGTATGCTAAGTTGACCCGAATGGATGGACGCTAGTCGGTATCAGATTGATCGTGCTTAACGGTAGTGCAAATACTTGGTTGAAATGAAAATGATATGGAATTGGATTGAACCCTTGAAATTTTTGCAAGTAGCTTGTCCGATTTCACTACCCCTAAGTTTGGTTGACTGTATGTGTTTGAGGGATGCTTCGAATATGTGCATGATCCAAGACTTAAGAAATTTGAAACTCGAGTGCTAAGACTTCGCTATCGCTAAGTTGGTTGACATGCATGTGTTTGAGGGACGCTTCGAATATGTGCACGATCCAACGTGTGATATGCTGATCTCAAAAGCTAGTGCAAGTGAATATCCTCCTGAACAAGCACAACGACTTGTATAGGTTTGCCTCAGCCTTAGATCGCTATCCAAGATCAATTAAAACGTGCCTCGTGTTAAGAAACCTGTCCCGCGCCAAGGCGCAGATGAGACTGACTCAGTATACACGCAATACGACGTAAGCATTGAGTAGGGGATTCCGTTCCAATGGATCTAGTGGTACCGATAACTGCGCTTGGGCTAGATTCAAAATTCGATAGTATGGCTTGCCCTCAGGAAGTCTCGAGGACGAAACTTTTTCTGAGTGGTGGATAATGTAATACCCCATCCCGCTCAAGCGGATTGCCGATTCAAACGACAAAAGTGCAAACGTCCTGACCCGTCCTGCTCAGGTGAGAATACTCGTTTGAGGCAAGGATATCCAGACTTGGTCCCTACAGGAGTTCGGCTTAGGCTTTCAGAGGCTCGCTCGCAGTATCACTCGACCGAGGTGGATCATCGCTAAGGTGGGTGGCTACGGTGAACTTGTCTTTGCTTAGCCAGTACACATAAAATACGGAATGATACATGCTAGTCGCTAGGTGAATCACCCCCTGCATGCTAATAAGAATACAATGCACCTAGCTATGGGAATAATCCCAACTTGTATTGCTTATGCTAGAACATGGAAATGAAATACTGCTATATATTCAGACTCTCGCATGTTACCTTTGCCTTGTGCAACCAGACCCGCTATGCCTCGAGTAGAACAACTTGTATATATTCAGTAGTACACTGTTTACTCCCTATACTGCACGACCCTAGATAATATCGCTCGAAAAAGGCCCCGTAAGGTTTCACTCGGCTTACCTTCGGGCCCGAGCGAACTTGAATGCTTAAGTTATACAAGTGCCTGCTTGCCTGCTTTTATATATTGCCTAGTTTCAATGCTTGCTGCATAACTATGCCCAGACCGTGAAATACTTTGCTTGTCATGCATTCATTTAGGTTCTTCTCGGAAGACTACCCGATAGTCGTTCCGTGCATGAATAAACCTGAATGTACCTGGGACCGTTAGGTCGCTAAGGCAATTCCCGAACCAGGAAACTGGCACCAATCCTGTGACCCAAGAATTCCCTGCTCATTGAGCAATACTGTCCTGCACTGAAACAAATGGCTCATGGAGTCGATACTCAACATTGAGAATAATCCTGATCCTGCCCCAACAAGTTCTATATATATATATCTCCTGACTAGAACTCGTTCCATGAAACTTATTCCATATATATATATATATATATATATATATATATATATATATATATATATCCTGCATTGAACTTGTTCCTGCGTCTGACCACAGACCCTGAAGATTAGAGACTTGCCTGGTCACAGGACACCTTGGAAAACAAGGTATAGTTCCACGGACGGTTGCTGGGGCACTGGCACCGATCCGATCCGGACGGAACTCCTGAGTAGTCGCCTGCTTCGAGCAGAATGTGGTGCAATGCCTACTGTTTTGCTTGCGCACCATTCCGACAAGAGACTACGCCGTCCACTAATGGCGCTGTGCCAGTGACCTCATGTTCATATAGATAAGTCATCCTCGCTTAGCGGCTATCCGCGTGCGAGTCATTGCATCGCATCGAGAATAACTGAACACCTGAACGATCTTGTTATAACAACACTTGTGCATAAAGAGCACTTGATCATCGTATGCAACACACCTGATATTTCCTGTAACTCGTACACCCAGAACGGGATCTCGTACTAAAATGCTTGTGTTTGCATATGCTTTGCTCCTGAATGCTTATACATGTTTCTGCTTGATTTAACTTGGTTTGCCTTGGACAGGGAAGGACAAATGGTAAGTTGGTAAGTCTCGCCGTGTTTTCTCTCATGTTGCACGGCGCATTGCCCGACACGTTAGGCTATACAATATTTGTATAAAACTGATCCTAAGGCAACTAGAAAGACAACTTAATAGTTGGTGCACGGAACCTTTATTACGTGTTTGAATTTATTGAGCGGGCGAGTAGCCTCCCCACCAGTGCATTTATGTACTGATAACCCACCAGATTGCTTGCACGGTGCGGGAGAACCTCGTTCGGTGCGGATGCCTCCTTCGTGCGTGCTAAGGCATGGAGTTCAACTCAGAAGCCTTAGAACGCTACGTCGGAACTGAAGCACATATACAAGACATAATGTTGGAACATCGCCTCGCCAGAACATCGCCAGAACATCGCTTGAACATCGCCTATATATCATCCATAAATGTAGCCACTTGGCACGCTTTTATGTTTCAGAGAGAGTGCTCGAGCGACTTGTAATCTCGGCTATACGCGACCTGTAACACTTGTTTCAATATGAATAAAAGAGCTTGCTTTACTCCAACTTGTGTTTTCATGCTTTCGCTATATTGTCGACTAAGTGAACCTGTTACCGATCGCCTATGCGTTCATGATTCTGCTGCATTCGGACAATCTGTGCGACTCTGTGGCTTAGAACTCTTACCGCCAGCCAATGAACCATGACCTTGCACGGGCGCGGCTAACGCTCGTGCGGCATCACGCCCGGATGGGTCAAAGCGATCGTTCTGCGGGAGCGCTAGCGCGGTGATTCTCGCTTAGCGGGAACGGCCGATTTGCCTGCGGGAGATCGGGGCGTGACATCTTTTACCGCCATTGATGATCTATTCGATCAATTAAGTAGTGCTTATGTATTCTCAAAAATTGATCTCAGATCCATCTATCATCAGATCAAGGTGCGGAAGGAAGATATACCAAAGACAGCCTTTAGGACCAAGTACGGCCATTATGAGTTCTTAGTTATGCCATTTGGTTTAACTAATGCGCCAGCTGTATTTATGAGCTTAATGAATAAGGTATTCTACCAGTACTTGGACAAGTTCATAGTCGTATTTATAGATGACATCTTGGTATACTCCAAAAACTACGAAGAACACGAGGAGCATCTTAGAATCGTATTGGAGACACTACGACAGAAGAGGTTGTATGCCAAGCTCAGCAAATATGAATTCTGCCAGGATAGAGTACCTTTTCTTGGACACATAATTTCATGGGAAAGAATTTTAGTTGATCCAGAGAGGGTTGCTACCATTGAGACATGGTCTACACCTACATCAGTTGTAGAGGTTAGGAGTTTTCTCGGACTTGCCAAATATTATTGGAGATTTGTGCAGAACTTTTCAAGAATTGCAGAGCCTATGACACGATTGACGCGTAAGGACCAGGATTTTGTTTAGACAGAGGAGTGTCAGGAGACCTTTGAAGAGTTGAAGAAGCGGTTAACGACTGTACCAATCTTGACCCTTCCTTCAGGATCGGGAGGATTTATAGTATATAGTGATGCGTCAGGAAGTGGATTAGGATGTATTTTGATGCAACATGTCAAGGTTATCGCTTATGCATCGAGACAGTTGAAGGTGCATGAGAAGAATTATCCGACGCACGATCTTGAGCAAGCTGCAGTGATTTTTGCATTGATAATATGGAGGCACTATCTTTATGGAGAGCAAGTAGAGATTTTTACTGATCACATGAGTCTCAAGTATGTCTACACCCAGAAGGAGCTCAACTTGAGGCAGAGGCGATGGTTAGAGTTGATGGTTGATTACGGTATAGATTTGTAGTACCATCCGGGCAAGGCCAACGTCGTAGCAGATACACTAAGCAGGAAGCCCACGACTTATTTCTTGACAACACAGCCCTAGATATTAGAGAAACTTTAGGAGCTTGGGATAGAGGTTATTCTGTCAGGACGAGAAGGAAAATTGGCTAAACTTGAGATTCAGTCCTTACTAGTTAAGAGGATCAAGGCAGCTTTGCCGACAGATGATAGATTTTGGAGACTTAGAGAGAGGAATGAAGCCAGTATGCAGACGAGACTTTGGATCCATGAGGATGAGGTATGTAAATCGCCTATATGTACCGAATGGAGAGTTTAGACAAGAATTGATGAAGGAGGCACATAGCTCTATTTACTCTATTCATCCGGGAGGTACGAAGATGTACCGAGATTTGAGGCAGTATTACTGGTGGCATTGAATGAAAAGAGAGATTACGTGGTTCATGGCAAAATATTTGCTATATCAACAAGTTAAGGCTGAGCATTAGAGGACCGCGGGTATGTTACAGCCACTTCCCATCCCAGAATGGAAGTGGGAGCATATCACCATGGATTTTGTTACAAGATTTCCGAGGAGTCCTAGTGGGAAGGACGTAGTGTGGGTTATTATGGATCATCTCACAAAGTTGGCACATTTCTTGCCGTTCAGAGTCGGACAGTCCACAGAGCTTCTAGCCGACACTTATATGCGACAGATTATGAGGTTGCATGGAGTGCCAGTTAGTATTGTATCAGCTTTTGGCGGAGTATGCAGGAGAGCTTAGGCACTAGACTCATGTTCAGCACTACTTACCATCCGCAGACAGATGGCCAATCAGAGCACACAATCCAGATCCTAGAGGATATGTTGCGATCCTGTATTCTAGATTTCGGAGGGTCTTGGAAAGGCCACTTGCATCTGGTAGAGTTCTCGTATAATAATAGCTATCAGGTGAGCATCCAGATGGCACCTTTTGAGGCGTTGTATGGTAGGAAGTGCAGGTCTCCTATATGTTGGAGTGATATAGGTGAACGACAGATACTCGATCCAGAGTTGGTGACACACAGTTGAGAAGGTAAAGCAAGTCCAGAGCCATCTTCGTGCAGCCTAGGACAGGCAGAAGCATTGGACAGACACGCATCGACGACCTTTAGAATTCAAGGAAGGTGAGCACGTATTTCTGAGGATCTCCCCAACTCGAGGAACCATTAGATTCGAAAATAAAGGCAAGCTGTGTCCAAGGTACATTGGTCCTTTCGATATCTTGGAGCGTATTAGTGAGGTGGCATATCGTCTTGCATTACCCCCATCTCTAGATGGAGTGCATGATGTATTCCATGTCTCATAACTGAGGAGATTCGTGGCCGACCTAAGATACGTAGTTGATCATTCTGAGATTGCTGTAGGTTCAAGTTTGAGATATGAGGAGCACCCCGTGGGGAAACTGGATACTAGTGAGAAGACGCTGCGGGGTTAGACGATCAGACTAGTTCGCGTAGCTTGGAAGCATCACTCTCCAGGTGAATCCACTTGGGAGTGAGTGGATGACGTACGACAGTGTTATCCTCACTTATTCGAGAATGAAGGTATGGCCTCAGAACTGCCATAGTTGTTATGTCATTATAGCTTCATAGAGTAGCCTTATCCTTAATTGCGAGGACGTAATTCTTTTAAGGTGGATAGATTATAAGCCCCCTCATTTTTTAATAGGGTTATTTTGGTATTTTAATTTATTTTAATTAATTTATTTAATTTAAATATAATAGAGTAGTAATTTCTAAAACCTTCTTTTAGATATATGACCCTTAGCCATGGGTTTGATATTTTGAGCAATGCAACTCATTTTTCCTTCCAAAAAAATTTATAATAATAATTTTAATTGAGTTTAATATAGTTGGAATATGGATGTTCCAAGTATTGGACCTCCACCATGATCCAAAAATATTAAAGAATATTAAGAATTATGGTTACCGTAAAATTGTCCCTTTTGACTAGAACTTGACCCAAACCCAACCCAAACACATGTAGGCATGTAGTGCACCCTAATTATTTTCATGTATATATATATATATATATATATATATATATATATATATATATATATATATATATATATATGATATATAAATTGATTTATTTCTACTTATAGAAGTTCTAACCATAGAAAGTTGTATAGGTGGCAACCTAGTTGGCAAATAACTACCTAACCACTTTCCTAACCAACCCAACAACCAAATCTTATCCAATCCTAACCATAACAACCAACCCCACCATCAAAATTTTGGCCAAGAGCAGCCCCACCTTGGCCGAACCCCTCTAGCAATAGGATAACCCCCTCCTTTATTTAAATCTATTTAAAAAGGCCCTATATATATCAACTCATCAACAAACCCTAACCCTAACCCTAACCTTATCAAAACCCCTCCCTCATAGTTGGCCACCCCTTTCCTCTCCCCCAAACGTGAAACAGCCCCCCTTGCCTCTCTCAACCTCATAGCATCATCTATTTTCCCAAAAATCCCTTTCACTCTTCCAAAAGTTCCATTTTTTATCATCATTCCACCATATCTCCATCCAAACGTCATTAAACCTTCAAGAAGAACCCCATCTTCTCCATAATTATATCAAGAACTCTTTTCTTTATCAACAAAACATCACAAAGAAGTAGCAAGTTGAGCACGGACAAGGAGGAGAAATTCTTGGACAAGAAGAAACACCACCTTCAAATCCTCCAACGGTTTCTGTAAACCTTAAATACTTCTTCCTCAAATCCCATGACATGATACTTTTAGGTTAAGTTAATTTACTAAATTATAACCCCTATTATGCCATTTTTTCTCATTTTAAAAAATATAGATTTTTCTTGATAGTTTGGTGATGGTTGCTTGTCGGTAAAACTAGTTTAAGATTCGTGATACGAATAATAGAGGGAATCTTATTGCTTATAAAAAACTGAATTAATTAATATTTAATTTCTGTAAAATAAGTAGTTTTAAATAAATTATCTGATATTATAATGTCAAATATGAACCTATAACTAAGGGCCACGAGCCTAGGTTTTCAGGTAATTATATGACATTGTTTTGCAAGTACATAGAGGATTTTTGGATGAAATAAGTAGGTAATTATTTTCTGATATTAGAGCAGCACATAATAGGATATAAAATAATTTTTAATATATATAAACAATAATAATGGAATGGCTATGTCTCGAACAAGTTTCGACATAGAGTTGCCGAAATCTTAAAATATATTATTTTTGTCAAATCTGAAATTTATTGCTATAAATTCATATAAATCATGTTTAATTCTGGAAAATATAATTTATTAGGATTTAATTCTATGTCCTTTAATTGGGGACTTAAACTTAAACTTTGGAAGTCAAAAACCAAGAAACTAGGTCCCGATACCCTGTAAAAGTAAGCAAGGTTGTTAGAAATAATAACGGGCTTGATTTTTCATGGCATTGAAGAAATTATAGAATTTAGTTATAATTACAAGAAATTATGTTTGGATCCTTAAGTAATTAGTTTATTTTTAGGTCAATTGATTTTCGAAGGAGTCGACGCGGGATCATCTTTACCATCGCTGACTGCAGAACCAGACAAGTGTACCTTGACAAGATGTTTATAGTTCTAAATCATTTATTTGATATTATTTATGCATTAGATATTTGTGTGGCTTATTGATGTACTTATTGAGCCTAGGGCCATTATATGATACTTTGTGTCTGAACAAGATTCGAGTACCAACATCCCCTGCGGAGTCGAGTATCATAGTTAGAGAGTCATTCTTTCGAACCCATGTTTTGTGCACATATTATTTACACATCCTACCATAGGACACTGGACACAATTATTCATGTGACAGAGTCTTTCATGACTTGATCGTGGTACTTGGACTCTGGATAGGACTATAGGACGCATGCTTTAGTTGTAAGTATAATTGTACATATTTACTATGACTTGTGTTGATAGTTAGAGGTCATGATCTTGCGTGTCTTGATTGAGAAGTGAGATTATATTGGGGTGGGGAGAGTCTTCATCGTGCTCTGGGCATATGTTACTTATTATAATTTATAGCGTATTAGGCTTTAGGTTCCCTATGCAGAATCTAAAGTATTATATTCATATATACATCTTCCTCCTGGTTTTCCCACACGGAGCCTTGAATGTACTATTAGCATACGGAAGTGTCCATTGGGATCTTTCATGAGTATCAGCCCGGGGTACGATACCATACTCTCATTTGCATATCACATAGTTGTAGCTTTTTCCATATTCATACCATTATACTGTTCACTATTGGCTTAAGTGTTTATTATACCTTGTTATGTCCCCTGAGGACCTGGATATGGATTATGTCCCCAGGTATTGACGAGGAGGTTTATCTTGTGGTTTACGGGTCAGGAGCTAATTTTGGAGCAGTACCAGCAGTCGAGAACGAGGTCGTACCGGAGGACTTCTCTTGATTCTCAGATTATTTTTTATGTATGATACCTTGTGATTCTTAGTTGTGGATTTGGGTATTTTTCTCTCATTATTTGATACGGGTTGTTCCCCGTGATATTTATTTATTATATTGTGATAGATAGTTTTATTTGTGGAATTGATATATGAGACAGGTTTATCATATTGCCTATTGTTTATGACTTGGTGGATGAGATTAGATACATAGACTATGACATATATATTGTAGACCATTTTGATTTTGATACAACTTAAGTGCAATCTAAAGGGTCCATTAAATTGGGTTTGCCTATTGGAGTGTGCTGCTGGCCAATGCCACGTGGCTAGTCCCTCGGTATTCTGGGACTGGGGCATGACAGGAATCAATCAATTAGATGGAAATGAATAAAAAGAAAGAACATGAAAACCCATCACCTGTAGCATCGGTCTCCTTGACCGTCATCTCAAAAGCCCTGCCTTGCTAAAGTGTCTCTCTACGCTGGTACGGGATAATTTGATATGCCATATTTGGCCTAGATGGACCCCTCCACTCTTACGATGCTTCCTTACATACTTTATCTCAATATCACCCTGATTCACTCGGCTAATACTATCACACACAAAAATACTTACTGATACTAAACTGATACGCCACCCCTATTACTTATTACTCATCCCACTCTTGATACATCCTGGACACTTGCACCCTCTAGACACCCTTGGTACACAGTCACTAACCAGATAGCTATACTAGACAAAGGTACTTAATACTCTAGGATACCAACTACTAACTATATTCTGACACATGTCTCAGAACTGTTGCTACATTTGGTACTATACTATGAGTTACTTCTAGGTCATATATATACTAATATTTGATGCTCACTTGCCAAACTTGTCACGACCCGCACCCGGTGTAAAGGTACTAGTCGAAAACAACGCCCAGCCTACGCCGTAGAATCGACGGTAGAACGCTGTCTAGATAATCTATCTAATAATTTAATGAACCACCAATAATGATAGTATACTCAATCACAGAACTAAGATAGAATGAGCACGAATCAGATAAAGAATAGAATAGTCACAATACAACTCATGAGTCTAAATAATACATCAACGAGTCTGAAGAAGTAACAAAATAAGTTGGAGACAAATCCAGTACAAAGAATACTACGAAGCTACAACTCCTGGGTCAACTGTCTCAGTTGGGATAAGTCCCTCTTGAGCTAGGGTCTCAGAATCTAAACCCACAACATCCTGGAGTCCATAAAAGGTAGGGTACCACTCCTCAGTGTCATCTGGAAAAATATATCCAGAGTAGAGTACATCTCTAACAGCAGTTCTAATTAATGATAAAAACTATGTAACAGTAAATAGCTGAGGATAAACAAGACGCACAATAGATACAAGAGATAGATATACAATAAGGAAATACTGGAAATAAATACAATAATGAACAATATGCCAATGAAACAAATATACTAATGACTAAGTGTGTGAGTACTAGCTTAACATGTGATCAGCTTGGGCAAGATGCAATACGGCCTGGCTAATCATACGTGCTGTGTATGATCAACACTATTCAGTAATTAGTACTTTATTCAATAGGGATATTGATCACATATCTATACTAATACTCCCCACCCCCAACTGGTATAATAGATCCAACCACGGTATGTTATGGCACGAGATTCCCCAAGAAGATAGCTAGTCTTTTCGAGAATCGGTGTCTGTACATATACAAGATAACCAATGAAACAATACTTGCACCATATACACCATATACCAAGGAATAATATCTTATGACGAGATCCAGATATACCAATCCGTGTAACCATAGTATCAAGAGAACATGGATATCTACACTAGATATAGTAAACATAGAGGATATCATAAATGAGAAACTATCAGAGAATGTACTCGCCTGAAGTCCAATGAATAGTCTCACAGATGTCTGACTCGGTGTCTCGAAGACCTAGATATGGAATACAACATCAATATAAGGTCCCAAAAAGAGAACAAGTTAAACTAGTCAACTTCTAGGTCAATAAGTTAATTCTAAGTCAAAAGTCAACTATGGTCAACTCTAAAGTTAACTAAAGTCAACTATGGTCAACTATGGTCAAACCAAGGTCAACCATCCATTTCTAGGTTGCACAAGTCTAGCACCAAAATTTTGGATCAAAATACTAAAATCTAAGTCATAAAACTACAACCTTAAATATTAGGATACCGTATCTTCGGATACTTGAATCCAAGGTAAACCTCACAATACCTATATATCAACAATAAAGTATAATAAATAGAATATTAATTACAACAATTAGGAATCATGGTTTTGAACCAACTTGGTATCCACACAATGTCACAAACTCGATACCCAAACCCCGTATCTTGAATATTCCACTTACCTTGGTTTCCACAAGGTAATGCTCAAGATACATTGATATAGTATTTACCCTTATACATAATAATATATATAAAATAATATTATACAATTAAGAATATAACAATACTAGTATTATATCTCACAATAAATACATATATATACATATATATATATAAATATAATATATAAAACTATATACTAAACTGCCTAACTGTCACTAAAAACAGTGTGATAAAATACTGATTTTTCAGTAAACAGACTTTCAGTGACGTTTTCAACTGTCACTGAAAACGCCGTCGCCAAATTCTGCTATTTAAATACACTACTGTCACCTTATTGGTGATAGTTCAAGCTGTCACAGAAACGACTGTCGCTGCTGCTGTTAAAATTCCCGCCCGCTGCAATTAATGACAGAGCTGTCATTAAATGCCCTATTAATGCTACAGCGGCTGCTGCTTGGAATTTAATGACAGAAACTGTCAATAAATGCCGCTGTCGCCAAAGATAAATATATATAACTATTTATATATTAATATATAAATATATATATATATATATAAATCAATTAAATAAATATATACTTCTATATATACATAATCCTACACATATATATAAATAAATATTAATAGCTATAATACACATCCTATGTACTAATCTACATATTTCAACATGGTTAAATGCACACATACATAATTATGTTTTAATAAAAATACATCCATTTATAAATAATCATATAATAATTATAATTAATATATTTAAACACATATATATATATTATAAAACATTTTCATATAATTTCATATTACTAACATAATTTGTAACATATATAAATGCATGTAAAAGAAAGCTACATATATATTTATACATTATACTAGTACTCATCTAATACATAGATCTATGCTACAATAAATACCATAATAAATATACTATAATAAATATATAACATCCATATATATTTACTAATTTAAAATTGAAGAATTAAACCCCAAATAATTAGAGCTACACATAAACACACAAAATGGAGAGTATCACACCGTATCCCACTAGATCTAGGATACGCATACGACACGAGTCCAACACACAACCAATTGTACCCCGAAGGACACAAACAAGTCACAAATATTATTTATGAACAAATCAAATTGTCAAATGTAGATCTATGTGTCCATGTCAAAATACGACATGTACAAAGTCCCGTGTCGGAGGGAAAATCCCCAAAACAACACGTATCACCAAATTATTGGGATACGACCTACATGTACCCAATTGTGGACACGATACTAACCCCAAACACATAAGCACATGCCCAATTGATCTATAGGATCAATTGACACACACAACAAAATATAAATTCGGAATTCCCCCAAAATTGACACAAAAAGTACCATAACTTTCTCCATGGGTCTCATATGAACACAAAATCAAGTCCTATGGGTAGTACATACATATGGGTTAATTTTACATGATTAAATCTCAGATTTATAAGCTATTTTAAGGGGCAAAACTGAATTATACCTATTGGAAGATGGATTCCCAATGAAACCTTCAATTGAGATGAAATTGCCTCCAAGTTGTAGATCCTTGCTTCTCTTTATAGATCCTTGCTTTCTCCTTCTAGATCCTTGCTTCTCAACTTTCTAATGGTGAATTGGGAAGGAATTGGAATGAATTTGGTAGGGAAATAGAATGGGAATGAAAGGAAATTGGTAGTGGAAAATTCTAGATCTAGATTTGGAATGAAAATGAGAGGAGAGAGGATTTCCCCCCCCCCTCTTTAATAGGCCTGCCCTTACCCCTTGCTCAAGTAATTATGAAATGTTCAATATATCCCTTGGGGCCTCTCATGAAGAAATAATTAAGTAATGAAGCTTCTAGTCTAATGATTTAATTAATTTAATCCATCTCCTTAACAATGGGCTTTCTAAATGGGCCAAGTCTAACTAATTAATTCATATTCGTCCATGGGTCCCAAACTAAACTAGTTAGGTCCACTAATATAAGTCCAAAATAATTAAATAATATCTAAAAATAATTAAATAATACAACAAAAATTATTTACCATGCACAATATTTAATTAAATAGAAAAAGACTAAGATACCCTTTCCTAGAAAATGTGGTAGTGACAAGTCTACCCTCCTTAAAATAATTTTGTTCTCGAAATTCAAAGACAAAAAGTACCCCCAGAAAATCACAAAGCAGAACTAAAGAATAATAACTAACTATAGAAGAACATATCAATGAACAGAACGTAACTAGGAAATAACATACCTCAAGGTACAAACAAATATGGATAACGCTCTTGCATGTCATCCTCTCTCTCCCAGGTAGACTCCCCCGGAGAGTGATGCCTCCATACGACGCGTACCAAAGGAATAGTCTGGTTCCTCAGCACCTTCTCTCTTCGATCCAGAATCTCAACTGGCAACTCTGGATAGCTAAGAGTAGGGCCCACCTCTATCTCCGAGTGATCCAATACATGACTAGGATCTGCCACGTATCATCTCAACTGTGACACATGAAACACGTTGTGCACTTGTCACTACCATATTTTCTAGAAAAGGATATTTTAGTCTTTTTCTATTTAATTAAATATTGTGCATGGTAAATAAATTATTTGTTGTATTATTAAATTGTTGTTAGATATTATTTAATTATTTTGGACTTATATTAGTGGACCCAACTAGTTTTAGTTTGGATCCATGTACCAACATGAATTAATTAGTTAGACTAAGCCCATTTAGAAAGCCCATTGTTAAGGAGATGGATTAAAATTAATTAAATCATTAGACTGGAAGCTTCCTTCCTTAATTATTTCTTCATGAGAGGCCCCAAGGGGTACATTGGACATTTTATAATTTCTTGGGGAAGGGGTAAGGCCGGCCTATATTAGAGGGGGGGAAATTTTCTCTCCTCTCATTCTCATTCCAAATCTAGATCTAAAATTTTCCACTCCCAAATTCCTTTCATTCCCATTTCGTTTTCCCATCAAATTTATTCCAATTCCTTCCTAATTCACCATTAGAAAATTTAGAAGCAAGAATCTAGAAGGAGGAAGCAAGGATCTACAAAAAGAAGCAAGGATATACAATTTGGAAGCAATTTCATCTCAATTGGAGGTTTCATTGGAAATCCATCTCCCAATAGGTATAATTCAGTTTTTTCCCCTTAAAATAGCTTCTAAATCTAAGATTTAATTATGGAAAATCAACACATATGTATGTACTACCCATAACACTTGGTTTTGTGTTCATAGAAGACCCATGGAGAAAGTTGTGGTACTTTTTATGTCAATTTTGGGGGAATTTCTAATTTATATTTTGTTATGTGTGTCAATTGATCCTATAGATCAATTGGGCATGTGCTTATGTGTTTGGGGCTAGTGTCATATCCACAATGGGGTACGTGTAGGTCGTATCCCAACAATTTGGTGATACGTGTTGTTTTTAGGGTTTTCCCTCCGACACGGGACTTTGTACATGTCGTATTTTAACACGGACACATAGATCTACATTTGACACTTTAATTTATTCATAAATATTATTTGTAACTTGTTTCCTTCGGGGTGCAATTGGTTGTGTGTTGGACTCGTGTCGCATGCGTATCCTAGATCTAAAGGGATACGGTGTGATACTCTCCATTTGTGTGTGTTTATGTGTAGATCTAATTATTTGTGGTTTAATTCTTCAAATATAAATTGTAAATATATATAGAGATTATATATTTATTTTAGGGTAATTATTATGATATTTATTGTACCATAGATCTATGTATTTTTTATGTGTACTAATATAATGTATAAATATATATGTAGCTTTCTTTACATGCATTTATATATGTTACAACTTATGTTTATAAAATAAATTATATATAAATGTTTTATAAAATATATTTATGTGTTTAAATAAGTAATTATATTAATTATAATTATTATATAATTTTAATTGTATATAAATGAATGTATTTTTATGTGTGCATTTAGCCATGTTAAAATATGTACATTAGTACATAGATGTGAATTGTAGCTTTTAATATATATTTATAAGTATAGGATTATGTATATATATATAAGTATATATTTATTTATTTGTTTTATATATATATATTGATTTATATATTTATATATATACTTTTTAGTTTTAGCGACAGCAGCATTTAATGACAGATACTGTCATTAAAGCAGCAGCCGCTGTAGTAGTTTTTAGGCATTAATGACAGTTCTGTCATTAATGCAGCTGGCGGGAATAAGCAGCAGCAACATCGACAGTTTTTCTGTGACAGTTTGAACTGTCATCAAACAGTGACAGCAGTGGATTTTATATACAGCGTTTTGGAGACAGTTTTGCAGTGACAGTTAGAACTGTCACTAAAGGGCTATTTATTGAAAAATCAATATTTTCCCCACAGTTTTTCAGTGACAGTTAGGCAGTTTTAGTTTATATTTTATATATTATATTTATATATATATAGGTATATATAAATGTATTTGTGGTGAGATATAATACTAGTATTGTTATTATTTTTAATTATATAATATATTAGTTTATATATAATATATTATATATTAGGGTAAATAATATACCTATATGTATCTTGAGCATTACCTTGTGTGGATACCAAGTTGGTTCAAAACCATGGTTCCTAATTGTTGTAATTTGTTATACTTTATTGTTGATATATAGGTATTGTGAGGTTTACCTTGGATTCACGTATCCGAAGATACGGTATCCTAATATTTAAGGATGTAGTCTTATGACTTAGATCTTAGTATTTTGATCCAAGTTTTTGGTACTAGACTTGTGCAACCTAGAAATAGATAGTTGATCATAGTTGACTTTAGAGTTGACCATAGTTGACTTTTGACTTAGAATTGACTTATTGACCTAGAAGTTGACTAGTTTAACTTGTTCTCTTTTCGGAACCTTGTATTGATGTTGTATTCCATATGTAGGTCTTCGAGGCACCGAGTCAGACATCTGTGAGACTGTTCTTTGGACTTCAGGCGAGTACATTCTCTGATAGTTTCTCATTTATGATATCCTCTATGTTCACTGTATCTAGTGTAGATATCCATGTTCTCTTGACACTATGGTTACACGGATTGGTATATCTGGATCTCGTCATGAGATATTATTCCTTGGTATATGGTATATATGGTACAAGTATTATTTTATTGGTTATCTTGTACATGTACAGACACCGATTTTCGGGAGGAGTCGCTCTCTTCTTGGGGAATCTAGTGCCATAGCATACCGTGGTTGGATCTATTATACCAGTCGGGGGTGGGAAGTATTAGTATAAATATGTGATCAATATCCCTATTAAATAAAGTATAGATTACAGAACAATGTTGATCATGCACCGCACGTATGATTAGCAAGGCCGTATTGCATCTTGTCCAAGCCAATCACATGTTAAGCTAGTACTCACACACTTAGTCATTAGTATTATTGTTCCATTGGTATATTGTTCATTATTGTATTTATTTCCAGTATTTCCTTATTGTACATATATCTCTTGTATCTATTGTGCATCTTGTTTATCCACAGCTATTTACTGTTACATAGTTTTTATCATTAATAAGAACTGCTGTTAGAGATGTACTCTGCTCCTTTTCTAACTGGATATATTTTTCCAGATGACACTGAGGAGTGGTACCCTACCTATTATGGACCCCAGGATGTTGTGGGTTTAGATTCTGAGACCCTGGCTCAAGAGGGACTTATCCCAACTGAGACAGTTGACCCTGGAGTTGTAGCTTCGTAGTATTCTTTGTACTGGATTTGTCTCCAGCTTATTTATGTATTTCTTCAGACTCATTGATGTATTATTTTAGACTCATGAGTTGTATTGTGATTATTCTATTCTTATCTGATTCGTGCTCATTTTTATCTTAGTTCTGTGATTGAGTATACTATCATTATTGGTGGTTCATTATATTGTTAGATAGATTATCTAGACAGCGTTCTACCACCGATTCTGCGGCGTAGGCTGGACGTTGTTTCCGACTAGTACCCTTATACCGGGTATGGGTCGTGACACATTTTTGGTGGTGGCCATGCAGGTCTAGCTTCACAAAGTATGTAATGTCGTGGTAGTGCGACTATTTAGTTGTACTACTGCGAGCCTGCGATAGGATATAGGAAATAGGTTGAGATACTCAATCATATTTAGGAAAATTCTTTTGATTCAACTATTCTCCTTTGATATTGATACTTTATCCTTTAAACTGTCATTTCCTTGATATCTTACATCTTGTGCCATATTGATCCTCATTCCGTCTTTTTATGAGACATACTCGGAGATACTTGCGAAGGCACGCAAGGTTGAGCGGGATTTGGGTTTGAAGACCAAGAGAGACCGTGATTCTTTTCTGGGGGCCAATGGCAGTGCAGTATCTGCCAAACGTCCTCATTTCCAGTCCAGACCTTTCCAGCAGCCACAGCAGAACCAGACTCCAGCTAGAGTGCCTTTTCACCAGGCACCTCAGCAGTAGAGACAGTTACAACAAGCTTCATGCAACTACTGCAAGAAGTCCGGCCACATCTGGGAAGTTTGCAGGAGGAGGCTAGGAGTTTGTTTGTATTGTGGTACTGAAGGGCATCAATCGAGGGAGTGTCCTCATCGTGCAGTTTAGGGAGCAGCTCCAACTCCGAGGGCACAGACGAGACCACTTGCAGCACCACCGAGGGGACCGCTTCCGACACAGCAGCAGCATTTTGTCCAGCATCATCAGCAGGGAGGTGTTCGGCAGGGACGAGCGTTTGCTATGACCGTCGAAGAGGAGGAACCCACCGGAGATGTCATCGCAGGTTCTATTCTTCTTGATTCCATTCCAGCTTTAGCTTTATTTGATAGTGGTGCTTCCCATAGTTTTGTATCTGTTTCTTTTGCTCTAAAGCATGGTTTGGTAGCTGAGTCTTTGCTTAGGACTTGCAAGATCATGACCGGGGGAGACATTATCCTGGTTAATAATATTTGCAAGGATCGGAGAGTTACTCTGGGAGGCCGAGAGTTGAGTGTGTGTCTACTTATAATGCTACTTCCGAGCTATGATATTGTACTCTGGATGGATTGGTTGAGTAGTCACCGTGCTAGCATAGATTGTAGAGGAGGTAGAGTTTTGTTTGGTCCGCCAGGAGAGCCAGAGTTCGAGTTTTATAGAGGAGCTGCGGAGCAGGGAGAAGGCATTATTTGTGGAGCTATGGTGAAAGACAAGGAGTTGCCACATCCATTGATAGCAGAGTTCTTGGATGTGTTTCCTGAGGAATTGCCAGGATTGCCGCCAGATCGAGATGTTAAATTTTCTATAGACTTGGTGCCAGGTGCAGAACCAATTTCACAGTATGTCTATAGAGTAAACAATAGCGAGCTGGTCGAGTTAAAGAAGTAGGTGAACGAATTACAGGATAAGGGGTTTATCAGATCGAGTTCTTCACCATGGGGAGCCCCGATATTGTTTGTACCGAAGAATGATGGATCGGTGCGCATGTGCATTGATTACAGGGCTTTAAATAATCTCACTATCAAGAATAAGTATCCTTTACCACGGATTGATGATCTGTTTGATCAGTTAAGTGGTGCCAAGGTATTTTCTAAGATAGATTTGAGATCAGGCTACCATCAGGTGAAGGTGAAGCCGGATGACATACCGAAGACTGCTTTTAGAACTCGGTATTGTCAGTACGAGTTTATGGTGATGCTGTTTGGGTTGACTAATGCACCGGCGGTATTTATGAACTTGATGAACAAGGTATTCCACCAGTACCTTGACAAGTTCGTGGTGGTGTTCATCGAAGACATACTCATATACTCGAGGACACCGGAGGAGCATGAAGAGCATTTGAGGATTGTGTTGGATGTGCTGAGGAAGGAGAAGCTGTATGGAAAGTTGTCCAAGTGTGAGTTTTCTTGGACAATGTGGAGTTCTTGGGGCATTTTGTGACTGGTGAGGGTATTTCAGTGGATCCAAAGAAGATTTCAGCAGTGGAATCTTGGATAACTCCGAGTTTGGTAGCAGAGATAAGGAGTTTCTTGGGATTGGCAGGCTATTACAGGAAGTTTGTGCAAGATTTTTCGAGGATTACCGAGCCGATGACCAGACTCACAAGGAAGGATGTAGAGTTTGTTTGGACGAAGGATTGCCAGGTTGCTTTTGAGGAGTTGAAGAAGAGGTTGACGTCTGCTCCTATTTTAATGTTGCCATCAGGGTCCGGAGATTTTACTATTTATAGTGATGCATCAGGGAAGGGTTTGGGTTGTGTTCTTCAACAGCATGGAAAAGTGATTGCCTATGCATCCAAGCAATTGCGTCCTCATGAAAAGAACTATCCTACCCATGATTTGGAGTTGGCAGCCATCATATTCGCCCTGAAGTTGTGGAAACATTATTTGTACGGAGAGCGTGTGGAGATCTTCACAGACCACAAAAGCTTGAAGTATGTTTTCATAGAAGGAGTTGAACATAAGGCAACGTCGGTGGTTGGAACTAATGAAGGATTTTGATATCTCTTTGCAATATCATCCTGGGAAAGCCAATGTAGTTGCCGATGCTTTGAGCAGGTATCCGGTAGCTATGTTCTTGACGCAGGATCGATATTTGTTGGAGGACTTGGAGAGCTTGGGCATTGAGGTGATTGTTCCTGGGTGTGCTATACAGATGTGGGGATTACAGATACACTCAGATTTGATGGACAGGATCAAGGCAGCACAGTATGATAATGTATCTCTGAGGAGTATCAGAGCTCAGGTGAGAGCAGGATTGGAGGATGATTTTACTATTGCAGAGGATGGATCTTTGAGGCATGGAGTTAGATTGTGTGTGCCTAGTGGGGAGCTGCATAAGGAGGTGTTGAAGGAAGCACATCGCTCTTAGTATTCCATGCATCCAGGTGCTAACAAGATGTATCGGGATATGCGAGAGAGTGTGTGGTGGTATGGCATGAAGAGGGAAGTGGCACAGTTTGTATCCAGATGCTTAGTGTGCCAGCAGGTGAAAGCCGAGAGGCAGAGGCCAGGAGGTTTACTTCAGCCATTACCCATTCCAGAGTGGAAGTGGAAACACATTACTATAGATTTTGTGTCCGGACTTCCACGATCTCCAGGAGGGAAAGACGCGATTTGGGTCATTGTTGATAGGTTGACCAAGTCGGCCCATTTCTTGCCTTTCAAGGTAGGTTTATCTACGGAGAAGCTGGCAGAAATGTATGTGAGGCAGATCGTTAGGATACATGGAGTTCCCGTCAGCATAGTCTCAGATCGAGATAGTCGTTTCACTTCTTATTTCTGGAGGAGTTTGCAGGAGAGTTTGGGCACTCAGCTCAAGTTCAGTACTGCATATCATTCCCAGACAGATAGGCAGTCAAAGAGGACTATCCAGACTCTCGAGGATATGTTGCGCACTTGTGTACTAAATTTTGGGGGTTCTTGGGAGGACCATCTCCATTTGGTAGAGTTTGCTTACAATAACAATTACCAGGCCAGTATAGAGATGTCACCTTTTGAAGCTCTATATGGTCGGAGGTGTCGTACTCCTTTGTCTTGGGACGATGTTGGAGAGAGAGTTTTGCTTGGGCCAGAGATGGTTGTAGATGCAGCAGAGAAGGTTCAGTTGATCAGAGACAGACTTCGAGTAGCGCAGGACAGACAACGGCATTGGGCCGATAGCCATCGGAGACCTTTGGAGTTTGAGGTATAGTTTATATTTTGTTTATGCTTGTTCTTTTTTGTTATAGATTAAGTTCTTAAGGTGGTATTTTATTCTAGGTGGGTGGTTTGGTGTTTCTGAGGATTTCTCCGACACGAGACACGATTCGCTTTGGTGGAGGCGAAAAGCTTATTCCGCGATTCATCGAACCTTTCACTATTCTAGAGAGGGTCGGTACAGTTGCTTATAGACTAGACTTGCCACCTGCATTGGAGGGAGTGCACAACGTATTTTATGTGTCACAGTTGAGATGATACGTGGCAGATCCTAGTCATGTATTGGATCACTCGGAGATAGAGGTGGGCCCTACTCTTAGCTATCCAGAGCAGCCAGTTGGGATTCTGGATCGGAGAGAGAAGGTGTTGAGGAACCAGACTATTCCTTTGGTGCGCGTCGCATGGAGGCATCACTCTCCGGGGGAGTCTACCTGGGAGAGAAAGGATGAAATGCGAGAGCGTTATCCATATTTGTTTGTACCATGAGGTATGTTATTTCCTAGTTATGTTCTGTTCATTATTCTTTAGTTCTGTTTATGATTTTCTGGGGGTAGTTTTCATCTTTGAATTTCGAGGACAAAATTATTTTAAGGAGGGTAGACTTGTCACTACCACATTTTCTAGGAAAGGGTATTTTAGTCTTTTCCTATTTAATTAAATATTGTGCATGGTAAATAAATTATTTGTTGTATTATTAAATTGTTGTTAGATATTATTTAATTATTTTGGACTTATATTAGTGGACCCAACTAGTTTTAGTTTGGACCCATGGACCAACATGAATTAATTAGTTAGACTAGGCCCATTTAGAAAGCCCATTGTTAAGGAGATGGATTAAAATTAATTAAATAATTAGACTGGAAGCTTCCTTCCTTAATTATTTTTTCATGAGAGGCCCCAAGGGGTACATTAGATATTTTATAATTTCTTGGGGAAGGGGTAAGGCCGGCCTATATTAGAGGGGGGAAAATTCTCTCTTCTCTCATTCTCATTCCAAATCTAGATCTAGAATTTCCCACTCCCAAATTCCTTTCATTCCTATTTTATTTCCCCACCAAATTTATTTTAATTCTTTCCCAATTCACCATTAGAAAGTTGAGAAGTAAGGATCTAGAAGGAGGAAGCAAAGATCTACAAAAAGGAGCAAGGATCTACAATTTGGAAGTAATTTCATCTCAATTGGAGATTTTATTGGGAATCCATCTCCCAATAGGTATAATTCAGTTTTTTTTCCCCTTAAAATAGCTTCTAAATCTGAGATTTAATCATGAAAAATCAACCCATATGTATGTACTACCCATAGGACTTGGTTTTGTGTTTATAGGAGACCCATGGAGAAAGTTATGGTACTTTTTGTGTTAATTTTGGAGGAATTTCGAATTTATATTTTGTTGTGTGTGTCAATTGATCCTATAGATCAATTGGGCATGTTCTTATATATTTGGGGCTAGTGTCGTGTCCACAATTGGATACGTGTAGGTCGTATCCCAATAATTTGGTGATACGTGTTGTTTTGGGGGTTTTTTCTCCGACACGGGACTTTGTACATGTCGTATTTTGACACGGACACATAGATCTATATTTGACACTTTGATTTGTTCATAAATATTATTTATAACTTATTTGTGTCCTTCGGGATGCAATTGGTTGTGTGTTGGACTCGTGTCGCATGCGTATCCTAGATCTAGTGGGATACGGTGTGATACTCTCCATTTGTGTGTGTTTATGTGTAGATCTAATTATTTGTGATTTAATTCTTCAAATATAAATTTTAAATATATATAAAGGTTATATATTTATTTTAGTGTAATTATTATGATATTTATTGTAGCATAGATCTATATATTTTTTATGTGTACTAATATAATGTATAAATATATACGTAGCTTTCTTTACATGCATTTATATATGTTACAACTTATGTTAATAAAATAAATTATATATAAATGTTTTATAAAATATATTTATGTGTTTAAATAAGTAATTATATTAATTATAATTATTATATAATTTTAATTGTATATAAATGAATGTATTTTTATGTGTGCATTTAGCCATGTTAAAATATTTACATTAGTACATAGATGTGAATTGTAGCTTTTAATATATATTTATATGTATAGGATTATGTATATATATAAGTATATATTTATTTATTTGTTTTATATATATATATATATATATATATATATATATATATATATATATATATTGATTTATATATTAATATATATATATATATACTTTTTAGTTTTAGCGACAGCAGCATTTAATGACAGATACTGTTATTAAAGCAGCAGCCGCTGTAGCGGTTTTTAGGCATTAATGACAGTTCTGTCATTAATGCAGCGGGCGGGAATAAGCAGCAGCAACAGCGACAGTTTTTCTGTGATAGTTTGAACTGTCATCAATCAGTGACAGCAGTGGGTTTTATATATAGCGTTTTGGCGACAGTTTTGCAGTGACAGTTAGAACTGTCACTAAAGGGCTATTTATTGAAAAATAAATGTTTTCCATACAGTTTTTCAGTGACAGTTAGGCAGTTTTGATTTATATTTTATATTTTATATATTATATTTATATATATATATAGGTATATATATATAGGTATATATAAATGTATTTGTGGTGAGATATAATACTAGTATTGTTATTATTTTTAATTATATAATATATTAGTTTATATATAATATATTATGTATTAGAGTAAATAATATACCTATATGTATCTTGAGCATTACTTTGTGTGGATACCAAGTTGGTTCAAAACCATGGTTCCTAATTGTTGTAATTTGTTATACTTTATTGTTGATATATAGGTATTGTGAGGTTTACCTTGGATTCACGTATCCGAAGATACGGTATCATAATATTTAAGGATGTAGTCTTATGACTTAGATCTTAGTATTTTGATCCAAGTTTTTGGTACTAGACTTGTGCAACCTAGAAATAGATAGTTGATCATAGTTGACCATAGTTGACTTTTGACTTAGAATTGACTTATTGACCTAGAAGTTGACTAGTTTAACTTATTCTCTTTTTAGGACCTTGTATTGATATTGTTTTCCATATCTAGGTCTTCGAGGCACCGAGTCAGACATCTGTGAGACTGTTCTTTGGACTTCAGGCGAGTACATTCTCTGATAGTTTCTCACTTATGATATCCTCTATGTTCACTGTATCAAGTGTGGATATCCATGTTCTCTTGACACTATGGTTACATGGATTGGTATATCCGGATCTCGTCATAAGATGTTATTCCTTGGTATATGGTGTATATGGTGCAAGTATTGTTTCATTGGTTATCTTGTACATGTACTGACACCAATTTTTGGGAGGAGTCGCTCTCTTCTTGGGGAATCTAGTGCCATAGCATACCGTGGTTGGATCTATTATACCAATCAGGTGTGGAGAGTATTAGTATAGATATGTGATCAATATCCCTATTGAATAAAGTAATAATTACAGAATAGTGTTGATCATGCACCGCACGTATGATTTGCCAGGCCGTATTGCATCTTGCCCAAGCCGATCATATGTTAAGCTAGTACTCACACACTTAGTCCTTAGTATTTTTGTTCCATTGGCATATTGTTCATTATTGTATTTATTTTTAGTATTTCCTTATTGTACATATATCTCTTGTATCTATTGTGCATCTTGTTTATCCACAGCTATTTACTGTTACATAGTTTTTATTATTAATAAGAACTGCTGTTAGAGATGTACTCTGCTCCTTTCCTGACTGGATATATTTTTTCAGATGATACTGAGGAGTGGTACCCTACCTATTATGGACCCCAAGATATTGTGGGTTTAGATTCTGAGACCCTGGCTCAAGAGGGACTTATCCCAACTGAGACAGTTGACCCTGGAGTTGTAGCTTCGTAGTATTCTTTGTACTGGATTTGTCTCCAGTTTATTTCTGTATTTCTTCAGACACATTGATGTATTATTTTAGACTTATGAGTTGTATTGTGACTATTCTATTCTTATCTGATTCGTACTCATTTCTATCTTAGTTCTGTGATTGAGTATACTATCATTATTGGTGGTTCATTATATTGTTAGATAGATTATCTAGACAGCGTTCTACCGCCGATTCTGCGGTGTAGGCTGGGCGTTATTTCCGACTAGTACCCTTACACCGGGTGCGGGTCATGACAGCACTCCCTCCAATGCAGGTGGCAAGTATAGTCTATAAGCAACTGCACCGACCCTCTCTAGAATAGTGAAAGGTCCGATGAATCGCGGACTAAGCTTTCCGTCTCCACCGAAGCAAATCGTGCCTTGTGTCGGAGAAATCCTCAGAAACACCAAACCACCCACCTAGAACAAAATACCACCTTATGAACTTAATCTATAACAAACAAGAACAAGCACAAACAAAATCTAAATTATACCTCAAACTCCAAAGGTCTCCGATGGCTATTGGCCCAATGCCGCTGTCTGTCCTGCGCCACTCGAAGTCTGTCTCTGATCAACTGAACCTTCTCTGTTGCATCCATAACCATCTCTGGCCCAAACAAAACTCTCTCTCTGACATTGTCCCAAGACAAAGGAGTACGACACCTCCGACCATATAGAGCTTCAAAAGGTGACATCTCTATACTGGCCTGGTAACTGTTATTGTAAGCAAACTCTACCAAATGGAGATGGTCCTCCCAAGAACCCCCGAAATCTAGTACATAAGTGCGCAACATATCTTCGAGAGTCTGGATAGTCCTCTCTGACTGCCCATCTGTCTGGGGACGATATGCAGTACTGAACTTGAGCTGAGTGCCCAAACTCTCCTACAAACTCCTCCAAAAATGAGAAGTGAAACGACTATCCCGATCTGAGACTATGCTGACGGGAACTCCATGTATCCTAACGATCTGCCTCACATACATCTTGTAATACCCCGTTCCGCTCAAGCGGACTGCCGACTCAATCGGCAATAGTGCAACTGTCCCGACCCGCTTTGCCTCGATCAAGAAGCAAAGGATATCCAGACTTGTCCCTACAGGAATCCGGCTTGGACTTTCAGAGGCTCGCTCAGACGTATCGCTCTACCGAGGCGAATCATCGCTAAGGTGGGTGGCTATGGTGAACTTGTCTTTGTTTAGCCAGCACACATAAAATCTGGAATATTTATGCTAGTCGCTAGGTGAATCACCCCTGCATGCTAATAAATCTAACGCACCTAGCTAAGGGAATAATCCCAACTTGTATTGCTTGCTAGAACATGGAAAATGGAAATACTGCTTATATTCAGACCCTCGCATGCTAAGTCCTTTAACGGTTTCACTTCTCGGCTTACCTTCTGGTCCGAGCAACGTGCCTGCTTATGTTCCTTTAGAAATGCATGCTTGTCCGCTTGAATGTTGCCATGTTTTCATCCAAACCCCGGGAGACTACTAAGTAGTCGTTCCGCACATGGAAGAACCTGAAAGTATTCGGGACCGTTAGGTCACCAAGGCAATTCCCGAACCAGGGAATCTGCACCCTGAATGAATAAATCTCTGAATCATAGCTCGAGGAGCAAACTACTGAATCAACTGGCCTGGCAATCGATATACGACTGTGAACAATCATGCCTGTACATTGAACATGATATGTCCTATCCTGAACTTGATCCTGTGCCTAGCCAGACCTGAATACAGACCTGCATGTCGCGGACAACTCGGAAATGAGGCACCGTTCCACGGGCGGTCACCGGGGCACTGGGGCCGACCCGATCTGGATGAAACTCTCCTGTTTAGTCATCCTGTGCAAAGACGAAATGGTATGGAACGCATCCTATATTCTCGCTGTACCCCATTCTCGTTAGAGACTAAAATTGGTCCTTTATGGCTATGCCAGCGACAACTGTTCATACAGATAAGTCATCCTCGCTTAGCGGCTATCCGCGTGCGAGTTACTGCATCGCATCAATGAATGACTTAACACCTGAACGATCATGTTAAAACGACCCTCATGTTTGCATATTCTATGCCTCCTGAATGTTTATGCTTGCCCGTACTTGAATTAACATGTTTGCCTCAATGTTTGCCTTGGACAGGGAAGGAAATGGTAAGTTGGTAAGTCTCGCCGTGTTTCTTCTAACATCGCACGGCGCACTGCCCGACACGTTAAGCTATTCAATGTTTGCATGAAACTGATCCTAAGGCAACTAGAAAGACAACTTAATAGTTGTGCACGGAACCTGTATTACGTGTTTGGATTTGTCGAGCGGGCGAGTAGCTTCCCCACCAGTGCATTCAATGTACTGATAATCCACCAGTTTGATATGCAAGGTGCGGGAGAACCTCGTGCGGTGCAGACGCCTCCTTCGTGCGTGCTAAGGCCAGGAGTTCCCTCTGAAGCCTTGCAACGGTGCATCCGGGACTGAAGCACATATACAAGACATAAGTTGTGAACATCGCCTGACCATCGCCTGTACAATCATTCCACAGTTGTAGCCACTTGGCACGCTTTTACTATTTCAGAGAGAGAGGCTTGAGCGACTTGTAATCTCGGCTATACGCCGCCTGTAACACTTGTTCATATCAATAAAGAGATTACTTTACTTGTTTCAATGCTTCCGCTATTGTCGACTCAGTGAACCTGTTACCGATCGCATATGCGTTCCTAAACTCCGCTGCACTCGGACAATCTGTGCGACTGTGGCTTAGAACTCTTGCCGCCAGCCAATGAACCATGGCCTTGCACGGGCGTGGTTCACGCTCGTGCGGCATCACGCCCGGATGGGTTAAGCGATCGTTCCGCGGGAGCGCTGGCGAGGGTGATTCCCGCCTAGCGGGAACGGCCGATTGCCTGCGGGAGATCGGGGCGTGACAGGTTGGTATCAGAGCCTGGCTTCTACGCCTTTGGACTTCGATTCGATATCTCTGTTTCGAAAGCTCGTTCGTGGGTTATATGCGCGCTCTCTCTCAATGCCTCGATGGGATGTTCCAACAATAAGTCTAAATACTTTCAAAATACGTTTTGAATGATATGCTTGCCTGTCTGGTTGTATGCTGCGAGTGGCCTTTGTGCCAACCTGTGCGAACCCTTGAGAGTATCGCTAGTAGCTTGTCCGATTTTCACTAACCCTAAGTTTGGTTGAATGCATCTATTCGAGGGACGCCTTGAACTAGTGCACCATCCAAGACTTAGAAAAGGTGAAACTCGAGTGCTAAGACTTCGCTATCACTGAGCTGGTTGACGTGTTCACGCTAGAGGGTACCTTCGAAAGTGCGCACGATCCAGTCTAAGCGATATGCTGATTTCGAAGCTTGTGCAAGTGAAGATCCAAATGAACAAGTACAAACGACTTGTCTAGGATTGCCTCAACCCTAGATTACTGCTTGTCCTTAGTAAGTCTCGAGGACGAGACTTTTTCTAAGTTGGGTAGGATGTAATACCCCGTTCCGCTCAAGCGGACTGCCGACTCAATCGGCAATAGTGCAACTGTCCCGACCCGCTTTGCCTCGATCAAGAAGCAAAGGATATCCAGACTTGTCCCTACAGGAATCCGGCTTGGACTTTCAGAGGCTCGCTCAGACGTATCGCTCTACCGAGGCGAATCATCGCTAAGGTGGGTGGCTATGGTGAACTTGTCTTTGTTTAGCCAGCACACATAAAATCTGGAATATTTATGCTAGTCGCTAGGTGAATCACCCCTGCATGCTAATAAATCTAACGCACCTAGCTAAGGGAATAATCCCAACTTGTATTGCTTGCTAGAACATGGAAAATGGAAATACTGCTTATATTCAGACCCTCGCATGCTAAGTCCTTTAACGGTTTCACTTCTCGGCTTAACTTCGGGTCCGAGCAACGTGCCTGCTTATGTTCCTTTAGAAACGCATGCTTGTCCGCTTGAATGTTGCCATGTTTTCATCCAAACCCCGGGAGACTACTAAGTAGTCGTTCCGCACATAGAAGAACCTGAAAGTATTCGGGACCGTTAGGTCACCAAGGCAATTCCCGAACCAGGGAATCTGCACCCTGAATGAATAAATCTCTGAATTATAGCTCGAGGAGCAAACTACTGAATCAACTGGCCTGGCAATCGATATACGACTGTGAACAATCATGCCTGTACATTGAACATGATATGTCCTATCCTGAACTTGATCCTGTGCCTAGCCAGACCTGAATACAGACCTGCATGTCGCGGACAACTCGGAAACGAGGCACCGTTCCACGGGCGGTAACCGGGGCACTGGGGCCGACCCGATCCGGATGGAACTCTCCTGTTTAGTTATCCTGTGCAAAGACGAAATGGTGTGGAGCGCATCCTGTATTCTTGCTGCACCCCATTCTCGTTAGAGACTAAAATTGGTCCTTTATGGCTATGCCAGCGACAACTGTTCATACAGATAAGTCATCCTCGCTTAGCGGCTATCCGCGTGCGAGTTACTGCATCGCATCAATGAATGACTTAACACCTGAACGATCATGTTAAAACGACCCTCATGTTTGCATATTCTATGCCTCCTGAATGTTTATGCTTGCCCGTGCTTGAATTAACATGTTTGCCTCAATGTTTGCCTTGGACAGGGAAGGAAATGGTAAGTTGGTAAGTCTCGCCGTGTTTCTTCTAACATCGCACGGCGCACTGCCCGACACGTTAAGCTATTCAATGTTTGCATGAAACTGATCCTAAGGCAACTAGAAAGACAACTTAATAGTTGTGCACGGAACCTGTATTACGTGTTTGGATTTGTCGAGCGGGCGAGTAGCTTCCCCACCAGTGCATTCAATGTACTGATAATCCACCAGTTTGATATGCAAGGTGCGGGAGAACCTCGTGCGGTGCAGATGCCTCCTTCGTGCGTGCTAAGGCCAGGAGTTCCCTCTGAAGCCTTGCAACGGTGCATCCGGGACTGAAGCACATATACAAGACATAAGTTGTGAACATCGCCTGACCATCGCCTGTACAATCATTCTACAGTTGTAGCCACTTGGCACGCTTTTACTGTTTCAGAGAGAGATGCTTGAGCGACTTGTAATCTCGGCTATACGCCGCCTGTAACACTTGTTCATATCAATAAAGAGATTACTTTACTTGTTTCAATGCTTCCGCTATTGTCGACTCAGTGAACCTGTTACCGATCGCATATGCGTTCCTAAACTCCGCTGCACTCGGACAATCTGTGCGACTGTGGCTTAGAACTCTTGCCGCCAGCCAATGAACCATGGCCTTGCACGGGCGTGGTTCACGCTCGTGCGGCATCACGCCCGGATGGGTTAAGCGATCGTTCCGCGGGAGCGCTGGCGAGGGTGATTCCCGCCTAGCGGGAACGGCCGATTGCCTGCGGGAGATCGGGGCGTGACACATCTCTGCCAGCTTCTCTGTAGACAAACCCACTTTGAAAGGCAAGAAGTGGGCCGACTTGGTCAACCTATCAACAATGACCCAAATCGCATCTTTCCCTCCTAGAGATCGTGGAAGTCCGGACACAAAATCCATAGTAATGTGTTCCCACTTCCACTCTGGAATGGGTAATGGCTGAAGTAAACCTCCTGGCCTCTGCCTCTCGGCTTTCACCTGCTGGCATACTAAGCATCTGGATACAAACTGTGCGAAACTGTGCTACTTCCCTCTTTATGCCATACCACCACTCACTCTCTCGCATATCCCGATACATCTTGTTAGCACCAGGATGTATGGAATACTGATAGCGATGCGCTTCCTGCAACACCTCCTCTCACAACTCTTCACTAGGCACACACAATTGAACTCCATGCCTCAAAGATCCATCCTATGCAATAGTGAAATCATCCTCCAATCATGCTCTCACCTGAGCTTTGATACTCCTCAGAGATACATCATCATACTGTGCTGCATTGATCCTGTCCATCAAATCTGAGTGTATCTACATTCCCCATATCTGTATAGCACCACCAGGAATAATCACCTCAATGCCCAAGCTCTCCAAGTCCTCCAATAAATATCGATCCTGCGTCAAGAACATAGCTACCGGATACCTGCTCAAAGCATCGGCAACTACATTAGCTTTCCTAGGATGATATTGCAAAGAGATATCAAAATCCTTCATCTGTTCCAACCACCGATGCTGCCTCATGTTCAACTCCTTCTGCGTGAAAACATACTTCAAACTTTTGTGGTCTGTGAAGATCTTCACACGCTCTCCATACAAATAATATTTCCACAACTTCAGGGCGAAGATGACGGTTGCCAATTCCAAATCATGGGTAGGATAGTTCTTTTCATGAGGACGCAATTGCCTGGATGCATAGGCAATCACTTTCCCATGCTGCTGAAGAACACAACCCAAACCCTTCCCCGATGTATCACTATAAATAGTGAAACCTCCGGACCTTGATGGCAACGTCAAAATAGGAGCAGACGTCAACCTCTTCTTTAACTCCTCAAAAGCAACTTGGCAATCCTCTGTCCAAACAAACTCCACATCCTTCCTTGTGAGTTTGGTCATCGGCTCGGCAATCCTCGAAAAATCTTGCACAAACTTCCTATAATAGCCTGCCAATCCCAAGAAACTCCTGATCTCTGCTACCGAACTTGGAGTCTTCCAAGATTCCACAGATGAAATCTTCTTCGGATCCACTGGAATACCATCACCAGTCACAACATGCCCCAAGAACTCTACCTTGTCCAAGAAAAAATCACATTTGGACAACTTCCCATACAACTTCTCCTTCCTCAACACATCCAACACAATCCTCAAATGCTCCTCATGTTCCGCCGGTGTCCTCGAGTATATGAGTATGTCATCGATGAACACCACCACGAACTTGTCAAGGTACTGGTGGAACACCTTGTTCATCAAGTTCATAAATACCGCCGGTGCATTTGTCAAACCAAACGGCATCACCATAAACTCGTACTGACCATACCGAGTTCTAAAAGCAGTCTTCGGTATGTCCTCCGGCTTCACCTTCACCTGATGGTAGCCTGATCTCAAATCTATCTTAGAAAACACCTTCACACCACTCAACTGATCAAACAGATCATCAATCCGTGGTAAAGGATACTTATTCTTGATAGTGAGATTATTCAAAGCCCTGTAATCAATGCACATGCGTACCGATCCATCCTTCTTCGGCACAAACAATACCGGGGCTCCCCATGGTGAAGAACTTGATCTGATAAACCCCTTATCCAGCAATTCGTCCACCTGCTTCTTCAACTCGACCAGCTCGCTGTTGTTTACTCTATAGACATGCTGCGAAATTGGTTCTGCACCTGGCACCAAGTCTATAGAAAATTCAATATCTCGATCTAGCGACAATCTTGGCAATTCCTCAGGAAACACATCCAAGAAATCTTCTATCAACGGATGTGGCAACTACTTGTCTTCCACCATAGCTCAACAAATAATGTCTTCTCCCAGCTCTTGTGCTCCTCTAGCAAACTCGAACTCTGGCTCTCCTGGCGGACCAAACAAAACTCTACCTCCTCTACAATCTATGCTAGAATGGTGCCTACTTAACCAATCCATCCCGAGTAGAATGTCGTAGCTCGGAAGTGGTATTACAAGTAGACACGCACTCAACTCCGCCCAGAGTAACTCTTCGGTCCTTGTAAATATCATTAACCAGGATAATGCCTCCCCCGGTCATGATCTTGTAAGTCCTAACCAAAGACTTAGCTACCAAACCATGCTTTAGAGCAAAAGAAACAAATACAAAACTATAGGAAGCACCACTATGAAACAAAGCTAAAGCTGGAATAGAATCAAGAAGAATAGAACCTGCGATGACATCTCCGGTGGGTTCCTCCTCTTCGACCGTCATAGCAAACGCTCATCCCTGCCGAGCACCTTTCTGCTGTTGATGCTGGATAAAACGCTGCTGCTATATCGTAAGTGGTCCCCTCGGCTGTGATGCAGGTGGTCTCGTCTGTGCCCTCAGAGATGGAGCTGCTTCCTGAACTGTACGACGAGGACACTCCCTCGATTGATGCCTTTCAGTACCACAATACAAACAAACTCCTAGCCTCCTCCTGCAAACTTCCCAGATGTGGCCGGGCTTCTTCCAGTAGTTTCATGGAGCTTGTTGTAACTGTCTCTGCTGAGGTGCCTAGTGAAAAGGCGCTCTAGCTGGAGTCAGGTTCTGCTGTGGCTGTTGGAAAGATCTGGAGTGGAAATGAGGATATTTGGCAGATACTGCACTGCCGTTGGCCTCCATAAAAGAATTACGGTCTCTCTTGGTCTTCAAACCCAAATCCCGCTCAACCTTGCGTGCCTCTGCAAGTTTCTCCGAGTATGTCTCATAAAAAGACGGAATGAGAATCTTCACTTCCTATTTTAGACCCTCATAGAAACGAATGGCTCGAACCTCCCGCTCCCTCACCAGATACTCTGCAAATCGGCTCAACCTGTCGAACTCCGCAGCGTATTCCTCCACAGACATGCTCCCCTGAATGAGACTCTCAAATTGTCTCCCCAAGTCAAGCCTGTCTATCCGGGCAAAAAACTTCTTCTTGAAAAGGTCCTTGAATACCTCCCAAGATTGTCCTACATCAACCAGAACTGGCTCATTCTTGAACCAAGTGCGAGCAACGTCGAACAGTTGAAGTCCTACCGCCTCAACCTTCAAATCTTCAGAAAGACGGGACACCCTCATAAGAAGCTCAATGTCCTCGAGCCAATCATCAGCATAGACGATGCCCTCCGTCCCTTTGAAAACCCTAGGCTCTAGTTTCTTGAAGTCCTGAATATTGCCTGGCTGAAGCTGAGCAACCTAAGGAACAACCTGTTGCTGGATCGGAACTCCTCTCTCAACTACAGCACGAGCAAGCTGATGAGCACTCTCGATGCCCTGCCGTAGAACGTCGGTCTGCCTCTGATGTGCCTCTGACTGAGCCCTCTGTGCCTCGAGCATCTCACAAAACAGTATAAACATCTATGACGCCTCTGCTGGCACATGAGGTGGAGGTGGAAGCCCCTCAGATATAGCTGGCACAGTCCTCTGATTAGGTGGTGGACCTCCGAAAGCAGTTGACACTCCAATCACCGGAGAAGTGACTGGTGTAGGCCCTCGGGATGTCGCAGACCTCTCAGGAACTGCTCTCCCCTGTTGTGATCTAGTCTTAGGCGGCATCCTGAGACAAAGCGAAAGAAAGAATCAATATGGCACAAGATGTATGACATCAAGGAAAGGACAGTTTAAGGGATCAAGTATCAATATCATAGGAGAATAGTTGAATCAAAAGAATTTTCCTAGATGTGATTGAGTATCTCAGCCTATATCATATATCCTATTGCAGGCTCGCAGTAGTACAACTAAGTTGTCGCACTACCACGACATCACATACTTTGTGAAGCTTAACCTGCATGGGCCACCACCAAAAACGTGTCACGATCCACACCCGGTGTAAGGGTACTAGTCGGAAACAACGCCCAGCCTACGCCGCAGAATCGGCGGTAGAACGCTGTCTAGATAATCTATCTAATAATATAATGAACCACCAATAATGATAGTATACTCAATCACAAAACTAAGATAGAAATGAGCACGAATCAGATAAAGAATAGAATAGTCACAATACAACTCATGAGTCTAAATAATACATCAATGAGTCTAAAGAAGTAACAAAATAAGCTGGAGACAAATCCAGTACAAAGAATACTACGAAGCTACAACTCCTGGGTCAACTGTCTCAGTTGGGATAAGTCCCTCTTGAGCCAGGGTCTCAGAATCTAAACCCACAACATCCTGGGGTCCATAAAAGGTAGGGTACCACTCCTCAGTGTCATCTGAAAAAATATATCCAGTCAGGAAAGGAGCAGAGTACATCTCTAACAGCAGTTCTAATTAATGATAAAAACTATGTAACAGTAAATAGCTGTGGATAAACAAGATGCACAATAGATACAAGAGATAGATATACAATAAGGAAATACTGGAAATAAATACAATAATAAACAATATGCCAATGAAACAAATATACTAATGACTAAGTGTGTGAGTACTAGCTTAACATGTGATCGGCTTGGGCAAGATGCAATGTGGCCTGGCTAATCATACGTGCTGTGTATGATCAACACTATTCAGTAATTAGTACTTTATTCAATAGGGATATTGATCACATATCTATACTAATACTCTCCACCCCCGACTGGTATAATAGATCCAACCACGGTATGTTATGGCACGAGATTCCCCAAGAAGATAGCTAGTCTTCCCGAGAATCGGTGTCTGTACATGTACAAGATAACCAATGAAACAATACTTGCACCATATACACCATATACCAAGGAATAACATCTCATGACGAGATCCGGATATACCAATCCGTGTAACCATAGTGTCAAGAGAACATGGATATCCACACTAGATACAGTGAACATAGAGGATATCATAAATGAGAAACTATCAGAGAATGTACTCGCCTGAAGTCCAATGAATAGTCTCACAGATGTCTGACTCGGTGCCTCGAAGACCTAGATATGGAATACAACATCAATACAAGGTCCCGAAAAGAGAACAAGTTAAACTAGTCAACTTCTAGGTCAATAAGTCAATTCTAAGTCAAAGGTCAACTATGGTCAACTCTAAAGTCAACTATGGTCAACTATGGTCAAACCAAGGTCAACCATCTATTTCTAGGTTGCACAAGTCTAGCACCAAAATCTTGGATCAAAATACTAAAATCTAAGTCATAAAACTACATTCTTAAATATTAGGATACCGTATCTTCGGATACTTGAATCCAAGGTAAACCTCACAATACCTATATATCAACAATAAAGTATAATAAATAGAATATTAATTACAACAATTAGGAACCATGGTTTTGAACCAACTTGGTATCCACAAAATGTCACAAACTCGATACCCAAACCCCGTATCTTGAGTATCCCACTTACCTTGGTTTTCACAAGGTAATGCTCAAGATACATTGATATAGTATTTACCCTTATACATAATAATATATAAACTAATATTATACATTTAAGAATATAACAATACTAGTATTATATCTCACAATAAATACATATATATACATATATATATAAATATAATATATAAAACTATATACTAAATTGCCTAACTGTCACTGAAAACAGTGTGGTAAAATACTGATTTTTCAGTAAACAGACTTTCAGTGACGTTTCCAACTGTCACTGAAAATGCCGTCACCAAATTCTGTTGTTTAAATACACTACTGTCACCTTATTGGTGACAGTTCAAGTTGTCACAGAAACGGCTGTCGCTGCTGCTGTTAAAATTCCCGCCCGCTGCAATTAATGACAGAACTGTCATTAAATTCCCTATTAATGCTACAGCGGCTGCTGCTTGGAATTTAATGACAGAAACTGTCATTAAATGCCGCTGTCGCCAAAGATAAATATATATAACTATTTATATATTAATATATAAATATATAAATCAATATATATATATATATATATATATATATATATATATATATATATATATAAATCAATTAAATAAATATATACATTTATATATACATAATCCTACACATATATATAAATAAATATTAATAGCTATAATACACATCCTATGTACTAATGTACATATTTCAACATGGTTAAATGCACATATACATAATTATGTTTTAATAAAAATACATCCATTTATAAATAATCATATAATAATTATAATTAATATAATTACTTATTTAAACACACATATATATATATATATTATAAAATATTTTCATATAATTTTATATTACTAACATAATTTGTAACATATATAAATGCATGTAAAAGAAAGCTACATATATATTTATACATTATACTAGTACTCATCTATTACATAGATCTATGCTAACATATATAAATGCATGTAAAAGAAAGCTACATATATATTTATACATTATACTAGTACTCATCTAATACATAGATCTATGCTACAATAAATACCATAATAAATATACTATAATAAATATATAACATCTATATATATTTACTAATTTATAATTGAAGAATTAAACCACAAATAATTAGACCTACACATAAACACACAAAATGGAGAGTATCACACTGTATCCCACTAGATCTTGGATACGCATGCGACACGAGTCCAACACACAACCAATTGTACCCCGAAGGACACAAACAAGTCACAAATATTATTTATGAACAAATCAAAGTGTCAAATGTAGATCTATGTGTCCGTGTCAAAATATGACATGTACAAAGTCCCGTGTCGGAGGAAAAACCCCCAAAACAACACGTATCACCAAATTGTTGGGATACGACCTACACGTACCCAATTTTGGATACGACACTAGCCCCAAACACATAAGCACATGCCCAATTGATCTATAGGATCAATTGACACACACAACAAAATATAAATTCGGAATTCCCCCAAAATTGACACAAAAAGCACCATAACTTTCTCCATGGATCTCCTATGAACACAAAATCAAGTCCTATGGGTAGTACATACATATGGGTTAATTTTACATGATTAAATCTCAGATTTAGAAGCTATTTTAAGGGAAAAAACTGAATTATACCTATTAGGAGATGGATTCCCAATGAAACCTCCAATTGAGATAAAATTGCCTCCAAGTTGTAGATCCTTGCTCCTCTTTATAGATCCTTACTTCCTCCTTATAGATCCTTGCTTCTCAACTTTCTAATGGTGAATTGGGAAGGAATTAGAATGAATTTGGTAGGGAAATGGAATAGGAATGAAAGAAAATTGGTAGTGGAAAATTCTAGATCTAGATTTGGAATGAAAATGAGAGCAGAGAGAATTTCCCCCCCTCTTTAATAGGCCGGCCCTTACCCCTTCCTCAAGCAATTATAAAATATCCAATATACCCCTTGGGGCCTCTCATGAAGAAATAATTAAGGAAGGAAGCTTCTAGTCTAATGATCTAATTAATTTAATCCATCTCCTTAACAATGGGCTTTCTAAATGGGCCAAGTCTAACTAATTAATTCATGTTGGTCCATGGGTCCAAACTAAACTAGTTAGGTCCACTAATACAAGTCCAAAATAATTAAATAACATCTAACAACAATTAAATAATATAAAAAAAATTATTTACCATGCACAATATTTAATTAAATTGGAAAAGACTAAAATATCCTTTCCTAGAAAATGTGGTAGTGACAAAACTAGGAAACACTCTCTGACTCACTAACTACGCTCCCAATAATCAACACTAATACTCACTTGACCCAACCTATCTACGAGTTACCAAAATACTACACTATCCAAAGAGGTTGCTTCAGGAACTAATGAAGGTAAAAATCTATAAGAAACTGAACTAGAGGAACTAAAGATATTCCTATCCCGAGCTAGTAGGCTGATAAAACAAATCTCAATAATAACATGGATGAATGATAGAGATGATAGATTAAGAAGCAATTTAAGATACACTCTGATAATCATACACGTCTATCTGAAATCATGTAACCCAATACCCTCGCCACGCCAGTAAGCATAGTTGTGATAAACTATAGAGTCCGCAATTAAGGTACATACCTCTAGAATCATGGTATCTAAATTTTTTTGCTCTGTCGCATGCTTGGCTGCAAAAACTATAAATTCCATAATCAAGAGAAATATATCCAAAATTAGGCTCTCTGTCTTCGTCATGCCAGCTAATATGGCTGTGATAAACTCTAAACACCATAACTAAGGCATATAGTTACCTTTTTCACTGTTCTTATCCATTTACATTATCAGAATATATATCAACTTAGTCCATAAGATTCATCTCGATACAAGAATCAAATTTAACAATGGACAAGTGCAAAGGTGAAGGTGAGATAAAACAAGTAAAAATAGATTCAAAATAAGATTTTTAAGGGTCATCCCAGGAATCTTTTAAGAAGTTCTAATTTGTGATTGAGTATTCTCTCATCCTATATCCTATATCATATATCCTATCGCAGGCTCGCAGTAGTACAACTAAGCCATTGCTCTACCATGATATCGCTCTAATTGTGAAGCTCGGCCTGCATGAGACACCATAAAAATATATCACGACCCGTACCCAAAAATTGGGCATGAGTTATGGGTACGTCCAGCCTATACCATAGCATAGGCGCTAGAACGCTGTCTAGGTCACAATATAAACTAACACATCTCGCAACAATATTCATAACCTGTCAATGATAACCTCATCTCCAAAGGAGAACAATATAATAGTAATACCAGTACTCAATCACAAGAGATCTATAATGAAGATAAAGGACACAAAATGGTAGAATACCAGAATCTGATACATAATTCTAGGATAGGTCACAATAAAATCTATAAGTCTAATAAGTCTAAAAAACACATCAAGTCTAAATCCAAATAAACAACCCAAGTATATCAACTATCTGCTCAAAATAAATCCAGTACCAAAATATAAAATGCTAACAAACTAGCTAAACAGCCTCCAAGATAGTTACTCCCGCAACTACACCATACCATCCATAATGAATAGGGTTACTACATCGTAAATCCTAAAAATATTATCCAGTCAGGATTGGAGCGAAGTACATACACTAACAGCAGTTCCAATTAAATTGTTAAAGACTATAAAATAGTGAGTGATGAATATACATAATAGAAATATAAAACTGGTAGTGTAAGGAAGCAGAAAAAATATATAATAATATCTCAGTAAAATAATGAGCAGTGAGTAAGCAGGTGAATATCAATCTCATCAAATACAAGCTGGAATAAAAGAATAAGGTAAAGTAGCTAAGTGTTTGAAATATTAGATTGTTATGTGATTGGTTTGGGACTAGATCGGGCTTGTTATATATGATTATATATAAAATATGTAAGGTCAGACTAACCATATGTAGGGCATAAGGTTAGCTATGATGCTGGAAGGGTCAGGCTAATCATATCTAGCAAGCTATGAGACATGTAATATGGTCAGGCTAACCATACGTGTGGTGCATGGTTAGCTATGATGCATCTAAAGGTGTGGTATGATCACATAACCTATTAATACTTCTCCCGTTCCCCGACTAGTATAGTGAATACAGCCATGACACATTACGACACATGATTCATGGAGCAGGGTGGCAACCTACTCCTAAATCGGTGTCTATACATGTACAAGAATCACATGACATGTACAAGGTCCTCTAGGAGATAACATCTCACGCCAAAATCCAGGATATAGTAATCCGTGTATCTTTGTGTCAGGAATCAAGTTTAACACTATAAAGCTAGAATTATAGTAATCATCAAAATAATATAAACTATCAGAGAATGTACTCGTCTGATATTCGGATGTAAGAAATAGTAATCAGTGCTCAACTGGATTCCATGAGTCCTAAATATGGAATATCAATGTTAATTGGTGATTTGAAATGATAATCATGTGCGACTAGTTAAAAGTGATATTTCTAGGCCACCTCTAGCTCTATACTAGGTTAACTAGGTCAATACCCAGATTCTAAGTTCACATTACCTATTTAGTTTATCTATGAGGCTATATTAGTTAATACTAGCTAATATTAGGTTATACTAGGTTAATCTAGGTATTATAGTTAGTTATAACATACTAACTATCATAAATACACTAAAAGACTCTTACATATCATTATATTGACTATCTAGACTTATAATTATAAATTACTCATGATACCTTGGTTTATCTAACCATTTCTCTATTTACTAACACAACCTGATACTCCTATTCAGTATCTTAACTGATATTAATACCTATCTTAGACTCCCAATTACCAATAACTTGACTCTATCTCAAAACCTCTATACTCAAAGTTACCTATTAATACACAATCCCAAGTTGATACATGATACCCCTACACTTCCTATGATACCTGATACCACTTATTCCACTGATACTTACCCTCACTAAATGTTACCTACACTAAGGTACCTATATATATATATATATATATATATATATATATATATATATATATATATATATGGTACCATCAATAACTAATACAATCATATACCTTAGTAATCACCTAGTATCCTAATACCACACTTAACCTTAAATTCACTCTCCAATACACTCAAACTTTACTCTAATACTAACACTATCACTCATAACTTATGTATCTCCCTAGTTCACTTGCTCACCAAACTTACCTCACTCACACCTATCCCTTGCTCACTTAACACTCATCCATATTTGGTAGTCGCACTTGCACTAACTGCACTCATGTGCTCCCTGTGCACATCCTCTTCTCCTCACAGACACACTCACATAAGATTCTATCTTCATTGCTCAAACCTCAACCTTCACTAATACTCCAAACTGAGAACACCACTCACATCTACACTATTGTGCACAACTCTACAACTCCAATAACCCTGATATATACCAACCCGAGGTATCTTCCCAGAACATTATTTCTCATGCTGTAACCCCTGCTTGCCTGTAAACTGCAGAACTAAACCCATACAGTGCAGTTCACATTAGTGCACTACAGACCTTTGATACTCTGTATCAGAATACTGCATGGAGCCCTTCATATCCCAGACTGAACCAACCTTATTATAATTTAGGAACTTCCATATTTTTGATGCCACTCTTTCATATATACACAACCTCATCTATACCTCACTCACCTACAAATATTCTCCACACACTCAAGCATCCTTTGTGCTTGACACTACTGCAGTATCACTCGCTTGCTGGCCTGCAATAGCCCTGTGCTGCCCTCAAACCCCTCCATATTGCCTGCAGTGTTAACGTTGTACCCCACAGTGCTAAGAAAACCCACCCAACAACAGGCTCCATTCACTACCTCACTTGTCACACCACCACATACTGATACCTAAGAAATACATGCACCCTCAAACATCCATTTACAGAACCCACTGATGCACCTATCTTCACAGGCACTACTCTAAGGTATTTTTCTAATGATATACTATTCTAGGATACTCTAACTTGCCCACAGTTAACCCAAAATCTGATTTTAAAAGCACTCTAATTTAATAATAAACACATAAAAAACATACCTACTAACTATATGATACACCAAACCGAGTCATCCCTTGTGCACATACACATCTCATAAACTAACACTTTACATAAGCTCACCCCTACAAATTCACACAAGTGCATAATGCTGCACATCCACTTGGGTGTAGTGTCATACCTACACACCCTTCATGGCCATCAACCAAGCTATAATAGGGCAACTGCTCTCAATAGTGGCCTGTAACACCAACTATAATAATGCAAACTGCTCATAGCAGTTGCCTGCACTCCAAAATATATGAGCCCAAGCTTTATGGCAGTGCACAAAGGTGCACTACCTGTACACCCTTTGTCATGACCCATACCCGGTGTAGGGATGCAAGTCGGAAACAATGCCAGCCTACGCCGCAGCATCGGCAGTAGAACGCTGTCTTGGTTGACTATACTATCTAAACACCTCACAATAATATAAAATCTGCCAACATCATCTCAACACAAAACTCAATTACATTCTAAAGCACGAGAAGATATCAAGGAAGTCTAACATAACTATCCATATTATATATAACAACACCAAAGAAATAATAAACAAACTCTCAAATATGAGCCGGAAACAAATCCGGTACCAAAATGCTAAAAAAACTAACTATGAAAACTATTGATCCGGATAAACCTCCCGACAATCACTCCAGAACTAGTGGGTCCAAGTCTGCACCATCTATAAGTCGAAGTCCATAGTATGTCGAACACCAATCTCTCGGATCCTCTGAAAAAATATTTTCCAGTCAGGAATGGAGCGAAGTACATCTCTAACAACAGTTCTAAATCAATAATATAAACTATATAGCTGTAAATAGATGTAAATATACAAGATGCCATATACATATACAAAAGATACACAATAAAGGAAATAATGGAAATAATACAAGAATGAACAATATGGCAATGAACAAGAATACTAATGACTAAGTGAGTGAGTACCAGTTTTAACATGTGATCGGCTTGAGAACTTGCACAAGAGTAAATGGCCTGGTTAATCATACGTGCGGTGTATGATCAACACTCACAAGGAACAAGACATGCACAAGGAGGGTATAATCATATATCTACAGTACATACTCCCCAACCCTGATTGGTATAGTGGATCCAACCATGGTACGCTATGGCACGGGATTCCCCAAGAAGATAACGACTCTTCCCGAGAATCAGTGTCTGTATATATACAAGATAATCAATAAAACAAGTCTTGTACAAGATACACCATATACCAAGGAATAATATCTTATAATGAGATCCGGATATACCAATATGTGTAACCATCGTGTCAAGAAAACATTGATATCTATACTAGATACAATGAACATAGAGGATATCATAAATAAGAAACTATCAGAGAATGTACTTGCCTGAAGTCCGGTGAATAGTCTCACAGATGTCTGATACAGTGCCTCGAGGACCTAGATATGGAATATAACATCAATGTAAGTTTTCAGAATGAAAATAAGTTAAACTAGTCAACTTCTAGGTCAACAAGTCATTTCTAAGTCAAAAAGTCAAACTAGGTCAACTCTAAGTCAAACCGATCAAACTTGGTCAAACTACCTATTTCTAGGTTGCATGAGTCTATCTAAATGATGTTGGGTTAATACACTATGAAACTAGGTCACACTAGCTACAACTAACACCACTCCTATATACATCTACATACATATATATACAACTCTCCACCCCTCACACACATCTAGTTATATATATATATATATACCACTATATCTATTTATATATATACATGCTCATCTATATATATATATGTATATACATCTCTACAATAATACATATAGTATAACATACACATAATTTAGTATCATATACATATTTACTTATAACATCACACACACACACACACACACACACACACACATATATATATATAACATATATACATATACATATAACTTATATAAATACACTACTATATATATATATACACACACTACTATAATTAATAGCTATTACATATATAGAAGTATAGCTATATATATATATATATATATATATATATATATATATATATATATATATATATATATTATAAAGACTAAGAACAAAGGAATTAGATCCAGAAATAAAATGCACAACACATGGAGTGTATCGCACCCGTATCACACTAGATCTATGATATGCTTGCGACACGAGTCCACCATACATCCAAATATACCCCGAAGGACACGAGCAAGTCTAATATATTATTTATGAAAAATACGAAGAGTCAAACACAAATCTACGTGTCTGTGTCAAAATATAACATGCACAAAGTTCTGTGTCATAGAGAAAAATCCCCAAATCAATACGTATCACCAAATTATTGTGATACGACCTACACGTACCCAATTATGGATACGATACTAGCCCCAAACACACAATCACATGCAAATTGATCTATAGGACCAATTGACACACACAACAAGTGTCAATCTCGAAATTCTCCCAAAATTGACACAAAAAGTACCATAACTTTCTCAATTGGCCTCCTATGAACACAAAACCAAATTCTATGGGTAGCCTATATATATGGGTTAATTTCTCATGGTTAAATCTCAGATTTAAAACCTAAATTAGAAGAAAAAACTGAATTGTACCTATTAGAAAATGAATTCCCAAAGAAACCTCCAAAATTGGTAAAATAAGCCTTCAACTTATAAATACTTGCTCCTCTTTGTAGATCCTTGCTTTCTCCTTCTAGATCCTTACTCCACTAGTCTCCAATGGTAATTTGGGAAGGAATTGAGTGAAAATTTGGTAGGGATTTGATGTAATTTGGTTGAAAAAATTCTAGATCTAGATTTGGAATAAAAAATAAAGATAGAGAAAGTTTTCATCCCCTTTATATAGGCCTCACTTGCCCCCTCTATAAAGCTACTATATAAAGTCTAAAATACCCCTTGGGGCCTCTCATGAAGAAATTAATTAAGGAGGAAAGGTTCTAGTCTAATGGATTGAACATAATTAATCCTCCTCCTAATGATTGGGCCTATAATTATTTGGCTCAATTCTAACTAAAATTTGGGCATGAGTCGTGGGTCCACTAACACAAGTCCAAAAATAAGTCCAAAAATAAATCTATCATGACCCACACCCAGAATTTGGGTATGAGTCGTGGGTACGTCCAGCCTACGCTGCAGCATTGACGGTAGAATATTGTCTAGGTGTCAATAATATACTAAATATAACTCACAACCTATCAATGATATCAACTCCATAAGGAGGACAATAAATTAAATATCTTTCAATATCTCATAATTTATACTCAATCACAATAGCTATAAGATTAAATGGCATAATAAAAGATAAGAAGTAATGACATAGTCAAACACAATATCTCAAAATAGAGATAAACTCAGTCTAGCTGTCCAACATAAAAGTCTCCACAAGTCTCAATTTAAACTCCACATAAGTCTCAACATAACTAAAAATAAACCTTCATGCATAAGATAAATATTGTCTAAACAGCTGTAGGTAGTGTCTCTTCTAATGGAATAGACTCCTCTAAGATCTCAGGTGTGTAATCTGCGTCTATACTGGTCCATAGTGTGTAGGACAAAAGTCCTCAAGATCCTCTGGAAAAAATATCCAGTCAAGATTGGAGCGAAGTACAAGCACTAACAACAGTTCCACATATATCGACAAAAACTATAATACAGTGTAAAGAAATACAAGATATATATGAATACTGGCAATAGCAATACTAGAATAATGAAGTACTAGAAATAAGAAATACTGGAGCATATCATCATCAATGGTGCATCTAGCAATGAATAGAAATATAAGTGCATGCTAGAACAATAAACTAGATTATAAGTGAATACTTGAACTATATCTAGAACATAAGGAATGCTAGATCAATAAACTAGAGATACATGTCAAGAACATCTAGCTAAGTGTGTAAAACATCAGCATATCATGTGATCGGCTTGCGACTGATCAGGCTTGTTACATATGATTAGCTATGATTCATGTGAGATCAGGCTAACCATCTGGATAGCTATGATGCGATCAATAGTCAGACTAATCACATGTAATAGGCTATGAGGCAAGTAATGGTCAGGCTGCATCGACATAAGGTCTGGATGAGCTATGATGCATGTAGAGTTGGATATGATCACATAAGCTACTAATATTTCCCCGTCCCCAGCTAGCACGATGGATCCCAATCACGACTCCTCGTGATAGGTCTCGATGATGCCAACTCGTGTATACAACAGTGTCAGAATCATGTACGCTATACAACTGGAATCATAGAGATAATCAACATGATAAAAACTGTTAGAGAATGTACTCGCCTGTGGTCCTCTGCTGGAAATACAAATATCATATTTCAAAGTCTCGTCTGAATAATCCAATAGTCCTATAGACATCAATTAATAATAATGTTATATTATTCATTATACTAACATACACACAATGATCAATACACTAAGCTCAGGGCTACGCTAGGTATGATACTGGTCAACTAGCAGGGTCGAGTGTGCGTCTAGTTGCACGAATGTTACGTCTGTGATTGCTGTACAAAAATTAGGCAGTCAAACATATAAAGGTCTTGCCAGTACGTTAGTGTACATAAGGCAGTCTACTCACAATTTCCAGGGTCACATGGTCAAAGTAACTACGGGATATCTGTAATTAACACTAGGGCATACTGTATATATATACAATACAAATACATAATCCTAACTAGCATTTAGCATTTAATTACTTAATATATATATATATATATATATATATATATATATATATATATATATATATATATACCATATATTTATATGTATATATCAACCAATAATTATATGCATACCAAATTGAATAATATACATATACGCGTACGTATACGCATACGAGTATGGGTTATTTATAGGGTCTCTTGAAACATCTAATGAATTTGTCATGAAGCAATACGCTAGATCCTAATGTCATTCACGTACATATACATACACAACATGAAGAGAGTAACTCAAACCTGCACGGACGTGAGCGAGGGGGTGTTCGAGTCGAGGTAGGCTGTCGGGTTGTCGATGGCAGCATTCAGTCATCGAGGGATTCAGTCGTGGAGGGGAGGTACTGTTGTTCCGTCGGTGGAGTCGAGGGAAGTGGCTCAAGTTATCAGTTTCCTGGCAATGACGGGGCTATGCTGTCGAGGAAGAAAGTTCAGCATCGTCAGTAGGATGGCAGGCGGTACAGCAAGGGAGGTCGATTGCTGTTGTTCAGTCGATTGGGTCTACGATGGCCCAGCTGCGCTGTCCGGCTCTGGTCGAGCGGTGGAGGCGTGTACAGGGAGAGGGAAGTTAGGTTAGGCGTGGTGGTGCTGACAGTTCAGGCGTGGAGGGGTCCGACATTGTCAGGCGGGTCGTCGACTTAGGATCGGTGGGTCGGCTGCTTCGGCTCAGGCGGTCAGTGGACTTGACAGGTAATGGTGGTTCAGTCATGGTGGAGGTTGTGAACGATTGATGCGGGTTGGGGATGTTCTCAGTCGAGGGGGCGTCGGCTCTGGCGTGAGCTGCTCGGTAGGGTTGAAGGAAGCACAAGAGAACATAATTATAAGTTACACAAAGGTCAGAAAAGAAGGCAGGCATGTTTAGGACAAAGATGTGGAATTTTTTGGAAGGCAAGGCTAGGGTAGCGCTCCAAATGTCGAAGCAACGGTAAGGCGCAACAACGAAATAAAATCACAGCAATGCATATAATTAAATATTATGCAATCATTTATATATTAATCTAAAATGTGGGGGTGACATCCCCATCTAGCACGATGGATCCCAATCATGACTCCACGTGATAGGTCTCGATGATGCCAACTCGTGTATACAACAGTGTCAGAATCATGTACGCTATACAACTGATATCATAGAGATAATCAACATGATGAAAACTGTCAGAGAATGTACTCGCCTGTGGTCCTCTGCTGGAAATACAAATATCCTGTTTCCAAAGTCTCGTCTGAATAATCCAACAGTCCTATAGACATCAATTAGTATTAATATTGTATCAGTCATTAAACTAACATACACACAATTATCAATACACTGAGCTCAGGGCTACTCTAGGTATGACACTGGTCAACTAGCAGGGTCGAGTGTTCATCTAGTTGAACGGATGTTACGTCTGTGATTGCTGTGCAAAAATTAGACAGTGAAACATACACAGGTCTTGCCAGTACGTCAGTGTACATAAGGCAGTCTACTCACAATTCCTAGGGTCACATGGTCAAAGTAACTACGAGATATCCTTAATTAACACTAGGGTATACTGTATATATATACAATACAAATACATAGTCCTAACTAGCATTTAGCATTTAATTACTTACAATATATATATATATATATATATCAACCAATAATTATATGCATACCAAATTGAATATACATATATGCATACGTATACACATACGAGTATGGGTAATTTGCAGGGTCTCTTGAAATCGATATCTAATAAATTTGTCATGAAGCAATACGCTAGATCCTAACGTCATTTATGTACATATACATACACAACATGAAGAGAGTAACTCGAACCTGTGCGCACGTGAGCGAGGGGGTATTCGAGTCGAGGTGGGCTTTCGGGTTGTCGATGGCAGCGTTCAGTCGTCGAGGGATTTAGTCGTGGAGGGGAGGTGTTGTTGTTTTATCGGTGGAGTCGAAGGAAATAGCTCAGGTGATCGGTTTCCTGGCGATGATGGGGCCGTGCTATCGAGGAGGGAAGTTCAACGTCGTCGACGGAATGACAAGCGGTGCAGCGAGGGAGGTTGGCTGCTGTCGTTCATTCGATCAGGTCTGCGATGGCCCAACTGCGCTGTCGGGCTCTGGTCGAGCGGTGGAGGTGTGTACAGGGAGAGGGAAGTCGAGTTAGGCGTGGTGGTGCTGACAGTTCAGGCGTGGAGGGGTCCGGTGTTGTCAGGCGGGTCGTCGTCTTGGGATCGGCGGGTCGGCTGCTTCGGCTCAGGCGGTCGGTGGACTGGATAGGTGATGGTGGTTCAGTCATGGTGGAATAGGAGATGGGGGGGTCGGCTGGAATAGTTTAGGTTTAGGGATAAAAATAAGCAAAGATGATATATATAAAGAAAAGTAGGGTTGGGTGTTGACCTAGGTAGTTGGGCCTGGTCAACATCCTTGGAAAGGGGCTTTGGCTTCTTCATATAAAAATTCAAAGGCTATGATTGCATTATTTCAAAATGGAGGTGTCACGCCCCAGTCCCAAAAGTACACGGGACCAGGCCACATGGCAATAGCCAGCTGACACGTCTCCGAAGATATCCCAATTTAATGGATCCTAACGAAGAGTATTGCGCTGTCCTAAAATTCTAACATGTCCAATATCAATCAACAATAGGCAATCTAATCTCATCCACAAAATAATCAGCAAGAAGTACTAAAATAAATACTGGAACATAACGCCAGTCTCAAAATATCATAGTACAACCAAGAATGTCTGGTGGGAACAAACCCACTACTAGGACGATAATAGAGTACTGAATGACAAATAAAAAGAGTAATGACTAAGGCATCGACTGACTAGATAATAATGCTCCCAATCCTAGGCAGAAAGCCTACCAACTAATCATGGAAACTCTAACGGTAGCACCTCTAGCTCTTCCGCGGTAGCGTACCTCGTCTCCTGTCCTAGGTCGTACACTATGTGGTAATATGCCTCATCCAAATTTGGAAAGGTAACAGGTCCTCAGAGGGACGTAACAAGATACATAGAAGCATGTCATATATATAAATACTGAATAAAATAAATAAAGGGTGTGTGAACCATCTAAGTGAATGTAATATGAGGACAACATTGGTACGTATGTGTAGGCATAGGCATATAACGTCCACACTCCAAAGAGAGTGGCATCAGTACAATATATCGTCCATAGCACTCCGAAGAACGTAGCATCAGTGTAATATATCATCTATATCGCTCCGAAGAATGTGTCATCAGTGTAAAGGAAGTCATTGGATCCGTGGCTCCTCCGGATACTACGGATTCCAATATGTGTATCCCATACGCCTACTAGTTGGCCTCCCCGTCCAATATAGATACACAAATCGAATACTCGACGTGCATACCACGTATCTATATGTCAAGTCTCTACTAATACAAAATCTCGAATTATGCGCTAACCGTGATGCATGTCACACGCACCGATAGCTAGTCGAGTACGCGAACCCGCATCCCAATATGAATTTGTTATTGTAAATCGTGTAAGAGTGTCAGGTCTCGGAAGATATCAGAGTATCCTCCCAATGGGGTGAGTCTGCTAGTGACTAGGTTAAGTACACTAATCATCGACGCATCCGTCAATTTTACCCGAGTAAATCTCGGACGCGCACAGTCATATAAAATAAAGCAATAAGATATCATACAAAATATGCATCATTTAATTTAAATAGTAAATATGGCAAGATATTTTGCCTGGGTCCTTAAGCTGTGAATGCCAATAGCCTGCTCCTGTAGTATCTTCTGGCTGATCCAATGACCATAAACACACAATATAAAAAAATACTATCATCAGACACTAAAATAATACATACACAAACTACGATGCTGCGCTTAGGTACTGACGCAAGGGTCACGCCTAGTCGATTACAGTGGCGCGTGTGCACGTACCTAAGATGCACGTGTCCTGTCCTCAGTTACCGAGTCTCTCGCAACAATAAATTACCAAGTTATGGGTTACGAAACTAATGTTTTGTATGATTTCATGTCCTTATTCCTCATGTTACTGTGTGCTTGATCAATGTCTAGATTTTTGGCAAATTACACGTTCTTATAACAAGTCATATTATTAGGGTCATTATTATCTATTAATTACTAACTAATCTAGTAATTTATACAAACATACACTCATCTAGGGTTAAACATTATTACTCATGTCCATGCAATGACACATGACACAATCGACACAACAACACAATGTTAAAACTAAACCAGAAGGAAAGAGGGTCAAATGATATTTACCTAATCGAGGCTGGACGGGGTCTGCGCTCGTCGGTGACACATACTTCGGCGAGTGGCAGGGCTCCGGCGTCGGGCGACAAGCCTGGCAACAGCTGCAGCAGTGGCCTGGCAGCGACGGCAGGCGGCCTGGGTTGGTGTTGGTCGGTGGGTCAGGACGTGGGGGAGGTCAAGGTCGGCCTAGCAGTGGTGGTTGGCGGTGCTGGAGGCGGTGGTCCGGTCTGGGAGTAGTCGGGCTTGGCAAGGTCGGTTGTGATGGGGTGTCGGGTTGATGGGAGGTTGATGGCGGCGGGTGCAGGCGGCCTGAGGGGAGGGTCCGGTTGTTAGGGGGTGCAGGCGGTAGTCGTGGCTGTGGAGGTGGCGGCCTGAGGTGGTGATGGGGTGTTTGTGGTCGGGGAAGAGATAGGGTGTTCGGCTAGGGTTGAGGGGTGGTGGTGATGATTATGTTTTTAGGGGTTTTAGTATAGAAAAGATGTATATTTATATAGTAGAAGAATTATGGGCTAACCTCGGGATTTAGGCCGGTCTGGACTCCTTGGGATGGGGCTGGTCCACATGAAAGGGTGTACATGGGCTTGGTTAGGTCTCGCTTTGAGTGAAATTTGCCTCTAATTTAATTTAATTAAAAACAATGCGCTTGGTGTTCTTTAATGAATTGAAGACACATGGAATTAAAATTGGGTAGGACACAAGTGTCATGGGAGTAGCAGGCTCAAGATTGGTAAATACCATAATTTGGGTTATAGGAAATTGGGTTGTGGCTGTACCTCAATTTCAAATGGGAATGGAAAATTATGAGAAATTGGGTTTATTGGAATTATTCAGGGACGTTTGTAACGAATATTGTGCAGCTAAAATAAAGCACAATATTGAGTATCTAAAAGTTATACAAGGGTCAGATGGGTAGTCTGGCATGTCTAGGAGATGTATATGACCTTTTGAAGGTAACTACTAGTGTAGCGCTCCAAACATCGAAGCAATGGTTAGGTGTATTAAGTCACATAATTGTAGTACATTAATCCTAATTGTATCCACATTAATCCTAGTCTCTCCATTTAAATTAAATAATCCTAAATTTGGTCGAGGGGGTTTACAATCTACCCTCCTTAGAATATTTCGTCCTCGAAATTAAAACATACGTATGGTAATAACTACTGACTGAATTTAAAATGCTATTACGTACCTAGTCCTTCGAAGAGATGGGGATAGCGTTGTCGAATATCCTCCTCATGTTCCCAGGTTGACTCGCCTGGTGCATGATGCCTCCATGCGACATGAACTAGAGGGATAGTCTGACCTCGCAATACCTTCTCACTTTTGTCCAGAATTTCAACAGGCTCCTCTTGGTATGATAAGCTCGGGCCGACTGTAATTTCTGAATGGTCAAGCACATGACTCAGATCTGGCATGTACCTCCTTAGCTGAGATATATGGAAGACGTCATACACTCCCTCCAAAGTTTGTGGCAAGGATAACCTGTAAGCAACCTCTCCGATGTGTTCTAACACATCGAATGGTCCGATGTACCTCGAACTCACATTTTCTCTGCCTCTAAATCTGATAGTCCCTCAAGTAGGTGAGATCTTTAGAAATACAAGATCTCCAACCTGGAACTCTTGGGGTCGTCGGTGCGCATTAGCCCAATGCTTTTGTCTGTCCAGTGCCGCTCGCAGGTGCCCTTGGATCTTCTTCACCTTCTCTATTGTACGAATAACCAACTCTAGCCCAAGAATCTGTCTCTCGCCTATATCGCTCCAGCATACTAGGAAATGACATTTTCTTCCATATAACGCTTCATAAGGAGCCATCTGGATGCTCGCTTGATAGCTGTTATTGTAGGAAAATTCAACCAAATACAAATGGTCCTCCTATGATCCTCCGAAATCAAGCATGCATGCTCTTAACATGTCTTTGAATGTCTGAATGGTGCGTTCGGACTGACCATCTGTCTGTGGGTGATACGATGTGCTAAACTTCAGGCAGGTACCGAGAATCTCTTGTATACTCCGCCAAAAGTAAGATATAAACCTTGTATCTCTGTCAGACACTATGCTAACTGGCACTCAATGAAGTCGTATAATCTTTCTCATGTACATATCTACTAAGACTTCTGTAGATTGCCAAACTCTAAAGGGTAAAAAGTGTGTGGACTTGGTGAGTCTATCTACGATTACCCAAACTGCATTGTGACCACTAGGACTCCTCGGAAAGCCCATAACAAAGTCTATAGTAATGTGCTCCTATTTCCACTCTAGTATCGGGAGCGGTTGAAGTAAACCTGCAGTCCTCTGATGCTCTGCCTTGACTTGCTGACACACCAGGCACTTCACCACAAAGCAGGCTATCTCCCTCTTTATTCTGTGCCACCAGTAGTACTGCCTTAAGTCTCTGTACATCTTCATGCCTCTTGGATGAATAGAGTAGGTTAAACTGTGTGCCTATGATATCAACTGCTGACAGAGTTCTCCATTTGGAACATAGAGACGATCTCCACATCTCAAACTTCTGTCTTCATGTATACGCAATCCTGTCTGTATTCCATCCTCTGTCCTCTGTCGAAGCCTCTAAAATCTGGCATCTGTCGGCAAAGCGGCCTTAATCCTCTCCACTAATGTCGATTGCAACTGAAAACTTGACAACTGCCCGTCTAATCCGGGGCATAACAACCTCTATAACAATCTGCTCTAGATCTCTTAACAGATATTGTTGGGTAGTCAAGAAAAATACCATAGGTCTTCTGCTCAACACGTCAGCTACTACGTTGGCCTTTCCCGGATGCTACTGTAGCCCAATCTCAAAGTCTGTCATCACTTTGAGCCAACGTCTTTGTCTTTGGTTCAGGTCCTTCTGAGTGTAGACGTACTTTAGGATTTTGTGATCAGTGAATATCTCTACTCTTTCTCCATATAGGTAGTGCCTCTATGCTTTAAAGTAAAATTATTACGGCAAGCTCCAAGTCATGGGTGGGATAGTTCTTCTCATAGGTCCTTAACTGCCTAGAGGCATAGGCCACAACCTTTCCATGCTGCATCAAGACACATCCTAATCCTTTCCCGGATGCATCGCTATAGATCACGAATCCTCCGGGTCCAGACGGTATGGTCAAGATAGGTGCCGTAGTTAAACGCTTCTTCAGCTCATCGAACGTTGTCTGACACTCCTCTATCCAGGTGAACTCCTGCTTCTTTCGGGTCAAGCGGGTCATCGGTTCTGCGATCTTTGCAAAGTTCTCCATGAACCTCCAGTAATATTCGGTAAGTCCTAGGAAACTACTCACCTCCGAGACATTAGTAGGGGTTGGCCATGTCTCTACTGATGAAATCTTCGCCGAATCTACTAAAATACCATCTCCTGAGATAACGTATCCAAAAAAAGTGATACAATCTAGGAGGAACTCGCACTTGCTCAGCTTGGCATAAAGCCTCTCTCTCCTCAATGTCTTTAACACTAGTCTCAAGTGCTCTTCGTGCTCCTCGTGGCTCTTCGAATACACCAAGATGTCATCGATGAAGACTACTACGAAATGGTCTAAGTATTGGTGGAAGACTCTGTTCATCAAGTTCATAAATACATCAGGTGCATTCGTCAGTCCAAAAGGCATCACTAAGAACTCGTACTAACCATAACGAGTCCTTAATGCTGCCTTTTGAATGTCTTCTCTTCGCACCTTCACTTGATGATAACCCGATCTTAAGTTGATCTTTATGAACACCACTGCTCCTGTCAACTGGTCGAATAAATCATCAATCCGCGGCAGGGGGTACTTGTTTTTGATAGTCAAAGCATTAAGGGCTCTATAATCAATGCACATACGTACTATTCCATCCTTCTTAGGTACAAATAACACTGGTGCTCCCCATGGTGATGCACTAAGACGGATAAATCCCTTGCTCTACAACTCCTCTAATTGTAGCTTCAGCTCATCTAGTTCTTTCTTTGCCAATCGATATACATTAGAAGATACCGGTGCTGCTCCGGGTACTAGCTCAATAGTGAACTCTACGTCTCTATCTGGTGGTAAGCCTGGCAATTCTTCAGGAAAAACATCCTCAAATTCTGCAACTATTGGTGGGGATACCATCTCCATAGCCATATAAGCTCCAGCAATCTGTCCTACTCCTTGTTCGACGGTCCCTCGCATGTACTCGAACTCCGGTTGATCTGGCGATCTAAAAGTGACGCTACTTTTCTGGCAATCCAGTACGGCATTATACTGGCTTAACCAGTCCATGCCTAGCACAACGTTAAAGTATGGCATGGGTAATACCAAGAATCGTGCTCTCATCTCTCTACCACATACTACTACCGAACACGTTCTAATAGTGCTGGTAACCGGCACGATACCTCCTCCGGTAAGAATCTTCCAACTCTTAGGTAAGGGAGAAGTAGCTACTCTATGTATTGCTACAAATCTACTAGATATGAACGATAAGATAGCTCCAGAATCAAACAATGCAGTCATAGGTAATGATGTAACTAAAATGCTACCTATGATAGCTTCCCCTTATGTTTCCTCCTCAGTAGCTGCTAGTGCAAAGGCCTGTCCGTGCCTCTGTCCTCCGGTCTGCTGTCGGGCTCGATTAAACTGTGCCTGCTATGGGGCCAAGTGTCACTACCATATTCCGAAAACAGGGGTATTTTCGAATTTTTACAATATTTAATATTATGTTATTTATAATTAATTAATTGCATAATAGTATATTGATTTAAAAAATTATTATGTGTGATGTGTAATTAAATATATAATTATATGCAGTGTTATTATTTTATATTAGCTAGCAGACTAGACCTAGAAGCCCAGTAGACGAACCCTTGTCCGAAATATAGAATTCTGGATTTCATTATTTTATTTAGAATTTAATTCTTGGTGTTTGTAATTAATTACTGTATTTTATTTAATATTTTGCGCTTTGCCTTTGCTTCGGTATTTGGAGCACTACCCTAGCTTTTGTCTTCCAACAAATTTCACAATCTTGCTCTAGACATGCCCACCTTCATTTCTGCTATTTTTGCAACTCATAATTGTGCTCTTGTACATTATTTCTGGCCGCACAAAAATCGTCGCGGACGTTTATTTTTTTTTTCCTATTTTGTATCGTTGTGCGTTCCAATCGAAAGTTGGAGGCCATCTTGACCTATTTTTCGTGCGACCCAAATTAGGGTAATATTCTGTTCTGAGTCTTCTTCAATATTGGTATTGATGACTTGACCTGATTTTGGCCCCAGGTACTCCTAATTAATTGTTGAACACAACTTGCATTTATTTCTATTTAAATTGAGGATACCATTTTATCTGATTTTAAAATCTCAAATTAATTCCAGTGCCCTGCAAATTCAGCCCATACCCATCTTACAGCGTCCCCTGACCCTACAAAACATCGGACCCCGAATCGCCGCCCAATTTTCGTCATTTCATGTGTTTGTGCAATTTCCCGAATTTAAGGGGCTAAGTTGCAATTATTCAATTGTAGGTGCCAACACCTAATTATTTTAATCAATGAGGGAGCCTATTAATTTTAATTAAGAACCCTCAACCCCCATGAATAAATTCCTCATGTTCAATCCTAGCCATTCATTTGTATTTGGCCCATCACAACCCTCCATCACACCCTCTCTCTCTCCCTATTTAATGACTTGTACCCTCAACCCTAATCCCTAGAAACCTAGGTTTTCCCCCACCTCACAAGCCTCCAAAAATTCCTCAAGCCACCATCCCCTCTCTCATACGTAGGAACCACATCCTCCTTCCTTCCTCTTCTCATTTCTTCTCTTCTCCTTCCTTTTTCTTCTTCTCTTTCCTTTCTTGTTTCTTCTTCTTCTTTTATTTGCTTTTAAATTCGAATTCAAATAATAAGGGGGGAGTACTGTTCACCATTTCCCCTTACTGTGCATTCCTCCCCGGCGGCCAACTCCTCTGGCCAGCCGCTGCCCGTGCGTCCGGCCGGCCTAGCCCGAGTCCGGCGGCTGCTCTCCCCATCAGCCCTCGGGTCCTCCAGCCTCCATCCGGCGGCCCCTGTTCTCAGACCTCCGGCGCTGCCTCGACGATCCGGCGGCCCACTGCATACTGCTGCTGCCGCACCTACTGTTTCCAGGCCGACACCAGTCCGGCGCTCCACTGCTCCCTCCGCCCGTAGCAGTTCTCCGACGATGCTGCGGAAGGTTACTGAAGAGGCAGAGGCTAAGGTTGGAGCGGTGTGGAAAAGATGCGAGGAACAAGCTGGCATGATAGAGTCTCTTCATAGCACTGTAGCAATGTATAAGAGATTGTACGAGGAAGAACGAAAAACCCGTGCTTCTATACATGCTCACAGTGAACCTGTTTCAGAAGATGGCAAGAAGGAGCTTATGGTTTTCTTTGAAGGTTCTCAGGAGGTTTCAAAAAGGGCCCATGAGAAACTCTCTGAACGTGCTAGAACCCTTGAACATGATTTGACTTCGTTGAGGATTAGAATTTGGGTTCCACAACTAGAAGTGCACTTCCATTCTTTTTGCTTCATTCCACAATTTTTTGGATTATGATTTCTTCCAATCAGGAGTGAGCTTTTGTCATTACGTTCAGAACGCAACAAGATGTTTTTGGAAGCAAACTTTGCTAGAGAACGACTAGATAGTTTCATGAAAGAATTTGATCATCAGAGAAAAGAAGCTAATGCAATTTCTGCTAGAAATGTTGAACTATCTCATTTAATAATTGATTACCAAAAGAGGCTTCGAGAGTGTCCTGATTCTTTATTAGCCTCTGAAGAGAAGTCAAGAGTGGTGCAATGCGCAATTGGGGAACAATCATATCATATATTTTACCAGCTCTGTAGTGGAGCACCATTATATCTTAGAGACGAACTGAACTTGAAAAACGTGGATGAGTACAACTATTTGAAGCAGAGTAATTGCTTTTCTATCGTTGGAGTTGATGACACTGAAAGGTTTCGTTTTGTCATTGGAAGCATGGTGTTGTAGCAAGAATTGTTTGGGAGGTGGGTCCCTCGAATTTCAGAGAGGACGTGGACTTCATTAAGAGGTATTCTTTCTTCCAAGACCCTTATAGATTAAATAATTTCAATGTATAGCTAGCCTTAATTCAATTAATTATAAATCAACCTACTAGTATATATTATATGTAATTAATTGGAATACACATAGTGTTTATGTATTTAATTTGGTATATCTAAATTTATATTGTATAAGTATCTTGTATATTCTTAATTTATATATTGTATAAGTATCTAGTATATTCTTAATATATATTTTCAAATATGTATACTTAGTATAAATGTATATATATATTTTGTACATACAATTAATATATTGTATATGTATTTAATGTGATGTACTAGTATTAGTATATATTTTAATAATAACATTGACAATATATATATATATATTTTTAGAATGTATTTTAGCATATGTATGAGTATACACATATATTGTTCAACTAGTATAAATTAGATATGTATATAAATTGGTGTATATATATATATATATTGTAAGTACTAATGTAGTTAAAAAATAGATATATGTATATTTATATATCCCTACCAGATGACCCTAGATTGACTAGAGCCATGCCTGGCATAGCCTTGAGGCCAGGGTATTTCTATTGTGTGTTAGTGTAGCATCTGATGCCAATGTTGTATTTGATATATTTTAGGACTGTTGGTTCCTCCAGACGATACTCTGGGACAGGACATTGGTTTTACCAGCTAAGGACCCAAGGCGAGTACATTCTCTGATTAGTTTCTAATTTATGATATCTCCTATGTTCACTGTATCTAGTGTAAATATCCATGTTCTTGACACATTGGTTACACGGATTGGTATACACGGATCTCGTCATGAGATGTTATTCCTTATTCATGGTGTAGCTTGTACAAGACTTATTTCCTTGATATCTTGTGCATGTACAGACACTGATTCCCGGGGAGATTTGCTACCTCCTTAGGGAATCCCGTGCCATAGCGTACCATGATTGGATCTACTATACCAGTCGGGGGTTTGGGGAGTACTTTAGTGTAGATATGTGATCATACCCAACTTTATATGCACCATAGCTCACCCCACATCTCACGTCGGGTGCGGCCTGACCATTTATATGAACCATAGCTGTTACGTGTGATTAGCCTGATCTCTACATGCACCATAGCTAACCAACGGTTAGCCTGACTCTATATGAACCATAGCTAATCACATGTAACCAGCCTGATCAAGTTCCCAAGCCGATCACATGTTAAAGCTAGTACTCACACACTTAGTCATAGAATTCTTGCTCATGGACATATTGTTTCGTTTTCTGCATTACTTACAGTATTTCCAGTACTTCTCTCATTGTACATTCCTCGTACTTATACATGCATCTGGTATGTTTCCATCTAGAACTGCTACATAGTTTATGTCATTTATATAGAACTGCTATTTAGAGATGTACTTTGCTCCTTCCTGACTGGAAAATATTTTTCCAGACTGTGACCTTAGTAGACTTGTTCTGACACTTGGAGATTGGTTGTTACTGATTACAGGTATGATTGTCTTATCATTAGTCTTGTGTTGTACTCTTTTGTTTCTTCAAATTCCTATCGCGCCGTAGTTGTGATTGAGTATGTTGGAAAATATTTTATAGTATTATCCGAGTCTCCTTATGGAGTTGGATACTAGCGTGAGATTGTTTAGATAATACTCGACCTAGACAGCGTTCTACCGCCGATGCTGCGGCGTAGGCTGGACGTACCCACGCTCTCGTGCCCCTAAACCGGGTGCGGGTCGTGACACGTTTTAGTGGTGGCCCATGCAGGTCAGACTTCGCTAGTTGTGCGATGTCGTGGTAGTACGACGTATTAGTTGTCCTACTGCGTACCTGCTATTAAATATAGGACATAGGATACTAGGATGAGAGAGGATACTCAATCACAAATTCTTGAAAGATTTCCTGGGATGACCCCATGAGAATCTATTTTCAATTTAAATCTTTCCTTGTTTCCGTCCGCTCTCGCTTGTTGTTACTGAACTTGATTCTTGTTGAACTGTTATTAAATTAAAATCTTGGTATCATTGTTGAGTTTTGATTCTTGTTGACCAGTTGTTAAATTTAACTCTTGGTGTCGTTGTTGAGTTTGATTTTTATCGAGATGAATTTTACGGGCTAAAATTTACGGTACCATCTGATGACATATGTTGATAAGGACAGTGAGAAAGGTAAGACGTCTACTTTGGTTATGGACCTTAGAGTTTATCGCAGCCATATTACCTGTGGTGACGAGAACGTAGGAACCTGACTTGGATGTACATACTATAGTTATGAAACTTAGGGTCTCTCGCAGCCATACCGGTTGGCGTGGCGAGGATTCTAGATGACATGATTATAGAGTTGCATACCATAGTTACGGAACCGGTCGTTTATCGCATCTATGCTTACTGGCGTGGCGAGGATTCTGAGTGTCATGATTTCGGATAGACGTGTATGATTATCAGGTTGTATCTTAAATTGGTTCTTAAAGTATCATCTCAAGACTTGTCTATTTCTGTTATTCCAGGACTTTGTTCCACCGCTTCTTTCTTTACTAGCGGTAAGGATACCTTCTGTCCTCAATTCAGTCTTTGAGCTCCTATTCCTTGAGGATTTCTTGTTAAGCATGATAATTAATGACTTACAATTTTGGTTGTGTCTGGTATTAGTTGACTGAGTGTTGCCTGTGAATTGTAAGTGTTTCCTAGTTGGACATATGAGCCTTAGGCATTAATCTAGAGATACCCATAGCATAGTACCTTGTAGCAATAGTTCTATGATAGGTGTTATTATAATTAGTATTGGTATTATAGAAAGTGCAAGTGATCGTGATTTGTAATAAGTTTGACGAGTTAATCTAAGGATGAAGCTAGCGTTACCATACCAATAGTGCTAGTGATTCTACATCAAATATTTGTTGAGCAAGGTGCAAATGACAGTAAGTACTTCGTGTGATGACAAACAGATTGGGGTATTAAGTAATATAGATAGAAAATCATTGAAGAAAATATGTAAGATGATAATTTGGATTATTGGAAATGATAGTGCAATTATTTCGGACAGTACAATTTTCGTACACAGTTGAGGTTGTAAATAATTAGTGTATTAGTGTGCACCTTGAGTATTAGAGACTGTGAGTAGTATATGTATACTTGTGGATTAAATTTATAATTTGTAGAGTGGAAATAAATTTCAATTTTAAAGAATTTTTGAGGAGATGAGACTTTATGTTATTAAATTTTGAGTATTCGAATTCAATTCAATAAACATAGTCAAGGCTATAAGGATTTTAAAGGTGATTAAATTTTTGATATTGAGTATCTGATTTTGAGGAGTGTATGCAAATATTTTTAAGTTGATCGAGAAGTTAAACCTTGACGATTATTTCGAGGATTAACTTTATGGTAGATAAAAGATGAATATTAATATATGAGTAGATGATATACATGTGTAAGGATCTAATGACTTGAGTATGATTGAGATCTCACTGCCAACTGACTAGGGTGTCAATCTAGGATGGTATTAGAGAGAGCAGTACTTAGTATAGTGTGTTGCAATTGATATGCACTTGCGTGATAAGAATAAACTAGTATCAACTATTGCAGTAGGTAAGGAAGCTAGCAGTGAGTATGCTTGTAGTAAAGTGTGGTACCTAAAGAGATAGAGGTATCAAACCTTCCATGCATCATTTGACCTATGATTATGTTAGAGATAGAAGATATTGCAAGTAATATATTAGCAGGTTCTTTCTTTTCTTTCCTCGTGTTTCTTTTTGTCTTCTGATTGATTGATACCTTAGTACCGTAGCTGTATGCATGAATTCTTGTTATAATGTAGTTAGTAGTACCCCTGATACAGAGACTGTAATGCCCTGACAAAAGACACCATGATCATACATATTTCCCTTAGGTTGCATGTTGTATGGCTGTAGGCAGAATTCTCTTAGACTTTGATTGTTGAGGATTTAACTGTAGTAAAGATTAACGAAGAGGTTATGACTTGACGAAGAGAGACAAGGTGCCTTAATTTTTGAGGAAAAATAGTAAATTAAATAAAGAGTTGGGAATTTAATATGGCGTAATTGAAGTTTTGTTAAAACATTAATTTTTAGAAAATTTTGAAATGATTGAATTTATTATTAAATTTGAGGAATTTAAGAAGGCCATCGATATATTTGTTGGACTGCAAGTTGAGAACTTATATTTTGAATATTGTATTGGAGGTTCCATAAGTATTACATCGTTGCATATTATGAGAAAAAAAAAAAAATATCGAGGGATAAGAACACCAATGGATTAGTGTTAAATTCAAATTTGGGACGAGATTCAATTTTTTAAACATGCATTGAATAGAGTTCAATTAGAGGATTGAATATTAAAATTCTTGTATTTCGTTATAAACTTAAAATTTTAGAGAATATTGTGATAAGAATGTGATTTGATTTATTTTTGAAGATTTTTAGGGATATGCTATTTATAGAATCTTTGAAAAAAATTTATTGTGAAATAACAATATGGAGTAGTTCATGATTATATGATATAAGGAATTTAAATTTGATGGGAATAAATACATAAATAAAACCATCGAGGATTAAAAAAAAATTCGAGGATAAACATTGATTTAAATAAAGGGTCAAGAATTTAACATGACGGAAATTATGATGTATTAATTCCAGGAAGGATTATGACATGTTTAAGTTGGTTATTAATTTGGAAATTTGGGAGATTTATCAATGTATTTATTTAGTTGCAAGTTATGAATTTTAGAACTTTATACTTGGATGTAACATTTGGAGAATCCTTAGATATCATATTGTTGAGGAGTGGATATTAAAATTCCGGGTATTGGATTATAACTCAAAACTTTCAAGAAATTTTTGATGGACTTTGATTTACATTGAGGATTTTCAGGTTATACAATAATTTCAGATTTTTGAAATTTTGAAAAGACCTTGTGGATTATTCCTGGTTGATGAATTTAATTGAAGGAATGATAAGTGTGTATGATTTAAATCCTAGTATGAGGATTTTAAATTTCGAGGACGAAATTCTTTTAAGGAGGGTAGACTTGTCACTACCACATTCCGAAAACAGGGGTATTTTCGAATTTTTACAATATTTAATATTATGTTATTTATAATTAATTAATTGCATAATAGTATATTGATTTAAAAAATTATTATGTGTGATGTGTAATTAAATATATAATTATATGCAGTGTTATTATTTTATATTAGCTAGCAGACTAGACCTAGAAGCCCAGTAGACGAACCCTTGTCCGAAATATAGAATTCTGGATTTTATTATTTTATTTAGAATTTAATTCTTGGTGTTTGTAATTAATTACTGTATTTTATTTAATATTTTGCGCTTTGCCTTTGCTTCGGTATTTGGAGCACTACCCTAGCTTTTGTCTTCCAACAAATTTCACAATCTTGCTCTAGACATGCCCACCTTCATTTCTGCTATTTTTGCAACTCATAATTGTGCTCTTGTACATTATTTCTGGCCGCACAAAAATCGTCGCGGACGTTTATTTTTTTTTTCCTATTTTGTATCGTTGTGCGTTCCAATCGAAAGTTGGAGGCCATCTTGACCTATTTTTCGTGCGACCCAAATTAGGGTAATATTCTGTTCTGAGTCTTCTTCAATATTGGTATTGATGACTTGACCTGATTTTGGCCCCAGGTACTCCTAATTAATTGTTGAACACAACTTGCATTTATTTCTATTTAAATTGAGGATACCATTTTATCTGATTTTAAAATCTCAAATTAATTCCAGTGCCCTGCAAATTCAGCCCATACCCATCTTACAGCGTCCCCTGACCCTACAAAACATCGGACCCCGAATCGCCGCCCAATTTTCGTCATTTCATGTGTTTGTGCAATTTCCCGAATTTAAGGGGCTAAGTTGCAATTATTCAATTGTAGGTGCCAACACCTAATTATTTTAATCAATGAGGGAGCCTATTAATTTTAATTAAGAACCCTCAACCCCCATGAATAAATTCCTCATGTTCAATCCTAGCCATTCATTTGCATTTGGCCCATCACAACCCTCCATCACACCCTCTCTCTCTCCCTATTTAATGACTTGTACCCTCAACCCTAATCCCTAGAAACCTAGGTTTTCCCCCACCTCACAAGCCTCCAAAAATTCCTCAAGCCACCATCCCCTCTCTCATACGTAGGAACCACATCCTCCTTCCTTCCTCTTCTCATTTCTTCTCTTCTCCTTCCTTTTTCTTCTTCTCTTTCCTTTCTTGTTTCTTCTTCTTCTTTTATTTGCTTTTAAATTCGAATTCAAATAATAAGGGGGGAGTACTGTTCACCATTTCCCCTTACTGTGCATTCCTCCCCGGCGGCCAACTCCTCTGGCCAGCCGCTGCCCGTGCGTCCGGCCGGCCTAGCCCGAGTCCGGCGGCTGCTCTCCCCATCAGCCCTCGGGTCCTCCAGCCTCCATCCGGCGGCCCCTGTTCTCAGACCTCCGGCGCTGCCTCGACGATCCGGCGGCCCACTGCATACTGCTGCTGCCGCACCTACTGTTTCCAGGCCGACACCAGTCCGGCGCTCCACTGCTCCCTCCGCCCGTAGCAGTTCTCCGACGATGCTGCGGAAGGTTACTGAAGAGGCAGAGGCTAAGGTTGGAGCGGTGTGGAAAAGATGCGAGGAACAAGCTGGCATGATAGAGTCTCTTCATAGCACTGTAGCAATGTATAAGAGATTGTACGAGGAAGAACGAAAAACCCGTGCTTCTATACATGCTCACAGTGAACCTGTTTCAGAAGATGGCAAGAAGGAGCTTATGGTTTTCTTTGAAGGTTCTCAGGAGGTTTCAAAAAGGGCCCATGAGAAACTCTCTGAACGTGCTAGAACCCTTGAACATGATTTGACTTCGTTGAGGATTAGAATTTGGGTTCCACAACTAGAAGTGCACTTCCATTCTTTTTGCTTCATTCCACAATTTTTTGGATTATGATTTCTTCCAATCAGGAGTGAGCTTTTGTCATTACGTTCAGAACGCAACAAGATGTTTTTGGAAGCAAACTTTGCTAGAGAACGACTAGATAGTTTCATGAAAGAATTTGATCATCAGAGAAAAGAAGCTAATGCAATTTCTGCTAGAAATGTTGAACTATCTCATTTAATAATTGATTACCAAAAGAGGCTTCGAGAGTGTCCTGATTCTTTATTAGCCTCTGAAGAGAAGTCAAGAGTGGTGCAATGCGCAATTGGGGAACAATCATATCATATATTTTACCAGCTCTGTAGTGGAGCACCATTATATCTTAGAGACGAACTGAACTTGAAAAACGTGGATGAGTACAACTATTTGAAGCAGAGTAATTGCTTTTCTATCGTTGGAGTTGATGACACTGAAAGGTTTCGTTTTGTCATTGGAAGCATGGTGTTGTAGCAAGAATTGTTTGGGAGGTGGGTCCCTCGAATTTCAGAGAGGACGTGGACTTCATTAAGAGGTATTCTTTCTTCCAAGACCCTTATAGATTAAATAATTTCAATGTATAGCTAGCCTTAATTCAATTAATTATAAATCAACCTACTAGTATATATTATATGTAATTAATTGGAATACACATAGTGTTTATGTATTTAATTTGGTATATCTAAATTTATATTGTATAAGTATCTTGTATATTCTTAATTTATATATTGTATAAGTATCTAGTATATTCTTAATATATATTTTCAAATATGTATACTTAGTATAAATGTATATATATATTTTGTACATACAATTAATATATTGTATATGTATTTAATGTGATGTACTAGTATTAGTATATATTTTAATAATAACATTGACAATATATATATATATATTTTTAGAATGTATTTTAGCATATGTATGAGTATACACATATATTGTTCAACTAGTATAAATTAGATATGTATATAAATTGGTGTATATATATATATATATTGTAAGTACTAATGTAGTTAAAAAATAGATATATGTATATTTATATATCCCTACCAGATGACCCTAGATTGACTAGAGCCATGCCTGGCATAGCCTTGAGGCCAGGGTATTTCTATTGTGTGTTAGTGTAGCATCTGATGCCAATGTTGTATTTGATATATTTTAGGACTGTTGGTTCCTCCAGACGATACTCTGGGACAGGACATTGGTTTTACCAGCTAAGGACCCAAGGCGAGTACATTCTCTGATTAGTTTCTAATTTATGATATCTCCTATGTTCACTGTATCTAGTGTAAATATCCATGTTCTTGACACATTGGTTACACGGATTGGTATACACGGATCTCGTCATGAGATGTTATTCCTTATTCATGGTGTAGCTTGTACAAGACTTATTTCCTTGATATCTTGTGCATGTACAGACACTGATTCCCGGGGAGATTTGCTACCTCCTTAGGGAATCCCGTGCCATAGCGTACCATGATTGGATCTACTATACCAGTCGGGGGTTTGGGGAGTACTTTAGTGTAGATATGTGATCATACCCAACTTTATATGCACCATAGCTCACCCCACATCTCACGTCGGGTGCGGCCTGACCATTTATATGAACCATAGCTGTTACGTGTGATTAGCCTGATCTCTACATGCACCATAGCTAACCAACGGTTAGCCTGACTCTATATGAACCATAGCTAATCACATGTAACCAGCCTGATCAAGTTCCCAAGCCGATCACATGTTAAAGCTAGTACTCACACACTTAGTCATAGAATTCTTGCTCATGGACATATTGTTTCGTTTTCTGCATTACTTACAGTATTTCCAGTACTTCTCTCATTGTACATTCCTCGTACTTATACATGCATCTGGTATGTTTCCATCTAGAACTGCTACATAGTTTATGTCATTTATATAGAACTGCTATTTAGAGATGTACTTTGCTCCTTCCTGACTGGAAAATATTTTTCCAGACTGTGACCTTAGTAGACTTGTTCTGACACTTGGAGATTGGTTGTTACTGATTACAGGTATGATTGTCTTATCATTAGTCTTGTGTTGTACTCTTTTGTTTCTTCAAATTCCTATCGCGCCGTAGTTGTGATTGAGTATGTTGGAAAATATTTTATAGTATTATCCGAGTCTCCTTATGGAGTTGGATACTAGCGTGAGATTGTTTAGATAATACTCGACCTAGACAGCGTTCTACCGCCGATGCTGCGGCGTAGGCTGGACGTACCCACGCTCTCGTGCCCCTAAACCGGGTGCGGGTCGTGACACCAAGGGTGGTCCCTTCTGAATTCTGCCGGGTGCTGGTGGAGGTTGACCTCCTGGCGGGGGTAATATCCTTGGAACTGGTGCTGCTGGCCTCTGGCCTGTCTGCGATTGCTACTTCTCTGCGCTGTGGGCAATCTCAAATAAGGTGCCGGCTCGCTCCACAAATCATGCATATTCCCAGTCTCTTTCAGTAGTCCTTCTCGAAGTGTCCTCTCCTACCACAGAAGTAGCAAATCGAAAGCTCTTTTTACTGATATGGTGTTATTCTCTGCTGTGTCTGCATTCTGGGATAATGGATCGGTCCTCCTGCTCTAGGCTGGGCTTTGGCTGGTATGGTCATGCTGGAACGTCTTGCTCCTCTACCGATGGCCTCTTGGATCCTCGCCTCTGCAAGAACCTCCTTATAATAAATCCTCGCCTGTGTGGTGGTATACTTCTGTAGCTTAAAAGTGAGGCTATGATGGAATCTCTGGGCCTTCTCTAGATCATTAGGTATCAGGACGGTACCGAATCTGCTAAGATGGCTAAACTCCGCATCATATGCGTCAACAATCATATTTTCTTGTTCTAGATATAGGAACTGGGAGTACAGGGCATTTCTGACTGTAGCCGAAAAGTACTTCGTATTGAAGTACTCTAAGAACTATTCCCAGGTCTGGTTCTTGCCTATACTGTGCTCAATAGAATCCCACCAGTGATGGGCATTGCCTTTCAGTTGGGCCCTCACTGCGGTCATCCAAAGGTCTGGATGCAGTTATGAAGCCTCTAGTAGCATCACTGTATTGGCGACCCAATCGAAGATCTCCTCTATGGTCTCGTTGCCTAAAAAAGTACCTGATCCCATCTGTCGAAACCATCGTACAGTGCCACCTGTCTGAGCTGGTGGAGGTACTAGTACTGGTGCTGTGACAGGTGTCCTCTCTAGTACTGCCATCAAACTTTGTCTCAACGTCTTGGTATGATGCCACTGTGCTTGTATCATAGTCTGGAGGAACTGAAGCAATTGTGGCTGTCCATCTGGTTGTGGCATCTGGGGTGGATAAGGTAGAGGTGGTGGTAATGGAACCTCTGGCTGTGCGGTAGGTGTTTCCTAAGATATCGGCCTCTCGGTTTGCGGTATTGGCGTAGCCCCTGAATTCTGGCCCTCAAAATGCTGTGTGGGGATTGTCTGGGAAGTCTGTCCCTCATGCTGCTGTATAGAATCGCCTTGAGAAGTCTTATGCCAATGTATTAGCGGGGCCTGCAGTGATGGTTGCCCTCCAGGTAGTCCCTGGGGTACCTCCTTTCTTTGGGTGGTATCGGTTGGCACCATGGCACTGGGTGCTCCTCGTCCACTGTGCAAGTTTATCTTGCTGCAAGAGACAGGACTTCATTAAAAAGAGTACGGAATCAAACAAACAGGATGTAGATATTTAGAAGCAATACGAAGGAAGTTCAAAGACGTAATCAAAGTGGATGACACCTAGTAATTTCTATCCTATTGCAGGCATCACTGGACAGGTTACCATACTACAAGCGAATAACTTAACCTACATGGGCCACCACTAAAACCATGTCATGCCCCAGTCCCAAAAGTATACGGGACCAGGCCATGTGGCAATAGCCAGCTGACAAGTCTCCGAGGATATCCCAATTTAATGGATCCTAACGAAGAGTGCTACGCTGTCCTAAAATTCTAACATATCCAATATCAATCAACAACAGGTAATCTAATATCATCCACAAAATAATCAGCAAGAAGTAATAAAATAAATACTAGAATATAACGCCAGTCTCAAAATATTATAGTACAACCATGAATGTCTGGTGGGAACAAACCCACTACTAGGACAATAATAGAGTACTGAATGACAGATAAAAAGAGTAATGACTAGGGCATTGGCTGACTAGATAATGATGCTCCCAATCCTAGACAGAAGGCCTACCAACTGATCAATGAAACTCTGACGGTAGCACCTCTAGCTTCTCCATGGTAGCGTACCTCGTCTTCTGTCTTGGGCCATACACAGTGGGATAATATGTCTCGTCCAAATCTGGAAAGGTACCAGGTCCTCAGAGGGACGTAACAAGATACATAGAAGCATGCCATATATATAAATACTGAATAAAATAAATAAAGGGTGTGCTAACCATCTAAGTAAATATAATATGAGGACAACATTGGTACGTATGGGTAGGCATAGGCATATAACATCCATACTCCGAAGAAAGTAGAATCAGTACAGTATATCGTCCATAGCGCTCGGAAGAATGTGGCATCAGTATAATATATCGTCCATATCGCTCCGAAGAATGTGGCATCAGTGTAAAGGAAGTCATTGGATCCGTGGCTCCTCCGGATACTACGGATTCCAATGTGTGTAGCCCATACGCCTACTAGTTATCCTCCCCGCCCAATATAGATACACAAATCGAATATTCGACGTGCATACCACGTATCTATATGTCAAGTCTCTACTAATACAAAATCCTGAATTACGCGCTAACCGTGATGCGTGTCACACGCACCGATATCTAGTTGAGTAAGCGAACCCTCATCCTAATATGAATTTGTCACTGTAAAACGTGTAAGAGTGTCAGGTCTCGAAAGATATCAGAGTATCCTTCCAATGGGGTGAGTCTGCTAGTGACTAGGTCAAGTACACTAATCATCAACGCATCCGTCGATTTCACCTGAGTAAATCTCGGACGTGCACAGTCATATGAAATAAAGCAACAAGATATCATACAACATATTCATCATTTAATTTAATTAGTAAATATGGCAAGGTATCTTGCCTGGGTCCTCAAGCAGTGAATGCCAATAGCCTGCTCCTACAGTATCTCCTGGCTGATCCAATGACCCTAAACACACTATATAATATAGCAAATACTGTCATCAAACACTAAAATAATACATACATAAACTACAACGCTGCGCTTAGGTACTGACGCAAGGGTCACGGCTAGTCGACTATAGTGGCGCATGTGTACGTTGCTAAGATGCACACGTGTCCTGTCCTCGGTTACCGTGTCTCTCGCGATAATAAATTACCAAGTTATGGGTTACGAAACTAATGTTTTTATAATTTTATGTCCTTAATCCTCATGTTATTGTCTGCTTGATCAATGTCTAAATTTTTGGCGAATTACACGTTCTTATAACAAGTCATATTATTAGGGTCACTATTATCTATTATTTACTAACTAATCTAGTAATTTATACAAACATACACACATCTAGGGTTAAACATTATTACTCGTGTCTATGCAATGACACATGACACAATCGACACAACGACACAATGTCAAAACTAAACCTGAAGAAAAGAGGGTTAAACGATGTTTACCTAATCGAGGCTGGACGGGGTCTGCGCTCATCGGTGGCACATACTCCGGTGAGTGGCAGGGCTCCGGCATCGGGCGACAAGCAAGGCAACAGCGGCAGCAACTGCAGTAGTTGCAGCAATAGCAGCAGCGGCCTGGGTCGGTCCTGGTCGGTGGGTCAGGACGCGTGGGAGGTCGGGGTTGGCCTAGCAGTGGTGGTTGGCGGTGCTGGAGGTGGTGGTCCGGTCTGGGAGTAGTCGGGCTCGGCAAGGTCGGTTGTGATGGGGGTGTCGGGTTGATGGCGGAGGGTGCAGGCGGCCTGAGGGGAGGGGTCCGGTGGTTAGGGGGTGCAGGCGACGGTCGTGCCTGTGGAGGTGGCGGCCTGAGGTGGTGGTGGGGTGTTTGTGAAGTCGGGGAAGGGATAGGATGTTTGGCTAGGGTTGAGGGGTGGTGGTGATGTGTAAGCCCCTAATTTTTTAAAAATATTAAAATTTGGATTTTTCACAATTTTCTGGAATTTTTTGGGAATTTTCTGAAATTAAAAACAGGGTTTTGATTTATTACATAATTTTTATTTGATAAAAAATAATTTAAAATATTATGAAAATAATACTTTTGGGTGTAAAATGGAAAACTGGACTTAGGATAATTTTTCTGGAATTTATTGGACCCCGGACCTATTTTTAATTACCTAAAAACTATTTATTTATTTATTTGTTAATTAATTATTATTATTAATTATTATTATTATTATTATTATTATTATTATTATTATTATTATTTTTGTTATCCGGCCCAACCCATTGGGCCGAGCCCATCCCGCCAATGCTAGCGGGTCGGGTCGGGTCGACCCGAACCCGACCGCGTCCCGTTAACCCGCCCCCTTCTCTCCTCTCCGCCTGACCCGCTCCCCTCCGCGTCCGGCGCCGCCGCCGCGCCACGTAGCCACCGCCTCCACGCTGCCCGCAGCCACGCGCCCTCGCCTCCGCGCTGGCCGCCGCCTCCCTCGGCCCATGCAACCGCCTCCCCTTTCCCTTAAACCCCCCCCCTTGAGCCTCTCCGGCCACCTACCCTCCCTCTCCGGTCACCCCCTCCGGCTCCCTCACCCCCTCCACCGCGCTGCTCCGCCGCCGTCCCGCTCCGGCGTCGTCGCCTCACCACCCGCAGCTGCTCCCCTCTCCTCCTCCTTCCTCCTCCCCTCCGGCGTCGAGCCACAGCAGCCAGCAGCAGCGGCAGAGCCGGCCAGCCTCGGCCCGCCGCCTCCGGCGCTGCCTCCCAGCTCCCCCGGCGAGCCGCCCTCGACCTCCCCGCCACCGTGCCTTCCACCGGAGCCCCGCCGCAGCTCCAAAACCCTAACCCTAGCCCTAATTCTTCTTCCTTTGTCGGACACGGGACACAGGACACTGTATCCTGTGTCGTGTCGGACACAATTTGATCCTGATTTTCGGGTCCCCTTCAGGTGCGTGTAACTTTTTGCTCGTAGTTCCGTTTTCGATTCCGCAAATTGTGTTGCGAAGCCTGTATGACCCTCTCGGTGCCCGGATAAACCGCTCGGGGCATCGCGTTCTGTGGCGATCGCACACCGTGATCCAAAAACAGGAAAAAACTAGACCCTGTTTCACCCAGGAACTGAGTACGCCCTGCCAAATGGGATGACTTGGTCACGCGCGGTCTTCACAGATACGTGCGCGTCATCGATACGGACGTGCGGGATTTCGCAGAAGCTGATTCGGGTGTGCGTGCACACCGAAATCAACGCGTATCCGCGGACATCGCCCCGTATCCAACTTTTCTGCAATTTACCCTAACTTCGTACACACACGTCGGATCGAGACGAAACTTGTGCCATTGGACTCGTAACGAAACGCTGGTCCTGTGGGTCAAGTATGGTTCGATTCTGAGAACGTTGACGAAATCGCGTGTCGTGGGCCCCACAGGCCCCGCTCGACGGGCGATTTTGTGATCGGCTCATCGGAATCCAATTCTGGAAGTTCTGTTGGGTTCGTATCATCGTTCCTGACCTGTTGATGCTAAGTTTGGTGAATTTGAAGACCGTTGACCCGGACACGTTTTTCGGTGCAAAGCGGGCCTACCAGCGGACACCGTTTTGACCCGAAACTGCCGTTTTTGCCCTTGTCTCCAAATTGGACCCAAGGACAGGCGTTTCTAGCTATTTGATATCTTCTGAGCATGATGGTAATATTTATTTCAGCATCCGGAGTCATTTCTAGAATATTTCCCCGAGACTCATAACTGTAATTGGATCCAAACAACAAGCAAGTACCTGCACTTCAAGTTTAATCTTTATATTATGATAATTAATTCCCTGCTCTACTAGTACCCTTGATGATTACACGTAGTGTTAGAATACTGGATTTTATGTCTTGAATACTGGAGTTCATGTCTTGTTTTTCGTGTCGGGTGGGAGAACACTAGAAGGCATGTAGTTTACCCTTCCCCCTACCGTGTTTAATAGCTGTTGGTGTGCGACTGTACCCTCAGTCGGATCTCGATTATTCATGTTTAATAGCCGTCTATGACGGCCGAATTAGCCTTATAAACCCCTACATGCCAACTATGTATTCTAAAATAAACACAAGTTCACACAGATAGCTTCTGGTCTTGTTATAGTTCTTGCTGACTGTTGTAGTTTCATTTCCTGTCTTATTTATCCCTGTTTTCTCATATTCCTATTTATGGCATTAACTCTGAGATATTGTTGTTTCTTTTATACATATTCTCAATATGATACTCAATCTAATTGTCATAAATATTTAGTTTAATCTTGTTGTGCATTGTGTACTTTGCTTATTTCCTGACTATATCCGTTGTTTTAGGCGATGTTGAGGACCTTGCCCCACCTATTATGGCTCCTCTGAGGTAGCAGGTGGTACAGTTGAGAAGCCGGTTCCCACTCAGGAGACTACCTTCTGAGGAGTAGTTAGCAGTTAGTTATTCATTTTCTTTCAGCACAGCAATCGGGTTTGTCCCCGATTTATCTTCTGGATTCTGTATTAAATCATGGATTTGTATATCATAATTTGTTTTATGAAAATTAGCATTCCTATTTCCTGTTATCTTCCTTGTCTATTTACTTTATTATGGATGAGATAGATTTAAAATTACTTATGAGTAAGACCTAGACAGCGTACTGCCGCCGACACTGCGGCGTAGGCTGGACGTACCCACGTACTCGTGCCCGAATGTTTTGGTGCGGGTCATGACACGTTTTTGTGGTGGCCCATGCAGGTCAACGACTAAATTATTCGGTTTCAACTCCGGGACCGAACAGGCCTGCAATAAAGCTAGGATAAATTTATAGGATCTCATCCACTTGCTTGAATCATTTTTGATATCTGTATTGTATTCGAACTAATTTGAACTTGCATCTTGCCTTGATTTCTGTGTGCCTCTTATTGGTTATTTTGGATACAGGGAAATGGACCCACAAGCCAGCAACGAGGCTCATACAGAAATACCACAAACCGTTGTGGTTACCCAAGAAGACGATGTGATACCAGTCGGTGAAGGCCAATCATCACAAGGCAGTCAAGCAAGTCAGCCTGCCTCAATAATCCATCAAGATGGCGTTCCACCCTCGACGCAGCCTATTCCACCGATGCCTTTCTTCCCACTGGGACCGCCTATGGACGAACAGCAGATGTTCCGCATGTTCTATATAATGATGCAAGCCTATCAGAAGGTTCAACAAGAAACTCAGCAAAACCAAGCGGAGAACTTCATCGACAGAATTAGCTCGGAGTCACGGAAGCTAAGCAGTTCAAATGCAATTACCTTCGGTGAGGACGTTCTTACTGCAGCGTGACCTGTGGAGTGCACCACAAGGATCGAGTCCAGCCGAAAGCGGCCGTATGCGTCAGCACCAGACCAAGCACAACAGGAAAAAGCTGCAAAGCGACCACAGATGAATCCAACTCAAGGACAGAACCAACAAGCTCCCACTTGTGGCTATTGTCGAAAATAAGATCACATTTGGCAGGATTGTAGAAAGAGACTAGGTGCCTGTCTATATTGTGCATCAGCAGCACATCAAATGAAGGACTATCCTGCTGCTCAAAGATGCACAACTGTACAAAAGTTCCAGTTCAGGCCAGGCCCCAACAGCGCAGCAGAGGGTACCACCTCAAGAACACGGACAAGCTTATGCGATGACCGTGGAGAACGTGCAGACTCTTAGAGTAACTAATGCGCGTAAGTGATTCGTAGATACCATTTTCTAGTATTATTTTAGCTTGTGCCTACTGGTTCGTGACCTCAGCCCAACCTAGTAACTTTAAACTTGCTAATAACCTGGTATGCTTTTATACTTAATAACTGTAGAGATTGTAGAGTCTTCTGTTATTTTGCTTATTGTGTGAACTTCAATGATTTGTACCTCCTTTCATCATCATCTAGCACACTTAATTTTGCCGTACTTGATTTATGCTGCTATTCTATAAGCCTAGTTTTGCAAGCTTACTCTTTATCGAACTTGTTCATGACAAGTGTATTATTGGGGAGGCCCACAATGATATATTTTAGAATCAGCATATTACGGTCTGATCAACCATATTGCGCTTGATTCGCCCTTCGAATTAATACTTTACGTTGATTGAGATATAGTTGACTAGTATACTTGCCCCCTAGATATTTCCGAGCATATCGTATCGATTACATAACTGTATTAATACGAGCATGTGAATAGGAATTACCGAGATAGGATTTAACCCATAATCGCTTGACAATTCCTACCTGAATACTTTAAAACGCCTTGACCCCGATATTTCTTTTCTATCACCCCACCCTTGAACTCTTTATTATTGATCTTCGTCTTCCCTTATTTCGAAAAGACGAAATCTCGTGCCTGGTATAAGTTAGTACATAGATAGTACTAGATATGCCACATAGGCCGATCACATACTTGAGGATTAAACTTTCGTAATTGAGGACATATCATATGTGATATGATCGGCGTTGAAGTTCGAGGATTGAATGACATAGGTAAACATATTAAGGAATATTTTCTTAAGGTATATAGTCTTTTGTGATGAATGGGTAAACTCTAAGTTGGGTAGCAATACATTTGTCAACTCGAGAGGAATGTCCTTTGGATTGTGACCGAGTAAGGTTAGATTGGAAAAAGTAAGCCATTCTAATTTTGAAAATTTAAAGGAGTGACTAAGATGATTAGTGAATTGATATCGAGGACCCAATAGTTATATCTTAGGTTTATAATTTTGAATAATGAAGGTAAAATCATCAATTTGAATTTAGAAGATAAAATTTTAGAATTTCAGACTTGAACATGGGTGGACTACATTTAATTATTTTTCAATTTGATGATTTGAATTACAAATTAAAATTTGATGGTTGGACTAACTAGTTGGATTATTGAGGAGATGAATAAAATTTAAAAAGTTGAAGCATACAGGTGAATGGGAATACTAATGGACTCGAATTACTTCCAGAAGAAATTACGATCGTGAGGTAAATTCATAAGCACGTGCAAATCTGGAAGATGTTATATGGACTTAATTTAAATTTCACCTATGGATAATTTGAGGAAGTAAGAAGAAATAACCATAGGTTAAAATTTTGATTGGAACAAGTAGTCACCTTAATCATGAAGTGATTGCAGTGGACATGATTAGAATTTAAATTTTCGCAAGGTGATTGCGATTGATGTACGTGAAGGATTAATAGAGTATGGCTTAATTTTAAATTTCGAGGACAAAATTTTCATAAGTTGGGTAGATTGTAAACCCCTGATTTTTCAAAAATATTAAAATTTGGATTTTTCACAATTTTCTGGAATTTTCTGAAAATTTTCTGAAATTAAAAACAGGGTTTTGAATTATTACATGATTTTATTTGATAATAAATAATATTAAAATATTATAAAAATAATATTTTTGGGTGTAAAATGGAAAACTGGACTTAGGGTAATTTTTCTGGAATTTATTGGACCCCGGACCTATTTTTAATTACCTAAAAACTATTTATTTATTTATTTATTTATTTGTTAATTAATTAATTAATTATTATTATTAATTATTATTATTATTATTATTATTATTATTATTTCTGTTATCCGGCCCAGCCCATTGGGCCGAGCCCAGCCCGCCAATGCTAGCGGGTCGGGTCGGGTCCACCCGAACCCGACCGTGACCCGTTAACCCGCCCCCTTCTCTCCTCTCCGCCTGACCCGCTCCCCTCCGCGTCCGGCGCCGCCGCCGCTTCACGCAGCCACCGCCTCCACGCTGCCCGCGGCCACGCGCCCTCGCCTTCGCGCTGGCCGTCGCCTCCCTCGGCCCACGCAACCGCCTCCCCTTTCCCTTAAAGCCCCCCCTCGAGCCTCTCCGGCCACCTACCCTCCCTCTCCGGTCACCCCCTCCGGCTCCCTCACCCCCTCCACCGCGCTGCTCTGCCGTCGTCCCGCTCCGGCGTCGTCGCCTCACCGCCCGTAGCTGCTCCCCTCTCCTCCTCCTTCCTCCTCCCCTCCGGCGTCGAGCCACAGCAGCCAGCAGCAGCGGCAGAGCCGGCCAGCCTCGGCCCGCCGCCTCCGGCGCCGCCTCCCAGCTTCCCCGGCGAGCCGCCCTCGACCTCTCCGCAACCGTGCCGTCCACCGGAGCCCCGCCGTAGCTCTAAAACCCTAACCCTAGCCCTAATTCTTCTTCCTGTGTCAGACACGGGACACAGGACACTGTGTCCGGTGTCATGTCAGACACAATTTGACCCTGATTTTTGGGTCCCCTTCAGGTGCGTGTAACTTTTTGCTCGTAGCTCCGTTTTTAATTCTGTAAATTGCGTTACGAAGCCTGTATGACCCTCTCGGTGTCCGAATAAACTGCTCGGGGCATCGCGTCCTGTGGCGATCGCACACCGCGATCCAAAAATAGGAAAAAACCAGACCCTGTTTTACCCCGGAACTGAGTACGCCCCGCCAAACGGGATGACTTGGTCGCGCACGGTCTTCACTGATACGTGCGCGTCGTCGATACGGACGTGCGAGATTTCGCAAAAGCTGATTCGGGTGTGCGTGCACACCGGAATCAACGCGTATCCGCGGACATCGCCCCGTATCCGACTTTTCTGCAATTTACCCTAACTTCGTGCACACATGTCGGATCGAGACGAAACTTGTGCCATCGGACTCGTAGCGAAATGCTGGTCCTGTGGGTCAAGTTTGGTTCGATTCTGAGAACGTTGACGAAATCGCATGTTGTGGGCCCCACAGGCCCCGTTCGACGGGCGATTTTGTGATCGGCTCATCAAAATCCAATTCTGGAAGTTCCGTTGGGTTCGTATCATCGTTCCTGACTCGTTGACGCTAAGTTTGGTGAATTTGGAGACCGTTGACCCGGACACGTTTTCGGTACAAAGCGGGCCCACCGGCGGACCCCGTTTTGACCCGAAACTGCCGTTTTTGCTCTTGTCTCCAAATTGGACCCAAGGACAGGCGTTTCTAGCTATTTGATATCTTTTGAGCATGATGGTAATGTTTATTTCAGCATCCGGAGTCATTTCTAGAATATTTCCCCGAGACTCATAACTGTAATTGGATCCAAACAACAGGCAAGTACATGCACTTCAAGTTTAATCTTTATATTGTGATAATTAATTCCCTGCTCTACTAGTACCCTTGATGATTACACGTAGTGTTAGAATACTGGATTTTATGTCTTGAATACTGGAGTTCATGTCTTATTTTTTGTGTCGGGTGGGAGAATACTAGAAGGCATGTAGTTTACCCTTTCCCCTACCGTGTTTAATAGCTGTTGGTACACGACTGTACCCTCAGCCGGATCTCGATTATTCATGTTTAATAGCCGTCTATGACGGCCAGATTAGCCTTATAAACCCCTACATGCCAACTATGTATTCTAAAATAAACACAAGTTCACACAGATAGCTTTTGGTCTTGTTATAGTTCTTGCTGACTGTTGTAGTTTTATTTCCTATCTTATTTATCCCTGTTTTCTCATATTCCTGTTTATAGCATTAACTCTGAGATATTGTTGTTTCTTTTATACATATTCTCAATATAATACTCAATCTAATTGTCATAAATATTTAGTTTAATCTTGTTGTGCATTGTGTACTTTGCTCCTTTCCTGACTGAATCTGTTGTTTTAGGCGATGTTGAGGACCTTGCCCCACCTATTATGGCCCTTATGAGGTAGCAGGTGATACAGTTGAGAAGCCGGTTCCCACTCAGGAGACTACCTTCTGAGTAGTAGTTAGCAGTTAGTTATTCATTTTCTTTCAGCACAGCAACTGGTTTGTCCCCGATTTATCTTCTGAATTCTGTATTAAATCATGGATTTGTATATCACAATTTGTTTTATAAAAATTAGCATTCCTATTTCCTGTTATCTTCCTTGTCTATTTACTTTATTGTGGATGAGATAGATTTAAAATTACTTGTAAGTAAGACCTAGACAGCGTACTACCGCCGACACTCCGGCGTAGGCTGGACGTACCCACGTACTCGTACCCGAATTTCTGGGTGCGGGTCGTGACATGATGATTATGTTTTTAGGGTTTTTAGTATATAAAATATGTATATTTATATAGGAGGAGAATTATGGGGTAACCTCAGAATTTGGGCCGGTCTGGACTCCTTGGGATGGGGGTGGTCCACATGAAAGAGTGTACATGGGCTTGGTTAGGTCTCGCTTTGGGTGAAATTTGCCTCTAATTTAAGTTAATTAAAAACAATGCACACAACGTTCTTTAATGAATTGAAGACACATGGAATTAAAATTGGGTGGGATACAAGTGTCATGGGCGTAGCAGGCTCAGGATGGGTAAATACCATAATTTAGGTTATAGGGAATTGGGTTGTGGTTGTACCTCAATTTCAAATGAGAATGGAAAATTATAAGAAATTGGGTTTATTGGAATTATTTAGGGACGTTTGTAACGTATATTATGCAGCTAAAATGAAGCACAATATTGAGTATCTAAAAGTTACACAAGGGTCAGATGGGTAGTTTGGCATGTCTAGGAGATGTGTATGACCTTGGTTTGAAGGTAACTACTAGTGTAGCGCTCCAAACATCGAAGCAACGGTGAGGTGTATTAAGTCACATAATTGTAGTACATTAATCCTAATTGTATCCAAATTAATCCTAGTCTCTCCATTTATATTAAATAATCCTAAATTATGGAGGGCCAAGGTTCAATGGGGGTTTACAGGAGGGCCAAGGTTCAATGAGGGTTGATGTTGAGTGTTACACACTCCAAAAATTATGGAGAAAAATCATATGAAGGAAATTGGGGTTTCTTTCTGTGTTATGTCCAATAGGGTGGACACATTAAGGCACTTTTGCATAAAAGTGCCCAATAACTAGAAAATTGCACAAAGTTAGGTTTTTTGTTTAATTTACTTAAAATGAATATCATTGGTGTTCTAAATTTAATTAGAAGTACATGGGATTGAAATTAGGTGGGACACAAGTATCATGAATATGGGAGACTCAAAGTAGAATATTCTCATAATTTGGGTTGCACAAAAAAGTCAAGATTGTGTCTCCAATTTTGATTAGAACGCACAAGGATACAAAGTCGGATTTATACAGAATTAAATATAATCGTTTGTGATGATTGTTTTCCAACTAAAATGAAGCACAACATGGTATGGTTATGAGTCACACAAAGATCAAAATAGAAGACTGGCACGACTAGGACAAGGGTGTAAAATTTGTAGGAAGGCAATGGCAAGTGTAGCGCTCTAATTATCGAAGCAACGGTAAGGTACAACAATCAATTAAAATTATGATAATTAAATATAAATAAATATTATGTAATATTAACACATTATTTTAAATAAATAAAGAGATAAAAATACCCTTATTCTGGAATGTGGTAGTGACAAGTCTACCCTTCTTAAAAGAATTACCTCCTCGAAATTAAAATAAACTAGCACAAGAACAAACAATCAAACAAGGAATTATACCTCAAGTCTCGAAGGGATACGAATATTGCTTGCACATTTCGTCCTCTCTCTCCTAGGTAGACTCCCCTGGAGAGTGATGTCTCCATGCAACACGAACTAAAGGAATAGTCTAGTTTTGCAATACCTTCTCTCTACGATCCAAGATCTCAATGGGCTGTTCAGGATAGCTCAACGTCTGTCCAACCTCGATCTCTGAGTGATCTAGTACGTGACTAGGATCTGTCAGGTACCATCTCAGCTGCGACACGTGGAATACGTCATGCACTCCATCTAGAGCAGGCGGCTAGTCCAGTCTATAGGCACTACACCGACTCTTGCAAGAATACCGAAAGGTCCGATGTATCGTGGACTAAGCTTTTGGCCTCTACCAAAATAAATCATGCCCCGTATCAGACAAATCCGTAGGAATACCAAATCGCCAACCTAGAACATTCAGTCTTAACACACAATTTAAAATAAAATAATCACAAAAAAAACACAACTATACCTAAAACTCTAGGGGTCTACGGTGGCTATCGGCCCAATGCCGCTGTCTGTCCTACGCCACTCGTAGTCTGTCTCTGATGAGTTTCACATTTTCTGCCGCATCCACGACCATTTTTAGTCCTAATAAAGCTCTCTCTCCAACATCATCCCAACATAACGGTGTATGACACGTTCGTCCATATAAAGCCTCGAATGGTGATATCTCAATGCTGGCCTGGTAGCTGTTGTTGTAAGCAAACTCAACTAGATGTAGATGATCCTCCCAAGAACCTCCGAGATCTAAAACGCAAGTGCGTAGCATATCTTCAAAAGTCTAAATAGTCCTTTCAGACTGCCCGTCTGTCTGGGGGTGATACGCGGTACTGAACTTGAGCTGAGTGCCCAAGCTAGCCTACAAAGTCCTCTAGAATTGGAAAGTAAAACAACTATCCTGATCTGAGACTATACTTACAGAAACTCTATGTAATCTGATAATTTGTCGCACGTACACCTCTGCTAACATCTCTGTCGATGTACCCACTTTGAAAGGTAAGAAGTGGGCTGATTTGGTCAACCTATCCACGATGATCCAAATCGCGTCCTTTCCTCCTGGAGAACGTAGAAGTCCTGAAATAAAGTCCATAGTCACGTGATCCCACTTCCATTATGGAATAGGTAAAGGTTGAAACAATCCACCTGGCCTCTATCGATCCGCTTTTACCTGCTGGCATACTAAACATCGGGATACAAAGCGTGCTACCTCCCGCTTTATACCATACCACCATACGTGTGCCCTCAGATCTCGATACATCTTGTTGGCATCGGGATGCATCGAGTATTGAGAGCGATGTGCCTCATATAAAACCTCTTCGTGCAGATCTCCACTCGGCACACACATCCTCGTGCCGTGCCTTAAAGATCCATCATCCGCAATAGTGAAGTCATCTGTCAATCCTGTCCGAACTTGTGCCCTAATACTCCTCAGAGTCTCATCATCATACTCCGCAGCGCAAATTATGTCCATCAGCTCTGATTGTATCTGCAATCCCCACTTTTGAATCTTAACACCTGGAACTAGCACTTTAATTCCCAAGCTCTCAAGATCGGCCAATAAATATCTATCTGTAGTCAAGTATATAGCCATCGGATACCTGCTCAAGGCATCGGCGACTACATTGGCCTTTCCTGGGTGGTACTATAACGAGATATCAACGTCCTTCATCAACTCTAACCACCTCCTCTGTCTCATGTTCAGCTTCTTCTGCGTAAACACGTACTTAAAGCTCTTATGGTCCATGAAGATCTCTACACGCTCTCCATACAGATAGTGTTTCCACAGTTTTAGAGCGAAGATAACTGCTGCTAGCTCCAAATCGTGGGTGGGATAGTTCTTTCCATAAGGGCATAATTGTCTTGAAGCATAGGCAATTACTTTCCTGTGTTGTTGGAAAACGCAACCCAAACCTTTTCTTGAACCATCACTGTAGATAGTGAAACACCTGTTCCTGATGGCAATGTCAAAACCGGAGCTGTCGTCAATCTCTTCTTCAACTCATCAAACGCGACCTGACATTCCTCTGTCCAGACAAAATTTATATCTTTCTTGGTCAGTCTAGTCATTGGTTCTGTAATCTTGGAGAAGTCTTGTACGAATCTCCTATAGTATCCTGCTAGTCCGAGAAAACTTCTGATCTCTGCTATCGAACTGGGGTAGCCCATGATTCCACTGCCTCGATCTTTTTTGGGTTAACTAAAATTCCATCACCCGTTACCATGTGTCCAAGAAATTCAACCTTGTCAAGGAAGAACTCGCATTTTGAAAGATTCCCATACAACTCTTCCTTCCTGAGGGTCTCCAAGACCATCCTTAGGTGCTCTTCGTGCTCCTTTGGGATCTTCGAATACACAAGAATTTCTTTTATGAACACCACTACTAACTTGTCAAGGTACTGGTGGAATACCTTGTTCATCAAGTTCATGAATACTGCTGGTGCATTGGTTAAACCAAACGGTATTACCGTGAATTCAAACTGGCTATATCTAGTCTGAAAGACTATCTTCGATATGTCTTCCCTCTTCACCTTCACCTGGTAATAGCCTGACCTTAAGTCTATCTTTGAAAATACCTTCTCTCCGCTCAATTGATCGAAAAGATCATCTATCCTTGGCAACGGGTATTTATTCTTGATAGTGAGGTTGTTTAGAGCTCTATAATTGATACACATGGGTATTATGCCATCCTTCTTCAGTACGAACAATACCGGAGCTCCCTATGGCGATGAACTGGATCTAATAAAACCTTTGTCCTGTAGCTCCTCAACTTGCTTCTTCAGTTCTACCAGCTCATTGTTGTTGACTCTAAAGATATATTGCGAAATGGGATCCGCTCCTAGTACCAAGTATATAGAGAATTCAACATCTATGTCTGGTGACAAACCTGGCAACTCCTCTGGAAATACATCCAGGAACTCCGCTATTAGAGGATGTGGTAACTCTTCGACTTCCTTTCTAGCTCCATAAAAAGTGTCTCTGCTCTGCTTTGATGCGCCTCTGGCGACCTCAAACTCTGGTTCTCTTGGTGGTCAAAATATTACTCTGCCTCCGTGATAATCTATAGTAGCATAATGTCTACTCAACCAGTCCGTTCCGAGTACAATATCGTATCCCGGAAGTGGCATGACAAGTAAACTCACGCTCAACTCTCGGCCTCCCAATGATACTCTTCGATCCTTACAATAATCACGGACTAGGATAATGCCTCCTCCAGTCGTGATCTTGCAAGTCCTATCTAATGGTTCCATTTCTAAATGATGCTTAAGAGCATAAGATATAGATACGAAACTTTGGGAAGCGCCAGAATCAAATAATGCAAGTGCTGGAATAGAATCGAGAGAAACTGAACCTAAAATCATGTCTCCAGCTGGCTCGGCCTCCTCAATCGTCATGGCGTATGCGCGTACCTATGGTGCTTCTCTCTGCGGGTGCTGGTGCTAAGAAAACCTCTACTGCTGTGGTGGAAGTGGAGGTCCCCTCTGCTGGCCTCTCAGTACATTAGGTACTCTGGCTGGTCCTCTTTGAGCGGCTGTTCCACCCTGACGAGTCTGAATAGATGGACAGTCCCTCAACTGATGTGCTAATGATCCACAGGAAAAGCATGTACCTAATCTCTTCTTGCAGATGTCTCTGGTATATTCCATCTTCCCGTAATATGCACATTGGGCAACGGGTTGATTCTGTCTCTGTGGCTGCTGCTGCTGGATGTGTCCTCGAACTGGTGCCTGGTGCTGCTGATGCTGGTGCTGGTACGGCCTCTATTTTTGTTGAAAGTGTGGGCGCTTATCCGATCCTGTGTTACCACATGTTCCTTCATAAGTATCGCATCCTCTCTTGGGCCTGAGGTCCAAGTCATCTTCAGCAATCTGGGCATCCATCAAAATACCCTCAAATGTGGCAGTACGTCATCCCAAAGTACGAGACTTAATCTCTCTATTCAACCCCTTCCTAAATTTCCATGCTCTTCCTCTTGGGTCTCGAATCATCAATGGTGCAAATCGACTCAAATGGCAAAACTTTGTGGCGTATTCGTCGACTGACATGCTTCCTTGGACTAAGTCATGGAACTGACTTTCCAATGCTCCCAAAGCTACGTCAGGAAAGAACTTCTCCTTGAAGAGCTCCTTGAAGTCCTCCCAAGTAAGTCCTCCTTCAGTGAGTCTCGGCTCTATATAATACCATGTCAGTGCGATGTCAAACATCTGACTGTCAGCGACCACGATCTGAAGAATCTTCATAATCTGTGCCAAACACAAATTCCTCTCTATATCCTCTAGCCACTCGTCAGCGTAGAGTATCCCTTCAGTGACTTTGAACTCTCGAGGCATCATCCTCTTAAAGTCTACTATAGTACCTGACCTTTGGTGCTGCTGGCCAGGATGCTGCTGGTGTTGTGCTACTCTCTCCACAGCCTCGAGAGACATCTGATGAGCATTCTCCATGCTTTCTCTTATCAGCTCTGTCTGTGCCTGGTGCGCCTCTGCTTGTACCCTCTGAGCCTCATCTTGAACACATTGAGCTTCTGCTGTCACTCTTTGGTCCTCTAACATGCCTTGGATAAGCGCGAACATCTGTGCCCCATCAGTGGGCACACCTCCGGGAATCGGAGTCGGTGGTGGTGGAAGGTTGTCCGTCATTGATGGAGCAATCCTCTGAACATGTGGAAGAGGAATCCCATTAGCTGCAGATACTCCTACATGAACAGGAGATATTGGAGGAACTCCAGATGTCTATTCGTCAGGTCGAGAGGTGGAAGACCTCTCTGAAGCTGCTGCTCCCAATCTCAAGGACCTAGTCTTCGGCGGAATCCTGAAGACAGATCGAAAAGAATCAATTAAGGTAATAAACACGATACCATCAAGGAAGGACAGTAAAATTCTAAGGGAATTAATCACTCAGAATAGTATTGTAAGATCATAATTTTCCTAGTGTGATTAAGCATACTCTCATCCTAAATCCTATTTCCTAGAGTAGGCTCGTAGTAGTACAACTAAGTTGTCGCACTACCACGATATCACACAACTTGCGAAGCTAGGCCTGCATGGGCCACCATTAAAAATGTGTCATAACCCATACCCAAAATTTGGGCATGAGTCGTGGGTACGTCCAGCCTATGCCGCAACATCGACGGTAGAACGCTGTCTAGGTCTCAATAATATACTAAACATAACTCACAACTTGTCAATGATATCAACTCCATAAGGAGGATAATAAAGTAAACAACTTTCAACATCTCATAATTTATACTCAATCACAATAGCTATAAGAATAAATGGCATGATAAAAGATAAGAAGTAATGACATAGGCAAACACAATGTCTCAAAATAGAGATAAACTATAGTCTAGCTGTCCAACATAAAGGTCTCCACAAGTCTCAATTTAAACTCCACATAAGTCTCAACATAACTAAAAATAAACCTTCATGCATAAGATAAATGCTGTCTAAACAGCTGTAGGTAGTGTCTCCTCTAATGGAATAGACTCCTCTAAGATCTTTGGTGTGTAATCTACGTCTATACCTGGTCCATAGTGTGTAAGACAGAAGTCCTCAAGATCCTCTGAAAAAAATATCCAGTCAGGATTGGATTGAAGTACAAGCACTAACAGCAATTCCACATATATTGACAAAACTATAATACAGTGTAAAGAAATACAAGATAGATATAAATATTGGCAATAGCAATACTAGAATAATGAAGTACTAGAAATAAGAAATACAGGAGCATATCATCATCAATGGTACATCTAACAATGAATAGAAATACAAGTGCATGCTAGAACAATGAACTAGAATATAAGTGAATACTAGAACTATAACTAGAACATAAGGAATTCTAGATTAATAAATTAGAGATACATGTCAAGAATATCTAGCTAAGTGTGTGAAACATCAGCATATCATGTGATCGGCTTGGGACTGATCAGGCTTGTTACATATGATTAGCTATGATTCATGTAAGGTCAAGCTAACCATCCGGATAGCTATGATGCGAGCAATAGTCAGGCTAATCACATGTAACAGGCTATGAGGCATGTAATGGTTAGGCTGCACCGATGTGAGATATGAGTGAGCTATGATTCATGTAGTGTTGAGTATGATCACATAAGCTACTAATATTTTTCCGTCCCCTGTCACAACCCGTACCCGGTATATGGGCACAAGAGCGTGGGTACGTCCAGCCTATGCCGCAGCATCGGCGGTAGAACGATATCTAGGTCAATGCACTGTCTATACAATCTCGCACGAGTATCCAACTCCATAAGGAGATACAGATAATCACAATATAATATAAATAACATACTTAATCACATAACTACAGCACGATAAGATATCGAAGAAATAAATAAAACATAACACAAGTCTAAATAGAAATAATCTAACTCAACGATAATATCTAAGTCTCAACAAGTATGCCGGAGACAATTCCGGTACCAATAAACTGCTAAAGAAAACTAACTGGATAACTAGTAATTTCGGCTAGACTTCCCGAAATCACAACTGAATTATCAGATCCAAGTCAGCAGCTACTCTCCCTGTGGTCCATAAAATGTCGGACACCAGTCCTCTGAAGCATAGTTTAGAAACATATTTTCAGTCAGGAAGGAGCAAAGTACATCTTAAATAACAGTTCCATTTAATTGATAAGGACTATAAACAATAAATAGATGATGTTATATACTGAGAGATGGCAATAAATAAATGCAATGACAATATAAAGAGAAATGCAATATAAGCAATATGGTACAGTCAGTGCATATATAAAATGAAGAGAAAGAGCTACCATATCATATATAGGTAATGTAGCATATGAAAATGAAATAAAGAACTGTAACTATTCTAAGTGTTTGAAATATCAGTCTATCATGTGATCGGCTTGGGACAAGATCAGGCTTGTTATATATGATTAGCTATGATTCATGTAAGGTCAGGCTAACCATTTGGTTAGCTATGATGCAAGTAATGGTCAGGCTAATCATATATAAATGGCTAAGAGGCATGTAATGGTCAGGCCGCACCCGAAGTGAGATGTGGGATAAGCTATGATGCATGTAGAGTTGGGTATGATCACATAATCTACTAATATTTTCTCTGCCCCCAACTAGTACAGTAGATCCAACCATGACACGTTACGATACACGATCAATGTCCAATATATCATGTACGATGTCTAATATCAATGTCGTGTACAATGTCAATACGATAGTCACTGTAACATCTCATGACTGCAGATCCAATCTATATACTAGTCCGTGTAGCACAGTGTCAAGAATCAGATGTAACATTTCTAAATACTGAAATTATAAAAATTATCAAATAATTGGAAATTATCAGATAATGTACTCGCCTTAGGTCCTTAGCTGGTAATACCAATGTCCTGTTCCAGAGTATCTTCTGAATGATCCAACAGTCCTATAGACATATCATAAAATATAATATTGTATCAGACATTACACTAGCACCCAATAAAAATGCACTGAACTCAGGACCACGCTAGGAATGACACTGGTCAACTAGGGTCAAGTGTGCATCAAATTGCACGGGTGTCTTGTCTGCAAATGCTGTGCAAGACAGAGAGTCAATGATACGGGTCTCACCAGTACGTCAGTGTACATGGCAGTCTGCTAACAGTTCACAGGGTCACAAGGTCATGTGTAGTTGTGGGATATCCGTATTTACACTCGGGTTACCTAGTAGATATATATATATATATATAAATATACATATTATACTCATAATATATATACCAATTAATTACATACATAATATATGTATATACACTTAATGAATTTACACTATATATATATATATATATATATACATACTAATCAATTTATACTATGTACATATATATATATATATTAAACTGGTACTAGGGATGCACGTACTGTAATACCCCGTTCCGCTCAAGCGGACTGCCGATTCAAACGGCAAAGTGCAAACATCCCGACCTGCCTCCCTCAGTGAGACAACTCGTTTGAGGCAAGGATATCCAGACTTGGTCCCTACAGGAGTTTGGCTTAGGCTTTCAGAGGCTCGCTCGCAGTATCACTCGACCGAGGCGGATCATCGCTAAGGTAGGTGGCTACGGTGAACTTGTCTTTGCTTAGCCAGCACACATAAAATACGGAAGGATACATGCTAGTCGCTAGGTGAATCACCCCCTGCATACTAATAAGAATCCAACGCACCTAGCTAAGGGAATAATCCCAACTTGTACTGCTTGTCGCTAGAACATGGAAATAAAATATTGCTTATATGTTCAGACCCTTGCATGTTACCTTTGCCTCGTGCAACTGGACCCGCTATGCCTCGAGTAGAATGACACAAATGTATATTCAATAGTGCACTGTTCACTCCCTAACACTGCACTCCCTAGATAACTTCGCTCGAAAAGGCCCCGTACGGTTTTGCTCGGCTTACCTTCGGGCCCGAGTGAACTTGAATGCTTAAGTTATACAAGTGCATGCTTGCCTGCTTTTATGTATTGCCTAGTTTCAATGCTTGCTGCATAACTATGCCCCGACTGTGAAACACTCTGCTTGTCATGCATTCATTTAGGTTCTCCTCGGAAGACTACCTGATAGTCATTCCGTGCATGAATAAACCTGAATATAGCTGGGACCGTTAGGTCGCTAAGGCAATTCCCGAACCAGGGAACTTGCACCAATCCTGTGATCCAAGAATCCCTGCTCGTTGAGCAATACTATCCTGTACTGAATCAAATGGCTCGTGGAGCCGATACTCAACATTTAGAGTAATCCTGACCCTGCCTCAACAAGTTACATATATATATATATATCCTGACTTGAACTTGTTCCATGAAGCTTGTTCAATATGTATATATCCTGCCCTGAACTTGTTCCTGTACCTGACCTGACCCTGAAGATTAGAGACTTGCATGGTCACAGAACAACTTGGAAACAAGGTTTTAGTTCCGCAGACGGTCGCTGGGGCACTGGCACCGATCTGATCCGGACGGAACTCCTGATAGTCGCCTGCTATAGGACGAATGCCCTGGGACGTCCTGCTTTATGCGTCGCAAGACATTCCGTACTGAGACTAGACCGTCCAATATGGCACCGTGCCAGTGACCTCATGTTCATATAGATAAGTCATCCTCGCTTAGCGGCTACCCGCGTGCGAGTCACTGCATCGCATCGAGAATAACTGAACACCTGAACGATCTTGTTATAACAACACTCCTGCATAAAGAGCACTTGATCATAGTATGCAACACGTCTGATATTTCCTGTAACCCGTACGCCCAGAACGGGATCTCGCACTGAAACGCTTGTGTTTGCATATGCTTTGCCCTGAATGCTTATACATGTTTCTACTTGAATTAACTTGGTTTGCCTTGGACATGGAAGGACAAATGGTAAGTTGGTAAGTCTCGCCGTGTTTCCTCTCATGTTGCACGGCGTACTGCCACACGGATTAGGCTATTCAAATCTTGCATAAAACTGATCCTAAGGCAACTAGAAAGACAACTTAATAGTTGGTGCACGAAACTTGTACTACGTGTTTGGATTTGACGAGCGGGCGAGTAGCCTCCCCACCAGTGCATTCATGTACTGATAACCCACCAGATTGCTTGCAGGGTACGGGAGAACCTCGTTCGGTGCGGATGCCTCCCTCGTGCGTGCTAAGGCGTGGAGTTCAACTCAGAGCCTTGGAACGCTGCGTCCGGAACTGAAGCACATATAAAAGACATAATGTTTGAACATCACCTCGCCTGAACATCGCCTGAACATTCCTGTATATCATCCATAAATGTAGCCACTTGGCACGCTTTTATGTTTCAGAGAGAGCTCGAGCGACTTGTAATCTCGGCTATACGCCGCCTGTAACACTTGTTTTAATATGAATAAAAGAGCTTGCTTTACTCCAACTTGTGTTCCCATGCTTCCGCTATATTGTCGACTCAGTGAACCTGTTACCGATCGCCTATGCATTCATGATTCCACTGCACTCGGACAATCTGTGCAACTCTGTGGCTTAGAACTCTTATCGCCAGCCAACGAACCACGGCCTTGCACGGGCGCAACCCCAGGCCCGTGCGGCATCAAGTCCCTCGAAAGCTCGACTCGGGCCATTCGATTAGCTCCCCTTCCTCCCTCGCGCCCGCGGGACGGGCGCGGTCATACGCGTTCGGCGCACCGAGGCACGGTGATTCGTGCCCGGTTTGTTAAATCCCGGCCGTACGGGGCGGGGCAGGGCGGAGCGGCGGCCCGGGCGGGACCGGGGCGTGACAGATTGGTATCAGAGCCTGGCTTATACGCCTTTGAACTTCGTTTCTAATATCTCTGTTTCGAAAGCTCGTTCGTGGGTTATGTGCACACACTCTCTCAATGCCTCGATGGGATGTTCCAAATAATAAGTCTAAATACTTTCAAAGAGTTGCATTTGAAAAGTATGATTGCTTGTATGAAATTATATTGCAAGGGCCTTTGTGCCATCCTGTGCTAGTCCTTATGGGATTAGATTCGTGCTAGACTCGAGCATTATATGCAACCCGAAATTCCTATACATGTTTACCCAACTGGTTAGTGCGAAAACGAATATTGTCCGAACGGTTAGCTATGCACTCAGCCTTTCGGCTAAGTTGTGTAGAATATCTTGCACCAAGACCTTTTGGTGCAAGCCAATTATAAACGAGATTTGGATATCGTTCAGGAATGATACAAGTCAGACTTAGAGCTGCAAATCGATAGACTTTATCGGATTTATCGCTTAGGCGAATCATGCTTGGTTATGGAAATAGCTCGAATGATGATTCTTGTTGGAAGACAAAAATCAAATATGGTTGCTTGGATGACTATCAATCCAGAATATATAATGAGATTAGATTTTATCAAGCGAACCTGAGTATCGTGATAGAAATTGTGGAACGAAGTTAGTGAGTAAGCTAACGATAATGCGAGCACCGATTAAGAACTTGATTAAATGACTCAATTCCGAGTGGTGGATAGATCATTTAGAAACGTACAAACGGATCCATAACCCATGCGATATTCAGACTGAACGATATTGAGAATAACTTGAATAAATGATAGGGCTTATATCGAATAGAAACTCTCGGAAATGGAAACTAATATCTTGGTTAAGAAAACTTGTTGGGAATTAGAGAATCGTGTGAGCGGTTTCGGATTTAAACAAAGGATTGTACATGAATAAATTATCGCTCGAACAAGTTAACCCGAGAGTGAATATTGGGCTTCGGAATATAAATTTGATTTGGTATCGATAATTTGAAGATAGCATGGATCGATACAAGAAAAGGAAATGTTAGGTTTCTGGGAATGATATAAGCGATAACAAATCTTGCTTGGAGTTTGGAAGAACGAACTACAATCACTGCATAAACGGATTTGACTTGGTGGATTTATGATTGGATGGAAATTAAGGGTTAAAGGATAAGATGAACTTGGAATGCAAGTGATTGGGAAAATTTTAATGGATTAGTTAGCCTAGAACCTAGAATAAAATCATATTTGATGGTTTTGAGAACGAATACGTGAATCAAGTTGAACGACTTGGAGAAATAATCTAAGGTTTAGAATTGAATCTTGGCTTGGTGGACTAGACTTGGAATGGATAAGATTCTATCAATTGAGGGATAGAATATGCAAACCACTAGGCTTGTCCTGCAACTTAGATATATTTTAGATTTTATCGAACAGACTCGTCCCCCATAAAAATGAACGTGTTAATAAAAGTAGGTAAATCTGTGCTCGATGTTTAGAAATCTGAGTGAACGAGCTTGGGTAGAATACCCCCTGTGAATGAACAATGGTTTGACCCTAGGAATTGGGGCGAGCATCGTGCGACAATTTTGTACGATGAATCGCGATATGCTTGAACCGGTACCTATGACCTTGTGAGCTGACCTAGTGATTAGGCAGACGACCCTGTGCCGAGTGAAAGAGCCTGTGCTACCGACTTTACCATATTGCTTGTATAAAGCATCACAACTGGGGCAGCAAGATTTAGGGTTAGACTTGGGAACGGTAACGTATGCTAAGTTGACCCAAATGGATGGACGCTAGTCGGTATCAGATTGATCGTGTTTAACGGTAGTCCAAATACTTGGTTGAAATGGAAATGATATAGAAATCAGATTTGATTGACTCTGTTGGAAGTATCCTGGTGATTTATATGGAATTGGATTGAACCCTTGAAATTTTTGCAAGTAGCTTGTCCGATTTCACTATCCCTAAGTTTGGTTGACTGCATGTGTTTGAGGGACGCTTTGAATATGTGCACGATCCAAGATTTAAGAAATGTGAAACTCGAGTGCTAAGACTTCACTATCGCTAAGTTGGTTGACATGCATGTGTTTGAGGGACGCTTCGAATATGTGCACGATCCAGACACGCGATATGCTGATCTCAAATGCTAGTGCAAGTAAAAATCCTCCTGAACAAACATAACGACTTGTATAAGTTTGCCTCAGCCTTAGATCGCTATCCAAGATCGATTGAAACATGCCTCGTGTTAAGAAACTTGTCCCGCGCCAAGGCGCAAATTATACTGAACCAGTATACCCGCCAAGGCGCAAATTATACGACGTAAGCATCGAGTAGAGGATTTGTGTTCCAATGGATCTAGTGGTACCGATAGCTACGCTTGGGTTAGATTCAAAATTTGATAGTATGGCTTGCCCTCAGGAAGTCTCGAGGACGAGACTTTTTCTGAGTGGTGGATGATGTAATACCCCGTTCCGCTCAAGCGGACTGCCAATTCAAACGGCAAAGTGCAAACGTCCCGACCTGCCTCCCTCAGCGAGGCAACTCGTTTGAGGCAAGGATATCTAGACTTGGTCCCTACAGGAGTTCGGCTTAGGCTTTCAGAGGCTCGCTCGCAATATCACTCGACCGAGGCGGATCATCGCTAAGGTGGGTGGCTACGGTGAACTTGTCTTTGCTTAGCCAGCACACATAAAATACGGAAGGATACATGCTAGTCGCTAGGTGAATCACCCCCTGCATACTAATAAGAATCCAACGCACCTAGCTAAGGGAATAATCCCAACTTGTACTGCTTGTCGCTAGAACATGGAAATAAAATATTGCTTATATGTTCAGACCCTTGCATGTTACCTTTGCCTCGTGCAACTGGACCCGCTATGCCTCGAGTAGAATGACACAAATATATATTCAGTAGTGCACTGTTCACTCCCTAACACTGCACTCCCTAGATAACTTCGCTCGAAAAGGCCCCGTACGGTTTCGCTCGGCTTACCTTCGGGCCCGAGCAAACTTGAATGCTTAAGTTATACAAGTGCATGCTTGCCTGCTTTTATGTATTGTCTAGTTTCAATGCTTGCTGCATAACTATGCCCCGACTGTGAAACACTCTGCTTGTCATGCATTCATTTAGGTTCTCCTCGGAAGACTACCTGATAGTCGTTCCGTGCATGAATAAACCTGAATATACCTGGGACCGTTAGGTCGCTAAGGCAATTCCCGAACCAGGGAACTTGCGCCAATCCTGTGATCCAAGAATCCCTGCTCGTTGAGCAATACTGTCCTGTACTGAATCAAATGGCTCGTGGAGCCGATACTCAATATTTAGAGTAATCCTGACCCTGCCTCAATAAGTTACATATATATATATCCTGACTTGAACTTGTTCCATGAAGCTTGTTCAATATGTATATATCCTGCCCTGAACTTGTTCCTGTACCTGACCTGACCCTGAAGATTAGAGACTTGCATGGTCACAGGACAACTTGGAAACAAGGTTTTAGTTCCGCAGACGGTCGCTGGGGCACTGGCACCGATCTAATCCGGACGAAACTCCTGATAGTCGCCTGCTATAGGACAGAATGCCCTGGGACGTCCTGCTCTATGTGTCGCAAGACATTCCGTACTGAGACTAGATCGTCTAATATGGCGCCGTGCCAGTGACCTCATGTTCATATAGATAAGTCATCCTCGCTTAGCGACTACCCGCGTGCGAGTCACTGCATCGCATCGAGAATAACTGAACACCTGAACGATCTTGTTATAACAACACTCCTGCATAAAGAGCACTTGATCATAGTATGCAACACGTCTGATATTTCCTGTAACCCGTACGCCCAGAACGGGATCTCGTACTGAAACGCTTGTGTTTGCATATGCTTTGCCCTGAATGTTTATACATGTTTCTACTTGAATTAACTTGGTTTGCCTTGGACAGGGAAGGACAAATGGTAAGTTGGTAAGTCTCGCCGTGTTTCCTCTCATGTCGCACGGTGCACTGCTACACGGATTAGGCTATTCAAATCTTGCATAAAACTGATCCTAAGGCAACTAGAAAGACAACTTAATAGTTGGTGCACGAAACCTGTACTACGTGTTTGGATTTGACGAGCAGGCGAGTAGCCTCCCCACCAGTGCATTCATGTACTGATAACCCACCAGATTGCTTGCAGGGTGCGGGAGAACCTCGTTCGGTGCGGATGCCTCCCTCGTGCGTGCTAAGGCGTGGAGTTCAACTCAGAGCCTTGGAACGCTGCGTCCGGAACTGAAGCACATATACAAGACATAATGTTTGAACATCACCTCGCCTGAACATCGCCTGAACATTCTTGTATATCATCCATAAATGTAGCCACTTGGCACGCTTTTATGTTTCAGAGAGAGCTCGAGCGACTTGTAATCTCGGCTATACGCCGCCTGTAACACTTGTTTTAATATGAATAAAAGAGCTTGCTTTACTCTAACTTGTGTTTCCATGCTTCCGCTATATTGTCGACTCAGTGAACCTGTTACCGATCGCCTATGCATTCATGATTCCGCTGCACTCGGACAATCTGTGCGACTCTGTGGCTTAGAACTCTTATCGCCACCCAACGAACCATGGCCTTGAACAGGCGCAACCCCAGGCCCGTGCGGCATCACGTCCCCCGAAAGCTCGACTCGGGCCATTCGATTAGCTCCCCTTCCTCCCTCGCGCCCGCGGGACGGGCGCGGTCATATGCGTTCGGTGCGCCGAGGCACGGTGATTCGTGCCCGGTTCGTTAAATCCCGACCGTACGGGGCGGGGCAGGGCGGAGCGGCGGCCCGGGCGGGACTGGGGCGTGACACGTACAATACGTATACATATGTATATATATACTAGTTCGAGAAATACACCATATATATATATATATATATATATATATATATATATATATATATACCAATATACATTTAAATATATATAAATATATCAATACGTATGCTAATACGTACATATCTACACCCATACAAATACGTATACTCGTACATAGGCATACACAAATAAAAGATATACTCCTCACCTAGGTTTTGGCATGCACGTGCACGAGTGCGGTGATGACGATGATGGCGATGACAATGACGGTGAAAGTGATCGTGTTGATAATGGTGATGGTATTGATGATGATAACGGTGACCAGGGGTAGCCGGGGCTGTCCAGGCGAGGTGCTTAGGTGGTTCAGTCGAGGGAGGGAAAGGATCCGGCGGTCGACGGCTGCTCGAGAGATGGTCGGTCAGGATCTGGTCGGCTCCGCGGGTTGACAGGGAGGAACAAAGTGTGAAGCATGGTGGAGTCGGGGTCAGGTGGTCGGAGCTCTGGCCGGTCGAGTGGGGAGGAGCGGGTTACAGGAAATGGCGGGGTACAGCTCCGGTGGGGACATTCTCGGAGGAGACGGCGAGGATGGCAGCGGGTCGAAGGGAATGGCGAGGTGGATGGCCGGGATGTTAATGGTGTTCGGTGGTTGCTCGTGTCGAGCGGTGGGTTGAAGACGTCAACGGCTGCAGAGGGAGGTGCTCGGCTCAGGTGCTCGGGCGGTGGAGGACTCCGTCGAGGCGAATGAGAGAGCAGGGTGGATCCGGCAAAGCTGTGGCAGCAGGGGACGAGTCGAGGCGGAGGACGAGGTAGTGGGTCAACGAGGTTGATGCTCCGGCGAGGCGCGGTGCTAGGATCGGTCGAGAAGGAGATGGATGCAGCAGTGCAGCCGGAGAAGGAGGACAGGTCGACGGGTATCCGGGGCTTGGTTCGACGTGGAGGGGGAGCTCGGGAAGTGGTGCTGGTTTGGATCGAGGCGAGGCCGATTCGAGGTAGGTCCGGCGGAGATGGAGGAGGACGGGTGGAGAAGGCCGAGTGCTGGAGGAGCCGAGGAAGAGGGCTGTAGCAACCGGAGCTTGGCAGGCCGGGGTAGCCCGGGCTGATGGTAGAGGGAGGTTGTTTTGTTTTTCCCCTCTTTTTCAAAAGAAGGAGGAGAAGAAGAAGAAGAAGAAAGGAAGAAGAAGAAGGGAAGAAATGGAAATGCTACGATTTTTGGTGGAGTGAGGAGAGAGAGAGTGTAAAACCCCTATTCCTAAAAACCACATATAGATATTTTTTATTTAATAAATAATTTAATTATAGTAATTATGTGCTAATTAGAAGAAATAGATTTTTAATAATTTTTATTTTAGGTTTTGGTACACTTAGAGGATTTATGGGATTATTAGAAATTTTTCTGAATTTATTTCATGTAGGAGACCCCTTGAGCAGTTGCAAGCTTAAAGGTGTGCGTTAATATAATTCTAAGATTTTTCCTATGAGTATATACGTATATATATACATATATATTAAAGGAAAAGAAAAGAAAAGAAAAGAAAAGAAAAGAAAAGAAAAGAAACGGAAAAAAAACAAATCCATTAATAACTACTAACCTACCAAACCACTTCTTCCTAAAGCAACAGACTTCCCTAGCAAACCAATTTAGAAGCACCCGCCCCTTTTTCAATTAGAACACAACAGCCCCTTTGCTTAAAGCAAAGTGAACCACACCCCCCTTTCCTAGGACCCACGACCCCGCGTTAGACCCCCTCCTCTCTTCTCTTTTTAACTTATATATATATATATATATATATATTATTATTATTATTTCATCCCAAACCCTAAACCTAGATCATCAAAACCCTTCCTCTTCCCATCTAGACCTAGAGAGTGTCACCACCGCAGCCGGAGGACCCCGCCAGGCCGTCCAAACCGATCCCGACGACCGCGACCCCGTCCACCCAGCGCACTGCAGAATTCTGCAGCAAGGTACCTGTGTTCCGGAGTTATTTCTCGTCGTCTCACTCAACCAAACGCCACCCTGTCTTCACCGGTATGCTCACCCCTTAACCCTTTTCCATATCTGTGTGATAATAGACCTCGAAAAACGCATAAATATTGGCAAAAATAGTGCCAAAGTTGGCAGAAATAGACCGAATTCTGGGATCGCAGAAAACAGCGGTGATCACCCATGTTTCCGAGTTCGTATCTCCCACCACAGAGATCCGAATTAGATGATTCTTTTTGATATGCGTAGACTACTTGACCTATTTTAATTTCTGTTAAATAACCCTAGATTATTAACTGTTGTAGGTAGAATTAAATTCGTTGGAAAACCCGCGAACACACTTTTCCAAATTTCTAAAAGTTGTAAAACAGAGCGCGCCCTGCCAAACGGGACCACCCCGTCGTGTACCAAGTATACCAAATGGTGCACGCAGCATAACCGGACACGTGAGAGTTCGCGAAAACTGATTCGGACGCGTGTGCGCGGGAATCAACCGTATCCGCAGACACACCCCGTGTCGCAACTTTTGCGAAAGTCGCACATATTTTGTGCACGTTCGTCAGATTATAGTGAAACTTGAGCCACTGGACTCATGGTAACGCGTTGGCCCTGTGACCCAATTTTCATGCAATTCTGAGACAGTTGACTAAGTCGCCAATTGGTGGAACCCACGGTTAACTTTTTGGACAAAATTGTGTTCGGCTCATCGAAATCAACATTTGGACATACTGTTGGGTTCGTATTGATATATAGAGTTTGTTTGACCTATAATTTATTCCATTTAGAGACTGTTATCCTTGGAACATTTTTTGGTGCAAAGTGGGCCACACGTAGACCCCACTTTTATCCGAAATTATCATTTTGCCCCTGTATCCAAATTGGACGAAAGGGAAGTGCTTTCTAGCTATTTTGTTTATTCTGGAAACGTTGGTGATGTTTATTTCAGCATCCGGAGACGTTCATTCTGAGGCTGCAGCTTCTACTCTTGTGTGCGTGACATCTGGACATTACATTTTCGCAGCTTCCTTGCCAGGCAAGATACCTTGCCAAATTGCTTACAGTATTTTGCATGCTTAGTATATTTTCTGTATATTTATGGCATTCCCGTATATTTATTGCATGTATAGTTTTCTTTCAGTCATTACTATATATTAGATATGTTGACACACACATGGCACTTAGTATCATGAGAGGACAATCATTAGGTGTATGGGCTTTTAACCACTCTAGTAAACCTTAGTATATAGTTCGTACTACGGGCGTGTGTCGCGCTAGTCGCTAACCCCACGGTATGTCGATTTCTGGAGTCTCGCTGGTCGCTACCCCCGCGATATGTCAATTTCTGATATCCACTGATGGGTGTGTGAGTTGTGAGGTAGATCGAGTAGCCTACCCTTGCCCATACGTCGAAAAATTGTCCTTATTTGCATTCATATAGATTGTCTTGTACAGCGTACTTATATATTTTCAAACATTATGAATGTTCACTATATTCAAATTGGCTTGCTTCTATGTATCTTGTTATGTCCCTCTGAGGACCTGGTCCCTTGCCAGGTATAGACAACCAGGAGTATCCGAAGGAGTACGGACCTGGACCTGACGCGTTACTTTCTGCCGAGGAGGTCTCACCTTTTGAGCATCTTTGATTACATCTAGCAATGGATTTTTTAGCTGATACACTTCTGCTGACATTATTTTATATTGGAGATTTTATATTCCTCTCTCATTTTAGTTTTGGATATAGTCTTTTGGTAGTGGATTTGTCTCCACCCGACTATTATTTGGATATTTCAGACTCCTTATTTTAGTTTAGTATTTCTTTTCTATAACTTGTTGTGTGGATGAGATTAGCATACCTGTGATTTGTGATATTATATATACCACATGTGAGTTTATATTCATTCTACAGTGTATATATGGGTTATGGTATCCATATATTTGAGTTGCCATATACATACGGCTGGCATGCTTACGTGTTCCTAGTCCCACATATTTTGGGACTGGGGCATGACATATTTTTGTGGTGGCCCATGCAGGTCTAGTTAGCCATTTCGGTTACGTAACTGTACCGAGCGGGCTTGTACCTAGGATTAGAATTTTAGGTCTCATCCACACTTGACTATAACTTACCTTCCTTCCAACATGTTCTACTTAAGTGATTGCATCCTGCTTGATTCATGTACTCTTCTTAATCCTTCGTCCCTCTCTTGCAGAGAGATGAATTTTTGTAACGGGCATGCCGCCACCGGGGACAACACGTCTCCAGGGGACGACGACCAATCACCCGTAGAGACCTCAACGACACCTCTTCTTCCCGGACCGGATGGACTAACTAGCAATCCAATTTCATCAACCCCTTCCACGATACCTAATAGGACTTCCAGCTCCACTAGCACCGCAGGATGGCCAGACACATCTGTTCCAATTCTTTCAGATGATAATGCAGGAACAAAGACAGCAAACAACAGAGCAGAGGCTAGAATTTCTGGCAGGACTTGAGAGAATGGCTGCACTAGCCCCTGCACCAACCCAGGCACTAGTTTCAGTACCACAAGCTCGGGTTGGTTCAGTCAAGGACTTTGTGCAGATGGACCCCAAGCCATATAAGGGCAATGAGAGTCCAAAGGAGACCACGAACTGGATTGACAATACCAAGAAGTTGTTAGAGGCATCACAATTACCTTCTGACCTATGGATGATAGGCGTAAGGACTAAGTTAGAAGGCAATGTGCATCACTGTTGGAAATCAATGGAGCGCCAGTTGGGGACGCGTCAGACTTGGGAACAATTCTTGGAGTGCTTTGAGAGAAAGTACTTCCCGAATACTATAAGGGACGTGTTGTACGATCAGTTCCTCCATCTAGAGCAGGAGAACAAGACAGTTGATAAGTATGACGCAGAGTTTAGCCGCCTCAGTAAGTGTGGCACAGTCCTAATACCTAATAACTTAGAGAAGGCTAAGAGGTTTCACCGTGGGCTGACTCAGGAGCTCCAGCACTACACTAGCTCCCAGTCTCGGATCTCTTATGCCGAGCTATTGATAGAGGCCAGGATCCAGGAGGCCATCAGCAGGAAAAACAGAATTCAACAGAGAAGTCACCAAGGACCAGTAAGGACACAGCTAGGAGGATCTATTAGACACCCTTTGACACGCCAACAATCAGATAGTGCTGCACCATATCCAACCAAGGAGCTCCGTACTTGTCACTATTATGGTAGGACATGTCATATTCTAAGAGACTGTCATCGTCGATTGGGGCTGTGCATGATATGTGGATCAAGTCACCATCAAGCCAGAGAATATCCTAAACAGAACCAGAGACCGATGATATTAGAATCAGGAACACCGCATACACCCTCAAGTATAGGAGACCAAAGGGACCCACCACTGCTTCTACAATTTGCATAAATGGAGGAGACTAGACCCCAGTTGAACAACCAAGGACAAGGCCAAGCACTCATTATAAAAAGTATGGGAGAGTAGACACAGGAGGCCGTAGATACAGGTACGGCCTTTTAGTTATAATTGTCTTTACATACTCATAACCCCAATGTGACACAAGATCTTAGATGTACAAATAGATGTAGAATTTATATATATGGTAGTTTAGCAGTTATGAGGACGTATGTTTATTCTACCCAGATAGCATACACGCGATGCTAATGGATGACGTGAGTAGCAGTAGTAGTATCCTTCCCCTATCCTTATCTCGCCCTCTTTGGTGACTCATCTCCTCCTTTTATATTCATTCCTTATCTCGTGCTTAACTTTTCCTATCATAGTTGTATCTTTTTGTGCCATTATGAATTATTGATTTATATCAACCTCACCCCTATTTTGTTAGTAAATCATAAATGTGTTAGTAATGCTTGATAACTAAGGATGAGTTCTTAATATGTATATGCACTATAGCAATATCTGTATTCTTTATTAGTTTAACCCTTAAGTCACACCATGTAGCCTAATAGAAATTTGTTAGATAATTGGAAATAGATCATACCCCTAATAAGTTAGTCAAGACCTTAAGTGTTTCCCTAAAAACTTAGACTATGCCTAGGATAGAGTTGAAGGCACTTGTTACGAACTGATGACTATGATAAATCGTTGGCGAGGTAGCGACAGTTGCAGCCAGATGATTTTAGTAGAGTAGTCGAATTACTTGCAGCCATAGTGGCCAGGTGGCGTGGCAGTATTAGACTATGATACTTGACGGTTACGGGAAAAAGTCATAGTTATGAGATTCTAGACAGGTATCCCAAGATTCTCGACCCAATAAAATGTATTTGCCTTACAACCTAGACAATAGCTTCAAAAGATGTGACTACTAGTAGAATTCTTGTAAGTTGGGTAGTGTAGACGAGTTAGAGGATGATAGAATAGTGTATGGACAATATATGAGGAAGTTTTAGAATGGCAGACTAGGAGTTTTAGGAGTCCTACTAGATACAAATATAGTATAATAGCTATAGTGATCATTATGAATATGGGTTAATATCAATTTCGAGGACAAAATTTTTATAAGTTGGGTAGAATGTAAAACTCCTATTCCTAAAAACCGAATATGACTTTTTTTATTTAATAAATAATTTAATTATAGTAAATATGCGCTAATTAGGAGAAATAGATTTTTAATAATTTTTATTTTAGGTGTTGGTGCACTTAGAAGATTTATGGGACTATTAGAAATTTTTTCAAATTTATTTTATGTAGGAGACCCCTTGAGCAGTTGCTAGCTTAATGGTGTGCGTTAATATAATTCTAAGATTTTTTCAATGAGTATATATGTATATATAAATATATATATACATATATATTAAAGGAAAATATAAAAGGAAAAGAAAAGAAAAGAAATGGAAAAAAACAAAAACAAAAAATAAATCCATTAATAACTACTAACCTACCAAACCACTTCTTCCTAAAGCAACAGACTTCCCTAGCAAACCAACATAGAAGCACCCATCCCCTTTTCAATTAGAACACAGCAGCCCCTTTGTTTAACGCAAAGTGAACCACACCCCCCTTTCCTAGCACCTACGACCCCACGTTAGACCCCCTCCTCTCTTCTTTTTTATACTTATATATATATTATTATTTTACCCCAAACCCTAAACCTAGATCATCCAAACCCTTCCTCTTCCTATTTAGACCTAGAGAGCGCCGCCACCGCAGCTGGAGAACCCCGTCAGGCCGTCCAAACCGATCCCGACGACCGCGACCCCGCGCACCCCGCGCACTGCAGAATTTTGCAGCAAGGTACCTGTGTTCCGAAGTTGTTTCTCGTCGCCTCGCTCAACCAAAGGCCACCCTGTCTTTACCGGTATGCTCACCCCTTAACCCTTTTCCATATATGTATGGTAGTAAACCTCGAATAACGCGTAACCATAGGCAAAAATAGTGCCAAAGTTGGCAGAAATAGACCGAATTCTGTGATCGCAGAAAACTACGGTGATCACCCATGTTTTCGAGTTCGTATCTCCCACCACAGAGATCCGAATTAGATGATTCTTTTTGGTATGAGTAGACAACTTGACCTAGTTTAATTTCTGTTAAATAACCCTAGATTATTAACTGCTGTAGGTAGAATTAAATTCGTTGGAAAATCCTACGAACACACTTTTCTAGATTTCCAAAAGTTGTGAAATGGAGCGAGCTCCGCCAAACGGGACCGTCCCGTCGTATACCAAGTATACCAAATGGTACGCGCAGCGTATCCGGACACGTGATAGTTCACGAAAATGGATTTGGACGCGTGTGCGCGCCGAAATCAGCCCGTATCCGCGGACACACCCCGTGTCGTAACTTTTGCGAAAGTCGTGCGCATTTTGTTCACGTTTATCAGATTGTGACGAAACTTGTGCCACTGGACTCGTGGTAACGCGATGGCCCTGTGACCCAATTTTCACGCAATTATGAGACAGTTGACCAAGTCGCCAATAGGCGGGCCCCACGGTTGACTTTTTGGACGAAATTGTGTTCGGCTCATCGGAATCCATATTTTGATATACCGTTGGGTTCGTATTAACATCTAGAGTTTATTTGACCTATAATTTGTACCATTTAGAGACTGTTACCCTTGGCACATTTTTCGGTGCAAAGTGGGCCACACGTGGACCCCACTTTTAACCAAAATTATCGTTTTGACCCTGTGTCCAAATTGGACGAAAGGGAAGTGCTTTCTAGCTATTGTGCTTATTCTGGGAATGTTGGTGATGTTTATTTCAATATTCGAAGATATTCATTCTGAGGCCGCAGCTTCTACTCCTGCGTGCGTGACATCTGGATATTACATTTTTGCAGCTTCCTTGCCAGGCAAGATAGCTTGCCAAATTGCTTACAGTATTTTGCATGCTTAGTATATTTTCTGTATATTTATGGCATTCCCGTATATTTCTTGCATGTGTAGTTTTCTTTCAGTCATTACTATGTATTAGATATGTTGACACACACATGGCACTTAGTATCATGAGAGGACAATCATTAGGCGTATGGGCTTTTAACCACTCTGGTAAACTGTAGTATATAGTTCGCACTACGAGCGTGTGTCGCGCTAGTCGCTAACCCCGTGGTATGTCGATTTCTGGAGTCTCGCTGGTCGCTACCCCCGCAGTATGTCAATTTCTGATGTCCACTGAAGGGTGTATGAGTTGTGAGGTAGATCGAGTAGCCTACCGTTACCCATAGGCCAAAAAGTTGTCTTTATTTGCATTCATATAGATTGTCTTGTACAACGTACTTATATATTTTCAAATATTATGCATGTTTACTGTATTCAAATTGGCTTGCTTCTAATTATCTTGTTATGTCCCTCTGAGAACCTGGTCCCTTGCCAGGTATAGACGACCAGGAGTATCCGTAGGAGTACGGACCTGGACCTGACGCCTTACTTTCTGCCGAGGAGGTATTAACTTCTGAGCATCTTTGATTACATCTAGTGATGGATTCTTTTAGCTGATACACTTCTGCTGACATTATTTTATATTGGAGATTTTTTACTCCTCTCTTATTTTAGTTTTGGATATAGTCTTTTGGTAGTTGATTTGTCTCCATCCGACTATTATTTGGATATTTCAGACTCCTTATTATAGTTTAGTATTTCTTTTCTATGACTTATTGTGTGGATGAGATTAGCATACCTTTGACTTGTGATATTACATATACCACATGTGAGTTTATATTCATTCTACAGCGTACGTATGGGTTATGGTATACATATATTATAGTTGCCATATACATACGGCTGGCATGCTTACGTGTTCCTAGTCCCACATATTTTAGGACTGGGGCGTGACAGAGGGAGGTGGGGGCTTTCCAAGGTTTGGGGATTAGGGCATGCTTGGAAAAGGGTGCATTGAGGAGACATTAAATAGAGGATGTGATGTGGAAATGTGTAGTGATGATGAGCCTCATTTTGAATGGATGGCTCAGATTTGACATGAGAAAATTACTCATACAAGAAGAGGGTTGGGTTGACTAGTCAAATATTAGGGCTTCTCCATTTGGTTTGAACCAATGGGGTGTTGACACCTAATCCAACATTTGTAAATGAGCCCCCTTAAATTTGGGTATTTGCTCAGACACATGAAATGATGAAAAATTTGTGGAAGAATTGGTGTTTGGTGTTTTGTAGGGTGAGGGAGTGTTGTGTGTTTTGTATGGGCTTAATTAATGGGGTACTTGGATTAAATCGGGTTAAAACGAGATTAGTCAAAGTTGGTATCCCCAATTTAATTAGAAACAAATGCAAGCGATGTTCTAAAATTAATTATAAATACATGGGGCTAAAATTAAGTTGGGACACAAATATCATTAGTAAAGAAGACTCAGAACGGAATATTACCCTAATTTGGGTTGCTCAAAATGGGTCGAGATTGTGTCTCCAATTTCGATTGGAACGCACAAGGATACAAAACTGGATTTATTAAGAATTAATTAAAGACGTCCGCGACGAATATTGCGCGACTAAAATGAAGCACAAGAGAACATAATTATAAGTTACACAAAGGTCAGAAAAGAAGGCAGGCATGTTTAGGACAAAGATGTGGAATTTGTTGGAAGGCAAGGCTAGGATAGCGCTCCAAATGTCGAAGCAACGGTAAGGCGCAACAACGAAATAAAATCACAGCAATGCATATAATTAAATATTATGCAATCATTTATACATTAATTTATAAAAAGACGAAAATACTTCTAATCTAAAATGTGGGGGTGACAAGTCTACCCTCCTTAAAAGAATTTCATTCTCAAAATTTAAGATCCTCAATAATTATATTTATTCATTATTTTATTATACCATCAAACCATATAATCTTGAAGCAAACCCATATTGTTATTTCACCAACTTTCATAATTCTATAGATATCATATTTCTGAAAAATCTTCAATTTTGAAAAATTAAATTCCAGTCGTATCATAATCTCCTCAAAATTTGATGTTAATAATTGAATACTCAAAAATTTAATATCCAATCCTTTAATTGAAATCCAGTCAATGCATATTTATAAAATCTAAAAATCTTATCCCAAAATTTGAATTCAACACTAATCCATTAATGATCTTAATCCTCGATTTCTTTTTACACACAATACTCAAATAATATAATACTCGCAAAATCTTCAATTGTAATATTCAAAATAAATCTATATCTTGCAGTCAAATAAATACAATGATAATCTTCTTAAATTCCATAAAATTTAATGACAAATTCAATCATTTCATAATCCTCATAAAATCAATGTTTTAGCAAGATTGCCAATCCTGTCATATTAAGTTCTCAACTCTTTGTTTAAATTAATATTTTATCCTCGAAATTTAGGGCACCTTGTCTCTCTTTGTCACATCATGACCTTTTTATTAATTCTTTCACTACGGTCAACTCTCAACAATCAAAGTCTAAGAGAATCCTACCTATAGTCATACAACACATAATACAACACACAATCTAGATAAAATATGCAATCTAGATGAAACATGCAAGGTTATGGTCTCTTTTGTCATAGTATTGCAGTCTCTGTCGGGGTTTAATACTAACTATATTCTAGCAAGAAAATTATTGATACAAGCTACGGTACTAAGGAGTCAATCAATCAATCAATCAAAAGATGGAAAAAGGAACATGAAGAAAGAAAAGAAGGAAGCTGCTAACACATTACCTGCAGTATCTTCTATCCCTAACATACACTTAACTCTGGCATATTTAGTAATTAATTCCTATCCTTGTACACTAGTACCCATTTCAACTAATCACTAGTCTACAAGATATCCAAGGATACATCCACATTACACACATCTGTCTATTAATACCAAAATTTGATACCAAGGACCTCTTAACATAATCATCGGTCAAATGATGCATCTAAAGTTTGATACCTCTATCTCTTTAGTACCATAGTTTCTACTACAAGCACACTCACTGCTAGCTCTCTTACCTACTGTAATTGTTTATACTAGTTATTCTTATCACTCAAGTGCACACCAAGTACAACACACCATACTAAGTACTATTCCTTCTAATGCAACTCTAGATGGACACCCAAGTCTGTTTGTAGTGCCATCTCAAGCATTCTCAAGCCAATAGATCCTTACACATGCACACCTTCTATTCTTATAAATTTTTACCCATCATAAAATTTTATCCTCAAAATAAAATTATCAAAATTTAACTTCTTGAACAATTTAATGTAAAATGCATATACTTTCCTCAAAAGTCAAATATTCAAATATCGAAATAAAATTTTAGTCACTTCCAAAAATCTTTATAGTTTTGACTGTTTATTGAATCAAATTTTGAATCCTCAAACATTTTAATAACATAAAATCTCAACTCCTCAAAATTCTTAAAATTTCAATTCATTTCCACTCTTCAAATTATAAATTTAAATCCACATCTATCTAAGTATACATATAAATACTCACAGTCTCTAACATTCAAGGTACATATACAGATATACTAATTGTCTACACCCCTCAAATGTGTACTGAAATTTGCACTGCCCAGATTACTTGCACTATAACTCCCAATAATCAAAGTTATCATCACACGTATTTTCTCTAATGATTTTCTATTTATATTAATTGACACAGCAATCTAATTTTTATCACACGAAGTACTTACTGTTATTAGCACCTTGCTCCACTAATCCTCGATATCGAAATATTAGCACTATTGATATGGTAACACTAGCTTCACCGTTAGATCATCTCATTACTTATTAGAACTCACGATCATTCACACTAGTTATAACTTATATAATACACATGTTTTACTTCGTTCTCCTGGGCGGCATATGGTTCCATATCTCGATTGATGTATACGTATCTTCTCTTAAATCTTTTACAGACTGTTACACTAGTCTGTGATACACTTCATATCTTACATAATCCATCTTGATATTTCTCAACCTATGACACACCATTGGAATTTTCTAATACTCATGCTTCCACTTTCATGAACTTTAATTTTCTGATACTTATCACCCACTGTGCATCCTGCACATACCTTCTAGGCACTCTTTCACCTATTGCTTCCAATACATCACTTGTCTCAATATCAGGTGGTACATTCATCATTAGTCATATATCGGTACACTCAGATCAAATCACATATCAAGGTCCTTCTTTTATCTGTAACACAAGTCTCACTACTTAGTACAATGCATTCTTATTCTCTCACACTCTCTTATATACTTATGGGTATCCTCCTACTATGGGACACTTATAAATTCTCTTTATGCATCTACATTTCTTTACTCTTGATACACCCAAGTTTCAACCATCAAATTGAATATCATGCTCCATTATTTTTTAATACAATTCCTCGATACTTAATTATTTATCTAGATCATCCAATTACATAAATTAATGACTATCCAGGACTGACATGCTGATTCTGATACTTACTATTGGAACCTTATCTAATACTCTTTTCTCCTTCTATCTATAGTGCCAATACTAACTATAACACACCTATCATAGAACTATTGCTACAAGGTACTATGCTATGGGTTAACTCTAGATTAATGCTTACTGCTCACATGTCCAACTAGAAAATACTTACAAACTCACAAGCAACACTCAGTCAATACTAATACTCAAGACACAGACCTAATTGCAAGTCACAATTATCACACTAACAAGGATCCTCAAGAAAAGAAGCTCAAAAGGAGCTGGATTAAGGAATGAAGATATCTCTACTGCTAGCAACAAAAGGAAGCGATGGAACAAAGTCCTGTAATAATGGAAAAAGATAAGTATTGAGATGAGACTTTAAGAACCAATTTAAGATACAACCTGATAATCATACACGTCTGTCCGAAATCATGACACTCAGAATCCTTGCCACGCCAGTAAGCGTAGATGCGATAAACGACAGGTTCCGTAACTAAGGTATGCGACTCTATAATCATGTCATCTAGAATCCTCGCCATACCAATCGATATGGCTGCGAGAGACTCTAAATTTCATAACTTAAGTATGTACATCCAAGTCAGATTCCTACGTTCTCGTCACGACAGCTAGTATGGCTGCGATAAACTCTAGGTTCCATAACCAAGGTAGACGTTTTACCTTTCTCATTGTCCTCATTAGTATATGCCATCAGATGAAACCGTAAATTTTAGCCCGTAAAATTCATCTCGATATGAAATCAACTCAACAACGATTCCAAGATTTTAATTTAATAACTGATCAACAAGAATCAAGTTCAATAACAACAAACGAGAGCGGACGGAAATAAGGAAAACATTTTAAATTGGAAATTGTAATAAGATTCTCAAGGGGTCGTCCCAGGAATCTCTTAATTTGTTTTTCCTTTATTGAGTATCCTCTCTCATCCTAGTATCCTATGTCCTATATTCTATAGCAGGCACGCAGTAGTACAACTAAGATGTCGCACTACCACGACACTACACAACTTGCGAAGTCTGACCTACATGGGCTACCACTAAAAATGTGTCACGACCCGTACCCGATATAGGGACACGAGAGCGTGGGTACGTCCAGCCTACGCCGCAGCATTGGCTGTAGAACACTGTCTAGGTCAATACATTGTCTAAATAATCTCGCACGAGTATCCAACTCCATAAGGAGACACGGATAATCATAATATAATATGAACAACATACTCAATCACATAACTACAACACGATAAGATATCGAAGAAATAAAAAAAATACAACACAAGTCTAAATAGAAATAATCTAACTCAACGATAATATCCAAGTCTCAACAAGTATGCCGGAGACAAATCTGGTACCAATAAACTGCTAAAGGAAACTAACTGGATAACTAGTAATTTCGGCTAGACCTCCCGAAATCATAACTGAACTACCAGATCCAAGTCTGCAGCTACTCTCCCTGTGGTCCATAAAATATCGAACACCAGTCCTCTAAGGCATAGTCTGGAAATATATTTTCAGTCAGGAAGGAGAAAAGTACATCTCAAATAACAGTTTTATTTAATTGATAAGGACTATAAACAATAAATAGATGATGCTATATACTAAGATAAGGCAATAAATGCAATGACAATATAAAAAGACATGCAATATAAGCAATATGGTACAGTCAGTGCATATATGAAATGAAGAGAAAGAGCTACCATATCATATACAGGTGATGTAGCATATGAAAATGAAATGAAGAACTATAACTATTCTAAGTGTTTGAAATATCAGTCTATCATGTGATCGGCTTGGGACAAGATCAGGCTTGTTACATATGATTAGCTATAATTCATGTAAGGTCAGGCTAACCATTTGGTTTTATATGATGCAAGTAATGGTCAGGCTAATCATATATAACAAGCTATGAGGTGTGTAATGGTCAGGCTGCACCCGACGTGAGGTGTGGGGTAAGCTATGATGCATGTAGAGTTGGGTATGATCACATAATCTACTAATATTTCCCTCGCCCCTAACTAGTACAGTATATCCAACTATGACACGTTACGATACACGATCAATGTCCAATATATCATGTACGATATCTAATATCAATATCGTGTACAATGTCAATGCGATAGTCAATATAACATCTCATGACTGCAGATCCAATCTATATACTAGTCCATGTAGCACAGTGTCAAGAATCAGATGTAACATTTCTAGATACTGAAATTATAGAAATTATCAAATAATTGAAAATTATCAGAGAATGTACTCGCCTTGGGTCCTTAGCTTGTAATACCAATGTACTGTTCCAAAGTATCATCTGAATGATCCAACAGTCCTATAGACATATCATAAAATATAATATTGCATCAGACATTAATAAAAATATACTGAACTCAGGGCCACGCTAGGTATGACACTGGTCAACTAGGGTCAAGTGTGCGTCAAATTGTACGGATGTCGTGTCTGCAAATACTATGCAAGACAGAGAGTCAATGATACGGGTCTCGCCAGTACGTTAGTGTACATGGCAGTCTGCTAACATTTCATAGGGTCACAAGGTCATGTGTAGTTGCAGGGTATCCGTATTTACACTCGGGTTACCTAGTAGAGATATATATATAAATATACATATTATACTCATAATATATATACCAATTAATTACATAATATATGTATATACACTTAATGAATTTACACTATATATATATATATATATATATATATATATATATATATATATATATATATATACACATATACATACTAATCAATTTATACTATGTACATATATACATATATTAAACAGGTACTAGGGATGCACGTATAATACGTATACATATGTATATATATACTAGCTCGAGAAATACATTATATATATATATATATATATATATACCAATATACATTTAAATATATATATATATCAATACATATGCAATTACGTACATACCTACACCGATACAAATATGTATACTCGTACGTATGCGTACACAAATAAAAGATATACTCCTCACCTTGGTTTTGGCGTGCACGTGAACGAGCGCGGCGACGACGATGATGGTGAAAGTGATAGTATTGATAATGGTGATGGTGTTGATGATGATAACGGCGACCAGGGGTGGCCGGGGTTGTCCAGGCGAGGCGCTCAGGTGGTTCAGTCGAGGGAGGGAAAGGATCCGGCTGTCGACGGCTGCTCGAGAGATGGACAATCGGGATCTGGTCGGATCTACGGTTTGACAGGAAGGAGCGGAGGGTAAAGCGTGATGGAGTCGGGGTCAGGTGATCGGAGCTCTGGCCGGTCAAGTGGGGCGGAGCTGGTTGCAGGCAATGACGGGGTACAAATCCGATGGGGACTGCTCAGAGGAGATGGCAAGGATAGCAGCGGGTCAAAGGGAACGGCGAGGTGGATGGTCTAGATGTTAATGGTGTTTAGTGGCTGCTCGTGTCAAGCGGTTGGTTGAAGACGTCGACAACTGCAGAGGGAGGTGCTCGGCTCAGGTGCTCGGGCGGTGCAGGACTCCGTTGAGGCGAATGAGAGAGCATGGTGGATCCGACGAAGCTGTGGCAGCAAGGGATGAGTCGAGGCAGAGGACGAGGCAGTGGGTCGACGAGGTTGATGCTCCGACGAGGCACGGTGCTACTCCGGCGAGAGGGATCGGTCGAGGAGGAGATGGATGCAGCAGTGCAGCCTGGGAAGGAGGACAGGTCGGTGGGTGGCCGGGGCTTAGCTCGACGTGGAGGGGAAGCTCGGGAAGATGTGCTGGTTTGGATCGAGTCGAGGCCGATTCGAGGTGGGTCCGGCGAAGATGGAGGAGGACGGGTGGATAAGGCCGAGTGTTGGAGGAGCCGGGGAAGAGGGCTGTAGCAGCCGGAGCTTGGCCGGCCGGGGTGGCCCGGGCTGATAGTGGAGGGAGGTTGTTTTGTTTTTCCCTTCTTTTTCAAAAGAAGGAGGAGAAGAAGAAGAAGAAGAAGAAAGGAAGAAGAAGAAGAAGAAGAAGAAGAAGAAGAGAAGAAATGGAAATGCTACGGTTTTGGGAGGAGTGAGGAGAGAGAGAGGTGGGGGCTTTCCAAGGTTTGGGGATTAGGGCATGCTTGAGAAAGTGTGCATTGAGGAGACATTAAATAGAGGATGTGATGTAGGAATGTGTGGTGATGATGAGCCCCATTTGGAATGGGTGGCTCATATTTGACATGAGAAAATTACTCATACAAGGAGAGGGTTGGATTGACTAGTCAAATATTAGGGCTTCTCCATTTGGTTTGAACCAATGGGGTGTTGACACCTAATGCAACATTTGCATATGAGCTTCCTTAAATTTGGGTATTTGCACAGATACATGAAATAATAAAAAATTGGTGGGGGAATTGTTGTTTGGTGTTTTGTAGGGTAAGGGGGTGTTGTGTGTTTTGTATGGGCTTAATTAATGGGGTACTTGGATTAAATCGGGTTAAAACAGGATTAGTCAAAGTTGGTATCCCCAATTTAATTAGAAATAAATGCAAGTGATGTTCTAAAATTAATCAGAAACATATGGGGCTAAAATTAAGTTGGGACACGAATATCATTATGAAGAAGACTCAGAACAGAATATTACCCTAATTTGGGTTGCTCAAAATGAGTCAAGATTGTGTCTCCAATTTCGATTGGAACGCACAAGGATACAAAACTGGATTTTTTAAGAATTAATTAAAGACGTCCGCGACGAATATTGTGCGACTAAGGTGGGTTGGGAATGTTCTCAAGCGAGGGGGCGTCAGCTCTGGCGTGAGTTGCTCGGCAGGGTTGAAGGAGATGAACAGAAGATGGGGGGGTCGGCTGGAATAATTTAGGTTTAGGGATAAAAATAAGAAAATATGATATATATATAGAAAAGTAGGGTTGGGTGTTGACCTAGGTAGTTGGGTCTGGTAAACATCCTTGGAAAGGGGCTTTCGCTTCTTCATGTAGAAATTCAAAGGCTATGATTGCATTATTTCAAAATGGAGGGCCAAGGTTCAATGAGGGTTGATGTTGAGTGTTATACAATCCAAAAATTATAGAGAAAAATCACATAAAGGAAATTAGGATTTCTTCCTGTGTTGTGTCCAATGGGGTGGACACCTTAATGCACTTTTGCATAAAAGTTCCCAACAACTGGAAAATTGCACAAAGTTAGATTTTTGGTTTAATTTAATTAAAATGAATATCATTGGTGTTCTAAATTTAATTAGAAGTACATGGAATTAAAATTAGGTGGGACACAAGTATCACGAATGTGGGAGACTCAAAGTAGAATATTCTCATAATTTGGGTTGCACAAAAAAGTCAAGATTGTGTCTCCAATTTTGAATAGAATGCACAAGGATACAAAGTCGAATTTATACAGAATTAAATATAATCATTTACGACGATTGTTGTGCAACTAAAATAAAGTACAACATGGCATGGTTATGAGTCACACAAAGATCAAAATAGCAAACTGGCACGACTAGGACCAGGGTGTAAAATTTGTAGGAAGGCAATGACAAGTGTAGCTCTCTAATTATCGAAACAACGGTAAGGTACAATAATCAATTAAAATTACGACAATTAAATATAAGTAAATATCATGCAATATTAACACATTATATTAAATAAATAAAAAAATGAAAATACCCCTATTTTGGAATGTGGTAGTGACAAAATCTAACATGCTAACAATAAAAAAATAATACAATAAATAAATATTCAACATGCACAATATTTAATTAATTACCAAATGACTAAAATACCCTTTCCTAGAAAATATGGTAGTGACAAATCTACCCCCTTAGAAGAATTTTGTCCTCGAAATTAAAAATCTTACCCCACTCTCTTAGGCCAGTCATATCTTATTCATACAAATCTTACTATGGTCAAACTCCATGGATCACAGTCTAAGTTAGTATATATCCTATAACATACAATCCTACCATACTACTGAAAGAGAAATCATACTTGGATATAGTCTCTTAACTATTATGGAATCAGTCTCTGCCCTGCTGGGGTGTCTCTCTCTACTGGTACGGGATAACCTGCTATGCCACCTGTGGCCTATTCCATCACACTAAGCATTCACTAACCTAGTCAAGATATTCTAATACTGATGGTTACCAAATACAAGTGATATACTCTAATTCTAGGTCATGGACATGCTTAACTCAATGACACTTACTATTTAGGATACTATAAAAAATACTGCTAAGATACTACCGCCTTGTTCTGTTTCAATCACTATCATGACCCGCACCCGATGTAGGAATGTAAGTCGGAAACAACGTCCAGCCTATGCCACAGAATCGGTAGTAGAACGCTGTCTTGGTCTACTATACTATCTAAAATATCACAATAATATAAAGTTTGTCAACAATAGCTCACACAAAACTCAACCACAATCTAAAGTACGAGAAGATATTAAGGAAGTCTAACTCTACATCAAAAATATAAATTATCAACAATAAAATCAATATCCAATCATAAACTATAAGCAGGAAACAAATTTGGTACCAAAATGCTAAAGAGACTAAATATGAAAACTAGTGATCTGGATAAACCTCCCGGCAATCACTCCAGAACTAGTGGATCCAAGTTTGCACCATCTATAAATCGAAGTCCATAGTATGTCGGACACCAATCTCTCAAATCCTCTGAAAAATGTTTTCCAGTCAGGAATGGAGCGAAGTACATCTCTAACAGCAGTTCTAAATCAATGATATAAACTATGTAACAGTACATAGATGTGAATATACAAGATATATATACATGTATAAGAGATACACAATAAAGGCAATACTGGAAATAAATACAAGAATGAACAATATGACAATGAACAAGAATACTAATGACTAAGTGAGTGAGTACCAGCTTTAACATATGATCGGCTTGGGAACTTGCACAAGAGTAAATGGCCTGGTTAATCATACGTGTGGTATATGATCAACACTCACAAGGAACAAGACTTACACAAGGAGGGTATGATCACATATCTACACTATATACTCCCCAACCCCGACTGGTATAGTGGATCCAACCATGGTATGCTATGGCACGGGATTCCCCAAGAAGATAGTGACTCTTCCCGAGAATCAGTATCTGTACATGCACAAGATAATCAATTAAACAAGACTTGCACAAGATACACCATATACAAGGAATAATATCGCATGACGAGATCCGGATATACCAATCCGTGTAACCATCATGTCAAGAAACATGGATATCTATACTAGAGACAATGCAAATAGAGGACATCATATAAATAAGAAACTATTAGAGAATGTACTCGCCTGCGGTCCAGAGCAATGAATGTCAAATTGTGTCTGTACTGGTGTCACACAGACCTATATATGGAATATTGCATTAATACAAGGTTCTGGAAAGAAAAATAAGTTAAACTAGTCAACTTCTAGGTCAAAAAGTCAATTCTAAGTCAAAAGTCAAACTTGGTCAACTCTAAGTCAACTATGGTCAACTATAGTCGAACTATGGTCAACTATGGTCAACTACCTATTTCTAGGTTGCATAAGTCTAACTCAAGCATATTGGGTTCATACACTATGAATCTAGGTCAACAAGCTACAACTTAGGATACTAAGATACCGTATCTCAGGATACGCAAACAATAGATAAATATCACATATCTATAATAAAGCAATATTAAATATATAAATCATAATTACAAATGCTAAATGATTTTCTTGGTTTTGAACCAACTTGGTATCACAACACTAAACCTTTATTTTGATACCCAAACCCAATACCTTGATTATCCTCCAATACCTTGATACTTACCTTGGTATCTCAAGGTAAATTCAAAACCTTGTTTATACTAACTACCCAACAATAATTATAAACTACCATGCTTTTAATATTTATATAATACTATATACATTATTTTAGTCATCTTAATACCCACCCATAATTAGTTTATAACTATCCTATTACTATGCCAATACCTACTACTCATACCTTGGTATATCTTAATACTTACCTTGGTATCTCAAGGTAATTGCCAAAACTTCATATATGACTAACTACCTATCAATAACTACATGTATACAAATATCAATCTAATATAACTTCTAGTATGTACTAAATAGAATAAATACTAACTACCAACTACACACCAAATACTAATACATATATACGTACATACATACATACATACATACATATATACCTACAAATATATAATATATATAGCAAAAGATACTCATAACAATAGATAAATAAAATATGCTAACTATTCCAATAATATTATATGCTACAACTAAATATATTATACATATAGTATACTAAAACACTATTAGAAAATTAGGAACATATATACGTATATATTAATTATCATATATATATATATATATATATATATATATATATATATATATATATATATATATATTAATATCTAATATATTAAAAACTGTCAAACTGTCGCTATATACCCTGCCTACTGTGGCTAAAAGGCTGCTGTGTATATAGATACACTACAGTTTTTGTGACAGTTTCCTGCACTGTCACTAAAAACTGTCGTTGAAGCTTCTGATACTCTGCTGATACACTGTTGTTTCAACGACAGTTTCCTACAAATGTCGCTTACTGCTGTCGCTGAAAAGCTGTTGCCGCTGGTGCTATTTCTCCACTGTTTCGATGCTCGCTGTTGCGACACTCTCCTGCTGTCGCTGAAACCTATATATATATATATATATATATATATATATATATACCAATACACATATACTACCATAAATATACCTATACTCTCATAATATTATTATGTACAAATAACTATATATAATAATATACATATATATATACACAATATATATATATATATATATATATATATATATATATATATATATATACATACATACATATATATATATAACCCAATATATATATATATATATCATATGCATAAATACTACTAATAATTATACACACACCCTCACATAGTATTATGTACATAATACACATAGTAACATACACACACATACATATTACTATGTATATATATAACTATACATACATACATACATACATACACATATATATATATACGTACATACAATTATTCACCATACACATTATATAATTATAATTATAACAACTCATAATATCTATTTACATGTGTAAACCCCCAGATTTTGCAAGAATTATTAAAATTGGGAATTTTCACAATTTTCTGGAATTTTCTGGGAATTTTCTGTAATTAAAATCAGGGTTCTTAATTATTGAATGATTTTTAATTGTTAATAAATAATATTAAAATATTATGAAAATAATATTTTTGAGTGTAAAATGAAAAACTGGACTTAGGATAATTTTTCTGGAACTTATTGGACCCCGAGCCTATTTTAAAACACCTGAAAATAATTAATAATTAATTAATTAATTTTAATTATTTATTTAATTATTCATTTTATTATTTATTAAACCCTTAAGCCCGGCCCGGCCCAATTGGGCCAGCCCAATACCCAGACTCCGGTCCAGCCCATTGGGCACGAGCCCATCCGCCTAGCGGGTCGGGTCGGGTCCGCCTGAACCCGACCCGCCCGGACCCGGACCAGCTCCCCAGCCTCTCCCTCTGACCCGCTCTCCCCGCTCCGCCTCCGCCGGCGCCTCCGCCGCGCCGTTGCCGCTCCGCCCAGCTCGCCCCACGCAGTCCCGGCCACGACGACCTCCTCCCCGTCATTTCCGGCCACCTTCCCCCTCTCTCCTCCTATTTAAAGCCACTCCGGCCATCCCCTCCCCACCGGAAACCCCTTCCTCGGCCGCTCCCTTCCCCGTGCCCGGCCGACGTCGCAGAGCTCCTCCCTCTCCTTCCCGGCTTCCTCCTCGCCGTGCCCAGCCCCCGGCCGCCGCAGCCCCTCTCTTCCTCCTCCTTTTTCTCCTCCCTCCGCCACCTCACGACGACCCCGACGCCGCACAGCAGCAGCCCGCAGCCGCCTCCGCTCCGCCGGCCGCCTGGGCCACCTTCCCCCGCCAGCGCTGCCCCCAGCGCCTCCGGCCGGCCGCCCCTCCGCCTGAGCTCTGCAAACCCTAACCCTAATCCGACCCGGACACAACACAGGACACAGGACACAGAGTCCTCGTGTCGTGTCGGACACATTTTGACCCTGATTTTCGGGTCTCCTTCAGGTGCGTGTAACTTTTTGTTCGTAGCTCTGTTTTCAATTCCGTAAATTGCGTTGTGAAGCCTGTATGACCCTCTCGGTGCTCGGATAAACCGTTCGGGGCATCGCGTCCTGTGGTGATCGCACACCGCGATCCAAAAACAGGAAAAACCAGACCCTGTTTCACCCCGGAACCGAGTACGCCCCGCCAAACGGGACGACTTGGTCGCGCGCGGTCTTCACAGATACGTGTGCAGCGTGGATACGGACTTGTGGAATTTCGCAGAAGTCGATTCGGGTGTGCGTGCACACCGAAATCAACGCGTATCCGCGGACATCGTCCCGTATCCAACTTTTCTGCAATTTGCCCTAACTTCTTGTACACTAGTCAGATCGAGACGAAACTTGCGCCATCAGACTCATAGCGATACGCTTGTCCTGTGGGTCAAGTTTGGTTCGATTCTGAGAACGTTGACGAAATCGCGTGTCATGGGCCCCACAGGCCCCGCTCGACGGGCGATTTTGTGATCGGCTCATCGGAATCCAATTCTGAGAGTTCTGTTGGGTTCGTATCAGCGTTCCTGACCTGTTGACACTAAGTTTGGTAAATTTGGAGACCGTTGACCCGGACACGTTTTTCGGTACAAAGCGGGCCCACCGGCGGACCCCGTTTTGACCCAAAACTCCCGTTTTTACCCTTGTCTCCAAATTGGACCCAAGGACAGGCGTTTTTAGCTATTTGGTATCTTCTGAGCGTGATGGTAATGTCTATTTCAGCATTTGGACTCATCTCTGGATATTTTCCTCGAAGTACAATTTATCGGATCCAAACAATAGGCAAGTACCTGCACTTCAAGTTTAATCTTTATATTGTGATAGTTAATTCCCTGCTCTACTAGTACCCTTGATGATTACACGTAGTGCTAGAATACTGGATTTCATGTCTTGGATACTGTATTTCATGTCTTGCTTTTCATGTCGGATGGGAGAATACTAGAAGGCATGTAGTTTACCTTTCCCCCTATCATGTTTAATAGCTGTTGGTATGCGACTGTACCCTCAGCAGGATCTCAATTATTCATATTTAATAGCCATCTATGACGGCCAGATTAGCCTTATAAACCCCTACATGCCAACTATGTATTCTAAAATAAACACAAGTTCACACAGATAGCTTCTGGTCTTGTTATAGTTCTTGCTGACTGTTGTAGTTTCATTTTCTGTCTCATATTATTCCTGCTTCCTCATATTCCTATTTATAGCGATAACCCTGAGATATTAATGTTCTTTTATGCAATTTTCTCAATACGATACTCAATTTAATTGTCATAAATATTTAGTTTAATCTTGTTGTGCATTGTGTACTTTGCTCCTTTCCTGACTGGATCCGTTGTTTTAGGCGATGATAAGAACTTTGCCCCTACCTATTATAGCCCCTATAAGTTAGCAGGTGACACATATGAGGAGCCGGTTCCCACTCAGGAGACTACCTTTGAGGAGGAGTAGCCAGTTAGTTATTATTTTATTTCCTTTCAGCATATACTCGGGTTTGTCCCCGATCTATCTTCTGGCTTTGTATTAACTATGGATCTGTTGTCACAATTTGTTTTATAAAAGTTAGCATTCCTATTTCCTGTTACTTTCCTTGCCTATTTATTATAGATGAGATAGATTTAAAATTACCTGTGATGACGACCTAGACAGCGTACTACCGCCGACACTGCGGCGTAGGCTGGACGTGCCCACGCACTCGTGCTCGAATAATCGGGTGCGGGTCGTGACACGTTTTTGTGGTGGCCCATACAGGTCCAACGACTAAATTGTTCAGTTTCAACTCAGGGACCGAACAGGCCTGCAATAAAGCTAGGATAAGTTTATAGGATCTCATCCACTTGCTTGAATCGTCTTTGATATCTGTATCGTATTCGAACTAATTTGAACTTGCATCTTGCCTTGATTCCTGTGCGCCTCTTATTGGTTATTTTGGATACAGGGAAATGGACCCACAAGCCAGCAACGAGGCTCATGCAGAAACAACACAAACCGTTGTGGTTACCCAAGAAGACGATGTGATACCAGTCGGTGAAGGCCAATCATCACAAGGCAGTCAAGCAAGTCAGCTTGCCTCAATAATCCGTCAAGATGGCGTTCCACCCTCGACACAGCCTATTCCATCGATGCCTTCCTTCCCACCGGGATCGCCTATGGACGAACAGCAGATGTTCCACATGTTCTACATAATGATGCAAGCCTATCAGAAGGTTCAACAAGAAACTCAGCAAAACCAAGCGGAGAACTTCATCGACAGAATTAGCTCGGAGTCACGGAAGCCAAGCAGTTCAAATGTAATTACCTTCGACGAGGACGTTCTTACTGCAGCGCGACCTATGGAGTGCACCACAAGGATCGAGTCCAGCCGGAAGCGGCCGTCTGTGTCAGCACCAGACCAAGCACAACAGGAAAAAGCTGCAAAGCGACCATGGATGAATCCAACTCAAGGGCAGCACCAACAAGCTCCCACTTGTGGCTATTATCGAAAACAAGGTCATATTTGGCAGGATAATAGAAAGAGATTAGGTGCCTGTCTATATTGTGGATCAGCAGCACATCAAATAAAGGACTGTCCTGCTGCTCAAAGACGCACAACTGCACAACAGTTCCAGTTCTGGCCAGGCCCCAACAGCGCAGCAGAGGGCACCACCTCAAGAACACGGACAAGCTTAGACGATGACCATAGAGAACGTGCAGACTCTTAGAGTAACTAATTCGTGTAAGTGATTTTTAGCTATCATTTCTAGTATTGTTTAGCTCGTGCCTATTGGTTCGTGACCTCAGCCCCAACCTAGTAACTTTAAACTTGCTAATAACCTGGTATGCTTTTGTATTTGATAACTGTAGAGTTTGTAGAATCTTTTGTTATTTTGCTTAATGTAGGTTGTTTGTGAACTTAAATAATTTGTACCTCCTTTCATCATCATCTAGTGCACTAAATTTTGATGTACTTGACTTATGCTGCTATTTTATAGCCTAGTTTTGCAGGCTTACTCTTTATCGAGCTTGTTTATGATAAGTGTATTATTGGGGAGGCCCACAATGATACATTTCAGAATCAGTGTATTACGGTCTGATCAACCATAGTGCGTTTGATTCGCCCTTCGAATTAATATTTTACGTGGATTGAGATATAGTTGACTAGTATACTTGCCCTAGACATTCTGAACATATCGTATCGATTACATAACTGTATTAATACGAGTATATGAATAGGAATTTCCAAGATAGGATTCAATCCACAATCGCTTGACAATTCCCACCTGACTACTTTAAAACGCCTTGACCCCGATATTTCTTTTCTATCACCCCACCCTTGAACTCTTTATTATTGATCTTCGTCTTTCCTTATCTCGGAAAGACGAAACCTCGTGCCTGGTATAAGTTAGTACATAGATAGTACTAGATATGCCACATAGGCCGATCACATACTTGAGGATTAAACTTTCGTAATTGAGGACATATCATATGTGACATGATCGGCGTTGAAGTTCGAGGATTGAATGACGTAGGTAAGCATATTAAGGAATATTTTCTTCAGGTATATAGTCTTTTGTGATGAATGGGTAAACTCTAAGTTGGGTAGCAATGCAATTGTCAACTCGAGAGGAATGTTCTTTGGATCATGACCGAGTAAGGTTAGAAGAAGCAAGCCTTTCTAAATTAGAAAATTTAAAGGAGTGACTAAGATGATTAGTGAATTGATATCGAGGACCCAATTGTTATATCTTAGGTTTATGATTTTGAATCATGAAGGTAAAATCATCAATTTGAATTTAGAGGGTAGAATTATAGAATTTCAGACTTGAACATTGATGGACTACACTTAAATTATTTTTCAATTTGATGATTTGATCTAAGAATTAAAATTTGAAGGTTGGACTACCTAGTTAGAATATTGAGGATGCGAATGGAATTTAAAAGTTTGGAGCATACAAATGGGAATACTGTTGGACTCGAATCACTTCTAGAGGAATTATGATAGTTAGAATAGTAAGGCAAGGTCATAAGCATGTGCAATCCTTGAAGATGTTATAAGGACTTACTCTAAAATCTACCTGTGGGAAATTTAAGTAAGTAAGAAGTAATAACTCTAGGTTGAATCTTGATTGGAACAATAGACATCTTAACCATGAAATGATTGCAGTGGATATGATAGGGATTCTAATTATCGCAAGGAAATTGCGATTGATGTACATGAAGGATTAATAGAGTATGGCTTAATTTTAAATTTTGAGGACAAAATTTTTATAAGTTGGGTAGATTGTAAACCCCCAGATTTTGCAAGAATTATTAAAATTGGGATTTTTCATAATTTTCAGGAATTTTCTGTAATTAAAATCAGGGTTCTTAATTATTGAATGATTTTTAATTGTTAATAAATAATATTAAAATATTATGAAAATAATATTTTTGAGTGTAAAATAAAAAACTGGACTTAGGGTAATTTTTCTGGAATTTATTGGACCCCGAGCCTATTTTAAAACACCTAAAAACAATTATTAATTAATTAATTAATTCTAATTATTTATTTAATTATTTATTTTATTATTTATTAAACCCTTAAGCCCGGCCCGGCCCAATTGGGCCAGCCCAATACCCAGACTCCGGTCCAGCCCATTGGGCCCGAGCCCATCCGCCTAGCGGGTCGGGTCGGGTCCGCCTGAACCCGACCCGCCCGGACCCGGACCCGCTCCCCAGCCTCTCCCTCTGACCCGCTCTCCCCGCTCCGCCTTCGCCGGTGCCACCGCCGCGCCGTTGCCGCTACGCCCGACTCGCCCCACGCAGTCCCGGCCACGACGACCTCCTTCCCGCCATTTTCGGCCACCTTCCCCCTCTCTCCTCCTATTTAAAGCCACTCCGGCCATCCCCTCCCCACCGAAAACCCCTTCCTCGGCCGCTCCCTTCCCCGTGCCCGGCCGACGCCGCAGAGCTCCTCCCTCTCCTTCCCGGCTTCCTCCTCACCGTGCCCAGCCCCCGGCCGCCGCAGCCCCTCTCTTCCTCCTCCTTTTTCTCCTCCCTCCGCCACCTCACGACGACCCCGACGCCGCACAGCAGCAGCCCACAGCCGCCTCCGCTCCGCAGGCCGCCTGCGCCACCTTCCCCCGCCAGCGCTGCCCCCAGCGCCTCCGGCCGGCCGCCCCTCCACCTGAGCTCTGCAAACCCTAACCCTAATCCGACCCGGACATGACACAGGACACAGGACACAGAGTCCTCGTGTCATGTCAGACACATTTTGACCCTGATTTTTGGGTCCCCTTCAGGTGCGTGTAACTTTTTGTTCGTAGCTCTGTTTTCAATTCCGTAAATTGCGTTGTGAAGCCTGTATGACCCTCTCGGTGCCCGGGCAAACCGTTCGGGGCATCGCGTCCTGTGGTGATCGCACACCGAGATCCAAAAACACGAAAAACCAGACCCTATTTTACCCCGGAACCGAGTACGCCCCGCCAAACGGGACGACTTGGTCGCGCACGGTCTTCACAGATACGTGTGCAGCGTGGATACGGAAGTGTGGGATTTCGCAGAAGTCGATTCGGGTGTGCATGGACACCAGAATTAACGCGTATCCGCGGATATCGCCCCGTATTCGATTTTTCTACAATTTGCCCTAACTTCTTGTACACTCGTCAGATCGAGACAAAACTTACGCCATCGGACTCATAGCGATACGCTTGTCCTGTGGGTCAAGTTTGGTTCGATTCTGAGAACGTTGACGAAATTGAGTGTCGTGGCCCCACAAGCCCCGCTCGACGGGCGATTTTGTGATCGGCTCATCGGAATCCAATTCTGGGAGTTCCGTTGGGTTCGTATCAGCGTTTTTGACCTGTTGACACTAAGTTTGGTGATTTCGGAGACCGTTGACCCGAACACGTTTTTCGGTGCAAAGCGGGCCCACCGGCGGACCCCGTTTTGACCCGAAACTGTCGTTTTTGCCCTTGTCTCCAAATTGGACCCAAGGACAGGCATTTCTAGCTATTTGGCATCTTCTGAGCGTGATGGTAATGTCTATTTCAGCATTTGGACTCATCTCTGGATATTTTCCTCGAAGTACAATTTATCGGATCCAAACAACAGGCAAGTACCTGCACTTCAAGTTTAATCTTTATATTGTGATAGTTAATTTTCTGCTCTACTAGTACCATTGATGATTACACGTAGTGCTAGAATACTAGATTTCATGTCTTGGATACTGTATTTCATGTCTTGCTTTTCATGTCGGGTGGGAGAATACTAGAAGGCATGTAGTTTACCTTTCCCCCTATCATGTTTAATAGCTGTTGGTACGCGACTGTACCCTCAGCCGGATCTCGATTGTTCATGTTTAATAGCCGTCTATGACGGCCGGATTAGCCTTATAAACCCCTACATGCCAACTATGTATTCTAAAATAAACACAAGTTCACACAGATAGCTTCTGGTCTTGTTATAGTTCTTGCTGACTGTTGTAGTTTCATTTCCTGTCTCATATTATTCCTGCTTCCTCATATTCCTGTTTATAGCGATAACCCTGAGATATTAATGTTCTTTTATGCAATTTTCTCAATACGATACTCAATTTAATTGTCATAAATATTTAGTTTAATCTTGTTGTGCATTGTGTACTTTGCTCCTTTCCTGACTGGATCCGTTGTTTTAGGCGATGATGAGAACTTTGCCCCTACCTATTATGGCCCCTATGAGTTAGCAGGTGACACATATGAGGAGCCGGTTCCCACTCAGGAGACTACCTTTGAGGAGGAGTAGCCAGTTAGTTATTATTTTATTTTCTTTCAGCATATACTCGGGTTTGTCCCCGATCTATCTTCTGGCTTTGTATTAACTATGGATCTGTTGTCACAATTTGTTTTATAAAAGTTAGCATTCCTATTTCCTGTTACTTTCCTTGCCTATTTATTGTGGATGAGATAGATTTAAAATTACCTGTGATGACGACCTAGACAGCGTACTACCGCCGACACTGCGGCGTAGGCTGGACGTGCCCACGCACTCGTGGCCGAATAACCGGGTGCGGGTCGTGACAACATGCTACCATATATAATTATACATACATATACAAGAATAGCTACTTACAATATACATAATAAATACATAGATCTAAGACACAAGAAGCATAATTATATATACCATAATATATCTATATCTATATATATATATATACAATTACATCCTCCATGAATTTAGAACACAAGAAATAGATCTACATATAATTTGCACAAACACATGGAGTGTATCACACTGTATCCCACTAGATCTAGGATACACATGTGACATGAGTCCACCACACATCCAAACGTACCCCGAAGGAAACGAACAAGTCACATATATTATTTATGAATAATACGAAGAGTAAATTATAGATCTACGTGTCCATGTCAAAATATGACATGTACAAAGTTCCGTGTCGGAGAGAAAACCCCCAAATCAACATATATCACCAAATTTATGGGATACAGCCTACACGTAACCAATTATGGACACGACACTAGCCCCAAACACACAAGCATATGTCAAATTAATCTATAGGACCAATTGACACACACAACAAATGTCAATCTCGGAATTCTCCCAAAATTGACACAAAAAGCACCAAAACTTTCTCAATAGGCCTCTTATGAACAAAAAAACAAATCCTATGGGTAGCCTATGCATATGGGTTGATTTTTTATGGTTAAATCTCAGATTTAGAATGTAAATTAAGGGGATAACTGAATTATACCTATTGGAAGATGGATTCCTAATAAAACCTCCAAAATTGGTAAAATTGGCCTTCAACTTGTAGATCATTGCTGCTCTTTGTAGATCCATGCTTCTTTCTTGTAGATCCATGCTCTAATAGTCTCTAATAGTGATTTGGGAAATAATTGGATGAAAATTTGGTAGGGATTTGGTTAAGGGAATTTTTTAGATCTAGATTTGGAATAAAAAATAAAGAGAGTGAAAGTTTTTATCCCCTTTATATAGGCCTCACTTGCCCCCTCCCTCAAGTTACTATGTAAAGTCTAAAATACCCCTTGGGGCCTCCCATGAAAAAATTAATTAAGGAGGTAAGCTTCTAGTCTAATGGTTTAATTAATTTAATCATCCTCCTAATCAATGGGCTTTCTAGTTGGGCTAAATTCTAACAATGAATACATCTTGGTCCATGAGTCTAAACTAAACTAGTTAGGTCCACTAACACAAGTCCAAAAATAAATCTAATATGCTAATAATAAATAAATAATATAATAAATAAAATTTAACATGCATAATATTTAATTAATTACCAAATGACTCAAATACCCTTTTCTAGAAAATGTGGTAGTGACAATCACCATAATTTATCAATCATTCTCTTGTAAGAAACACTTGTATACCTTTTCAATCATTTATTTTATTAGCACACCCTCGTCCAACTTTAATACTCCCAATATGATGCCTTACTTAAATCTTATTACTATCTACACAAGGCACCAGCTATCACATGTATTTTTAGATGACATCCTCATACCAAGTTACTCGTGTGTCACGACCCGCACCCGAAAATTGGGCATGAGTCGTGGGTACGTCCAGCCTACGCCGCAGCATCGGCGGTAGAACGCTGTCTAGGTCACAAATATAGTATATCCTGTCAATAGTCTCAACTCCGTACGGAGGACAATGATAAATAATCCACAGTTCTATAATATACTCAATCACAACTATAAACATAATGGCACGATGAGAATTGAAAAGAGTTCTATTAAAAACCAACCACATTAATCCAACTTAAATCCTGGGTCTAAATGATCTCACCAAGTCACAAATAATAAATACATCTCAGTCTCAGTCTAAAACAATAAATGCAGAAAAGTAATCTAAGAACAGGCTGGTAAGTTTTCCTCTAGGATAGGCACCTCCTCTGGGATTTCTGGAGTGAAATCTCCCTCTATTCCTGAGCCGTAATGAGTGGGGCAAAAGTCCTCCAGGTCCTCTGAAAATGTTGTTATCCAGTCAGGATTGGAGCGAAGCACAAGCACTAACAGCAGTTTCATTAAATTGACAAAATCTATAAACAGTGTAAGAGATACAAGATGGAAATAAAAGCTGAACATGTGAGGTACTGGAGAAATGAAATAGACAATAGAGCATCTAGCAATGAGCAATAAATAGTGAATGCTAGAACAAGTAAATCTGAATAAAGATAAAACATCTAGCTAAGTGGTTGAAATATTAGTTTATTATGTGATCGGCTTGGGACTAGATCAGGCTGGTTATATATGATTAGCTATGATTCTTTTAGGTCAGGCTAACCGCATGGTTAGCTATGGTGCATATAGTGGTCAGGCTAATCATATATAACAGCTATGGAGCATATAAATGGTCAGGCTGCACCCGACGTGAGAAGTGGGGTGAGCTATGGTACATATAATGTTTGGATATGATGACATAATCTACTAATAGTTCCCCATCCCCCAGCTAGCACGATAGATTCCAATCACGACTCCTCATGATGGGGATCTAGGGTGCTAACTCGTGTATCCACAGTGTCGGAATCAAGTATGTAATACACTACAATTTATAGAAGTAATCAATAATGAAAACTGTCAGAGAATGTACTCGCCTGTGGTCCTGAGCAAGGTGTGAGGATCGATGTCCAAAATGGGATCAAAATGACCTAATATGGAAATTCAATATTAATTAATGAATTAAAAGAATAACATGTTTAACAATTTAAATACGAGATTTCTAGGTCAAAACTAGCTAAACTAGGCCTTAGCTAGGTCCAACTAGGTTAACTAGGTCCACTAGTCAAATCTATACCATAATAGTCTACATTAGACAACATCTAACTAAAGTAGTTATTATCAGTTATACTAACTATTTATTGGTTATACTAAATATTTTAGTGATTTAGTAAATACTAGTTAATACTAGTTACTACCTTAACTACCTTAGTGTACCCTTACCTTACTCATTAGCATATCCCCTCATCAATACTACCTTATGTGTGCTTACCTCACACTGAATTCCAGTGTTACACCCTAGTTGATACTCTAGTGGCTATCTCCACTAGTTATCTGCTACTCTATACATCAATCCCCAATTCCTAGGTATCTACCTACTGATACTCAGATACTCCTGCACCTTAGTTCCAATAGGATACTTACCCATATTCACAATATTAGTCTTCCTCCCTCTCCAAAACCTGTGCACTCAAGTGCTCACTGCTCTCTCTCTCTCTCTCAGACTTACACACTGTCACCCAAGTTACTGATACTGCACAACACACACTCTCACTGGGACACTGCTACCCACACAGATTTATGATTACCTATACTGCACTGAACACTAGGGACACAGGTAACACCTAGGTACTTACTCTAAACAATACACAATTAGGACTCACTGACACATACTTGCTCATACACACAGACACAAGTCTCTCACCCAACTGATACACACAGCATAATCTGCACAGAAATCTGATACCCCATAGGCCCAACACACGCTGGATCACTACCCCCCAATATTTCTGACACTCTAACACAGGCAAGTTGCTGAAAACACACATAGGCACACACACACCCCTCTATATCAATACACACACACAGGCACTTCACACCAATACAACACACACACAGGTCTAAACAGTTTTCCCCCAACTAATTCCCTCAAGTAACCACTCAAGAGTTGCTACTGTATCATATCTAACTTCCCACAAATCTGCAGACTTGCAGTTCAAGACTTGGTGTCTGCTGCTACTGTGACCACTTACTGCTCGATCCCCCTATTTTCTTACAATGTCTGATGCAACAATGTTGCAGCTGCACTCTTAATGTCGACCCCTAAATCTACATTGGTACCTCACGAAGGCACTACAACTGCTATTCTCCTGACCATTCCCAGTTTCCCTCCGTCCTCAACTTCCTGTTGTGTGATACACACTGCAATCTACAGCAAAATATTGCTGTTAAGAATCTAACATCTCCTCTCCCTTCCTAACTGATACCTAACAACTTGAACACCATACCTGATACTTAATCTAATCTCATATTCACTATCCCTATTGACACACAGAACTTACTAAAACCAATATACCAGTCTTTACTGATACATTGAGAACCAGCACTCGATCCTCACCTCTAGTCCAACCTGGACCATAACCCGATCATCCAGTCCATACCCCTCAAATAATAATGGTATCAGCTATCACCCATGACCACAACCAATAGTATCAGCTGCTAATGCAGTTGTTGCTGCTACTGATACACACTGACACAGTTTCTGAAATTACAACTACCTTCACACAGAACTACTCACATGCACATATGCCTCATACAAGGATACACTATAACCTACACTACACATACCCAGAATTCCTCACTCAGTCTTCATACCTACACACTCTAATTTCCCTTGCACAGACACAACTGAAACTGCTACACACAGTCTCACACATCCATAGATTCATAGTTTGAACTACACAGGCACTTCTCACTCATCTACACATTGGTTCATACGGATACAGGAACTCACACACACTCAACAGCCACAATAAAACTGCACACAAAACTTAGCACATAGAATTTGGATACTCAATGATGCTGAAATCCGATACTGACCAATTCAAGAGGATCTTCGACTGATACACATGCTACACAGGATTTAAACTAGATTCACCCAACCACATAATTCTGGATGCACAATGGAACCCAAAAACACATACCCGACTGTACAGAACCTCCCCATTGCTGTACACAGCACAGCAAAGACTCGACTCCACAAAAAAATCAGAACAACAACACATCACACATATGCATATATATATACATCAGCCATCATACCTCCAATTAGATAATAATACAGTAGGTTAGATAGGTAATTCCTCCTGTGAAGCATTTCCCCAAACACATGATGTGCCCAAACGAAACCACACTAAGATCTCCTAAAAACCCAAAGCAAAACCCTAAATCAATATCTAACCTACACATAGGAGGGTGAAATCAGTCTATAAATAACCACCTAGGGTTAGGGTTCCTGATAATTGGGGAAAACCCCAATTGGTCACCAAAACCTAATCAAAAACCCTAAAATTCGAATTACACAGCAAGGGGTTCCCTAATGGCCAATAATCGACAGAAAAACAGAGATTACATGTATAAAATGGGGTTTTACCTGCAGGAAGATGGTTCCCTATGGAAGTTCTTCCTTCCCAAGTCTCCTTGACCCAAGTTCCCTGATTTCCTTGCTTTGGAGGAGGAGAAATTGGAAGCCCTAGGTTTAATCTTGAAAAATGGGGTGGAGAGATGGTTTCTCTAGATGGAGGCTAGGGTTTCTCTTTTCTACATGAAGGATGGCTTTGTGAAAAGCTTCCTTTTTATATTAAACCTAGTTTTAGGGTTTCCATGCATAGTTTTTAGGTTAAACCCCCCTGGCCCTCTCATATAGAACCTAATAGACTCAGGTTAAGTCAGTCTAGGGTTTTGAGGGTTCCATCCTAATTTAAAATTCTAGGGTTTTGCTAGAATAGGGTTTACAAATTAGGGTTTGGTCATTAGGGTTTGCCCTAATGCGTTCTAGAGTTTGACCTAAAATCAAAAATCACTAAAAATAATATAATTAGTTATAAAAACTCAGCAAATAATTAAATTCATTATTAATTAATTTAGCTAAATTACATAAATGCCCCTTATATGGAAAAGTGGTAGTGACAAGTCTACCCTCCTAAAAGAAATTTCGTCCTCGAAATTGGACTGAACTAGAACAAGAATGAAATCAGAAAAGGAATATACCTCAAGTCTAGAAGAGATACGGGTATTGCTCGCGCATCTCGTCCTCTCTCTCCCAGGTCGACTCCCCTGGAGAGTGATGTCTCCATGCAACACGAACCAAGGGAATAGTTTGGTTCCGCAATACCTTCTCTCTGCGGTCCAAGATCTCTACGGGCTGCTCAGGATAGCTGAGCGTAGGACCAACCTCAATCTTCGAGTGATCAAGTACGTGACTAGGGTCGGCCACGTACCGTCTCAGCTGCGATACGTGGAACACATTATGCACTCCCTCCAATGCAGGCGGCAAGTCTAATCTATACGCCACTGCACCTATCTTCGCAAGAATACCAAAAGGTCCGATGTAGCGTGGGCTAAGCTTCCCGCTTCTACCGAAACGAATCGTTCCACGCGTCGGAGAAATCCGTAGGAATACTAGGTCGCCAACCTAAAACAAAATAATCTCAGCACGCAGTCTAAACAAACAAACACAACCCAGAAAATTAACAATTCTATACCTGAAACTCAAGGGGTCTACGGTGGCTGTCGGCCCAATGCCGCTGTCTGTCCTGCGCCACTCGCAGTCTGTCTCTGATGAGTTTCACCTTTTCTGCTGTATCCACGACCATTTCTAGTCCTAGCAAGGCTCTCTCTCCAACGTCGTCCCACGATAGCGGTGTACGACACCTCCGTCCATAAAGAGCCTCAAACGGTGACATCTCGATGCTGGCCTGGTAGCTGTTGTTGTAAGCGAACTCTACCAGGTGCAGATGATCCTCCCAAGAACCTCCGAGATCTAGAACACAAGTGCGTAGCATATCCTCGAGAGTCTGAATAGTCCGTTCGGACTGCCCGTCTGTCTGGGGGTGATATGCGGTACTGAACTTGAGCTGAGTGCCCAAGCTAGCCTGCAAACTCCTCCAGAAGTGGGAAGTGAAACGACTATCCCGATCCGAGACGATGCTTACTGGAACTCCATGAAGTCTAACAATCTGCCGCACGTACATCTCTGCTAGCTTCTCTGTCGACGTGCCCACCTTGAAAGGTAAGAAATGGGCTGATTTGGTCAACCTGTCCACGATGACCCAAATTGCGTCCTTCCCTCCTGGAGAACGTGGAAGCCCTGAAACAAAATCCATGGTCACGTGCTCCCATTTCCATTCTGGAATAGGTAAAGGTTGAAGCAAACTCCCTGGCCTCTGCCGGTCTGCCTTTACCTGCTGGCACACTAGACACTGAGATACGAAGCGTGCTACCTCGCGCTTCATTCCATACCACCATACGTGCTCCCTCAAGTCTCGATACATCTTGTTGGCACCGGGATGCATCGAGTACTGAGAGCGGTGTGCCTCCTGTAGAACCTCCTCGCGCAGCTCCCCGCTCGGCACACACATCCTCGTGCCGTGCCGTAAGGAACCATCCTCTGCGATAGTAAAGTCGTCCGACAATCCTGTCTGAACCTGTGCCCTGATACTCCTCAGAGCCTCATCCTCGTACTGCGCAGCTCTGATCCTGTCCATCAGTTCGGACTGTATCTGCAATCCCCACATCTGAATCTCAGTACCGGGAACTAACACCTCAATCTCCAAGCTCTCCAAATCAGCCAACAAATGCCTATCTGTCGTCAAGTACATAGCCGTCGGATACCTGCTCAAGGCATCGGCGACTACGTTAGCCTTTCCTGGATGGTACTGCAATGAGATATTGAAGTCCTTCATCAGCTCCAACCACCTCCTCTGCCTCATGTTCAGCTCCTTCTGTGTGAACACGTATTTCAAGCTCTTGTGGTCTGTGAAGATCTCCACACGCTCTCCGTACAGGTAATGTTTCTATAGCTTTAGAGCGAAGATAACTGCTGCCAACTCCAAATCATGGGTGGGGTAGTTCTTTTCATGAGGGCGTAACTGCCTGGAAGCATAGGCAATTACCTTTCCGTGCTGCTGAAGAACACATCCCAGACCCTTCCCTGAAGCATCACTGTAAATGGTAAAACCACCTGTCCCTGCTGGCAACGTCAAAATTGGAGCTGTCGTCAACCTCTTCTTCAGCTCATCAAATGCAGCCTGGCACTCCTCCGTCCACACAAAATCGACATCCTTCCTAGTCAGTCTGGTCATAGGCGCTGCAATCTTGGAGAAGTCTTGTACAAACCTCCTGTAGTATCCTGCTAGCCCGAGAAAACTCCTGATCTCAGCTACCGAACTGGGGGTAGCCCACGACTCCACTGCCTCGATCTTCTTTGGGTTAACCGAGATTCCGTCACCCGATACCACATGCCCAAGAAATTCGACCTTGTCAAGGAAGAATTCACACTTAGAGAGTTTCCCGTATAGCTTCTCCCTCCTGAGAGTCTCTAAGACCAATCTCAGGTGCTCTTCGTGCTCCTCCGGTGTCTTGGAATACACAAGAATATCGTCGATGAACACCACTACGAACTTGTCAAGGTACTGGTGGAACACCTTGTTCATCAAGTTCATGAATACTGCCGGTGCATTGGTTAAACCAAATGGCATCACCATGAACTCAAACTGGCCGTATCTGGTCCGAAAAGCTGTCTTCGGCGTGTCTTCTCTCTTCACTTTCACCTGGTGATAGCCTGACCTCAAATCTATCTTTGAAAACACCCTCGCCCCGCTCAACTGGTCGAAAAGATCATCTATCCTCGGCAGCGGGTACTTGTTCTTGATGGTGATATTGTTCAAAGCTCTATAATCAATGCATATGCGCACCGTGCCGTCCTTCTTCGGTACGAACAATACCGGAGCTCCCCATGGTGATGAACTGGATTTGATGAAGCCTTTGTCCTGCAACTCCTTAACTTGCTTCTTCAGTTCTGCCAGCTCGCTGTTGTTGACTCTATAGACATGTTGTGAAATGGGCTCTGCTCCTGGAACCAAGTCTATAGAGAATTCAATATCTCGGTCTGGCGGCAAACCTGGCAACTCTTCTGGGAATACATCCAGGAACTCCGCTATCAGAGGATGTGGCAATTCCTCTTCTTCTGCCCTGGCTCCGCAAAATGTGCTCCTGCTCTGTTCCGCTGCTCCTCTGACTACCTCAAACTCTGGCTCTCCTGATGGTCTAAACAATACTCTGCCTCCATAACAATCTATAGTAGCATGATGCCTACTCAACCAGTCCATTCCGAGTACAATGTCGTACCCTGGAAGTGGCATGACGAGTAAACTCACGCTCAAGTCTCGGCCTCCTACTGACACTCTCCGGTCCTTGCAGTGATCACGGACTAGGATAATACCTCCACCAGTCATGATCTTGCAAGTCCTAGCTAATGGTTCTGTGTCTAAATGATGTCGAAGTACATATGATACAGACACAAAACTATGGGAAGCGCCAGAATCGAATAAAGTAAATGCGGGAATACAATCGAGAAGAACCGAACCTGTGATCAAGTCTCCTGCTGGCTCGATCTCCTCGACTGCCATGGCGTATGCTCGCCCCTAGGGTGCACCTCTCTGCTGCTGATGCTGGGCGAACTTCTGATGTTGTGGTGGAAGTGGTCCCCTCTGTTGTTGGCCTCCTGGTGCTGCAGGTACCCTGCCTGGTCCTCTCTGGGCGGCTGCTCCACCCTGACCTGGACGAGTCCGAATGGTAGGGCAATCCCTCAGTTGATGTGTCGTCGATCCGCAGGACAAACATGAGCCCAATCTATGCCTGCAGATCTCTCTAGTATGTCCCATCTTCCCGCAGTACGCACACTGGATGGCGGGCTGGTTCTGTCTCTGTTGCTGCTGCTGGGCCTGCCCTCGGGCTGGTGCCTGATGCTGCTGCTGAAAGGGTCTCTGCTGTTGCTGCTGAAAGGGTGGACGCTTGCCCGGTCCCGTACTACTGTTTGCTCCTCCGGAACCATCGCGTCCCCTCTTGGGCCTGAGGCCCAAGTCGTCCTCGGCTACTTGGGCATCCATCAATATGCCCTCGTAGGTAGCTGTGCGACGTCCCGACGTGCGAGACTTGATCTCCCTTGTCAGCCCTTTCCTGAATTTTCGGGCCCTATCCCCCGGATCTCTAATCATCGATGGCGCGAAGCGGCTCAGGCGGGAAAACTCCGCGGCATACTCGTCGACGGACGAGCTCCCCTGGGCTAAGTCATGGAACTGACTCTCCAAAGCTCCCAGGGTGACATCAGGAAAGAACTTTTCTTTAAAGAGCTCCTTGAAAGCCTCCCAAGTGAGTCCCCTGCGTAAGAGTCTCGGCTCCGTGCGAAACCACGTCAAGGCAATGTCGAACATCTGGCTACCAGCGGCCTCGATCTGGAGCGCCTCTGGAATCTGCGCCAAACGCAAGTTCCTCTCGATGTCCTCTAGCCAATCATCGGCGTAGAGTATCCCTTCTGTCCCCTTGAACTCCCGAGGCATCATCCTCTTGAAGTCCACAATGGTGCCCGGCCTCTGTTGTTGCTGACCAGGTTGTTGCTGCTGCTGAGTGACTCTCTCCACAGCTTGGAGAGCCACTTGGTGAGCATTCTCCATGTTCACCCTCATCATCTCTGTCTGGGCCTGATGTGCCTCAGCCTGCACTCTCTGGGCCTCTGCCGACGTCCTCTGGGCATCGACCATGCCCTGAATCAAAGCGAACATCTGTGCTCCATCGACGGGCACACCTCCTGGCTGCTGAACTGGTGGTGGTGGTGCCGTCGTAGCTGTGGGGACCCTCTGAACTGGTGGTGGAGGACCCCCGAATGCTGCAGACACTCCCACATGTACTGGAGATGTAGGAGGTGCTGCTGATGTCTGTCCGGCAGCGCGAGAGGTGGCAGACCTCTCTGAATCTGCTGCTCCGAGTCTCTGGGACCTTCTTGGCGGCATCCTGAAGACAGATCGAAAGATTCAATTAAGGCAATAGATATGATATCAAGTAAGGACAGAAAAATTTCTAAAGGAATTAATCATTAAGAATAGTATCATAAGAATCAGAATTTCCTAATTGTGATTGAGCATACCCTCGGCCTAATTCCTATTTCCTAAAACAGGCTCGTAGTAATACTCTAAGCGAGCACCACTACGATATCACTCTAATCTGAATCTAAGACTAAGACTACAGACTAGACCGCAGACCTGCATGGGCCACCACTAAAAACGTGTCACGACCCGCACCCAGAAATTGGGCATGAGTCGTGGGTACATCCAGCCTACGCCGCAGCATCGGCGGTAGAACGCTGTCTAGGTCACAAATATAGTATATCCTGTCAATAGTCTCAACTCCGTATGGAGGACAATGATAAATAATCCACAGTTCTATAATATACTCAATCACAACTATAAACATAATGGCACGATGAGAATTGAAAAGAGTTCTATTAAAAACCAACCACATTAATCCAACTCAAATCCTGGGTCTAAATGACCTCACCAAGTCACAAATAATAAATACATCTCAGTCTCAGTCTAAAACAATAAATGCAGAAAAGTAATCTAAGAACAGGTTGGTAAGTTTTCCTCTAGGATAGGCACCTCCTCTGGGATTTCTGGAGTGAAATCTCCCTCTATTCCTGGGCCGTAATGAGTGGGGCAAAAGTCCTCCAGGTCCTCTGAAAATGTTGTTATCCAGTCAGGATTGGAGCGAAGCACAAGCACTAACAGCAGTTTCATTAAATTGACAAAATCTATAAATAGTGTAAGAGATACAAGATGGAAATAAAAGCTGAACATGTGAGGTACTGGAGAAATGAAATAGACAATAGAGCATCTAGCAATGAGCAATAAATAGTGAATGCTAGAACAAGTAAATCTGAATAAAGATAAAATATCTAGCTAAGTGGTTGAAATATTAGTTTATTATGTGATCGGCTTGGGACTAGATCAGGCTGGTTATATATGATTAGCTATGATTCTTTTAGGTCAGGCTAACCGCATGGTTAGCTATGGTGCATATAGTGGTCAGGCTAATCATATATAACAGCTATGGAGCATATAAATGGTCAGGCTGCACCCGACGTGAGAAGTGGGGTGAGCTATGGTACATATAATGTTTGGATATGATCACATAATCTACTAATAGTTCCCCATCCCCCAGCTAGCACGATGGATTCCAATCACGACTCCTCATGATGGAGATCTAGGGTGCTAACTCGTGTATCCATAGTGTCGGAATCAAGTATGTAATACACTACAATTTATAGAAGTAATCAACAATGAAAACTGTCAGAGAATGTACTCGCCTGTGGTCCTGAGCAAGGTGTGAGGATCGATGTCCAAAATGGGATCAAAATGACCTAATATGGAAATTCAATGTTAATTAATGAATTAAAAGAATAACATGTTTAACAATTTAAATACGAGGTTTCTAGGTCAAAACTAGCTAAACTAGGCCTTAGCTAGGTCCAACTAGGTTAACTAGGTCCACTAGTCAAATCTATACCATAATAGTCTACATTAGACAACATCTAACTAAAGTAGTTATTATCAGTTATACTAACTATTTATTGGTTATACTAAATGTTTTAGTGATTTAGTAAATACTAGTTAATACTAGTTACTACCTTAACTACCTTAGTGTACCCTTACCTTACTCATTAGCATATCCCCTCATCAATACTACCTTATGTGTGCTTACCTCACACTGAATTCCAGTATTACACCCTAGTTGATACTCTAGTGGCTATCTCCACTAGTTATCTGCTACTCTATACATCAATCCCCAATTCCTAGGTATCTACCTACTGATACTCAGATACTCCTGCACCTTAGTTCCAATAGGATACTTACCCATATTCACAATATTAGTCTTCCTCCCTCTCCAAAACCTGTGCACTCAAGTGCTCACTGCTCTCTCTCTCTCTCTCAGACTTACACACTGTCACCCAAGTTACTGATACTGCACAACACACACTCTCACTGGGACACTGCTACCCACACAGATTTATGATTACCTATACGGCACTGAACACTAGGGACACAGGTAACACCTAGGTACTTACTCTAAACAATACACAATTAGGACTCACTGACACATACTTGCTCATACACACAGACACAAGTCTCTCACCCAACTGATACACACAACATAATCTGCACAGAAATCTGATACCCCATATGCCCAACAAACACTGGATCACTACCCCTCAATATTTCTGACACTCTAACACAGGCAAGTTGCTGAAAACACACATAGGCACACACACACCCCTCTATATCAACACACACACACAGGCACTTCACACCAATACAACACACACACAGGTCTAAACAGTTTTCCCCCAACTAATTCCCTCAACTAACCACTCAAGAGTTGCTACTGTATCATATCTAACTTCCCACACATCTGCAGACTTGCAGTTCAAGACTTGGTGTCTGCTGCTACTGTGACCACTTACTGCTCGATCCCCCTATTTTCTTACAATGGCTGATGCAACAATGTTGCAGCTGCACTCTTAATGTCGACCCCTAAATCTACATTGGTACCTCACGAAGGCACTACAACTGCTATTCTCCTGACCATTCCCAGTTTCCCTCCGTCCTCAACTTCCTGTTGTGTGATACACACTGCAATCTACAGCAAAATATTGCTGTTAAGAATCTAACATCTCCTCTCCCTTCCTAACTGATACCTAACAACTTGAACACCATACCTGATACTTAATCTAATCTCATATTCACTATCCCTATTGACACACAGTACTTACTAAAACCAATATACCAGTCTTTACTGATACATTGAGAACCAGCACTCGATCCTCACCTCTAGTCCAACCTGGACCATAACCCGATCATCCAGTCCATACCCCTCAAACAATAATGGTATCAGCTATCACCCATGACCACAACCAATAGTATCAGCTGCTAATGCAGTTGTTGCTGCTACTGATACACACTGACACAGTTTCTGAAATTACAACTACCTTCACACAGAACTACTCACATGCACATATGCCTCATACAAGGATACACTATAACCTAAACTACACATACCCAGAATTCCTCACTCAGTCTTCATACCTACACACTCTAATTTCCCTTGCACAGACACAACTGAAACTGCTACACACAGTCTCACACATCCATAGATTCATAGTTTGAACTACACAGGCACTTCTCACTCATCTACACATTGGTTCATACGGATACAGGAACTCACACACACTCAACAGCCACAATAAAACTGCACACAAAACTTAACACATAGAATTTGGATACTCAATGATGCTGAAATCCGATACTGACCAATTCAAGAGGATCTCCGACTGATACACATGCTACACAGGATTTAAACTAGATTCACCCAACCACATAATTCTGGATGCACAATGGAACCCAAAAACACATACCCGACTGTACAGAACCTCCCCATTGCTGTACACAGCACAGCAAAAACTCGACTCCACAGAAAAATCAGAACAACAACACATCACACATATGCATATATATATACATCAGCCACCATACCTCCAATTAGATAATAATACAGTAGGTTAGATAGGTAATTCCTCCTGTGAAGCATTTCCCCAAACACATGATGTGCCCAAACGAAACCACACTAAGATCTCCTAAAAACCCAAAGCAAAACCCTAAATCAATATCTAACCTACACATAGGAGGGTGAAATCAGTCTATAAACAACCACCTAGGGTTAGGGTTCCTGATAATTGGGGAAAACCCTAATTGGTCACCAAAACCTAATCAAAACCCTAAAATTTGAATTACACAGCAAGGGGTTCCCTAATGGCCAATAATCGACAGAAAAACAGAGATTACATGTATAAAATGGGGTTTTACCTGCAGGGAGATGGTTCCCTATGGAAGTTCTTCCTTCCCAAGTCTCCTTGACCCAAGTTCCCTGATTTCCTTGCTTTGGAGGAGGAGAAAATGGAAGCCCTAGGTTTAATCTCGAAAAATGGGGTGGGGAGATGGTTTCTCTAGATGGAGGCTAGGGTTTCTCTTTTCTACATGAAGGATGGCTTTGTGAGAAGCTTCCTTTTTATATTAAACCTAGTTTTAGGGTTTCCATGCATAGTTTTTAGGTTAAACCCCCCTGGCCCTCTCATGTAGAACCTAATAGACTCAGGTTAAGTCAGTCTAGGGTTTTGAGGGTTCCATCCTAATTTAAAATTCTAGGGTTTTGCTAGAATAGGGTTTACAAATTAGGGTTTGGTCATTAGGGTTTGCCCTAATGCGTTCTAGAGTTTGACCTAAAATCAAAAATCACTAAAAATAATATAATTAGTTATAAAAACTCAGCAAATAATTAAATTCATTATTAATTAATTTAGCTAAATTACACAAATGCCCCTTATATGGAAAAGTGGTAGTGACATCGTGTCTCTCCTCTATATTATTATATTAGTTACTAAAATGCTTGCCTAAACTTTCATAATACTTGAGGTACCCTGTCTCTTGTTACTAGGTATCTCTTTTTATCCGATACTTGGTGCAACTCATCATCTAACATTTGTTAATCATCTTAAAGTTCTCATCTGTACATTAGTATCACAATACATACACAATTATCTTCTAGTCATTATAATACCATGACATCTCACAGGTATCCTTATACCCCTCAGACTATTCTCTGATACATACGACCTCTATAGTCAAATTTAGCAAGGTACTATACTTACTTACTTCTATATATATATTGTCTCCCTCCTCTACTGCTTGGATCACTTGTATTGTTACTCCTAAATATTTTTCTATCCATATTAACTAATACACTAATCCAATGTCATTACACAAGGTACTTACTGTTAGTAGCATATTACTCAACTAATCTCTGATATAGAAACACTAACACTCTTGATATAGTAACACTAGCTTCCTAACTACACAACATATGTCCTTAAGGTTCTAGGACACTAGCTTCATCATTAGATCACCTCATCATACTCATTAGAAATCATGATCACTTGCATCCAATGCACTAGTTATTAACTTTTATATTGCATACATTTCACTTCACTCTCAAAGGCAGACATATGGTTTCATATCTCTATTAATGTATATGTATCTCTCCTCAAACCTTACAGACAGATATACAAATCAGTGATGCACTACATATCTTTCATGACCAATCTTGATATTTCTTAACCCATGACATAATATTAATACTCCAGCTTCCACTTTCTAATACTCATGAACTTTCACACTGACACTTATCACCCACTGTGCATCCTGCACACAATTTCTAGACACTCTTCCACCTATTGCTTCCAACACATCACTAGCCTCAATATCAGGTGATATACCCATCACTAGTCATATACTGATATACTCCTATATACTCACATCAACCTGTATCACAAGTCCTACTACTTTAGCATAATATATTATTATTCCCTCACACTCTCCCATATACTTATGGGTACCCTTCTACCATGGCACACTCACTAATACCCTTGATGCATATACATTTTTCTACTCTTGACACACCCAAGTATCAACCACCCAATTGTATATCATGCTCTATTAATTTTTATCAATATACTAGAACACACCTACTGACACCACTACACTCTCATATATCAAATTCCTGGTGCCAAGCTTTACATACACCCATACACTATCCACAAGAACACACAAACTCACTCATTTTCACCCTCCTCAATCCTCTACACATTACAATATCCCATTATACACAATAATCTCAACCACACAGCAACATTGTTGCCTGTGCACATTAGTATTTGATACAGTTGTAACTCTGGTGCTCAAAGAGCGATGGCATCCCCATGATACCACTGCCCCCACCATGTCTGATGCACCAAAATGGTGCATCACTACTGCTGTTGATTTAAGCAGTGCACAAGTGTATCCATATTGGATCAAGTATCATAGACCCAAATCCACACTACTCGACTATAACTGATATCTCCCTTAATCTGACTGCTACTTAGTGTGCCATCCACCTGCCTTCAAGCCTGTACACATTGTTACATACCTTAACACAAAAATACTCTTAACATACACAACCACACTGGTATACTGCTCGAACCTACCCACAGTGTACACCAATTCTAACATCACCTCATCCTAACCTTATGATACCAAAACCAAAATGATACTCATCACAAATATGAACCAAATATAATGTAAATATATATTAGCTACTATATAAAATAATGACAATCGAAGTAGAGTTTATATATATATATATATATATATATATATATATAATTGGACACAAAAAACTAAATTTGGCTAAAAACCCTATTGAGACTATTCTACAAACACTTGATGTGCAAAATTCATAGTTCTACCACATGAACCCTAGAAAACACCAATAGAACATTCAAAAGCCTAGATCTAGTGTGGATTTAAGTCCTCTAACATTTAGATCTACCATTAGAATGTCATTCCCATATATGTGAGGGTTCCTATTGGCTCCGTTTTGGTTTCTACCAAAAATTTTTGGAAAAAAGGACTTTACCTATTGGGAGTTGGATCCCAATAAATCTCCATGAATTTGGAAAAGAATGGAGGAAGAAGTGACACAAATCCTCTTGCTAATACTTCTCTTTGGCTTCCTCCTTTAGTGCCAAGCACTAGCTCTCCATATAAAGAAGTTTTGAAGGTAAAATGGTATGGTAATGGTAGAATTTCAACATTTGGTGTAAATTAGAAAATTAGGGTTTGGTGTTCATAAGGAGGTGGAGAAGCTGAGATGGGGAAGAAGAAGAAGTAGTGAAAAATAAAATAAAATGAATAAAGGAGGCTTGAGAAAAGAGTTTTTTCATGATGGGTTTGATCTATTTACAAGTTGCCCTTCCTAATTAGTTATGAAAAATATTTAATAAAGAGGGTTTAACTAACAAAAAGTTCTAATTTGATAGAAAAATTATTAATTCATTCTCCCTAATTATTGAGTCAACCAAACTAATAAATTAATTAAACCAATGGTTATGTCAATTCTAGTTGGGTCCACTTAGGTTTACTAATACTAAATCTAACCAATAGGCTAACCACTAACCACTAATATAATTCTAGGAATTCACTAATATATAATAATATATAAAAATATTTAACAACATGCAAAAATTATAAAAATATCCCTCTCAGAAAAAAGTGGTAGTTATACATAATGAAAAGCCTAACTCGTGTGGCGGTGCACCGTGTGATATATGAGTAACACGGCAATACTTACCAACTTACCATCCGTCCTTCCCTGTCCGTGTCACTACCATATTTCTATAATAGGGGCTTTATTGTCATTTACCATATTTATTTATTATGTTAATAATTGCAAGATATGTAATATATATTATATTGTGTTCATTGATTAGATGGGTTAGTGGACTAGATCTAAAAACCCACTAGATAAACCCCTATCCTATTTAATTAGCATTTAGTAAAATCTCTCACATGAATTTCTAAACCCCTCATTAAATAGTTCTTCATGACAAGCCCTGGAGGACAAAATAGACTTTATGCATTGGAAACCCTAACCCTAACCCTATGGCCGGCCTATATAGCTAGAGGGAGCCTCCCTCGAAGCCCCATCCTTCATGAAGAAACCTTAAAAATAGCCTCCAAGAAAAACTATTCTTTCCTCCACAAATTTTAGAATTTCTAACCCTCAATCTGTTATTCTTCCCTCATTCAAGGAGACCTAGAAGCTTGGGCACAAGGAGACTTGGAGAAGAAAAAGCTACATTAGGAATCTATCTCCCAATAGGTAAAAATTTGAGAAACCCTCATTTAATTCTATTCTAATTAATTATTTGGCCATTAGGAGCCCACCCATTGAATTAGGGATGACTATTAAGGGAGAGTATGAGTCTCTATTGGTTTCTTGGTGATTCTTCATGGTGTCAAAGGTGTATTTGGGGGTTTTATGATCCAATAATATATTTTCCCCTAATTTTTGTAACCCTAATTATTATATATATGTATATTTATGGAATATACGTAGATGTTTAATTGTAATTTGGGGATTTATGCATGAGTATTCAGGGGGTATCATGAGTATCCCAGATTTTGTACACTAGTTGCTTGTTGAAATGTTAATAGGATGTATGCCTTATATATATATATGTGTATATATGTACGTATATGTATTATGGTATGTATGTATGTATGTATGTATAACTTGGCATGGGGCTGTGTGGAGTGTCGGTTTCCTGAGTGTTTGAGGAAACCTAGTGTGAGTATATACTGTGCATCAGTAGAGTGTATGTGAGCTTGGTATGTGCATTAGCTATGTGTGGTTGTGTGAGTGATAGGAGTTCACTATGAGTGAGGGAGTTCAATAAAGGTGAGATGTTGGCACTGATACCTGTGTATCAGTCTAGTAGTGTATCAGTGAATAGCAGTATCCAGTACTGTGGAGTTCGAGAGGTCAGTAAGTTCAGTGTCTGTGCATATAAGGTCGGGTTCCTGAGTATCACTGTGGTGCACAGTGTTGGCACTCTGAGTTTAGTGTATCAGTGTTCATTTGATTGAGTTTCAGTGAGCCCAGCAGCTAGTGAAGTATCAGTGTAGTATTATTGTATTAGGTGGTGTACGGTTCTGATTTGAGGATCGAACATTCATTAAAGTGAGACTGTGCAGTATCTTACTGCACAGTGTAAGAGGAGAACCCGGGCTACGCAATAAAGTAGGGTGCAGCTACACTGAGGGGGAGCTGTATAGAGCAGTGACTGAAGAGAGGTAAGGGAAGCTCTGTTCAGTGCTACATGAGTGTGTGTGTGTGTGGATGTGCACTGATACTGAATAATGAGTATCAGTGGTGTGTAGTCGAGCACAAAAATAAGGGGGGTCAAGTTTGGGTTCCTACAGTGTGTGTGTGTGTGTACCAGTTAGTATTTATATGTGTAGATATGAGTGTTGTGTTTGAGTAGGATACCAAGTGAGTGTTAGTGGGTGTCTGATACTTAGAAGTGTGTGAGTGGGCTCGGGTAATTAAGTCTAGGAGTATCAGTAATGTCTTGGGTAGTGTAAGTGTGAGTATCAATAGCATTGCAGTGCCTCGAGGCAGTGTAATTCAGCAGCAAGTTAGCTTGTGCAGGCAACAGTGCACATCCATTCAGCAAGTAACAGTCAATTCAGTGAGTCTCATATGTGTTTGTGTGTGTGATGGTGAAACTGCAGTTTAGCAGCAAGGAGTCGACAGCAGCAGCATGCTAAATTCATCTAGCAAAGAGAATTCAGCAAGGGGTTCAATACAGCCATCACAGTAAGCACAGTATCAGCACTGTGTTTTTTTCAACAACCATTTATCAATGTCTTTTAGTCAGTGAGTTCAGTTCAGTTCAGTTCAGGTGGTTGATGATGGTTTAGTGAGGCTACGATAGTTAAGTATATCAGTGGGTGTATAAGTATTAGTGTGAGGATTTGGCACTGAGGTCGGGTTGTGCAGGCCTGTTCCAGACAAGGAATACAAGTAAGTTCAGTCACTGTGTAACTCTAGAAAGGGAGTTGGGCACATAGTTGTATCAGTAGGTACTGATACAAAATTTAGGATAGTAGTACACTCGAGGATACCTGCAGTAGCAGTGAGGTATTTGAGAGTTATTGGTGTATGAGTGGTAGTATGCTTTGGAGCACCCCTAGTGTTAGGTTGAGTACCAATTTACTAATACAAGTATCAGTGAATGGACTGGAGGCATGGGGGGTATTTGGATTGGTATCGGGTATGCATGAGTGCAGTTGGAAGGTAAATTGTGTCTGAATATATGGTTGTATCTGTAAGTGTTGAGTATGTTTCATTGTGCTTGGGTTAAGTATTGGAAATAATGTTCAGCTAGTGGAAGGCAGTGTCTTTTAGTTAGTGAGTTATCATTAGAGCTATAAGTTAGCTAAGAGGTTGTATCAGTCTTTTATACCTGGGTATTAGTTATGAGTTGGGATATTAGTTGTGTATATCAGTTAAGTATTAGCATAAGGTATGAACCTAGTATTCTATATATGATAGTAGTGCCTACTAAAGTTAATTATAAACTACCTAAACTCTAGTACGTATTTATAATCTAGCGTAATATAGATACTTAATATAAATAGATAGTATAGTTATGTAATGACTAGTAAAGCCTAGTTTAACCCTGGTATTGACCTAAATTGGACCCATAAGTCTAGCATGGAGCTAGTTAAACCTGTTTATTACTTCAGGTCATATTTTAACTTCGATATTTTGATATCTAGGTCTTTGTGATCCCATCTTGGACATCGATTCTCCTTCCTTGCTCAGGACCATAGGCGAGTACATTCTCTGACAGTTTTTATTATGTTGATTATTTCTATGATTCTAGTTGTAGAGTATACTTGATTCTGACACTGTGGATACACGTATTAGCATCATAGATATTGTCATGAGGAGTCGTGATTGGAATCCATTGTGCTAGTTGGGGAAGGAGAAATATTAGCAGATTATGTGATCATACCCCACTTTACATGCATCATAGGTCACCCCATATATCACGTTGGGTATAGCCTGACCATTTATATGCCTCATAGCCTGTTATATATGATTAGCCTGACTATTGCTCACATCATAGCTAACCATATGGTTGGCCTGACCTTATATGTATCATAACCAATCATATATAACAAGCCTGATCTCGTCCCAAGCCGATCACATAGTAAACTGATATTTCAAACATTTAGCAAGAATTTCGATTTCTTTATTCCAGTTCACTTATTCTAGCATTCACATATTTTTGTTCATTTTTAGTTAGACTATTGCTGATTATATATTCTCCAGTATTCCTTATTTTTATTATTTTTCTCATCATATATTTCCTTACACTGCATTATAGTTTTTGTCAATATAAATGAAACTGTTGTTTAGTGCTTGTGCTTCGCTCCAATCCTGACTGGATAATATTTTTTAGAGGACCTTGAGGACTTTTGTCCTACTCACTATGGCCCAGGTATAGAGGGAGATTACGTACCGGAGATTCTAGAGGAGTCAATCTCCTTAAAGGAGACACCACCTGCAGTCGTTTAGACAGTTCTTTTTATGTATTAATTGTTATAAACTTGAGACTTGGATTATATTATTGTTGAGACTATTTATATTGGACAACTAGACTCTAGATTACTGTTGTATTTGAGTTATTGTGCTTGACTTATGTCAGTACTTCTTTACATCTTATCGTGCCATTTACTTTCTGTAGTTATTGTGATTGAGTATGTTATGAATTGTTGATCAATGCGTTATTCATTGTCCTCCTTATAGAGTTGAGATCATTAACAGGTTATCTTGTGAGTTATGTTTAGTTGTATTTGAGACCTAGACAGCCTTCTAACGCCGATGCTGCGGTGTAGGCTGGACGTACCCACGGCTCATGCCCAAATTCTAGGTACGGGTCGTAACACCAAGGAAAACCAAGTTAAACCAAGTACGGGTATATATATAATGGAATTCAAGGACAATTAAATAAGCAAACACAAGTGTTACGAGCGGAGTTTCTGATTCGGGTCCACGAGTTACAAGAATTATTTAGATGTGTTATACTCAAAAGTCTCCGGTATTTAGATGCAGAAATAGATACAGATATGTTACACAGAGCAATCACCTATAATACAATGACTCGCACGCGGGTTGCCGCAATCGAGCCAACTTAATCTATATGTCATAGGATCACTATCATGACTTCCATAGTGGACAATGTAATCATGAGGCAAAGATGGCGTGCAAAAAAGTATACAACAGTAGCTCTGCACCCATCCTGCCCCAAACAGACGACTACTCGGTTGTTCCATCTAGATCGGATAGGCCCCAATGCCCCGACGACTGTCCGCAGAAATTGGATTCGAAAATCCTCTTGTGTACAAGTTGTCCATGACCGCGCGTATCCTCAAGTTTTCCAGATTCTCGTAGGTACATATATAGATACATGTTACGAGTACAGGGATGGGTTCAAGTCAAGATATATCAGGTACAATATCGACTCCCCGAGCTGTCAGATTCTGTACAGAACGAGTATTAATTTTCAGAGATGTTGTGATGTTATCTTGCTTAACTGTACATAATGCAGTCCCCTAGTTCGGAAAATTCCTTGGCGACCTTACGGTCCCGAATACTTTCAATGTTCTATACTTGGCTCGGAACGACTATCTTGATAGCCTTTCTTCCTCAACTAAGCGAATCATAGATAGTGAAGTGCGATAATTTATGGCATGGATATAAGTGACATGCATTAAAATGAGGCAACGAGTACAAGCTACAATGTAAGCAAGCTGTCATGCCCCGATCTTCCGCAGACTAATCGGTCGTCCCCGCTAGGCGCAAATCATCGAGCCAGCGCTCCCGCTGGATAATCGCTTGACCCATCCAGGCATGATGGTGCAAGAGCGTAAGCCAAGCCCATACAAGGCCTTGGTCCATGCAGGCGGTAAGAGGTCTAAGCCACAGAGTTGTACAGATTATCCGAGTATAGCGGAATAATAAATGCATAGGCGATTGGTAACAGGTTCACAGAGTCGTCAATAGTGGAAGCATTAAATAACACAAGTATAGAGTAAAAAAAATGCTTTATTGATATTGAACAAGTGTTACTAGCGGCGCTAGGCCAAGATTACAAGTCTCTCTCTCTGAAACAGTAAAAGCGTGCCAAGTGGCTATATTTGTGGAATGATACATAGGCGATGTTCCAATATTATATCTTGTATATATGCTTCAGTTTCGGACGTAACACTCCAAGGCTCAAGAGTAAACTCTATGCCTTAGTACGCACGAAGGAGGCATCTGCAACGAACGAGGTTTTCCCGTACCCTGCAAGCAATCTGCTGGGTTATCAGTACATAAATGTACTGGTGGGGAGGCTACTCGCCCGCTCGACAAATCCAAATACGTTATATAAGTTTCGCACATCATCTATTTAGTTTTCTTTCTAGTCTTTCCTTAGGATCAGTTTCATGGCAAGTTGAATAGCCTATTTCGTGTGGCAGTGCATCGTACGATATAAAGGGACACGGCGAGACTTACCAACTTACCATCCGTCCTTCCCTGCCCAAGGCAAACCAAGTTAATTCAAGCACGGACATATATAATAAAAACCAGGGACAATAACATAAGCAAACAAGAGTGTTGTGAGCAAGATTACATTTTAGGTGCACGAGGTATACAGATTATCAGGTGTGTTGCAGAAGATATTGAAGTATTCAATTTATCTACAAGTATCTTATATCCATGATCGCTCAGATGTTTTTGATTCAATGGATGCAATGTAATGACTTGTACGTGGATTGCTACTCAGCGAGGATGACTTATCTATATAAACAGGAGTCGCTGGCATAGCCATAAATGATGGGTGTAATACATGAAAGAAAATGACATGCAACTCAAGGATCAGGAGCGCTATTGGTCATTCCTTCCTAAACAGACGACTACTTTAGTCTATGAGCAAGAATGGCGTGAAGGATAGTTCACAAGCGCTTCACGACATTCTGCCCGAAACAGGTAGACTAAATAGGTGTTCCGTTCGGATCGGATCGGCCCCAGTGTCCCAGAGACCGTTCGTAAGGACAGAGATCCAAAAATCTCACTTGCTAACAAGTTTCGCGACATGCAAGTCTTGGGTCATTCCATTTTCATAACCTGACATGATAATCCATGATTCTTATTCTGAACGAGCATTGCTCCACGAGTTGTGATTCTTGATTTACTTGGCAGGATTCTCGTTCAGTGTTCAATTTGCCTTGATGCACTCCCCTGGTTTAGGGATTGCCTTGGTGACCTAACTGTCCCGGATACTTGCAGGTTCATATTGCACAGAAGGACTATTTGATAGTCTTCTGGCTAACAAGATGCATGCATGATACACGATAGTGTTACTTGATTGTAGCATAAGTTTCATTGTCGCAAGTATTGGATCGAGACAATATTACAGGTTAACATATAAGCAAACAAGCATGCATTTTTATGAAAACATAAGCATTTACATTGGCTCGGGCCTAAGGGTAAGCAGAGGAGTGAAACCGTAAAGGGACATATCGAGCGATATAATCTAGGGTCATGCAGTGTAGCAAGTGAACTGTGCACTACAGAGTATACGTATATCATTATATTCGAAGCATAGTGGGGTCTAGTTGCACAAGGCAAAGGGAGCATGCGAGGGTCCATATATATAAGCAATATTTTATTTTCATGTTCTAATATAAGCAATACAAGTTAGGATTATTTCCTTAGCTAGGTGCATTATATTCTTATTAGCATGCAAGGGTGATTCACCTAGCGACTAGCATGTATCGTCCATATTTTAAGTGTGCTGGATAAGCAAAGACAAGTTTATCGTAGCCACCCACCTTAGCGATGATTCGTCTCGATCGAGCGATACTCTGAGCGAGCCTGTGAAAGCCTAAGCTAGAACTCCTGAAAGGCCAAGTCTGTAAATCCTTTTGCCTCAAACGAGTATTCTCGCTGAGCAAAGCGGGTCAGGCCATAGCTCTTTTTCCATTTGAATCGGTAGTTCACTTGAGCAGAACGGGTCGTTGCATAGCAAGCATGCATATATATATAGAACATAGAAATTTATATTAGCACGATTTATAGGGTAGTACGAGGAGTGAAGCCATACAAGGACATATCGAGCAACATAATTCATAAGGCGTGCAATGTACACAAGTGTAGCAGTGCACTATAAAAAGTCTATAATGATCTACTCGAGTCATATCTGGGTCTACTTGAATGAAGTAAAGGTAGCATGCGAGGGTCCATTTATAAGCAAAGTTTTATTTCCATGTTCTAACACAAGCAATACAAGATGGCATTATTCCCTTAACTAGGTGCGTTGTATTCTTTATTAGCATACATGGGGTGATTCACCTAGCGACTAACATGTATCATCCATATTTTAAGTGTGCTGGCTAAGCAAAGACAAGTTCATCGTAGCCATCCACCTTAGCAATGATTTACCTTGGTCGAGCGATACTCCAAGTGAGCCTTTAAAAGTCCAAGTCTGAACTTCTGAAGGGCCAAGTCTGGAATCCTTTGCCTCAAACGAGTCTTCTCGCTGAACAAAGCGGGTCGGGTCATTGTATTTGCGCTGTTTGAATCGGCTGTCCGCTTGAACGGAACGGTTCATTACAATTAGGGCGATAATAGATCATGTGCATAAAAAATTTGGATTGAGTAGGATATCACTCGATAGAAGTTATCTTGAGTATGGATGTTGTGGTCTCTAATTTAAAGATTTAATACGATAATAAATAGTTGGAGGATAGCATGGATTGATACAAGTTAAGAAATTATGGTTAGATGAATTAAAGTAGGTAATATTGGATTTAAACTTGAATTAGATGAGATGATCTTGAATCTAGTTCGAAAGATAACACTCGATATCAGGCCCAAATGAGAATGATTATCCTGCAGGAGCGTTGGCGTGATAATTTCACGTCGAGCAGGGTTGATCGAACTCGCAGGAGATCAAGACCTAACATGTTCGATGATTATACAGACAAACTCGATAAAATAGAATGTAACAAAGGTGAATAGACTTTAGCTAGAGTATTTGAACTTATTTGTCTTGAGGAATGCTAGAGGTAGACTACAGGTTAATCGAATGATAACATTAAAGTTAGACGATTTGGCTAGGCAAAATATTATCACGACATAAACAGTTATTAGATGAACGTGACTTGATGATGAATATATAACTTGGATTAAATAAAGTATAACAATAAGGTGTCTTGGTAGTTTCGATAATAACCATAACGTTTGACATTCTTGTCTTATATGAGCACAACTCCAGGTTCACACATGTGTCACGCCTGGATGAGGGCGATTATCCCGTAGGAGTGTTGGCGTGGTGATTTTATGTCCAACAGGGATGATCAAACTTGGGGGAGATCAGAGCGTGACAATTGGAGGATTGTTTGGACTTACGGTTCGATGCGATAAGACGAGTTTCAAGATACAAGTTAAATCAAAACTATTTCGAGGGTGAGTTAATCTATAACATAAAGTAAGACATGCTTGATGGTTTCGTGAACGGATACATGAATTATATTGGATGACTTATAGTTTATGATTGAGATCGAAGATTAGAAATTGAATCATGACTTGGTAGTCTAGACTTAAAAAAGAATATATAGGTAAATTCTATCAATCATATTTGAGGAGATAGACTATGCAAATTTCTAGGTTTGACGTACGACGTGATATAGTGAGGATTTAGAAAAAAATGTGCCTTAGGAAAAACTTTGCTGAAATAGACTCGGACCATGTGCAACGAACGTGTTGATATGGATAGGATGATCACTGCTCGATATTTAGAAATATGAGTGAAGCGAGCTTGGGTAGAATACTCTATACGAATGAACAATGGTTTAACCTTAGGAATTGGGGCAATTATCGTGCAACAAATTTGTACGATGAGTCGTGAACATGAACTGTACCTATGAGCTTGTGAGTTGACCTAGCGATTAGGCAGACGATCCTATGCTATGAGATAAACCGGTGTGACCGACTATAGAGTATTGCTTGGTTAAGCCATAGAACTGGGGCAGCAAGACTTAGAGTTAGGCTTGGAACGGTGTGCGCTAGAAAGTTGGTATTTGACATGAACAAAACTAGCGATAGAACTTGGACGCTAGTTGGTAGATTGGATAGATCGTGCTTGATGGTAGTGCAATGTTTGGTTTTGAGTTGGATTGGAAATAACTTTGATTTTTGGTCAACTTTGCTCGAGGTATCATTATGATTCTAGGATGAGAACACTTGAGATTTGCACGAGTAGCTTGTCCGACTTTGCTATCGCTAAGTTTGGTTGAAATACATATGTTTGGGGGATAACTTGAATGTATGCATGATCCAGACTCAGTGATATGCTGAACTCGAGTGCAGACTCCGCTATTGCTAAGCTTGGTTGAAATACATGTGTTTCGGATATGCCTGGAATATGTTTATGATCGAGACTCAGTGATATGCGAAACTTGAATGCAGTTGCAAGTGAATACGATAGATTCACATGGACGAGTATAATAATTTGGATAAGTTAGCCTCAACCTAAAATTTTCTTAAATAGTAGAGAACGAGTAAGAGAATACGACGTTCAAGTAAATATAGCCAACTTGGATTGAGTGATGGAGTTATTCAATAAAACAGACCCGATACGCATGCGAGACATAATGAGAAAATGAGTAGGAAGTTGTGTTCGAACGAGTTTAGTGATGCGGAGTAATATGCTTGAGTTAGATTCGATAGTGCACGATAAAATAGTTTGCGTTCAGGAAGTCTCAAGGTCGAGACTTGTTCTGGGTGGTGTATAATGTAACAATCTGCTCTGCGTCAATGTAGAGAGCCGATTCAAAGTACACAAGTAAAATAACCCGTCCCGCCTTGCTCAGTGAGATAACTCGCTTGATGCAAAGGAATCTAGACTTGGCCCTTCAGAAGATTATATTTAGACTTTCAAAGGCACGCTCTGAGTATCACTTGACCGATGCGAATCATCGCTAAGGTGGGTGGCTACGATAAACCTATCTTGGCTTAGACTGCACACTTAAAAATACGGACGATAGATTTTAGTCGCTAGGTAAATCACCCCTTGTATGCTAATAAATGAATTCAACGCACCTAGCTAAAGGAATAATCTCATCTTGTATTACTTGCATAGAACTTAGAAAGTAATCTGCTGCTATAAGATAGTAAATAGACCGTACTAGATGTCTGCCCGCCTTGCCATTTAGAATTGTTAAAGTAGTTTTCCTTTATGCTATCTATTATATATGTAATGCTTGTCACTTTGTTTCGTGCCATAATCATGTAACACGATACATGTCTTGCATTATCTAGTTTAGTCGAAAGATTATCGAATAGTTATTTCGTGCAGTCCTGAACCTTAAAGTATTCAGAACCTTTAGGTCGCCAAGGGAGTTCCCGAACTAGAAAACTGTATCATGACAAGTTAAGCAATACTCGTCCAGTAATGAATTTGATGGCTCGGGATGTCGATATGTTTGTGAATAATTCTGACTTGAACTTGAACCAAAATCTGACTTGAATATGTACCTAACAAGAGAACTAAGAATAGAGACTTGCATGGTCACGGACAACTCGTGCACGAGGTATGCTTGGATTTCTCGAACGATCACCGGGGCACAGGGATCATACCAGCTTGGGAGAAATCATATGGGTATTGCGCGACCAAAACGACTATAGTCTACGAACCTATTTTGGGCCGGTGCATTATACGATATTCGGGCCTTGGTAGGGCATACTATACTTGGATCACCTGTCTACCTTCTGATAGTCATCTGAATCGGCAGAATAGCGTGTTATGGCTCTTATGTATTTGTGTTCAATGGCTCTCCTTTATATAGTATTGCGTCCTATTTCATCAGAGACTATAATATTGTGTCCTTTATGGCTATGCCAGTGACCGTTTCATGTCATAGTAGTCTCAAGTACTGTGCACGGGGGGCCTAGCACCCAATGACCATTCAGATACCACAACTGACATGTTCATATAGATAAAGGCATCTCTCTTAGCGGCAATCCGTGTATGAGTCATTGCATCAAATTAAGTAATTTGTACACCTGTATATTCTAGTATACACACTAAATATTTTGAGTAACTCGTTCACCTGAGTCAGAACCATGCACATAATACTTATGTTTTCTTATGCGATCTTTGGTTTTAATATATAAATATATTCGTGCTTGGTTTACATAATTTACCTTGGACATGGAAGGACAAATGGTAAGTTGGTATGTTTTACCGTGTTACTCTTACATCGTACGACACACTGCAATACAAGTTAGGCTTTATATTATTGCCATAAAATTGATCCTAAGGCAAGACTAGAAAGACAACTTAATAGATGGTGCACAAAACTAATTGAAGGTGTTTAGATTTGTCGATTGGGCGAGAAGCCTTCTCACCAGTGCATACAATATACTGATAACCCACTAGGTTGCTTGTAGGGTACTGAAGAACCTCGTTCAGTGAAGAGTATACCCTCGTGCGTGCTAAGGCATGGAGTTTGCTTTGGAGCCTTGGAGTGTTGCGTCTGGAGCTAAAGCGCATATATGTGACATAATATTGGAACACCGCCTATTTTATCATTCTACAATTGTAAGCCACTTGCCGCATTTTATTGTTTCGAGAGAGAGCTTGAGTGAATTATAATCTCGACCTAGCATCGCCTGTAACATTATTTTCAATATTAATAAAGAGTTTTGATTTTATTCCATACTTGTGTTTATTTTAATGCTTTCGGTATGATGACCATGTGAACTAGTTATCAAATGCCTGTTTAGACTTGGCCTTGCACAGGCGCAACTCAGGCTCGCACAACATCACACCCAAGCGAGGACGTTCCGGCCCTGCTGGGCTAGGGGCGTGACACGTGGCTCGTTAATTGTCCAAGTTAAAGAATGCATGGCACATATGTTTATTCACTGCTTGGAGGCACGATACTCTATATCGTTCAAGCATAATACGTTCGAGTCAAGAACACGCTAGTAGCACTAGTTTCCCATGTGTTTCTCTTTCGCTTTATTTATATATAAATATGTTTGTTTAACTTGGTTTACCTTGGACAGAGAAGGACGAATGGTAAGTTGGTAAGTTGTGTATGTTATTCATATCGCACGGGCACTACAACACGAACTAGGCTTTACATCATATGTTATAAAATTGATCCTATGACAAGACTAGAAAGACAAGATACCTGGTGCACAGAATTAATTCAACGTATTAGTTTTATTGAGTGGGCGAGAAGCCTCCCCACCAATGCATTCAATGTACTGATAACCCACCAGATTGCTTATAGGGTGCGGGAGAACCTCGTTCGGTGAGAAGTTTTTTCTCGTATGCGCTAAGGCATGGAGCTAACTCTGGAGCCTTGGAGCGTTATGGATGGAGCTAAAATACTATATATATATATATATATAGGACGTAATATATTGGAACATATTCTATGTATCATCTGTCATGCCCCAATTCTGAAGAATCAAAAGTAGCCACTGGCATGATGTTGTACAAGCCTAGATTGTACTTGTACAAGGAAAGAAAATAGATAAGTTATGGTATTTCTCAGAAACATCAATATAGAAGCAGAATTAAGCGGACAAATTGAAGTCACACAGAATATAATAAAAAGTATCTCTTTATTGATAATGATCTCAAGTACAAAGCTTACAACAAATTACAAGGCTTCTCATTTATAACTGATTTTTGGCCATTTGGCTTACATTGATATTTGTCGTCTTAGCTTACAATCTCACTGATACAATTAAATTATATTGTTTCATACATTATGTCCTTTATAATAGAAAATATATCATTTGGAAGAAGACCTTCTGCATGTCCAACAATGCTTTGATGCCTCAGAACAGTTTCAGCCACTCCCCAACTTGAATACCTGTGGATGCTCACAAACGTAGGTTAGTATATATCGCGTACTGGTGAGCAAAAACTAGTTCACTCGTCTAAACCAATACTAAGTAATTATGTGATTAAGCATGCAATTATTAGAAATATGATCTTTATAATTAGAGACTAGGTTCATTTCAGTGATCAGAGTATCCATCAGCATAATGAAAGCATTATATATAAGCAACAGTATAAACTAACTATGTAAAATTTAGTATATATCGCTTATTAGTGATTCTTACCAACAACCCACTCGTCGTATCCCTGCAAAACAAGGATTAGCGATAAATAATTATTATGAAATTTTTTTGTGACTGATCTGTTAAGCAAGCATAATTGTTCTCGTCAACATACTGCCTAACTATATGAGGGTCATTGGCATCATTTCACCTTATAGGACTTTTTCATAGTACGCAGTGCACCTCCTTAGTAAGGTAGCTAGCCTCCACTGAGAATCTCATAATACCTCGTGCCTATAAGCACGTTAAAATATTCCCCCTAAGATGAAGCAGTACCCGGTGCCCCGGGTCCAGATCTAGGAAACTTACTACCTTGTGCAAAGGTTTTCCATAACCATGCAACGTCTATGCAAATAAAATCTTAAGCATAATTGCATGGTACAAAGGATAAAACTAAATGATCTCTCGATCATACTCGCAAATTCAATATTCATATTTCTTATATGGGTTAGTGACACATAGGTCCCAACATACTTCATCTTACTTTCTTACTGGAAACTTATCAGTCCATACTTGCTTTCGTAGTTCTAGTGCATTGATGCACTAAATAGATATATAAGCATTCAAAATTCTATTTTAAGTACGATAAGCATGTAAGGAGTTTGCGCAGTGATACTTCTTTTCTTATGTAATACTTATATTATAGCATTCTTGTGTCAATAACATTAGCATTTCAGTACTCAGGTGTTTCAGTGATTACTATAGTATTGAATATAAGGCATCACTATCTATATGTGGACTACAACAGTAAATAGTTATAAAATACAACAAGATAACACTTGTATTCATTTTATTAGGGAATAAAGGAGTAGATGAGAAGGGACAGATCCTCCCATATCTACAAATACAATCGGCATGCCTCGCTCCCATATATGCCTACGATTCTGTCACTACCACTTTTCCTGGAGAGGGATATTTTTATCTTTCTCGAATATTGGTAATATTATGAATATTGGTATTTTAAAAATTATTATTTGCTTGATATCTTATTTTATTATAACTATTATAGATATTTTTAGCTTATATTATTTCAATATTTCGTATGGTTGCATATGTTTATATATTATATTTAGTTAATGGTTAGTTGTTAGCTATTAGTTAGACTAGTTATTAGAAGACATAATTGGACCTAACTAGACTTGTCATGGACAATATTTAAGTTAGACCCATTGAACCCAATAATTAGACACCCTTGTTTAGTTAGTGATTTAATTAACCCAACCATTAGATGTCACGCCCCGGTCCCCTAAGGGCCGATTGTCCTCGCTTGGTCACTACGGAATCGATCGTCCTCGCTTGGTCACTACGGAATCGATCATCCTCGCTTGGACGAATGTCGTACAAGCCTAAGCTACACTTGCATAATGCCAAAGCTTGAACAAGGGCAAGTAAGCTATTCAAGACGGGAGTAGCGGTACAATATTGCATAAAAGTAAAGAACACAATGGCATAAGAAAACAAGCTCTTTATTTATAATTAAGATGTGTTACACGCGGCGCTTGGCCATGATTACAATTCATTCAAGCTTTTTTTCTCTCGATTACAAAGACATTGTTCCATATATTATACCCCTTTATATAAAAGCTTCTCAAAGCAATCTCGATATGGCTCAAGGCATCGACTCTAGATTTTTGGGTCCTGGGGATGAGGCTCGGCTATCGCTTCCTCGGACGATCCAACACCTACGAACAAGCAAACTGTTGGTGGGTCAATACTTTAGAGAAAGCACTGGTGAGTATAAAATCAACGAACAGAAGCAACATTCACTAAAACTAACACTAAGTAATTATGCTATAAAATATTACATTACTAGTGATCTTTCTATTTTTACCTAGTTCATTTCATGCAGTACGAGAGTGGAGTCATAGTAATTTTTTTTGGAAACATCTTTGAAATCAGAGTTCATGTTTGATATACAAACAAGCAGGCAAGGCAAGCAGTTCATGTACGATAAGCAAGTTCATTTTACTATCTCTGGTGCACAACGTGTCTCGTGAGTTATATTCATTCTCTAAAGACTCTAGCATGCATCTAGTGGACTATCTTCTTAGCATCTCTCTCTTTCTCTTATCATCAATTATCAACTTATCGTATGAATGAGATAGAAGCATACACAAAAATAATACTTCTCTATAAAAGCATGTAATACAAGAGAGCATGTACGATAGCATGAATATCACTTATTCAGTGATTCTTACCCTTTCGCCGAACGATTATCCGTGCAGCAGACATAAAAGTTAGCAATATTTTTATATATATGAATAAGCTTCTCTTTCCCTGTCCGTCTCTGTATCAAACAATTAGGTAAGCAAGAAAGTTGAATCCTAGCATACGACCTAACTATATGATGGCCCATAAGTCTATTTCCTCATGATTAGAAGCGGTGTTATCACGGCCCAGCACTGCACTAATATACTCGCTTATATACTAGCTGCTTTGACTCGTGAACCAGCTATCTAATAGACATGAATACCCCCCTAATCGTGAGGACTTCTTTCCCTTAGGGTATTCCTCTGATCCCCCCTAGGGCAAACGGTCCCCAATGCCCCAGGAACCGGTCGTAAGATTATCCTTGTGCACAAGATGTCTAAAGACCAATGTATGAATATAACTCTATCAGATAAACTCTATATGGATGCAGCAGTTCAATAAACAAGTATATAGTCAATATCTTCTCTTCTATCTTTTTACGGAAAGGCCGCCATCTCTTTGATACCGTTCAAGCATTTTTTAAACTTCTATGAAAATATGTAACAGTCTCTATTTATGCAAGAATGGAAGCAGTTCTCTATTTTTTTAACTAAGCATGTAGTTCTACTCTTTCTTTAGAATATAATAGAAATATATGAATATTTTTTTTACTTTATTTACTAGCATGGCTGCAGTTCGTTCGATAGCGGTGTCCGTATAACTAAGCATGTAACATTCTATTTAACTTAGTATGGCAATGGTTATATCTCTTTTAGATAAGCAAACAATTTCTCTAGTTAAGCAAGCAGGTTATCATTAATGCAAACATTATCTTATTAAGCAAACAAGCATTGCAAAAACTTAGATTCATTATTAAGGCGTGCAAGAATCAGAGAATAAAGTTCTGCCCACTCACCTAGATCAATCGTCTTATATTTTGATCAAGAACTCTCCGAGAAGACTTCCACTCGAGTCAGCAAATAGATCTCTTGTACATAATAACAACATGGAGTGGGGTACTACATTAGGAGTAGAAGCTTCCTCCTTAATTAATATTCATCATGACAAGCCCATAGGAATATTTTAGGCTTTACACATTCCTTGGAAGACAAGTTAGGGCCGGCCACCATAAGAGGGGAGTCCATTCTCTATCCTTTTTTTTACCCAAATTTGAGATCTATATTAGTTCTTCCCCAAATTTCATCTTCCCTACTTCACCATTAGAGACACTTGGATCAAGGAGGAGGCAATGATCTACAAGGAGGTAAAGAAAAAACAAGTTGAATGCTCTTGACACTCATTTGGACACTTGCATTGTGAATCCATCTTTCAATAGGTATAATTCAGTTTTTTACCTTCTAATTATACCCTAAATCTATAGTTTAATTATTAAAAACCCACCTATGGACTAGGGCTACCTATAGGAAGAAGATTTGACTACTAGGGAGCTCTATTGTGGAAGTTACCATGTATTAAAAACCCACCTATGGAGGAGACTAGTGTTGTATCCACAATTGGATATGTGTAGGCCGTATCATAATAATTTGGTGATCCAGATTGATTTGAGAGTTTTTCCTTCGACACGGGGGTATGCACAAGCTATATTTTGACACGGACACGTAGGTGAGTAGATAATACTTGGTATTGCTTAGAAATATGATTTTAGTCTTGCTCGTATCCTTTGTGATATTTTTGTTGTGGTGTCGGGGCCGTATCGCAAACGTATTATAGAGAAAGTGTGATACGAGTACGATACACTCAATGTGTTTGTTGTATTGTTACTATTCTAATTTAGTGTTGTTATACATAAGTACGTATTGATATATGTGATGTTCACTGTGATATGGGATATTCACAGTGGGGGTTTATTTAGTATGCATTTGGTACACATGTCCAGGTGTGGGTAGTAGACAGCAACAGTCTGATTTGGGGAAACTGTAACTAGCAAGGTGCCATGCTCAAGTAGTAAGTGATATGGGTAATAAAGGAGTGAAGTGAGGTTTGTATTTGTGTTGTAAATTTCATCAAAACATGGAGGGAGTAAAGTAGCAGATAGTTAATGAGGGGGAGGTAAAGCAAAGCCACTGTAGTAGTAGCAAGGTCGGAGGAAAATGCACAGCAATAGTGCATTTGTGTGTGTGTGTGTGTGTGTGTGTGTGTGTAGAGTGTGTTGGCAGTTGGGGGAAGTCTATTTCAGACATGTGCAAAGGGGCAGTGGCTTTGATGTTAGTTAATAGTTAGTGTGTTATCAGTCATGTCAATTAGTATCATTTGTTAAGTTAAGTTATCATTAGTAGTTTTGATATTGATAACAGTTAGTTTAGTTAGTAATACATGATATCAGTTAAGTACATGTTATCAATTAGTTCTCAGTTAGTAAGTTAGTATATATTTATGTTATTTAAGTTAGATATTAAGGATTGTGTGGAGTTAAGGTAAGGTTGGGAGAGGTTGCAGGGGATGGCAGATGTGTCTGCCATTGCTGTATTGGTTGTAATACACCGTTCTGCTCAAGCAGACCGTCGATTCAAACGGCAAAAGTGTAACATCCCGACCCGCTTTGCTCAAGCGAGAATACTTGTTTGAGGCAAAAGATATCCAAACTTGTCCCTTCAGGAGTTCGTCTTAGGCTTTCAAAGGCTCGCTCGGATATCGCTCAACTGAGGCGAATCATCGCTAAGGTGGGTGGCTACGGTGAACTTGTCTTTGCTTAGCCAGCACACTTAAAATATGGAATGATACATGCTAGTCGCTAGGTGAATCACCCCCTGCATGCTAATAAGAATACAACGCACGTAGCTAAGGGAAAATCTCAACTTGTATTGCTTATGTTAGAACATGAAAATAAAATATTGTTTATATTCAGACCCTCGCATGCTACCTTTGCTTTGTGCAACTAGCCTTGCTATGCCTCGAGTAGGACGATATGTATATGCTCTTCCTGTTCACTTGTTTACACTGCACGACCCTAGATAATTTCGCTCGGGAAGTCCCTTTACGGTTTTACTCCTCGGCTTACCTTCGGGCACGAGCCAACGTGAATGCTTATGAATGTAATGCTTGCCTGCTTATAAGTTAACTTGAAATATTGTCTCGACTCAATATTTGCCACATGAAACTTATGTCACAAACAAGTAGCACTATCGTGTATCATTCATGCATTGAGTTAGCCAGAAGACTATCGAATAGTCCTTTTGTGCAATTGAACCTGTAAGTACCGGGACCGTTAAGTCACCAAAGCAATCCCCGAACCAGGGGCATGTATCAAGGTAAGTTGATCAATTAATGGAAATTATGTCAAGTTTATATTTGAATAATAATCACATCCAGTTTGCATCTAAACGAGAATCATGTCAAGTAAAGAAAGAATCACAGCTCGTAGAGCCAATGCTCGGTTCAGAATAAGAATCATGGATTATCATATCAAGTTATGGATTTGGAAAGACCCTGGCCTGCATGTCGCGGATAACTTGAAAAAGGTGATTCTCGGATCTTAGTTCTACGGGCAGTCTCCGGGGCACCGGGACCGATCCGATCCTGATGGAACTTCCTGTATAGTCCTCCTGTACTGGACGAGGGTGGTTTATAGCACCACTTGTTCTTTCTCGATGCATTCAATTCTCGTCATGGACTAGTATCCTTTATGGCTATGCCAGTGACCAATTATTCATATAGATAAGTCATCCTCGCTTAGCAATAATCCGCGTATAAGTTATTGTATCGCATCGAGATTAATCTGAAGCACCTGAACGATCATGGTATAATAATACTTGTGCATAAAGAGCACTTGAACATCTTATGCAACACACCTGATCATCTGTGTAACTCGTGCACTCGAAGCATAATCTCGCTCATAATAGAGTATTTGCATATACTATTGCCCCCGAATATTTATACATGGTCGTGCTTGAATTAACTTGTTTGCCTCGGACAAGGAATAACAAATGGTAAGTTGGTATGTCTCGCCGTGTTCCCTCTTATATCGCACGTTGCATTGCCACACTAGATATGTTATTCAATATTGCCATGAAACTGATCCTAAGGCAACTAGAAAGACAACAAAATAGTTGGTGCACGGAACCTATATTACGTGTTTGGATTTGTCGAGCGGGCGAGTAGCCTCCCCACCAGTGCATTCGTGTACTTATAATCCACCAGATTGTTTGTAGGGTGCAGAAGAACCTCATTCGGTACGGATGCCTCCTTCGTGCATGCTAAGGTGTGGAGTTCACTCCGAAGCCTTGGAGCATTGCGTTCAGAACTAAAGCACATATACAAGACATAATGTTGGAACAACGCCTGTACAATCATTCCATAAATGTAGCCACTTGGCATGCTTTTACTGTTTCAGAGAGAGAGAGGCTTGAGGGACTTATAATCTTGGCTATACGTCGCCTCTAACACTTATTCAATATCAATAAAGAGTTTGTTTTACTTCAACTTGTGTTAGTCAAAGCTTTTGCTATTGTCGACTTAGTGAACTTGTTACCAAATTGCCTATGCGTTTATAATTCCACTGCACTCAGATAATCTGTGCGACTCTGTGGCTTAGACCTCTTACCGCCAGCCAACGAACTACGACCTTGCACGGGCGTGGCTCACGCTCTTGCGGTATCATGCCCAGATAGGCCAAAGCGATCGTCCCATGGGAGCACTAGCGCGGTGATTCTCGCCTAGCAGGGACGGCCGATTAGCCTGTGGGAGATTGGGGCGTGACAGATTGGTATCAGAGCTTGGCTATACACCTTTGGACTTTGTTTCAATTTTCTCAGTTTTAAAAGCTTGTTCGTGGGTTATGTGCATACTCTCTCTCGATGTACCAAATGGAATATTCCAACAATGAGTCTAAATACTTCAAAAAATATGCATTTGAATGATGTGATTACTTGTACAAATTGTGATACGATTGGCCTTTGTGCCAACCTGTGCTAGATTCCTTGGGAATAGACTCGTGCAAAAATCGTGACTTATGTGCGAACCGAATTGCCTATATATGTTTGTCCAACTGGTTAGTGCAAACATGAATATTGCCTGAACGGTTAGCTTTGCACACAATCTTTCGGCTAAGTTGTGTAGAGTATCGCATGCCAAGATCCTTTGGTGCAAGATAAGTTGCAACGAGAATAAATATCGTTCAGTAATAAGGCAAGTCAGACTTAGAATGCCAACCGATAGAACATTCTCGAATTTATCGCTTAGGAGAATCGTGCTTGGATTTTAGGAAATAGCTCAAACAGTATTTTGTATCGGAAGATGAAAATCAATTGTAGATTAAGTGGATGACTCAATTTCGAGTGGTGTATGGATCATTTGGAAATATCCTAACAGATTTATAGGTCTCGTGCGTTAAATCGGATCGAGCAATTTCAAAATATCATGAATAAATGATAAGTCTTATATTGAAGTGGAAATTCATGAAAATAAAAATTGATCTCGTTAAGGAAACTTGATGGAAACTTGGAGAATTGTACAAGCGATTTTGGATAGAAACAAATAGATTGAACTTGAATACAATATCGCTTGAATAGAGATAGCCCGAAATGAATATTGTGTTTCAAAAAAAGGATGAACGATAATGGATTTGGCTTAGAGTTCGGAAGAACGATCTTTAAATTAAGTTCGAAATGATAACTCTCGAAATCAGTCCCAACGAGAATGGTTATCCTGCGGGAGCGCCGACATGATAATTTCACGTACGACTGGGATGATCGAACTCACGAAAATATGTTCGATAATTATTCCAAATGATCTTGATGAATGACGTGTCAAAATAGATTAGAATTGAGTTTGAATATAGAATTACCGAACGGTAATATTGAAGTTGGATAATTGATAGACAAATGATGATCATTGCATGAAAGAACTTGACTCGATGGATATATATAACTTGGATGGAATTAAAGGTGAAAGGATAAAGTGTCTTAATCATGTTGAAGATAACTATAAAATTTTAACGTCCTTGTCTTATATGAGCGAAACTTTATGCTCGTGCATGTGTCACGCCCGGATTAGGACGATTATCCAGCGGAAGCGTTGACGTGGTGATCTCACGTCCAACGAGAGTGATCGAACTTGCGGAAGACCGGAGCGTGACAACTAATGGATTATCTTAAATTTTAGTTCGCACGATAAGACAAATTTGAAATGCAAGTGATCAAAAATATTTCATGGATAAGTTAGCCTAGAACATGAAATAAATCACGTTGGATTATTTCGTGTACGGATACTTGAATCAGGTTGAATGAATTGGAGTTAAACTAAAGGTTTAGAATCAAATCTTGGCTTGGTGGACTAGACTTAAAATAGATAGGGATCCTATCAAAGCATGTTAAAGAGATAGATTATACAAATCACTAGGCTTGTCTTGCATCTTGAATATTATAGATTTTATTGAATGGACTCATCCTCCGTGCAAATGAACGTTTATTAAGAGTAGGAAAATTTGTGCTCGATATTTAGAAATTTGAGTAAAATATGATTGGGTAGAATACCCTATGCAAATAATAATGGTTTGACCCTAGGAAATTGGGGCGAGCATCGTGCGAAGAATTTGTATGATGTATCGTGTGCTTGAACTTGTACCTATGACCTTGTGAGTTGACCTAGAAATTAGCCAGATAACCTTGTGCCGAGTGAATGAACCTGTATAACCGACTTTAGCCCATTGCTTGAACAAGCTATACAATTGGGGCAGCAAGACTTAGGGTTAGACTTGGGAACGATAACGTGTGCTAAGTTAACCCGAATGGATGAATGCTAGTCGATAAACCGAACAGATCGTGCTTAACGATTGTGCAAATACTTGTTTGAGTTAGAAAGGAAGAAATTTGGAATCGGATTGACCCTGTTGGAAGTATCCTTGTGAATCATAAAATGAACCCTTAAGATTTTTGCGAGTAGCTTGTCCGATTTCACTATCTCTAAGTTTATTTGAATGCATATATTTGAGGGATGTCTTGAACGTGTACACGATCCAAGACTTAAGAGATGTGAAACTCAAGTGCTATGACTTTGCTATCACTAAACTGGTTGGCGTGCTCATGCTTGAGATGCACTTCGAATATGTGCATGATCAAGGCTCGTGATATGCAGATCTCGATGCTAGTGCAAGTGAATATCCGCTTGAACAAGTATAATGACTTGTATAAGTTTGCCTCAACCCTAGATCATTCATGATCGATTGAAACGTACTCCGCGTTAAGAAACATGTCCCGTGCTAAGGCGCAAATGAGACTGACTCGACATACACGTAATACGATACGAGAATCGAGTAGGAGATTATGTTCAATTAGATCTAGTAGTAACGATTGCTACACTTGGGATAGATTCTATAATGCGATAGTATGGCCTGACCTCAGTAAGTCTCGAGGATGAGACTTTTTCTGAGTGGTGTATGATGTAACACCCCGTTCCGCTTAAGCGGACCACCGATTCAAATGGCAAAAGTGCAACATCTCGACCCGCTTTGCTCAGGCGAGAATACTCGTTTGAGGCAAAGGATATCCAGACTTGTCCCTTCAGGAGTTTGTCTTAGGCTTTCAGAGGCTCGCTCGGAGTATCGTTCAACCTAGGCGAATCATCGCTAAGGTAGGTGGCTACGGTGAACTTGTCTTTGCTTAGCCAAGACAAATAAAATATGGAACGATACATGCAAGTCGCTTGGTGAATTATCCCTGCATGCTAATAAGAATACAACGCACATAGCTAAGGGAAAAATCCTAACTTGTATTGCTTATGTTAGAGCATGAAAATAAAATATTACTTATATTCAGATCCTCGTATGCTACCTTTGACTTATGCAACTAGCCCTGCTATGCCTCATGTAGGACGATATGTATATGCTCTTCTTAGTGCACTGTTCACTTGTTTACACAGCACAACCCTAGATAATGTCGCTTGGGAAGTCCCCTTACGGTTTCACTCCTCGGCTTACCTTCGGGCCCGAGCCAACGTGAATGCTTATGAATGCAATGCTTGACTGCTTATAAGTTAACTTGAAATATTGCCTCGACTCAATGTTTTCCACACGAAACTTATGTCACAAACAAGTAGCACTAACGAGTATCATTCATGCATTGAGTCAGCCAGAAGACTATCGAATATTCCTTCTGTGCAACTGAACCTGCAAGTACCAGGACCGTTAGGTCACTAAGGCAATCCCCCAACCAGGGGCATGCATCAAGGCAAGTTGATCAATGAATGAAAATTATGTCAATTTTATATTTGAATGATAATCACGTCCAGTTTACATCTGAAAGAGAATCATGTCAAGTAAAGAAAGAATCACAGCTCATGGAGCAAATGCTCGGTTCAGAACAAGAATCATGGATTATCATGTCAAGTTATGGATTTGGAAGACCCTGGCCTGCATGTCGCGGACAACTTGAAAAAGGTGATCCTCTGATCTCAGTTCTACGAGCGATCTCTGGGGCATCGGGACCGATCCGATCTGATCCGATCCGGATAAAACTTCCTGTATATGCCTCCTGTACTGGACGAGGGTGGTTTGTAGCACCACTTGTTCTTTCTCGATGCATTCCATTCTCGTCATGGACTAGTGTCCTTTATGGCTATGCCAGCGACTAATTGTTTATATAGATAAGTCATCCTCGCTTAGCGACAATCCGTGTGCGAGTCATTGCATCGCATCAAGATTAATTTGAAACACCTGAACGATCATGGTATAATAACACTTGTGCATAAAGAGCACTTGAACATCTTATGTAACACACCTGATCATCCGTGTAACTTGTCCACCCAAAGCACAATATCGCTCATAACACAGTATTTGCATATATTATTGCCCCTGAATGTTTATACATGCTCGTGCTTGAATTAACTTGTCTGCCTTGGACAGGGAAGGACAAATGGTAAGTTGGTAAGTCTCGCCGTGTTCCCTCTTATATCGTACAATGCACTGCCACACGAGATAGGCTATTCAATATTGCCATGAAACTGATCCTAAGGCAACTAGATAGACAACAAAATAGTTTATGCATGGAACCTATATTACGTGTTTGGATTTTTCGAGCGGGTGAGTAGCCTCCCCACCAGTGCATTCGTATACCGATAATCCACCAGATTGTTTGTAGGGTGTGGGAGAACCTCGTTTGGCGCGGATGCCTCCTTCATGCGTGCTAAGGCATGGAGTTCACTCTGAAGCCTTGGAGCGTTGCGTCCAGAACTAAAGCACATATACAAGACCTAATATTGGAACATCGGCTGTAAAATCATTCCACAAAAGTAGCCACTTTGTACGCTTTTACTGTTTCAGAGAGAGAGGCTTGAGCGACTTGTAATCTCGGCTATACGCCGCCTGTAACACTTATTCAATATCAATAAAGAGTTTATTTTACTTCAACTTGTGTTATTCAATGCTTTTGCTATTGTCGACTCAGTAAACTTATTACCAAATCGCCTATGCGTTTATAATTCTGATGCACTCTGACAATCTGTGCGACTCTGTGGCTTAGACCTCTTACCGCCAGCCAACGAACCACGGCTTTGTACAGGCGCGGATCACGCTCGTACGACATCATGCCCAGATGGGCCAAAGCGATCGTCCCATGGGAGTGCTGGCGCGATAATTCTCGCCTAGCGGGGATGGCCGATTAGCCTGCGGGAGATCGGTGCGTGACTTTGGTGGTACTAGTTAATGTTGCTGTTGGTATAGGGTGCAATATAGTATCATAGTGAGGTGCTTGAGGAGTGGCTCGAGTGCTTGAGGTGTCCAGATACTACTATAAGGAGGACTAATACTGGATAGTATCATTAGGGATAGTGCACAGTTGCAGTGAGCTCATGAGAGATTGATTGTATGTGTATGAGGGTATAATTAGGCCAGTAAAGTAGTAGTAGGTGCAACCACAGCTGTAAGGAAGTAAAGGAATTTTCTAGGTCAATCAGTTGGAGGAAGATGAGTTATCCCTGGGCCTGATTACTTGGGAGGAACTGGAATAGTTGTAGTGGTGTAATAGTAATCTTTTAGTGCTATAATTGAGGGGAGCTCGGGTTGTCCAGGTGCACCCTCGTGCCCTGAGTGCAGTTCAGTGCACTGGATGCACGGATATGTGCAATTCAGTGAGCAAGGGGATGCGGGGAGTATCAGTAATCGTGCGGTGAGTATTAGTGCTACAGGCAGCAGTGGTAAGGGTGTATGGATGCATGTGTGGGGGAGTGTTTTAAGTATCTGTAGGTACAAGTATAGGTGTATTTTCTGGTTGATTTGAGTGTGTGTGTGTTAATTGTTAGTGCATGTGAGGGAAAAGTGAAGTATGGTAGTTAACAGCACCGATAACAGTAGCAGTATAGTAGTATCAACACAGTACTAACATGATTGCCAAGTGAATGGGAGGAGTAACATCAACAGAAACAATGGCAGTTGCAACAACATGAGGTGAGTAGCAGCTGTATCAGGGATTACCAGGTAAGTTGGGTTATTTATGTGATGCCATAGCTAAGTATTGAGTATAGGGCTAGGTATTGTCACGCCCCGAGGCGTCCCCCGAGTCGTGACCGCCGTGCGGGCCTGGAGTTGCGCCCGTACAAGGCTTTAATGATTTGCATAGCAAGCACATATTCAGAGTACGCAGATAAATTGAAACACAGATTTGAAACATAGAAAAGTTCTCTTTATTGATAATGAACATCTATTACAAACTCCTGAATGAGTCAGCTAATATGCCGAACGGCTTACAAAAGGGTTGACTCAAAATGAGATAGCAGTCCTGTACATTACATCCTTTTATAAACTCAAAACGATAAAGACCTCCAGGCTGGAGGATCGCTTTGCCACGGAGCTGTATTTGTGTATGAAGAGTTGCAGGCTCCTGACTCCAAAATGCTTCGGGGGCGCGGTGAAGATGCGCCAACAGCTGGACTGGATCGGGAAGACGACTTCGGCTCCTCGCTCGGTTCGCCTTGGTACGGAGAACCTGTTTCAACGAGGGTCAGTATATCGAAACATGCTGGTGAAGGCGAGCTAGCCTGACTATACCAATCAACACGTTGTTTAGTGAAGCATGCATATTTTTGTGGGTTTCTATCTTGCCTTAGTTCATTTACAAGTAAGCAGCATATTGAATTTACTGAAATAAACGTGCCACCGTTCGGTGGATTTTACCTGACCGTCTGAATTACCTGCACAATACTTACCATGCCTTCCCTAAAATGAAGACACAAGTTAGTATGCAACAGGTTTAAATATACACAGGGATCACTGGCTTGATGCCACAAAGGGACGGTTTATAGTCTCGGGACAAGAATGTTATGCAACGCAGGTGGCGAGCCCCGCTACATAGCATCCCGTCCATGACAAACGACTATACGAACTCTTCCGCCCGGATCGGATCGGCCCCAGTGCCCTGGCGGCCGTCCGCGGAAGCCAAAATACCTTGTGCACAAGTTGTCCGTGATCGAGCACATTTAGTTCGAATTATTTCACACGAATTTACAAACGAATTTCGAACGAATAGGAGCAAGCTCCATAGCCAAACAGTTTTGCATAGTCTTACTAACAGTTTGTTTCATAACAAGCATATATTTCCATACTTAGCACGATTCATAGAACAGTTATAGATGAACTAGCATACAGGATGATAACCGTTCATAAGTTTGTTAACAAGCATAATAACCAAGTTATTTTCTTTTATCTTGGTTTCTTTTATTATTACTTGGTATCGTTTGATCGGGGCGAAGGAGCGAGGCTGGAAGCAGAGCTAGCTAATCGGGTTGGTAGCCACTCACTTAGATTTTGAAAGGAAGAAGGAAAGAGGCGCTTCACGACTCCGCTCGCAAGCCGCCTACTGCTCGTTCACCTGCACACGAACAGCTCTATTAATACTTCTTCCTCTCTTTCCAATCTCGGAATAGAAGTACAAGTTAATGAACGAAAACAATGAAAACCATCGAAACCGTTCAAGGAAAACAAGCAAATCCCAAAACCAACTCAAAGCACGAAAGCAACAAGCGACATCGAAAACCGAGGCAATAAAAGATAGCAGCGGAGAGGTCCCTCCTGACTCTGCCGCTAAGTCGATCCCTGGGGCGCAGTCCACTGAATATGGGAATCGATTCCGAAGAAACAAATCCATAACGAGGACGAGTTCTTAATTCAATCTATCCCGATCGAACGATACCGTTTGTGTTTCTTAGCCGCGCTCTCCGCATCGGGAGAACGGGGCGCTACATCCTACCCAACCAATTAGAAGTTTCGTCCCGAAACTTAGGAATAGAACCAACCGTTAGGGATTATTTTGTTGCTAGCGGCGATCCGGGAGCGGACAGTTTCGAATCAGGTGTCCGTTGCCGCCACAGTTGTAACAAGACCCATTTTTCAAGTAACAATTAACGATGGTATGCCCCGGCCTATTGCAGTGCTCACAACGCACTCCTACATTTGTCTTGTTCCGACCACCGTTGTTTTGTCATTTTGCAGCGTTGTTTCCTCTATCGTTTCCTTGGCGTTTGTGATTGTAAGTATGCACAGCGCCGGTGGAAACGTGAGGATACAGTGGCTTGAGCGATAGGGCATGATTCATGACTTCACGCATTATTCCGTACTGATTATTGGCCACGTGCGAATGGATGGCAGGGCGTAGTCCACCTTCAAATCTTCTGGCTCGACTCGCTGCATCAGGTAAATAGGCCCTAGGGAACTTCGAGAGTCGGTTGAACTCGGCGGAGTATTGCTTAACTGTCATACTGCTCTGCCTCAGTTGCACGAAGTCATTTTCCATTTGACGTTGTACTGGAGGCGGTATAAACTCCTCTTCGAACGCGGCATGAAAGGTCGTCCACGAGATCGCCTCCTCTCCGTGATCAAATTGGAGAGATCGTCGATGCACGTCCCACCAATCGTGTGCGTTGAGGCGGAGCTACAGTTGCGCGCAGGCGACGCGCTTATCTTCGGGGACCTCTAGCAGAGTGAAGTGGTCTTCAATCTCGGCTAGCCAATCTAGAGCTACCACTGCGTCCTCAGTCCCGTCGAACGGAGTGTTACAGACTTTCTTGAAATAGCCCAAGTTGAAGGCAGTCACGTCCCTCGGCCTTGGAATTTGAGGCGTCTCCACTTCAAGCACGGGCTGTTCCACCGGAGTCGCTGCTGTTGCAGCGGAATGGTTGGCAGCCAAAGTCTGAACGATTTGTTGCAGGGCATCGACCTGCTTCTGTTGGACTGAGAATCGGGTCTCTAGATTACTCTCGAGCTTGGCTTGACGAGCATCGTCTCGTTGTCGTTGCGATTCTAACATTTGTATTACCCGCTCAAGCGGGTCAACTTGAGACATGCCTCTTTGGCTTCGAGAGCTTCCCGAATTGCCCGAACTGCTCTCTTGTGTTTCGATCGGTGGTTGCGCTGCAGATTGCGCTGGATCCATTCCTTCAAAAGAAGGTAAATTAAATTAGGATCATAATGTATTATGGACTTATTGCATGAATGTATCTCATTTTGGCCTAGCGAGTTCAAGAGTTCGCACAGGAATTTGATCGTTAAAGGAACTTTTCCAGCACGAAGTCTAAGGAACTTTGAATCTGTGCTCTGATACCACTATGTCACGCCCCGAGGCGTCCCCCGAGTCGTGACCGCCGTGCGGGCCTAGAGTTGCGCCCGCACAAGGCTTTAATGATTTGCATAGCAAGCACATATTCAGAGTACGCAGATAAATTGAAACACAGATTTGAAACATAGAAAAGTTCTCTTTATTGATAATGAACATCTATTACAAACTCCTGAACGAGTCAGCTAATATGCCGAATGGCTTACAAAAGGGTTGACTCAAAATGAGATAGCAGTCCTGTACATTACATCCTTTTATAAACTCAAAACGATAAAGACCTCCAGGCTGGAGGATTGCTTTGCCACGGAGCTGTATTTGTGTATGAAGAGTTGCAGGCTCCTGACTCCAAAATGCTTCGGGGGCGCGGTGAAGATGCGCCAACAGCTGGACTGGATCGGGAAGACGACTTCGGCTCCTCGCTCGGTTCGCCTTGGTGCAGAGAACCTGTTTCAACGAGGGTCAGCATATCGAAACATGCTGTTGAAGGCGAGCTAGCCTGACTATACCAATCAACACGTTGTTTAGTGAAGCATGCATATTTTTGTGGGTTTCTATCTTGCCTTAGTTCATTTACAAGTAAGCAGCATATTGAATTTACTGAAATGAACGTGCCACCGTTCGGTGGATTTTACCTGACCGTCTGAATTACCTGCACAATACTTACCATGCCTTCCCTGAAACGAAGACACAAGTTAGTATGCAACAGGTTTAAATATACACAGGGATCACTGGCTTGATGCCACAAAGGGACGGTTTATAGTCTCGGGACAAGAATGTTATGCAACGCAGGTGGCGAGCCCCGCTACATAGCATCCCGTCCATGACAAACGACTATACGAACTCTTCCGCCCGGATCGGATCGGCCCCAGTGCCCTGGCGGCCGTCCGCGGAAGCCAAAATACCTTGTGCACAAGTTGTCCGTGATCGAGCACATTTAGTTCGAATTATTTTACACGAATTTACAAACGAATTTCGAACGAATAGGAGCAAGCTCCATAGCCAAACAGTTTTGCATAGTCTTACTAACAGTTTGTTTCATAACAAGCATATATTTCCATACTTAGCACGATTCATAGAACAGTTATAGACGAACTAGCATACAGGATGATAACCGTTCATAAGTTTGTTGACAAGCATAATAACCAAGTTATTTTCTTTTATCTTGGTTTCTTTTATTATTACTTGGTATCGTTTGATCGGGGCGAAGGAGCGAGGCTGGAAGCAGAGCTAGCTAATCGGGTTGGTAGCCACTCACTTAGATTTTGAAAGGAAGAAGGAAAGAGGCGCTTCACGACTCCGCTCGCAAGCCGCCTACTGCTCGTTCACCTGCACACGAACAGCTCTATTAATACTTCTTCCTCTCTTTCCAATCTCGGAATAGAAGTACAAGTTAATTAACGAAAACAATGAAAACCATCGAAACCGTTCAAGGAAAACAAGCAAATCCCAAAACTAACTCAAAGCACGAAAGCAACAAGCGACATCGAAAACCGAGGCAATAAAAGATAGCAGCGGAGAGGTCCCTCCTGACTCTGCCGCTAAGCCGATCCCTGGGGTGCAGTCCACTGAATATGGAATCGATTCCGAAGAAACAAATCCATAACGAGGACGAGTTCTTAATTCAATCTATCCCGATCGAACGATACCGTTTGTGTTTCTTAGCCGCGCTCTCCGCATCGGGAGAACGGGGCGCTACAGGTATTAAGGTATGAGTTAAGATAAACTAAGGTAATGTAATATATATATATATATATATATATATATATATATATATATATATATATATATATATATATATATATATATATATGATGCTTAGTATCTATAAAACTAGTATGGTTTAGAAACTTAGTATTAGTGAGGTATTAACCTAAAAACCTAGAAATGGCTAGTATAGTTATGTAGGTCAACCAAATGGACAACTTGGAACCCAAATTAGGTAATTGACTAGTTTAACCCCAAATAACCTAGTTCTAGCCTAGATTGACCTAGTTTGACCAATATGACATAGTCTTGACCTAGAAAGCTATGTTTAGTCTATTTTAGCATGTTTATTACTTCATTACACCCAATAACATGACATTTCATATATAGGCTTATGTGACACCATCTCGAATATTGAATTATACTATTTTCTCAAGACCATAGGCGAGTACATTATCTGATAGTTTCTATTATTTGATTACTACTATAATTCAAGTATTTAGAAATATTATTTATGATTCTTGGCACGATGGAACACGGATTGGTATTGTTATTAGATCGTCATTCATGAGATGTTACCTTGATTTATCGAGATAGTATCGAATACTACTCCTTGTTGGTATTGAATAACATTGGATAATATTGGTTAAACATTTGATACATTAGCTAGTAACGTGTCATGGTTGGATCCATCGTATCAGTTGGGGCAGAAGAAATACTAATTAAATATGCAATCAAGAACCATCAGCAAGTAGTATAATCATTGGCTACTAACTAATCATACACTACACGTATGATTGAGTTAGCTCTCCTTAGTGTAATCATTGAATATCCCAAGCCGATCACATATCTAGTTAGTATCTTAATATACATGGTATATTGTAGACTCCATATTCACTTCATAGATTACCTTGTTCTATTCCTGATATTATAGTTTCTCTTTTTCATTCTTATACGCATTTATATATTTATGTTGCTAGTATTGCTTGTTCCTTTATTGTTCTTAATTCATAAGTTTATTCTCATCGTATATCGTATTATCTATTTTACTATTTTATAGTTTTAATCAATTAATTGGAATTGCTATTAGGTTGTACTTTACTCTATTCCTGACTGGATAACATTTTTCAGAGGATCCGGGAGATTGGTGTCCGAGATATTACGGACCTCGGCCTATAGATGGTGCAGACGTGGATCCACTAGTTCAGGATTAATTGTCGAGAGGTTTATCTGGATCACTAGTCTTTTATAGTTAGACTTTATTAGTACATTGGTACCGAATTTGTCTCTGGCTTATTTTGATTTTGGATATTGTATTAAGATTTGATGTTATTAATATGAGTTATAGATGTTTAGAGTTTAAATATTATTTTAGAATTTCTTTATTCTTATCGTGCTTTAGTTATTGTGATTGAGTATCATATCATTATTATTATCTTTTATCCTCTGTTCAGAGTTGAGATATTGACATTATATATATATATATATATATATATATACTAAGTGAGATAGATAGATTGAATTAACAACCTAGACAGCGTTCTACCGCCGATGCTGCGGCGTAGGTTGGACGTATCATCGTTCTCGTGCCCTTCCCCGGGTACGGGTCGTGACAGATTCCCCATAAATAATCTGATGCGATGCATAGTCTTCTAACTTGATATAATCATACCCTCGAACCACGCTCCATAAAATATTCTATCCGGCCAAGTTAAGCAAGGCTACATCATCACACCAAGCATCTTGATTTTTTGTACAACTTGTATCCCATCTGTCTGATCCGTCTAAAATTTTAGCGTAATGCCTCTTCGCGGAGCAGGACATTACATCATCCCCAAGTTGTAAGCCATTTTGTATATTTTATTATTTTAAGAGAGAGAGAGAGAGAGAGAGCTTAAAAAACTTATAATCTTGGCCTAGTGCCACTTGTAACACTTCTACATATCAATAAAGATCTTGTTTTTATGTCGTACTTGTGCTTATTTAACTTTTGCTGCATTTGGGACTGTGCGACTCTGTGGCTTAGTTCTAATCGAATGTTTCAGGTGCTTGTCTTGCGCAGGTGCATCTTAGGCTCGTACAGCATCACGCCCATGCGAGGACATTCGGTCCTGTAGGATCGGGATATGACAGTTGTGATAATCATTCACCGTATCTTGCCCCAATACCGAAATACGGAGACGGACATGGCCAGCTACCCCATACGAGGTATAGAATGTCGTACGACGGTCACGATTGTAACTAGACAAGGGAGTAAATTCTACAAGCAAGTCACATAGGGTCGCATAGAATATCTAATGTCTCAATCACTCAAACGAGGATAGTAAAGATAGAATATATACGACAAGGAAGTAAGGCGTCTCAAACACCCTGCCAAAATATTCTAAAAACTAGCTATAAAAAATAAGAAGCTGACGGAGTAGCAAAAGTACATGACCATGATCAACTACAATTTATTAATTACAATCATGTAAGGAAACCAAATATCCAAATTTACTGCTAGCAAGTGTCAGTAGCTAAACGCCCAAAAGAGAAAATTGTAGAATAACGAGCAGTGATTAAGAACCTACTCGTGTCCCTTGACGACCATTCGTCTGGTGTACGTCATTGTTCAGGGGGAAGTAAGTTGGGTCCTTTGGTGCTGGATCTAAACCTGGCCATGCAAAACTAGTGGGGTTAGACCCCAAATAGCAAGTACCACAAAGTAAGCACGAATAAAAGAACAAACCAGTGAGAAATAAATACATATAAATAGTTATGTCTCGTAGTTTTGGTCCATAGCCTACCATGATACAATAATCTAACCCTATAACCAAACAAGGACAAGGGTTAGACCATCGCACCATAATACTCCATATCCCTAATTTAATGACCCGCTCCGCTCAACCCGGGGGGCCAATTCAAATGGCATAAGTGTAGTGAACCGACTGACCTTGATCAGTGAAATAACTCATTCGATGCAATGGCATCAGACTTGGACCTTCGATTGGAGTTCAGACTTAGAATTTTTAGAGGCGCGCTCAGAGTCTCGCTCGGCCGATGTGATTCATCGTTAAGGTGGGTGGCCCCGGTGAACATGTCCCTACTTAGCTGCACACTTAAGAAAAAAATAATACATGCTAGTTCAAGCATAACCTTAACATGCTAATAAAAAGAGATGAACGCACATAGCCAAGGGGATAAGCCCGCCTTATCATTGTATATAACATGGAGATCTTACTTGCAATTTGCGTAATCGAACTTATTAAGTTGAAATGTAGTAGTTTCTTATATGTGCCACAAAAGTAGTTTTGAGTTCATATTGAGGAATCATACTGCACAAAATGTATAACGGGATAGAGTATAATCATATTGCATACATAGACGAGGAAGACTATCAAGTAGTCGTTCTGAGTCAGGAGCAAAAGAGAAAAGAAAGTACTTAGGATATCCATATCACCGAGGCAGTCTATAATCATGGAGCTGCTCATTAAAGAAAGATCCGAGTGTAGTACTCGACAAGATTGAACCGAGTTGATGTCCTCAGATAAAAGAAATCAAGCATGAAGTTCTTAGCTAGGATTGAAAGTGGGAGAGTAGTTGCATGGTGGCGGACAACTGGTTGCCCACCAGGTAGAGGAGAGTCCTCGACACGATTGTTGAGGCATCCGAATCGTGTCGGCCCAAAAGAATAATGCCAGTGTAGTCATAGTATTACGCTAGTTGAAGTACTAGCTGTAGTGCCCCGCTCCACGTCGGTACTATATATCAAGGTGAGTGGACAGAACTTCGTTTTCTGATTCTTGCACGCCTTAATAATGAATTTAAGTATCTTGAATGCTTGTTTGCTTAAAGAGAATGATAAAACCTGTCTTGCATGCTAATAAGTGAACTCACCTAGATTGTCCTTGAAACGAATATGTCTGCTTAACTAAGAATCCTGAAATGCTAGTCTAAGAGTATGTGTTTGCATGAACATATTCCACTATCGCCTATGCTCTGAGAGAACCATATCGTGTGCTGGAATGTGTTCAAAGATAAGGCGGCTTGCCCTGCAACAAAGATATATGGTCTGAATGGTTCATCTCGTCTGTATCCTAGAGTTTATTTAATAGCGTTTTATGCATTCGCATCGGTCGGACAATGACTATTGGTGGAAAGCAACCATGTGTCACGGCTGCTACAGAGATAGTAGAAAGCAACCATGTGTCACGGCTGCCAATAGCATCAGATAAATGAGTCATTGGTTAGCTGGATCAACCGCTGCCGATCCTGAGATACTCGGTGACCACACTGCATATAAGATAGTTTATTGTGTTGTCTTAGATAGAGGACCGCCCCTAGATATGTATTTGTGTCTAGATGTGCATTTGTCCCTAGAGTCTTTGAGTATAGCTCACAAGACACGCTGCGCATACCCTGAAATAGAACAATCATCTTGTCTTGATTATATCAAATATGAAACTCTGTTTTAAAAGATATTTTCGTAAATAAAGTAATATGGCTCTGCTATCAAACTGCATAAAACGAACATAGGTAAAACTAGAAAGATCACTAGTAATGTAATATTTTATAATATGATTACTTAGTGTTGGTTTTAGTAAATGCTTGTTTCTGTTCAATTGTTTATTCTCACCAGTACTTATAAAAGTATTCACCCACCAACAGTTTACTTGCTTGCAGGTACTAGATCGTCCGAGGGAGCAATAGGCGTGCCACATCCCCAAGACCCAAAAATTGTGCTTCGATTGCCTCGAGCTGCTATCGTATAAAGGGGAATAATATATGGAATGATGCCTTTGTAAACAGAGAACCCAGTCCCTCAATTTGCCCAAATACTCAGTTGGCTAAATGCATTGCATTACAACAATATTCCCTCGCTGCTTACTCGATTGATGCAATGATAGCCAAAACAAAACTTAAACGATGTTGTCTTGTGCGTGTGCAACCCCAGGCTCATACGGCATCACGTCCCAGCATCAAACGACCAAACGTGCCCCGCAGGAGCGTCGAGGCATGGTGATTCGCGTCCGATCCCGCCACGGGGGAAACGGTGGTCGGGAGGCCCTCGGGGCCGGGGCATGACATATTGGTATCATAGAGGATTCGATTCTTTGTCCAATTTCGTTGCTATGACTCTGAGATTTGCTCGATATTAAATTATAATAGAGCGTTTCATACAATAAGTCCATAGATATTCTCAAAGTGCAAATGTTTTCTGGACTTGATTGTTTCGATTGAGTACGGCGAGGGATGAGGACTATCGCTGCTAGGAATATCGAGAAGTTTATCCTTGAAGTTTCGAGGACGAAACTTTTTGTTAGTGGGTAAGAATGTAGTGCCTCGCTCCGCGTCGGTACTATATATCAAGGTGAGTGGACAAAACTTCGTTCTCTGATTCTTGTACGCCTTAATAATGAATTTAAGTATTTTGAATGCTTGTTTGCTTAAAGAGAATGATAGAACCTGCCTTGCATGCTAATAAGTGAACTCACCTAGCTTATCCTTGAAACGAATATGTCTGTTTAACTAAGTATCCTGAAACGCTTATCTATGAGTATGTGTTTGCATGAACATATTCCTTTATCGCCTGTGCTCTGAGAGAACCATATCATGTGCTTGAATGTGTTGAAAGATAAGGTGGCTTCCCCGCAACAAAGATATATCGTCTGGATGGTTCGTCTCGTCTGCATCCTAGAGTTTATTTGATAGTGTTTCATGCAATCACATCGGTCGGACAATGGCTATTGGTGGAAAGTAACCATGTGTCACGGCTGCTACAGAGATAGTGGAAAGCAACCATGTGTCATGGCTGCTAATAGCATCAGATAAATGAGTCATTGGCTAGCTGGATCAATCTATGCCAATCCTGAGATACTCGGGGACCGTATTGCATATAAGATAGTGTATTGTATTGGCTTGGATAGAGGACCATCCCTAGATATGCATTTGTGTCTAGATGTGCATTTGTTCCTAGAGTCTTTGAGTATAGCTCATAAGACACGCTGCGCACACCCTGAAACAGAACAATCGGCTTGTATTGCTTATATCGAAGATGAAACTCTATTTTAAAAGATGTTTTCATAAACAAAGTAATATGACCCTGCTATCAAACTTCAAGAAATGAACATAGGTAAAACTAGAAAGATCACTAGTAATGTAATATTTTATAACATGATTACTTAGTGTTGGTTTTAGTGAATGCTTATTTCTGTTCAATTGTTTATTCTCACCAGTACTTATAAAAGTACTGACCCACCAACAGTTTACTTGCTTGAAGGTACTGGATCGTCCGAGGGAGCAATAGGCGTGCCCCATCCCCAAGACCCAAAAATTGTGCTTCGATTGCCTCGAGCTGCTATCGTATAAAGGGGCATAATGTATGGAACGATGCCTTTGTAAATAGAGAACCCAGTCCCTCGATTTGCCCCAAATACTCAGTTGGCTAAATATATTACATTACAACAATGTCGCTCCACTGCTTACTCGATTGATGCGATGATAGCCAAAGAAAAACTTAAACGAGGTTGCCTTATGCGGGCGCAACCCCAGGCTCGCACTATCACAACCCAGTCCCAAAATATGTAGGACCAGGAATACGTGACACGCCAGCTATGCATTCGACCAGACTCTGGTTTGACTCGAATACGTATAAGTTGTATAATATAAAGGGCACTATCTAGATATCCCATAAATGTAAACCTCTGTCACTACCACATTTCCAGATTAGGACATTATTGTAATTTCCCTGTTTAACTTAATTATGTAAATAATATGTGTGATAAATTTTATTAAATAATTATGAGGTATTCTTAATGCATAGGTTTTAGGTTAAACCCTAAAAACCCACTGGGTTTTACTATTGTGGCTAAACCCTAATTGACCTTTTTAGTTTTAGATTATAAATCCTAGAAATGACGAAACCCTAATTAATTAAATTTCTTCAAGACTAAACATGAAGGGTTAATTAAACCCTTTCATTTGAAACCCTAACCCTAGTCCTATATAATGAAGGGAAGCCTCCCTCAAGCTTCTTTCTTCATGAAGAAAGCCCTAAACCTAGCCTCCATTAGAAAAACCCTTCCTTCCCCATAAATTTTAGAAATTAAAACCCTAGGAATTCATTTCCTCCTCCATCAAAAGAAATCAAGGAGCTTGGACCAAGAAGACTTGAAGAAAGAGGACCTACATTGGGAAACCATCTCCCAATAGGTGAGAATCCGAATTTAAACCCATTTGATTCTGTTTTTCATTTGGTGTTGGCCATTAAGAGCCCACCATTGTTTAGATTTCATATTTTTTTGGGTTTCTCCATGAAAACCTAGGTGGATCTAGGATTTTGGTGTTCATACGTTGGTTTCCCCCAAATTTATGAACCCTAATCCTAGGGGTTTGCATGTAGACAGGATTACACCTCCTACCTATAGTCTAGATCTCGATTTTTAGGGTTTTGGTTGAGGATTCATGGGTTCTTAATGTGAAACCCGATTTCAACCCCCTAGGTGTTTGTAGGAATGCTCCATTGGAAAATGCCTAATGTTATACCCTAGTTTCTTATGGTTTGATATGTATACTTGTAAATATATGTATACATATATGTATTACTGTATTTTGAGTACCCTTAAGTGGCTGTACAGTCGGGATTTGAAACTGTGCTGTGTAGAGTCGAGTTTTTGGGAGTGAGTTAGGGTTCTGTGTGCAGTGAGTGTGTATCACTGTGTTCAGTGCCAGTGGTGAGTTAAGGTATCAATAGGTTTGTGGTACTTTGTATCGGTGTGGGTTAGTTGTGTTAGCTGTGTCATGTCTATGGGAGTCAGTGTGATGCAGTGAGTGTCTGTGTGTGTGAACTATCTGGTTCAGTTAGTTTAGTTGTCAAGTTCTCAGTATCAGTATCCTTGTTGTGTTCAGTGAGTTCTCTGTAACAATCAGTGTGGCAAGGGAGAATGTTTCAGTGAGTTGGTTTTAGAGTGTAGACTATTAGTGTTGAGTTTATTATGTATCAAGTTGATCCTGTGATGTGTAGTTGTGTAGCTGGGGAGTTCAGTGCCTGTGTGTGTGTATCAGGCAATGCCAGGTGCAAGTAACAATAAGACCTATTGGAGGAAAGTTGTATCTCTGGTTTGCCCACACTGATGTGAGCATGTGTGCTTTGGAGTGATCAAATGTACATGTATCAGTGAAGATCCTAATGATGAGTTATTTGTGAGGAGTGCATGGGTATTACCTTGTGTATAAGTGTGTGTCAGGGTGATACATGGATATGAGTGTTAAGTATCTAGTAATATAAATATAGGATATATATAAGGTAACCAAGGGGTACTGACCAAGATATCTATGTGTATATAAATATAAGATAGATATGACACATATAGATACTAGACAAGTTATAAATATTATATATAGGAGTTAAATTAGCAGGTGATATAGGTAATGGTATTTATTAAGGTATATAGGCTTGTCTTAGAGTTCAGGAAATGCCTGTGTAGTCTGAACAATTCAGACTGTGAAACCTGTGTGTGTGTGTACCTGTCTGTGTGTGAAACCTCTGTGTGTGTGTACCTGTCTGTGTGTGAACCTGTATGTGTATATCTGCCTGTGTGTGAGTATCTCAGTGAACTTCTGTGTGTGTATCTGTGTGTGTGAGTATCAATGAGGTGTGAGTGTTTTGAATAGGGAATTGTGACTATTTGAGTATCCTATTTGGTTGTATCTAGGTGTAGTTGACTAGTGTATCAGTAAATAGGTTTTGGCCATGCCTGTGTAAGAATAAACAATTGTTCAGACCTACCTGGTTGATCCTGCCAATGGCCTGTGGTTGTCTCAAGAGTATAGCTGTGTGTGTAGGTCTGGGCAATTTCAGAGAGTGAATTGAGTATCAGTGAGTTTACTCTGTGTGTGAACTATGAGTACTTAGTTTTAGTGTATATTGTCAATGTGAGTTTAGTTACCTCTGTGAGCTCCAGTTTACCTATATGTGTGAGTGAGGGATTACAGTGCAGTAGCAGCTTTAGGCAGTGAGGTTTAGAGAAACACTGGTGCTTGGGATAACTAAGGGTATGGGTTAGTGTGTTCTGAGGCAATGACAATAACATATGCAAGAGGATAGATACCAAATGTATTAGGTGTTACTCTTCAGTCATATAACAAAAGTAGCAGTTAAGGTAATTGGTTTTAGTAGCCAATATTGATGCAAGGTATATGTTAAGGGTTGTATTAAGATACAAACTAGAATTTATATATATAGGAGTTGTTATATACAAATAACATATAGTATATAATAGTAGCTAGTATTATACTAGATACCTTAGTATGATATAGAATTTGACTAGTGGACCAAGCTAACCTAGTCTAGACTTAGATATGACTTAGAAATGACCCTGTACCTAGCATAGAATTAGGTATGCATGTAAGCCTTTTCAAAACACTTTTTGATATGGATATTTGATATTTTTTGGTGACTGTGATTTCGTCTTGGACATCGACCCTCGCACTTTCCTCGGGACCACATGCGAGTATATTCTCTGACAGTTTTTGCTTTTGTTGATTAATTCTATAATTCTAGTTGTATTATATACTTGACTCTGACACTGTGGATACACGGGTTAGCACCCTAGATACCCGTCATGAGGAGTCGTGATTGGAATCCATCGTGTTAGCTGGGGATGGGGAAATATTAGTAGATTATGTGGTCATACCCAACTCTACATGAATCATAGCTCACCCCACATCTCACGTCGGGTGCGGCCTGACCATTACATGCCTCATAGCTGTTATATATGATTAGCCTGACCATTACTTGCATCATAGCTAACCAGATGTTTAGCCTCACCTACATGAATCATAGATAATCATATGTAACCAGCCTGATCTCGTCCCAAGCCGATCACATAATAAACTGATATTTAAAACACTTAGCCAGATGTTTATTCTTTATTTCAGATTCACTTGTTCTAGCATTCACTTGTATATTATTCATATAGATATTCCATTGCTCATTTCATATTCTCTAGTACTCTATATTTCTAGTATTTATATCATCTTGTATTCCTTACACTGTTTTATAGTTTTTGTCAACATAAATGAAACTGCTGTTTAGTGTTTGTGCTTCGCTCCAATCCTAATTGGATAACATTTTCAGAGGACTTGGAGGATTTCTGCCCTACCCACTATGGCCCGGGAGCAGAGGGAGATTTCATACTAGAAATCCCAGAGGAGTTACCTATCTTAGAGGAGATTCTACCTACATGCACTTAGACTATCCTATTTCATGTATTATTGTACTAGACTGAGATTTGAGTTATATTATTGTTGTGACTTTTGAGGACATCTAGACTCAGGACTTGTGATGTATTTATATTGTGTTGACTTATGATAGAACTCTTTATCCTCCTTTCTTATCGTGCCAATTACTTTCATATAGCCTTGTGATTGAGTATATTATAAACTGTGGATTCATATATTATCATTGTCCTCCTTATGGAGTTGAGACCACTGACAGGATGAGTTATAATTGAGACCTAGACAGAGTTCTACCGCCGATGCTGCGGCGTAGCTGGACGTACCCACGGCTCATGCCCAAATTCTGGGTGCGATCGTGACACGTTTTTAGTGGTGGCCCATACAGGTCTAGATTCGTATTTAGAGCGATATCGTAGTGGTGCTCGCTTAGAGTATTGCTACGAGCCTGTTTTAGGAAATATGATTAGGCCGAGAATATGCTCAATCACAATTAGGAAAATTTTGATTCTTATAATGCTACTCTTAATGATTATTTCCTTTAAAATTTTTACTGTCCTTCCTTGATGATATCGTGTCTATTACCTTTATTGATTCTTTCAATCTGTCTTCAGGATGCCGCCGAAGACCAGGTCCTTGAGACTCAGAGCAGCAGCTTCAGAGAGGTCTGCCACCTCTCTTCCTGTTGGACAGACATCCGCAGCATCTCCTACATCTCTTGTGCATGTGGGAGTGTCTGCACTGTTTGGGGGTCCTCCTCCCCCACCTATTCAGAGGGTTCCCACAGTTGTGACAGAGCCTCTCCCACCACCACCGACTTAGTTTCCAAGAGGTGTGTCCGTCGATGGGGCACAGATGTTCGCATTAATCAAGGGCATGGTTGATGCCCAGAGGACGTCAGCAGAGGCCCAGAGGGTGCAGAAGGAGGCATACCAGGCCCCGACCGAGGTGATGAGGGTGAGCATGGAGAATGCTCATCAGGTGGCTCTCCAGGCTGTGGAGAGAGTCGCCCAGCAGCAGCAACATCCTGGCCAGTACCACCAGAGGCCGGGCACTATTGTGGACTTTAAGAGGATGATGCCTCGGGAGTTCAAAGGTACTGAGGGAATACTCTACGCCGACGATTGGCTAGAGTACATCGAGAGGAACTTGCGCTCAGCGCAGCTTCCAGAGGCTCTTCAGATCGAGGCCGCCGGCAACCAGATGTTCGACATCGCCCTGACGTGGTTTCGCACTAAGCCGAGACTTGTTGGAGGACTCACTTGGGGGGCCTTCAGGGAGCTTTTCAAGGAGAAGTTCTTTCCTGATGTTGCCCTGGGAGCCTTGGAGAGTCAGTTCCATGACTTGGTCCAAGGGAACTTGTCCGTTGATGAGTACGCCACAGAGTTTTGTCGCTTGAGCCATTTCGCGCCATCGATTATTAGAGATCCAGGAGACAGGGCCCGAAAGTTCAGAAAGGGGCTGGCAAGGGAATTCAAGTCTCGCACGTCGGGACGTCGCACTGCTACCTTTGAGGGCATATTGATGGATGCCCAGATAGCTGAGGATGACTTGGACCTCAGGCCCAAGAGGGGACGCGATGCTTTAGGAGGAGCAAACAGTGGTGCATGACCGGGCAAGCGTCCACACTTCCAGCAGTAGCAGAGGCCATATCAGCAGCAACATCAGCAGCACCAGGCACCAGCTCGAGGACAGGCGTAGCACCAGCAGAGACAGACTCAGCCCGCCATCCAGTGTGCGTACTGCGGGAAGGCAGGACACACTAGAGAGATTTACAGGAAGAGGTTGGGCACATGTTTATCCTGCGGATCGATATCACATCAGCTGAGAGATTGCCCTACCATACAAACTCGTCCAGGTCAGGGTGGAGCAGTCGTCCAGAGGGGACCAGCCAGGGTATCTACCGTACCAGGAGGCCAGCAGAGGGGACCTCCACTTCCATCATAGCAGCAGAGGTTTGCTCTGCACCAGCAGCAGAGAGGTGCACCCTAGGGGCGAGCGTACGCCATGGCAGTCGAGGAGGTCGAGCCAGCAGAAGACTTGATTACAGGTTCAGTTCTTCTCGATTGTATTCCAGCATTTACATTATTCGACTCTGGCGCTTCCTATAGTTTCGTGTTTGTATCTTATGTATTTCAACATAGAGACAGAACCATTAGCTAGGACTTGCAAGATCACGACTGGCGGAGGTATTATCCTAGTTCATGATTATTGCAAGGACTAGAGAGTGTCAGTGGGAGGCTGAGAGTTGAATGTGTGCTTACTCGTCATGCCACTTTCGGGATACGATATTGTACAAGGAATGGACTAGTTGAGTAGGCATCATGCTAATATAGATTGTCATGGAGGCAGAGTATTATTTTGACCACCAGGAGAGTCAGAGTTCGAGGTCGTCAAAGGAGCAGCGGAGCAGAGCAGAAGCATATTTTGCGGAGCCATGATGGAAGAAGAGGAGTTGCCACATCCTCTGATAGCGGAGTTCCTGGATATATTTCCAGAGGAGTTGCCAGGCTTGCCGCCAGACAGAGATGTTGAATTCTCTATAGACTTGGTGCCGGGAGCGGAGCCTATTTCACAATATGTCTATAGAGTCAACAACAGCGAGCTGGCAGAACTGAAGAAGCAAGTTAAGGAGCTGCAGGACAAGGGCTTGATCAAATCCAGTTCATCACCATGGGGAGCTCCAGTTTTGTTCGTGCCAAAGAAGGACAGTACAGTGCGCATGTGCATCAATTATAGAGCTTTGAACAACCTCACTATCAAGAACAAATACTCGCTGCCGAGGATAGATGATCTTTTCGATCAGTTGAGCGGGGCAAAGGTGTTTTCGAAGATAGATTTGAGGTTAGGCTACCACCAGGTGAAGGTGAAGAGAGAAGACACGCCGAAGACAGCCTTTCGGACCAGATACGGCCCGTTTGAGTTCATGGTAATGCCATTTGGTTTAACCAATGCACCGGCAGTATTCATGAACTTGATGAACAAGGTGTTCCACCAGTACCTTGACAAGTTCATGGTGGTATTTATCGACGATATTCTTGTGTATTCCAAGACTCCGGAGGAGCACGAAGAGCACTTGTGGTTGGTCTTAGAAACTCTTAGGAAGGAGTAGCTGTACAGGAAACTCTCCAAATACGAATTCTTCCTTGACAAGGTTGAATTTCTTGGGCATGTGGTGAAGGGTGACGAAATCTTGGTTAACCCGAAGAAGATCGAGGCAGTAGAGTCGTGGGCTACCCCCAGTTCGGTAGCTGAGATCAGGAGTTTTATCGGGCTAGCAGGATACTACAGGAGATTTGTACAAGACTTCTCCAGGATTGCAGTGCCGATGACTAGGCTGACCAGGAAGGATGTAGATTTTGTCTGGACGGAGGATTGCCAGGCCGCATTTGATGAGCTGAAGAAGAGATTGATGACAGCCCCAGTTTTGACGTTGCCAGCAGGGACAGGTGGATTCACTATCTACAGTGACGCTTCAGGGAAGGGATTGGGTTGCGTTCTTCAGCAGCACGGGAAGGTAATTGCCTATGCTTCCAGCCAGTTATGCCCTCATAAAAAGATCTATCCCACCCACGATTTGGAGTTGGCAGCGGTTATCTTCGCTCTAAAGCTGTAGAAACATTACCTATACGAAGAGCGTATAGAGATATTCACGGACCACAAGAGCTTGAAGTACGTGTTCATACAGAAGAAGCTGAACATGAGGCAAAGGAGGTGGTTGGAGTTGATGAAGGACTTCGACATCTCATTGCAGTACCACCCAGAGAAGGCCAAAGTAGTCGCCGATGCCTTGAGCAGGTATCCGATGGCTATGTACTTGACAACGGATAGACATTTGTTGGCTGATCTGGAAGGCTTGGGAATTGAGGTACTAGTTCTCGGTGTTGAGATTCAGATGTGGAGGCTGCAGATATAGTCCGAGCTGATGGACAGAATCAGAGCTGCACAGTATGATGATGAGGCTCTGAGGAGTATCAGGGCACAGGTTCGGACAGGATTGTCAGACGACTTTACGATTGCAGATGATGGGTCCTTATGGCACAACACGAGGATGTGTGTGCCGAGCGGGGAGCTACGCAAGGAGGTTTTACAGGAGGCACACCGCTCTCAGTACTCGATGCATCCCAGTGCCAACAAGATGTATCGAGACTTGAAGGAGCACGTATGGTGGTAGGAATGAAGCACGAGGTAGCACGCTTTGTATCCCGGTGTCTAGTGTGCCAGCAGGTGAAGGCGGACCGGCAGAGGCCAGGTGGATTGCTTCAACCTTTACCTATCTCAGAGTGGAAGTGGGAGTACATGACCATGGATTTTGTTTCTGGGCTTCCGCGTTCTTCAGGAGGAAATAACGCGATTTGGGTCATCGTGGATAGGTTGACCAAATCAGCCCACTTCTTACCTTTCAAGGTGGGCACGTCGACAGAGAGGCTAGCAGAGATGTACGTGCGGCAGATCGTCAGACTTCATGGAGTTCCTATGAGCATCGTCTCGGATCGGGATAGTCGTTTTACTTTCCACTTCTGGAGGAGTTTGCAGGTTAGCTTGGGCACTCAGCTCAAGTTCTACCGCATACCACCCCCAGACAGACGGGCAGTCTGAAAGGACTATTCAGACTCTCGAGGATATGCTACGCACTTGCGTTCTAGATCTCGGAGGTTCTTGGGAGGATCATCTGCACCTGGTAGAGTTTGCCTACAATAATAGCTACCAGGCCAGCATCGAGATGTCGCCATTCAAGGCTCTTTATGGACGAAGGTGTCGTACACCGTTATCTTGGGATGATGTTAGAGAGAGAGCCTTGCTAGGACCATAAATGGTCGTGGATGCAGCATAAAAAGTGAAACTCGTCAGAGACAAACTGCGAGTGGCGCAGGACAGACAGCGGCATTGGGCCGACAGCCACCGTAGACCCCTTGAGTTTCAGGTATAGATTGTTATTTTCTGGCTTGTGATTGTTATGTTTAGACTATGTGTTGAGAATGTTTTGTTCTAGGTTGGCGATCTAGTATTCCTATGGATTTCTCCGACGCGGGGTACGATTTGTTTTGGTGGAGGTGGTAACCTTAGTCCGTGCTACATCGGACCCTTCGGTATTCTTACGAGGGTCGGTGCAGTGGCGTATAGACTAGACTTGCCACCTGCACTAGAGGGACTGCATGACGTATTCCATGTGTAGCAACTGAGGCGGTCGAGGTTGGTCTGACTCTCAGCTACCCTGAGCAGCCCGTAGAGATCTCGGAGAAGGTTTTGCGGAACCAGACTATTCATTTGGTTCGTATTGCATGGAGACATCACTCTCTTGGGGAGTCGACCTGGGAGAAAGGACGAAATGCACGAGCAATACCCGTATCTCTTCGAGACTTGAGGTATAATTCCTTATCTGATTTCGTTCTTGTTCTAGTTCAATCCAATTTCGAGGACAAAATTTTTTTTAGGAGGGTAGACTTGTCACTACCACATTTCCAGATTAGGATATTATTGTAATTTCCCTGTTTAATTTAATTATGTAAATAATATGTGTGATGAGTTTTATTAAATAATTATGAGGTATTCTTAATGCATAGGTTTTAGGTTAAACCCTAAAATCCCACTAGGTTTTACTCTTGTGGCTAAATCCTAATTGACATTTGTAGTTTTAGATTATAAACCCTAGAAATGACTAAACCCTAATTAATTAAATTTCTTCATGACTAAACATGAAGGGTTAATTAAACCTTTGTATTTGAAACCCTAACCCTAGTCCTATATAATGAAGGTAAGCCTCCCTCAAGCTTCTTCCATCATGAAGAAAGCCCTAAACCGAGCCGCCATTAGAAAAACCCTTCCTTCCCCATAAATTTCAGAAATTAAAACCCTAGGAATTCATTTCCTCCTCCATCAAAAGAAATCAAGGAGCTTGGACCAAGAAGACTTGAAGAAAGAGGACCTACATTGGAAAACCATCTCCCAATAGGTGAGAATCCGAATTTAAACCCATTTGATTCTGTTTTTTATTTGTTGTTGGCCATTAGGAGCCCACCATTGTTTATATTTCGTATTTTTTGGGGTTTCTCCATGAAAACCTAGGTGGATCTAGGGTTTTGGTGTTCATACGTTGGTTTCCCCCAATTTCATGAACCCTAATCCTAGGGGTTTGTATGTAGACAGGATTATACCTCCTACCTATAGTCTAGATCTCGATTTTTAGGGTTTTGGTTGAGGATTCATGGGTTCTTAATGTGAAACCCGATTTTAGCCCCCTAGGTGTTTGTAGGAATGCTCTATAGGGAAATGCCTAATTCTATACCCTAGTTTCTTATGGTTTGATATGTATACTTGTAAATATATGTATGTGTATATGTATTACTATATTTTGAGTACCCTCGAGTGGCAGTATAGTCAGGATTTGAAACTGTCCTGTGTAGAGTCAGATTTTTGGGAGTGAGTTAGGGTTCTGTGTGCAGTAAGTGTGTATCACTGTGTTCAGTGCCAGTGGTGAGTTAAGGTATCAATAGGTTTTTGGGTACTTTGTATCAGTGTGGGTTAGCTGTATAAGCTGTGTCATGTCTGTGGGAGTCAGTGTGATGCAGTGAGTGTCTGGGTCTGTGAACTGTGTGGTTCAGTCAGTTTAGTTGTCAAGTTCTCAGTATCAGTATCTGGGTTGTGTTCAGTGAGTTCTCTGTAATAGTCAGTGTGCAAGGGAGAATGTTTCAGTGAGTTCGTTTTAGAGTGTAGACTATCAGTGTTGAGTTCATTATGTATCAAGTTGATCCTGTAATGTGTAATTGTGTAGCTAGGGAGTTCAGTGCCTGTGTGTGTGTAGCAGGCAATACCAGGTGTAAGTAACAATAAGACCTATTGGGGGAAAGTTGTATGACTGGTTTGTCCACTCTGATGTGAGCATGTGTGCTTTGGAGTGATCATATGTACATGTATCAGTGAAGATCCTAATGATGAGTCATTTATGTGGAGTGAATGGGTATTATCTTGTGTATGAGTGTGTGTCAGGGTGATACATGGATATGAGTGTTAAGTATCTAGTAATATACATACAGGATATATATAAGGTAACCAAGGAGTACTGACCAAGATATCTATATGTATATAAATACAAGGTAGATATAACACATATAGATACTAGACAAGTTATAGATATTATATATAGGAGTTAAATTAGTAGGTGATATAGGTAATGGTATTTATTAAGGTATATAGGCTTGTCTTAGAGTTCAGGAAATGCCTGTGTAGTCGGAACAATTCAGACTGTAAAACCTATGTGTGTATGTACCTATCTGTGTGTGAAACCTGTGTGTGTATGTACCTGTCTATGTGTGAAACCTATGTGTGTGTGTACCTGTCTGTGTGTGAACCTATGTGTGTGTATCTGCCTATGTGTGAGTGTCTCAGTGAGCTTCTGTGTGTGTATCTGTGTGTATGAGTATCAGTGAGGTATGAGTGTTTTGAATAGGGAATTGTGGCTATTTGAGTATCCTATTTGATTGTATCTAGTTGTAGTTGACTAGTGTATCAGTAAATAGGTTTTGGCCATGCCTGTGTAAGAATGAACAATTATTCAGACCTACCTGGTTGATCCTGCCAATGGCCTATGGTTGTCTCACGAGTATATTTGTGTATGTAGGTCTGGGCAACTTCAGAGAGTGAATTGAGTATCAGTGAGTTCACTGTTTGTGTGAACTGTGAGTACTTAGTTTCAGTATATATTGTTTATGTGAGTTTAGTTCCCTCTATGAGCTCTAGTTCACCTATATGTATGAGTGAGGGATTACAGTGCACTAGCAGCTTTAGGCAGTGAGGTTTAGAGAAACACTGGTGCTTGGGATAACTAAGGGTATGGGTTAGTGTGTTCTGAGGCAATGACAGTAACATATGCAAGAGGATAGAAACACGGGTGCTTGGGATAACTAGAATTTATATATGTAGAAGCATGAAAAATATGCTGTGTCACGCCCCAGTCCCAAAATATATGGAACCAGGCCACGTGGCATTGGCCAGCTGACGCGTCTCCGAGGATATCCCAATTTAATGGATCCTGGTGAAGCGTGCTACGTTGTCCTAAATCTAACAAGTCTAATATCAACAACAGGCAGTGTCTAATCTCATCCACAAATAACCAGTAAAATACTGAAATGAAAGACTGGAATATAAGAACATAGTCGAATGACATAGTACAAATAAAATATGTCCGGTGGAAACAAACCCACTACAAATGTTGGAGATAAAGTACTAATAGTCTGAAATAAAGTACTGATAATAAGAGTGACTGAAACAACTGCTAACTAGATAAGGAGCTCCAGTCATAGGCGGAAGGCCTACCAAGATGATAAGGGGTACTCTGATGGTAAAACCTCAAGCTCCTCGTCAAGAGCAAACCTCGTCTCCACACCTGGTCCGTACACTGTGGGGTAATAGGCCTCGTCCAAATCTGGAAGATAACCAGGTCCTCAGAGGGACATAACAAGATACAATATGCATGCCAGATATAGTTCTGAATAAAAGTAAAGAGGGTGTGCTAACCATCTAAGTGAATGCAATGTAAGGACAACCTCGGAACGTATAGGTAGGTGTAGGCATAACGTCCAACGTCCTCTAGAGTGTGGTATCTGCAACGTCCATCATTCCGAAGAATGAGGTATTTGTATATATATATCGTTCAACACTCTAAGGGACGTGGTATCTGCAATGTATATACGTCCGTAATACTCCGTAGAGCACGGTGTCTGAATATAGGGAGTCACCGGGTCTGTGGTTCCTCTGGATACCATAGAGTCCGATGGGTGTATCCCATACGTTTATCAGTTGTCCTTCCCGCCCAATGTAGATACGCAAGTCCAATACACGACGTAAGTGTCTCGTATCTATATGCCAAGTCTTATCTAACTATACTACTCTTGAATACAGGCTAGTCCGTTATGCATATCGTATATACCGATAGCGAATCGGGTACGTGGACCCGCATCCCAATATGAATGTACCATCATGATATGTGTAAGTGTCACGGTCTAGGAAGATATCAAAATATCCTCACAGTAGAAGGTGAGTCAGCTAGCAGCTAGGTCAAGTACACTGCTCATTGACGCATTGTCGATTGCACCCGAGTCAATCTCGGACGTGCACAGTTTATGTATATTGCAACATTTAATATTTAATTTAAATAGTAATCCAGAAGGTATAATTGCCTGTCCCGGGTAGCTGCGAAATCCAAAGTCCTGCTCCTGATGCCTCGGCGGTACTGTCCAGCAGTCCTATATATGATATAATAATGACAATATTAGTCGTTACAATTGTACGACTAAGACACACTGCTTGTATCTACAACTGACACAGGGTCTGGACTGTATATATATATATATATAGCTATTATAAATATATATATATAAATACACTAAATCATAATTACATATATTAAGATAATATGTATGTTTAATAGTACAAAAATAGTATTTATGTATTATTTAGAAATACACTAATAATTTTGTTTATATATAATTATATTCAATAATATATATAAACACATAATACCATATTTATAACTTAATACATAGACCCATATATTATCATATATTTATATAAACAAGTACACAACATAAAATACATATAAAATTACATATTTTCATTTTATATTCTAATATTTTTAAATACAAAATATATGTACACATTTATACACAAAATATGAAATGTATATTAAAAATATATATACATACATATATATATATATATATATATATATACACATATAAATACTAGATGTTTAATACGTATAAGTATTTAATATATAATTTTATATTACGTATAATATACTTAATCCCAGAAAAATATATTTAAACACAATGTATATTAAATATATAATAATCTACATACAATACAAATATACATACATACATATGTATATATATATATATATATATATATATATATATATACATGCTAGATGTAATAGTTTTTAGTACAATATATAACATACAAATAATATTATATTACCTATATTACACTAAATCACATAAATTATATTTAAACTATGATTTATATTAAATATATACTATTCTCGTATAATACAATATACATACATACATACATATATATATATATATATATATTTATATATATACATATATACATATATACGAAATAGGTATTTATAAATAATATAAGTATATTATACAGTGTATCATATATTTATATTTAATGATATATATAAAGTATAAAAGGAAATACAGCAGGTATATATATTTATACAGGGTATTTATATAATACAGAAAATATGTATTAAATACAGAAAATACGGAAACTATATACATCACCCTTGTAACCTAAAATACATGTATAAATACTAACATTTATACATAAAATGTCGTACCTAATGATGCTCAGGTCGAGGGGGGTCCCGGTGGCTGGCCGTCGACGGCGGGGGTGACCGGACGGAGCTTCGGCGAAGCTCGGGAAGTCGTCGGCTAGAGCCGCGGTTCGGAGCTACTGGCGCTGCGGGGGTCTTGGCGGCCGGCTGCGGCGTCGTCTGAGGGTGAGCCGCGACGGGGAAGGAGAGGACTGGCCGGGGGTGGCGTCAGTGAAGCACGGCGGCCGGAGGTTCAGCGGTGGCGGAGTTCTAGTTGGTCGAGTGGTCGGCTGCTAGTGCGGGGGCGATTTGCTCGGGTTGAGGATGACGGGGAGGGAGGCGGCTGTGGGCGGAGCCGTGGTCGAGGACGGTGGTGGTAGGTAGGGGGAGGTCGGTGAAGGGGGCTGGGTCGGTGCGGGGGTCGTCCGACGCGGTAGCTGGCCGGGAGGAGGCGACGGGTGGTCGGGTTGGGGTTGAGGTTGAGCTGAGTGGTTTAGGGAAAGATAGGGTTTTAGTTGGTTTTCTTGGGTTGTGTGCCTTCTTTAATGATGTAACATGTTGTTTATGTAGGTGAGAGAGTGGGGGGGCAGCCTAAGGATTAGGGCCGACTGGGCATTATTTTTGGGGAGTTGGGGATGTCCATCATGATGAGGGGAGGGCTAGGATTAAATGTAATTCAAAAGTAGGGTCTTGTTGGGTCCTCCAAAAAGTAGGGTAAGTACATAAAAATGGAGGGAAAAATTATGATGGAGAAAGGTTAGGGAATGACAATTTCTTTCTCCATGAGGTTGGGCCAATGAGGGGGGGCACCTCATTGCAATTTTGCACAAAGCCCCCTGGTTAAATTAGAAATTTCACAGATTCTGAAATTGGGGAATTGATGTAAACAAACACCATGTTTGGTGTTCTACATTGGGCTAGGATGGTGTATGGTGTTTTGTAGGAGGCTTGTGGGTGTGGGTGTGGGTTTGGGTTGGAGTTGGGTCTAATTCAATTGAGGTTAGGTCACCACACTAATTAATTCATAATTAATGTACCGGGTGTCTCTAATTTAATTTAATAAAAACTGGGGGTCTAAATTGGGTTGGACAAGGGTCATTAGCGTGGTAGGCCCAGTGTACAATAATGTCATAATCTGGGTTGGTCAAATCGGATCAAGATTGGGTCTCAATTTCGATTGGAACGGACAACGAACATAATTTCTTAATTTATTTAAATTGCGTACGGACGTTTGTAACGACTTTTGTGCGACTAAAATCAAGCACAAAAATCAGTATCTGGGATTTGTTCTAGGTTCAATATGATAGGTTACCATGTCTAGGCCAAGTATGTGGAAATTGTTTTAGGGTAACAACTAGGGTAGTATCCTAAAACAATAAATCATTGCACATGTATTATAATACTATATAATAAATCTTAATTATATCTAGTTAACCCTAATTAGGCTATTTGAATTTAATTAACCCAAATTTCTGGTCGAGGGGGTTTACAACATACCCTCCTTAGAGCATTTCGTCCTCGAAATTAAAACAGACATATAGAAAACTATTGAATGAAATAAATACTATCACATACCTAGTCCTTCGAAGAGATGGGGAAAGCGTTGCTAAATATCGTCCTCTCGTTCCCAGGTGGATTCACCTGGTGCATGATGCCTCAATGCGACACGAACTAGAGGGATAGTCTGGCCTCGCAGTACCTTCTCGCTTCGGTCTAGGATCTCTACCGGTTCCTCTTGGTATGACAAACTTGGACCAACGGTGATCTCCGAGTGGTCAAGCACATGACTCGGATCCGGTATGTACCTCCTCAGCTGAAATACATGGAAGACGTCGTGAACTCCTTCCAGTGTCTGCGACAAGGCCAATCTGTAAGCAACTTCTCCGACGCGCTCTAGCACATCGAATGGTCCGATGTACCTCGGACTCAGCTTCCCTCTGCCTCCAAATCTGATGGTTCCTCTGGTAGGTGAAATCTTCAGGAACACATGTTCTCCAACCTGGAACTCTAGGGGTCGTCGATGCACATTAGCCCAATGCTTCTGCCTGTCCTGTGCTGCTCGTAGATGCCCTTGGATCTTTTTTACCTTCTCCACCGTACGGATGATCAACTCTGGCCCTAGAATCGGCCTCTCGCCTATATCGCTCTAACACACTGGGGAAGGGCACTTCCTACCATTAAATGCCTCATAGGGAGCCATCTGAATGCTCGCCTGATAGCTATTATTGTAGGAAAATTCGACCAAGTGCAAATGGTCCTCCCATGAACCGCTGAAGTCAAGCATGCATGCCCTCAACATGTCCTCCAGCGTCTGAATTGTGCGCTCGGATTATCCATCTGTCTGCGGGTGGTACGAAGTACTGAACTTAAGGCGGATACCAAGACTCTCTTGCATACTCCTCCAAAAGTATGATGTGAACCTCGTATCCCGGTCAGACACGATACTGACTGACACTCCATACAATCGTACAATCTCCCTCATGTACATGTCTGCCAAGACTTCCGTAGATTGCCCAACCCTGAAGGATAAAAAGTGGGCAGACTTGGTGAGTCTATCTACGATTACCCATACCGCATTGCGACCACTAGGACTCCTCGGGAAACCCGTGACAAAGTCCATGGTGATGTGCTCCTATTTCTACTCCGATATCGGGAGCGGTTAAAGTAATTCGGCAGACCTCTGATGCTCAGCCTTGACTTGCTGATACACCAGACACTTAGCCACAAAGCGGGCTATCTCTCTCTTTATCCCGTGCCACCAGTAGTACTGCCTCAGGTCTTGGTACATCTTCGTGCCTCCTGGATGAATAGAGTAGGTCGAACTGTGCGCTTCCATCACCAGCTCCTGGCGTAGCTCTCCATTCGAAACATAGAGACGATCTCCATATCTCAAAGTCCCATCCTCGTGTATATGCAGTCCCGTCTGTATTCCAGCCTCTGTCCTCTGTCGAAGCCTCTGAAATCAGGCGTCCGTCGGCAAAGCAGCCTTGATTCTCTCCACCAATGTCGATTGCACCTGGAAACTCGATATCTGGCCGTCTACTCTGAGCATGACGACTTCGATACCCAACTGTTCTAGATCCCTCAACAGGTGTTGTTGGGTAGTCAGGAAAAATGCTTTGGGCTTCCTGCTTAAAGTATCGGCTACCATATTAGCCTTTCCCGGATGGTACTGCAGCTCAATCTCGAAGTCCGCCATCACTTCGAGCCAACGTCTCTGCCTCTGGTTCAGGTCCTTCTGTGTATAGACATACTTCAGGCTCTTGTGATCGGTGAATATCTCTACGCGCTCTCCGTACAGGTATAAAAGCATGAAAAATATGCTGGATAGCTCTACGCAACATGGTGATGCAGGGTCGCGTAAGCAGGGGACCTCAAGGCCATCAAGAGTGCAACGGAGCTTTTTCGCTGAGCACGGCGTAAAATATGATGGGACCATCCACGTAAATACAGTATGTCCAGGCCGCTTCAGCGTAGACGGGGTGCTTCATCGCCTCCATGGCGTAAAACTTATCCGCTTTTATAGCAGCGTTAAAGCGTATGAGGAAAACTTTGTCTTTCCCGAAATGAATCTGTCAAGTCATGTAGTGAACCTGACATCTGACTCCTAACAAAAAGTGCTGCACGGCTACCCAGACGACGACTGGAAGATGGCAGACCACTGGGACGTGCCCCACAGTATGATGGCGGATCTCTGCATTTAATGCAGAGGATTTGATTAAATGTCACCGAACCATCGTTTACTAACATCCCCTCAGTGGAGACTGCTTTTACGCATACAAGGGGATACACTGCCTTGTTTTACACAGGCCAACGTGAACTGTTTACGCTCCGTGGAAGACAAATAGACTGCCACGTCAAAAGCTGCTCTTCATACAGGGCTCGAGGCACGTCTCTGCACCGAATGCTCAGAACGGTGGCTGGCCTTCGGAACACGCCTCGGCAATTAATGATGATGGCGGATCTCTGCATTTAACGCGAGAGATTTAATTATATCTCCAAGAGCCATGATTTCGGCTAAAGACGTCCACATCACCTCCGCTTCTACGCCCATTCAGCTTCTATGCTCGTTCGGCTTTTATGCTCATTCGGCCTTCTGTGCTTATTCGGCTTCTATGCCATCAGGCTTCTACACCTACTCGGCTTCTATGCCTACTTGGCTTCTATGCCATGGTGACAGACATTGGCTTCTACGCCAACCTCTTCTACACGAGGGATACCTACCTACGTGGCTTCTACGCCGTGATCTTCATAGCGATTATACGCGTTTTGTCCCTTAGTTGAACCCGCATCACACGCTCATTCAAAAGGTCATCTATACGCAGGCTTTGGTTATTTTAACCACTGTATAAAAGGGTACTGTACTTTCCACTACTCGGTTTCCACACTGATTGAGTGGTCATTGTCACCAAAACTCTATAAATAGAGACCTCTATCAACAGAGGAACAGGTCGAGACTTTAAAAATCGAACAAGGTCGAACCTCCAAAGAGATCGAACCATGGGTCGAAACATTGGAGATTGAGGAGAGATCGAAGAGTCTTTGAGAGAGAGAGAGAGAAGCATCCAGAGCTCAGGCAAAGAGTAGCGATTGACGACATTGGCATCGTGCATCTATCCTCTTCCGCCACCTACGAAGCTGCTTTCCGTCTTCCATGGCACTTCTTCACCATCGTGTAGTCCAAGGGCTAAAGTGATCGACTGCAGATCAGACACCTATAGCAATCATCTACCCAGATTAAATAAATTATACTCTTACATCCTCGTATAGGATCAAATTGTACAAGTTTGTTTGTAAACCAAAGAAAGCGGGTTTCGTGCAAACCTCGTATTATATATATTTTGTTCTTTCGTTTAATACCACAAACAAGATGGCGACTCTGCTGGGGACATCTTTCTCTTCTGATGAGAAAGCGATTGCTCAATACGATGCGGTATCCGTAGGATCCGTGAAGAAGACACTGGTCGTCCAGTTCGACCTGTCTGCCTACGAAGACATGCTTCGGACGGGGGGTAGCTCTCACTCTCTCTCTGTACAAAACAACAGGAAGCTGCGCAAGGTCTGGTTGCCCAAGACATTATCTACCATCCCTGTGGACTCTCCGATCTCTCCGATCTCTCCGACCAATGAGGTTGTAGCATTGCTCCCTCCGTGCCCTGCACGTAAAATTTAGTCTCCCTCTATGCGCGGTACAGACAAAACTTCGGGCAAAGCCTCAGCGCTTACCCAGAAGTATCCACTGCGCTCTACGCATAGAAACCAGTCTCCCGCTATGCGCGGTACAGACAAAACTTCGGGCAAAGCCTCAGCGCTAACCCAGAAGTATCCACTGTGCTCTACATATAGAAACCAGTCTCCCGCTACGCGCGATACAGACAAAACTTCGGGCAAAGCCTCAGCGCTAACCCAGAGGTATCTACTGCGCTCTACGCGTAGAAATCAGTCTCCCGTCCGTGGCAGAATAGACAAATCTTCGGATGATGCCTCAGCGCCAAATCGGAAGTACAAAGCACGCTCCGCGCGTAAGACAACATCTGACCTCTACGGAGAACCAGATGACACCCGTGTTCTCCGTAAGGGAAAGCAAGCGGCGAGCTACTTAACTTCTCGGCATTCACGCCAACAAGGGAACAATCTACCCGCCCTCCAAATTACGCGAGAAGCTGATGGCCGCCTGAGGACATCCTCGGCCTTACACCAACCAGAGCGAAGCTCAAAATTATGCCACGCGAAGTCCCTAAGCGTACAGAAGGCTCGATTGACGGAAAGAAACGCTCTTCGGAGATTATTCGCCGCCCAGATGGCCAATCTTTTGTATTCGGGTGGCACAAGGAAGACTATGATCCCCACCATCCGCATACTTACCACGGCGAACCGAACGAACGAGCAGTCTTCTTCGTCTTCTTCTGCAACTTCTCCTGACCTGTGCAAGTATCTAATCCAGAAATGCAAGGAGAGAGAATCTTCCAACATGGCTATTACGCCTCCTAGCAAGCACTGTTGTGATGGTCACAGGATTGTTATTAATTGCTGCTGTTCTAAAGCAAAATGGCCAGTTTTTGACCGACTGAGCTACTCTCCATCCTTCCTAGAAGAAGAGCCCATGCATGCATCTATGAACATGGCTTCACATATACCTGGAGGAAGCTCAGGCTCAAGATGTCCGTCCTCTGGAACTCCGAGCCGAAGGAGATTTAACATACTCCTCAGAGACGCTGAAGATGGGGTGTTCCGGAACACTCATTCGAGGTCACAACAACTGACTTCATACTCCTCTGATTCTGACGCTGGGGGTCGCCATTCTCCCGAATCAAATACTGAGAGTATAGAGTCGACTTCTGCAGCGACCTATACACATCCTTCGACGATGCCCAGGGAAATGGGAGTATATGCCATTGGAGATGAACATGAGGAAGCTTCGCCATCAGGAAGCGAGGAACAGCGCACCACTACAATGGAGACGTCTCTGAAACAAATGCAATCCATGATGAAGAATATTTACCAGATGATGCTAACTCAACGGACGGCTGCTATGGCTCAAACATCAGTCCCGCCAGCGCAGATACGTGTGGGGGTGGACTTGCCACCATTCAACACGGTCCAAGAACCTGCTCTAGATCAAGAGTCAGCTGGTCCTCCACTTCCTCACTAGGAGAATGCATTACCTCCTGCGGGAGTCGCGATACAATCGACTCCGTACCAATCCGTGGTCTCGCTACCGGCTGAAAATCTGATGCAAGCAGTACGGGAGTTGAAATCCCAATTCGATGCCTTGAAGCACAAAGATCAGCTCAAGAAATTAGGAATCAACCAGCCTTACCCGGCTATCTGGGAAGAGGTCCCTTTTCCTCCAAGATACAAACCTCAGACTATGGCTCTGTTCAAGGAGAAAACATCGCCAAGTCAGTACATGAACTATTTTAGTATGATGATGGTGTTGCTACAAGGGAATGACGCCCTCCTCACTCGGGTGTTCAAGGGCTGTCTCTCAGGAGTGGCTTACCAGTGGTACCGCAGCCTGGCAGACAACTGCATTACTTCCTTCGAAGACTTCAAGACTTTATTCTTCACACGATTCTACGAGGGAGGAATGGACATGTCTATGTCCTCTCTCATCGAAGTCAAGCGGAAGGGAAAAGAGGACGTTCGTACCTTCATCGAACGTTTTTGTCAAGCCATGCTACAGATGCCTCCAGGAGTTCCAGACTCTGCGTTGGTGGACATTTGCAGGAAGAACCTCCTTCCCATGGTCTCGGTGTTCACAGGACCATATCAGTTCCACGATTGGCCCTCGTTCATTATCTCAGCAGTGGTCGCCGATGACAACAGTCGCAAGGCGCGCGATAATGGAATTATGATCTCTACCTCTGACAGAGGCAAAAGGTCATCCCCCAACGGCGACCATCCTCACAGTTCCAAAGGAAAAGAAGCTCTGGCAATCAATACGTCCAGACAAAAGACTGCGGCAACCACGCAGACGAAACCTGGGACTTCCAGGCCCGTCGAAGTATACTCTTTCGACGACGACGATATTCTGAGTATATTCGAGTATCTCGTCAAGAGTGGCAAGATCACCCTTCCGGAGGAGAAGCGGCCCAGTGAAGCCGGCAGTGGCAACAACCCTAAGTACTGCATCTTCAACAGATACGTACACCACCCGACCAAGGCGTGTTACATACTGAAAAGGAAGATCCAGGGGCTGATCGATGCTAAGGCCATCACTCTGCATAACACCGAGAAGACGGTCACGGCCAATATGATCTCCCTGCAATTTGGTAATATGCCTCCCCAAGAAGTCTCGGACGGTGTGACACCTATTTCCCGGACAACGATGAACATCGTCAATCTCCCTCCGGCTAGGGGTCAAAATCATAACCTGGTACCCTTAACCACCCGGCGGGGCGAGATCTTGTGGGTTCATCCGGATTTATTATCGGAACTCGAGAAAGAGACTAATGCTACTAAAGCTAAGTCTAGGAAGAACTCCAAATGCAAACCATGCCATATGGTTGCAACTTCTTCGCCCTCAGACGAAGACGAGGCTTTGGCTGCAACCCGTTTAGGGAAAGCTTACCTCAAGGACTATGGAGCAAGTCCGAAAGATGCACCGGCAGACGCTTTAGCTACAGAGCCCGCCATACCACAGGCCAATCCTGCAAGACCGACTTCGGCGGACAAGGGGAAGCAAAAAAAAGTACGCTTCGATAAACCTGTGAAAAACATTCAAAACAAAGGTTTAGAAAAGCCTTACAACTTCGACATCCTGGCCCAACTAGACAATATACCAGCCAGGTTGTCCATCTTCGAGCTACTCAGGCTCTCCCAAGATACTAGTCTAGCCCTGAGTGAAGCACTGATACAGGCAAAAGCATACTTGACCCAGCTCAAGTCCCCTGACGAGGAACTAGTGGCGTGTCCTCAATGCCACAGTGTAATGGAGGTGGTCCCGAATATCACTTTCACACAAAATGACTTGCTGTTAAAACATAACAGGCATGACAGACCCCTCTATTACACCGGATACGTCGGTTCCATGGAGGTCGACCAGATCCACATAGATCCGGGATCATCAATCAGCATCATTCCTCATAGTCTGCTCAGACCGCTGTGGATTCCTACCAGCAAATTGGCTTACACCCCCACTACAATCGTGGGTTTCGATGCCGGAAGAAGTAAGCTGTTGGGGAAAATTTGCCTGAGGTTCCAGATTGGCAACCGCAGATCGGTGGCTACATACTATGTCATCGATTCAGAGGTATCCTATAATATTTTGCTGGGTAGACCGTGGATCCACGACCACAACATCGTTCCTTCAACTCTACATTAATGCCTTAAATATGTAGATCCCCAAGGAACAGTACAAACAGAGGTTGCTGACCTAAACCCATTCAAAGGAATAGAATCCTACTATTTCGATGCCGTGTTATACTCTCAAGACTACGCGGAGGAGGTGTCAGCCCAAGCAGAGAAAGAATCCTACCGGGAGCCTTAAGGACCCTCTGTCGAGCAACCACTGTCAATCAGAGTGAAAGGGCAAACTACTCGTCCAAAAGCCATGGAGCCTATGGCTATCCACCTGAACAAAACCAGGTCAGGAAAAGGGGGCGATCCTCTAGTGATCACTTTGAACCAGAAGCCTCCACCCTTGGTCATCAACCTTCGGCACAACAAGCAGCCGACTGTTTTAAATGCAACCATGAACGGAGTTCCAGATGATAATAAATATCCTCTTTTCCATTATATCGACGCTCAGATTCCAAATCAGGAATCCTCTCCCCATGACGATATAGAACCTATAGCACAAAAATTCTTGGAAGCTATAGATTCCTATCATCCGTACATATGGGGAAGTAGCATCATCATCCATTGTCGTCGCGACATATGAACCCCATGAGGACTCTATCTTCATTGTTCCGCCTGCCCGCAGCAATCAGCATTCAATAGTCTTCGGCCGAACGCACAACGAATCGACTATATGAGAAGATTCCTTCGATGACGATGCTGGTGAAATACAAGTTCACAGGTACAGCCTGCAAGCCTTAAAGATCATGCAAAATATGGGTTATGACTTGAAACTGAAGCTAGGTCTCAACTATGGGAAAGGCAAACGAATACCGCCGTACGGCAATCCCCACTATCAATAAACTCGTTTCGGGTTAGGGTATGCCACCTCCCTTTTGACCTCCAAGTCAGATGAGGACATCTTTTCCCCTTTTCAAGATGGCTTGTCGTCCTCCAACTCATCTCGTGCTCTCAAGCAAACACTACCAGTAAATATGGTAGTGATGGATCCCTTCGAATCAGACAAACAAGAATCTGAACTATTCGAGAATGACGCTTGGGCTCAGCAAATGGATACACAGTGGGAATTTCGCTTCGAGCAGAGAGAACCTTCCACCAAAGATGAAGTTATCCAGATTAATGTTGGGGATGAACTTTCACCAAAGTCGATATTTATCAGTAACAATCTTTCCCCAGCTGAAAAGGAAGAAGTCATTCAACTAATAAGAGAATACATCAACGTCTTTGCGTGGAATTATGAGGATATGCCAAGACTTGATCCAAAGGTGGGTACTCATAAACTCAACATATTGCCCGATTCAAAGCCTGTAAAACAGCAGCAACGCCGGTTCCGCCCGGATATGATGGACGCCATTGAAGCTGAAGTCAAGAAGTTGATAGCCTACGGTTTCCTCCGGGAGGAACAACATCCCGACTGGGTCGCCAATATTATCCCGGTCATGAAGAAGAATGGGAAAGTACGAGTCTACATCGATTACCGAAATCTGAACGCGGCCTGCCCCAAAGATGAGTTTCCTCTTCCCATCACAGATGTCATGATCAACAATACCTGTAGTTTCGAACGTATGTCTTTCATGGACGGATTCTCAGGATACAATCAAATCAAGATGCATCCTGAAGACGAGAAGCATACTGCCTTTCGGACACCACTGGAGGTATATTGCTATACGGTCATGCCCTTCAGTTTGAAGAACGCCGGAGCTACTTACCAACGGGCTATGAGTAACATATTCCATAAGCATTTATGCAAGACAGTAGAATGTTACGTAGACGATATAGTTGTCAAAAGCCACCTCAGGGTCAATCACATCCAAGACTTAAAGACGGTATTTGAGCTGATGCGCCAACATCAACTCAAAATGAATCCTACAAAGTCCTTTCTGGGTGTATCTAGTAACAAATTTCTGGGATTCGTCATTATCGCCAAAGGCATTCAAGTGGACCCTGATAAAGTCAAGGCCATCTTGGAAATGCGACCACCCCGTAATCTGAGGGAACTCAGGGGATTTCAAGGCCGTCTGGCCTATATCCGGAGATTCATATCCAACCTCTCTGGAAGATGCCAGCCTTTTTCTCGCCTCATGAAGAAAGATGTATCCTTCGTATGGGACGAAGCCTATCAGCAAGCGTTCGGGGATATCAAGCGCTACCTCACTAGTCCGCCAGTTCTGGTGCCACCTGTCGTAGGAAGACCATTCTTCCTGTACGTTCGAGCGATGGACCATTCTCTGGAAGCTCTTTTTGCGCAAAAGAACGATGCGGGACATGAATAGGCTATCTACTATCTAAGTAGAATGATGATCGAAGCTGAGCATCGGTACAATCTGGTAGAAAAAGAATGTTTGGCTCTGATGTTCGCTATCCAGAAGACGCGACACTATGTTTCCGGCCAGACTATTCACATCATCTCTATGATCAATCCACTTCGGGTACTGATGAACAAGCCAAGTGTTCTTAACTCCCAATTCGTAACTTGGGCGATATTATTGACACCATATGACATGGTGTACGTCCCTCAGAAGTCCATCAAAGGCCAAGCATTGGCTGACTTCCTAGCTGCTCTTCCGATCCCGGAGGCCTCTAAATTATACGAGGATATTCCCGACGAAGTTGCAGAATGTAGTTCCGCAATAGAAAGTGACGCATGGCAACTGTTCTTCGACGGCACCTCCAGGACTGGTCCCAAAGGAAACGTGGTTTCAAGGGTAGGAATTATCCTGGTTACTCCCGATAAACTCGTCGTCTATCGAGCATACTCTTTTAACGAGCCCTATTCCAACAATGTAGCAGAGTACAACGCTCTACTAATCGGGCTCCAAGTCGCTAAAGAGCTGGGGGTCGAATCTCTGGAAGCTTTTGGTGATTCTCCGCTTATCGTCAATCAAGTCAGAGGAATATATGAAGTCCGGAATCCAGACCTCATCCCCTATCACCAAGCAACGGTCGAGATAGCCGTGACATTCAAGGGGTTCTTCCTAGAGCATGTACCTCGATCTCAGAATCTGGAAGCCGATGCCCAAGCCAGTCTAGCTGCAGATTTAGCTACTCCTATAAGAAGGCAGAATTCGGTAATCCTTCTTAACAAAGATCTATTTTGCGTGAAGAACAACGCTCACATCGAACACAATTACGCTGTGAACACCGATCCTCCTACGAGAGATTAGAGAAGTCCCTTTATAGATTTCGTGGCATACGGAATCTTGTCGGAGGACCCTAAAGAAGCAGCATCCGCCAAAAGGCGAACATTACGCTACTACTTCGATGCATCTTCACAATGCCTATATCGCCGGACCTACGATGGACTGTTATTGAGATGTCTCTCTAATGACGAAGCATAGCAGATCATCCGCGAAGCTCACGAAGGCGTATGCGGGGCGCATCAACCCGGTCCTAAGCTACAGGATCGTATCAGGAGAATGGGCTATTACTGGCCCACTATGATCGCAGACGCAATCAAGTATGCCAAACGATGGAAGGCCTGTCAGGTTCATGCAGACTTTATACACCAGCCGTCTGAACATCTACATCCTACGGTTGCATCCTGGCCTTTCGAAGCATGGGTATGGACATCATTGGTCCTATTCACCCGTCTTCTTCCAGAGGTCACCAGTTCATACTGGCCATCACGGATTACTTCTCCAAATGGGAAGAGGCGATCCCTCTCGCTGAGGTAAAAACATCTAATGTGATCAGCTTCATCAAGCATCACATCATTTATCGCCTTGGGATTCCCCAAAGGATAATCCATGACAATGAGCCTCAGTTCATCAGCCAAGAGTTTCATCGATTTTGTGATAAAAATTGGATACAAAATGTTGCCTCTACGGCGTATTATCCAGCTGCTAATGGTTTGGCGGAAGCCTTCAAGAAAACCATTATCAAACTCTTGAATAAGTTTATCTCTTCGAACAAAAGAGATTGGAATAAAAAGCTGGAAGAATATCTCTGGGCGTACCGCACAACGGTCCGAGCACCGACAGGTTATATCCCATTCTCACTGGTCTACGGGAGCGAAGCAGTTCTTCCCATCAAAATTCAAATCCCATCACTCAGGATAGCAGTCGCCAATGAGTTAACTCGGGAAAAGAATGACCTTTTAAGGCTTCAAGAGATAGAAGGATTAGACGAGAAACGCCTTCAAGCTCAACAGAGCATCGCGTTCTATCAAGCACGCATTTCTAGAGCTTTTAATCAAAAATTAAAGGAAAGAGTGTTCAAAGTTGGCGAGCTAGTCTTAGCTGTAAGAAGACCAATGATTCTCACTCACAGGAGCAAGGGCAAATTTTAGCCCAAATGGGAAGGCCCTTACGTGATCAAGACAACGTTCTCAAACGGCGCTTACAGGTTAGCCCAGCCTAATAGAGACCTACTAATGGCTCCTATCAATGGCAAATTCCTGAAAAGGTACTATGCTTAACCTCCTCTACTCAAGTGGAATAAGGCGAAAATCTTATTCTGACAAACTACTTCCAAAATAAAACTAGTTGGGCCGTATTCTATCATGTCCATATGACCTCTGAACAGATACGCCCTGCTAAAAAAGTTTACCAAGAGACTATCACGTCCATACTACCTCTAATATTACTCTCACCCAAACCCGTCATTTATATTCCGAAATAATGGGTCCACAAAAGTCAGATGAAAAGCCTCTTTATTATTCCCCAAAAAAAGAGCGGAAGTACATTAAAAAGCAAAAGCAAAAGTACATCATGAAGGAGGAGAGGTCAAATCGCAAATCTGCTGCGCCAGTCTGGCCATCTTCGCATTCCTGGAGTCCAAAATGGCAGCTCGAGCTCGCTTCCATCTCGTCTCCTCATCATTCAAGTCGGATAAATCAGACAGAGAATGTGTAAAAGCGGCGTGTATGGCACTCGCATGTGCCAAGTTCTGTTGAGCCTCTTCCATCTGGCTCTGTAACACATGCACACCTGCGGCTGAAGCACGAGACCACTCCTTCGCTAAAGCAAGCTCAGCCTCCAACTTACGGACCCTCGCTTTATTTTTCTCATGTTCAGCTTTACTCTTGGCCAACTGGGGAACAACACACTCTAAGAGGGTGTGCTCGTCGCTCATCTCCTGCGTCCGCACCTCGAGGGACCTGCTCAGAGCTTCCAACTCTCCCAGCCTTGCAGTCAGCGAGTTGTATTCATCCTGGACCAAATCGTCAATACTATCTTGGGATATCTGCGAGTATTCGTTAACGGGTTGCTCCAAACCATTAACTACCTCCGCCAGGGCGTCAGCTAAACTAGTATCGCCAAGGTCCCTGATCGCCTCTATCGAAAATCGAGAGGACTTCTTCAGACGCTAAAAATTTAGATTCTTCTCCAACACCATTGATATCAGCATTTTTAATGTGTTGTAGAAGATACTGGTATATTGCTCGGTCAGCGCAGCTAGGCCAGAATGTACGCTGGAAGTGGCTGCAATGTTGTCGAACCGTGCTCCAGAGGCGACCGCAATCGATGTGGCCACAATCCTCGTCTCGACAGGGGGTGCAACAAAAGAGGAAGCACCAACACCAGACGAAGTAACCAGCATACTCGAAGGAGGCATTGTCGCAACGACAGGGTCATCCACTTGAGGTATCGAAACCTCGTCGGCAGGCGAGCCGGCACCCGAAGATGCTTTCTCTTTATAATCAGGCGCCTCCGTATCAATGCCAGGACCTGACACGGAGCCGAAGGGTGCATATACATTACCCTCCCCGAAGAGGTCATCCCCTGAGAAGAAGACAAGAGGAAGTTAATACAAACATGATGTTAATTTTCCTAAAGAAGAGGCACGAAAAGACGACAGTGATGCTAGCCAAGCTGTCATACCTGGAGAAGAGGGCCTACTAACTAACGCTGGCAAATACTCTTCCAGGTCTTCGCCGAGATCCACTTGAGGCTCATCAACTGGAATCTCGCTAGAAGCGCTGATGGGCACGGCATGGGCCTCTCCCAATGCTGATTCGGACAAAGTTATATGGAATCTTATGACCAGCCTCGAAGGCGACTTTGTTCTGCTACCTGAAGCAGTAGCAGCGGTAGCAGCCTCCAGCTGAGATTCTCTGACGTCACTGGCCGAAACTGTAGAAGGTTCCTCTCTAAAAGGCGAGGAACCCCCAATCAAAGAATCATCCCCGATATAGGGAGAAGCAGGCTCACTTCCAGGAACCTCAATGCCAGGAATCTGGAGAGGACGAGTAACCATCCTCTTCGTCCTCTTACAAGGGGAAGCCACCTTCAGAGCGGGAGCCCTTCGTCCCTGCAGGCGGAGGTATTTCACCCCTCGGTACCGATACGAGAGTCTCATCCGGAGTAGCGGACTCGTCACCCTCGTCAGAAGAAATCGAGGGAACTTCAACCCTTCCCCCAGGCTTGGAAGATGGCACCCTAAAGCTTCCACTCATATCAAAATCGCGATGGGAGGTGTTCGTTGCCACATAGAATTGGGCATACGAATGTAGGATGTGCAGCTCCGTGGAGGGTGTGACGAAGGGCACAGTAAAAATTACCCCGGTGCAGCCCATGATAAAATATTGCCATCCCCTCGCTCCATCGATGAGTCCACCTCTGGACCTGAAGCTGGTGACGGCGTTGCCCACATGCAACTGATCATACCCAAACTGCCAGGCAAACCAACTAGGCAGGTAGGGTTCGAAGAAGTAGTGATATTCACTTCTGTACAACAGGTGGGAAGGTCTAATGCAGACCAACTAATTGAAGGCTTCAGGAGAAAGAGTAGTCCTATCTCTACCTGAGTCCTCAAGCCTAATCCCCGATTGGTTGCGATAAACAGAGGGGATAGTGCAAAGGAGCTTCCAGCTGTGACCGCAATGCAGCACCCGCCGACAGTCTAAAACTGTGAGCACATTCCAAGAGGATTTCTTGTAATTCAGCAAGAAACTCCCCCCCAAGCTACTGCCGAAACCGGGAGACATCACCCGGGGGTTATGGAGAATTAACCATCCTATCAAATATAGGTATGGTAATTCCACACGGGGAAAGCTTTCACGCCGAGCTTCATCAGCGAGCAGCGCCTCAGTCATCGCCCTCAGGCCAGCTTGTATGCGGCACACCATGGCAGGGAGCAAGCCCAGTCTCGCCCCAAATACTAGACGTACTGTAGGCCATAAGGTATTGCGGTGAATACGATCCGCAGATGCAATGCCGGGTACCACCAGTCGGTGCAGCCATATAGATAGGAAGCCAGCCAGTTGAGCTTCCTTGGATAGAGCCCTGCGGCAATGCCTAAGATAGCTGTAGGCCTTAGTACCTGCAGGATATTTTCCTATCCCTTCGACGAGGATCTGATCCGGAGCCCTAGCATCCTCCAGGAGATCGTCGACTTCCTGAGCAGTCAGCACGCTCAGAGGATTCACAGGCTCATCCTTGACTTCCAAGACTTTCTCCGGCTGAGCAGCCCTAGCCTGGTGAAAGAAGAGGTAGGACGTCCATTTACTGGTGTGAGCCAAATCTGAAGGCTCAGCATAAAAGGTGGTGAAAGCAAGGTAGTGGCACATCAGCTCCTGATACCCTTCCACTACCCGAGGGTCTGAATCCCCCAACTCCCGGTTCGTGGGAACATACTCTTCGTACGGAGTATCCCCCATCGGCAGTCTCGAGATCTCTGCCATCTCATGAAGGGCCAATCCCAACTCCCCCAGCGGAATGGCGAAACTTCCGATGAGCAGAATGTATCGCTCCATCAGTGCCAAAAACAGGTTAGGGTTCAGAGGTAACCCAATGCTGGTGGCACTCACAGCTGCCAACAGACCGATATTCTCCAACTCGATCCAAAAATGATCCAAGGCCCAATCAACTAAGCAAGCCCATCGAAGATTTGTTGGGGTCATCCACCCGTTACATCGAGGATTCGCCTTGGGGTATACTTTTCCCCGCCCCATGAAATCATTGCAGAAGGTCGGCAATTACACCGGTTGGAGCACCAAGCTGTCTTCACTCGGGACACTGCCCGGGTACAATCTCCTGAACAACGTTACATGACCGGAAGGGCGGCTGACAAATAGGCCAGATCCTTTCTGGTAGAAGATCTTCCCCGACCTACCGTGAAGATCGGGAGTCAGCGTCCACGATATCTTCCTGGGATGAGTAGCATGGGAGAATGCCGAGATGGGATAATCTCTCGGCATCTTGGGCAGACTCAAGACCAACTTCCCGGCAGGGAAAACCCAGAGTTCTTTCTTTGGCTTCGTCTGGGACTGCTTATCAATCATGTCCCCAAAAAAAAAGGCCGGCTTTATCTACTGGACCCGTCTACATACGTCAAAGGCTCTCCATTAATCATGTTCAGCAGCGTTCGTTCGCCCTGAGCCGATATCAAGATTTCCCTTCCTTTGGGATATTGGGGTCCGAAGATAGGAAATACCACATGGGACAGATCCTCCAGATAGTTGGAGTGCAGCAGCCCGGCGACAGAACCCATCACCTCGGCTAGCGGAGACTCGCCCAAGTTAACTGCAAGGGTGCGAGAAAAACACGTCAGTTTTGTAATAGACGTTATAAATATCGCAGCACATGCCAAGAGACAACGATCTGAGCTCTACGCCAAGACTGTACAAACTTGATCGTTTACGCCAGAATTGACATCCAGAAGCGTAAAATTTAAGTCGGCAGTATACTATCTGTGCTTTACGCCAGACTACCAAGGTTCGAGCTATTACACCAGAATTATCATCCACAAGCGTAAAAGTTCAAAATTTTACAGTATACACCAAGTTTTCGGTAGTCAAAGCATTTTACGCTCAACTGCGAAAAATCTGGAGTTTTACGCTGACACATTAGAAATGTGGGCGTAAAAGATAAAACGTCTCCGTACATCATCTTTCTCAAAAAGGCTATCATCACAGAAGATGACCTAGCGCGGTCACGTTCAACATGTGCGAAGGATTTTTTTTCAGTCGTTCTCATTCATCCCAAAAGCTTTACCTATCAGGTCGGGTGCACTGCTCATCGACGGGATGCTCAGCTCAGAATGGGGTTTGCCCTGTCCAATCGGAGGCACTCCTGCTTGGGCAGAAGAATGAGAAGAGGAATCAATCTTCTTTCCCTTAGAGGAGGAGGATTGCTTAGAGGCCATTACTGGAAACTTTGAAGACTCAGAGAATACTCGAAGAAAAGCTCGAACAGTCGGAGGCTTTCTTTCGCAAAAGACGGATGAAAAGTTTTTTTCTCAGAAAACTTGGGATATATATAGAGTTCGGATGGACTCCTCGGATCCCGAACCAAATCTCCTAATTAATATTCGGTTATAATTGGGTCCTACGTCAGCCTATTATTCAAAGAAGACGGACAGTCAGCGAATTCAAAAAGTTTTTTGAGCAAAGCAGGTCAGCAGTTCTTACGCTAATGAGCTTTCTACGCTCGACAGTAATAGATCTACGGTTTCACGCTCGCAAGCTATAAGTCTATAGTTTTACGCCCGGATGCCTTTGTGCTCGGTAGCTTTTATGCTCGAGAGGCTACAATCCTATGACTTCATGCCAGCAGATAACAAATCGATGATCTCACGCTCGGTGGCGCTTAGTTTACGCTCAGAAGCAACAGATCCGCGACTTCACGCTCGAAATTTTTTTCTTTTCAGAAGCTACAAATCTACAGTTCTACGCTAAGAAGCTTTCTACGCTCGACAGCTACGAATCTACGACTTTACGTTCGACGGCTACAAGTCGGGTTTTACGCCCAGATGCCTTTGTGCTCAGTAGCTTTTATGCTCGAGAAGCTACAAACCTACGACTTCACGCTCAGGAACTACAAGTCTATGATTTCACGCTCGATAATGTTTTAGTTTATGCTCAGAAGCTGTAGACTAATGATTTTACGCTCCACGACTTCCCACACATCTGAAGAATACGCCGGCCAGATCATGCGTACATCTGAACGGTCCTCAAAAGCGGTCAATTGCAAAGAGTTCACACAGAGGATACTCGTTCTTGACCTCAAGATATCCAAAGTACCCGAAGCATACAGAGTTCAACATTGAAAAAATTACTCTTCTTCATGGGTCGATTCAAAGTTCATCCAGACTCTGGTCTGAATATTTTATCTATCAAGATGGCAACTCAGTTTGACAGCCATTTCTTGACCCTGTTCTAAGAGATTTTTGAGAAATCATTCTTGAAGATGATGTCTAAACAAAGAAATTTTGTTCATCTGAAGCAGCAGCTCAGAATTCTACATGGTTCCTCACTCCTAAAAAATAGCAGGACGGTTCAAAAACTCGAATGCTACAACGGCTTTCTATGCATCTCTAGTTATACGTAAAAGACAGGACAGGACCTAGCACTCATTCTAAACAGAGTCGGCATAAAGAATCAGACGTTTCAAAGCTACACATATTCAGACTTCACAGCAACGTATGGCAAAAACAATCATATGCACAGAAGAAGAAGATTTTATTAAAATCAAAATTATGATTACATGTGAGGGAAATCCTGCCTACAAGGGGTTTTTCAGGATTACATGTGAGAGAAATCTCGTCTACAAAGGATTTCCTCATCTTCATTGGAAGGCCACCCCCCAGGATCTGTTCTGACAGGTTCTCGCATCGGTGAAGGTCTTCCTCTTCTTCCATGGCAGTTCATCGACTTCCACAATCATGAACAAGAAGATGATTGTTGGCGGGAGGATACAGCACTGGGCCTACCTGAACTTCTTCAGGGCCCATCCTCCACACGCCATGTCAGATCCAGTTGAGGCTTCTTTAACCCAACTCGATCGAGGACGACAGTTACAGTTTGTCTTCTCTCGTTCGCGAAAGTCTCAGAAGAAAATATACAGCTTGCAAGTTGTGTGGTCCAATACGACCCTTTCTCTCTCCGGGAGAACCACCATACAATGTTGCTGATTATCCCGAGCAAGGGAGGCTATGATATCCTTCCATGATCCATCATTGCAGATGAGACTTGCTCGAAGATGCCGTCTTTTTTGGCTCCTTACATGCTGGAAGAACATGGTCTTCTTCTTCCTCAGATCGACCCGACGGACTCCGGCGATCATCCTTGTGTGGCAAAAGGAATGCGGGAAGAACAGGTTAAACTCCTCGGCCTTTTATAGGCGAAAGAGGTCACATCGATCCCTAATAAATCTGCCATAAATTCAGCATCGACCGTTTCAACGCTCCATTCAGAAACGTTTCGAGTTACGAGGAGCGGTTCATGCTTCATTCAAAGTGTTCCAAATTCCGAAGAAATTTGAAAGCTTTGAAGGGGGTCTTGTAGAAGCATAAAAAATATGCTGGATAGCTCTACACAACATGGTGATGCAGGGCAGCGTAAGCAGGGGACCTCAAGGCCATCAAGAGTGCAACGGAGCTTTTCTGCTAAGCACGGCATAAAATATGATGGGACCATCCATGTAAATGCAGTATGTACAGGCCGCTTTAGCGTAGACGGGGTGGTTCATCGCCTCCATGGCGTAAAACTCATCCACTTTCATAGCAGCGTTAAAGCGTACGAAAAATGCTTCGTCTTCCCTAAAATGAACCTGTCATGCAGTGAACCTGACATCTGACTCCTGACAAAAAGTGCTGCACGGCTACCCAGACGACGGCTGGAAAGATGGCAGACCACTCGGGACGCGCCCCACAGTATGATGGCGGATCTCTGCATTTAATGTAGAGGATTTGATTAAATGTCACTGAACCGTCGTTTACTGACATCCCCTCAGCGGAGACTGCTTTTACGCATACAAGGGGATACGCTGCCTTATTTTACATAGGCCAACGTAAATTGTTTACGCTCCGCAGAAGACAAACAGACTGCCACGTCAAAAGCTGCTCTTCGTATAGGGCTCGAGGCACGTCTCTGCACCGAATGCTCAGAACGGTGGCAGGCCTTCGGAATACGCCTCGGCAATTAATGATGATGGCGGATCTCTACATTTAATGCGAGAGATTTGATTATATCTCCAAGGGCCGTGATTTCGGCTAAAGATATCCACATCACCTCGGCTTCTACGCCCATTCAGCTTCTATTCTCGTTCGACTTGTATGCTCATTCGGCCTTCTGTGCTTATTCGGCTTCTATGCCATCAGGCTTCTATGCCTACTCGGCTTCTATGCCATCAGGCTTCTACGCCTACTCGGCTTCTATGCCTACTTGGCTTCTACGCCAACCTCTTCTACACGAGGGATACCTACCTACGTGGCTTCTACGCCGTGATCTTTATAGCGATTATACGCGTTTTGTCCCTTAGTTGGACCCGCATCACACGCTTATTCAAAAGGTCATCTATACGAAGGCTTTGGTTATTTTAACCATTGTGTAAAAGGGTTCTGTACTTTCTACTACTCGATTTCCACACCGATTGAGTGGTCACTGTCACCAAAACTCTATAAATAGAGACCTCTATCAACCGAGGAATAGGTCAAGACTTTAAAAATCGAACAAGATCGAACCTCCAAAGAGATCGAACCATGGGTCAAAACATTGGAGATTGAGGAGAGATCGAAGATTCTTTGAGAGAGAGAGAGAAAGAGAGAAGCATCCAGAGCTCAGGCAAAGAGTAGCGATCAATGACATTGGCATCGTGCATCCATCCTCTTCCGCCACCTACGAAGCTGCTTTCCGTCTTCCACGGCACTTATTCACCATCGTGTAGTCCAAGGGCTAAAGTGATCGACTGCAGATCAGACACATATAGCAATCATCTACCCTGATTAAATAAATTATACTCCTACATCCTCGTATAGGATCAAATTGTATAAGTTTGTTTGTAAACCAAAGAAAGCGAATTTCGTGCAAACCTCGTATTATATACATTTTGTTCTTTCGTTTAATACCATAAACAACAGGTAGTGCCTCCAAAGCTTCAAATCAAAGATCACTATGGCAAGCTCCAAGTCGTGGGTAGGATAGTTCTTCTCATGGGTCCTCAATTGCCTAGAGGCATAGGCCATAACCTTCCCATGCTGCATCAAGACGCATCCTAATCCTTTCCCGAACGTATCGTTATAGATCACGAATCCTCCGGGTCCAGAAGGTATGGTCAAGATAGGTTTTGTAGTCAGACGCTTCTTCAGCTCATCGAATACCATCTGACACTCCTCTGTCCAGGTGAACTCCTGATCCTTGTGGGTCAAGTGGGTCATCGGCTCTGCGATCCTTGCAAAGTTCTCTACGAACCTCCGGTAATATCCGGCAAGTCCTAGGAAACTCCTCACCTCCGAGACGTTGGTAGGGGTCGGCCACGTCTCTACTGATGAAATCTTCGCGGGATCAACTGAAATGCCATCTCCCGAGATAACGTGTCCAAGAAATACGACATGATCTAGGAGAAACTCGTACTTGCTCAGCTTGGCATAAAGCCTCTCTCGTCTCAGCGTCTCTAGCACTAGCCTCAAGTGCTCCCCGTGCTCCTCGTGGCTCTTCGAATACACCAAGATGTCGTCGATGAAGACTACCATGAACTGGTCCAGATACTCATGGAAGACTCGGTTCATCAGGTTCATAAATATAGCAGGTGCATTTGTCAATCCAAAAGGCATCACTAAGAACTCGTAGTGACCATAACGAGTCCTAAATATTGTCTTTGGAATGTCTTCCCTTTGCACCTTCACCTGATGATAGCCCAATCTCAAGTCGATCTTCGTGAACACCACTGCTCCTGTCAGCTGGTCGAATAGATCATCAATTCGCGGTAGAGGGTACTTGTTCTTGGTAGTCAGAGCATTAAGGGCTCTGTAATCAATGGACATCTGGAACGTCCCGTCCTTCTTTGGTACAAACAGCACTGGTGCTCCCCAGGGTGATGCACTAGGACGGACGAATCCCTTGATCTGCAACTCCTCTAGCTGTAGCTTCAGCTCGTCAAGCTCCTTCTTTGCCAACCGGTACACATTTGATGATACCGGTGCTGCTCCAGGTATTAGCTCAATGGTGAACTCCACCTCTCTATCAGGCGATAGGCCTGGCAACTCCTCTGGTAAAACATTCTCGAACTCTGCAATGATTTCTGGGGGTGCCGTCTCCATCGCCATGTAAGCTCCAGCTGTGTGTCCTACTCCTCGCTCGATGGTGCCTCGCATAAATTAGAACTTTGGGTGTCCTGGCAGTCTAAAAGTAACGCTACCCTTCCGGCAATCTAGTACGGCATTGTACTGGCTTAACCAGTCCATGCCCAGAACAACGTCGAAAGTTGGCATTGGGAGTACCAAAAATCGTGCTCTCATCTCTCTACACAAACTACTACCGAGCACGTTCTAATGGTGCTGGTAACTGGTACGATGCCTCCTCCAGTAAGTATCTTCCAACTCTTAGGTAAGGGGGAGGTTGCTACTCTATGCATTGCTACGAAGCTACTAGATATAAATGACAGTGTAGCTCCAGAATCAAACAGTGCAGTTGCAGCTAATGATGCAACTAGAATTGTACTTGCGATAGTCTCCCCTTCTGGTTCCTCCTCAATAAATGCTAAAGCAAAGTCTTGCCCGCGCCTCTGCCCTCCTGCCTGCTGTCGGGCCTGGTGGAAGTATGCCTCCTGTGGTACTAAGGGTGGTCCTCTCTGCTGTCCTCCGGTAGCTGGTGGACGCTGACCTCCTGCTGGGGGTAGTATCCTCAAGGGTGGTGCTGCTGGCCTCTGCCTAGTCTGGGGTGCTACATCTCTGCGCTGGGGGCAGTCTCTAGCAAGGTGCTGGCTGTCTCCACAGACCATGCAGAGCCCGAGCTTCTTTTGGTAGTCTCTGACGATGTGTCCCTTCTTTCCATAAAAGTGACAAGTCGGGAGCTCCTTCTGCTGGTACGATGCTGTCCTCTGCTGCACCTGTGCTCCTGGACGGCGGATCAGTCCTCCTACTCCTTGCTGGGTCCTGGCTGGTACATTCGCGCTGGAATGTCTCGCTCCTCCGCCTATAGCCTCCTGGATTCTCGCCTCTGAAAGGACCTCTTCATAAGAGATCCTCGCCTGGGTAGTGGTGTACCTCTGCAGCTCGTAAGAGAGGCCATGGTGGAATCTCCTGGCCTTCTCCAGGTCGTTGGGGATCAGGGTTGTACCGAATCGACTGAGTCTGCTGAACTCCCCGTCGTAGGCGTCCACAGTCAGGTTCCCTTGCTTCAGGTATAGGAACTGGGAGTACAGGGCATTCCTCACCATAGCTGGGAAATACTTCGCATTGAAGTATTCTAGAAATTCCTCCCAAGTCTGCTGTCTGCAGATGCTGCGCTCTATAGAGTCCCACCAGTGATGGGCGTTGCCTGTGAGTTGAGCTCTCACCGCGGTCATCCAGAGGTCGGGGTGTAGCTGCGAACCCTCTAACAGCATCTCAGTGTTGGAGACCCAGTCTGAGATCTCCTCTGCGGTCTCCATGCCCGAGAAGGTTCCCGGGCCAATCTGTCGGAAACCTCACACAATGCCAACTTGCTAGATAGGTACAGGTGCTGGTGCTGTTGCTTGGGCAGGTGCCCTCTCCAGTACTGCCATCAGGCCCTGTCTCAGGGTCTCCGTCTGTTGCCACTGGGCCTGCATCATCATCTGGAAGAACTGCATCATCTGGGGCTGTCGCTCCGCTGGTGGCATCTGAGGTAGAAACGGTGGAGGTGGTGGAAGAGGCACCTCCGGCTGTCTCCTTGGTGTCTCCTCGGGTGCCGGCCTCTCGTACTGCGGCATCGGTGTCGCCTTCGAGGTCTGTCCCTCGAAGTACTGCCTCGGGATCATCTGCGATGTTTGGCCCTCTGGCTGCTGCGTCCCTTCGTCGGGAGAGATCTGATGCCAGTGCATCATCGGGGCCTGAGGGATCACCTGTGCCTCTGGCTGAGGTAGCTCTCTGGGTGGTCCCTGGGAGGTATCCTCCCTTTGTGCTGCGGGTGGCACTATGGCACCAAGTATCTCACGTCTGCTACGAAGGTTCATCTCACTGTAAGAGATAGAACATTATTAAAAGAATATAGAATCAATCAAACAGGATGCAGATATTTTAAAATTCGGAAGAGGTTCAAAGGCGTAATCAAGTGGATGAGACCTAGTAATTTCTATCCTATTGCAGGCTCACTGGGCACGTTACCATTCCATAAGCGATAGACATTTGATGTTTGAAGGACCTGCATGGGCCACCACTAAAACCATGTCATGCTCCAGTCCTAAAATATATGGAACCAGGCCACGTGGCATTGGCCAGCTGACACGTCTTCGAGGATATCCTAATTTAATGGATCCTGGCGAAGCGTGCTACGCTGTCCTAAAAAAACAAGTCTAATATCAACAACAGGCAGTATCTAATCTCATCTATAAATAACAAGTAAAATACTGAAATGAAAGACTGGAATATAAGAACATAGTCGAATGACATAGTACAACTGAAATATGTCCGGTGGGAACAAACCCACTACAAATGTTAGAGATAAAGTACTGATAGTCTGAAATAAAGTACTGATAATAAGAGTGACTGAAACAACTGCTAACTAGATAAGGAGCTCCAGTCATAGACGGAAGGCCTACCAAGATGATCAGGGGTACTCTGATGGTAAAACCTCAAGCTTCTCGTCAAGAGAAAACCTCATCTCCATACCTGGTCCGTACACTGTGGGGTAATAGGCCTCGTCCAGATCTGGAAGATAACCAGGTCCTCAGAGGGACGTAACAAGATACAATATGCATGCCAGATATAGTACTGAATAAAAGTAAAGAGGGTGTGCTAACCATCTAAGTGAATGCAATGTAAGGACAACCTCGGAACGTATAGGTAGGTGTAGGCATAACGTCCAACGTCCTCTAGAGTGTGGTATCTGCAATGTCCATCATTTCGAAGAATAAGGTATCTGTATATATATATCGTCCAACACTCTAAGGGACGTGGTATCTGCAATGTATATACGTTTGTAACACTCCGTAGAGCGCGGTGTCTGAATATAGGGAGTCACCGGGTCTGTGGTTCCTCTGGATACCACGGAGTCCGATGGGTGTATCCCATACGTTTATCAGTTGTCCTTCCCACCCAATGTAGATACGCAAGTCGAATACACGACGTGAGTGTCTCATATCTATATGCCAAGTCTCATCTAACTATACTACTCTAGAATACAGGCTAGTCCGTGATGCATGTCGTACGTACCGATAGCGAATCGGGTACGCGGACCCGCATCCTAATATGAATGTACCATCGTGATATGTGTAAGTGTCACGGTCTAGGAAGATATCAAAATATCCTCACAGTAGAAGGTGAGTCAGCTAGCAGCTAGGTCAAGTACACTACTCATCGACGCATTATCGATTGCACCCGAGTCAATCTCGGACGCGCACAGTTTATGTATATTACAACATTTAACATTTAATTTAAACAGTAATCTAGCAAGTATATTTGCCTATCCCGGGTAGCTGCGAAATCCAAAGTCCTGCTCCTGATGCCTCGACGGTACTGTCCAGCAGTCCTATATATGATATAATAATGACAATATTAGTCGCTATAATAGCACGACTAAGACACACTGCTTGTATCTACAACTGACACAGGGTCCGGACTGTATATATATATATAGCTATTACAAATATATATATATATATATATATAAATACACTAAATCATAATTACATATATTAAGATAATATGTATGTTTAATAGTACAAAAATAGTATTTATGTATTATTTAGAAATACACTAACAATTATGTTTATATATAATTATATACAATAATATATAAACACATAATACCATATTTATAACTTAACACATAGACCCATATATTATCATATATTTATATAAACAAGTACACAACATAAAATACATATAAAATTACATATTTTCATTTTATATTCTAATAATTTTAAATACACAATAAATGTACACATTTATACACAAAATATGAAATGTATATTAAAAATATATATACATATACATATATATATATATATATATATATATATATATATATATATATACATATATATATATACTAGATGTTTAATACGTATAAGTATTTAATATATAATATTATATTACATATAATATACTTAATCCCAGAAAAATATATTTAAACACAATGTATACTAAATATATAATAATCTACATACAATACAAATATACATACATACCATACATACATACATATATATATATATATATATATATATATATATATATATATATATATATATATATACATGCTAGATGTAATAGTTTTTAATACTATATATAACATACAAATAGTATTATATTACCTATATTACACTAAATCACATAAATTATATTTAAACTATGATTTATATTAAATATATACTATTCTCGTATAATACAATATACATACCTGCATATATATATTTATATATATACATATATACATATATACGAAATAGGTATTTTAGTACTTAGATAAGTATTTATAAATAATATAAGTATATTATACAGTGTATCATATATTTATATTTACTGATATATATAAAGTATATAAGGAAATACATCAGGTATATATATTTATACAGGATATTTATATAATACAAAAAATATATATTAAATACAGAAAATACAGAAACTATATACATCACCCTTGCAATCTAAAATACATTTATAAATACTAACATTTATACATAAAATATCGTACCTAAATGATGCTCAGGTCGAGGGGGTCCCGGTGGCTGGCCGTCGACGGCGGGGGTGGCCGGACGGAGCTCCGACGAAGCTCGGGAAGTCGTCGGCTACAGCCGTAGTTCGGAGCTACTGGCGCAGCGGGGGTCTTGGCGGCCGGCTGTGGCGTCGTCTGAGGGCGAGCCGCGGCGGGGAAGGAGAGGACTGGCCGGGGGTGGCGTCAGAGAAGCACGATGGCCGGAGGTTCATCAACGGTGGCAGAGTTCTAGTTGGTCGGGTGGTCGGCTGCTAGTGCGGGGGCGATTTGCTCGGGTTGAGGACGACGGGGAGGGAGGCGGCTGTGGGCGGAGCCGTGGTCGGGGACGGTGGTGGTAGGTAGGGAGGGAGGTCGGCGAAGGGGGCTGGGTCAGTGCAGGGGTCGCCGGACACGGTGGCTGGCCGGGAGGAGACGGCGGGTGGTCGGGTTGGGGTTGAGGTTGAGCTGAGTGGTTTAGGGAAAGATAAGGTTTTAGTTGGTTTTCTTGGGTTGTGTGCCTTCTTTAATGATGTAACATGTTGTTTATGTAGATGAGAGAGTGGGGGGGCTGCCTAGGGATTAGGGCCGGCTGGGCATTATTTTTGGGGAGTTGGGGATGTCCATCATGTTGAGGGGAGGGCTAGGATTAAATGTAATTCAAAAGTAGGGTCATGATGGGTCCTCCAAAAAGTAGGGTAAGTACATGAAAATGGAGGGAAAAATTGTGATGGAGAACGGTTAGGGAATGACAATTTCTTTCTCCATGAGGTTGGGCCAATGAGGGGTAGGCACCTCATTGCAATTTTGTACAAAGGCCCCTGGTTAAATTAGAAATTGCACAGATTCTAAAATTGGGGATTTGATGTGAACAAACACCATGTTTGGTGTTCTACATTGGGCTAGGATGGTGTATGGTGTTTTGTAGAAGGCTTGTGGGTGTGGGTTTGGGTTGGAGTTGGGTCTAATTCAATTGAGGTTAGGTCACCACATTAATTAATTCATAATTAATGTACCGGGTGTCTCTAATTTAATTTAATAAAAACCGGGGGTCTAAATTGGGTTGGACAAGGGTCATTAGCATGGTAGGCCCAGTGTACAATAATGTCATGATCTGGGTTGGTCAAATCGGATCGAGATTGGGTCTCAATTTCGATTGGAATGGACAATGAACGTAATTTCACAATTTATTTAAATTGCGTACGGACGTTTGTAACGACTTTGTGCAACTAAAATCAGGCACAAAAATCAGTATCCGGGGTTTGTTCTAGGTTCAATATGATAGGTTAGCATATCTAGGCCAAGTATGTAGAAATTGTTTTAGGATAACAGCTAGGGTAGTATCCTAAAACAACAAATCATTGCACAGGTATTATAATACTATATAATAAATCTTAATTATATCTAGTTAACCCTAATTAAGCTATTTGAATTTAATTAACACTAATTTCTGGTCGAGGCGGTTTACACGCTGGCAGCTAGTTTGCCTGCCCTCGTCCACGAGTAACGGGAGAAGATACAGCTTGCAAGCTGTGTGGTCTAATACGACCCTTTCTCTCTCCCGAAGAACCACCATACAAAGTTGCTGATTATCCCGAGCAGAGGAGGCTATGATATCCTTCCATGATCCATCGTTGCAGAGGACATTTGCTCGAAGATGTCGTCTTTTTGGGCTCCTTACATGCTGGAAGAACATGTTCTTCTTCTTCCTCAAGTCAACCCGATGAACTCCGACGATCATCTCTGCGTGGTGAAAGAAACGTGGGAAGAACAGGTTAACTCGTCAGCCTTTTTATAGGCGAAAGAGATCACACCAATCCCCAATAACCGCCATAAAGTCAGCCTTGAATAAACGTGTCAGACTTGACCGTTTTAGAGCGTTTTAAATTACGAGGAACATTTTATGCTTCATTCAAAGTGTTTCAAATTACGAAGAATTTAAATCCTTTGAAGGGGGTCTTGTAGAAGCAAAAAAAATATGCTGGATAGCAATACGCAGCATGTTGATACAGGGCAGCGTAAACAGAGGACCTCAGAGCCATCAACGTGCAACAGAGCTTTTTTTGCTGAGCACAGCGTAAAGTATAAGCTCAAGGACCATCCGCGTAAATGCACTATGTCCAGGCTGCTTCAGCATAAAAAGGGAGCTACATCGCATTTATGGCGTAAAACTTATCCGCTTTTAATGCAGCATTGAAGTGTACGAGGGATGCTTCGTATTCCTCGAAATGAACCTGACAAGTCGTGCAGTAAACCTGACAAATCGTGCAGTGAACCTGACGTCTGACTCCTGACAAAGAGTACTGCACGACTACACAAACGACGACTATAATGATGGCGCGGCACTGTAACCCAGGCTGTCATTTACTGCCATTTCCTTGGCGTAAATCGCTTTTACGCATACAAAGGAATACACTGCCTAGTTTTACACAGGCATATGTGAGTTGTTTACGCTCCACAGAAGACAAACAGCCTGCCATGTCAAAAACTGCTCTTCGTACAGGGCTTGAGGCACGTCTCTGCATTTAATGCGCAGAGTGATGATAGAACTCGAGGCACATCTCTGCGCATAAAGGGTGGCAGACCTTCAAAATACGCCTCTGCATTTAAAGCGCAGGATAATGATAGATCTTTGTATTTAATGCAGGAGATTTGATTAAATGACACCGAACCGTCGTTTAGTGACATCCACTTTGCGTAAACTGCTTTTACGCATACAAGGGTATACGCTGCCCAGTTTTACACAGGCAGACGTGAGCTTCTTACGCTCCGCAGAAGACAAACAGACTGCCACGTCAGCAGTTACTCTTCATACAGGATTCGAGGCGCGTATCTGCATTCTATACACAGAATGATGGCAAATCTTCGGGACAACAAATCTTCGAAGACATGCCTCTATATTTAATGCGCAGGATGGGGGCAGATCTCTGCATTTAATGCAAGAGATTTGATTATATCTCCAAAAGCTGTAATTTCGGCTAAAACATCCACATCATCTCGGCTTCTACGCCCACTCGGTCTCTATGCCCACTCAGCCTCTATGCCCACTCGGCTTCTACGCCTACTCGGCTTCTATGCCTACTTGGCTTCTACGCCATGGTGACAGTTATTGGCTTCTACGCCAACCTCTTCTACCCAAAGGATAACTACCTACATGGCTTCTACGTCGTAATCTTCGTAGCAGTTATACGCATTGTCCCTTTGTCGGACATGCGTCACACGCTCATTCAAAAGGTCATCTATACGCAGGCAATGGTTATTATTACCATCGTGTAAATGGGTGCTGTACTTTTCACTACTCGGTTTCTACACCGACTGAGTGGTCACTGTCACTAAAACTCTATAAATATTGACCTCTATCAACAGAGGTCGAGGTCGAAGATTTAAAGGTCAAAAATTAGTAGAGAAAACGGTCGAGAGAGAGAAGAATCCAGAGCTCGGGCAAAGGATAGTGATCGACGACTTTGGCATCGAGCATCCACTCTCTTTAGCAACCTTCGAAGCTGCTTACTGTCTTCTACGGCACTTCTTCATCATCGTGTGGTCCAAGGGACAAAGTGATCGACTGCAGATCAGACTCCTATAGCAATATTTACCCAGATTAAATAAATTGTACTTCGACATTCCTTGTAAAGGATCAAATTGTACAAGCTTGTTTGTAAACATAAAGAGCGGATTTTCGTATAAAACCTTGTTTACGTATTCTCTTTCGTTTATCATCAAACACAATATATATAGGACTTATTATATACAAATAACATATTGTATATAATAGTAGCTAGTATTATACGAGATACCTTAGTATGATATAGAATTTGACTAGTGGACCTAGCTAACCTAGTCTAGACTTAGATATGACCTAGAAATAAGCCTGTACCTAGCATAGAATTAGGTATGCATGTAAGCCTTTTCAAAACACTTTTTGATATGGATATTTGATATTTTTAGGTGACTCTGATTTCGTGTTGGACATCGACCCTCGCACTTTCCTCGGGACCACAGGCGAGTACATTCTCTGACAGTTTTCGCTTTTGTTGATTAATTCTATAATTCTAGTTGTATTATATACTTGACTCTGACACTGTGGATACACGGGTTAGCACCCTAGATACCCGTCATAAGGAGTCGTGATTGGAATCCATAGCTCACCCCATATCTCACGTCGGGTGTGGCCTGACCATTACATGCCTCACAGCTATTATATATGATTAGCCTGACCATTACTTGCATCATAGCTAACCAGATGGTTAGCCTGACCTACATAAATTATAGCTAATCATATGTAACCAGCCTGATCTTGTCCTAAGCCGATCACATAATAAACTGATATTTCAAACACTTAGCCAGATGTTTATTCTTTATTTCAGATTCACTTGTTCTAGCATTCACTTGTATATTATTCATTGCTAGATATTCCATTGCTCATTTCATATTCTCTAGTACTCTATATTTCCAGTATTTATATCATCTTGTATTTCTTACACTGTTTTATAGTTTTTGTCAACATAAATGAAACTGCTGTTTAGTGTTTGTGCTTCGCTCCAATCCTGATTGGATAACATTTTCATAGGACTTGGAGGATTTTTGCCCTACCCTCTACGGCCCGGGAGCAGAGGGAGATTTCATACCAGAAATCCCAGAGGAGTTACCCATCTTAGAGGAGATTCTACCTACATGCACTTAGACTATCCTATTTTATGTATTATTGTACCCAGATTAAATAAATTATACTTCGATATTCCTCGTAAAGGATCAAATTGTACAAGCTTGTTTGTAAACATAAAGAGCGGGTTTTCGTATAAAACCTCGTTTCTGTATTCTTTTTCGTTTATCATCAAACACAAGATGGCGACTCTGCTGGGGACATCTTTCTCTTCTGACGAGGAAGCAATTGCTCGACACGATGCGGTATCCGTGGGATCCGTGAAGAAGACACTGGTCGTCCAATTCGACCAGTCTGCCTATGAAGACATGCTTCGAACATGGGGTAGATCTTACTCTCTCTCTGTCCAAGACTACAGGAAGCTGCGTAAGGTCTGGATGCCCAAGACATCCTCTACCATTCACGTCGACTCTCTGACCTTGTCACGACCCGCACCCAGTTTAGGGGCACGAGTGCGTGGGTACGTCCAGCCTATGCCGCAGCATCGGCGGTAGAACGCTGTCAAGGTCTTGATACTATCTAACTAATGTCACGCAAGCATCCAATCTCCATTAGGAGGCACGGATGACACAAATAAGATGAACACATACTAAATCACGGATTACAGCACGATAAGATTTTGAAATAGCAATTAAAATTAAACACAACACAAGTCCACAAGTAATATTCTAACTCAACAATATCCAAGAATCATCAAAATGCCGGAGACAAATCCGGTACCAAATAGTCTACTTAAAGAACTAACAATAAATAATTCCGGCTAGACCTTCCAGAATCACAACTACTACCAAGTCTGCAGCTACTCACCATATGGTCCATAAAGTGTCGGACAGCGGTCCTCTAAGGCATAGTCTGGAAAAATGTTTCCAGTCAGGAAGGAGCAAAGTACAATCTCAAATAACAGTTCCATTAATTGATAATGTCTATAATACAATAAAACATGTCATGCTAGCTACTGAGAAGACAGTGAAATAAATGCAATGGCGATTTAAGAGAGACAGGCAATGTAAAGAGACAGGCAATAGGCAATTATGAAACAGTTCGTGCATGTATGAAAATAAAAAGAACAAGGAATAATATCATATACGGGTGATGTAGTATATGATTTAAAATAGGGAACTGTAATCTATTCTAAGTGTTTGAAATAGTAGCTTCAAAATGTGATCGGCTTGGGAACATGTACGATAGCTACAGGGCCTGGCTAATCATGGGTGAAGAGCATGATTAACACTTACAATTTCTATACTACAATAAGAGGTTATGATCATATTTCTTACTAACTACTTCCCCGCCCCCAACTAGTACTGTGGATCCAACCATGACACGTCACGATACACGAGCAAGTCAAGTCTATCATGTACGATGTCTAAATATACATGTCGTGTACAATGTCAATACGATAATTAAGGTAACATCTCATGACTGCAGATCCAAGCTATACTAGTCCGTATAGCACAGTGTCAAAGATTCAGATGTAACATTTCATGATTGTTGAACTTATAGAATTTATCAAGAATTGGAAATTATCAGAGAATGTACTTGCCTTGGGTCCTTAGCTGGTAATTATTGATGTCATGTTCCAAAGTATTCCCTGGTGAACCAACAGTCCTAAAACATATCACAAACAAAACCACATTTGCATCAGATGCTACCCTAACATACAGTCTATAAACACTGGCCTCAGGGCCATGCCAGGCAGGGCACTAGTCAACTAGGGTCATCTAGTAGGGATACATATTTAAAACACATTACCTATTTTTAATACTTACAATATTTATACATGCACCAATTTAAATGTATTTATAATATATATATATTTATGCCTTTTAAATACATAGTTGATTTATACTAGTTGAACATTATATAGGTATACTCATATATATGTCAAAAATACATTTTTTTAGAATATATATATTGTCAACATTATCATACTAATATTAATACACCAAATTAAATTTATACTAGCATATACTTTTTATTAAATAGTTATTATAAAAATAAACCAATATATATACATATACACAACCAATTAGAAATATTGAGAATATACTAAGTATACAAAATATGCATATATACATATACCAAAATATGTTTTACAAGTACATATATATCAATACTGTTTTATATATATACTATATATATTTACCAAAATAATATTTATACCAAAATAATATTTATACTATATTCAGGTAATTATACCAATTAAATATATATATAACACTTACATTCCCATTAATTAAATACATATAAATACATATACATTAATTACACTAATAATATAGTGTATATTTTATAAAGTACAATTTATGAAAAAAACAGTGTACATATAGGTATACAATTAATTACATATTATAAAATTAATTATACATACTACAATTATACAATTAGTTACTAATAAATAAATAATATCCAATTTACATATTAAATACATACATATACTAAATATACACTATACTATACACATTAATTAATTTATATACAATACTTATACATTAGTTATATTAACATATGCATTAATACATATACTATACATTTATTAATATATATACAAAATATATACTAGTATATACATTAATTAATTAAATGCTATACATATACATGCTAATATTTACATACACTTATACATTGATTAACAATATACAATTATATTCACATTAATTAAATACCTACAATACATATACATGTAGTATATATATACTCATATATATATGTACGTATATATATACGCATATATATATATATATATATATATATATATATATATATATATATATATATATATATATATATATATATATATATATATATAGATATATATATATATATATAAAGAGGGAAGGGGAGAGAGAAGGAATCTCACTGAGAGGGGGGTCGGCCTTGGCCGGAGTACGGCCGGAGCTCGGTTGGCCGCGCTGGAGGTGGTGGTACTGCTGCAGATGGAGATGGTGAAGTCAGCGAGAGGGGGAGAAGACAGCAGCGGGGTAAAGTTGGCCGGAAAAGGAGTGTAGGGAGGTGGTGGAGATGGAGGGAGGAGCGGTGGAGATGTCGGCCGGCCGGAGGGAGTTCGTGAGGGGGAACTCGGCCGGGTGGCCGGTCAGCAGGGAAGTCGGGGAGGATCTCGTGAGGGTCGTCGGATGGGCCGCCGAGGTTGGGGAGAAGTCAATGGAGCAGGGAGCTCCGGCTGTAGGCCGGCGGGTCGGAGAGGTGGAGTTGAATGGCCGCCGGAATTTGAGGGGAGGAGGAGCAGCCACCGGGTCGGGGACTCGGCGCCGGAGGGAGGAGTTAGGAGGATGGGGTCGGGGACTCTCGGAATGGCAGAGGGAGAGCACAGCAGTCGGCGGGCCGGGCCGCTCGTCGGCCGGTACACAGAGCACGCCGCCGGAGGAACTGTGCTCGGCCGGGAGCAGTAGTTTGAGCACAGTATTCCCCCCTATGATTTTTGAATTCAAAAAATGGATTCAAAAACAAAAATAAAGAAGAAGAAGAAGAAGAAGGAATGGAAAGAGAAAAAGAAAGGAAGAAGGAGGAAAGAAATTACATACGGATGAGAGAGGGGATGGGGGCTTGTGAGGGGGTGGTGTTTTCTAGGTTTCCTAGGGATTAGGGTTAGGATGTAGACAAGACATTAAATAGGGATGAGGGAATTTTGATGGAGGGTTGGGATTGGCCCATTAATTGGGTGGTCCAGATTGAGCATGAGGGAAAATTAATTCATGGGAAATTTAGGGTGAGGTTTAATTAAAATATTAAGGATTCCTCATTGGTTAAACAATTGGGTGAGGCCACAAAATGCAAATTTACAATTTAGCCCCCTTAAATTTGGGAAATTGCACAAACACATGAAATGACGAATATTTGGCGGGCGATTCGGTGTCCGATATTTTGTAGGGTCAGGGGGCGCTGTAAGATGGTTATGGGCTGAATTTGCAGGGCACTGGAATTAATTTGGAATTTCAGAATCAGATAAAATGGTATCCTCAAATTAAATAGAAATAAATGCAAGTTGTGTTCAACAATTAATTAGGAGTACATGGAGCCAAAATCAGGTCAGGTCATCAATACCAATAATGAAGAAGACTCAGAACAGAATATTACCCTAATTTGGGCCGTACGAAAAATAGGTCAAGATGGCCTCCAATTTTTGATTGGAACGCACAACGATGCAAAAATAGGGATTTATAAAATAACGTCCGCGACAATTTTTGTGCGGCCAGAATTAATGCACAGGGAGCAAAATTATGAGTTGCAAAAATAGCAGAATGGAAGGCGGGCATGTCTAGGGCAAGATGGTAAAATTTGTTGGAAGACAAAAGTCTGGATAGTGCTCCAAATATCGGAACAAAGGCAATGCGCAAAAATATTAAATAAAATACAGTAATTAATTACAATCTCCAAATATTAAATTCTAGATAAAATAATAAAATCTAGAACCCTATAATTCCGACAGGTGGCCATCTACTGGGCTTCTAGGTCTAGTCTACCATCACAAACACAAATGAACACTGTCTATAATATAATATATTAAAGTAGACATCACACAGTTATTCATGCAATTAATTTAATTGTAAATACCATAATATTAAATATTGCAAAAAGTCGAAAATACCCCTATTTTCAGAATGTAGTAGTGACAAGTCTACCCACCTTAAAAGAATTTTGTCCTCAAAATTTAAAATCCTCATAGTAGTGTTTATTCATACACATTATTATTTCCCTCAAAATTTAAATCCATTAACCAGGAAATCAGGTTATAATCCGCAATGTCTTTTCACAAATAAAATTTCTGTAATTATTTCATTCCTGAAAAATCCTCGGAAAAATCAAAGTCCATTTTTGTCAAAATTTCCTTGAAAGTTTTGAGTTAATAATTCAATACTCGGAATTTAATATGCACTCCTTAAATTTGATTTTTCAATGCACCAGTATAATGTAATCTCGTTCAAAAAGTTTGAATTAAACATTTATCCATCAAAAATTTATTTCTCGATTTCCTCTTCCTCAAATTACTCAACAAATGCGACACTTAAGGATTCTCCAAATGCAACATCTCATATAAAATTCTAAAATTTCATAACTTGCAACCAAATAAATATAATGATAACCTCCCAAAATTTTCAATTTTAATAACCAATTTAATCATGTCATGATCTTTCTGGAATTAATAAATCATCCGTTATGCCATGTTAATTTCTTAACCCTCTATTTAAATCAATGGTCATCCTCGAATTTAATCACCTTGCCTATCTTGTCACGTCATAACCCCTTCGTGAATCTTCATCATGGTCAACCCCAATAATCATGGTCTAAGAAGTCTTCCTATAATCATGCAACATGCAACCTAAGGGAATATGTACGGTCATGGTGTCTTGTCATGGTATTGCAGTCTCTATATCAGGGTGTGCTACTAACAAGAAGATCATACATGCAAGCTACGGTACTAAGAGATCAATCAATCAATCAAAATAGATAGGGACAGAAGGAAGGAAAGAACGGAACCTGTTAACACATTACCTGCAGTATCGGTCTCCTCGACCGTCATCGCAAATGCCCGCCCTGATGGGGTGGTTCCCTTTGCGGGTGCTGAGCAATGTACGGTTCTACAGGTAGCCTAACTGGATCTCCATAATCTGAAGTTGTGCGCTGGCCGGGAAGATAAGAGGCTAGAAGACAATCCCTTACTCGATGTCCCACAGCGCCGCAGTGCAAACAAAGTCCTAGCCTCGTTCTACAGCTCTCCCAAAGGTGACCTGGCTTCTTACAGAAATGACAAGTCTGCTGTGTCTCTCTTGGAGGCTGTTGCTGATCCTGCTGAACATAAATTGGTGCCTGGTACTGCTGTTGATACTGAAACTCCCATGGATGTTGCTGGATAGGAACTGGTGCTAGGTACTGCAGTGGATGCTGAAATGTCCATGGTTATTACTGAATATGGAATGGTACTTGGTACTGCTGTTGGTGCTGAATACGGGGATGCTTGGCTGGTCCTGCGCTATCATTTGTATCTCCAAAAGTATTGTGGCTCCTCTTAGGCCTGAGATCCAGATCCTCTTCTGCGATCTGAGCATCCATCAAGATAGCCTCATAGGTAGTGGTACGCCGACCAGAAGTGCGTGACCTAATCTCTCTTGTCAGTCCCTTTCTAAATTTCCGGGCTCGATCTCCTGGGTCTCGAATCATAGATGATGCAAAATGGCTCAATCTACAGAATTCTGCAGCGTACTCGTCGACCGACATGTTTCCTTGAACTAAGTCATGAAACTGACTTTCCAAGGTTCCCAATGCCACGTCGGGAAAGAACTTCTCCTTGAAGAGTTCCTTGAAGGTCTCCCAAGTAAGTCCTTGTGCAGTAATTCTCGGCTCCGTGCGATACCACGTGAGTGCGATATCGAACATCTGACTGCCAGCGGCTTCAATCTGCAAGTTCTCCAGAATCTGGGTCAATCGCAGGCTTCTCTCTATATCCTCTAGCCAGTCGTCAGCGTAGAGTATCCCTTCGGTGCCTTTGAACTCTCGAGGCATCATCCTTTTGAAATCCACTATAGTGCATGATCTCTGCTGTTGCTGGCCAGGAAACTGTTGGTACTGTGCTACTCTCTCCAAAGCTTGGAGAGTCACTTGGTGAGCATTCTCCATGTTTTCTCTCATCAGCTCGGTTTGTGCCTGGTACGCTTCTGCTTGCACCCTCTGAGCCTCAGCTTGAACTCGCTGAGCGTCTGCCGTCACTCTCTGGGCATCTACCATGCCTTGGATCAAGGTAAACATCTGTGTTCCGTCAATGGGCAAACCTCCGGGAATCGGAGTTGATGGAGGAGGAAGGTTGTCCGTCACAACTGCGGCAATCTTCTGAACAAGTGGAGGAGGAGGATCACCTACGTGCATCGGAGATGTAGGAGGAACTACGGCTGTCTGTTCATCAGGTGGAGAGGTGGCAGGCCCCTCTAAAGCTGATGTTCCTGCTCTCATAGACCGTGTTTGCGGCGACATCCTGAAGACAGATCCCAAAGAATCAATTTAGGCAAAAATACGATATCATCAAGGAAGGAAAGTACAGTTCTAAGGAAGCAACATTCAAGATAAATAGATTGGAAAGAAAATCCTAGTTGTGATTGCACAGGTCAAGGTGCATCTAAGGTCTGATACCTCTATCCCCTAGGTATCACAGTTCTATCACAAACACTCTCACTGCTAGCTTCCTTACCTACTGCAATCGCTGATACTAGTTATTCTTATCACCCAAGTGCATAACAAATGCAACACTCTTTACTAAATACTGCTCTCTCTAATACAATCCTGGAATGAACACCCAAGTCAGTTGGCAGTGAGATCTCAATAATGCTCAAGCCAACAGATCCTTACACATGCACCTCATCTGCTATATGCTAATATATCTTTCCCATTATAAGATCTTATCCTAAAATAAAATTCTTGAAAATAACTCCTCGAATAAATTTTAAAGTAAATGCATACACTTTCCTCAAGACTAATTATCTAAATACTGAAATAAAACTTAATCACATAAAATCCTTACAGACTTGTCTAGGTTTATTGAATCAAATCTGAATTCCTCAAAATAAATTTTTAATAGCCATATTTCAACTCCTCAATTTCAAAGTTTTTGCAACTCATTGGAATCTTCAAAATAAATTTTAATAACAATCTCAATCTTCTCAGAATCCTAAAATTTGAAATTCATTTTTAATCTTCAATTAAAAAATTTAAATCCACCTTCTGTAGTCCAATAGCTCTAATGTTAATCATTCTCACTGTCCTCATTGACGGGCATCATCAAATAATACCATAAATCAGTCTATAACTTCCTCTTAATATGAAATCAACTCTATAATGAAGCCAAAATCCTAATTTAATACCTAATCAACAACAATCAAATTCAATATCAATAAGTGAGAATGGACGGAACAAGGGAATGATTTTAAATTAAAAATTATAACAAGATTCTCAGGGGTCATCCCAGGAATCTCTCATGGAATTGTGATTGAGTATTTGCTCTCGTCCTAGTATCCTATGTCCAAGATTCTATCGCAGGCACGCAGTAGTATAACAAGGATGTCACACTACCACGACATCGCTCTAAATGCGAAGTCTGACCTGCATGGGCCACCACTAAAAATGTGTCACGACCCGTACCCAGTTTAGGGACACGAGTGCGTGGGTACGTCCAGCCTACGCCGCAGCATCGGCGGTAGAACGCTGTCAAGGTCTTGATACTATCTAACTAATGTCACGCAAGCATCCAATCTCCATTAGGAGGCACGGATGACACAAATAAGATGAACACATACTCAATCACGGATTACAGCACGATAAGATTTCGAAACAGCAATTAAAATTAAATACAACACAAGTCCACAAGTAATATTCTAACTCAACAATATCTAAGAATCATCAAAATGCCGGAGACAAATTCGGTACCAAATAGTCTACTTAAAGAACTAACAATAAATAATTCCGGCTAGACCTTCCAGAATCACAACTACTACCAAGTCTGCAGCTACTCACTATATGGTCCATAAAGTGTCGGACAGCGGTCCTCTAAGGCATAGTCTGGAAAAATGTTTCCAGTCAGGAAGGAGCAAAGCACAATCTCAAATAACAGTTCCATTAATTGATAATGTCTATAATACAATAAAACATGTCATGCTAGCTACTGAGAAGACAGTGAAATAAATGTAATGGCAATTTAAGAGAGACAGGCAATGTAAAAAGACAGGCAATAGGCAATTATGAAACAGTCCGTGCATGTATGAAAATGAAAAGAACAAGGAATAATATCATATACGGGTGATGTAGTATATGATTTAAAATAGGGAACTGTAATCTATTCTAAGTGTTTGAAATAGTAGCTTCAAAATGTGATCGGCTTGGGAACATGTACGATAGCTACAGGGCCTGGCTAATCATGGGTGAAGAGCATGATTAACACTTACAATTTCTATACTACAATAAGAGGTTATGATCACATTTCTTACTAACTACTTCCCCGCCCCCAACTAGTACTGTGGATCCAACCATGACACATCACGATACACGAGCAAGTCAAGTCTATCATGTACGATGTCTAAATATACATGTCGTGTACAATGTCAATACGATAATCAAGGTAACATCTCATGACTGCAGATCCAAGCTATACTAGTCCGTATAGCACAGTGTCAAAGATTCAGATGTAACATTTCATGATTGTTGAACTTATAGAATTTATCAAGAATTGGAAATTATCAGAGAATGTACTTGCCTTGGATCCTTAGCTGGTAATTATTGATGTCCTGTTCCAGAGTATTCCCTGGTGAACCAACAGTCCTAAAACATATCACAAACAAAACCACATTTGCATCAGATGCTACCCTAACATACAGTCTATAAACACTGGCCTCAGGGCCATGCCAGGCAGGGCACTAGTCAACTAGGGTCATCTAGTAGGGATACATATTTAAAACACATTACCTATTTTTAATACTTACAATATTTATACATGCACCAATTTAAATGTATTTATAATATATATATATTTATGCCTTTTAAATACATAGTTGATTTATACTAGTTGAACATTATATAGGTATACTCATATATATGTCAAAAATATATTTTTTTAGAATATATATATTGTCAACATTATCATACTAATATTAATACACCAAATTAAATTTATACTAGCATATACTTTTTATTAAATAGTTATTATAAAAATAAACCAATATATATACATATACACAACCAATTAGAAATATTGAGAATATACTAAGTATACAAAATATGCATATATACATATACCAAAATATGTTTTACAAGTACATATATATCAATACTGTTTTATATATATACTATATATATTTACCAAAATAATATTTATACCAAAATAATATTTATACTATATTCAGGTAATTATACCAATTAAATATATATATAACACTTACATTCCCATTAATTAAATACATATAAATACATATACATTAATTACACTAATAATATAGTGTATATTTTATAAAGTACAATTTATGAAAAAAACAGTGTACATATAGGTATACAATTAATTACATATTATAAAATTAATTATACATACTACAATTATATAATTAGTTACTAATAAATAAATAATATCCAATTTACATATTAAATACATACATATACTAAATATACACTATACTATACACATTAATTAATTTATATACAATACTTATACATTAGTTATATTAACATATGCATTAATACATATACTATACATTTATTAATATATATACAAAATATATACTAGTATATACATTAATTAATTAAATGCTATACATATACATGCTAATATTTACATACACTTATACATTGATTAACAATATACAATTATATTCACATTAATTAAATACCTACAATACATATACATGTAGTATATATATACTCATATATATATGTACGTATATATATACGCATATATATATATATATATATATATATATATATAGATATATATATATATAAAGAGGGAAGGGGAGAGAGAAGGAATCTCACTGAGAGGGGGGTCGGCCTTGGCCGGAGTACGGCCGGAGCTCGGTTGGCCGCGCTGGAGGTGGTGGTACTGCTGCAGATGGAGATGGTGAAGTCAGCGAGAGGGGGAGAAGACAGCAGCGGGGTGAAGTTGGCCGGAAAAGGAGTGTAGGGAGGTGGTGGAGATGGAGGGAGGAGCGGTGGAGATGTCGGCCGGCCGGAGGGAGTTCTTGAGGGGGAACTCGGCCGGGTGGCCGGTCAGCAGGGAAGTCGGGGAGGATCTCGTGAGGGTCGTCGGATGGGCCGCCGAGGTTGGGGAGAAGTCGACGGAGCAGGGAGCTCCGGCTGTAGGCCGGCGGGTCGGAGAGGTGGAGTTGAATGGCCGTCGGAATTTGAGGGAAGGAGGAGCAGCCGCCGGGTCTGGGACTCGGCGCCGGAGGGAGGAGTTAGGAGGATGGGGTCGGGGACTCTCGGAATGGCAGAGGGAGAGCACAGCAGTCGGCGGGCCGGGCCGCTCGCCGGCCGGTGCACAGAGCACGCCGCCGGAGGAACTGTGCTCGGCCGGGAGCAGTAGTTTGAGCACAGTATTCCCCCCCTATGATTTTTGAATTCAAAAAATGGATTCAAAAACAAAAATAAAGAAGAAGAAGAAGAAGAAGAAGGAAAGGAAAGAGAAAAAGAAAGGAAGAAGGAGGAAAGAAATTACATACGGATGAGAGAGGGGATGGGGGCTTGTGAGGGGGTGGTGTTTTCTAGGTTTCCTAGGGATTAGGGTTAGGATGTAGACATGACATTAAATAGGGATGAGGGGATTTTGATGGAGGGTTGGGATTGGCCCATTAATTGGGTGGTCCAGATTGAGCATGAGGGAAAATTAATTCATGGGGAATTTGGGGTGAGGTTTAATTAAAATATTAAGGATTCCTCATTGGTTAAACAATTGGGTGAGGCCACAAAATACAAATTTATAATTTAGCCCCCTTAAATTTGGGAAATTGCACAAACACATGAAATGACAAATATTTGGCGGGCGATTCGATGTCCGATATTTTGTAGGATCAGGGGGCGCTGTAAGATGGTTATGGGCTGAATTTGCAGGGCACTGGAATTAATTTGGAATTTCAGAATCAGATAAAATGGTATCCTCAAATTAAATAGAAATAAATGCAAGTTGTGTTCAATAATTAATTAGGAGTACATGAAGCCAAAATCAGGTCAGGTCATCAATACCAATAATGAAGAAGACTCAGAACAGAATATTACCCTAATTTGGGCCGCACGAAAAATAGGTCAAGATGGCCTCCAATTTTTGATTGGAACGCACAACGATGCAAAAATAGGGATTTATAAAATAACGTCCGCGACAATTTTTGTGCGGCCAGAATTAATGCACAGAGAGCAAAATTATGAGTTGCAAAAATAGCAGAATGGAAGGCGGGCATGTCTAGGGCAAGATGGTAAAATTTGTTGGAAGACAAAAGTCTGGATAGTGCTCCAAATATCGGAACAAAGGCAATGCGCAAAAATATTAAATAAAATACAGTAATTAATTACAATCTCCAAATATTAAATTCTAGATAAAATAATAAAATCCAGAACCCTATAATTCCGACAGGTGGTCATCTACTGGGCTTCTAGGTCTAGTCTACCATCACAAACACAAATGAACACTGTCTATAATATAATATATTAAAGTACACATCACACAGTTATTCATGCAATTAATTTAATTGTAAATACCATAATATTAAATATTGCAAAAAGTCGAAAATACCCCTGTTTTCAGAATGTGGTAGTGACAGACCTCTCCGACCAATGAGGTGGTAGCATCGCTCCCTCCGTGCCTTGTGCGTAAAATTCAGTCTCCCCTCACTGAAGGAATAGATAAAACTTCTGGCAATACCTCAGAGCTAATCCAGAAGTATACTCCGTGCCTTGCACGTAAAATTCAGTCTCACATCACTGACGGAATAGACAAAACTTCTGGCAATGCCTCAGTTCTAATCCAGAATTATACTCCGCGCTCTGCGCGTAAAATTTAGTCTCCCGTCGATGACGTGGCAGACAGAATTTTTGACAATGCCTTAGCGCAAAATCAGAAGTTCCAAACATGCTTCGCGCGTAAAGATGCATCTGCCCTTCGCAAAAAAGCAGATGAGCCCTGCAATCTACGCAAAGGAAAGCAAGTGGCAGAATACTCAACTTCTCGGCCTTTACGCCAGCAAGGGAAGAATCTGCCCGCCCTACGGATTACGCGAGGAGCTGACAGACGACTGAGGACCTCTTCGGCTTTACGCTAATCTGAGCAGAGCCCAATTTACGCTAGGAGAGGTCCCTCGGCGTAAAGTAGGCTCAGTTTGCGGATAGACAAACTCCTCGGGGATTATCTGCTACCCAGATGGCCAACCTGTTGTATACGGGTGGCATACGAAAAACTATGGTTCCCAACATCCGCATGTCCACTGACATGAACAGAAGGACAAGCCTTCTTCTTCTTCTTCTGTTAAAACTCCTGACTTGCGTGAAATTCTAATCTAGAAGCGTAAAGACAGGAGTCATAAACAAACTCCAGTTCCCCTAACTGTCAAACGTGGGGAGATCATGTGGGAAGATGCATCAACATCGAATATCGTCATGACAGGTGGGCCACATGAAGATTCCATCTTTATTATTCCCCCAACTCGCGACGACCAGCATCCAATAGTCTTCGGGCTCATGCGGAACAGTCCGATTGTACAGGAAGAACTTCGCAAGTCTGAGGGTGGCAAAATACAAATCCATAGATATAGCCCACAAGCTTTAAAATTATACAAAGCATGAGTTATGATTTGAAGTTGAAACTAGGCCTCAACTATGGGAGAGGCAAACGAATACCGTTGCGGGGTAATTCTTACTGTCAATAAGCTCGTTTTGGGTTGGGGTATACTGCGTCCTTTGCAAACTCCAAACCTCCAGAGCTGTAACACCAGAGGCAGGTCCTACTAAATCAACTTCTGTGGACAAACGTAATGGCATGACTGGGGGTAGCCTATCTCGACAAAGCAGGGTAGCATCCAAAGCTGGGGGTAGAATTCCCTCAGAATCCGAAGACGATGCGACGAGAACGATCTTCCCGCAAGACCGTAAAACTCAGGCATCGGGAGCCCGAAGACCAAAAAAGACTTTCTCTTTCAATGAAGATGACATCATTGAAATCTTCAATATGTTGATGGAGGAACACAAACATCAGCTACCGAACATCAGATATCCTGAGAGGACTAGCAAAGTTGATGACCCAGATTATTGTCTCTTTTATCGATACATTCATCACCCTACCAAGGCGTGCTATGTACTGAAAAAGAGAATCCAGGAGTTGATTGACGCCAAAGTCATCACTTTGCATCTGTAAATGAAGGTATGATCATTACAAATCATTTTTTTCTCTAACATGACAATTTGCTCCTTTCAGGAATTGTCACTACCACATTTCCAGATAAGGACATTTGTGTAATTTCACTATTTGGAATAATTATGTATTTAATTAATCTGCTGAGTTTTATAAACTATTTATATGTTGTTAATTTGTGTTGGTTTAGGTCAAACCCTAGAATCTTCCATTAGGACTAACCCTAGAGTGAAACCCAAATTCATGACCTAGCTTTAGTGAAACCCTAAGATTCCAATTTGAGTTTAGGATAAAACCCTAGAGGAGACTAAACCCTAGTTAACTAATTCTCCATGACTTAACATAAAGGATTAGCCTAACCCTTGCAGTAGAGAAACCCTAAAACCTAGTCTGATATAAAAAGGAGCCTCCCTCAAAACCATTCTTCATGTAGAAAGAAGAAACCCTAGCCTCCATCAAGAAAACCATTTCCCCACCTCCAGATTTCAGAATCTAACCCTAGGGATTCCATCTTCCTCCTCCAAAGCAAGGAAAACAAGGAGCTTGGGTCAAGAAGCCTTGGAGAAGAAGAACCTCCATTGAAGAAGCCATCTCCCTAGGTAAAACCATATTTTTATTCAATTATATTCTGTTTTCTGTGGATTATTGCCCATTAGGAAACCTCCTTTTGTGTAGATCTCGATTTCTAGGTATCATACTTAAAGCCCTAGGAGAAATTAGGGTTTAAGTGTCCCCAACATTGGTTTTCCCTAATTTTTGTGAACCCTAACCCTAAGGGTTTGCATGTAGACTAATTTCATCCTCCAATGTGAAGATTCAGATCTCGTTTTAGGGGTTTCTTTTGGGTTTTCAGGAGTTTTGTGTATTGGTTCGATTTCAGCACACTAAGTGCTCGATAAAATGTTCATGTAGAATTTATCCATCTAAGGTATTCGAATTTATACATGTTTTGATTTATAGACCTAGATACATAATGAATTGCCTGCATTTTAGCTAATTGTTGGTTTTCCTGTGCATTAGGGGAGAAATACTGTGTTAGCTGTGTCTACCCGTGTCTCAGAATATCTAGGCAGGTTGTCTACAGTTGGGGAAACTGTGCAGTCAAGTTTTTGGGGATAGTTCAGTGCATCAGTGTATGAGACCTGTGATATACCTATGTGTTAAATATGTGGCTGTGTGTGTGTGTGCAGGATCTGGAATTCAGTATGATTCAGTGTCTCATGAAACCAGTACCTGTGTGAATTGCAGAGTATCAATACATGTGAGATAAAGTTGTGTAGAGTCAGGTTTGGGGAGATTTCTGTGCAGTGTTGATACTGTGGGCTTGTGTATGGTTGGCATTGGGTTTAGTATCAGTGTTAGGATTCTATGCACCAGTGCCTGTGTACCCAGATCAGGGAATGCACATGTGTGCTGTGTGTGTGTGAAGTGGATTGGGGTAGTGTGAGTGAGTGAAAAATTCTGAGAGAAGGGAGAGAGAGCAGTGAACCCAAACCTGTGCCTCAGTTAGTGATACCTGTGTCAGTTGTGTGAATACTTGTGTATGGGGCTATATGTCTACCTGTGTGAGTTCAGTACATTAGATATCTGTGGGTAGGTGTATAGGTCTAGTGTATCAGCATACTATCTATTAATTAGTGTTACCTAAGTGTTAAGTATCAGTGAGTTGGTAGTTTTAGTGTAGATGTTTAGGTATCTATGTGCAGTGTCTAGCTTGTGTGTCAGTTAGGTAGTAGTGTCTCAGTGAGTGTGTATTCAATGGCTGTGCTGTGTCACTACATGTGTGTGTCCCTATTTTTGAGAGTGAATTATCTAGGTTTAATATGGATTCTGTGCAGTATAGGTAATTGAATTTCAGTGTGCATTGGGGTTTTGATTAGGGCCTGTGTACAGTAAGTGTAGTTCAGTGTGTGCCTGTGAGAATGAGTACCTGTTTGTGTGTATCAATGTTAGCTGTGTGTCTCAGTGTTCATGTGCCAGTGTGTGTCTGTGTATGCCTCAGTGTGTTAGTCCCAGTATGAGAACCCATATGCCAGTGTGTGTGAAACCTGTGTTGTGTTGTGTCTGTAACTTATAGGTGTGGTAGTGTAGGAATGATGTTATGTAAGGGGTTTAAATTGAGTATCAGTATTTTTGAAGTTCCTGTAGAGGGTGTCCCTGTGTTAAAAATCAGGTGTATAGCCTGTGTGTGATGTATGTGTGTGTGAGTGTTGGAGTTCAGTGCAGTATGCATTGCAGGGAGTTTAGTGAGTATTATATGGGTGTCCAGGCACCTGTGAAATTGGTAAGGTGTGTGAGTTCCTATCAGTGAGCAGTTTCAGAATTTCCTATTGATCCTGCCAGTAGTTAGGGTGGTCTCAAGGTTTAAGCCATGTATGAGAGTCTGAACAATTTTAGACTGTGACTCTTTGAATGGTTTATAGATCAGTAATTCTTGCTGTGAGTGAGTGAGAGGTATTTGAGTATGTAGTGTGGGAGAAGGGGTGTTCCTTGACTGAGCTACCTGTGCATTGGGAATTATTGCTTGCACTCAAGGTAAACTGCAGCAGCAGTATAAGGTAGGGGTGATAGGTCAGTTCTTGTAGGCAGAACTGAGAGGCTAGTAGCAGCCTGGTAGGTATCCTAGGTGAGGTATGGTTGAGGGCATGGGTTCCAGTGTGCATCAGGGCAAGTAGTACCCTTGGGTATCACTCTTTGAAATGTATCACATAAAGTATATTGTTGGTATTCTGAAAATACTTAGTGTATATGAGTTGATGTTAGGATTTGAGTACTAGTTAATTAAGAGTTATTTTTACACTAATTGTCTAGTAAGTAAATAGGGTTTAGTACCAACACAAAAGCCTGGGGTAACAAGGTTTAGACCTAGTATGGACTTAGACATGACTTAGAGGCCTCATATTTAATTAGTTAAACATGTTAATTCCTTTAATTCAGTATCTGACTTTTATATTCCATAAATAGGTCATTGTGATCCCACTTTGGACATCGATCCTCACACCTTGATCAGGACCACAGGCGAGTACATTCTCTGACAGTTTTCATTTTGTTGATTACTTCTATAATCTAGTTGTATTACATACTTGATTCCGACACTATGGATACACGAGTTAGCACCCTAGATCCCTATCATGAGGAGTCGTGATTGGAATCCATCGTGCTAGCTGGGGGATGGGGAACTATTAGTAGATTATGTGATCATATCCAAACATTTACATGCATCATAGCTCACCCCACTTCTCACGTCGGGTGCGGCCTGACCATTTACATGCTTCATAGCTGTTATATATGATTAGCCTGACCACTACATGCATCATAGTTAACCATATGGTTAGCCTGACCTACATGAATCATAGTTAATCATATATAACCAGCCTGATCTAGTCCCAAGCCGATCACATAATATACTGATAATTCAAACACTTAGCTAGATGTCTATTCTTTATTTCAGATTCACTTGTTCTAGCATTCACTGTTTATTGTTCATTGCTAGATGCTCTATTGCCTATTTCATTTCTCCAGTACTTTACATTTCCTGTATTTCTTCTTATCTTGTATTCTTACACTGTTTATAGTTTTTTGTCAATTTAATAAAACTGTTGTTAGTGCTTGTGCTTCGCTCCAATCCTGACTGGATAACATTTTCAGAGGACCTGGAGAACTTGTGCCCCACTCATTACGGCCCAGGATTAGAGGGAGATTTCACTCCGGAAATTCCAGAGGAGTTACCTATCCTAGAGGAGATCTTACCTGCCAATAATTAGATTACTTTTGCTGTATTTATTGTTTCCGACTGAGACTGAGTTATATTTATTATTTTATGACTTTGTGAGGTCATCTAGACCCAGGATTGAGTTGGACTTATTGTGGTTGGTTTATTATAGAACTTTTTCCATTCTCTTCGTGCCATTATTCTTATAGCTTGTGATTGAGTATATTTATAGAACTGTGGATTATTATCATTGTCCTCCGTACGGAGTTGAGACTATTGACAGGATATATATGTTATGTTGAGACCTAGACAGCGTTCTACCGCCGATGCTGTGGCGTAGGCTGGACGTACCCACGACTCATGCCCAATTTTCGGGTGCGGGTCGTGACAGGAATATACCTGATGAAGTCCAATAAAATTACCCCACAGTGAATTATTGTCCAAATATTTTATTCTTCACCCCAGAGAGTTTGTCATGTTCATATTACCTCTGAACAAACTTTCCGAGTTTTTTATGGCTATCGATTATCATGTTCATATTACCTCTGATATCGGTTGTCATCTCGACTTAACACCCATACTTAACCCTAAGTACGCCAGTGGTGTTGAGTCCACAAAAACTGCCATGTTCATATTACCTCTGGAAGGGCTTATCCCAAACCTATTATTTGCACTTTCGTGCACAACAAATGATAGGTCCACCAAAGATCCTCCAGTGGGATGTCTTCATTTTCACTGTCCCGCCACACTAGAGACCGGTTCTTCGAGACCAACTTCGGCGGACAAGGGGAAGCAAAAAGAAGTGCGCTTCAATAAACCTATGAAGAACATTCAAAACAAAGGTTTAGAGAAGACCTATAACTTCGACATCCTGGCCCAACTAGCTAATACACCAGCCAGGTTGTCCATCTTTGAACTACTCAGGCTCTCCCAAGATACTCGTTAAGCCCTGAGTGAAGCATTGATGCAGACGGATGCATACTTGACCCAGCTCAAGTCCCCTGACGAAGAACCAGTGGCATGCCCTCAATGCCACAGTGTGATGGAGGTGGTCCCGAACATCACTTTTACTCATGATGACATGCTGTTAAAGCATAACAGGCATGACAAACCCCTCTATTACATCGGGTACGTCGATTCCATGGAGGTCGACCGGATTCACATAGATCCGGGATCGTCAATCAGCATCATTCCTCAAAGTCTTCTCAGACCACTGAGGATTCCTACCAGCGAATTGGCTTACACCACCACTACAATCGTAGGTTTCAACGCCAGAAAGAGTAAGTCATTGGGGAAAATTCACCTAAGGATCCAGATTGGCAACCTCAGATCAGTGGCTACATGTTATATTATTGATTCAGAGGTGTCCTACAACATTCTGCTAGAAAGACCTTGGATCCACGACCACAATATCGTTCCTTCGACTCTACATCAATGCTTTAAATATGTAGATGTCCAAGGAACAGTACAAACGGAGTTTGCTTACCTGAACCCGTTTAGAGGAGTAGAATCCTGCTACTTTGATGCCGTGTTATACTCTCAAGACTACACGAAAGAGGTATCAGTCGAAGCAGAGAAGGAATCCCACCGAGAGCCAGAAGAACCCTCTGCCAAGCAACCTCAGTCAATCAAGGTGAAAGGACGGACTACTCGTCCAAAAGCCATGGAGCCTATGGCTATCCACCTGAACAGAACCAGGTCAGGAAAAGGGGGTGATCCTTTAGTGATCGCTTTGAACCAGAAGCCTCCACCCTTGGTCATCAACCTTCGGCGCAACAGGCAGTAGATCGATGTAAACGCAACCGGGAACGAAGTTTCAGATGATAATAAACATCCTCTTTTTCGGTATATTGACACTCAAATTCCAAATCAGGAATCCTCTCCCCATGACGATATAGAACCTATAGCGCAAAAATTCTTGGAAGCTATAGACTCCTATTATCCGTATATATGGGAAGTAGCATCATCATCCAATATCACCACGTCATATGGACCGCATGAGAATTATATTTTCATTGTCCCGCCTACTTGCAGCAGTCAGCATTTAATAGTCTTCGGCCGTATGCGCAATGAACCGACAGTGCAAGAAGATTCTTTCAACGACGATGTTGGCAAAATTCAAGTCCACAGATACAGTCCGCAAGCTCTGAAGATCATGCAAAGTATGGGTTATGACTTGAAGCTGAAACCAGGTCTCAACTACGGGAAAGGCAGACGAATACCACTGCATGGAGATCCCTACTATCAATGAACCAGTTTCGGGTTAGGGTATACCACCTCCCTTGCAACTTCTCAGTCAAACGAGGATATCTCTTCCTCTTTTCAGAATGGCTCCTCGTCCTCCGACTCATCTGATGCGCTCGAACAAACATTATCGGTAAATACGGTAGTGGCAGATCCTTTCGAAGAAGATAAGCAAGAATCCGAACCATTTGAGAATGACGCTTGGGCTCAACAAATAGATACACAATAGGAATTCCGCTTCGAGCAGAGAGAACCTTCCACAGAAGATAAATTTATCCAGATTGACTTTGGGGATAAACTTTCGCCAAAGCCGATATTTATCAGTAATAACCTTTGCGAAGAAGAAAGAAAATAAATTATCTAGCTGATAAAAGAATATATCAACGTCTTTGTGTAGAATTATGAGGATATGCCAGGTCTTGATCCGAAGGTGGCTACTCATAAACTCAATATATTGCCCGATTCGAAGCCTGTGAAGCAGCACCAACGCCGGTTCCGCCCGGATATGATGGACGCCATTGAAGCTGAAGTCAAGAAGTTGATAGCCTGCGGTTTCATCCGGGAAGAACAACATCCCGACTGGGTCGCCAATATCGTCTCGGTCATGAAAAAAATGGGAAAGTACGAGTCTGCATTGATTACCGATATCTGAATGCAGCCTGCCCCAAGGATGAGTTTCCTCTTCCCATCACAGACGTCATGATTGACAATACACACGGTTTTGAACGTATGTCTTTCATGGACGGATTTTCAGGATACAACTAAATCAAGATGCATCTTGAGGACGAGAAGCATACTGCCTTCCGGACAATATTGGGGGTATATTGCTATACGGTCAGGCCCTTCAGATTGAAGAATATCGAGGCTACGTACCAACGGGCTATGAGTAACATATTCCATGAGCATTTACGCAAGACAGTGGAGTGTTACGTGGACGATGTAGCTGTCAAAAGCCGTCTCAAGGATAATCACATCCAAGACTTGAAGACAGTATTTGAATTGATGCGCCAACATCAACTCAAAATGAATCCTACAAAGTCCTTTCTGGGGGTATCTAATGGCAAATTTCTGGGATTTGTCATTACCGCCAAAGGCATTCAAGTGGACCCTGATAAAGTCATGGCCATCTTAGAAATGCGACCGCCCCATAATCTGAGAGAACTCAGGGGATTTCAAGGTCGTCTGGCTTACATCCGGAGATTCATATCCAACCTCTCTGGGAGATGTCAGCTCTTCTCTCATCTCATGAAGAAAGGTGTATCCTTCGTATGGGACGAAGTGTGTTAGCGAGCGTTTAACGATATCAAATGCTACCTCACTAGTCCGCCAGTTCTGGTGCCTCCAATCATAGGAAGACCATTCGTGTTGTATGTTCGAGCGATGGATCATTCTCTGGGAGCTCTTCTCGCACATAAGAACGGTATGGGTCATGAGCAGGCTATCTACTACCACAGCAGGATGATGGTCGGAGCCGAACACCAGTACAACCCAGTGGAGAAAGAATGCTTGGCTCTGATGTTCGCTATCCAGAAAATGTGACACTATGTCACAGGCCAAACCATTCACATCATCTCCAGGATCAATCCTCTTCGGGTACTGATAAACAAGCCAAGTGTTCTTAATTCCCGACTCACAACTTGGGCGATGTTATTAACACCATATGACATGGTGTACGTCCCTCAGAAGTCCGTCAAAAGCCAAGCGTTGGCTAATTTCCTAGCTACTCATCCGATCCCGGAGGCCTCCAAAATGTACGAGGACATTCTCGACGAAGTTGCAGAATGTAATTCCGCAATGAAAAGTGATACATGGCAACTGTTCTTCGATGGTGCCTACATAACTGGTCCCAGGGGAAACGTGGTTTTAGGAGTAGGGATTGTCTTTGTTACTCCTGATAAGCTCATCATCTACCGAGCATATTCTCTTAGCAAGTCCTGTTCTAACAATGTGGCAGAGTATAACGCTCTACTAATCGGGCTCCAAGTCGCTAAAGAATTGGGCGTCGAATCTCTAGAAGCTTTCGGTGATTCTCTGCTGATCGTCAATCAAGTCAGAGGAATATATGATGTCCAAAATCCAGACCTCATCCCCTATCACCGAGCAATGGTCGAGATAGCCATGACATTCAAAGGATTCTTCCTAGAGCATGTACCTTGATCTCAGAATCTGGAAGCTGATGCCCTAGCCAGTCTAGCTGCAGATTTAGCTACCTCTATAAGAAGGCAGAATTCGGTGATCCTTCTTAGCAGGGATTTATTCTGTGTGAAAAACAACTTTCATATAGAATGCAGCTATGCTGTGAACACAGATCCTCCCAGGAGAGACTGGAGAAGTCCCATTATAGATTTCGTAGCATACAGAATCTTGCCGGAGGACCCTAAAGAAGCAGTATCCGTCAAAAGATGATCATTGCGCTTCTACTTCGACGCATCTTCACAATGTCTATATCGCCGGTCTTATGACGGACTATTGTTATGATGTCTCTCTGGTGATGAAGCACATCGGATTATCCGTGAAGCTCACGATGGCGTATGCGGAGCGCATCAGCCCGGTCCTAAGCTACAGGATCGCATCAGGAGAATGGGCTATTACTGGCCTACTATGATCACAGATGCAATAAAGTATGCAAGACAATGCAGAGCCTGTCAGGTCCATGCAGACTTTATCCATCAACCTCCTGAATATCTACATCCTACGGTTGCGTCCTGGCCTTTCGAAGCATGGGGTATGGATATTATCGGTCCTATTCACCCGTCTTCTTCCAGAGGTCACCAGTTCATACTGGCCATCACAGATTATTTCTCCAAATGGGCAGAGGCGATCCCTCTTACTGAGGTGAAGGTATCTAATGTAATAAGCTTTATCAAGCATCACGTCATTTATCACTTCGGGATACCCCGGAGGATAATTTATGATAATGGGCCTCAGTTCATCAGCCAAGCGTTTCATCGATTTTGCGATAAAAATCGAATGCAAAATGTGGCCTCTACGGCATATAATCCTGCTGCTAATGGTTTGGCGGAAGCTTTCAACAAAACCATTATCAAGCTCTTGAAAAAGTTTGTCTCTTCGAACAAGAGGGATTGGAATGAGAAGCTAGGAGAATGTCTCTGGGCATAACGCACAACGGTACGAGCACCGACAGGTTGTACCTCATTCTCACTGGTTTACGGGAATGAAGCAGTTCTCCCCATCGAAATCCAGATTCCGTCACTCAGGATAGCCGTGGCTAATGAGCTGACTCAAGAAAAGAATGACCTGTTAAGGCTTCAAGAGCTAGAAGGATTAGACGAGAAACGCCTCCAAGCTCAACAGCGCATCGCGTTCTACCAAGCACGCATTTCTAAAGCTTTTAATCAAAAAGTAAAGGAAAGAGTGTTCAAAGTTGGCGAGCTAGTTTTAGCCGTAAGAAGGCCGATGATTCTTACTCACAGGAGTAAGGGCAAATTCCAAGCCAAATGGGAAGGCCCTTATGTGGTCGAGACGACGTTCTCAAACAGCGCTTACAGGTTAGCCAAGCATAATGGAGACCTGTTAATGGCTCATATCAATGGCAAATTCCTGAAAAGGTACTATGCTTAATCTCCTTTGCTCAAGTGGAATAAGGCAAAAATCTCATTCTGACAAAACTACTTCCAAAACGAAACTAGTTGGATCGTATTCTATCATGTCCATATAACCTCTGAATAGATATATCCTGCTAAAACTTACCGAGAGTATATCACATCCATACTACCTTTGATATAACTTTCACCCAAACCTGTCATTTATATTCCAAAATGATGGGTCTACAAAGTTAGATGAAAGCCCCTTTATTATTCCCAAAAAAGAGCGAAAGTACATTAAAAAGCAAAAAGGTACATCATTTGGGAGGAGCGGTTAGGTCACAAATCTGCTGCGCCAGAGCAACCATTCTCTCATCCCGGGAGGTCAAGACGTCGGCGCGAGCCCGTTCCAACCTTACCGCATCGTTGTTCAAAGTAGCTAGCTCAGACCGAGCCCGCACAAAACCTGAGTGGAAAGCACCCACACGCGTCAGATTCTGCTGAACAGTCGCCCATCGCTCCTTCAGCACATCTCGGGCTGCCGACAAAGAGAGAGCCTTCGCCTCTACTCGAACGAGCTCATCCTTCAATATGTGGGCCTTCGCTGCCACTTCCTCATATTCGGCTTCGCACCGGGTCAACTCGGGGACGATATACGCCAATTGGACTCGCTCACGATCCATCTCCTGCTGCTGAGCCGCGATGTACTTATTAAGAGACTCCATCTGTTCAGTAAGCTGCACAGTCAGGGAGTCGTACCTAGCTTGGACGAGACCCTCAATATTGCCTCGAGCTAGCTGCAAGTATTCGTTAATGGGTTGCTCGAAACCATTAACTATCTCCTCCAGCGTGTCAGCTACCCCAGTGTCATTTAATTATGGGATCGGTACTATCGCGGATCGGGAGGACCTCCTCAGCGACGCAAAGCTCAAATTCTTCTTCAACACTATTGATATTGACATTTTCAAGGTGGTGTAGAAGATACTAGTGTACTGCTCGGTCAGCGCAGCTAGATCCGAATGGACGCTGGGAGTGGCCGCGATATTGGCGAATCCTTCTCCATGAACAACCGCAGACAATGTTGCCACGGCCGTCGCCTCAACAGGTGGTGCGACAAAAGAAGAAGCACCAACACCGGACGAAGTGATCGGCGTACTCAAAAGAGGCATTATCGCAATGACAGGCTCGTCCTCCTCTTGAGATATCGGAATCTTTTCGACAGGAAGCCGGCACCCGAAGATGTTTCCTTTTCAAAATCAGGCACCTCCGTGTCGCCGCCAGGACCTGACACGGAGCCAAAGGGCGCATCTACACTGCCCTCCCCGAAGATGTCTTCCCCTGAAAAGAAGACAAAAGGAAGTTAATAATAACATAATGTTAATTTTCTTAAAGAAGAGACATAAAAGACGATATTTACCTATGGCCAATGGTGTATATGTCGCGTCTGCGGCCAGTACAGCTAAATCATTTCTTAATGATGCTAAGCGAGCTGTCATACCTGGAGAAGGGGGTATGCTAACAGACATCGGCAGGTACTATTCTGAATCTTTGCCGAGATCCACTAGAGGTTCACCAGGTAGAATCTCGCTGGGTACACTTACAAACACGGTAGGGGTCTCTTCCGATGCTGATCCGGATAAAGATATCCTTATTCGGCTCGGCCTCGAAGGCGATCTCGTTCCACTACCTGAAGCGGTAGCAGCGACAGCAGCCTCCAACAGGAATTCTCTGGCACCACTAGCCGAAACATTAGAGGGTCCCTCTCTAAAAGGCGAGGAACCTCAAATCAAAGAATCATCCCCAATAGGGGGAGATGCAGGCTTACTTCTGGGAGCCTCATTGTCGGGAATTCAGAGAGGACGAGTAACCGTCTTCTTCTTCCTCTTACGAGGGGAAGCCTCCTTCGGAGCAAGAGCCCTTCGCTTCCCAAAAATTACCAAAGCCCCTGCAGGCGGAGGTATTTCACCCCTCGGCACCGACAATAGAGGCTCATCCGGAGTAACGAACTCTTCACCCTCGTCAAAAGAAACTGAGGGGACTTTGACTCTTCCCCCAGGCTTGGAAGAGGGCATCCTAAAACTTTCATGTATATCAAAATCGTGATGGAAGGTGTTCGTTGTCACATAGAACTGGGCATACGAGTGGAGAATGCGCAGCTCCGTGGAGAGAGAAATGGTAGGCATGGTAAAAGTTGCCTCAGTGCAACCCATGATAAAATATTGCCATCCTCTGCCTCCATCAATGAGTCCACCCCTGCACCTGAAGCTGGTGACGGCATTGCCCACGTGCAACTGGTCATACCCGAATTGCCTGGCAAATCGACTAGGCAAGTAGGGCTCGAAGAAGCAATGGTCTTCACTTCTGTACAGTAAATGGGAAGATATAATACAGACCAACCAATTAAAAGACTCAGGAGAAAGAACGGTCTTCCCGTCGCCTACGTCCTGAAGTCTGATCCCCTGTTGATTGAGATGTATAGGGGGAACAGTGCAGAAGAGCTTCCAGCTGTGATTGAAGTTCAGCACCCGCCGACAGTCTAAAACTGTGGTCACGTTCCAGGAAGAATTCTTGTAGTTCAACAAGAAACTACCCCCCGAACTACTGCCAGAGCCGGGAGACATCACCCTGGAGTTGTGGAGAATTAACCATCCCATCAAATACAGGTATGGTAATTCTACCCTGGGAAAGCTATCACGCCGAGTTTCATCAGCGAGCAGCCCGTCAGTCATGGCCCTCAGGCCAGCTTGTATGTGGCACACCATGGCAGGGAGCAAGCCCAGTCTTGCCCCTAACACCAGACGCACTGCAGGCCATAGCGTGTTGCGGTGAATACGGTCCACAGATGCGATGCCGGGTACCACCAGTCGGCGCAGACATATGGAGAGGAAACCAGTCAGTTGAGCTTCCCTGAACAGAGGCTTGCGGCAATGTGTAAATCCCCTCGACCAGAAATTAGGGTTTACTAGTTAAATTGACCTAATTAGGGTTAACTTAAATTAAATAAGATTTAATATATATTATTATAATACTTGTGCAATGATTGATTATTTTAGGATACTACCTTAGCTGTTGCCCTAAAACAAAGTCTACGTATTTGACCTAGACACGTAAAACCATCATATTGAACTAGGAACAAACCTCGGATACCGAATTTTGTGCCTGATTTTAGACGCACAAAATTCGTTACAAACGTCCGTGCGCAAATTATTAAATTTGCGTAATTACGTTCGTTGTCCGTCCCAATCGAAATTGAGACCCTACCTCAACCAGTTTTGACCAACCCAGACCACGATAATATTGTACACTGAGCCTACTACACCAATGACCCTTGTCCAACCCAATTTAGACTCCCAATTTTTAATTAAATTAAATTAGAAACATCGTTACGTTAATTACGAATTAATTTATGTGGCTACCCAACCCCAATTAAATTGGACCCAACTCCAACCCAAACCCACATCCACACCCACAAGCCTCCTACAAAACACCAAACACCATCATGGTCCAATGAGGAACACCAAACATGGTATTTGTTTACATTAAATCCCTAATTCTAATTAATTGTGCAAATACCAAATTGTCAGGGGCCTAATTGCAAAATTGCAATGAGGTGTCCCCCTCTCATTGGCCCAAACCATCATGGAGAAAAGAGATGTCTTGACCAACCGTATGCATTTGATTTTCCCCCCTTTCTATGTACTTATATCACTTTATGTAGGGCACATCATGGCCCTACATTTCAAATGACTAAATCCTAGCCCTTCCCTCAACATGTAGGAGCTTCCCCAAGTCCCCAAAACCCTCCTACAGCCGGCCCTAGCCCCAAGACAGCCCTCCCTCACTCTCTCTCCTATTTATACAATTTTTACACCTCATTGAAGGCACACAACCCAAGGTTTATACCTAAAACTCTAACCTCACCCAACCGAGCTCCCCATTCAGCCGACCCCAACTCCACCTCCCTGAGCTCGACGCCGGCCACCAGCCACCTCCAGGCGCCGCCACCCTAACCCGACCCCTTCGCCGGACCCTCCCCTAACCTCGGCCACCGCCACCCGCCGTCTGGCCGCCGGCAGCCCCCTCCAGAAACTCCACACAGAACCCGACTGTCACCTCCCCGAGTGCACAGCCGACCACCCCGCTGGCCCGTGCTTCGCCACCCCTACACCTCCGGCCACCAAACTTGGCCGACCCCTCCCCCAGCCAGTCCTCCACCACCCCGTGAAGTTTCAGCCGACGGCGCCGCCACCTCGAGGAGCTATCAAGCCCGCAGCGCCAAGACATCAGAACTGCGGCTGCTGCTGCCGATCCTCCCCGCGCGACGCCGGAGCGCCGTCCGGCCACCCCCGCCGGCGACGACCCACCACCAGACACCCCTCGACCTGACAAGCGTATAGGTACATTATTTTATGTACAAATACCTGTATTTTTATACGTATTAGATGTGCGATGTGTATACATATATTACATATATAGGTTACAATAATTTATCTTAGTATTTAAATATACGTATTCGGTATTTTCAGTATATATATGTATATTTATACTGAAATCAGTTGTATATATATATATATATTTGTGGCTCATATTAGATATATATATATATTGTATGTATTGTGTGCATGATTCTAATACCTAGTTATCTATTTAAATATATATATGTATAAGTTTATAATTAAATATATATATATGTATGAGTATATGTATATGTGTATTTTAGAAATACATTTTTCTTATGTATATTACTGTGCACTTATATATTTATTATATATTGCACATAATAATAAATATGTAATAGTATATTATATATTTATACTATGAGGTATATATATACGTAAATATATTATTTGGTATATTTACTATTTTGTGGGTATATATAAATATATATGTATTTTGGTATATATGTAAAATATATGTATGTGAATATATATATATATATATATACATGGTAAAATTAGTACAAATATAGAGTACAAGTATGTATTAAATTGAACATATGAGTATGTATATAAATATACTATATGAAGTAGTACACTATGTGTATTATAAATATATTCAATATGTATATATGTATATATAAATATATATATGTACATACAGTGTGTATTTGAGTATTTTAGAATATAAATGAATATTATAGTATTGTGTAGTTTAAATATGTTATTATATTTAAAATAAATATGTGTGTCTTTGTAGTTATACAAAATTATTTCTAAACATATATATGTATATATATATATAAATTTATGATATTACCCAGTTGTACAGATATTTAATAAGTGTAATATTAGTCTATACTAATTAATACGTAAGTACTATTTTGTACTACTAAACATAGCTATTTTTCTAAAATAATTAAATATGATATAGAGTATATGTATATGATAGTGTTAGCTATATATACATACGGTCCCGACCCTTGACAGCTGTAGATACGAACAGTACGTCTTAGTCGTGCTATTGTAGCGACTAATTTGGTCATTACTATATCCTATATAGGGTTGCTGGACACTACTGCCGAGGCATCAGGAGCAGGGCTTTGGATTTTGCAGCTACCCGGGACAGGCAAGTATACCTTGCTGATTTACTGTTTTAAATTTAAATGTTGAATATTTCAATTATACATGAACTGTGCGCATCCGAGATTGACTCGGGTGTAGTCGACATTGCGTCGATGAGTAGTGTACTTGACCTAGTTGCTAGTTGACTCAACCACTACTGCGAGGATATTCTGATATTCTCCTAGACCATGGCACTATACACGTACCACGATGGTACATTCATATTGGGATGCGGGTCCGCGTACCCGATTCGCTATCGGTACGTACGACATGCCTCACGGACTAGCATGTATTCTAGAGTAACATAGTTAGTTGAGACTTGGCATCTAGATACGATACACTCAAGTCGTATATTCGACTTGCGTATCTACATTGGGCGGGAAGGATAACTGACAGACGTATGGGATACCCCCATCGGACTCCGTGGTATCCAGAGGAACCACAGACCCGGTGACTCCCTATATTCAGACACCGCGCTCATCGGAGTGTTACGGACGTATATACATTGCAGATACCACGTCCCTTAGAGTGTGGATATTATATATATACAGATACCTCATTCTTCGAAATGATGGACGTTACAGATACCACACTCTAGAGGATGTTGGACGTTATGCCTACACCTACTTATACGTGCCTAGGTTGTCCTTATATTGTATTCACTTAGATGGTTAGCACACCCCCTCTTTACTTTTATTTTAATACTATATCCTGCATGCATATTGTATCTTGTTATGTCCCTCTGAGGATTTCCAGATCTGGACGAGGCCTTTTATCCCATAGTTTACGGGCCAGGCATAGAGACGAGGTTTGCTCTGGACGAGGAGCTAGAGGTCTTTCCATCAGAGTGCCCCTGATCAGATTGGTAGGCCTTTCACCTATGACTGGGGCTCCTTACCTAGCTAGCCGTTGTTCCAGTCACCCTTCTTATCAGCACTTTCATTTCAGATATTCAGTACTTTATTTTAGACTATCAGTACATTTGTAGTGGGTTTGTTCCCACCAGACTTATTTCAGTTGTACTATGTCAGTCGACTATGTTTCTTATATTCCAGTCTTTCATTTCAGTATTTACTTGTTATCTGTGGATGAGATTAGACATTGCCGGTTGTTGTTATTAGACTTGTTAGATTTAGGACAGTGTAGCACACTTCGTCAGGATCCATTAAATTAGGATATCCTCGGAGTCGTGTCAGCTGGCCAATGCCACGTGGCCTGGTTCCATAATATTTTGGTACTGGGGCGTGACATGGTTTTAGTGGTGGCCCATGCAGGTCTGAAACACCAAATATCTATCGCTTGTGGTATGGAAACGTGCCCAGCGAGCCTGCAATAGGATAGAAATTACTAGGTCTCATCCACTTGATTACGCCTTTGAACCTCTTCCGAACTGTAATATATCTCCATCCTGTTTGATTGATTCTATACTCTTCTAAATATCGTTCTATCTCTTACAACGAGATGAACCTTCAGAGCCGACGTGAGATACTCGGTGCCATAGCACCACCTGCAGCACCGAGAGAGGATACAACTCGAGGACCACCCAGAGAGCATCCTCAGCCAGAGGCAGAGGTGATCCCTCAGGCCCCGATGATGCACTGGCATCAGATCTCTCCCGACGAGGAGACACAGCAGCCAGAGGGTCAGGCATCACAGACGATTTCGAGGCAGTACTTCGAGGGGCAGACCTCGAGGGCGACACCGATGCCGCAGTACGAGAGGCCGGCACCCGAGGAGACACCGAGGAGACAGCAGGAGTTACCGCTTCCACCACCTCCACCGTTTCCACCTCAGATGCCACCAGCGGAGGGACAGACACAGATGATGCAGTTCTTCCAAATGATGATGTAGGCCCAGATGCAGCAGACGGAGACTCTGAGACAGGGTCTGATGGCCGTACTAGAGAGGGCACCTGCCCAATCACCAGCACCAGCATCGGCACCTGCACCTGACCGGCTAGCGGGCACTGTAAAGGGCTTCAGAAAGATGGGCCCGGGAACCTTCTCGGGTAAGGAGACGGCTGAGGAGATCTCAGACTGGGTCTCCAACACTGAGATGCTGCTAGAGGGTTCGCAGCTACACCCCGATCTCTGGATGACCGCGGTGAGGGCCCAACTCACAGGCAACGCCCATCACTGGTGGGACTCTATGGAGCGCAGCATTGGCCGATAGCAGACTTGGGAGGAATTTCTAGAGCACTTCAACAAGAAGTATTTCCCAGCTACGGTGAGGAACGCCCTGTACTCTCAGTTCCTGCACCTGAAGCAAGGGAACCTGACTGTGGACGCCTACGACGGAGAGTTCAGCAGACTCAGCCGATTCGGAGCTGCCCTGATCCCCAATGACCTGGAGAAAGCCAGAAGATTCCACCACGGCCTCACTCAAGAGCTGCAAAGGTACACTACTACCCAGGCGAGGATCTCTTATGAAGAGGTCCTATCAGAGGCGAGGATCCAAGAGGCTATAGGAGGAGGAGGAGCGAGATGTTCCAGTACGAACGTTCCAGCCAGGACCCAGCAAGGAGCCGGAGGACCGATCAGCCATCCAGGAGCGCAGGCGCAGCAGAGGACAGCGCCGTACCAGCAGAAGGAGCTTCTGACCTGTCACTTCTGTGGCAAGAGGGGACACGTCATCCGTGACTGCAGAAACAAGCTCGGGCTCTGCATGGTCTGTGGAGCCAGCCAGCACCTTGCTAGAGACTGCCCCCAGCGTAGAGACGCAGCACCCCAGACTGGACAGAGGCCAACAGCACCACCTTTGAGGATCCAACCCCCAGCAGGAGGCCAGCGTCCCCCAACTACCGGAGGACAGCAGAGAGGACCACCCTTGGTCACACAGGAGGCACACTTCAACCAGGCCCGACAGCAGGCAGGAGGGCAGAGGCGCGGGCAAGCCTTTGCTTTAGCATCTATTGGAGAGGAACCAGAGGGAGAGGCTATAGCAGGTACAATTCTAGTTGCCTCATTACCTGCGACTGCACTGTTTGATTCTGGAGCTACATTGTCATTTATATCTAGTAGATTTGTAGCAATGCATAGAGTAGCAACTTTCCCCTTACCTAAGAGTTGGAGAATACTTACCGGAGGAGGCATCGTACCGGTTACCAGCACCATTAGAACGTGCTCGGTAGTAGTTTGTGGTAGGAAGTTGAGAGCGCGATTGTTGGTACTCCCAATGCCAGCTTTTGACATTGTTCTGGGCATGGACTGGTTAAGCCAGTACAATGCCGTACTAGATTGTCGGAAGGGTAGCGTTACTTTTAGACTGCCAGGACAACCGGAGTTCGAATTCATGCGAGGCACCATCGAGCAAGGAGTAGGACACGCAGCTGGAGCTTACATGGCGATGGAGACGGCACCCCCAGAAATTGTTGCAGAGTTCGAGGATGTTTTCCCAAATGAGTTGCCAGGCCTACCGCCTGATAGAGAGGTAGAGTTCACCATTGAGCTAATACCTGGAGCAGCACCAGTATTATCAAATGTGTACCGGTTGGCGAAGAAGGAGCTTGATGAGCTGAAACTACAGCTAGAGGAGTTGCAGATCAAAGGATTCGTTCGTCCTAGTGTATCACCCTGGGGAGCACCAGTGCTGTTTGTATCGAAGAAGGACGGAACATTCCGGATGTGCATTGATTACAGAGCCCTTAATGCTCTGACTATCAAGAACAAGTACCCTCTACCACGAATCGACGATCTGTTCGACCAGCTGACAAGAGCAGTGGTGTTCACGAAGATCGACTTGAGATCGGGCTACCATCAGGTGAAGGTGCGAAGGGAGGACATTCCAAAAACAGCATTTAGGACTCGTTATGGTCCTTACGAGTTCCTAGTGATGCCTTTCGGATTGACAAATGTGCCTGCTGTGTTTATGAACCTGATGAACCGAGTCTTCCATGAGTATCTGGACCAGTTCGTGGTAGTCTTCATCGACGACATCTTGATGTATTCGAAGAGCCACGAGGAGCACGGAGAGCATTTGAGGCTAGTGCTAGAGACGCTGAGACGAGAGAGGCTTTATGCCAAGCTGAGCAAGTGCGAGTTTCTCCTAGATCGTGTCGCATTTCTTAGACACGTTATCTCGGGAGATGGCATTTCAGTAGATCCCGCGAAGATTTCATCTGTAGAGACGTGGCCGACCCCTACCAACGTCACGGAGGTGAGGAGTTTCCTAGGACTTGCCGGATATTACCGGAGGTTCGTAGAGAACTTCGCAAGGATCGCAGAGCCGATGACCCGCTTGACCCGCAAGGATCAGGAGTTCACCTGGACAGAGGAGTGTCAGACGGCGTTCGATGAGCTGAAGAAGTGTCTGACTACAGCACCCATCTTGACCATACCTTCTGGACTCGGAGGATTCGTGATCTATAGCGATGCGTCCGGGAAAGGATTAGGATGCATCTTGATGCAGCATGGGAAGGTTGTGGCCTATGCCTCTAGGCAATTGAGGACCCATGAGAAGAATTACCCCACCCACGACTTGGAGCTTGCCGCAGTGATCTTTGCTTTGAAGCTTTGGAGGCACTACCTGTACGGAGAGCGCGTGGAGATATTTACCGATCACAAGAGCCTTAAATACGTCTACACACAGAAGGACCTGAACCAGAGACAGAGACATTGGCTCGAAGTGATGGCGGACATCGAGATTGAGCTGCAGTACCATCCGGGAAAGGCTAATGTGGTAGCCGATGCTTTAAGCAGGAAGCCCATAACATTTTTCCTGACTACCCAACAACATCTGTTGAGAGATCTAGAACAGTTGGGTATCAAAGTCGTCATGCCCGGAGTAGACGGCCAGATGTCGAGTTTCCAAGTACAATCGACATTGGTGGAGAGAATCAAGGCTGCTTTGCCGACGGACGCCAGATTTCAGAGGCTTCGACAGAGGACAGAGGCTGGAATACAGACGGGACTGCGTATACACGAGGACGGTACTTTGAGATGTGGAGATCGTCTCTATGTTCCGAATGGAGAGCTACGCCAGGAGCTGATGACGGAGGCACACAGTTCAACCTATTCTATACATCCAGGAGGCACGAAGATGTACCGAGACCTGAGGCAGTACTACTGGTGGCACGGGATGAAGAGAGAGATAGCCCGCTTCGTGGCTAAGTGTCTGGTGTGTCAGCAAGTCAAGGCTGAGCATCAGAGGTCTGTCGGATTACTTCAACCGCTCCCGATACCGGAGTGGAAATGGGAGCACATCACCATGGACTTTGTTACGGGTTTTCCGAAGAGTCCTAGTGGTCGCAATGCCGTATGGGTAATCGTAGATAGACTCACCAAGTCTGCCCACTTTTTACCTTTCAGAGTAGGGCAATCTACGAAAGTCTTGGCAGATATGTACATGAGGGAGATTGTACGATTGCATGGAGTGCCAGTCAGTATCGTGTCTGACCGGGATACGAGGTTTACATCGTACTTTTGGAGGAGTATGCAAGAGAGTCTTGGTACCCGCCTTAAGTTCAGTACTTTGTACCACCCGCAGACAGATGGACAGTCCGAGCGCACCATTCAGACGCTGGAGGATATGTTGAGGGCTTGCATGCTTGACTTCAGCGGTTCATGGGAGGACCACTTGCACTTGGTCGAATTTTCCTACAATAATAGCTATCAGGCGAGCATTCAGATGGCTCCCTATGAGGCATTGTATGGTAGGAAGTGTCGTTCCCCCGTATGTTGGAGCGATGTAGGCGAGAGGCAGATTCTAGGGCCAGAGTTGATCGTCCATACAGTGGAGAAGATGAAGAAGATTCAGGGGCATCTACTAGCAGCACAGGACAGGCAGAAGCATTGGGCTAATGTGCATCGATGACCCTTAGAGTTTCAGGTTGGAGAACATGTGTTCCTGAAGATTTCACCTACCAGAGGAACCATCAGATTTGGAGGCAGAGGGAAGCTGAGTCCGAGGTACATCGGACCCTTCGATGTGCTAGAGTGCGTCGGAGAAGTTGCTTACAGATTGGCCTTGCCGCAGACACTGGAAGGAGTTCACGACGTCTTCCATGTATCTCAGCTGAGGAGATACATATCGGATCCGAGTCATGTGCTTGACCACTCGGAGATCACCGTTGGTCCAAGCTTGTCATACCAGGAGGAGCCGGTAGAGATCCTAGACCGAAGCGAGAAGGTACTGCGAGGCCAGACTATCCCTCTAGTTCGTGTCTAATGGAGGCATCATGCACCAGGTGAATCAACCTGGGAATGAGAGGACGATATTCGGCAACGTTTTCCCCATCTCTTCGAAGGCCTAGGTATGTCTTAATGTTTAATTTCATTCAACAGTTTTTCTATATGTCTGTTTTAATTTCGAGGACGAAATGCTCTAAGGAGGGTATGTTGTAAACCCCCTCGACCAGAAATTAGGATTTACTAGTTAAATTGACCTAATTAGGGTTAACTTAAATTAAATAAGATTTAATATATATTATTATAATACTTGTGCAATGATTAATTATTTTAGGATACTACCTTAGCTGTTGCCCCAAAACAAAGTCTACGTATTTGACCTAGACACGTAAAACCATCATATTGAACCAGGAACAAACCCCGGATACCGAATTTCGTGCCTGATTTTAGACGCACAAAAGTCGTTACAAACGTCCGTGCGCAAATTATTAAATTTGCGTAATTACGTTCGTTGTCCGTCCCAATCGAAATTGAGATCCCACCTCAACCAGTTTTGACCAACCCAGACCACGATAATATTGTACACTGAGCCTACTACACCAATGACCCTTGTCCAACCCAATTTAGACTCCCAGTTTTTAATTAAATTAAATTAGAAACATCGTTACGTTAATTACGAATTAATTTATGTGGCTACCCGACCCCAATTAAATTGGACCCAACTCCAACCCAAACCCACATCCACACCCACAAGCCTCCTACAAAACACCAAACACCATCATGGTCCAATGAGGAACACCAAACATGGTGTTTGTTTACATTAAATCCCTAATTCTAATTAATTGTGCAAATACCAAATTGTCAGGGGCCTAATTGCAAAATTGCAATGAGGTGTCCCCCTCTCATTGGCCCAAACCATCATGGAGAAAAGAGATGTCTTGACCAACCGTATGCATTTGATTTTCCCCCCTTTCCTATGTACTTACATCACTTTATGTAGGGCACATCATGGCCCTACATTTCAAATGACTAAATCCTAGCCCTTCCTTCAACATGTAGGAGCTTCCCCAAGTCCCCAAAACCCTCCTACAGCCGGCCCTAGCCCCAAGACAGCCCCCCCTCACTCTCTCTCCTATTTATACAATTTTTACACCTCATTGAAGGCACACAACCCAAGGTTTATACCTAAAACTCTAACCTCACCCAACCGAGCTCCCCATTCAACCGACCCCAACTCCACCTCCCCGAGCTCGACGCCGGCCACCAGCCACCTCCAGGCGCCGCCACCCTAATCCGACCCCTTCGCCGGACCCTCCCCTAACCTCGGCCACCGCCACCCGCCGTCTGGCCGCCGGCAGCCCCCTCCAGAAACTCCACACAGAACCCGACTGTCCCCTCCCCGAGTGCACAGCCGACCACCCCGCTGGCCCGTGCTCCGCCACCCTTACACCTCCGGCCACCAAACTTGGCCGACCCCTCCCCCAGCCAGTCCTCCACCACCCCGTGAAGTTTCAGCCGACGGCGCCGCCACCTCGAGGAGCTATCGAGCCCGCAGCGCCAAGACATCAGAACTGTGGCTGCTGCTGCCGATCCTCCCCGCGCGAAGCCGGAGCGCCGTCCGGCCACCCCCGCCGGCGACGACCCACCACCAGACACCCCTCGACCTGACAAGCGTATAGGTACATTATTTTATGTACAAATACCTATATTTTTATACGTATTAGATGTGCGATGTGTATACATATATTACATATATAGGTTACAATAATTTATCTTAGTATTTAAATATACGTATTCTGTATTTTCAGTATATATATGTATATTTATACTGAAATCAGTTGTATATATATATATATATATTTGTGGCTCATATTAGATATATATATTGTATGTATTGTGTGCATGATTCTAATACCTAGTTATCTATTTAAATATATATATGTATAAGTTTATAATTAAATATATATATATGTATGAGTATATGTATATGTGTATTTTAGAAATACATTTTTCTTATGTATATTACTGTGCACTTATATATTTATTATATATTGCACATAATAATAAATATGTAATAGTATATTATATATTTATACTATGAGGTATATATATACGTAAATATATTATTTGGTATATTTACTATTTTGTGGGTATATATAAATATATATGTATTTTGGTATATATGTAAAATATATGTATGTGAATATATATATATATATATATATATATATATATATATATATATATAAGTATATATATATACATGGTAAAATTAGTACAAATATAGAGTACAAGTATGTATTAAATTGAACATATGAGTATGTATATAAATATACTATATGAAGTAGTACACTATGTGTATTATAAATATATTCAATATGTATATATGTATATATAAATATATATATGTACATACAGTGTGTATTTAAGTATTTTAGAATATAAATGAATATTATAGTATTGTGTAGTTTAAATATGTTATTAAATAAGTATGTGTGTCTTTGTAGTTATACAAAATTATTTCTAAACATATATATGTATATATATATATATATAAATTTATGATATTACCCCGTTGTACAGATATTTAATAAGTGTAATATTAGTCTATACTAATTAATACGTAAGTACTATTTTGTACTACTAAACATAGCTATTTTTTTAAAATAATTAAATATGATATAGAGTATATGTATATAATAGTGTTAGCTATATATACATACGGTCCCGACCCTTGACAGCTGTAGATACGAACAGTACGTCTTAGTCGTGCTATTGTAGCGACTAATTTGGTCATTACTATATCCTATATAGGGTTGCTGGACACTACTGCCGAGGCATCAGGAGCAGGGCTTTGGATTTCGCAGCTACCCGGGACAGGCAAGTATACCTTGCTGATTTACTGTTTTAAATTTAAATGTTGAATATTTCAATTATACATGAACTGTGCGCATCCGAGATTGACTCGGGTGTAGTCGACATTGTGTCGATGAGTAGTGTACTTAAACAGTTGCTAGTTGACTCAACCACTACTGCGAGGATATTCTAATATTCTCTTAGACTATGGCACTATACATGTACCACGATGGTACATTCATATTGGAATGCGGGTCCGCGTACCCGATTCGCTATCGGTACGTACGACATGCATCACGGACTAGCATGTATTCTAGAGTAACATAGTTAGTTGAGACTTGGCATCTAGATACGATACACTCAAGTCGTATATTCGACTTGCGTATCTATATTGGGCGGGAAGGACAACTGACAGACGTATGGGATACCCCCATCGGACTCCGTGGTATCCAGAGGAACCACAGACCCGGTGACTCCCTATATTCAGACACCGCGCTCTTCGGAGTGTTACAGACGTATATATTTTGCAGATACCACGTCCCTTAGAGTGTGGACGTTATATATATACAGATACCTCATTCTTCGGAATGATGGACGTTACAGATACCACACTCTAGAGGATGTTGGACATTATGCCTACACCTACTTATACGTGCCTAGGTTGTCCTTATATTGCATTCACTTAGATGGTTAGCACACCCCCTCTTTACTTTTATTTTAGTACTATATCCAGCATGCATATTGTATCTTGTTACGTCCCTCTGAGGACCTGGTTATCTTCCAGATCTGGACGAGGCCTTTTATCCCACAGTTTACGGGCCAGGCATAGAGACGAGGTTTGCTCTGGACGAGGAGCTAGAGGTTTTTCCATCAGAGTGCCCCTGATCAGATTGGTAGGCCTTCTGCCTATGACTGGGGCTCCTTACCTAGCTAGCCGTTGTTCCAGTCACCCTTCTTATCAGCACTTTCATTTCAGATATTCAGTACTTTATTTCAGACTATCAGTACATTTGTAGTGGGTTTGTTCCCACCAGACTTATTTCAGTTGTACTATGTCAGTCGACTATGTTTCTTATATTCCAGTCTTTCATTTCAGTATTTACTTGTTATCTGTGGATGAGATTAGACATTGCCTGTTGTTGTTATTAGACTTGTTAGATTTAGGACAGCGTAGCACACTTCGTCAGGATCCATTAAATTGGGATATCCTCGGAGTCGTGTCAGCTGGCCAATGCCACGTGGCCTGGTTCCATAATATTTTGGGACTGGGGCGTGACACAATGCCTCAAATAACTATAGGCCATAGTGCCTGCAGGATACTTTCCTATCCCTTCGTCGAGGATCTGGTCCGGAGCCCCAGCATCTTCCATCAGATCGTCGACTACCTGAGCAGTAAGCACGCTCAGACAAGTCAGAGGCTGATCCTTGCTTTCCAAGACCTTCTCCGGCTTAGCAGTCCTGGACCGGTGAAAGAAAAGGTAGGACGTCCATTTATTGGTGTGAGCCAAATCTGAAGTCTCACCATAAAAAGTGGTACAAGCGAGGTAGTGGCACATTAGCTCCTGGTACACTTCCACTACCCGAGGGTCTGAATCCCCCAGCTCTCGGTTCGTGGGAATATACTCTTCATATGGAGTATCTCCCATCGGCAGTCTCGAGATCTCTGCCATCTCGTGGAGGGCCAATCCCAACTCCTCCAGTGGAGTGGCGAAAGTCCCGGTAAGCGAGATATATCGCTCCATCAGTGCCAGAAACATGTTTGGGTTGAGAGGTAACCCAACACTGGTGGCACTCACAGCTGCATACAGACCAATGCCCTCCAGCTCGGTCTGAAAATGCTTCAGGTCCCATTCAGCTATGCGAGCCCATTAAAGATTTATAGGGGTGATCCACCCACTTGTCCGAGGGTTCACCTTAGGGTATACTCCCCCGTGCCCCATGAAATCGTTGCAGAAAGTCGGTAATTGGACCGGCTGGATCACTAAACTGTCTTCACTCGGGACACTGCCCGGGTACAGTCCCCTGAACGGCATTACAGAGCCGGAAGGGCGGCTGACAAACGACCCCTGGTCAGCTCCTTTCAGATAAAATATCTTCCCCGGCCTGCCGTGAAGATCGGGAGTCAGCGTCCATGACATCCTCCTGGGATGTGTAGCATGGAAGAATGCCGAGATGGGATAGTCTCTCAACATCTTGGAAAGATACATAACCAAGCCCCCAGCAGGGAAAACCCAGAGTTCTTTCTTAGGCTTCGTCTGGGACTGCTTGTCTATCATGTCCCCGAAGAGAAAAGCCGGCTTTATGTATTGGTCCCCATCTGTATACGTCAGGGACTCTCCGTTGATCATGCTCAACAGTATCCGCTCTCCTCGAGCCGATATCAAAATTTCCGTCCCTTCGGGATACTGGGGTCCAGAGATGGGAAATGTCACGTGGGACAAATCCTCCAGGTAGTTGGAGTGCAGCATCCCGGCGACAGAACCCATCACATCGGCTAGTGGAGACGCATGTAAGTTAACTGCAAGAGTGCAAGAAAAACATATCAGTTCCTATAACTAGACATTACAGATCTTGCAGCATATGCCAAAAATCAACAGTCTGTGCTTTATGCCAAGATTGCAAAAATTTGAGCTTTTACGCTGGGATCCCGTTCCGAGGCATAAAATTCAAGACAGGCGGCATACGCAAAGTTTTCTACAGTCTGTATTTTACGCCAGACTGCCAAAATTTGAGTTAATATGCCGAAATTTCTATCCCTGCGTAACACTCAAATTATATAGTATACGCCAACTTTCGACAGTCAAAGCTTTTACGCTAGACTGCGAAAATATGGAGTTTTTGCGCTGACACATTAGAAATGTGGGCGAAAAAGATGAAACATCTCTATGTATCTTCTTCCTCGAAGAGGCTATCAGCACAGAAGACGACCGAGAACGTTCACGTACAATGTGTGCGGAGGATTTTCAATCATTCTTTTTTGTCCCAAAAGCTCTACCTTTAAGGCCGGGTGCACTGCTCGTCGGCGGGACACTTCACTCAGAATGAAGCTCGCCTTGCCCGACCGAAGTCGTTCTCGCTTGTGCAGAAGAACGAGAAGAAGAAGAATCAACCTTCTTTTCCTTCGAGGAGGAGAGTTATTTCGAGGATATTACTGGAAACTTTGAAGGCTCGGAGAAGAAACGAAGAAGAACTCGAACAGTCGAATGCTTTCTTTTGCAGAAGACGGATGAAAAGTTTTTTCTCTCAGAAACTTGGGGTATATACACTCGACAGCTACAGATCTACGGTTTTATGCTCATAGTCTATAAGTCTATGGTTTTATGCCCGGATGCTTTTATGCTCGGTAGCTTTTACGCTTGAGAGGCTACAAACCTATGACTTCATGCTCAGCAGCTACAAATCTATGATTTCACGCTCGGTGGGTTTTACGCTCAGAGGCAACAGATCCACAGTTTCACGCTCGGAAGATTTCCTTTTCAGAAGCTACAAATCTACAGTTCTACGCTCGAATGCTCTTATACTCAGCAGCTTTTACGCTCGAGAGTCTACGAACTTATGATTCTATGCTATAACTTTTTGCACATCTGAAAGATACGCAGGCCAGAGTTCGCGTACATCGGAACGATTCACAAGGCGGTCAATTACAAGAGTTCACAAAGAAGATACTCCTTCTTGACCTCAAAATATCCCAAGTACCCAAAGCTTACAGAGTTCAACATTAAAAATTACTCTTCTTTATGGGTCGATTCGAAGTTCATCCAGAATCCAGTCTGAATATTTCGTCTACAGTTCAAGATGGCAACTCAGTTTTTGACAGTCATTTTTCGCCCTGTTCCAAGGGATTTTTGAGAAACCATTCTTGAAGATGATGGTCTGAACAAGGATTCTGTTTATCAGAAGTAACAGTTCAGAATTCTACGCGGTTCCTTATTCCTAACAATAGGACAGTTCGAACACTCGACTACTAAGCGGCTTTCTGTGCATCCTTAAGTTATACGTAAAAGACAGGACAGAACCTAGCACTCTTTCTAATAGAGTCGGCGTAAAGTATCAGACGTGTCGAAGCTACACATATTCAGACTTCACAGCAAAAATATATGGCAAGATGATCATATATACAGAAGAAAGACAATTTTATTAAAATTAAAAGCATGATTACATATGAGGGAAATCCAGTCTACAAGGGTTTTTCTTCATTTTTATGATTACATATGAGGGAAATCCTGTCTACAAAGGACTTCCTCATCGTCGTCTGAAGATTGCGCCCAAAACCTGTTCTGCCAGGTTCTCGCAAGGGCGAAATTCTTTATCTATCTTCTCCAGCAGTCAGTCGGTATCCGCAAACCGACTGACATATTATCAATGGTGGAAGGATACAAACTGGGCCTGCTTAAATTATGCAGACCCATCCTCCAATACAGGAAAGCAGGGTAAATCTGCTTTCCTGCGTCCAGCACCGTGACAGATTGAGTTGAGATATTTTACCCAACTCAATCTCGGACGGCAGCTAGTTTGCCTGCCCTCGTCCACGAGTAACGGGAGAAGATATAGCTTGCAAGCTGTGTGGTCTAATACGACCCTTCCTCTCTCCCGAAGAACCGCCATATAAAGTTGCTGATTATCCCGAGCAGAGGAGGCTATGATATCCTTCCATGATCCATCGTTGCAGAGGACATTTGCTCGAAGACGCCATCTTTTTTGGCTCCTTACATGCTGGAAGAACATGTTCTTCTTCTTCCTCAAGTCGACCCGATGAACTCCGGCGATCATCTCTGCGTGGTGAAAGAAATATGGGAAGAACAGGTTAACTCCTCAGCCTTTTTATAGGCGAAAGAGATCACAGGGATCCCCAATAATACTGCCATAAAGTCAGCCTTGAAAGAACATGTCAGACTTGACCGTTTCAGAGTGTTTTAAATTACGAGGAACGTTTCATGCTTCATTCAAAGTGTTTCTGTCACGACCCGCACCCGGTTTAGGGGCACGAGAGCGTGGGTACGTCCAGCCTACGCCGCAGCATCGGCGGTAGAACGCTGTCTAGGTCAAGTACTATCTAAATAATCTCACACTAGTATCCAACTCCATAAGGAGACACGGATAACACTATAAATTGAATAACATACTCAATCACAACTACAGCACGATAAGAATTTGAAGAAACAAAAGAATACAACACAAGTCTACTGACAAAATAATCATACCTGAAATTAGTAACAACCAATCCCCAAGTGTCAGAAACAAGTCCACTAAGGTCACAGTCTGGAAAAATATTTTCCAGTCAGGAAGGAGCAAAGTACATCTCTAAATAGCAGTTCTATATAAATGACATAAACTATGTAGCAGTTCTAGATGGAAACATACCAGATGCATGTATAGGTACGAGAAATGTACAATGAAAGAAATACTAGAAATACTGTAAGTAAATGCAGGAAAAGAACAATATGTCAATGAGCAAGAAACCTATGACTAAGTGTGTGAGTACTAGCTTTAATATGTGATCGACTTGGGAACTTGATCAGGCTGGTTACATGTGATTAGCTATGGTTCATATAAAGTCAGGCTAACCGTTGGTTAGCTATGATGCATGTAGAGATCAGGCTAATCACACGTAACAGCTATGGAGCATGTAAATGGTCAGGCCGCACCCGACGTGAGATGTAGGGTGAGCTATGGTGCATATAAAGTTGGGTATGATCACATATCTACACTAAAGTACTCCCCAAACCCCCGACTGGTATAGTAGATCCAATCATGGTACGCTATGGCACGGGATTCCCTAGGAAGGTAGCAAATCTCCCCGGGAATCAGTGTCTGTACATGCACAAGATATCAAGGAAACAAGTCTTGTACAAGCTACACCATGAATAAGGAATATCATCTCATGACGAGATCCGTGTATACCAATCCGTGTAACCAACGTGTCAGGAACATGAATATTTACACTAGATACAGTGAACATAGGAGATATCATAAATTAGAAACTAATCAGAGAATGTACTCGCCTTGGGTCCTTAGCTGGTAATTATTGATGTCCTGTTCCAGAGTATCTCCTGGGTGAACCCACAGTCCTATAAACATATCACAATATCACATTTGCATCAGATGCTATACTAACACACAAACAAAATACTAACTCAGGGCTATGCCAGGCAGGGCACTAGTCAATTAGGGTCATCTAGTAGGGATACGTATATAAATACACATATTATTAATTATCATTAATACTTACAATATATATATATTTATACTCATCATATTGAATAATATACACCTATTAAATATGTACATTATACCATACCAATCAATACATATACCAAATACGTGTTTATATATATACATTTTATATCCTCAAATATATATATTATTATGATACATTTGTTTATATATACCAAAAATATATATTATGCTACATTTATTTATATATGCCAAATTATGTTTTACATGTACATATATATTAATACATTTTTATATATATACTATATATTTTTACATACCAAAAATATGTTTATACATGTATATATATATAGGTACACATATTTATACCAAATGTATTAATTTAATATATATACTTTACCAATATATACTTATACCAAAATACATACATATATATGTTTGTACATATACCAAAATAGTACGTATTTTAACATATACCCATACAAAATATATATACACATATATATATATTTGTACCAAAATAATAATTATACTATATACAGGTAATTATACCAATTAAATATATATATAACATTAAATACGAAAACATACATTAACATATATTATATGTTACAGATAATTTAATACATATATATAAAAATAGAGGTATACGTGAGACATATATATATATATACATATACTAAGTTAAAATATACTATATACACTAATACACAATATTTATACATATACACATTATATTAAAATATACTAAGTATATACAAAATATATATATATACACATGCCAAATTATATTTTTATTAAACATATACCAATTTTACCTATACTAGAATACGTATATATATATATATATAATCATATTAATTATATATACACATACATATATTATTCATTAATTATACACACTAATTATATTAATTTACTAGACTAATACATGAAATTACTAAACTAAATATAAATTAACTAAACTAATTATAAATTAATTAACTATTACATATACATTAAACTATTTATTATTAAACTTAAACTAATTACATATACTTAATTCACTGTAACCTACTCATTAAACAGAAGAAAGGAAAGGGAAAGAGGGCTCACGGGGTGTTTTTCGGCGTCGGCGGAGGAGAAGTCCGCCGGGCAGGGCGTCGGCGCTGGGAAGTCCGCCGGGTCTGCTCGTCTCGTCGGCGGCGGTGGAAACTTGACTCAGCGGCGGTGGAAACCCGAGAGCGGCGGCGGGTATTCGGCTCAAGGAGGCGATCGGCGGCTTCGAGGCTCAAGAGCGGCGGCGTCGACTGGATCTGAGGCGGCGGCGGCAGCGAAGCTCGGTCTCGCGGCGGCTTTGTGGCGGCGGATCTGACCCAACATCAACAGGACGGCGGCGACAACGGCTCCGGTGAGGAGAGCGACGGGTGCTCGGCCCGAGGAGGAAGTCCCAGTCGCCGGCGACAGCGGGATCTAGGTTAGGGTTAGGTTTCTGTGTCGGGGTGGATCGTGTCGGCTGGACACGATGGTTGATGTACTGTGGGGGACGTGTCCGGGTCTGTCGGACACAGGGGTGGGTGTACTGGTATTGGGTGGACGTGTCCGGGTCTGTCGGACACAAAAATCTGGTTGTAATATTGTAACCGGACACAGAAAATAAATGGATACGATGGGACACCCGGGGTCGGACCCGAGGCCATCACGGCTGACACGGTAATGCTGGACACACGGATACGAGCACACAAAAATGGTGGTGGCTTGTTGGCTTGTGGGGATTTGTGAGGGCTAGCTAATAATTTGGAGATTAGGGTTTCTTGGGAATGGTGATGAGGGACTTAAATAGGGAGAGGGTGAGGATTGGCCCAAATAATGAATGGCCCAGATAATAAATAAACTGGCTTTTCATGTGGGAAAAATGAGGGTGAAAAAGGAAGATGGTAAACTTATAAAATTAATAGAAAATATTATAATTTAAGAAATATTTTTAAGGGGCTTCCGATTGGCTACTAATTAACCTCATATTCAAAATATTAGAAAGTATGTAATTCATTTATTTACTACCCCAAATGAATTTAAAAATTATTATGAAGAAAATAACTAGTCCTTTAAATAATTTTATCAAATAAATAATTTTATGATTTCAAGCCAATAAACATTTGAAACTAGAGAAATATATATATATTATTATTTATTTATTTATTTTGTAATACATCGATATTTAGGAAAAAAATGATTTTTATAAAAGATTTTTAAATCACCTTCTAAAAATCAAATATTGTTCAAAAATCAAATGCAAGAATTCAAGGAGAAAATATTTTATAACTTGGTATTTAAAATAAATTAAAAATCTAATTTTTTTTTCGGAAATTTGGAAATCGGAGGTTACAGTTTCAAATTACGAGGAATTTAAAACCTTTGAAGGGGGTCTTGTAGAAGCATAAAAAATACACTGGATAGCTATACGCAGCATGTTGATGCAGGACAGCGTAAACAGAGGACCTCAGAGCCATCAACGTGCAACAGAGCTTTTTCCGCTGAGCACAACGTAAACTATAAGCTCAAGGACCATCCGCGTAAATACAGTATGTCCATGCTGCTTCAGCGTAAAAAGGTTGCTACATCGCCTTTATAGCGTAAAACTCATCCACTTTTAATGCAATATTGAAGTGTACGAGGGACGCTTTGTATTCCCCGAAACAAGTCGTGTAGTGAACCTGACAAATCGTGAAGTAAACCTGACGTCTGACTCCTGACAAAGAGTACTGCACGACTACCCAGACGACGGCTATAATGATGGCGCGACACTGCAACCCAGGCTGTCATTTACTGCCATTTCTTTGGCATAAACCGCTTTTACGCATGCAAAGGAATATACTGCCTAGTTTTACACAGGCAGATGTGAGTTGTTTATGCTCCACAGAAGACAAACAGCCTGCCAAGACAAAAGCTGCTATTCGTACAGGGCTCGAGGCATATCTCTGCATTTAATGCGCAGAGTTATGACAGAACTCGAGGCACGTCTCTGCGCAGAAAGGGTTGCAGACCTTCAAAATATGCCTCTGCATTTAATGAGCAGGATAATGGCGGATCTCTGCATTTAATGTAGGAGATTTGATTAAATATCACCGAACCGTCTTTTAGTGACATCCACGTTGCATAAACTGCTTTTACGCATACAAAGGGATACGCTGCCCAGTTTTACACAGGCAGACGTGAGCTTCTTACGCTCTGCAGAAGACAAACAGACTACCACGTCAGCAGTTACTCTTCGTACAGGATTCGAGGCGCGTATCTGCATTTGATACGCAGAATGATGGTAAATCTTTGGGACAGCAAATCTTCGAAGACACGTCTCTGCATTTAATGTGCAGGATGGGGGCAGATCTCTGCATTTAATGTAAGAGATTTGATTATATCTCCAAAAACTGTAATTTCGGCTAAAACGTCCATATCATCTCGGCTTCTACCCCCACTCGGCCTCTATGCCCACTCGGCCTCTATGCCCACTCGGCTTCTACGCCCACTCGGCTTCTACGCCTACTCAGCTTTTATGCCTACTTGGCTTCTACGCCATGGTGACAGTTATTGGCTTTTACGCCAACCTCTTCTACACAAAGGATAACTACCTACGTGGCTTCTACGTCGTGATCTTCGCAGCAGTTATACGCGTTGTCCCTTAGTCGGACACGTGTCACACGCTCATTCAAAAGGTCATCTATACGCAGGCAATGGTTATTGTAACCATCGTATAAAAGGGTGCTGTACTTTCCACTACTCGGTTTCTATACCGACTAAGTGGTCACTGTCACTAAAACTCTATAAATAGAGACCTCTATCAACAGAGGTCGAGGTCGAAGATTTAAAGGTCAAAAATTGGTGGAGATAATGGTCAAGAAAGAGAAGAATCCAGAGCTCAGGCAAAGGGTAGTGATCGACGACTTTGGCATCGAGCATCTACTCTCTTTAGCAACCTTCGAAGCTGCTTACTGTCTTCTACGGTACTTCTTCATCATCGTGTGGTCCAAGGGACAAAGTGATCGACTGCAGATCAGACTCCTATAGCAATATTTACCCAGATTAAATAAATTGTACTTCGATATTCCTCGTAAAGGATCAAATTGTACAAGCTTGTTTGTAAACATAAAGAGCGGGTTTTCGTATAAAACCTCGTTTCCGTATTCTCTTTCGTTTATCATCAAACACAATATATATAGGAGTTGTTATATATAAATAACATATAGTATATAATAGTAGCTAGTATTATACTAGATACCTTAGTATGATATAGAATTTGACTAGTGGACCTAGCTAACCTAGTCTAGACTTAGATATGACCTAGAAATGAGCTTGTACCTAGCATAGAATTAGGTATGCATGTAAGCCTTTTCAAAATACTTTTTGATATAGATATTTGATATTTTTAGGTGACTGTGATTTCGTCTTGGACATCGACCCTCGCACTTTCCTCGGGACCACAAGCGAGTACATTCTCTGACAGTTATCGCTTTTGTTGATTAATTCTATTTTTATTATATACTTGACTATGATACTGTGGATACACGGATTAGCACCCTAGATACCCGTCATGAGGAGTCATGATTGGAATCCATATCTCACCCCACATCTTACATCGGGTGTGGCCTGACCATTACATGCCTCATAGCTGTTATATATGATTAGCCTGACCATTACTTGCATCATAGCTAACCAGATGGTTAGCCTGACCTACATAAATCATAGCTAATCATATGTAACCAGCCTGATCTCGTTCCAAGCCGATCACATAATAAACTGATATTTCAAACACTTAGCCAGATGTTTATTCTTTATTTCAGATTCACTTGTTCTAGCATTCACTTGTATATAATTTATTGCTAGATATTCCATTGCTTATTTCATATTCTCTAGTACTCTATATTTGCAGTATTTATATTATCTTATATTTCTTACACTGTTTTATAGTTTTTGTCAACATAAATAAAACTGTTGTTTAGTGTTTGTGCTTTGCTCCAATCCTGATTGGATAACATTTTCAGAGGACTTGGAGGATTTTTGCCCTACCCACTACGGCCCGGGAGCAGAGGAAGATTTCATACCAGAAATCCCAGAGGAGTTACCCATCTTAGAGGAGATTCTACCTACATGCACTTAGACTATCCTATTTCATGTATTATTGTACTAGACTGAGATTTGAGTTGTATTATTGTTGTAACTTTTGAGGACATCTAGACTCAGGACTTGTGATGTATTTATATTGTGTTGACTTATGATAGAACTCTTTATCCTTATTTATCATCGTGCCAATTACTTTCATAAAGCCTTGTGTTTGAGTATATTATAAACTTTGGATTCATATATTATCATTGTCCTCCTTATGGAGTTGAGACCACTAACAGGATGAGTTATGTTTGAGACCTAGACAGCATTCTACCATCGATGCTGCGGCGTAGGCTGGACGTACCCACGGCTCATGCCCAAATTCTGGGTGCGGGTCGTGACACCTCTGTGTCTCAATCCACAATGTACAGCAGTATACAAGAAAGAGCTACATGTGCTAAAGTCGTCCGCCCAATAACACACAAACTCGAATAGACTCGAGAAGAGATGAGTCTACAAAAACTAGGCTACAACAGCAGAATGAATAATCAATAAGAATAAAGTAACCATAATGCCGGTGGAAATAATATGAGTACCTGGTACAGTGCCCGCAAGACATGCCACTCCATCAGCAACTCCAACTGCCCCATAATCGTCTATGCTACAAAACTGGCAGGAAACCAGGTTCTCATAGGGACGTAACAACGTACAAAAATACAGCATGCCAAGTATATCAGAAAGTACAAGTACAACGACATGGTAATCTATCATAACCAAACAAGTGTGACACAGTTTAAAGATAATGTTCGACGCGTTGGCTATCCAAAATAAAACCGTAGCTCCGAACACAGAGACACACGGGGTGTACTGTAGCTCCGAGCACAGAGTCATATAGGGTGTACCGTAGCTCCGAGCACAGAGTCACACGGGTGATATACTACTCTAGAATACATGATCACTATATATACATATATAAGCGCGTGCAGAGGAGCCCAAACATCTAGTAACTGTCTTCTCCTTCCCAAGCGGTCAACGATGGTGCGCTGAACCTAAACCTCTATCTAACATTCTCGACACACAGAAATAACTCAACAGACGCGACCCTAAGGTCGTCCCAGTCTCTGGTCATGATGTCAGTATCAGGATACAAGAATCTAGCATGATCACAGTATATGAGTGTGTCCTGGGGTGTCGATATACTCAGGTACGTACATCGAGGTGTTACGAACATCTAACATTCATTCTAAGACGTTACGACGAACGTCTGCACCCGATTGTGATCCGGACGTGAAGTTTCGATCGTAAACAAAATACTCGCACAATGTACATATAGAAAAAATAAGATATCTATAACTGAAATACAGGGTGGCAAGGAACACTTGCCTGCGTCTGGCTGCTGATGACGGGGATCCGGTACCATGTCCAAGTTCGCAGGTCCCATAGTACTTATTGCAAGAGATAAAGGAGAAAGGCCATACTTCTCAACAATATTGACGTATTCCTCAACAGCTGCTTATAAACTAGTACGAGAAAGGTTGTATCTAGGTTTACCTTCAAAATATTTCCCTTTGAAAAGATTTATCCGTATATCTGAGGGGCCCCGGCCAGGAGATAAGTACTTCCCAGAGAGTATACCCATTGCCATCGAGCTATAAGCTAATAAGCTGATCCTTGCCAATATCAATAGCTCTTCTAAGAGCATCAAGCTGTTCCTCTATTATTACAAAAATATATTGTCGACTTGGATCATATTTTATTTCTCCCAACATAGGAATATATCGATCAGGCCAATGAATCTGATAAAGGTCCATATAATCATAGCCCATCCTCAACAAACTACCATCAATGGCCTCTAAGATGTTCCTAGCATCCAGAGAGTTTGGCCCCCCCTTGTTTCCAAGTCATCTGACCTGATGGTCCAGTTACCTTGGTGGCCAAGACGACACGATCACGAACGATCCTCCGGTCCCTAACCCACCGTTCTGACGTACTCCTCGCTCCTTCCTGCGTCTCTCGCCGCTGGGGAAGCTGATATATTTCAGCATAATCGAAGAAGTTGATGCCGGAGTTGAAGGCCTGGTCGAGGAGGAGCAGGGATTAAGGGAGTGAGTTCTGCTCTCCGAATGTCGTCGTTCCGAAGAAGAGTTTGGAAACTTTGAGGTCGGGAGCCGCTGTGGTTGCTCGAACACGCGGAAGAGCTCAGCGGTGGTGGGAACAACCGGTGGTGGTGAAGGCATTGGCAGCGCCGGAGCTCGGCTCAGTCGATGGTCGAAAGGAGGTAGGGAAGGTATTGCTGGCCGGGTCATGGAGGGACAGCTCGTCGGTGCAGAGCTCGCTGGCCGAAAATGGAGGGAGGCCGGTCCGGGAAGCAGTAGCTCAAGAGGGGAGAGGCTCGCGGCTCACCGGCGCAGCAGCTTGGGTGGAGGAGGCTGGTGGTGCGGCGGGTGATGGCAGCGAGTTTTTAGTCAGAGAAGACACAGCCCGGAGGAGCAACGGTCCGCCGGAGGGGGCCGGCCGAGTAGATGAGCCCGGTTTTGTTTTGAAGGAGGAGAAGAAAAAGGAAAACGAAGAAGAAGGAAGGAAGAAAAAGAAAGGAAGAAGAATGGAATGGGAGAGGTGGCTGTGATTTTGTGTAATAAAGAGGGATGAGAGAGAGAAGAGGGTGGTTTTCAATGTCCCTAGGGATTAGGGCCTGCATTGGGGAGAGGGGAGAAAAAGATATTATATAGAGGGTTGTGTGGAGGATGGATGGTCAGGATTTGCCCATTTCAAATGGGTGGTGGTGATTACATATGAAAAAATAATTTCTTCATCCAACTGAAAGGGAGAGGGAGGCTTCACTTGGTCAAAGGAGAGGGGGCTTCTCCATTTAGCCTAGACCAATGAGGTTTTGACACGTGTTATAACATTTGCAAATTAGCCCCTTAAGTTTTGGTATTTGCACAAACACATAAAATAATGGAAAAATTATGAGGGAATTTATGTTTGGTGTTTTGTAGGGTGAGGGGGAGTTGTGTGTTTGGCATGGGCATAATTAAAAGGGCATTGGAATTAAATGGGGATTAAAATTGGATTAGTCAAAGTTGGTATCCCCGATTTAATTAGAATAAATATGCCCTGCGCCTTTAAATTAAATGGGGGCACTTGGGGTCTAAATTTGGGAGTGACACAAAGGTCAAAATGGTGTAGGCTTGGTGTCAGTCTTGGACCCTTTAGTTGGTCCGGCTCAACGGGTTAAGTTGGTGTCTCAAAATTGATGGTAACGACACAGATGTCCGACACGGAATTAAATATGGGATTTTGGATACGGGAAATTGTGCAATTAATTTAGGGCACAACGAATTTGATGTGGAGTAACGGAAAAGTCTAGTGCCTAAATTGGCGTGTCAAGTCAAGTGTACAACAATCTGTTGGAATTTATTGGCTGATGTTGGGCTCCGAATAATTCAACAACGGTAGGGCGCGCCAAGGGTTAAATTATAATAATCAGACATCTGTACCCTTACTCTAAACCTCAAACATCTGCTGCTAAACCAAAATTTTCCATCCCATACCTGGCAATCTATAAAATTAATTAAGGGGGTTTACATCCTTCCTAACTTAAAAAAATTTTGCCCTCGAAATTAAAAGTAAAGCACGATAATAGCTAAGAGAATTTAAAAACAAGCTAGTAATCAAATGCAGTACGTAAATTCGTACCTTGCTCCTCAAATAAATACGGGAAACGCTGTCGAATGGAATCCTCGCGCTCCCAGGTAGACTTGCCTGGCGAATTATGCTTTTATGCAACTCTGACCAGTCGAATAGTCTGCCCTCTCAAAGTCTTCTCGCTGTGATCGAGAATCTCAACTGGCTGCTCTACGTAAGATAGATTGGGCCCGACTGTAATCTCTGAATGATCAAGCACGTGGCTAGGGTCTGCCATATATCTCCTCAACTGTGATACGTGAAATACGTCATGTACTCCTTCTAATAATGGAGGCAATGCAAGACGGTAAGCCACTTCGCCAACTCGTTCCAAGTTGTCAAAAGGCCCGATGTACCTCGGACTCAGCTTGCCTCTGCCTCCGAATCTGATGGTACCACGAGTAGGCAATATCCTCAAAAATACATGGTCACCTTCCTTAAACTCCAATGGTTTGCGGTGTAAACTCCCTCACCCAAAATAGGTATTTTGTGTATATTTTATATTATTATATTTATTATATATGTTGAATTTATTTAGAATATACTCTTAGTTAATTAGAAAATAAATTTCTTGATATATTTACTTATATAAATATTCATTTAGAATTATTTTAGGTTATTTTAGATTTTTGAAGATTTTTCTAGAATTTTTTTGGTAATTAAAACTTAGAAAACATAAATTTCTAGGACTTCTATGATTTACTATACGACCATACTTGCATGTCGTTCCTACCAAATATTTATTTTAGTTTAAAATATTTAATTATATTTTTTTGTAATTTATTTAGAATTTTAAGAAATTATTTAGATTTTAAAATTATTTAGGATTTATTTGGATATATATATAGTCTTAATATTAGATAGATACTAATTTAGTGTTAATAGATATTAATAAGATTTTATAAATTATTTTTATTATCTTTAATTATATTTAAGATTATAAATTATTGAGATAAATTCAAACTCTATTTTAAATTAATTCAAATCCTGAACCTGCTAGGAAATTAACTTCATGCTTATCCTATCCTTATTTAAATTCATCATAATCCTATCCAAATTAACAAATTCTATTCTTATTTAATTAAGTAGTGTCCACCATTATAAATACCTCATCCTTCATTTTTTTTTTCCCAAATTCCTCTCTTTTTCGTCCAAAAATATTCAAAATTCGTCATAAATTCAGCCACATTGTCTACTAGTTATGACAAATTAAAAAGATGATATCTCCTAGCTCCGAACTCCAAACATGCTCCAGTTTTTTTTGTTAGAACGATAATGAGATTAGCTTTCTGATAATATAAATTGTTTTTATAAATTATTAGTATTAAATTCTGGAAAATTCGTAGAACATAGCATGTCCAAAAATAGACGTATTTTGATGTTTTCGCGATTCCGGGAGAACCAGGAATCAGAATCACGAACCGTTTAAAGTTTCGGAAAGATAATGTCGAGATCATCGACATATATTTTTCCCAGAATTTATTTCGAAGTATTTACATACTGTTAATTCTGTAGAACTTCTAGGTTAGAATTTAATCATCGGTGCACAATACAAAATTTGTATGTACCATAATTCCCAAACAAATTTGAATTCAGACGAGTCGTAAATTCCAGTATATTTTTTATGCTAAAATCTACAGGAAATCATTCATGAAAGTCGAATTTGTATTGGTTGACTTTTTGGTCAACAGATCGCCTCGATTTGCGTGCCATGAGTCTCGAGTTGATAAAATTCAGTTTCTTTGGACAAAATTTAGGAATTAACATAAAAATAAGAATAATAAGATTAAAATAGGATTTTAGAGTAATTATTCTAGAATTAAATAAATTAAAATAAATTAATGGTTATATTATTATATAGTTATATGAATATATATGTAAGTAAATGCTAATTGATAATTATGACTAAATATTCAGACTGTATGACCCTAGGATATCGTGGACTATCCCATACTTACCTTGACCATGTTGACCCTAAGAACTTGTGAATTTGTCTGCCTTGCGTACACTAACGTACCGGCATAGACACCTGTCAATTGACTGACTGATTTCGTACAGTACTTGAAGATGCGACACCCGCGTAATTCAATGCGTAATTGACCGTGTTAGATGACTAGTGTTACCTCTAATATACCCCCTGATTCCAGTATAAATATGGTTGAGTATGTGCTAGTGTAATGACTAATAATTCTATTATATTATATTTATGTGTACATAGGATATTGGATTATTCTGCGCGATTTCTGGAGCAGGTTATTGGTACATTGTAGCTTCCTTGCCAGGCAAGTATACCTTGCCATTGTACTGTTATTTATACTCCATATGTTGCATGCATCTTTATTTTCTGTCCTTAGTTCATATATTTTAACTGTTATACAAAATGCGCGCGACGGTGTTGTCGCGTTATATTTTTATTTATGTATTGCATTGACCTTGTTCATGAGACTACCCCATTATCATGTAGCACCATTATATTTCATTTGACTGTGACACATATTTTTACACGAGTGGTGAGTCTCATATAGATCACGGACGCACGTATTGACTGATCATCGGTACGTGTGGGACGTGCGTTAGGAATAACTGCTGTTAGAAACTTTGCATGCTAGAAGACTTAGCAGTTATTAGAGGTCTATGGACATAGTCTATTGTAGTACGGTGGTCCCATCCTTGTCCTTGTCTGGTTGCAGGATTGGGCTAGGTACTAAGAATAGGCTATGGACCAAATCGTGTCATGGATGTGACATGCTTAGAGCATGGGATGGGGAGAACAACAAGTACCGCATTTGAGCTCCTTTACACTTTTTCTATTGTGCGCCCGGATTCTCCGCTGGAGATACGGGTGGTGATGACCACTATATATTATATTATTATCAGGCGGGCCTCCGGCGTTCGAAAGTCGTCGTGCCTTTGTAGGCCCCTGGATCTCCAATAGAGAACCATGCCAAATCTCAGGTTTTCAGCCAGATAGCTCACTTGTGGGGAAAGTTATTCTTAACTGCATTCACTTTAGACGGTTAGGCGACCCATTGGATCTTTATTTCAGTACTTTATTGGCATGTGTTTAAGTATACTTGTTATGTCCCTCTGAGGACCTGGTCCGCTGCCAGGTGTATCTTTTCTTGAGTATTTGCAGGAGCACAGCTTGGAAGGATATAGAAGCTTCGTGGATGTCTTCCCTTCGAGCCGTGATTGGTAGCTGGTACTTATATTGTTTGAGTGAGTTGTACTTATATTGTATTTACTTTTCCTATTTGAGTTGGTAGTGGATTTGTTTTCACCCAACTATTATCTTTAGATCCTTCTTATTGAGATCTAGTTTCATAGATACTGGTTATTTATTTCTATATGATTTTGGTGGATGAGATTTAGATTTTACCCTGTGACTTGTATTACATTTTTACCACTTGTGGATTTGATATTCATAATACAGCGTACGTATGGATTTGGTTTCCATATATTGGAGTTGCCATATCCATACGGCTGGCATGCTTACGTGTCCTAGTCCTACGTATTTTTGGGACTGGGGCATGACATGTTTTTGTGGTGGCCCATGCAGGTCAAGAGCATATTGTCTCGGCTACGTTATTGTACCGAACAAGCCTGCACCTAGGACTAGAATATAGGATCTCATCCACAACTGACCCTGATTCATCTTTCTCCTCTCTGTTCTATTTTGATCAAATGCATCATGCTTGATTCTTGTGCTTCCCTAATAGTTCTTTAAGTATAACCTCCTCCTAGAATATAGAAGTTTCTGTTGTTAGATGATAATTAGAGTAGCACACCTATTTAGAATACAATGAGATTATAGATACACCACTAAGCTTAGAATATCTAGCGAACCCTAGAATCCCTTATCCCTATAATTGGTTTACCATTACCCCGGATGTAATATGAGGACTTGAGAGTAGTATAGACACTACTAGAGTTAGTTAGAAGGTTACCATAATGTTGCCCCTAGCATTGAGGAACCCATAGAAAACCAAAAACTTAATATTTGGACTGAACCTAACCTTCATAGTTAGATGATATTGGAACTATAAACTTATATCATTATCTTGTTATTAGTAGACAGCACCCTAGGAAGCCTAGAGGAATGTAATCAATATTTCTCCCTTGATGATACCCCGAACATAGCAACCAACACCCCACTCCCCTTAGAGAACCATGATGCTATCTAGAGCCCTCTATCTTTATTTTATATATTGTTCCCTGCGACCATAGCACTCGCTATTTTGCGATGGCTAATTACGTTTCTTCTCTTCATCTTTCAACTCATGCCATCTGACACTTCGGATAGTAGGCCAAGTAATTATTCTTTGTTAAGGGCTCATAGTTTGCTAGGATTATAGTTGTAGCCTTGAATATTAAATTTTTTTATGCTTGGTAGTTAGAACTTGATAAGTTTAAGTTATTTTGTAGATTATGACCGATGATTAATCCTTAGTTTTAAATCATGTAACATGTATCCCACCTCAATGTAGGCTATATCCTCTTTCCCCTCTGACGGCCAGTAACTCTTCTATCCTTACTATTGACACTTGCTCTATAAGTACTATGACTAAGACTTAGGATGACCATTACCTACATAAAAAGGATACCCTAATCAATACCAAGATCTTTCCTTATATACCCTAAAAAGAGTTTCTGTTCTATGTACATGTGCAAGGTTATTTTTGTAGGATCCTCTTAAGGCTATCACAGTACTAGTTTAATTATTTTAAGTTGGGTAGTATACCTCACCACCTGGTATCATATAGCCCTTGTGAATCCATTGATGAAGTGTAACTGAATGGCATTAATTGTATGCTAACATAAGATGATAGTGTTTATTCAGACTATAGAACTTAGAGGCTCACACCCCTACTTTGTCAACTATCGACTTAGACAAGGAATTAATATGATAACTGTAGAGATTGTAGAGTCTTTTGTTATTGTTGCTTATGTTGTTTTGTTTTTGCAACTTGAATTATTTGTGACTTCTCTCATCATAATCCAGTGTTATATTTTCTGTGCTACCTCGAATTATGCTGCTATTATAGCCTAGTCTTTGCAAGCTTATTTTTATCGAGCTTGATCATGAGACATGTATTATTGTGGACGCCTGCTGATGTAATTGTCTAATCAGAATCAGTGTATTACGGTCTGGACAACCTTAGTATATTTGGTTCGCACTTCGTAACGCTACTTTACGTGGATTGAGATATGTAGTGATTAGTAGACGAATATACTTGCCCTAGGCATGTCTGACATATCGTATTAGTTACATAACTGTACTAATACGAGCAGGCAAACAAAGGATTACCAAAATAGAATTTCAATCCATAACTGCTTTGACAATTCCCAATTGAATTCTTTAAACGCCTTGATCCCAATACTTCTATTCTATTACGCTGCCCTTGAACTCTTTATTATTGATCTTCGTCTTCCCTTATTTCGGAAAGACGAAACCTCGTGCTGGATATAAGTTTGATACACAGAGAGTACTAGATATACCCCATAGGCCGATCACATACTTGAGGATTATTCTTTCGTAATTAAGGACATATCATATGTGATATGATCGGCGTTGAAGTTTCGAGGATTGAACGATATGAGTAAATAAATTAAGGGATATTTTCTTAAGGTATATAGCCTTAGGTGATAGGTGGATAAATTCTAAGTTGGGTAGTAGTGCATTGTCAACTCGGGAGGAATTTCTTTAGATTATGATCGAGTAAGACTAGATTGGGAGAGGTTCAAACCATTGTAATTTTGAGAAATTTAGAAGGATGATTAAGATAATGAGGATTTAATGAATTTTAAAAATCTTGATATTGAGGACCCAATATTTATACTTTGAGCACATGATTTAAATTTTGAATATTGAAGGATGAATCATCGATTTAAATTTTGAGGATAAATATATAATTTTAGACTTGAACAATTGGTTAATTAGATTTAAATTTTACAATTTGATAATTTGAATTAAAAGTTTAATTTTGATTGTTGGGTCACCTATTTGAAATATTGAGGATGTAAATTTAGTTTAAATATTCGAATAGTACAAAATTCTTAAGTTAAGAATAGAAATAAGATTTGATTAGAATTGTTTATTATTCAAAGTCTAGAGGAGATTATGATAGTTGGAAATTATGATATAAATTTTGATGTGGGATGTCATATAGACTTGAGTCAGATTTGGATGTTGATTATTTAAAAATCGAGAAGAAATTACGACAGGTTAAATTTTGATTTAAACAGTGGTTATATTAATTTTGAAGTGATCGCGATAGATTCGAATAGATTTTGTTATTTAAATTTTTGGAAGAGATTGCGATTGACATACCTTATGTACAAATGTGAAGGATTTAACAAATCATGTCTTATTTTAATTTCGAGGACAAAATTATTTTAAGTTGGGTAGATTGTAAACTCCCTCACCCAAAATAAGTATTTTGTGTATATTTTATATTATTATATTTATTATATATGTTGAATTTATTTAGAATATGCTCTTAGTTAATTAGAAAATAAATTTCTTGATATATTTACTTATATAAATATTTATTTAGAATTATTTTAGGTTATTTTAGATTTTTGGAGATTTTTGTAGAATTTGTTTGGTAATTAAAACTTAAAAAACATAAATTTTTAGGACTTCTATGATTTACTATACGACCATACTTGCATGTCGTTCCTACCAAATATTTATTTTAGTTTAAAATATTTAATTATATTTTTTTGTAATTTATTTAGAATTTTAAGAAATTATTTAGATTTTAAAATTATTTAGGATTTATTTGGATATATATATAGTCTTAATATTAGATAGATACTAATTTAGTGTTAATAGATATTAATAAGATTTTATAAATTATTTGTATTATCTTTAATTATATTTAAGATTATAAATTATTGAGATAAATTCAAACTCTATTTTAAATTAATTCAAATCCTGAACCTACTAGAAAATCAACTTCATGCATATCCTATCCTTATTTAAATTCATCATAATCCTATCCAAATTAACCAATCCTATTCTTATTTAATTAAGTAGTGTCCACCATTATAAATACCTCATCCTTCATATTTTTCTTTCCCAAATTCCTCTCTTTTTCGTCCAAAAATATTCAAAATTCGTCATAAATTCAGCCACATTTTCTACTAGTTATGACGAATTAAAAAGACGATATCTCCTAGCTCCGGACTCCAAACATGCTCCAGTTTTTTTGTTAGAACGATAATAAGGTTAGCTTTCTGATAATATAAATTATTTTTCTAAATTATTAGTATTAAATTCTAGAAAATTCGTAGAGAATAGCATGTCCAAAAATAGACGTGTTTCGATGTTTTTGCGATTTCGGGAGAACCAGGAATCAGAATCCTGAACCGTTTAAAGTTTCGGAAAGCTAATGTCGAGATCTTCGACATATATTTTTCCTAGAATTTATTTCGAAGTATTTATATACTGTTAATTCTGTAGAACTTCTAGGTTAGAATTTAACCATCGGTGCACAATACAAAATTTGTATGTGCCATAATTCCCAAACGAATTTAAATTCAGACGAGCCGTAAATTCTAGTATATTTTTTATGCTGAAATCTACAGGAAATCATGCATGAAAGTCGAGTTTATTTCGATTGACTTTTTGGTCAACAGATCGCCTCGATTTGCGTGCCATGAGTCTCGAGTTGATAAAATTCAGTTTCTTTGGACAAAATTTAGGAATTAACATAAAAATCAGAATAATAAGATTAAAATAGGATTTTAGAGTAATTATTCCAGAATTAAATAAATTAAAATAAATTAATGGTTATATTATTATATAGTTATATGAATATATATGTAAGTAAATGCTAATTGATAATTATGACTAAATATTCAGACTGTATGATCCTAGGATATCGTGGACTATTCCATACTTACCTTGACCATGTTGACCCTAAGAACTTGTGAATTTGTCTGCCTTGCGTACACTAACGTACCGGCATAGACACCTGTCAGTTGACTGACTGATTTCATACAGTACTTGAAGATGCGACACCCGTATAATTCAATACATAATTGACCGTGTTAGATGACTAGTGTTACCTCTAGTATACCCCCTGATTCCAGTGTAAATATGGTTGAGTATGTGCTAGTGTAATGACTAATAATTCTATTATATTATATTTATGTGTACATAGGATATTGGATTATTCTGCGCGATTTCTGGAGCAGGTTATTGGTACATTGCAGCTTCCTTGCCAGGCAAGTATACCTTGCCATTGTACTATTATTTATACTCTATATGTTGCATGCATCTTTATTTTCTGTCCTTAGTTCATATATTTTAACTGTTATACAAAATGCGCGCGACGGTGTTGTCGCATTATATTTTTATTTATGTATTGTATTGACCTTGTTCATGAGACTACCCCATTATCATGTAGCACCATTAGATTTCATTTGACTGTGACACATATTTTTACACGAGTGGTGAGTCTCATATAGATCACGGACGCACGTATTGACAGATCATCGGTACGTGTGGGACGTGCGTTAGGAATAACTGCTGTTAGAAACTTTATATGCTAGAAGACTTAGCAGTTATTAAAGGTCTATGGACATAGTCTATTGTAGTATGGTGGTCCCATCCTTGTCCTTGTCTGGTTGCAGGATTGGGCTAGGTACTAAGAATAGGCTATGGACCAAATTGTGTCATAGATGTGACATGCTTAGAGCATGGGGTAGGGAGAACAACAAGTACCGCATTTGAGCTCCTTTACACTTTTTCTATTGTGCGTCCGGATTCTCCGCTGGAGATACAGGTGGTGATGACCACTATATATTATATTATTATCAGGCGGGCCTCCAGCGTTCGAAAGTCATCGTGCCTTTGTAGGCCCCTAGATCTCCAATAGAGAACCATGCCAAATCCCAGGTTTTCAGCCAGATAGCTCACTTGTGGGGAAAGTTGTTCTTAACTGCATTCACTTTAGACGGTTAGGCGACCCATTGGATATTTATTTCAGTACTTTATTAGCATGTGTTTAAGTATACTTGTTATGTCCCTCTGAGGACCTGGTCCGCTGCCAGGTGTATCTTTTCTTGAGTATTTACAGGAGCGCAGCTTGGAAGGATATAGAAGCTTCGTGGATGTCTTCCCTTCGAGCCGTGATTGGTAGCTGGTACTTATATTGTTTGAGTGAGTTGTACTTATATTGTATTTACTTTTCCTATTTGAGTTGGTAGTGGATTTGTTTCCACCCAACTATTATCTTTAGATCCTTCTTATTGAGATCTAGTTTCATAGATACTGGTTATTTATTTCTATATGATTTTGGTGGATGAGATTTAGATTTTACCCTATGACTTGTATTATATTTTTACCACTTGTGGATTTGATATTCATAATACAGCGTACGTATGGATTTGGTTTCCATATATTGGAGTTGCCATATCCATGCGGCTGGCATGCTTACGTGTCCTAGTCCTACGTATTTTTGGGACTGGGCCTGACATATTTTTGTGGTGGCCCATGCAGGTCAAGAGCATATTGTCTCGGTTACGTTATTGTACCGAACAAGCCTGCACCTAGGACTAGAATATAGGATCTCATCCACAATTGACCTTGATTCATCTTCCTCCTCTCTGTTCTATTTTGATCAAATGCATCATGCTTGATTCTTGTGCTTCCCTAATAGTTCTTTAAGTATAACTTCCTCCTAGAATATAGAAGTTCCTGTTGTTAGATGATAATTAGAGTAGCACACCTATTTAGAATACAACGAGATTATAGATACACCACTAAGCTTAGAATATCTAGCGAACCCTAGAATCCCTTATCCCTATAATTGGTTTACCATTACCCCGGATGTAATATGAGGACTTGAGAGTAGTATAGACACTACTAGAGTTAGTTAGAAGGTTACCATAATGTTGCCCCTAGCATTGAGGAACCCATAGAAAACCAAAAACTTAATATTTGGACTGAACCTAACCTTCATAGTTAGATGATATTGGAACTATAAACTTATATCATTATCTTGTTATTAGTAGACAGCACCCTAGGAAGCCTAGAGGAATGTAATCAATACTTCTTCCTTGATCATATCCCGAACATAGCAACCAACACCCCACTCCCCTTAGAGAACCATGATGCTATCTAGAGCCCTCTATCTTTATTTTATATATTGTTCCCTGCGACCATAGCACTCGCTATTTTGCGATGGCTAATTATGTTTCTTCTCTTCATCTTTCAACTCGTGCCATCTGACACTTCAGATAGTAGGCCAAGTAATTATTCTTTGTTAAGGGCTCATAGTTTGCTAGGATTATAGTTGTAGCCTTGAATATGAATTTTTTTTATGCTTGGTAGTTAGAACTTGATAAGTTTAAGTTGTTTTGTAGATTGTGACCAATGATTAACCCTTAGTTTTAAATTATGTAACATGTACCCCACCTCAATGTCGGCTATATCCTCTTTCCCCTCTGACGGCCAGTAACTCTTCTATCCTTACTATTGACACTTGCTCTATAAGTGCTATGACTAAGACTTAGGATGACCATTACCTACATAAAAAGGATACCCTAATCAATACCAAGATCTTTTCTCATATACCCTAATAAGAGTTTCTGTTCTATGTACATATGCAAGGTTATTTTTGTAGGATCCTCTTAAGGCTGTCACAGTACTAGTTTAATTATTTTAAGTTGGGTAGTATACCTCACCACCTGGTATCATATAGCCCTTGTGAATCCATTGATGAAGTGTAACTGAATGGCATTAATTGTATGCTAACATAAGATGATAGTGTTTATTCAGACTATAGAACTTAGAGGCTCACACCCCTACTTTGTCGACTATCGACTTAGACAAGGAATTAATATGATAACTGTAGAGATTGTAGAGTCTTTTGTTATTGTTGCTTATGTTGTTTTGTTTTTGCAACTTGAATTACTTGTGACTTCTCTCATCATAATCCAGTATTATATTTTCTGTGCTACCTTGAATTATGCTGCTATTATAGCCTAGTCTTTGCAAGATTATTTTTATCGAGCTTGATCATGAGACATGTATTATTGGGGACGCCTGCTGATACAATTGTCTAATCAGAATCAGTGTATTACGGTCTAGACAACCTTAGTACATTTGGTTCGCCCTTCGTAACGCTACTTTACGTGGATTGAGATATGTAGTGATTAGTAGACGAATATATTTGCCCTAGGCATGTCTGACATATCGTATCAGTTACATAACTGTACTAATACGAGCAGGCAAACAAAGGATTACCAAAATAGAATTTCAATCCACAACTGCTTTGACAATTCCCAATTGAATTCTTTAAACGCCTTGATCTCAATACTTCTATTCTATTACGCTGCCCTTGAACTCTTTATTATTGATCTTCGTCTTCCCTTATTTCGGAAAGACGAAACCTCGTACTGGATATAAGTTTGATACACAGAGAGTACTAGATATACCCCATAGGCCGATCACATACTTGAGGATTATTCTTTCGTAATTAAGGACATATCATATGTGATATGATCGGCGTTGAAGTTTCGAGGATTGAACGACATGAGTAAATAAATTAAGGGATATTTTCTTAAGGTATATAGCCTTAGGTGATAGGTGGATAAATTCTAAGTTGGGTAGTAGTGTATTGTCAACTCGGGAGGAATTTCTTTAGATTATGATCGAGTAAGACTAGATTGGGAGAGGTTCAAACCATTGTAATTTTGAGAAATTTAGAAGGATGATTAAGATAATGAGGATTTAATGAATTTTAAAAATCTTGATATTGAGGACCCAATATTTATACTTTGAGCACATTATTTAAATTTTGAATATTGAAGGATGAATCATCGATTTAAATTTTGAGGATAAATATATAATTTTAGACTTGAACAATTGGTTAATTAGATTTAAATTTTACAATTTGATGATTTGAATTAAAAGTTTAATTTTGATTGTTGGGTCACCTATTTGAAATATTGAGGATGTAAATTGAGTTTAAATATTCGAATAGTACAAAATTCTTAAGTTAAGAATAGAAATAAGATTTGATTAGAATTGTTTATTGTTCAAAGTCTAGAGGAGATTATGATAGTTGGAAATTATGATATAAATTTTGATGTGGGATGTCATATAGACTTGAGTCAGATTTGGATGTTGATTATTTAAAAATCGAGAAGAAATTACGACAGGTTAAATTTTGATTTAAATAGTGGTTATATTAATTTTGAAGTGATCGCGATAGATTCGAATAGATTTTGTTATTTAAATTTTTGGAAGAGATTGCAATTGACATACCTTATGTACAAATGTGAAGGATTTAACAAATTATGTCTTATTTTAATTTTGAGGACGAAATTATTTTAAGTTGGGTAGATTGTAAACTCTCTCACCCAAAATAAGTATTTTGTGTATATTTTATATTATTATATTTATTATATATGTTGAATTTATTTAGAATATGCTCTTAGTTAATTAGAAAATAAATTTCTTGATATATTTACTTATATAAATATTCATTTAGAATTATTTTAGGTTATTTTAGATTTTTGGAGATTTTTGTAGAATTTGTTTGGTAATTAAAACTTAAAAAATAAAAATTTCTAGGACTTCTATGATTTACTATACGACCATACTTGCATGTCGTTCCTACCAAATATTTATTTTAGTTTAAAATATTTAATTATATTTTTTTGTAATTTATTTAGAATTTTAAGAAATTATTTAGATTTTAAAATTATTTAGGATTTATTTGGATATATATATAGTCTTAATATTAGATAGATACTAATTTAGTGTTAATAGATATTAATAAGATTTTATAAATTATTTGTATTATCTTTAATTATATTTAAGATTATAAATTATTGAGATAAATTCAAACTCTATTTTAAATTAATTCAAATCCTGAACCTACTAGAAAATCAACTTCATGCATATCCTATCCTTATTTAAATTCATCATAATCCTATCCAAATTAACCAATCCTATTCTTATTTAATTAAGTAGTGTCCACCATAATAAATACCTCATCCTTCATATTTTTTTTCCTAAATTCCTCTCTTTTTCGTCCAAAAATATTCAAAATTTGTCATAAATTCAGCCACATTTTCTACTAGTTATGACGAATTAAAAAGACGATATCTCCTAGCTCCGGACTCCAAACACGCTCCAGTTTTTTTTGTTAGAACGATAATGAGGTTAGATTTCTGATAATATAAATTTTTTTCTAAATTATTAGTATTAAATTCTGAAAAATTCGTAGAGCATAGCTTCTCCAAAAATAGACGTATTTCGATATTTTTGCGATTTCGGGAGAACCAGGAATCAGAATCACGAACCGTTTAAAGTTTCGGAAAGCTAATGTCGAGATCATCGACATATATTTTTCCCAAAATTTATTTCGAAGTATTTACATACTGTTAATTCTGTAGAACTTATAGGTTAGAATTTAACCATCGGTGCACAATACAAAATTTGTATGTGCCATAATTCCCAAACGAATTTAAATTCAGACGAGCCGTAAATTCCAGTATAGTTTTTATGCTAAAATCTACAGGAAATCATGCATGAAAGTTGAGTTTTTATTGGTTTACTTTTTGGTCAACAGATCGCCTCGATTTGCGTGCCATGAGTCTCGAGTTGATAAAATTCAGTTTCTTTGGACAAAATTTAGGAATTAACATAAAAATCAGAATAATAAGATTAAAATAGAATTTTAGAGTAATTATTCCAGAATTAAATAAATTAAAATAAATTAATGGTTATATTATTATATAGTTATATGAATATATATGTAAGTAAATGCTAATTGATAATTATGACTAAATATTCAGACTATATGACCCTAGGATATCGTGGACTATCCCATACTTACCTTGACCATGTTGACCCTAAGAACTTGTGAATTTGTCTGCCTTGCGTACACTAACGTACCGGCATAGACACCTGTCAGTTGACTGACTGATTTTGTACAGTACTTGAAGATGCGACACCCGCGTAATTCAATGCGTAATTGACCGTGTTAGATGACTAGTGTTACCTCTAGTATACCCCCTGATTCCAGTGTAAATATGGTTGAGTATGTGCTAGTGTAATGACTAATAATTCTATTATATTATATTTATGTGTACATAGGATATTGGATTGTTCTGCGCGATTTCTGGAGCAGGTTATTGGTACATTGCAGCTTCCTTGCCAGGCAAGTATACCTTGCCATTGTACTGTTATTTATACTCTATATGTTGCATGTATCTTTATTTTCTGTCCTTAGTTCATATATTTTAACTGTTATACAAAATGCGCACGACGGTGTTGTCGCGTTATGTTTTTATTTATGTATTGCATTGACCTTGTTCATGAGACTACCCCATTATCATGTAGCACCATTAGATTTCATTTGATTGTGACACATATTTTTATACGAGTGGTGAGTCTCATATAGATCACGGACGCACGTATTGACAGATCATCGGTACGTGTGGGACGTGCATTAGGAATAACTGCTGTTAGAAACTTTGCATGCTAGAAGACTTAGCAGTTATTAGAGGTCTACGGACATAGTCTATTGTAGTACAGTGGTCCCATCCTTGTCCTTGTCTGGTTGCAGGATTGTGCTAGGTACTAAGAATAGGCTATAGACCAAATCGTGTCATGGATGTGACATGCTTAGAGCATGGGGTGGGGAGAATAACAAGTACCGCATTTGAGCTCCTTTATACTTTTTCTATTGTGCGCCCGGATTCTCCGCTGGAGATACGGGTGGTGATGACCACTATATATTATATTATTATCAGGCGGGCCTCCGGCGTTCGAAAGTCGTCATGCCTTTGTAGGCCCCTGGATCTCCAATAGAGAACTATGCCAAATCCCAGGTTTTCAGCCAGACAGCTCACTTGTGGGGAAAGTTGTTCTTAACTGCATTCACTTTAGACGGTTAGGCAACCCATTGGATATTTATTTCAGTACTTTATTGGCTTGTGTTTAAGTATACTTGTTATGTCCCTCTGAGGACCTGGTCCGCTGCCAGGTGTATCTTTTCTTGAGTATTTGCAGGAGCGCAGCTTGGAAGGATATAGAAGCTTCGTGGATGTCTTTCCTTCGAGCCGTGATTGGTAGATGGTACTTATATTGTTTGAGTGAGTTGTACTTATATTGTATTTACTTTTCCCATTTGAGTTGGTAGTAGATTTGTTTCCACCCAACTATTATCTTTAGATCCTTCTTATTGAGATCTAGTTTCATAGATACTGGTTATTTATTTCTATATGATTTTGGTGGATGAGATTTAGATTTTACCCTGTGACTTGTATTACATTTTTACCACTTGTGGATTTGATATTCATAATACAGCGTACGTATGGATTTGGTTTCCATATATTAGAGTTGCCATATCCATGCAGCTGGCATGCTTACGTGTCCTAGTCCTACGTATTTTTGGAACTGGGGCATGACATGCGGTGCACATCTACGCAATGTTTCTGTCTGTCCTGTGCTGCACAAAGGTGGCTCTAAATCTGCTTGACCTTCTCCACTGTCTATGTCACCAATTCTGGACCAAGTATCTGACGCTCTCTTCCGTCACTCCAACAAACTGGTAACCTGCATTTTCTGTCGTACAGTGCCTCATAAGGTGCCATCTGTATGCTAGCCTGGTAGCTGTTATTGTAGGAGAATTCTACTAAGTGTAGATGGTCCTCCCAAGATCCTCTAAAATCAATCATGCACGCTCTCAACATATCCTCTAATATCTGTATCGTGCGCTCTGACTGGCCATCAGTCTGTGGATGATATGCAGTGCTGAACTTGAGACGAGTTCCTAGGCTCTCCTATATACTCTGCCAAAAATGTGACGTGGATCTGGAATCATGATCCGATACGATGCTGACAGGCACTCCATGTAGTCGTACTATCTGCCTCATATATATGTCAGCTAATATCTCCGTGGACTGCCCAACTCTGAAGGGCAAGAAATATGCAGACTTGGTGAGCCTGTCTACGATAACCCAAACTGCATCCCTCCGGCTAGGGCTCCGCGGGAATCCTATGACGAAGTCCATGGTAATGTGTTCCCACTTCTACTCGGGAATGGGAAGCGGCTGCAATAGTTCTACAGTCCTCTGATGTTCAGCCTTGACTTGTTGACATACCAAGCATCTCGCCACGAATCTTGCAATCTCCCTCTTTACCCCATGCTACCAGTAATGTTGTCTCAAATCTCGGTACATCTTCGTACCCCCGGGATGAATAGAATAAATCGAGTTATGAGCCTCGGTCATCAACTCCTGGCGTAGCTCGCCACTCAGAACGTACAGGCGATCTCCACACCTCAATGTTCCGTCTTCATGAATCCTGAATCCCATCTGCATGTCGGCCTCTATTCGTTCTCGCAGTCGTCAAAATCTCGCGTCTGTAGGCCGGGCTGCCTTGATCCTCTCAATCAATGTAGACTGAACCTCGAGACTGACCATCTGTCCATCCATGCCTGGCAATATGATCTTAATCCTGAAGATCCTCTAACAACCGGCGATGAGTCGTAAAAATATTCCATGGGCTTCCTGCTTAAGGCATCTGCTACTACATTCGCCCTGCCAGGGTGGTACTGCAACTCAATATCATAATCTGTCATCAACTCTAGCCAGTGCCTCTGTCTCATGTTGAGCTCCTTCTTCGTATAGGCATATTCAGACTTTTGTGATCTGTATAAATCTCAACACGCTCTCCATAAAGGTAGTGTCGCCATAGCTTTAGTATAATTATCACTGCAGGTAGCTTTAGATCGTGCGTCTGATAGTCCTTCTCATGAACCCTTAGTTGTCCTGATAGGTAGACAATCTATTCTATCTAAACATAACTCATATTTGCTGAGCTTGGCATACTGTCTTTCTGTCTCAGTGTCTCTAACACGATCCTGAGATATCTCTCGTGCTTCTCCTAGCTCTTGGAATATACCAAGATGTCGTTGATAAATACCACCACGAACTTATCTAAGTACTGGTAGAAAACACTGTTCATCAGGATCATAAATACTGCTAGCGCGTTGGTTAAACCAAACGTCATGACTAAAAACTCATAGTGTCCAGACTTCGTCCGAAAAGCCATCTTCGGAATGTCCTCTCTCTGTACCTTGATTTGATGATATCTTGATCTGAGATCGATCTTCGAGAATACATATGCGCCACTTAGCTGATTCAAATATACCGTATCGTCTTTCTTCGGCATAATTAAGATGGGTATTCCTCCATGGAGAAAGACTAGCCTGACTGAAACTCTTGTCTAAGAGGTCCTCCACTATGGACCTTCAACTCAACCAACTCTATCGGTGCTAGTCTGAAGACGAGAAAATAACCGGCTCGGCTCTTGGAGTCAACTCTATGACAACTCTATCTTTCAGTCAGGTGGCAGGCCTAGAAGATTCTCTAGAAACACATCCTCAAACTCTGATATAAGACGGGGGTACACTGGTTCACCTTGCATTGTGTGCCTCTAAGGTAGATGGGCACCATGCTCCCGGGCTCTCTGAAGAAACTCAAACTCAGAGTAATCTGGTGGTCATAAATAAGGTAACCACGCCGACAATTTAGTGTCACGTGTTATTGGCTCAACCAATCCATGTCTAGGATAATGTCATAGTCTAGACTAAACCTCATAACAATTTCTCCTGTTCTGTTTTCAACATCAATCCTCAAAAGAAAAAAATGTTTCCTAGCCTAATGTATAATTTCTCTTCTCCTCAAGGATTTCCCTAAAATTTTATTCCTCAAATTTCTTCTTTTCGTTTTTTATCTCTCCAAGTCACATAGTACAATAATGGTATCACCCAAGCACATACTAGAATTCCTAGAATCATATCATTATTTTCCAAGTGAGAGCCTGAATTTTTATCTCCTCTAGTCCATAATATCATTCTTGGTATCGCTATCATTTACAACAACTAATTCCTAGCATCGGGCTATGCACTTCCATAAATTATTCTAGGTCATGATCAACAATTCTTCCAGCTCCCCGTACTTCCAAGATTACTGATATCTCAAGTATGAATAGGATACTACTGGTTCCAATTCTCTTACTACCCTTCCATACTAGTTCTAGAATCCAAAGGAACCTATCAATCTATCCTACTCAGGGTAACAATCTTCTCAGAGAAAGTTATTCAAATTCTATCTTATGTCGTCTGAACTACGATCTTCTTCTGGAGGGAATCATCAGGCACAAGCATTTGTCTTCCCGAATAATAGGGGATGAGAAACAATGATAACGATATTGACAGAAATTGAACGATTACAAATTGGAAGTCCAAGGGCGATAATCAAATACAAAGTGAGTTTTTAAAATCGATTATGGATTGAGATCCTATTCAATAATCATAATATATATTCCTAATTTGTAGGTTCACTTGGCACAGTCAGGTGACCAAGACGATTTAAATCTGACCTGCATGGGCCACCACAAAAATATGTCACGCCCAAGTCCCAAAATACGTAGGACCAGGAATACGTGATACGCCAGCTACGCATTCGACCAGACTCTGGTCTGACTCGAATACGTATAAGCTGTAATATAAAGGGCACAATCTAGATATCCCATAAATGTAAACCTCTATGTCTTAATCCACAATGTACAGAAGTATACAAGAAAGAGCTATATGTGCTAAAGTCGGCCGCCCAATAACACACTAACTTGAATAGACTCGAGAAGAGATGAGTCTACAAAACCTAGGCTACAACAGCAGATGAATAATCAATATAGAATAACCATAATGTCGGTAGATATAAGTTAGTACCTGGTACAATGCCTGCAAGACATGCAACTCCAATAGCAACTCCAAATGCTCCGTAATCATCAATGCTACAAAACTGGCAGGGAACCAGGTCCTTAGAGGGACATAACAAGGTACAAAAATACAACAATGCCAAGTATACAAAAAAGTACAACTGTAACAACAGGGTACATCTATCATAACCAAACAAGTGTGACATAGTTTAAAGACAATGTTCGACGCGTGGGCTTTCTAAAATAAAACCGTAGCTCCGAACACGAAAACACACGGGACGTACCGCAGCTCCGGGCAAAGAGTCACACGGGTGATACAACTACACTAGATACATGATCCCTACAGAAACAATACATATATATATATATATATATATATATATATATATATATATATATAAGCGCGTACAGAGGAGCCCAAACGTCTAGTAACTGTCTTCCCTATCCCAAGCGGACAACGATTGTGCGCTGAACCTGAACCACTAACTTTAGTCTTGACACACAGAAATAACTCAACAGACGCGACCCTAAGGTCGTCCCAGTCTCTTGTCATGATGTCAGTATCAGGATACAGGAATCTGGCACGATCACAGTGTATGAGTGTGTCCTGGGGTATCGATAAACTCTGGTACGTACATCGAGGTGCTATGAAGCATCTAACAATTATTCTAGGATGTTACGACGAACTTCTGTACCCGGTTGTGATCCGAAAACAAATTATCGAGCGTCAACATAGATACATGCACAATGTACATAACAAAATAATAAATATCTGCAAACTGAAAAACAGGATGGCAAGGTACACTTGCCTGCGTGCAGCTGCTATTGACGGGGTCCCGGTACCGAGTCCAAGTCCTCAGGTCCCGCAGTACAGGTATCCTGACATCAAGCTTTTCAAGTCCATCCCGTCCAGTTATTTTTAATCTGAGTGTACGAGACCATATGGCGGATAAACCACTTCCTGAATCAACTGAGTTAAAATTCTCATAACCATATGGGGTTAGCACTTCAATAACAGGGTCACGAGAACTCTCCATTCTTTGACCAGACGTATCCCCACTTGATGACTTGGGAAGATAAGTGTTGCTGCTTGCTCTAACAGAAGATGCTGGAGCAGCATGAATAATATATTTTTCTTCTTCTTTATAGTAGTCATTAAAACCCAATGTATCTTTTATTTCCTCAAATGATGGCAAGCTCCCAGGTGTCGGGACTTGACCACCTTTTATGGTAGCAAGTGCATCCTCCATTACGACAAAGGATAGCTCACAATCTTAAATCCTAGCTCCTCAAGTAAAATAGGGTTCATTATGGGAGTTTCCCCCCCCCACCTTCAAGCATGTTGGCCATGGGAAAACATTGCACAGGGCCTTCATCTCTTCTCTAGAAGCAAGTGCATCAATGAAAATAACATCAGCACCAGCATCAACAAAGGCTCTTGATCTCCATAGTGATTCCTCAAGTGATACAGCTTGACGAGAATCTGTCCGAGCTATGATAACAATGTCAGAGCCACTCTCTTTACGAGCATCAATAACTGCTTTTATACGCATTACTGCTTCCTCCCTTGAGACCCTTTAGTTGGTCCGGCTCAACGGGTTAAGTTGGTATCTCAAAATTGATGGTAACGACACAGGTGTCCGATATGGAATTAAATATGGGATTTTGGATACGGGAATTTGTGCAATTAATTTAGGGCACAACGGATTTGATTTTGAGTGACGGAAAAGTCCAGTACCTAAATTGGCAGGTCAAGTCAAGAGTACAACAATCTGTTAGAATTTATGGGCTGATATTGGGCTCCGAATAATTCAACAACGGTAGGGCGCACCAAGGGTTAAATTGTTAAATTATAATAATCAGACATCTGCACCCTTACTCTAAACCTCAAACATCTGCTGCTAAACCAAAAGTTTCCATCCCATACCTAACAATCTATAGAATTAATTGAGGGGGTTTACACGCACGACATCATGTCCCGGCATCAAATGGCCATACGCGCCTCGCGGGAGCGCCGAGGTACGGTGATTCGCGTTCGGTCCTGCCGCGGGGGAAACGGTGGTCGGAAGGCCCTCGAGGCCGGGGCGTGACACTAGCGGACGAGTACGGGACATCCTGCAAGGCTTACTACCGACTAGGAAAGACATCCAACTCGTCGGATGGTTCAGGACGCACAGTAAGGCTCACAACCGAGCTAAAAAGACAGTCGTTCTATCCCAGATCTTGTCCAATATGGCTAACAGAGCCAATGACCTTCATATAGATAAGTTATGCATGCATAGCGGGGATCCTTATTCAGAAGAGGAGTAACAAAAAGGAGTATAATGCACAATACTTTGTATATTTAGAATGGATGCACGGTATATAATATAGTTCGAGTAGAACATATCTGAGACAGAGACACAGTCATAACACTTGAATTGTATTAGATGTTCTTCATTACTTAGTACTGATTTTATTGTTGCGAATGACAGGGAAGGCCAAAGGGTAAGAAAAGGGTAATAACGAACTCAGTTGATTATAGTATGACACTCTTGCCTCAGACACAAGTATTACTTTCATTATATTGCCATAAAACTGATCCTAGGCATAGACTAGAAAGACAACATAACCAGTCGATGCACATAACTAATGAACGTGCTTGTTTTGTGGCATGGACGAGAGGCCTCCCCACAAGTGCATTCAATGTACTGATACCCAACTAGATTGTATACAGGATGCAGGTAGAACTCGTACGGATTCATAGATCGCTTAAACATATTAAGGCGTCGGACCGCACTTGGCATCGTGGAGCATGGCGCGCGGACCTGGAGCTCACATATATGAGACATAATATATAGGAACATCATCATCCAGTGTGTTTGTCAGTTGTAAGCCTAAGGACATATTCATTGTAAAAAAAAAAAGAGATAGAGAGAGAGGGGGGGGAGAGAGAGAGAGAGAGAGCACGAGGGACTTGTAATCTCGGCCTAGCGTCGCTTGTAACCTTTACTTCATATCAATAAAAAGAGCTTGTTTTATATTTAATACTTGTGTTTATTCTATGTTTCCGCTATGACGACTCTGCGAACTAGTTATCAACGGCGTTTCGGTATTTTCCTTCCGCAGGCGCAACTCTAGGCTAGTGCGGCATCTAGTCCCGATGGAAACGATCGTCCTGTAGGAGCGCTGGCGCGGTAATTCGCGCCTAGCGGGGATGACCGATTCTTACGGAAGATCGGGACATGATATTTTGGTATCAGATCATGGCTTTACGTCCTTGGAATTAATATCGATTCTCTCAGTTTTAAACTTGTTTATTGATAATGTGATATACGCTCTCTCTCGATGCTTCGATGAATATTCCATACAATGAGTCTAAATATTTTTGAAAGTATATGTGAGTGATATGGTTGCTTGAACGGGATGATGATGCGAAGGCCTTTATGCTGAACTATGTCAAACTTTATGAGAATAGACTCGTGCTTGAAAATTTTAGGTTACGTGCGAACCAGAATGACCTTAACCTAATGCTAGAGGGTTTCTGTAGGAGACTAAAATATCGTTCGAATATGATAGCTATACACACAGCCTTTCGGCTATATTATGTCGAGTATCGTGCACGAAGACCTTTTGGTGAGAGCAAGTTGCGAACGAGATTTGGGTATTGTTCGGATAAGGATAAAGTCGGACTTAGAAAGGAAATCGATAGGGACGTTATCGGAGTGCCGCTAAGGCGAATAATGGGAATCGTGTTTGGATTTTGAGATATAGTTTGGACCGTTATTCGTATCGATAAGTTACAACTCGATTCCTGAGTGGTGTATGCGATAATCTCATGATCGAATAAGTGATTTAAAGAATCATAGAGTATAGCTCGAACCCTGAGTGGTGTATTGGTCGGCTTAGAAATGTTTGAACGAATCATAAATTTTGGGATAGCAAATGAGCCTAGCAGCAAGCGATGCGATTGTGCAAAGCCTTATTATATGTCTAAGAAGTAAGAAATTTTGAAGAAATCGTACGAGATTTGATTCGAACGAGTTAGAATGAGTTAAATAATAGACAAGGCTTATACTGGATAGGAATTCAGAGTGTTGGAATTAATATCTGGGTCAAAGGAAACTTAGTAAATCATATGAGCGATTTTAAATTGAGTCAAGTGGATTGAAACTTAAGTTTGAGATAGAATAATTGTGGATGTGATTAAGACTTAGTGCGATGGAAGAAAGCGCATATGGAAAATCAAGATCGGGTAGGATATCACTCGACAGAATTTAGTTTGAGTACAGATGTTATGATTTCAATTTGGAAAGACTTGATATGAGAAATGATTTAATCTTGACTTGAATAAACGATCTAAAATCTAGTTCAAAAGATAACACTTGACATCGGGCCTAAATGAGAACAATTATCCCGCGGGAGCGCTGGCGTGGTGATTTCACGTCCGGTGGGGATGATCGAACTCGCGGGAACATATTCGAATATTTTACAAACGAACTCAATAAAATATAACGTATCAAAAGTGAATAGACTTTGGCTTGGGATTTGCACTTAGTTGTTTGAAGAATGCTAGAAGTAGACTACAAAATAATCAAACGGTAATATTAAATGTTGGACGATTTGGCTAGATTAATTATGATTACGACAAGAACGGTTGTTAGATGAACATGACTTGATAGATCAGTGTACAACTTGGATAAAATAAAGTGTGACAATAAGGTGTATGTTTGTTCGATGATAACCATAACGTTTGACCTTCTTGTCTTGTGCGAGTGCAACTTCTTACTCGCACATGCGTCACGTCCGGATTAGGATGATTATCCCGCGGGAGCATTGGCGTGGTGATCTCACGTCTAATAGGGATGATTAAACTTGTGGGAGATTGGAGTGTGATAATTGAAGGATCATTTTGAGTTATGGTTTGACACGATATGACGAGTTTCAGGATACAAGTGAATCAAAGGTATTTTATGGATGAGTTAGTCTAGAACATGAAGCAAGACGCTCGATGTTTAGTTAACGGATACGTGAATTATGTTGTACGACTTTGAATTTGTGATTGAGATCAAAGAGGTAGAAATAGAATCATGACTTGATGGTCTAGACTTAGAAAAGATTGGATATATGGATCCAATCAGGTGGTTGAGGAGATAGACTATACAAATCACTAGGCTTGATATGCAACGTAGATATATCGTGGATTCGGTTGAACGAATGTGTTGATGTGGATAGGATGATCTATGCTCGATGTTTAGAAATCTGAGTAAAATGAGCTTGGGTAGAATACACTTAAGAAAGAACAATGGTTTGACCTTAGGGTATTTGGGACAAGCATCGTACAACACGATTGCACGATGAGTTACAAACTCGAACTGTACCTATGACCTTGTGAGCTGATCTAGTGACTAGGCAGACTACCCTATGCCATGAGTTGAACTGGAGTGACTGACTTTAGAGTATCATTTAGAAAAAAGATATAACTGGGCAACGAGACTTAGAGTTAGGACTTGGAACTGAAAGTGTACGCTAGTGACGTTGGCGTTAAAATAAACGCAACAGGAAATATGACTTAGGTAAAAAATGGATTGATTGGATTGGTTATGTGACGGAGAGAAACAAGAAGGTATTGGTGTAGACGATGACTAAACGAACCAGAGTTTGGTTAGTCGAGTAGCAAAACGATCGGCGATTTAATTTTTTTTTATGAGTAGCTTGTCCGACTTAGCTGTCGCTAGGCTTAGTTGAAATACACATATTTGGTGGACGCCATGAATATGGGTACGATCCATACTTAGCGATATGCATAACTCGAATGCAGCTACAAGTAAAAATATTAGATTCGCATGGATGAGTATGGCAATTGGAGTAAGTTAGCCTCAGCCTAGACTTCGTAAACGGAATATTATACGAATTCAGAGATTGCTTAACACATTGAGTTACAAGACCGCACTTGGCATCATGGAGCATGGCGCACGAACCTGGAGCTAACATATATGAGACATAATGTATGGGAACATCATTATCCAGAGTGTTTGATTTAGTTGTAAGCCTAAGGGAATATTTATTATAAAGAGAGAGAGAGAGAGAGAGAGAGAGAGAGAGAGAGAGAGAGAGAGAGAGAGAAAGAGAGAGAGCATGAGCGACTTGAAATCTCGGCCTAGCACCGCTTGTAACCATTACTTCATATCAAGAAACAAGCTTGTTTTGGATTCAATACTTGTGTTTATTCTATGTTTCTGCTATAACGACTGCGAACTAGTTATCAATGGCCGTTTCGATATTTGTCTTACGTGGGCGCAACTCCATGCTCGTGCGATATCACGTCCCGATGAGAACGATCATCATGCGGGAGTGTTGGCGCGGTGATTCGCGCCTAGCAGGGACGACCGATTCCTGTGGGAGATCGGGGCATGACACCTAAACTATTTAACAGAAGATATAATACACAATCAAGCTCAGTTACATAATCGGCTAATCACTTATATAGCTTACAAGGCAGAGTCTGGATTATCCTAAAGATATATGCGTAACATAAGAATCCTCAAGTCGAGCCATGTGCTAGCAGGGCTAGATGAGCCATGAATCGCCACATATCATATAGTATTTATGCACCGGTCCCTCGTAAGGCCACCGTGCTAAGATCACATAGAACACATAGTATAATATAATAGTCGGATATTGCCATCCACTAATGAGGATTTAAATAATATTTATGGGGGCCAGCCTGCACACCCCAGACAATTGTTTGGGGGTGGCTAGTTAAGAATGATCTGGAATTCTGTCCCTCCCAATGCTCTACATATTTTAGTTGCCTAGTTAAACCTACTATTACTGAAATGTCAAGGCATGGTTACATGATATTTCTCTTATATGTCGCACCGTAGTACAGACACGCTAGATACGAATCCATTTTGTTACTTGGTAGTCCAATTGGGATTCACCCCAACGTAATACAATAATCAAACAACAATCAAACAACTCCTAGCCACGCTTGGAAATTGACTAAACCATTTTGTCCATGCTTGGAGGAATCATATTATATCATATGTCGCGTAGCACGTAGGTACCACTCAGTATAAACATGTAATATAATCACGTAGAAACACTTAGCACGTAGGAACACATAACACGTAGTAAGTGTATCAGGGATACAAGTGGTCGAGTCAAGTCACCAATCACAGTAAATCACATTAGTTCTATCACATTGTAACTCATAAGTCAAGTCATGCACATAGGTGGTGTAGTCACTTGGCGCATGGTCAAACTATGCACATGATCGGGTCAGGCACACAGGTGGGTCTAATACTCTCACAATCATCAAGATTACACCTATGAATCAAAAGTCCAATAGAGCATTCAAACAAAATAATTCAATAAATGTGTGTAGGGGACCGCATGCGCATAAAGATCAAGGCCGCATGGTTTATAGGGCGCATAAGAATCGGGGGCACATAGAATATGGGGCGCATAGACAGGCAAATTTTACTCATCGGAGTAAGTGCTAAGTGACGGACAATAAATATAAGTCAGAGAAGTGACTGATGTGACTTGATATGACAAGCCAAAATTGTCAGGGAGATAAGACAAAAGCATGAAAACATGTACAGAGTCACAAAAGTCGTGCAGAGGCATGCGCCCAAAAGAAGAGATGCATGGCTCGTGGCCACATAGTCTCTTGGTCGCTTGGGCGCATAGAGTCTGGCCTTAGTGAATTCCAATACGTTCAAGGTACTATGTGTCCGACTTTATAATGCATGTACAAAGCAGACATGCATCCAACAAGATGGGCGCATGTTGGAGTGGCACATGTTATTGGGCCGCATGGTACTCTATCATCCCAGAACTGCAAGTTCGGCCAAGGAAAAGCTCCAAGAACCCGAAAATTTATTCTCTTCATAAAAACTTTATTTCAACTCCAAATCATGTGAACCAAAAGCTAAAATTCCTGAAATAGAATGCTCTATTACCTACGAAAACAGGTTTTCTAAAATACCATATTTTAATAGATCAAAACTAAAAAAACACTTATGGAACCCATGAAAACCCTAAACTAAAAATATAGATCTACTCACATTCACCAATAAAAATCAAAAACTCTAAACATTAAAAGTGTTTAGAATCATAATGTACAGATATTAGACTAATAAAATGCAAGAAAAGAGCAAAGATTCAAATCTAAGGGTTTCTTCATATCATGGAAGGTGTGCTTGCCTAAAATGAAAGGAGGAGAAATAAAAGAATAAGGGAAAATAGAGAAAGAAGTTGGGTTATATAGCTAGAGTTTGAGGTTTAGACCATGGGTTCTCTCATAACTTGAACCAACCTACGAAATAAACCATGAACCACACTAAACCAAAGAATGATTCTAGTCTCTATGCAATCTAATAAACATACAAGCAAGAAATAATACGTCCCAAATACATATATCGGAAATAGAGAGTGACACACTGTTTGAGGTGGTTACAAGACTGTTGAGCATCAAGTCTGATTTTAACATGTCGCAATAATGCTACAACCGACTGAATGAGTTGATTATAGAGATCTTGCAGGATGTGCCAAGTTACCTACACATTTCTATCGATCTAAGAGAATGGTGAGATTTCTCTGGCTAGAATACATGAAATTGATGCATAACGCAACAGGTGCATGTTGCACTACAAAGACGATAAGGATGAAGACATATGCAAATTTTGTGGTGTTGATTACTATAGGAAAACTAGTACAGAAAGGACTGCTGGTATAAGAAAGTCGACCGATTTGATGCACTTCTTGCCTTTGATGTCGCGGTTGCAGAGATTGTTTACGGTGAAGGAGACTGTCGAAAATATGAGTTGGCATAGACGAAAACAAATTGAAGGTATTGGGTCATCCATCCGATGGATAAACATGAAAATACTTTGATTGAGAGTATCCCAATTTTGCTTCGGATCCGTGTAATATCATATTAGGGCACTCTTCCAAAAATTTTACCACATTCGGACTTTCTGGCTGCAATTATTCTTATTGGCCTCTCACTACAAAAAAATCCCTTATTTCCGACAAAAATTTATGAGGGTTCTCGAAAAAGTAGTATTTGCAACAACAAAAAATTGTTCCATCAAAAATATTTCATAAAAGTCCATACTAATTTTGATGCATAACGCACTCTCGAAAAAGAGATTTATTTTGGTCGAAATTGCTCAATTATTGGCTGGAGTTGTTAATGTCAATAACATTTTCGACCGGAATGATTCATTCTCGGAAAGGGTATTATTATTTTTATGGCGTATTGGACCCGTCGAAAATAGTAGACTAATTGTAAGGGCAATTATAGTTTATCATAAATAGTACTTTATTTATGAGAGCAATTATATATTATCGAAAATAAATATATATTTATGAGGGAAGGTAGATATTTATCGGTGAAAGTATAGGCTTTTTTTCAAGAGTGTCTATTTGATCGAAATTAGTTGACTTTTTTCCTATAACAATTAGTCATATTGTCAAAAGTAGTGTTACAAAATTTTCGATAAGTAAAATTAGATAAAAAAAATGTTACAATTTTTTTTTACTTTCCCTCCTTTAATTCACCCAAAAAAATGTTGAAATTTTTTGACTTACCCCCCACTTTTTTTACCATATTTAAGGGTGCACCCCACATTATTTCCATAATGTACATGTCCCCCTATTTTTGACAAAATTTGTCCAAAAGTAACGTCAACACATTTAACCAAAAAAATACCCTCGTCTTCTCTTTTTCCTCTCACCCCTCCCCCCTCTCCCCAATGCGACCGCCGCCATCGACCCCCTATCATGCCCGATCTCCCACAGGAATCGGCCGTCCATGCAAGGCGCAATCACCACGCCAAAGCTCTCGTCGGACGATCGTTTTCATCGGGACGTGATGACGTGCGAGCCTGGAGTTACTCCCGTGTGAGCCTGGAGTTGCGTCCGCACGAGGCAAATACCGAAACGACCGTTGATAACTAGTTCACAAAGTCGTCATATCGGAAACATAGAATAAACACAAGTATTGAATCCAAAACAAGCTCTTTATTGATATGAAGTAAAGATTACAAGCGACGCTAGGCCAAGATTATAAGTCGCTCATGCTCTCTCTTTCTCTCTCTCTCTCTCTCTACAATGAATATGCCCTTAGGCTTAGAACTGATTCAAACAATCTAGATGATGATGTTTCCATACATTATGTCTCATATATGTAAGCTCCAGGTCTGCGTGCCAAGCTCCAAGACGCCAAGTGCGGTCTGGCGCCTCATTGCATTAATTGATCTCAGAATTCGTACAAGTTTCCCCTGCAGCCTGCATGCAATCTGGTTGGGTATCACTATATTGAATGCACTGGTGGAGACGCCTCTCGCCCATGCCACAAAACAAGTACGTTCATTAGTTATGTGCATCGACTGATTATGCTGTCTTTCTAGTCTTTTGCCTTAGGATCAGTTACATGGCAATATAATAAAAGTCATATCCGTGTCTGCTCAAGTGTGTCATAATAATGAACAACTGAGTTTGTCTTACCGTTTCTTACCATTTTTCCTTCCTTGTCATATGCATTAATACGAATAATGATCTACTGAATAACAAAGAACATCTATAAAATCCAAGTGTTATGTTTGTGTCTCTGCCTCAGACCCATTCAACTCGAATTATGTTTGTTATCGTGCATCCATTTTAAATATGCAAAAAATCGTACAAATGTACTCTTCCACGTTACTCCTTTTCTAAATGCGGATAGCCACTATGTAAGTATGACTTATCTATATGAAGTTCACTGGCTCTGTTAGCCATATTGGACATGATCTTGGGATGGAACGACTGTCTTTCCAGCTCGGTTGCTAGCCTTGCTGGGCGTCTCAAACCATCCGATGGGTCGGCGACCATCTAGTTCGATAGCAAGCCTTGCGGGATGTCCCATACTAGCCCGCTAGTCTTCAGCTAGCGTATTACCAGGACTACACTGGCATTGTCCTCCCGGGCCGACATGATTCGGTTGCCTCAGCGATTGTGTTAAGGACTCATCTCTACCTAGAGCGCAACCAGTTGTCCGTGACCATGCAGCTACTCCCCCACTTCCAATCCTAGTCGAGAAATAACTCGGTTCAATCTTGCCGAGGACTACACCCGAATCTTTCTTCTTTACGCAGCTCCCTGATTAGAGACTACCTCGGTGATCTGGATATCCCGAGTACTTTTTTTTCTTTCCTTCTTCTGACTCGGAATGATTACTTGATAGTCTTCCTTGTCTATGTATGCAACATGATTATACTCTATCCCGTGTCATGTTCCGTGCGGTACGATGCCTGAATATAAACTCAACTATCTTTGTGGCATATATAAGAAACTACTATATTTTGACTCAATAAGCCCGACTACGCAAATAGCAAGTAAGATCTTCATGTTTTATACAATGATAAGGTAGGGTTATCCCTTTAGCTATATGTGTTCATCTCTTTATTATTAGCATGTAAAGGTTATAAGCCTTAAAACTAGCATGTATCATTCCTTTTTTTAGTATGCAGCTAAGTAGGGTCGGGTTTACTAGGGCCACCCACCTTAGCAATGAATCACATCGGTCGAGCGAGACTCCGAGAGCGCCTCTAAAATTCTAAGTCTGAACTCTTTTTGAAGATCCAAGTTTGAATGTCTTTGCATCGAACGAGTCTTCTCGCTGAGCAAGGCAGGTCGGTTCACTACACTTGTGCCGTTTGAATTGGCCCTCCGGGTTGAGCGGATCGGGTCACTACACTTGTGTCGTTCACTACATTATACACCGCTTGCTGCCCCTGCGTGCAGCAGCGACCCCGTCCTCCATCGCTGGCCTCTCCCGCGGGCAGCAGAAAAGAAAATGACAAAAGCAACATCAGCGGCCCCGTCCTCCACCGCTTGCAGTCGCCCTCGCGCGCGCGCCTCCGCCTCCTCCCCCGCCTCTTCCTTCCCCGCCCGCTCCTCAGCCTCGTTGTAAATTCCCTATTTTTTAGAATAATCTTTAATATATTTTTTGGTATTTTTTGGAAGACGAATCAAGGTAATTGGAGTTAAGGATTTTTTATGCAGTCTATTAGTGTTAAAATATTATGGAAATAAGATTTTATGGTGTAAAATGGAAAACCGGGCATAGGGTATTTTTCGGGAATTTATTGGACTCCGGAAACGCGTTTAAAGCCCTAAACACTATTGTAGAACTAAACCGAACCAAACCTAACTAAACCGAACCAAACCTGACTGAACCAAACCGCTGATTGAACCGGACCAACCCAACGTTGCGGGTCGGGTCGGGTCGGATCCGAGTCAAACCCGACCCGGACCCAAAATTGAAACCCTAACTCCCCGTCGGATTTACTGTAACCGCCTATTTAAACCCCTCGACTTCCGTTCACCGCCACGCCGCCAGACCTCTCCCTCTCTCATCCGACCCAGCCGCCTATCTCTTCGCCTCACCGTCAAATTCCGCTCAGCCGGTCGACTCTTCCACCCCATCCTTCTATCGCCCGCTCGACCCAAGACCAGTCGACGCCGTCGTTCAAACCCCGACGTCGATCACCCGACCGACGCCGCTCGACCCCCTCGCCCGTCGACCTCCCCGTCCAGAACCCCCTTCGACGACTCCGGCCGCAGACCCGATCCACTCCGACGAGCAGCAGCTGCAGCGGTCGACCTCGCCGCTGCCACCCACCTCTGCCGCTGCCACCCGCGAGCGCCGCCCCGCTCGCTCCGTCAACCGTCCGCTGCCCTAGCACGGATACGTCCGCCCAGGACGCGAACAGCGCAGCGGACTCGACCAGGACGCAGTTTTCCCTTGTCGCATCTCGAACCGGACACACGAAATTCAGCGTTCACGGAGCCCTGTTCAGGTACCGATTTCTCTTACCTCGTAACTCCGTTTTCAATTCTGTCAGTTGCTACGTGTAGACTGTATAACCCTCTCGGTGCCTGTGTAACCCGCTCGGTGCATCGCGTCCTGTGGTGATCGCACACCGCGATCCAAAAATAGGAAAAATAATGCCCTATTTCATCCCGGAACTGAGTACGCCCCGCCAAACGGGACGACTTGGTCGCACGCGGTCTTTACCGAACTATGTGCGATGTTGATACGGTCGTGTGGGATTTTGCAGAAGTCGATTCGGATGTGCGTGCACACCGGAATCAACGCGTATCCGCTGACGACACCCCGTATCCGTCCTTTCTGGAACATGCTGTAACTTTGTGTACACACGTCGGATCGAGTCAAAACTTGCGCCATCGGACTCGTAGCAATACGCTGGTCCTGTTACCCAAGTTTGGTCTGATTCTGAGAATGTTGATAAAATCGTGTATCGTGGGCCCCACAAGCTCCACTTGACGGGCGATTTTGTGATCGGCTGATCGAAATCCAATTATGGAAGTTCCGTTGGGTTCGTATCATCGTTCCTGACTTGTAGACACTGAGTTTGAGGAATTTGGAGATCTTTGACCCTGACACGCTTTTCGGTGCAAAGTGGCCCACATGTGGACCCCGCTTTGGCCCGGAAATATCATTTTTGCCCCTGTGTCCAAATTGGACGTAAGGACAGGCGTTTCTAGCTATTTGATATATTCTGAGACGGTTGGTGATGTTTATTATAGCTTTTGGAGTAGTACCCACAAGATTCACTGATACCAGGACGACAGTTGATACTCAAACATCAGGCAAGTGTACCTTGCCAAACTCTGCAGTATTGTTACATATTTTTCCTTGCTTCATTATATAGCTGTGCATGGTTAACCTAGGACCGTTTGACGTACTTAGCGTCCGATTATCAGTCGGGTGCCAACATCGTACGCGGTGTTGTGTATTGTCATCTAGAGATGGATAATCGTGACATTTTATATTTCCGTACTTGTCTTACCAAGTACATTATTACCCAGGATACTTGACACTGTTCATGAGGCAGGATCTTCCCGAGGTATTCGTGGTGATTCTGTGTAGGATACAGGATTTGACAGAGATACTATATTCTTAGATACATTATGGCTTGTGCATTAGTTATGACCTCGCTGACATGGACATGAGACGTTATGGTCATGGTATGCGTGGTTACATTGGGTGGGGAGAGACACACAGACTACAGGCTGATCATATATATATACCCCTATTATTGTGAGGCACAAGACTCTGAAGCCCGAGCTTGGCCCATTACTCATTATTACTGCTGCTACCGGCTCCCCGACATAGAGCTTGTAGTGGCTTTAGCCTGAGTTCTAGTGCTGCTCTCATCTTGCATATCACTTAGCTGGTTATTTAGTATTCCTTTATTGTTCCATCTACTGCTGGAGAGACCCACAGGCTACAGGTTGATTATGTTATACCGGCTACTCAGTCTTCCGCTGAGCTAGACCACCTCATGATATCACTACTACCGGCTCCCCTACACAGAGCTTGTAGTTGTTCAACCTGAGTACTATTGGTATTCTCTCTTGCATTTTACACGGATGTTTACATACTTACCTTATTTATTCTATTTATTTTCTGTACTGCATTTATTTTGGCTTGAGCTTTCTTGTACCTTGCTATGTCCCCTGAGGACCTGGATCCGGATTATGTCCCTAGGATTTGAGGACGAGATCTATCCCGAGGTATACGGGACCGCAGCAGGAGCTGATCCAGGAGCTGTACCGCCATCCGAGGACGAGGTATTAGCCGAAGACTTCTCCTGAGCATCCATGTTTCATGCTCAGTATTTATTATTTATTACAGTCATTTATATTCTAGTCTGTTGAACCATTGTATCAGATATTTATCGGGTTGTTCCCCGAAGCACTTTGTAAGACTAGCTGAAGATTTATATTCCTTATTTATTCTGTGGATCATATTTTATATCTTGTGTGGATAAGATTAGTTGTGCCATGATTGTCGTAGACTTGATTTTACAGCTTAAGTATGCCCTGATGGATCCATTAAATTGGGTTTGTCCATCGGTGCGTGCTGCTGGCCATTGCCACGTATCTGGTCCCTCGATATTATGGGACTGGGGCGTGATATAGTTTTTGTGGTGGCCCATGCAGGTCTACGACTAAATCATTCGGTTTCAACTTAGGGACCAAACAAGCCTGCCTTAAGGATAGAAAAAAGTTCTAGGATCTCATCCATTAATTAAACCATGTTTGAACTCTATATCGAACTCGAATTTGTTACTTGAACTGCATCCTGTATTGATCCCTCTGAGCGTTCTTACAGTTTATATTTTGGTCGCAGAGAAATGGATCCCAGGAACAAAGATAAGATTCCTTTGGACACGCCACACGACGCTGTGGTTACTTATATAGACGGAGTGACCCCAGGGAATAGAGGACAAGCATCGCAGAGCGATCCAACCGGTCAGCCTAATCCAAGGTTCCGGAGAGATGACATCCCACCTCCACCATAGTTCACTCTCCAGATGCCAGTTTTCCCGCCAGGACAAGCCATGGACGGGCAACAGATGTTCCAGATGATGTATGCTATGATGCAAGCGCAGCAGCAGATTCAGCAAGAGGCCCATCGACAGGAGGCTGAGTATCTGAGAACCAGCCTGGTATCCGCATTGGAGCAGGCAAATCCACCAGCGAGGCGATCGACGACGGGATCTATCTTCGACTTTCGTCAGCTCAAGCCTTGTATATTTTCTGGTAAAGAGGGGCCAACAGAAGTTCATGAATCGCTCATAAACATACAACATCAGTTGGAAGCCGCTGAACTTCCGAGAGAGAAGTGGATGACTGCAGTCAGAATACAGATGAATGAGAATGCACATCACTGGTGGTTAGCAGAGGAGAGAAGGCTCGGGCAGGACCGAGTCACTTGGGAAGAGTTCTCCAGACTCTTCCAAGAGATGTATATTCCCGCAGTAGCACGGTCAGAGCTCAGTGACAAGTTCAACCGCCTTATCCAAGGTAACATGACAGTGGAAGAATATAATGCAAAATTTATTCGCCTCAGTCGCTTTGCCCCAACCTTGATTGCGACAGAGGAAGAGAAAGCTGAGAAATTCTTTGACGGGCTGAAGTTTGAGCTTCAGAGATTGATTGGATCGGTCGCACCTACATCTTATACCGATGTTCTCGCAGCAGCACGACGCATGGAGCGCATCACTAGAAGGGAGTCAAACCTGAAGAGGCCTATCAACTCAGCACCCTCCAGGACAGCACATAAGGATTCAGCAAAACGGACCTAGAGGAGTATGCCAGAGAGGACAGCACACAGGGCCATATCTCTCCCTACTTGTCACCACTGCGGCAAGATAGGTCACATTGAGAGGGAATGCAGACGCAAGTTGGGACTCTGCCTGGCTTGCAGGTCCAACCAGCATCAGACCAGAGACTGCACCGAGCGCAGAGAGGGAGCACCGAGATTAGCTTTACCTGTACCACGAACAGCTTATTCGGCAGTAGGAGCTCAGCAGACAAGAGTTGGAGGCGTCAGGCAACCAGCCCCAGGAGGGAATCAGTAGAGACCACCCCTGGCACCACAGGCAGCTCTATTTCAGCAGGCTCAGCAGCAGAGAGGCCAAGCTCAGGGACGAGGCCAGGCATTCACATTAGCTGTTGAGGAGGAGGCTACAGCAGGCGAGGTCATCGTAGGTACTATTTTAGTAGCTTCATTACCAGCTGTAGCATTATTTGATTATGGAGCATCGCATTCATTTATAGCAGCTAGCTTTGTAGCCACTCATAGAGTAGCTACCGCACCCCTTCCAAAAATGAAAAGAATTCTTACGGGAGGTAGAATTATTCCGATTAGTGACGTCTGTAGATCATGTTCTGTAGTAGTTTGTGGGAGAGAAATACGAGCTCAATTTTTGATCTTTTCTATGCCGGATTATGATGTCGTACTTGGTATAGATTGGTTAAGTCAGTACCATGCGACTCTTGATTGCCGACTTGGGCGGGTTATATTTAGACCGCTAGGACATCCAGAATTCGAGTTTCTTTGAGGAGCAGTAGAGCAAGGAGTTCAGCCTACTCATAGGGTACTATCTGTAAAAGGGGAGACAGGTTACCCAAGAGTCATATCAGAATTTGTGGATGTATTTTCCGATGATCTTCCAGGTTTACCGCCTGATCGGGAAATAGAATTCACATTAGACTTAACTCTAGGAGCAGAGCCTATCACTTCCTCAGTATATCGGCTGGCACCTAAGGAGTTAGTGTAGTTGAAAGAACAGGTTGATGATCTTTTGGAGAAGGGTTTTATTCGGCCCAGCGTTTCACCTTGGGGAGCACCCATATTATTTGTGCCGAAGAAGGATGGAACAGTACGGTTATGCATTAACTATAGGACACTAAATGCTGTGACCATCAAGAACAGGTATCCCTTACCACGCATTGATGATCTATTCGATCAATTGAGTGGTGCAAGGGTATTCTCAAAGATTGACCTTCGATCCGGCTATCATCAGATCAAAGTAAGGAAGGAAGACATCCCGAAGACAGCTTTCAGGACCAAGTATGGACATTATGAGTTCTTGGTAATGCCGTTTGGTTTAACCAATGCGCCAGCAGTGTTTATGAGTTTAATGAACAGAGTCTTTCATCAGTTCTTGGATAAATTTGTGGTTGTGTTCATTGACAACATTCTCATATATTCCAAGAGCCATGAAGAGCACGAGGAGCATCTCAGAATCGTGTTAGAGACCTTGAGACAAGAGAAGTTATATGCCAAACTTAGTAAATGTGAGTTCTGTATGGACAAAGTGCCTTTCTTGGGACATATCATCTCAGGAGAAGGACTTTCAGTGGATCCAGAGAAAGTTGCGGCAATAGAGACTTGGCCTACACCCACAACAGTTGCAGAGGTGAGAAGTTTTTTCGGACTCGCGGGATATTACTGAAGGTTTGTAGAAAATTTCTCGAGGATTGCAGAACCAATGACGAAGCTGACACGCAAATATCAGGAGTTTATATGGACAGAAGACTGCCAGAAGGCCTTCGAAGAATTGAAGAGAAGATTAACAACAGCACCTGTCTTGACTCTTCCTTCGGGGTCAGGAGGTTTTGTTGTTTACAGTGATGCATCGGGTAGTGGACTGGGATATGTTTTAATATAACATGGCAAAGTTATTGCTTATGCATCAAGACAGTTGAAGGTCCACGAGAAGAACTACCCAATACAGGACTTGGAGTTAGCTGCTGTAATATTTGCATTAAAAATTTGGAGACACTACCTTTATGGGAAGAAAGTAGACATCTTTACAGATCACAAAAGTCTGAAGTATGTATATACTCAGAAGGAGCTTAACATGAGGCAGAGGCGCTGGCTTGAATTGATGGTAGATTTTGACATAGATCTGCAGTATCATCCGGGAAAGGCAAATGTTGTAGCAAACGCACTGAGCAAGAAGCCAACGGCTTATTTCTTGATGATGCAGCCCAAGTTATTGAGAGATCTACAGGAGCTTCAGATAGAGGTTATCTTACCAGGACAATAGCTTGATGGCTAATCTTAAAATTAAGTCATCACTCATGGAGAAGATTAAAGAGGCATTGCCCACCGATGCTAGATTTAGAAGACTCAAAGAGAGAACAGAAGCAGGCATACAGACAGGACTTCGCATACACAAAGATGGGACATTGAGGTTTGGAAATCGCCTGTATATTCCAAATGGAGAATTGAGACAGGAGTTGATGACGGAAGTACATAGCTCTATGTACTCTGTTCACCCAGGAGTAACCAAGATGTACCGAGACTTGAGACAATATTACTGGTGGCATGGAATAAAAAAGGAGATTGCAAGATTTGTGGCCAAATGTTTAGTCTGTCAGCAAGTAAAGGCCGAACATCAGAGGACTGCAGGTATGTTACAGCCGCTTCCTATACCAGAATGGAAGTGGGTGTAGCGCCCCGTTCCCCCGGTGCGGGGAGCGCGGCTAAGAAACACAAACGGTATCGTTCGATCGGGATAGATTGAATTAAGAACTCGTCCTCGTTATGGATTTGTTTCTTCGGAATCGATTCCCATATTTAGTGGACTGCGCCCCAAGGATCGGCTTAGCGGCAGAGTCAGGAGGGACCTCTCCGCTGCTATCTTTTATTGCCTCGGTTTTCGATGTCGCTTGTTGCTTTCGTGCTTTGAGTTGGTTTTGGGATTTGCTTGTTTTCCATGAACGATTTCGATGGTTTTCATTATTTTCGTTCATTGACTTGCACTTCTATTCCGAGATTGGAAAGAGAGGAAGAAGTATTAATCGAGCTGTTCGTGTGCAGGTGAACGAGCAGTAGGCGGCTTGCGAGCGGAGTCGTGAAGCACCTCTTTCCTTCTTCTTTCCAAAATCTAAGTGAGTGGCTACCAACCCGATTAGCTAGCCTTGCTTCCAAGCTTCACTCCTTCGCCCCGATCAAACGATACCAAGTAATAATAAAAGAAACCAAGATAAAAGAGAATAGACTGGGTTCATTATGCTTGTCAATAAACTTATGAACGGTTATATCTTTGCATGCTTGTTCGTTCGTAATGTTCATCAAATGCATAGATACAAGTTTAAACATATATCCTGATGCATGAATATAACGTAGTTGCAATGTAAACGAATCATGCAATGTTGCTTATCTTGTTCACGTGCCTCAACTGCATCAACGTTAACGTGCCATGAACGATTGATCACGGACAACTTGTGCACAAGGTAACGGGTTCCGCGGACGGTCGCTGGGGCACTGGCACCGATCCGGTCCGGGCGGAACTTCACGATAGTCTTACGTGCAAACGGGATGGCGTGCAGCATCTCACGTGCTTCGTTGCACACCATCTTCGTTCAAAGACTAAACGGTCCATTATGGCTCCTAGCCAGTGATCCTAACGTGTATATTTAAACCTGTTGCAACTAACTTGTGTCTTCGTGGCAGGGAAGGTAAGGTAAGTATTGTGCAGGTCATTCAGACGGGCAGGTAAAAATCCACCGAACGGTGGCTAGTTCATTTCAGTAAATTCTATATGCTGTTTACTTGTAAATGAACTAAGGCAAGATAGAAATCCGCAAAATATGCATGCTTCACTAAACAACGTGTTGATTGGTATAGTTCGGCTAGCTCGCCTTCACCAGCATGTTTCGATATGCTGACCCTCGTTGAAACAGGTTCTCCCCACTAAGGCGAACCGAGCGAGGAGCCGAAGTCGTCTTCCCGATCCAGTCCAGCTGTTGGCACATCTTCACCGCGCCCTCGAAGCATTTTGAAAACAGGAGCTGCAACTCTTCATACACAAATATAGCTCCGTGGCAAAGTTATCCTCCAGCCAGGAGGTCTTTATCATTTTGAGTTATAAAGGGATATAATGTACAGGACTGCTATCTCATTTTGAGTCATCTCTTTTGTAAGCCGTTCGGCATATTAGCTAACTCGTTCAAGAGTTTATAATAGATGTTCATTATCAATAAAGAGAACTTTTCTATGTTTCAAATCTGTGTTTCAATTTATCTGCGTACTCTGAATATGTGCTTGCTATGCAAATCATTAAAGCCTTGTGCGGGCGCAACTCCAGGCCCGCACGGCGGTCACGATTCGGGGGACGCCTCATTTGATTCTACGGAATTGGGTAGTGACAGTGGGAGCATATCATGATGGATTTTGTTACCGGATTTCCAAGGAGCCCCAGCGGAAGAGATGTAGTATGGGTTATCGTGGATAGACTCACTAAATCGGCACACTTCTTGCCATTTAGAGTTGGACAGTCCACGGAGGTACTAGCCGACATGTATATGCGACAAATCGTCAAATTACATGGAGTGCCTGTTAGTATTGTATCGGATCGAGATTCGAGATTTACCTCTCATTTCAGGAGAAGCATGCAAGAGAGTCTGGGCACCAGACTCAAATTCAGCACGGCTTACCACCAACAAACAGATGGCCAATCGGAGCATACCATTCAAATCTTGGAGGATATGTTGTGATCGTGTATGCTAGACTTTGGAGGATCTTGGGAAGATTATTTGCACTTAGTGGAGTTCTCCTACAATAACAGTTATCAGGCCAGCATTCAGATGGCACCATTCGAGGCATTATACGGAAGGAAGTGCAGATCGCCTATATGTTGGAGTGACATCGGTGAATGTCAAATACTGGGTCCAGAATTGGTAACGCAGACAGTGGAGAAGGTAAAACAGATCCAGAATTATCTACGAGTAGCTCAGGACAGACAGAAGCATTGGGCTGATACATACAGACGTCCACTAGAGTTCAAAGAAGGAGAGCACATGTTCTTGAGGATTTCGCCTACTTGTGGTACTATCAGATTTGGGAGCAGAGGCAAGTTGAGCCCACGGTATATTGGACCATTTGACATTCTAGAGCACGTTGGTGAGGTAGCTTATCGTCTTGCATTACCTCCATCCTTAGAGGGAGTGCATGACGTATTCCACGTCTCGCAGCTGCGAAGGTACGCGACCGACCCAAGTCATGTAGTCGATCATTCGGAGATCGCTGTAGGCCCAAGCTTGAGATATGAAGAACAACCAGTGGGCATCCTCGATGTCAGTGAGAAGACATTGCGGGGACAGACAATCAGACTGCTTCGTGTAGCTTGGAAACATCATTCTCCTGGCGAATCGACTTGGGAACGAGAAGATAGCATGCGCCAGCGTTACCCCCACTTTTTTGAGGAGACAGTTGTAAACTAAGCCACCTTGTTTTTCCATAATTCTTTCTTTAGTAACTTATTCTTTGATTGCGAGGACGCAATCCTTTTAAGGAGGGAAGATTGTAAACACCCTATTTTTCAGAATAATCTTTAATATATTTTTTGGTATTTTCTGGAAGACGAATCAAGGTAATTGGAGTTAAGGATTTTTTATGCATTCTATTAGTGTTAAAATATTATGAAAATAAGATTTTATGGTGTAAAATGGAAAACCGGGCATAGGGTATTTTTCGGTAAATTTATTGGACTCCGAAAACGCGTTTAAAGCCTTAAACACTATTGTAGAACTAAACTGAACCAAACCTAACTAAACCGAACCGAACCTGACTGAACCAAACCGCTGATTGAACCGGACCAACCCAACGTTGCGGGTCGTGTAGGGTCGGATCTGAGTCAAACTCGACCCAGACCCGAAACCCAAATTGAAACCCTAGCTCCCCGCCGGATTTACTGTAGCCGCCTATTTAAACCCCTCGACTTCCGTGCACCGCCATGCTGCCAGACCTCTCCCTCTCTCATTCGACCCAGCCGCCTATCTCTTCGCCTCGCCGTCAATCTCCGCTCAGCCGGTCGACTCTTCGACCCCATCCTTCCACCGCCTGCTCGACCCGAGACCAGTCGACGCCGCCACTCAAACCCCAATGTCGATCACCCCACCGACGCCGCACGACCCCCTCGCCCATCGACCTCCCCGTCCAGAACCTCCTTCGACGACTCCGGCCGCAGACCCGATCCGCTCCGACGAGCAGCAGCTGCAGCGGGCGACCCACCTCCGCCGCTGCCACCCGCGAACGCCGCCCTGCTCACTCCGTCAACCGTCCGCTGCCCTAGCACGGATACGTCCGCCCAGGACACGAACAGCGCAGCGGACTCGACCAGGATACAGTTTTCCCGTGTCGCATCTCGAACCGGACACGCAAAATTCAGCGTTCACGGAGCCCTGTTCAGGTACCGATTTCTCTTACCTCGTAACTCCATTTTCAATTCTGTCAGTTACTACATGTAGACTGTATAACCCTCTCGGTGCCCGTATAACCCGCTCGCTGCATCGCGTCCTGTGGTGATCGTACACCGTGATCCAAAAACAGGAAAAATAACGCCCTATTTTACCCCGGAACTGAGTATGCCTTGCCAAACGGGACGACTTGGTCGCACGCGGTCTTTACCGAACCATGCGCGACGTTGATACAGTCGTGTAGGATTTCGCAGAAGTCGATTCGGATGTGCGTGCACACCGAAATTAACGCGTATCTGCTGACGATATCCCGTATCCATCCTTTCTGGAATAGGCTGTAACTTTGTGTATACACGTCGGATCGAGACAAAACTTGCGCCATCGGACTCGTAGTAATACGCTGGTCCTGTGACCCAAGTTTGGTCCGATTCTGAGAACATTGATAAAATCGCGTATCGTGGGCCCCACAGGCTCCACTTGACGGGCGATTTTGTGATCGGCTGATCGGAATCCAATTATGGAAGTTCCGTTGGGTTCGTATCATCGTTCCTGACTTGTAGACACTGAGTTTAAGGAATTTGGAGACATTTGACCCTGACACGCTTTTTGGTGCAAAGTGGCCCACATGTGGACCCCGCTTTGGCCCGAAAATGTTATTTTTGCCCCTGTGTCCAAATTGGACGTAAGGAAAGGCGTTTCAAGCTATTTGACATCTTCTGAGATGGTTGGTGATGTTTATTACAGCTTTTGGATTAGTACCCACAGGATTCACTGAAACTAGGACGACAGTTGATACGCAAACATCAGGCAAGTGTACCTTGCCAAACTCTGCAGTATTGTTACATATTTTTTCTTGCTTCATTATATAGCTGTGCATGCTTAACCTAGGACCGTTTGACGTACTTAGCATCCGATTATCAGTCGGGTGACAACATCGTACGCGGTGTTGTGTATTATCATCTAGAGATGGATAATCGTGACACTTTATATTTTCGTACTTGTCTTACCAAGTACATTATGACCCAGGACACTTGACACTGTTCATGAGGCAGGATCTTTCCGAGGTATTCGTGGTGATTCTGTGTAGGATACAGGATTTGACAGAGATACTATATTCTTAGATATATTATGGCTTGTGCATTAGTTATGACCTCGCTGACATGGACATGAGACGTTATGGTCATGGTATACATGGTTACATTGGGTGGGGAGAGACACACAGACTACAGGCTAATCATATAAATATATATACCCCTATTATTGTGAGGCACAAGACTCTGAAGCCCGAGCTTGGCCCATTACTCATTATTACTGCTGCTACCGGCTCCCCGACACAGAGCTTGTAGTGGCTTCAGCCTGAGTTCTAGTGCTGCTCTCATCTTGCATATCACTTAGCTGGTTATTTAGTATTCCCTTATTATTCCATCTACTGCTGGAGAGACCCACAGGCTACAGGTTGATTATGTTATGCCGGCTACTCAGTCTCTCGCTGAGCTAGACCACCTCATGATATCACTGCTACCGGCTTCCCTATACAGAGCTTGTAGTTGTTCAACCTGAGTACTATTGATATTCTCTCTTGTATTTTACACGGATGTTTACATACTTACCTTATTTATTCTATTTATTTTCTGTACTGCATTTATTTTGGCTTGAGCTTTCTTGTACCTTGCTATGTCCCCTGAGGACCTGGATCCGGATTATGTCCCCAGGATTTGAGGACGAGATCTATCCCGAGGTATACGGGACCGCAGCAGGAGTTGATCCAGGAGCTGTACCACCATCCAAGGATGAGGTGTTAGCCGAAGACTTCTCCTGAGCATCCATGTTTCATGCTCAGTATTTATTATTTATTTCAGTCATTTATATTCTGGTCTGTTGAACCATTGTATCAGATATTTATCGGGTTGTTCCCCGAAGCACTTTGTGAGACTAGCTGATGATTTACATTCCTTATTTATTCTGTGGATCATATTTTATATCTTGTGTGGATGAGATTAGTTGTGCCATGATTGTCGTAGACTTGATTTTATAACTTAAGTATGCCCTGATGGATCCATTAAATTAGGTTTGTCCATCGGTGCGTGCTGCTGGCCATTGCCACGTATCTGGTCCCTCGATATTATGGGACTGGGGCGTGACACTCGTCCTCCCTTCTGGCCTCCACGCAGCCCCGCCCTCGTGTCACCTCGTATAGCCCTCCCTTTCGGACTGTCAAAATTTTGACAGTCCAATGTAGGACTGTCAAAATTTTGACAGTCCTGATTATAAAAAAATTAATTAGAAGTAGACAGCCCGGTGAGTAATTTTTGGGAGTCGCAAACATGTAATTATCAATGGTGAAAATTTGGGCTATCCTGAGTCATTTTTGTAGTGCCTTTATTAAGAGCCTATATTCTCTATAAAATCCTATCTTGATTTCGAATCAGGTCAGAAGAGCGCCGTGGAAGCAATAAAGGCACAAAATTTGGTCAACAATCGAAAAGAGGATGGTGGGAATTTGACTTTGAAGTTTGTATATGTAATTAACATACATTCAAATAAATTATTTTTGTTTATCTTTATGATTATCTTACTATATTCTTTATTTTCCCCCTAGTATAAATGATTTTTGTTTTTCAGTGTTGGTGCTTCCTAGGCTTGGATATTGCTTTTGAAGAGGGAGATTCTACTATTTTCTCTGCATATATAATTTGTGTGTTATGGAATAATGATTATACCAATGAAAGACTTGATTCTATCTTCTTTTGACTATGATTTTCCCAGGATATAAAGAAGGCTGCACAACTTATAGTAGCAGTGCCATTGCTTATGACATTGGTTTTCTTATTTACTTTTGAGTATGTACCTAGTTAGATGTTCAACTCTAATGATTAAAGAAATATAGATAGAACTGATTCAAGACTCTTGGTTGTATTATAAACATTTATATTGATACTATATTTGCCCCACCTTACCTCCTTGTGAAATGTTGTAGATTTTTACTGGCATCTTGCACGGAATATCTAAATTTGAGGTCTGAACATATCTTCCCTATCTCATTTGTTAACAGTACAACTATCAAATAAAATAATTATGGGTTATATATATATATGTTACTTATTGATGCTCACAATTCAGTTATATAGTTAACTCTGTTGAATTATGTGGCTTTGAATTTTCCTGAGACTATATCTCATCATTAAGTTCTTGCTTAATGTCATACAAGATGGAGTTCCCTGGAAGAAAGAGTTGCCCTTTTGTATCAATGTTACATAATGGTAGACTAGTAATGATACATTGATAGAAGGACTAGGTTCTCTTCTGCGAGTTGTAACTTGGTTATGTCCGTATGCAGCTATGATTGCAAGGAAGAACAAGAAGTTTAATTTTCTGATTATCGTTTTTTGTAGCAGCAAGTTGTAATTGGAATATTAATTATATAGTTCCTAGTTGGATCGAGGTATATCAGTAAGGGAACTTTTTTATGAACTGATCTCGACTACAACGGTCGGTTCTTCCTCTTTCTCGTCAGGTTATGCGACCTCGGGTCGAAGCCGTACACATGACATGAGCAGCGGCTCTCAGAGACATCGCTGCCGCTGAAGGAGGAACAATAGATGTGGAGAGGACGTCGATCAAAGGTGGAGACGATCTAGATCTTCCACCGTCTTGCTGATGGTAGGGGACAAGAAGAAGGCGATGGAGATAATCTACTACAAGCTGATGACCCAAGTGATAAAGGCTTTGGTGGATGATCTCTTCTCCAGGGTCTGACCGAAACTAGCTCCCGTGTTGCACACGCAAATGTGGATCATTCACTATACAAAATAAAAAAGTTGGAAAAATTAGAGATAAAGTTGGAGGGTACTTCCAACTACTTGAAGTGGTCGCGTCAGGCGATGTGGACTCTGAAGGCAAGAGGCTTGGTGGGCTATATGAATGGCCAAACCAAGGCACCTGAAGATCACTCCTCACGGGAGTTTGTTGTGTGGGAAATTGTCAACAATGTTGTTGCTGGATGGTTGACAGCCTCATTGACCGACCAAGTGTCGGGCAACGTGGAAGCAATGGAGGGTGCTGGTGACATTTGGATGACGCTGAGAGACATGTATTCAGGGTCAGGCAACCCTATGAGGGTCTTTCAACTACCAGATGAACTTGATAAGGTGGTCTAAGAAGATCATATCATCTTTGAGTATGCGGCCCTGCTGAATAAGTAATGGTCAGATCTCGACCACTTTGATTCTATTGGTATGGAGGATGAGCAAGTAGAACTGGCATTTGTGAAACGTTATAAGAAGTTCATGGAGTATGTTTTGCGACAGAGGATGATGAAGTTCCTAAAGGGGCTCAACCCAGCATTCGAGCAGAGGAGGAATATCCTACTTGCACAACCTGGACTATCATTACTAGAGGAGGCCATAGCTGCTATGGCACAAGAAGATGCATGACTGAAGTTAATGCCTAATACCACTAGCTCTCCAGAGAAAAAATTAGCTCTAGCAGTGTTTATTCCAAACCCTTCCGGAGGGGGAGGGTGCTACAACTGTGGAGAACCTGGACATTTTATCAAATTTTGTACAAGCCGTGAACGTAGCCGTGGAGGGCGTAGGGGTGCCAAAGAAGGCTATGCTGGAGGCAGAGGTAATTATTCTGGAGGGCACAAGACAAATCTGACAGATGGGGGAAATGAGAGTCATTCATCTGATATCTTCTAGAAAATGCTAGAAATATGGAGGAGCATGAAGCTTGGAACCAGCGATAGTTGAACCAACACCACTGGGGTATCGACTTCAACCACTTTCGGGATAACATCACATATTATGCCCATATAGGCACATGTATACCTGCTTATACCCTTGCATCTACTCACAGACCAAGAAGTCTAAATTGGATAATTGACTCTGGGGTATCCCGCCATGTCATGGGTGCCCATGATGAGTTCCAAGATTACACTCACTTAGCAACGCTTGAAAGCATTCAGACTGCTGATGGTACTACTAGACCTATTGTGGGTAAAAGCACAGTTGAATGCACCCCTTCCATGACTCTTACTGATGTCTTACATGCTCCATCGTTTTCTGTTAATTTATTGTCCATTAGTGCTATTGTTCTTCAACTTAATTGTGTTGTTTCCTTTGACATTCCTAAGGTGATTTTTTAGAAGAAGAAACAGGGTGACGGTTGGGGACTAGCACTTGGCATAAATGACTATGGTACTTGGACATACGTGGGCTGGATACAGCACTGGCATCACTGGTAGATGAAGCACAACAGGAGGAGCCGCGAAGGACTGTAGAAGAAGAATTATTACTCCAACATCAACGTATGTTACACTCTTCATTCAGTCTACTAAGTCGGATGTAATCTCTATCTATCGAAAGTCTAATAAGCAAAAGTTGGTTTGTGATGCTTGTGAACTTGGAAAACATACCAGAAGCTCATATTTGAGTTCTGGAAATAGAAGTTTAGCTGCTTTTGATATGATACATTCTGATGTGTGGGGACATTGTCCTACAACTACTGTTAATGGTTTTAAGTGGTTTGTCACCTTTATTGACTGCTACACTCGTGTCACCTAGGTATATCTAATGAAGAGTAAGAGTGATGTATTCGCATGCTTTCAAGATTTTTATCGTAGGGTTACAACACAATACAATGCTAAGGTGAAGACTTTGAGGCCTGACAATAAGACATAATACACCAACAAGACTATTGAAGAATACTTATCAGTACATGGGATACAATATCAGACTTCATGTGCCTATACACCAGCTCAAAATGGCATGGCGGAGCAGAAGAACAGGCACCTGTTAGAAGTGGCACGGTCAATGATATTTTCTATGAATGTTTCTAAACACTTATGGGGACGTGTCTTGTTGACGGCTGCATATCTTATCAACATGATGCCCTTTCAGGTGTTAGGATAAAAGACACCGTTTGAGCTGATTACAGGTGAGAACAAGTATATTGTTCCCCCAAAGGTATTTGGATGCGTCTGCTTTGTGAAAGATAATAGGCCTATGGTAGAAAAGTTGGACCATCGGAGAGTGAAGTCCGTCTTTGTTGGCTACTCAGGGACTCAGAAGGAATACTCTCACTGGAGTTCTGTGGAGCAAAGGCTCTTTGTGAGTATGGACGTTATATTCAGAGATGGAACCATACTACCTTAATGGTTCAGGTGAAGGCTCCATATTTGGTGACACACCTAATATAGGAGGTGTTAGGAGTGAGGGGGAGATGGTCCCAAGCGTGATGTCAGGTCAGTTCCATACCCAATGATGGAAGTTGGTCCAAGGAAACAAGGGGGACAGAGAGAGGGGGAGGAAAGTGACAAAATAAGGAGGAAGAAAGTGATGTTGCAGTATAGGGGGAGGAAGAGACTACCAGAAAATCTACAGAGCTCCAAGTCTACAAAAGGAGAAAGCAGCAGTCCACTAATGTGCCTATTGCCCCTACTGTGTCATGTCCTCCATCTAACCCTGCCCCAACTCCTGAAGATGCACCTCCTGCACCGGATCCCTCTGATTTGGATGCGGATCCCTCTGATTCATATTGGTATGATTTTTTCTCCTTGTCCTTCTCCTATTCCCTTAAGGATATCTTCTTGCAGTAATACAGAAAGATTTCCTAATCGTTATGGTTATGAATATGACATCGTCCATTTTTTATCCTACTCTAATCTATCTCCTACTTATGGGGCATTCATTGCATCGTTAGAAACCAACTCTTTGCCTAAGTGTTGGCAGAAAGCGAAGGATAATCCGAGGTAGAAAGTTGCAATATTGGAGGAACTTGGGGTACTTGAAAGAAATGGGACATGAAAACATGTTTCATTACCTAAAGGAAAGAGAGCAGTTGGATGCAAATGAGTCTTCACAGTAAAGAAGACGCCAGAAGGAAATGTGGAGCGATACAAGATAGGATTGGTTGCAAAGGGATTCACTTAGTCCTATGGCGTCGACTATGATAAGATATTTGTTCCAGTATCAAAGATGAATATTGTAAGAACCCTGGTTTCTCTTACAGCAAACCATGGGTGGCAACTTCATCAATTTGATGTGAAGAATGCCTTTTTTCATGGAGATCTACAAGATAAAATATATATGGAGATGCCTCCGGATTTTTGCACGAAGCAGTCAACAGGAAGTGTAAGCTGAAGAAATCACTGTATGGACTCAAGCAATCTCCTCGGGTCTGGTTTGAATGATTTAGAAAGGCTATCACAGGCATGGGGTACAGTCAGACCATTGTAGATCACATAGTCTTCTTCCGACATGCGAGAGGCCACATCACCATACTTGCAGTATATGTAGATGACATAGTGATCACAGGTGATGAGGAGGGGTAGATTATCCAGCTGAAGTCAAAGCCTGCCAAGGAATTTGAAGTAAAAGACTTGGAAATGATGAGGTATTTTCTCGGGATCGAGGTGGTTCGAGGAAGAGATGGGATCAACCTCTCTCAGAGGAAGTATGTACTAGATTTGCTCACAGAAACCGGTATGCTGGGATGTCGATCAGCATTCACTCCAATCGATCAGAAAGATAAGTTGGGGGCAGAGGCAGGAGAGCCGGTTGATCGTGAGAGATATCAGAGACTTGTAGGCAGATTGATTTATCTAGGCCACACTCACTATGATATCTTATTTGCTGTGAGTGTAGTGAGTCGCTACATGCATGATCCATGAAAGTGCCATATAGATGTAGTTTTCTATATTCTGAGATGTCTGAAGGGGGCTCCTGGAAGAGGGCTATGGTTCAAAAACAACGGACACGTGGGTGTTGAGGGGTACTGCGATGCAAATTGGGCAAGCTGCATGGACGACAGAAGGTCTACCTCAGGTTACTATATCTTTGTGGGGGGTAACCTAGTCTCATGGAGAAGCAAGAAACAATCTGTGGTAGCACGATCGACCGCTGAAACAGAATATAGAGCTATAGCTCTTGGAATGTCAGAGTTGTTGTGGATAAAAGCACTGCTGACAGAGATGAAGCTGGACGAGGGAACACCATTACGCCTTCTGAGTGACAGTTAAGCTGCACTAAGTATAGCTAATAATCCAGTTCAGATGACAGAATAAAGCACATCGAGATCTCGGTTCTTCATCAAAGAGAAGCTAGAGAAAGGGATATTAAAGCTCGATCATGTTCGCTCAGAAGAGCAAGTCACATATTATCTTACTAAGGGTATTAATTTATTGAGTCTTTCTAAACTATGTGACAAGATGAGGATGATTGATATCTATTGCCCATCTTGAGGGAGAGTGCTGAGAGTATTAAAGGGTTTTAGTCCAACATGGAGTAGATTAGTAGAGAGAGAGGAGTTAGCATATCCTATATATATGTAACTTCACATCAATAATAAGCAAGCCAAGTATTCTACTAAATATCTTTTATTCTTTAATTGTGTTTTTCTTGCTTCCTTTGCTTGTGTTCCTTTGTCCATTTGTATAGCTTTTCGATAATGGTTTCAATACAAGCTTGTGGTTCTTAGTAATTTATGACATTGAGTAAAATATTTTCTATCAATTATGTCTATGGTTCTTGATATATGTTTTAAGTTTTTTAGGTATTTTATTTATTTCTCCAATTTATATATATATATATATATATATATATATATATATATATATATATATATATATATATATATATATATATATATATATTATGTTCGTCATACCTTCCGCCATAGGCCGCCACGCCATATTTATATAGCGGATTTATGGCTTGCCGCCATAATCCGCCATCCGTCGTTAACAACACTGGTCATATTGATAAGTTTGTTGAAGTGATTCGATGATGAGTTTGATGTGATGTACTGCTTCAAGTAATCGATATCCAAGGATAATCTATAGATTGTGATAAGTAAACAAACCATAGGTAGATGCATGAAGTGTTCACTTATCGGTATCCTAGTAGGCTAATAGGCGAATTAGAAAATATTTTTGGATTTCACTGCTTACCGGTACGTTCTTTACTTTATAATGTGGAATTGATTATTTGAAATGGCTAATGGTTATGAAATCTGAAATGGACTTTCAGAGAAAAACTAATGCAAATGAAAAAACTAGAGGCATATCAACTTAGAAAGCATGGGTGGTGACCAAACGTTATCGACAAACACAAATTGTTGACCTTGATGAAAAGATTTCATTGTTAGTCATTCTTAAGTCCATACGGATTTTACTCACTGTAGCAACATACTGTGACTACGAAATCTTCCACATGGATGTTAAAAGATTATTCCTATGTTGACTTCATAAAAGACGAAGATGAACCATGTGTCTATAAGGTTAGTCAGGGCGCTATTATATTCCTTGTATTCTACGTGGATGATATACTCATCATTGGGAATGATGCAAGTATGATGCAATCAGTCAAAGGTTTGGCTATCTAAAAACTTCCCCATAAAGCTTTTGGGAGACGGTCGATTTGCTCTGGTGGTCTTTTCCCTTTCTTTCGTATCGTGTAGTTGTTTTCGTTTGATAAAGGAACATCGCCAAGTTCACACGGGGTGTCCTGAATGAATAAGGTCAGTAATTGTCTCCATAATAGATGAAAGGTTATGTATGAGATCTGATGTCGCCTATACACTAAGCTTTACGATACGGTATCAGTCCGACCCAATCCAGGAGAACTAACGTTGTTGTGAAAAAACATCCTTAAGTACTTTAGAAGAACCAAGGATATGATTTTGGTTTACGGAGGATTGAAACTGAATGTAGAAGGTTTTAATGACCCTAGTTTTCATTCTGATAAAGTTGATAGCAAGTTCAATTTGGGACATGTATTTATCTTGAATGGTTGAGCAATAAGCTGGAAGAGTTCTAAGCAAGAAGCTACTGCCGACTCTAGGATAGACTACAGATACATTGTTGCGTCTAAGGACGCAAAAGAGGTTGTTTGGATAAAGTTCATTTCCGTACTCCGTGTGGTCCCTAGCATCGCTGATCAGTAGCATTATAGTGTGATAACAATGGAGCCACAATTCAAGCTAAGGAGCCCCGGTCTCATCAGAAGTTATTTGGTCAGATATCCGAAATCTGATTCCATCTGGACATCATATATATGTTTTGTATCATTGTCTTTCGAGATTCATCTCTTAAAGTTTGATAATGTCAGAACGTGTATGATGTTGGTCCATACTTGAGGTGAGATTGGTCTGAAGCTAATTTTATTTTGAGTATGATTATGTCATATCAAAGTAGTTGTCATCGATGCATTTATACGATACATGTGATGTAAGCAAAGGAGAAAGGTTATCATTAATTAATCTAATCAAGTAGATCACTACTAGATCAGAATCAATTATTCAAATAGACATGCTTTGTAATGTTATTGTTTTAATGAGACCATTACTATAGTTTAGTTCAAAAGGCCCTTATATAAATTATTTTTAGTTTTGACATAAATAGTTGTTAAGAACAATCGTTGTTTGGCAATCACTCTTTTGCAATAATGCAATTTGTTTGGGCAGTAGTTTGTTGCACAAAGCTGGTCCGTCATGGATGCGGAGATGCAAGCCTTTGATCCAATGGTACTTGAGATTTGGTTCCTTTACCACCTGACTATTCTCATGGTAGTTGCCCGTCTAAGCATAATCTAAGTCGTTCTGTTGAGCGCTTGAAGATGCACCTTGTTTTACATGGTTTTACTCAATAATATAAGATTTATTATGGGAATATGTTTTCTCTAGTTTATAAGCTTAATATTCTTCATTTGTTGATTAATCTTGCGACACACCGAGACTTGCCCTAACATCAGTTGGATACCAAAATACCAAGAATGCTTTGCTCAATGGTGATTGGGCTATGACTGTATATGCATCAACCTTCTGGTTATGAGACTACAAGGAGCCTCTTGTGTGTCACTTAGCGAGTCTATTTATTATCTTAAGGAGTCTCATTGTGCTTTGTTAGACAAATTTAGTCAAGTGGATCAGGCGAGATTAACTTTACTAGGAGCACTGGTGGCTTCTTTTTGTTTTCCATCGCCATCGCTGACAATAGGGAGAGTGATTGCTCTTGGTTATGTTGATGATATTCTTATTATTGGTGATTATACTACTATGATTTCTATGATCAAAGAGCAATTGTCTTCTAATTTTCATACAAAAAATCTGGATCTCTTTGGTACTTCTTGGAAGTCGATGTTGCCTAACGTGATAATTCCTTTATCTTATCTCAACGAAAGTATTATATGGATCTTCTGCATGTTGTTGGCTATTTGGGTGTAAGCCAACTGATACTCCTATGGATGTGAATCTGAAGCTCTCCAATTTTGGTTACACGTTCGACTTCTTGCTACCTAATCCTGATTACCTATTGGAAAGCTAATATATGTGATTGTCATCCGGCTATATATGCATTCTCCTCGGGTATCTCATCTGTAGACTGTTGTGTATATTCTTCGTTACTTAAAGAAATCTTCTGGACAGTGACTCATCATCAGCCTTCCTTTTCATTCTCCCATATCTTTTATGCCGATGTTGATTATGCAGGTCAGTAGATAGCCATCGTTCTACAAGTTGTCACTACCACAATTCTAAATAAGGGCATTTGTGTAATTTCACTATTTTGAATAATTATGTGCTAAATTAATCTGCTGAGTTTTATAAACTATTTAAATATTGTTAGTTGTGATTGTTTTAGGTAAAAACCCTAGAACTCATTAGGACTGACCCTAGTGAGTCAACCCTAATTGTAAACCCAGTTCTAGTGAAACCCTAGAATTCAAATTTTAGGGTGAACCCTCAAACCCTAGCAGGCCTAAACCTGAGTAAATTAGGTTCTGCATGACCTAACATAGGGGGGTTTAACCTAAAACTAAGCTTGGAAACCCTAACCTAGTTGTTTATATAAAAAGGAGCCACCATTCTTCATGTAGTAGAAGAAACCCTAGCCTCCTTCTTAAACCATTCCCCACCTCCAGAATTCAGAATCAACCCTAGGATTCCGTTTTTCCTCTTTCAAAGCAAAGAGAAGCAAGGAGTTTGGGTCAAGAAGCATTGGAGAAGAAGAACCTCCATTGAAGAAGCCATCTCCCTAGGTAAAACCCTATTTTTATTCTTTTAATTCTGTTTTCTGTCGATTATTGGCAATTAGGAACCCACCCTTGCTGTGTAGTTCGGTTTTTAGGGTTTTGGATTGGGTTTTGGTGACCAACATGGGATTTTCCCCAATTATCAGGAACCCTAACCCTAGGTACTTGTATGTAGATTGATTTCATCTCATATGTGTAGGTTGAACTCGATTATTAGGATTTTGATTGGGAACTTAGGGGTTTGTATGTAAATCGGGTTTTTCTGCACTCTTTGTGGTTGTGGAAATGGTTATTAGGGGTTGCTTATCTCTGTATATAAATTCTGCATGTTTGATATACATAAATCTATATACATAGATATCTTGTATGGGTTTTGATATATATATATATATGCTTACATTGTAGATATGTTGTTCGATTGATTATAACTGTGAAATTGAATGCCTTTGGGGTATCTATGAGAATTCTGTGCAGTCGGGCCTGGGAAGTATTACCTATGGGAAATACCTGTGTGTTAGGTCCTAGGTGTCTCAGATTATAGCAGTGTGTGTGTGTAAGATTTTATGTTCAGTTTTTGCACTGTGGTTCTGTGTGTTGGGTGTCAGTGAGATCATTGTGTAGAATCTGTATGTTCCTGTGTGTTGCCTGTATGTCAGTTATGACCTGTGTGTGTGAGCCTCTGTGTTAGTGGGTAGCAGTTTTGTGAGTTGTGTGCTATAAACCTGAGTATTAGAGGTGCAGCAAGTGTGAAGATATAAAATTAAGTGTTAATAGATTATCAGGGTGTGTTATGGATGTGAGGATGGATAGGTATCAGTAAGCAAGATGTTGTGTGTAGCAGTTTTGTGTGTGTGTGCACAGTTGAGTTCTTCAGGGTTATATGTGCCTGTGAGCGTATCTGTGCCTGTGTAGGTAATTGGGTTAGTGCAGTGTTGATTTTAGTGTAGGTTTTAAATTTCTGTATGTGCACTGTGCCTTAGCATTTCCTATTTTACTGTGTGAGTAGACCTGGGTGTTTTGTGTCAGTATGTCTAGGTATTTAAGTGGATACTTGTGCCTATGTGAGTTAGATGTGTGTGTAATCCTGTGTGCATTAGGATAGTAAGTACCTGTGTTTCAGCATTCAATTCAGGGAATTAGTATCAGTATGTGTCTCAGATTTTAGTGTGTGAACCCTTGTCTGAGTGTTTTCTCCCAGATTATACATTCTGCCTGTGTGTGTGTGTGAGTTCCTGATTTTAGTGTGTAGTTTAATGTGACTGAAGGGCAGAGAATTGTTTCAGTAAAGTTCTGTAGGTCTGTGAGTGTGTATGAGTATAAGAGTGTATCAGTTTAGCCTTAGTGTGTGTGTTTCAGTAACAGGTACCTGTGTGTGCCTATGTGTTCACTGAATGTATCAGTGAACAAGTCATGCTACCTGCTGTTCCTGCTAGTAGCCATAGGCTAGTCTCAAATGCAGGTGAAGTCTGAACAACTTCAGACTGTGTAAATTGTGAGGGGTTCAGTTTGATACCTGTGTCAGTATACATGTTAGAGCAGTGTGTGAGAGTGTTACTGTCAAGTGAGTTCTTTGAGGCAATACCTGTGTGTAGGTAATTAAGAGGCAGTATGTGACTGATTAATAGAAATATATATGTGTGTGTCTCAGTGTATATGTATCAGTGGAATTAGGGGGTTATGTATCAGTATATCTGAATTGGGGAAAATCTCTGAGTATAGAGTATCAGTGGCAACATCAGCTAGTGTATCCTACACTTATTAGGGCAGATGGTTGTAGTAGCTAATATGTATAACACCTATGGTTATATAGCTAAGGTAAATGGGTTAGAACTATATTATTACTAAAATAGAAACCAATTATAAATACTAGCTAGTATAGGTGGGTACCCTAGTATCAATGGCATATAGTATATAATAGTAGCTAGTGTTAAACTAGATACCTTGGTATGATAAAGAAGTTGACTAGTTTAGTTAGGTTTTGTCCAATATGGACTATTATGATATATATGGACTAGTATTAACTAGTTAACCTAATTTTGACCCGTAAACCTCAGAATGGACCTAGAGGCCTCATATTTAATTAGTTAAACATGTTTATTTCCTTATTTTAGTATTTTGACATGAAATTCCATAATTAGGTCATTGTGATCCCACCTTGGACATCGATCCTCACCCTTTGCTCAGGACCACAGGCGAGTACATTCTCTGACAGTTTTCGTTGTTGATTACTTCTATAAATTGTAGTGTATTACATACTTGATTTCGACACTGTGGATACACGGGTTAGCATCCTAGATCCCCATCATGAGGAGTCGTGATTGGAATCCATCGTGCTAGCTGGGGGATGGGAAACTATTAGTAGATTATGTGATCATATCCAAATACTTTACATGCATCATAGCTCACCCCACTTCTCACGTTGGGTGCGGCCTGACCATCTTACATGCATCATAGCTGTTATATATGATTAACCTGACCACTACATGCATCATAGCTAACTATATGGTTAGCATGACCTACCAGAATCATAGTTAATCATATATAACTAGCCTGATCAAGCCCCAAGCCGATCACATAATAAACTAATATTTCAAACACTTAGCTAGATGTCTATTTTATTCATATTCACCTGTTCCAGCATTCACTACTTATTGTCTAGCATTCACTATTTATTGTTCATTGCTAGATGCTCTATTGCCTATTTCTATTTTCTCCAGTACTTTACATTTCCAGCATTATTTTCCATCTTGTATTTCTTACACTGTTTATAGATTTTGTCAATTTAATGAAACTGCTGTTAGTGCTTATGCTTCGCTCCAATCCTGACTGGATAACATTTTTCAGAGGACTTGGAGGATCTTTGCCCCACTCATTACGGCCCAGGATTAGAGGGTGATTTCACTCCAGAAACCCCAGAGGAGTTGCCTAGCCTAGAGGAGAACGTACCTGGCTGTTCTTAGATTATTTTTCTGCATTTATTGTTTTAGACTGAGACTGAGATGTATTTTTTATTTTGTGACTTTGTGAGGTCATCTAGACCAGGATTTGAGTTGGATTATTGTGGTTGGTTTATTTAGAACTCTTTTCTATTCTCATCGTGCCATTACTTCTTATAGCTTGTGATTGAGTATATCATAGAACTGTGGATTATTTATCTTTGTCCTCCGTACGGAGCTGAGACTATTGACAGGATAAATTATATGTTGAGACCTAGACAGCGTTCTACCGCCGATGCTGCGGCGTAGGCTGGACGTACCCACGACTCATGCCCAAATTTTGGATGCGGGTCGTGACACAAGTGGATTTTGTACTTATTTTGGTGGCAACTCGGTGACTTGGTAGAGCAAGAAGTAGACTATTGTTGTGACCCATGCAGTTTTTGAGCAAAATTTTTGCTTTCCTGTCTTGCAGCTCTCACTAATAGAAAAAGTCAAATTAGCGACGTCTAAAAATGTCGCTAAATGACCAAAAAACGTCGCTAAGTAAGTTTAGCGACATTTTAAAGAAGTCATAAAAAAGCAAGTCGCTAAAACAAAAAACGTCGCTAAACGTCGCTATGCCGACGTTTTTTAGCGACTTTAATGTGTCGCTACATTTAGCGACGTTTAACGACGCAGCTTCACTAATTAGCGACGTTTAATAAAGTTACTATACGTCGCTAATTAGCGACTTATATAGCAATATTACACCGACGTCTTTAATGACCTAGCAATACTGCCACGTCACGTACAGGGACGATTTTAGCGACTTCTTTAGCGACGTCATTAGCGACGTATAACAACATTGCTAATTAGCGACGTAGTTAGCGACGTATATGAACGTCGCTAAACGTCGCTAAAAATATCGCTAATTTTACAGAAAAAATAAAAAAAAATTACTAAATTGCATTTCTGGGTTTGACAACTCCCTTGGGTTCATTATTTGGTATATGATGGTAGTAGAAATAATTGAATAAGGGACGCAGTAACAACAACAATGGGGGAAATTCTAGTGCACTGGGTAAATACAGGTCAAGTATCAGTCATCAGTTGTAAACCAAAATATATTAGGAACTGTGTGAATATCAGTGAATTAAGACAGTACTATCTATGTTGTGTGTTGGTCTTAATGTGCTCAGAGATAGGGAGAGTGTGTGTATTATAATTCAGTTTGTTTGAGTTTGTATAGGGACTTTGTATTATATTGCAACTTGTATCATTAAACTGGATAAAAATAGGGAAAAATAGGCACTGAACACTCAACACCGGTAAAATAACATATTTAATATGAATAATATAATAAAATTTGAAGAAAAGAAAACATCCAGCAAATCTCATCGTAAATAATATGGCAAATTTATATCCATACAATCGCATCCTAAATAATAAAAAAATATAAATATCCAGCAACTTGCTATACTACTGCAGATCTGCAGGAGGCTGACCACTGGCGCGCCTGAAGGATAAGAACTGCTCATACTCGTCCCGTGGAATCGACACTGATGTCGATGGAGAAGGCAGTGACGTCGGTGGAGTCTGTGTCGATATAGGCGCAACAGGAGGCCATATCCGCTCCAAGTCTGCGAGTCGCAGGTTGTAAGAATCCATGGTAGATAACAGCCTCGTACTGCTATGAACCATTGAATCCTGCATCATCGTCAGCCTCTCGTCCATCGATAGCTGTGATGCATGCAGCTCCATGATGTTGCGGTCTGTCGCGTCTCTAATATCATTTGTCAAATCCCGGAGCTCCGTCATGCTGCGGTCGAGCATATCGAATCCTGCGATGAGAGTCGGATCATCCGCCTGCGGCTGGGACCGGGGATGCTCCTCCATCCTTCGCAGCAACTCGCCACGGAGAGACGCAATCTGACGGTCAACGGCCTCCTGGACGGCCTATTGGACCCTGGTCGATGACTACGAGGGCTGCGACTGCGAGGGCTGTGTGGAATGCACAGCTGTCGGGGAGGCCCTAGATGACTGCGTCGCAACCAGGGCGTCATAGAAGCCCGTACCGTAGTACGTACCCCTCCAGAGACTACCAGCTGCGGTCACCCATAGGTCGTCTGCCGACGGAGCTGGAGAGGGCTGCGACGAAGTACCAGCCTCTCCAGGTGTAGGTGCACTAGCAGTCGCCCGCTCACGCAGCCTAAGATACTCGGCCTAGAAAGGTTTAGAAACTCGATAATTGCCTAAGTTATATTAAAATTAACACAAAGTAAAGTAATACTTACATATGCGCTCAACCAAGAAGGCAAATGGCATCTCATATCTTGTTCTACTTCTTCGTCTGTTATGTAGGGTCTAACCGACCTCAACTCATCATTATATGTGCTGAAAAACAATAAAGCAACTGCTGATTAGTAGCATAATAGTATCTTATACTATTACATTGAGATGATGTAAACGTGGACGTATTAATTACTTACCCCTCTAGCTTCTCCACTTCATACTCGTCGTAATTGAGTAATATATACAATTTAGCAGCCCTTAGCTCGTCGTCATTCAAATATCTCTTATTTATTTTTCCCGAAGGCTTTTCGGACGTATTGAATACTTTTAGTATTGCATCATTAGATTCCTGATATGCGTCGTCGTTTCTCGGAGCTTTCGTCCTATTAGTAGCGGAGTGACGATCACAGGCCAACACGAATACTGGGAGCCGGAAAGTCCGAATTGGGTAAAACCGTTAGAGGAGAGCCCCAATATGACATTACGCGCTTCCTCGGCAAAATATGGATACTCTCGATCAAAGTGCTTCCATGCTTCTCCATCGGATGGATGATACAATACTCCTTCGATCTATTTTTGCCTGTGCCAACTCATGTTTTCTGCAGTCTCCTTAACCATAAACAACCGCTGCAACTGCAGCGTCAAAGGCAAGTAGTGCATCGAATCGGTAGGCTTTCTTGCACCAACAGACTTTCCTCTAACAGTGGCCTTGTACCGATCAGCACCATAGAATCTGCAAGCATCTTCATTCTTGTCATCTTTGTAGTACAACATGGACCCATTGCGACATGCATCGATTTTCTCGTATCCCATCCAAAGCGATCTCACCATCCTCTTAGATCGATAGAAGTCTTTAGGCTACTTTGCACCCTCGAGAAAGATCTCTATAATCAAATCGATCAGTCGATTATAGCATTCTTGTGACATGTTAAAATTGGACTTGATGCTCAATAATCTTGTAACCACCTCCAACGGTGAATGATCCTCACAACCAGGATATAGTGGAGTCCTTGTATTCTCCAGCAACTCCATAAACTTTGCAGCATCGGCATTCGGTGCCTCCTCAGCTACATCATAATTGTTCGAATTAAAACTAGGTCCCGTCGCATCATAATTGTCCGGATTGAAACTAGGTTCCATCGCATCATAAACCATGTTCACCAGCCCATCGTAGTAAGCATCGTGGTCGTGGACATCCATATACGGCTCCACATAGGGCTCCGACTCCGATGCTAGAGATACAAGTTCTCCGTGCGCGGTCCACTAATAGTAATTCGGCGTGAAGCCCTTCGAGTACAAATGATATGTAACTTCCACTTCTGGATGATGTTTCCTGTTGCGATATCTCACACTCGGACACTTAATTTTGGTACCGTCCATGTACTGAGGGAACGCCTTGGCGAACTGTAGGAACTGCTGTACACCCTCAATGAATTCATCCCGCACACTGCATATGTCATCAGGATGATGGTTGTACATCCACGAACGATGACGTAGATAGTAATTCATATCCATTTCTAGATACTTCTGCAAAAATGACAGTATGTATCATATAAATCATTACATACAGTGGTTTATGACCTAACTTCATAACTTAACCGTACTATATAAATCATAACTGATATAATACATACTTTCATTTATCAAAGTCTAAAATAAGCAATATTCAAAACAACTGACCATTTATCAAAGTCTAAATTAAGCAATACTTTCATTTCATAACTGATATAATACATACTTTCATTTATCAAAGTCCAAGAGCCCTAGATATGGAATATAAATGTTAATGAGTATTTTAAAATGATAAACATGGTTAACTAGTTAATGGTGATGTTTCTAAGCCACTTCTAGATCCATACTAGTTTATACTAGTCAATACTAGGTTAATACCTTGCTACACTATGCCTTCTAGGTCGTACTAAGGTATTCTAGTTTATACTAGTTAATGCCTAGCTAATACTAGTTATTACTAAGTATACTAGTTAAAATCAGCTATACTAAATACTACTAGTATAACTTAACTAATATCCTACCTTACCCCAACTCACATCTTAGCTCATAAATGTATGTCACAATAATACCTTGGTCCTAGTCACTTGTTACTCCCACTTGATACTGGACTACTAGGATATTTTGTCCTCTACTTGTTGCTGAAATGTCTCTGCACCCACAGACATCTTCACACCACTGATCACCTATCTATGCCATTAACATTACACTCCTCAATACTTGTGTCCCCAAATCATGCAACACCCACATCCCTTATTACCAGTTAAATGATTATATATATAGATGAGTCTCAAATAGAGGAACTGATACTTTAGTATCAGTTAAGGGCTGTATTGGCATGTAACAAGTGACCTGTGAACACCTACCCGATACTTGGCTATACCTTAACCCAAACACATGCCTGCAGACCCTAAGTAAGTCTGCATCCTCTGATACTTTGTACTGCTGCTGTAGTGGCTAAATCTTTCCTTCACTTAGTTGTTTCCAACTGCCCGTAGCTACTGCCATGGCTCACAGCAGTGCTTGCTGCTGCCTTGCTATTGCTCAAGCATGCATGTGTTTGATGCTGCTCAAGTATGCACCAATACTCTCCCACTGCAGAAGATGACAGGAACCAATCCCCTCCTCACAGTGCCAACCCGACACCACTGCAACACATTTCCAGCTTGCCTAATGCACTAGGCCAAACTGAATTGAGTTCAGTTCCTAAAGCCTCATAGTTCAGTAGTGACACCCACACACAACTCGACTCTTCTACCCTCTCCCACATCAAGCTCAATTAGAAGATATTATGAACACCAACACAGATAACAGTAGCTATATACCTATCTATATATATATCGAGATACACCTATATATGCATATACTCTCTCATATGCAAATAGATAATACATCAATTTACATATACATATCATATGATACTCTAAGGCATAAATAGATACACACACACAACCACTAGTCCAATTCATAAACATTTGGTGTGCAACACCAAGATACTCTAGGATACATCCTCCATACACCACACCACTATGATACCAACCATCAATTCACATGGACACATCCAAAAGATCAAATATTGTATGAATAAACTAATAGTTGACAATATTGAATAAAATAGATGTATAGGAATCAATCCTGATCAAAAATACTAACCCTAAGCCTAACTGTCACTCCCCAGTCCCAAAATACGTAGGACCAGGAATACGTGACACGCCAGCTACGCATTCGACCAGACTCTGGTCTAACTCGAATACGTATAAGCTGTAATATAAAGGACACAATCTAGATATCCCATAAATGTAAACCTTTATGTCTCAATCCACAATGTACAGAAGTATACAAGAAAGAGTTATATGTGCTAAAGTCGGTCGCCCAATAACACACTAACTCGAATAGACTCGAGAAGAGATGAGTCTACAAAAACTAGGCTACAACAGCAGATGAATAATCAATATAGAATAACCATAATGCCGGTAGATATAAAGTGAGTACGTGGTATAATGCCCGCAAGATATGCAACTCCAACAGCAACTCCAAATGCTCCGTAATCATCTATGCTGTAAAATTGGAAGAAAACCAGGTCCTCAGAGGGACGTAATAGGGTACAAAAATACAGCAATGCCAAGTATACAGAAAAGTACAAGTGCAACAACAGGGTACTTCTATCATAACCAAACAAGTGTGACACAGTTTAAAGACAATGTTCGATGCGTGGGCTTTCTAAAATAAAACCGTAGCTCCGGACACAGAAATACACGGGACGTACCGCAGCTCTGGGCAAAGAGTCACATGGGTGATACAACTACACTAGATACAGGATCACTACAGAAATAATACATATATATATATATATATATAAGCGCGTGCAGAGGAGCCCAAACGTCTAGTAACTGTCTTCCCCATCCCAAGCAGTCAACGATTGTGCGCTGAACCTAAACCACTAACTACAGTCTCGACACACAGAAATAACTCAACAGACGCGACCCTAAGGTCGTCCCAGTCTCTGGTCATGATGTCAGTATCAGGATACAGGAATCTGGCATGATCACAGTGTATGAGTGTGTCCTGGGAGTCGATATACTCATGTACGTACATCGAGGTGCTATGAAGCATCTAACAATTATTCTAGGACGTTACGACGAACGTCCACACCCGGTTATGATCCGGACGTGAAGTATCGAACCTCAACATAGATACGTGCACAATGTACATAACAAAACAATAAATATCTGCAAACTGAAAAACAGGGTGGCAAGGTACACTTGCCTGCATGCGGCTGCTGTTGACGGGGTCCCGGTACCGCGTCTAAGTCCTCAGGTCCTGTAGTACAGGTATCCTAACATCAAGCTTTTCAAGTCCATCCCGTCCAGTTATTTTCAATCTGAGTATACGAGACCATATGGCGGATAAACAACTTCCTGAATCATCTGAATTAAAATTCTCATAACCATATGGGGTTAGCACTTCAATAACAGGGTTACGAGAACTCTCCATTCTTTAACCAGACGTATCCCCACTTGATGACTTGGGAGGATAAGTGTTGCTGCTTGCTCTAATAGAAGATGCTGGAGAAGCATGAATAATATATTTTTCTTTTTCTTCATAGTAGTCATTGAAACCCAATGTATCTTTTATTTCCTCAAATGATGGCAAGCTCCCAGGTGTTGGGACTCGACCACCTTTTATGGCAGCAAGTGCATCCTCCATTGCGACAAAGGATAGCTCACAATCTTAAATCCTAGCTCCTAAAGTACAATAGGGTTCATTATGGGAGTTTTCCCCCCACCTTCAAGCATGTTGGCCATGGGAAAACATTGCACAGTGACACGACCCAATTTCGTAGAATCGTTGAGGCGTCCCCCGAATCGTGACCGTCGTGCGGGCCTGGGGTTGTGCCCGCACAAGGCTTTAATGATTTGCATAGCAAGCACATATTCAGAGTACGCAGATAAATTGAAACACAGATTTAAAACATAGAAAAGTTCTCTTTATTGATAATGAACATCTATTACAAACTCTTGAACGAGTCAGCTAATATGCCGAACGGCTTACAAAAGAGATGACTCAAAATGAGATAGCAGTCTTGTACATTATATCCCTTTACTAAACTTTAAAAGATATAGACCTCCAGGCTGGAGGATAGCTTTGCCACGGAGCTGCATTTGTGTATGAAGAGTTGCAAGCTCCGGTCTTCAAAATGCTTCAAGGGCGCGGTGAAGGTGCGCTAACAGCTGGACTGGATCGGAAAGACGACTTTGGCTCCTCGCTCGGTTCGCCTAAGTACGGAGAACCTGTTTCAACGAGGGTCAGCATATCGAAACATGCTGGTGAAGGCGAGCTAGCCGAACTATACCAATCAACACGTTGTTTTAAATGAAGCATGCATATTTGTGGGTTTCTATTCTTGCCTTAGTTCATTTACAAGTAAGCATCATATAAAATTTATTAAAAAAGAACATGCCACCGTTCGGTAGATTTTACCTGCCCGTCTGAATTACCTGCACAATACTTACCATGCCTTCCCTGAAACGAAGACACAAGTTAGTATGCAACAGGTTTAAATATACATAGGATCACTGGCTTGATGCCACGAAGGGACGGGTTATAGTCTCAAGACACAAATGATATACAACGCAGGTGGCGAGCCCCGCTGCATAACACTTTGCCCCATAACATACGACTGTACATATGTTCCGTCCGGATCGGATCGGTCCCAGCGCCCCGGTGACCGTCCGCGGAACTCATAACATACCTTGTGCACAAGTTGTCCGTGATCAAACAGCACTCATAGAATTAGTTCCATAGCATAATAGTTTTGCATAGTCATCCTGACAGTTTATTTTATAACAAGCATAATTCCATACTTAGCACGATTCATAGAACAGTTATAAACGAACTAGCATACAGGATGATAACCGTTCATAAGTTTAGTTGACAAGCAATATTTCCATGTCTATTCCCTTTTTATCTTGATCTCTTTTATTATTACTTGGTATCGTTTGATCGGAGCAAAGAAGAATACAAGATTTTTAGGGTGTGAAGCTTGGAAGCAGGGCTAGCTAATCGGGTTGGTAGCCACTCACTTAGAAGTTGGAAAGAAGAAGGAAAGAGGCTCTTCACGACTCCGCTCGCAAGCCGCCTACTGCTCGTACACCTGCACACGAACAGCTCGATTAATACTTCTTCCTCTCTTTCCAATCTCAGAATAGAAGTGCAGTTCAATGAACGAAAACAATAAAAACTATCGAAACCGTTCAAGGAAAACAAGCAAATCCCAAAACCAACTCAAAGCACGAAAGCAACAAGCGACATTGAAAACCGAGGCAATAAAAGATAGCAGGGGAGAGGTCCCTCCTGACTCTGCCGCTAAGCCGATCCTTGGGACGCAGTCCACTGAATATAGGAATCAATTTCGAAGAAAGAAATCCATAACGAGGACGAGTTCTTAATTCAATCTATCCCGATCGAACGATATCGTCTTGTGTTTCTTAGCCGCGCTCCTCGAATAGGAGGAACGGGGCGCTACACACAGGGCCTTCATCTCTTCTCTAGAAGCAAGTGCATCAATGAAAGAACATCAGCACCAGCATCAGCAAAGGCTCTTGATCTCCATAGTGATTCCTCAATTGATACAGCTTGACGAAAATTTATCCGAGCTATGATAACAATGTCAGAGCCACTCTCTTTACGAGCATCAATAGCTGCTTTTATACGCATTACTGCTTCCTTCCTTGAGACCACTTTCCTTCCTCAAGTGTGACCATAGGCTTTTGGTGATACTTGATCTTCATGAATTATCCCTGCAAAGTCAGCTTTGATAAAACTTTCACGGTTCTTTTGACATTCATTGCATTTCCATATCCATTATCTCCATCTACGATCACAGGTATTGATACAGCTTGTGTTATTTAATATCCTTGGTCAACCATTTCTTCATAGGAAACAAGACCGACATCTGGTAACCCCAAACGAGCGGCTGAGACAGAAAACCCGCTCATGAAAGTAAACTGAAAGCCAGCCCTCTCGACGAGCTTGGCGCTGAGGGCGTCGAAGCAGGCACGGCTTTGGTGGATCCCCGAAGACTCCAGAATCCTCCGAAGAGCCTTCGCAGGGTGGTCATCGACAGTAGGCGGGAGAGCTGAACCGGAGTCGAGTGTAGCAACGGTCGGACCGGATCAGCCGGCCGGAAGGAAGTCAGCCGGCCAGAGTGGAGTTGTTCCTTCAGGGAGAATAAAGGAAGAAGAAGAATAGAGGAAGAAGAAGAAGAAATAAAGGAGGAGTTTGTATGGAGAATAAAATTAGAGAAGGGAGGAGGGAGAGAGATAGGAGTTTTCTAGGATCCTTGGGATTAGGGCCTGCTTGGGAGTTGTGAGGGTGATGGTGATGGTTTTATTGGGAGGGGTATGTTGGATGGAGGGTGTAGATTAGCCCATTTCAAATGGAGGGCTAGGATTTCACATGAGTAAAATTATTTCTTCATGAGGAATGGAGTGGGAGAGATATTGACTACGGTCAACAAATGGTAACCTCTCCATTTGGCCTTGGCCAATGAGATGAGGACACCTAAAATCACTATATTGCAACTAAGCCCCTTAAATTCGAGAAATTGCACGAACACATAAAATAATGCAAAAATTGTGGAGAAAATTGTGTTTGGTGATTTGCATGGTGAGGGGGGTGTTAGGTGTTTGGCATGGATTTAATTTAATGGCCACAGAATTAATTGGGGAATAAAATAGGATTATGCAAAATTGGTATCCCCGATTAAAATAGAATTAAAGTGTCCCGTACTTTTAAATTAAATTGGGGCACTTGGGGTCAAAATTCGAAAATGACACAAAGGTCAAAAATGGTGGGGGTTTGGAGTCAGTCTTGGACCCTTTAGTTGGTCCGGCTCAACGGGTTAAGTTGGTATCTCAAAATTGAGGGTAATGACACAGGTATCTGATACGGAATTAAATATGGATTTTAGGATACGGGAAGTTGTGCAATTAATTTAGGGCACAACGAATTTGATTTTGAGTGACGGTAAAGTCTAGTACCTAAATTGGCGAGTCAAGTCAGAAGTACAATAGTCCGATGGAATTTATAGGCTAATATTGGGCTCTGAATAAAATAGCAATGGTAGGGTGAGCCAAAGGTTTAATTTAAATAAAATAATATATGACCCAACTCTAAACCTCATCATCTTCTGAAAAATCCAAAATTTCCCAAATCCAAACCTGACTATCTATAGAATTAATCAAGGGGGTTTACATTCTTCCCAACATAGAAAAAATTTGTTCCCGAAATTTAAAGTAAAGCACGATAATAGCTAAAAGAGTTTTAAAACAACTAGTAATCAATTGCCGTACTTAAATTCATACCTTGCTCCTCAAATAAGTACGGAAAATGCTGCCGAATAGAATCCTCTCGCTCCCAAGTAGATTTGCCAGGTGAATGGTGCTTCCATGCAACTCTGACCAGTCGAATAGTCTGCCCTCTCAAAGTCTTCTCGCTGTGGTCGAGGATCTCAACTGGCTGCTCTACATAAGATAGGCTAGGCCCGACTGTAATCTTCGAATGATCAAGCACGTGGCTAGGGTCTGCGACATATCTCCTCAGCTGCGATACGTGAAATACGTCATGCACTCCCTCTAATGATGGAGGCAATGCAAGACGGTAAGCCACTTCGCCAACTTGTTCCAAGATGTCAAAAGGCCCGATGTACCTCGGACTCAGCTTGCCTCTGCCTCCGAATCTGATGGTACCCCGAGTAGGCGATATCCTCAAAAATACATGGTCACCCTCCTTGAACTCCAAGGGTCTGCGGTGCGCATCTACCCAATGTTTCTGTCTGTCATGTGCTGCACGCAGGTGGCTCTGAATCTGCTTGACCTTCTCTACTGTCTGTGTTACCAATTCAGGACCAAGCATCTGACGCTCTCCCATGTCACTCCAATAAACTGGCAACCTATATTTCCTGCCGTATAGTGCCTCATAAGGTGCCATCTGTATGCTAGCCTGGTAACTGTTATTGTAGGAGAATTTCACCAAGTGTAGGTGGTCCTCCCAAGATCCTCCAAAATCAATCATGCACGCTCTCACCATATCCTCTAATATCTGTATCGTACTCTCTGACTGACCATCGGTCTGTGGATGATATGCATTGCTGAACTTAAGACGAATTCCTAGGCTCTCCTGCTTACTCTGCCAAAAATACGATGCGAATCTGGAATCACGATCCAATACGATGCTGACAGGCACTCCACGTAATCGTACTATCTGCCTCATATATATATCAGCTAAGATCTCCGTGGATTTCCCAACTCTGAACGGTAAGAAATGTGCAGACTTGGTGAGTCTGTCTACGACAACCCAAACTGCATCCTTCCCGCTAGGGCTCCGCGGGAATCTTGTGACGAAGTCCATGGTAATGTGTTCCCACTTCCACTTAGGAATGGGAAGTGGCTGCAATAAACCTGCAGTTCTCTGATGTTCAGCCTTGACTTGCTGACAAACTAAATATTTTGCCACGAATCTTGCAATCTCTCTCTTCATCCCATGCCACCAAAAATGCTGCCTCAAGTCTCGGTACATCTTCGTACCCCCGGGGATGAATGGAATAAATTAAGCTATGTGCCTCGGTCATCAACTCTTGGCGTAGCTCGCCACTCGGAACATATAGGCGGTCTCCACACCTCAACGTTCCATCTTCATGAATCCCGAGTCCCGTCTGTATGCCGGCCTCTGTCCTTTCTCGTAGACGTCAAAATCTTGCATCTGTAGGCAGGGCTGCCCTGATCCTCTCAATCAGTATAGACTGAACCTCGACACTGTCCATTTGTCCATCCATGCCTGGCAATAAAATCTCAATCCCAAGCTCCTGGAGATCCTCTAACAATTGTCGCTGAGGCATCAAAAAGTATGCCATGGGCTTCCTGTTTAAGGCATCTGCTACGACATTCGCCTTACCAGGGTGGTACTGCAACTCAATGTCATAATCTGTCATCCACTCTAGCCAGTGTCTCTGCCTCATGTTGAGCTCCTTCTACGTGTAGACATACTTCGGGCTTTTATGACCTGTGTAAATCTCAACACGCTCACCATAAAGGTAATGTCTCCATAGCTTTAGTGCAAATATCACTGCAGCTAGCTCCAAGTCGTGCGTCGGATAGTTCTTCTCATGAACTCTCAGCTGTCTCGATGCGTAGGCTATCACCTTGCCGTGTTGCATTAGTTCACATCCTAGTCCGCTCCCAGATGCATCACTGTACACTATAAATCCTCCTGATCCTGAAGGTAGTTTCCAAATTGATGTTGATGTCAGACGCTTCTTCAGCTCATCGAAAGCCGCCTAACACTCGTCGGTCCAGATAAACTCCTCGCCTTTATGCGTCAGTTGCGTCATTGGCGCAGCTATCATCGAGAAGTTTTCCACGAACCTCCGATAATATCCGACAAGTCCGAGGAAACTCCTAACCTCTATAACTGATGTAGGGGTAGGCCATGTCTCAACTGTAGCTATTTTCTCTGGGTCAACTGTTAGTCCATCTCCGGTAATTTTGTGTCCCAGGAAGGGTACCCTATCCAAACATAACTCACATTTGCGGAGCTTGGCGTACATCCTCTCCTGCCTCAGTGTCTCCAACACGATCCTGAGATGTCTCTCGTGCTCCTCCTGGCTCTTAGAATATACCACGATATCATCGATAACTACCACCACGAACTTATCCAAGTACTGGTGGAAAACATTGTTCCTCAAGCTCATAAATACTGCTGGCGCATTGGTCCAACCAAACGGTCATGACTAGAAACTCATAGAGCCCATACTTCGTCCGAAAAGCCGCCTTCGGAACGTCCTCTCTCGAACCTTGATCTGATGATAGCGTGATCTGAGATCGATCTTCGAGAATACACTTAGCTGATCCAAATAAATTATTAATGTATGGCAATGGGTACTTGTTCTTTATCATTACCGCATTTAGTGCCCTGTAATCGATATACAAGCGTACCATACCGTCCTTCTTTGGTACAAACAGAATGGGTGCTCCCCATGGAGATACAATAGCCCGACAGAAACACTTGTCTAAGTGATCCTCTACTATGGACCTTCAACTCAACCAACTCTTTCGGTACTAGTCTGAAGACGGGAAAATAATTGGCTCCCCTCTTGGAGTCAACTCTGTAGCAAATTCTATATCTCTGTCAGGTGGCCGGCCGAAAAGATTCTCTAGAACCGCATCCTCAAACTCTGATATAATGTAGGGGTACACTGGTTCACCTTCTGCAATGTGTGCCTCAAAGGTAGATGGGCACCATGCTCCTAGGCTCTCTGAAGAAACTCCAACTCAGGGTAATCTGGTGGTCTAAAGATGACACAACCACGACGGCAATCAAGCGTTGCGTGGTATTGGCTCAACTAATCCATGTCTAGGGTAATGTCATAGTCTAGACTTTAACCTCAAGATAAATTCTTCTGTTCTATTTTCAACATCAATCCCCAAAAGAAAATGTTTCCTTGCCTAATGTATAATCTCTCTTCTCCTCAAGCTTTTCCCTAAAATTTTATTCCTCGAATTTCTTCTTTTCGTTATTCATCTCTCCAAGTCACAAGTACAATAATTGTATCACTCAAGTACATTCTAGAATTCCTGGAATCTGATCATTATCTTCCAAGTGAGATCCTAAAATTTTATCTCCTCTGGCTCATAATCTTCGTTCCTAGCATTGCTATCATATACAACCACTAGTTTCCATCATCAGGCTATGCATTTCCATAAATTATTCTAGGTCATGATCAACAATCCTTCCAGCTCTCAGTACTTTCAAGATCACTTCTACCTCAAGCACGGGTAGGGTACTACTGGGTCCAATTCTCTTGCTACCCTTTCATACTAGTTCAAGAATCCAAAAGAACCTATCATTCTATCCTACTCTGGATAACAATCTTCTCAGAGAATGTTATATGAATTCTGTCTTCTGTCGTCTGGACTACGATATTCTTCTAGAGGGAAATCATCAGTCACAAGAATTTGTCTCCCGAATAATAGGGGACGAGAAATAAGGATTACGATATTGACGAAGATTGAACGAATGCAAATTGGAAGTCCAAGGGCGATAATCATATACAAAGAGTTTTTAAAATCGATTATGGATTGAGATCCTATTCAACAATCATAATATCTATTCCTAATTTGCAGGCTCGCTTGGCACAGTCAGGTGACCAAGATGATTTAAAATGGACCTGCATGGGCCACTACAAAAATATGTCACGCCCAAGTCCCAAAATATGTAGGACCAGGAATGTCATGCCCCGATCTTCCGCAGGCTATTTCGGCCGTTCCCGCTAGACGGGAATCACCCTCGCCAGCGCTCCCGCGAAACGATCGCTTAACCCATCCGGGCGTGATGCCGCACGAGTGTGATCCACGCCCGTGCAAGGCCATGGTTCATTGGCTGGTGGCAAGAGTTCTAAGCCACAGAGTCGCACAGATTGTCCGAGTGCAGCGGAGTCATGAACGCATAGCTATTCGATAACAGGTTCACTGAGTCGACAAATATAGCGGAAGCATTGAAACACAAGTTAAAGTAAAGTAAGCTCTTTTATTGATATAAACTTGTGTTACAGGCGGCGTATAGCCGAGATTATAAGTCGCTCAAGCCTCTCTCTCTGAAATAGTAAAAGCGTGCCAAGTGGCTACAACTGTGGAATGAGTGTACAGGCGATGGTCAGGCGACGCTCTAACATTATGTCTTATATATGTGCTTTAGTCCCGGACGTACCGTTGTAAGGCTTCAGAGGGAACTCCTGGCCTTAGCACGCACGAAGGAGGCGTCTGCACCGAACGAGGTTCTCCCGCACCCTGCATACAAACTGGTGGATTATCAGTACATTGAATGCATTGGTGGGAAAGCTATTCACCTGCTCGACAAATCCAAACACGTAATACAGGTTCCGTGCACAACTATTAAGTTGTCTTTCTATTTGCCTTAGGATCAGTTTCATGCAAATATTGAATAGCCTAACGTGTCGGGCAGTGCGCCGTGCGATGTTTGAGGAAACACGGTGAGACTTACCAACTTATCATTTCTCCTTTCCTGTCCAAGGCAAATATTGAGGCAACATTGATATTTCGAGCAGAGGCATGTATAAACATTCAGGAGGCAAGCATATGCAAACATGAGGGTCATTTTAACATGATCGTTCAGGTGTTCAGTTGTTCATTTATGCGATGCAGTGACTCGCACGCGGATAGCCGCTAAGCGAGGATGACTTATCTATATGAACATGAGTCGCTGGCATAGCCATAAAGGACACTAGTCTTAAACGAGAATAGTTTGCAACAAAAGTACAGTGGGTGCTACAAGCCATCTCGTTTAGTACAGTAGACTATACAGTAAGTTCAGCCATGGAGTGGATGGTATACAGTGAAAGAACAGTAGGTGCTGCACACTATCTCGTCCAGTACAGTTGGCTGAAACAGTGGAGTTCCATCCGGATCGGAGTGGCCCCAGTGCCCCGAAGACCGTCCGTGGAACTATGCCTCGTTTCCGAGTTGTCCGTGACATGCAGGTCAGGGTCTTTTCCAATTTCACGTGATACTCGAGTACTATAGAACAGGAGTACAGTGGTACAGTAGAACAGTAGTACAGTAGTGCACGATTACAGGAGATGCTTGAATCATGATTCTGTACAGTGATTACTGTCTTGATGCATTCTCCTGGTTCGGGGATGCCTTGGGTGACCTAACGGTCCCGGATACTTGCAGGAACATTCAGGCACGGAACGACTATATAGTAGTCTTCCGGGGTTTGGATGAAAATACGGTAACATTCAAGCAGACAAGCATGCGTTTCTAAGAAACGTAAGCAGGCACGTTGCTCGGACCCGAAGGTAAGCCGAGGAATAAAACCGTTAAGGGACTTAGCATGCAAGGGTCTGAAATATATAAGCAGTATTTCATTTCCATGTTCTAGCAAGCAATACAAGTTGGGATTATTTCCTTAGCTAGGTGCGTTGGATTTATTAGCATGCAGGGGGTTATTTACCTAGCGACTAGCATGAAATATTCCAGATTTTATGTGTGCTGGCTAAGCAAAGACAAGTTCACTGTAGCCACCCACCTTAGCGATGATTCGCCTCGGTAGAGCGATACGTCTGAGCGAGCCTCTGAAAGCCTAAGCCGGATTCCCGTAGGGACAAGTCTGGTTATCCTTTGCTTCTTGTTTGAGACAAAGCGAGTCGGGACAGCTGTACTTTTGCCGTTTGAGTCGGCAGTCCGCTTGAGCGGAATAGGGTGTTACATCCTACCCAACTCAGAAAAAGTCTCGTCCTCGAGACTTACTGAGGACAAGCAGTGATCTAGGGTTGAGGCAATCCTAGACAAGTCGTTACACTTGCTCATTTGAATCTTCACTTGCACAAGCATCGAAATCAGCATATCTTTTAGACTGGATCGTGCGCACTTTCGAAAGGCCCCTCTAGCGTGAACACGTCAACCAGCTTTGTGATAGCGAAGTCTCAGCACTTGAGTTTCACCTTTTCTTAAGTCTTGGATGGTGCATTAGTTCAAGGCGTCCCTCGAATAGATGCATTCAACCAAACTTAGGGTTAGTGAAAATCGGACAAGCTACTAGCGATACTCTCAAGGGTTAGCACAGGTTGACACAAAGGCCACTCGCAGCATATAACCAGACAAGCAATCATATCATTCAAAACGTATTTTGAAAGTATTTATACTTATTGTTGGAACATCCCATCGAGGCATTGAGAGAGAGCATGCACATAACCCAAGAACGAGCTTTCGAAACAGAGATATCGAATCGAAGTCCAAAGGCGTAGAAGCCAGGCTCTGATACCAACATGTCACGTCCCGATCTCCTGCAGGCTATTTCGGCCGTTCCCGCTAGGCGGGAATCACCCTCGCCAGCGCTCCCGCGGAACGATCGCTTAACACATCCGGGCGTGATGCCGCACGAGCGTGATCCACGCCCGTGCAAGGCCATGGTTCATTGGCTGGCGGTAAGAGTTCTAAGCCACAGAGTCGCACAGATTGTCCGAGTGCAGCGGAGTCATGAACGTATAGCGATTCGATAACAGGTTCACTGAGTCGACAAATATAGCGGAAGCATTGAAACACAAGTTAAATTAAAGCAAGCTCTTTTATTGATATACACTTGTGTTACAGGCGGCGTATAGCCGAGATTACAAGTCGCTCAAGCCTCTCTCTCTGAAACAGTAAAAGCGTGCCAAGTGGCTACAACTGTGGAATGAGTGTACAGGCGATGGTCAGGCGACGCTCCAACATTATGTCTTGTATATGTGCTTCAGTCCCGGATGCACCGTTGCAAGGCTTCAGAGGGAACTCCTGGCCTTAGCACACACGAAGGAGGCGTCTGCACCGAACGAGGTTCTCCCGTACCCTGCATACAAACTGGTGGATTATCAATACATTGAATGCACTGGTGGGGAAGCTACTCGCCCGTTCGACAAATCCAAACCCGTAATACAGGTTCCGTGCACAACTATTAAGTTGTCTTTCTATTTGCCTTAGGATCAGTTTCATGCAAATATTGAATAGCCTAACGTGTCGGGCAGTGCGCCGGGCGATATTTGAGGACACACGGCGAGACTTTCCAACTTATAATTTCTCCTTCCCTGTCCAAGGCAAACATTGAGGCAACATTGATATTTCGAGCAGAGGCATGTATAAACATTCAGGAGGCAAGCATATGCAAACATGAGGGTCGTTTTAACATGATCGTTCAGGTGTTCAGTTGTTCATTTATGCGATGCAGTGACTCGCACGCGGATAGCCGCTAAGCGAGGATGACTTATCTATATGAACATGAGTTGCTGGCATAGCCATAAAGGACACTAGTCTTAAACGAGAATAGTTTGAAACGAAAGTACAGTGGGTGCTACAAGCCATCTCGTTTAGTACAGTAGACTATACAGTAAGTTCAGCCATGGAGCGGATGGTATGCAGTGAAAGAACGGTAGGTGCTGCACACTATCTCGTCCAGTACAGTTGGCTGAAACAGTGGAGTTCCATCCGGATCGGAGCGGCCCCAGTGCCCCGGAGACCGTCCGTGGAACTATGTCTCGTTTCCGAGTTGTCCGCGACATGCAGGTCAGGGTCTTTTCCAATTTCATGTGATACTCGAGTACTGTAGAACAGGAGTACAGTGGTACAGTAGAACAGTAGTACAATAGTGCACGATTACAAGAGATGCTTGAATCATGATTCTGTACAGTGATTACTGTCTTGATGCATTCCCCTGGTTCGGGGATGCCTTGGGTGACCTAACGGTCCCGGATACTTGCAGGAACATTCAGGCATAGAACGACTACGTAGTAGTCTTTCGGGGTTTAGATGAAAATACGGTAACATTCAAGCAGACAAGCATGCATTTCTAAGGAACGTAAGCAGGCACGTTGCTCGGACCCGAAGGTAAGCCGAGGAATAAAACCGTTAAGGGACTTAGCATGCAAGGGTCTGAAATATATAAGAGTATTTCATTTCCATGTTCTAGCAAGCAATACAAGTTGGGATTATTCCCTTAGATAGGTGCGTTGGATTTATTAGCATGCAGGGGGTTATTCACCTAGCGACTAGCATAAAATATTCCAGATTTTATGTGTGCTGGCTAAGCAAAGACAAGTTCACCGTAGCCACCCACCTTAGCGATAATTCGCCTCGGTAGAGCGATACGTCTGAGCGAGCCTCTGAAAGCCTAAGCCGGATTCCCGTAGGGACAAGTCTGGTTATCCTTTGCTTCTTGTTTGAGATAAAGTGGGTCGGGACAACTGTACTTTTGTCGTTTGAGTCGGCAGTCCGCTTGAGCGGAATAGGGTGTTACAAGGAATATGTGACACACCAGCTATGCATTCGACCAGACTCTGGTCTAACTCGAATACGTATAATCTGTAATATAAAGGGCACAATCTAGGTATCCCATAAAAGTAAACCTCTATATCTCAATCCATAATGTACAGAAGTATACAAGAAAGAGCTATATGTGCTAAAGTCGGCCGCCCAATAACACACTAACTTGAATAGACTCGAGAAGAGATGAGTCTACAAAAACTAGGCCACAACAGCAGATGAATAATCAATATAGAATAACCATAATGCCGGTAGATATAAAGTGAGTACCTGGTACAATGCCCGCAAGACATGCAACTCCAACAACAACTCCAAATGCTCCGTAATCATCTATGCTGCAAAACTGGCAGGGAACCAGGTCCACAGAGGGACGTAACAAGGTACAAAAATACAGCAATGCCAAGTATACAGAAAAGTATAAGTGCAACAACAAGGTACTTCTATCATAACCAAATAAGTGTGACACAGTTTAAAGACAATGTTCGACGCGTGGGCTTTCTAAAATAAAACCGTAGCTCCGGACACGGAAACACACGGGACGTACTGCAGCTCCGGGCAAAGAGTCACACGGGTGATACAACTACACTAGATATAGGATCACTACAGAAATAATATATATATATAAGTGCGTACAGAGGAGCCCAAACGTCTAGTAACTGTCTTTCCCATCCCAGGCGGTCAACGATTGTGCGTTGAACCTGAACCACAAACTACAGTCTCGACACACAAAAATAACTCAACAGACGCGACCCTAAGGTCGTCCCAGTCTCTGGTCATGATGTCAGTATCAGGATACAGGAATCTGGAATGATCACAGTGTATGAGTGTGTCCTGGGGTGTCAATATACTCAGGTACGTACATCGAGGTGCTACGAAGCATCTAACAATTATTCTAGGATGTTACGACGAACCTCTGCACCCGGTTGTGATCCGGACGTGAAGTATCGAACGTCAACATAGATACGTGCACAATGTACATAACGAAATAATAAATATCTGCAAACTGAAAAACAGGGTGGCAAGGTACACTTGCCTGCGTGTGACTGCTGTTGACGGGGTCCCGGTACCGCGTCCAAGTCCTCAGGTCCCGCAGTACAGGTATCCTGACATTAAGCTTTTCAAGTCCATCCCGTCCAGTTATTTTCAATCTGAGTGTACGAGACCATATGGCGGATAAACCACTTCCTGAATCATCTGAGTTAAAATTCTCATAACCATATGGGGTTAGCACTTCAATAACAGGGTCACGAGAACTCTCCATTCTTTGACCAGACGTATCCCCACTTGATGACTTGGGAAGATAAGTGTTGCTGCTTGCTCTAACAAAAGATGCTGGAGCAGCATGAATAATATATTTTTCTTCTTCTTCATAGTAGTCATTGAAACCCAATGTATCTTTTATTTCCTCAAATGATGGCAAGCTCCCAGGTGTCGGGACTCGACCACCTTTTATGGCAGCAAGTGCATCCTCCATTGCGATAAAGGATAGCTCACAATCTTAAATCCTAGCTCCTCAAGTATAATAGGGTTCATTATGGGAGCTTTCCCCCCACCTTCAAGCATGTTGGCCATGGGAAAACATTGCACAGGGCCTTCATCTCTTCTCTAGAAGCAAGTGCATCAATGAAAAGAACATCAGCACCAGCATCAGCAAGGCTCTTAATCTCCATAGTGATTCCTCTAGTGATACAGCTTGACGAGAATCTGTCCGAGCTATGATAACAATGTCAGAGCCACTCCCTTTACGAGCATCAATAGCTGCTTTTATACGCATTACTGCTTCCTCCCTTGAGACCACTTTCCTTCCTAGAGTGTGACCACAGGCTTTTGGTGATACCTGATCTTCAAGAATTATCCCTGCAAAGTAAGCTTTGATAAAACCTTTCACGGTTCTTTTGACATTCATTGCATTTCCATATCCATTATCTCCATCTCCGATCACAGGTATTGATATAGCTTGTGTTATTTGATATCCTTGGTCAACCATTTCTCCACAGGAAACTAGATCGACATCTGGTAACCCCAAACGAGCGGCTGAGGCAGAAAACTCGCTCATGAAAGTAAACTGAAAGCCAGCCCTCTCGACGAGTTTGGCGCTGAGGGCGTCGAAGCAGGCGGGGCCCTAGTGGATCCCCGGAGACTCCAGAATCCTCCGAAGAGCCTTCGCGGGGTGGTCATCGGCAGTATGCAGGGGAGTCTGAACCAGAGTCGAATGTAGCAGCGGCCGGACCGGATCAGTCGGCCGGAGGGAAGTCAGCCGACCGGAGTTGAGTTGTTCCTTCAGGAAGAATAAAGGAAGAAGAAGAATAGAGGAAGAAGAAGAAGAAATGAAGAAGGAGGAGTTTGTATGGAGAATAAAAATGGAGAAGGGAGGAGGGAGAGAGAGTGGGATTTTCTAGGCTCCTTGGGATTAGGGCCTGCTTGGAGTTGTGAGGGTGATGGTTTTATAGGGAGGGGTGTGTTGGATGGAGGGTGTAGATTAGCCCATTTCAAATGGAGGGCTAGGATTTCACATGAGTAAAATTATTTCTTCATGAGGAATGGAGTGGGAGAGATGTTGACTACGGTCAACAAATGGTAACCTCTCCATTTGGCCTTGGCCAATGAGGTGAGGACACCTAAAATTCCTATATTGCAACTAAGCCCCTTAAATTCGGGAAATTGTACGAACACAAAATGATGCAAAAATTATGGAAAAATTGTGTTTGGTAATTTGCATGGTGAGGGGTGTTGGGTATTTGGCATGGGTTTAATTTAATGGCCATCGGGATTAATTGGAGATTAAAATAGGATTATGCAAAATTGGTATCCCCGATTAAAATAGAATTTAAGTGTCCCGCGCTTTTAAATTAAATGGGGGCACTTGGGGTCAAAATTCGGAAATGACACAAAGGTCAAAAATGGTGGGGGCTTGGAGTCAGTCTTGGATCCTTTAGTTGGTCCTGCTCAACGGGTTAAGTTGGTATCTCAAAATTGAGGGTAACGACACAAGTGTCCGACATGGAATTAAATATGGATTTTAGGATACGGGAAGTTGTGCAATTAATTTAAGGCACAACGAATTTGATTTTGAGTGACGGAAAAGTCCAGTGTCTAAATTGGCGAGTCAAGCCAGAAGTACAATAGTCCGATAGAATTTATGGGCTGATATTGGGCTCCGAATAAAATAGCAACGGTAGGGTGCGCCAAAGGTTTAATTTAAATAAAATAATAGACGACTCAACTCTAAACCTCATCATCTTCTGAAAAATCTAAAATTTCCCAAATTCAAACCTGACTATCTATAGAATTAATCGAGGGGGTTTACACTAACCCTAACCCTAACCCCAGGTCAAAAAACCTAACCCTAACCCTAGGTCCTGATCAGTGTTTGTGTCAGTGTATATGTGTGTGTGTGTGTGTGTCATGTCAGTGTCAGTGTCAGTGTGTGTGTTTGAGTGTGTGTGTGTGTGTGTGTGTGTTTGTGTGTGTGTGTATCTCGTGTATGTCTGTCATTGTCTGCGTATGTGTGTCGTGTCTGTCAAGTGTGTGTTGTGTCAGTGTCACATTTGTGTCCTGTGAGAGAGAGAGAGAGAGAGAGAGAGGGAGAGAGAGAGAGAGAGAGAGTTAGGGTTTACCTAGAGCTCGAGGAGGAGGAGGGGGATGCCGGAGTAGCCGCGGTGGAGAGCCGGTCGACGGAGCGGGAGGGGGGGAATTTTGTTCATTTTGAAATTTTGACAGATGGGGAAAAACGAAACCGAGCCCTAATTAACCAAATTTTAGTGACGTTTAGCGACGTCCAATGAAAACGTCGCTAAATTAAATTTTAGCGACATCAAGGACGTCGCTAAACACGTTGCTAAATATTTTTAATATAAACGTCGCTATATATGTCGCTAAACATCGCTAACTTAGACATATTAGCGATGTTTAGCGACCTTAATTGAACTTATAGCGACTTAACTTTTACAATATTAATAAAAGTCGCTAAACGTAGCTAAATGTCGCCATTTAGCGACGTTTTTATAAGGAGTCGCTAATTTATATATTATTAGCGACGTTTCTTTTGACGTCGCTAAAATACGTCGCTAATCCCGCTTTTTCTAGTAGTGTCTCTACCGTGATAATCATGTAACCATTCATATTACCGAGAACCTAGTATTCCATGAGCGCACCAAACATAATTAGGTTGTTTGTCATTTCATTTAGGTGAAGGTCAAACTTCGTTAGGTTCAGCTCAAGCATCTTCTTGGTGCGTCACAAATCGCCAACATCCTCAAAGTTGTTTCGTCTAATTTATCTTCACTTCTTATTCAAGATTGGAGCTCTTGACATCTACGATCCAACTTGCAGGGGAGTGTAGAAGATAGTTCTTATTTCTTATATGGCATGTGTCTTTCAGGGTTTGCTATTAGTTTTAGTCATATCAGGAAAACATAAGAATGTGGAACACATTATTGTCTATAAATACGTACTCTCCACTACATTAATGAATTCAGTCAATTAACTTAAAGCAAACTTCTCAACATTTCCCAAGAAGAAACCTGAACAGCCACAATCACAATCGTATTATAGTGACATAATCAACGTTCGAAACAAATCAACCTCCAGCATGAGAGATTAAGTACAACCGTCAATAATTCGGAGAAAAATATATGAGTGAAAAGACGCCCACAACCACCCTATTCAGTAGGAGGATGTTCTTTGGAGGGCCGATGTAGCTGCTGTGATCCTGCGTATGGGGCGTATACAGACACGATTCAGATAGAGCCTCTAGGAGTTGTAGGCAAATGATTGTTGGGTTAGACGTAAATGACTTGAATCATTTTTATAATTGAAGTGTCAAAGAGACTTTGCTTGTAACTGACTAATTGTTAATAGAGAAATGGTGCAAGAGAAGTACATTGATGATCTGGATTATCCTAGACAAGGTTGTATATTATTATTTTTAACTCTCCAGCAACTGAACTAAAACTCTAAAAGTTACGATGAAAGTTGAGGATCAAATATTTATATTATTCCAACACACCAGCAGGTTGAAAGCCTATTTTGATTAGAGAGCTTGATTTACTTTACAGTATGTTTTTTGTAAATCGGTTTAAAATGCTTGACAAAGGACTTGAACATTAGTTGTTATGGTACTATGTTAAAGTAAATATTTATTTTTAATAAGTATCTCTTAAGACCTGATATCAGTCAACAGTTGCACCTTGGGGGAACTTCAGGCAAGGTTATATCGGCTTAAATGGTATTCTAGTATCAGTAAATTTGTTTGTTCTTTGATAGCATTGGAAAAAAAATCCATAATTTCTGCTGCAGCAGTTCTTTACATGACACAATATAGGTTATTCATGTGCAAACCTTCCATTGGTGAACTTATTAAATAGTATATTATTTATCACAGAAATTGAAAGCTACACGATGAATCTATCATTCTCTGTAAGTGTTATGTTTATTATTTGTCTAGTTAGGTCTATCTCCTTTTACTGTTGAAACTTGTCAGGTTTTGTTATATGCCACCATTTAGTAGAAAGTGTGATGTTCCTGAACAACCACTTGAACGAGGAGTAATCACAGTGGAAGCAAAAAGATCTCATCATGACGGTGAACAGTCTCTGGTTAGAAAAGAACAAACGCCGCCGCAGGTAAACAAAATATTTGTGAAATTAAACACGTAGATCTCAGTAGAAAATTAAATCTAGCTAGCTCAATGACTTTCTTTTTCAAGGCCAAGGATATCTCTCCAATTAAGAGTGAAAGGTCAAAACAGTCTACTAGTTGTGCACCACGAAAGGTCCAGCTGATTTTAATAACAAATTTAGAGTGGTGCACAAAATTTAGAGTGCGGCATCACGTCCGGATGGGTTAAGCGATCGTTCCGCGGCGGCGGCGGCTATTGCTGCTGTTGTCGCGACTGCTGTTGTTGTCGCTGCGATCCCGGCGACTACCGACCCCGACGATCTTCTTCTTCATCTTCTTTCCTGCAAATTATAACTCGCTTATGTCCATATGCAACTGCGATTACACGGAAGACCGAGAAATTTAATTTTCTGATTATTGTTTTGTAACAGTAAGTTGTAATCGGGATATTAATTATATAGTTGCTTGTTGGATCAAGATATATCAGTGTGTTGGATCAAGATATATCAGTGAGAGAACTCTCTTGTGTGAACTCCTGATCTTGACTACAACTGTCCGTTCCTCCTTCTCGTCAGACCATGCGACCTCGGGTTGAAACCGTGCACGAGACGTAAGCAGCGACTCTCAGGGACACCGCTGCCGCTGAAGGAGGGATAGTAGACGTGGAGAAGGCAGCGATCAAAGGTGGAGATAATCTAGATCTGCTACCGTCTTGTTGATCTTGCTGATGGAAGAGGGACAAGAAGAAGACGATGGAGACGATCTACGGCAAGCTGACAGCCAAAGAGATGAATGTTTTGTTGGACGATCTCTTCTCCAAGAGGCTGACCGAGACTAGCTCACGTGGTGCACACACAGATGTGGATCCTTCACCATACAAAATGGAAAAGTTAGAGAAACTGGAGATAAAGTTGGAGGGTACTTCCAACTACTTGAAGTGGTCGCGTCAGGCGATGCAGAATCTGAAGGCAAGAGGCTTTGTGGGCTATGTGAATGGCCAAACCAAGGCACTTGAAGATCACTCCTCACAGGAATTTGTTGTATGGGAGATTGTTAATAATATTATTGCTGGATGGTTGACAGCCTCATTGACCGACAAAGTATTGGGCAACGCAGAAGCAATGGAGGGTGCTGGTGACATTTGGATGACGATGAGAAAGATGTACTCAGGGTCGGACAACCCTACGAGGGTTTTCCAACTAAAAAATGAACTTGATAAGGTGGTCCAAGAAGATCAAACCATCTCTGAGTATGTGGCTCTGCTGAAGAAGTATTGGTCAGATCTTGACCACTATGACCCCATTGGCGTGGAAGATAAGCAAGTAGAACTGGCATTTGCGAAATATTATAAGAAGTTCATGGAGTATGTTTCGCGACAGAGGATGATGAAGTTATTGAAGGGGTTCAACCCAGTATTCGAGCAGAGAAGGAATATCCTACTTGATCAACCCAGGCTGACATCACTAGAGGAGGCCATAGCTGCTATGGCACAAGAAGGGGCACGACTGAAGCTGATGTCTAGCACCACTAGCTCTGGGAGAAAAATCAGCTCTAGCAGCTTTTAACCCAAATCCTTCCGGAGGGGGAGGGTGCTACAACTGTGGAGACCCTGGACACTTCATCAGAGTCTGTACGAAATCCCTGAGAGGCCAATCCAACGGTCGCGGACGTAGCCGTAGAGAGCGTAGGGGTGGCAGAGGAGGCTATGCTGGTGGCAGAAGTAATCATTCTGGAGGACATAATGCAAACCTGACAGAAGAGGGAAGTGAGAGTCAGTCACCCGATATGACCTCTAGTGAGAGAAAAATGCTAGAGATATGGAGAAGCATGAAGTTTGGAACCAACTACAGTCGAGCCAACACCTCTGGGGCATCAACTCCAACCACCTCCGGAGGTAACATCACTCACTATGCCCATACAAGCATAGGTATACCTACTCATGCCCTGGGATCTATCCACATACCAGGTTGGATAATTGACTCTGGGGCATCCCGCCATGTCACGGTGCCCATGATGAGTTCCAAGCTTACACTTACCTGATGATGCCTGAAAGCATTCAGACTGCTGATGGTACGGCTAGACCCGTTATGGGTAAAGGCACAGTTGAATGCACCCCTTCCATAACCCTTACTGATGTCTTACATGCTCCATCTTTTTCTGTTAATCTATTGTCCATTAGTGCCATTGTTCTTCAACTTAATTGTGTTGTTTTTTTTGACATTCCTAAGATAATTTTTTAGGAGAAAGGAACAGGAAGACGGTTGGGGATTGGCACTTGGCATAAGGGGCTATGGTACTTGGACTGGGGTGGGCTGGATGCAGCACTAGCATCACTGGTGGAAGAAGCACAACCGGAGGAGCCACAAAGAACAGTGGAAGCAGGATTATTACTTCAACATCAGCGTATGGGACACTATTCTTTCAGTCTACTGAGTCGGATGTATCCATCTATGTATCAAAAGGCTACAAAAGTTGGTTTGTGATGCTTGTGAGCTTGAGAAACATACCAGAAGCTCTTATGTGAGTTCTGGAAATAGAAGTTTAGCTGCTTTTGATATGATACTCTGATGTGTGGGGATCTTGTCGTATAACTGGAGTTAATGGTTTGTCATATTTATTGACTACTACACTCGTGTCACCTGGGTATACCTAATGAAGAGTAAGAGTGATGTCTTTGCATGCTTTCAAGATTTTTATCGCAGGATTACAACACAGTACAGTGCTAAAGTAAAGATTTTGAGATCTGACAATGGGACAAAATACACCAACAAGGCTATTGAAGAGTACTTATCAGTCCATGGGATATAGCATCAGACTTCGTGTGCCTATACACCAGCACCGAATGGCGTGGCAGAGCGAAAGAACATACACCTGTTGGAAGTAGCACGGTCAATGATGTTTGCCATAAATTTTTCTAAACACTTGTGGGGGCATGCCGTGTTGACGGCTACATATCTCATCAACAGGATGCCCTCTCAGGTGTTAGGATGGAAGACACCGCTTGAGATGCTTACATGAGAGAATAAATACATTGTTCCTCCAAAGGTATTTGGATGTGTATGTTTTGTGAAAGATAACAGACCTGCGGTGGAAAAGTTTGACCCTCGGACAGTAAAGTGCATCTTTGTTGGCTACTCAGGGACTCAGAAGGGATACTCTTGTTAGAGTCCGGTGGAGCGGAGGCTCTTTGTAAGCATGGACGTTACATTCAGAGAGATGGAACCATACTACCACAATGGTTCAGGTGAAGGCGACACACCTAACACAGAAGGTATTAGGAGTGAGGGGAAGATGGACTCAAGCGTGATTGTCGGATCAGTTCGATGTCCAATGATGGAAGCTGGTCCAAGGGAACAAGGGGGAGATAGCGAGGGTGAGGAAAATGATGAGGATGCACATAATCAGGAAAAAAAAGTGGTGACAATCAGGAGGAAGAAAGTGATGCTCCAGTACAGGGGGAGTAACAAACTACAGAACAATCTACAGAACTCCAAATTTACAGAAGGAGAAAGCAACAGTCCACTACTGTGCCTATTACTGTGCATATTGTCCCTACTGTGCCATGTCCCTCGCCTAACCCTGCCCCAACTCTTGAAGATGCACCTCCCGTACCGGATCCCTCTGATTCGAATGTGGATCCCTCTGATTTGGATGGTATGATATCTTTACCACTTTCTCATATTACCTTAAGGAGATCTTCTCGCAGTAATACGGAAAAAGCCCCTAATCGTTATTGTTATGAACATGGCATTGCCAATTTATTATCCTACTATAATATATCTCCTACCTATCGAGCATTCATTGCATCGTTTGACACCACCTCTTTGCCTAAGTGTTGGCAGGAAGCGAAGGAAGATCCAAGGTGGAGAGTTGCAATATTGGAGGAACTTGGGGCACTCGAAAGAAATGGGACATGTGAACTTATTCTGTTGCCTAATGGAAAGAGAGCAGTTGAATGCAAATGTATCTTCACAGTAAAGGAGACGCCAGAAGGAAATGTGGAGCGGTACATGGCAAAGCTGGTTGCAAAGGGATTCACTCAATCCTATGTTATCAACTATGATGAGACATGTGCTCCAATGGCAAAGATGAGCACTGTGAGAACCCTAGTATCCCTTACAGCAAACCATGGGTGGCAGTTGTATCAATTTGATGTGAAGAATATTTTTCTTCATAGGGACCTACAAGAGGAAGTATACATGAAGACTGTGGTGCCCCGTTCCCCCTATTCGGGGAGCGCGGCTAAGAAATATAAGACAGTATCGTTCGATCGGGATAGATTGAATCAAGAACTCATCCTCGTTATGGATTTGTCTCTTCGGAATCGATTCCCATATTCAGTGGACCGTGCCCCAAGGATCGGCTTAGCGGCAGAGTCAGGAGGGACCCCTCCGCTGCATTCTTTGTTGCCTAGTTTTCGCTGTCGCTTGTTGCTTTCGTGCCTTGAGTTGGTTTTCGGATTTGCTTGGGTTTTCTTGAACGGTTTCGATGGATTTCATTGCTTTCATTCTTAGGACTGCACTTCAATTCCGATAATGGAAAGAGAGGAAGAAGTACTGATCAGCTGTTCGTGTCAATACAGGTGATCCGGCAGTAGGCGTCGCTCGAGCGGACTCCTAAAGCACTTCTTTCCTTTTTCCTTCCAACTACTAAGGTGAGTGGCTACCAACCCGATTAGCTAGCCCTTCTTGCTAGTCTTCACATCAAAATCTTGTGTTCGTGCTTGCCCCGATCAAACGATACCAAGTAAATAACTAAAAGATATCAAGATAATAAGGGAATAGACTTGGAAAATATTGCTTGTCAAATGAAACTTGTGAACGGTTACTTACTTATATGCTTGCTCGTTTGGAATGTTCGTCATATGCATAAATATAAGTTAGAATGTATATTTCTTCTTAAAACTGTGCTATGTATAGAACTCATCTTCAATGCAATAACTCAACAGGAAGACTATGCTAAAGTAGATCTTGCCCTGTTGTTGCCCTGTGCCTGATATCGCCCTGTATTGCCTCAAATGCTAACTTAGTGTACTGCGTTGATCACAGACAACTTGTGCACAAGGTCTTAGTTCCTGCGGACGGTCGCTGGGGCACTGGCACCGATCCGATCCGGACGAAACTCACGATAGTCGCCTGCTTCGGATGGAGTGGCTTGTGACGCCTCCTGTTCTCTGCGCCGCACGTCATTCTGTCTCGAGACTAGCCCGTCCATTATGGCAACGTGCCAGTGATCCCCTTGTATATTTAAACCTGTTGCAACTAACTTGTGTCTTCTTGGCAGGGAAGGCATGGTAAGTAATATGCAGGTAGTTCAGACGGGCAGGTAAATGTCACCGAGCGGTGGCAGGTTATTTCATTGATTTCTATATCTAATTCTTGCTGCAAAATGAACTAAGGCAAGATAGAAACCCACAATATAAGCATGCTTCATTAAAACAACGTATTGATTGGTATAGTTGGGTTATCTTGCCTTCACCAGTATGTTTCGATGTACTGACCCTCGTTGAAACAGGTTCCCCGTGCTAAGGAGAGCTGAACGAGGAGCAGGAGACAAACCCCCAATCCAGTCCAGCTGTAGGCACGCCTCGACCGTGCCAACCTTTGAAGCATTTTGAAGAAGAAGAAGCATTTTGAAGTTAGAAGCTAGCCACCAAGCAACCATGCAACTTCGTGGCAAAGTAGTCGTTCCGACACAAAGTCTTATATTTTGAGTTTAGTAAAGGATGTAATGTACAGGACTGCTATCTCATTTTGTGTCAACACTTTTGTAAGCCCATAGAGACAATCCTTATGACTCAGTTCAAGGAGTTTGTAATAGATGTTCATATTATCAATAAAAGAGAACTTTTCCATGCTTAAATCTTTGTTCAACTTTTCTGCGTAGTCTGAATATGTGCTCGCTATGCGAAACAAAATACTTAGCTTTGTGCGGTGCGCAACCTAGGCCCGCACGGCGGTCACGCCCGGGGGACGACTATCGATTCTACGGAATCGGGGCGTGACATGTTGGTATCAGAGCACAGCTTCAAAGTTCCTTTGACTTTTGAACTGGGAAAGTTCCTTTAATGATAAATCCCTGTGCGAACTCCTGAACTCGTTAAGACCAAAATGAGATACGTTCGTACAATAAGTCCATAATACCTTATGATCCTGATGTAATTTACCTTCCTTTCAAGGAACGACGTAAGCGCAACCATCAGCGCTGGCGTCAGGCGAGACAAGGACTCAGGAGAGCAGTTCTGGAACTTCAGGAAGCTCTCGGAGCCAACGGGGCATGTCTCGATCAGATTCACTTCAGCAGGTGATGCAAATGTTTACGGAGCAACGACAGAGGGATGATGCCCGCCAAGCCAAGTTCGAGAGCAACCTAGAGGCCCGGCTCTCAGTCCAACAAAAGCAGGTAGATACCCTGTAGCAGCTTGTTCAGACCCTGGCCTCCAACCACTCTGCCGCAACGACAGCTACACCAGTGGAGCATCCAGCGCTTGAAGTCGAGACACCGCTAGCGCCAAGGACGAGGGAAGTGACTGCCTTCGCTTTTGGCAACTTCAAGAAGGTCTGCAACACCCCATTTAACGGGACTGAGGACCCGATCATGGCCCTAGATTGGCTCGCCGAGCTTGAAGATCATTTTTCTCTCCTAGAAGTGCCGGAAGACAAGCGCGTCACCTGTGCCCAACTATTGCTCCGCCTCAACGTACACGACTGGTGGGACGTGCATCGACGATCTCTTCAACTTGGCCATGGAGAGGAGGCGATCGCGTGGATGACTTTTCGTGCAGCGTTTGAGGAGGAGTTTATACTCCTATCTCTACGCCGTCAACGGGAAAACAATTTCGTTCAACTCCGGCAGGGCAGCATGACGGTGAAGCAATACTCGGCAGTATTCAACAAACTGGCCAAATTTGTTACCGCTTATCTATCGAATGCAGCGAGTCGTGCCAGACGATTCGAAGGAGGGCTACGTCCTGGCATCCACGGGCACGTAGCCGTTCCGCAGTATCAGACGATGAGGGAAGTCTTAAACCATGCCCTTTCGCTTGAACCGCAGTATCCTCACGTTGCTGCCGGCGCTGTGCAAACTTCCAATCACAAACGCCAAGGCAAAGATAAAGAAAACAACGCTGCAAAGCGTTAAAATAACGGTGGTCATCAGCGAGAAAACCAGGGGCAGCGTTGCACCTACTGCAACAGAAGAGAGCACACCGAGAATGTCTGTCGCAAACGGCTCGGCACTTGCCTCAGATGCGGCGATCCTGGTCACCAGATTAGCACCTGTCCGCTTCGTCCACCGCAACAACCAGATCAGACTACGGCAAACCAAGCCAACCGAGCTGCGCCTCAGCCAGGGTGTAATCAAGCTCAAGGCCGAGTCTACACCATGACACGGGAAGAAGATCTAGCTTCGGATACCGTCGTGTCAGGTACCTTACTTTTCAATAATATACCTGCTCGCGTTCTATTTGATTCAGGTGCAACCCATAGCTTTATTTTTACAAACTTCGCCACGGAGAACAATGTGAAAATGACTCCGTTGCATTTAGATTTAAGCGTTAGCACCCCATCTGGTACAAAAATACCTGTCTGTTCAGCATGCCTAGGCGGTTATATCTGTATTGGGGAGAGGAAGTAATCACTTGATGTTTTAGTTCTTGATGTACGGGACTACGATATCATTTTGGGAATGGACTGGCTCGGCGCATGCGCGACAACTATTGAGTATGCAGAGAAGCGAGTCATTTTTCGTCTGCCCGGAGAAGCCGTGTTCTGTTACACCAGTAGTCCAGCGAACGATGCGACCAGGGCCTGCATGGTGATTTCGACAAAATCTGCTCGACGAATGCTCTACACAGGCTGCAAGGGATTCCTAGCATCGGTTCGGGACATACGACAGGACTACGCAAACGTCGAGTCTACTTCCGTTGAGGCAGAGTTCCCCGATGTGTTTCCGAGCGAACTACCCGGTATGCCGCCAGACCGAGAGATTGAATTCACTATCGACACATTTCCAAATACACAGCCAATTTCCAAGCCTCCGTACAGAATGGCTCCTGCAGAGCTGAATGAATTAAAGTGCAAACTCCAAGAATTACTTGATCGCGGGTTCATCCGTCCGAGCGTGTCTCCTTGGGGCGCTCCTGTGCTCTTTGTGAAGAAGAAGGACGGAACGCTACGCCTCTACATTGACTATAGAGAATTGAACAAGGTCACAATCAGAAACAAATATCCTCTGCCACGGATAGACGATTTGTTTGATCAGTTACAAGGGACAACGGTGTTTTCTAAGATTGAACTTCGCTCGGGTTACCACCAGCTGAAGATTAAGACAGAAGACGTGCCCAAGACTGCTTTCAGAACCCGCTACGGCCATTACGAGTTTTCTGTGATGCCATTTGGATTGATGAATGCCCCTGCTGCATTCATGGATGTTATGAATCGTGTATTTAGGCCTTTCATCGATAAATTCGTGGTGGTTTTTATTGATGACATCTTGGTGTACTTGAAGACTAGGGATGAGCATGCAGGACACCTGCGGATGGTGCTGCAGACCCTTCGAGACAACAAGTTGTACGCCAAACTGAGTAAATGTGAATTCTGGTTGAACAGTATCTCATTTTTGGGGCATATTATCTCCTCGGAAGGCATCTCAGTTGATCCGAAGAAGATAGAAGCAATTACACAGTGGAAACGACCGGAGTCAGCAAGCGACATCCGAAGTTTCCTTGGTCTGGCAGGGTACTACCGCAGATTTATACAAAATTTTGCTAGAATTGCTTCACCCTTGACTCAGTTGACACGAAAGGGTGCTAAGTTTACTTGGACAGAGGACTGTGAAGCTTCATTTACGGAGTTAAAGTAGCGCCTCGTCTCTGCCCCAATTCTCACTCTGCCGAACGGACCGGATGACTTTAAAATATATAGTGATGCCTCAGGAAAGGGTCTAGGATGTGTCCTGATGCAGCGCGATAAAGTCATAGCCTATGCGTCGAGGCAGTTAAAGCCTCACGAGAAGAATTATCCGACGCATGACTTAGAACTGGCGCGCGGTAGTGTTTGCGTTGAAGCTGTGGTGCCACTACCTTTATGGTGTACCGTGTAAAATCTATACGGACCATAAAAGCTTGAAATACTTGTACACTTAAAAGGATTTAAATCTTCGGCAGCGGCGATGGCTTGAACTCCTCAGCGACTTCGATCTCACGATCAGATACACGCTTGGAAAGGGAAACATAGTAGCTAACGCATTGAGTCGAGTGTTTGTAGGGAGTTTGGTTATTGATGATAGGCTGCGCCGAGATCTTGAATCATTGGGCATCACACTGAAAATAAGATATAAAAAGTGGGCGCAAGTAGCTCAACTGCGCCTCGAACCCGACTTGTTACACAAAGTGAAGGCTGCTCAGAAGGACGACCCGTTCCTGCAGAAGATTCATGCCCTCATCTTAGCAGGAAAGGCGTCTGACTTTGCGGTAAGCACGGATGGAATGCTTCGAGTAAAGGGAAGACTGTGCGTTCCGAACGACGCGGCCCTCAGACAAGAGATACTCACTGAAGCTCACTATGCTAGTTATACTTCTCATCCGGGTAGCACTAAGATGTATCGGGATCTTCGCACGATGTTTTGGTGGCACGGCTTGAAATGGGATATGGTGCAGTTTGTGTCGCATTGCATGGCTTATCAACGAGTGAAGGCCGAACACCAGAAACCAGGCGGAGAGCTTTAGAACCTTGCTATTCCAGAGTGGAAATGGGATGATATAACGATAGATTTTATTGTTGGCTTGCCGAGGAGGCAACGGGGACATGATGCAGTCTGGGTTATCATCGATCGACTCACCAAGTCAGCTCATTTTCTGCCTATCAAATCTACTTGGAGTGCCGACCGCCTGGCTCAGATATACCTCAACGAAATCGTTTGACTCCATGGCGTGCCCGTATCTATAGTCTCCGATAGAGATGGTCGATTTATATCACGTTTTTGGGGAAGCCTGCAGTCAGCAATGGGGACGAAGTTGAAGTTCAGCTCCGTCTACCATCCACAGACCGACGGCCAAACCGAACGTGTCAACCAGGTCCTCGAAGACATGCTGCGACTCTACGCCTTGGACACGAAGACTAGTTGGGACCTTCATCTACCTCTAGCCAAATTTGCTTACAACAATAGTTATCAATCAAGCATTCAAATGGCGCCGTATGAGGCGCTATACGGGCGGAAGTGTCGATCTCCGATCTGTTGGGACAAAGTTGGGGAACGACAAGTACTTGGCCCTGAGCTCGTGGAGCAGACCGTCCAGAAAGTTCGGCTGATTCGGGACAGATTAAAGATAGCTCAAAGTCGTCAGAAGAGCTATGCGGATGTTCATCGGAGACCGCTAGAGTTTCAAGTAGGTGACCGGGTATTCCTCAAGGTCTCGCCTATGCGAGGGGTCAGCAGGTTCGGAGCGAAGGGAAAGCTAAGTCCACGATTTGTTGGCCCGTTCGAAATACTAAAGCGGGTTGCCTCAGTTGCTTATCAGATTGCCCTACCACCATCCCTATCTGACGTACATGATATATTCCATGTTTTCCAACTTAGAAAATATGTGTACGATCCAAGCCACGTGGTAGACCTGGGACAACTGAACCTTCAGCCCGACTTGACGTATGTAGATAAACCGGTACAAATTTTGGATAGAAAAGAAAAGCTGCTTCGGACCCGTTCGGTTCCTCTAGTGCGCGTGCTTTGGCGGAATCACTCTGTCGAAGAATCTACTTGGGAGCTCGAATCTGATATGAGGGAACGGTTTCCCTCATTATTTTTTTTAGTGGTAGGTTCTATTCCTTAAGTTTTGGGACGAAACTTCCAATTAGTTGGGTAGGATGTGGTGCCCAGTTCCCCCTATTCGGGGAGCGCGGCTAAGAAATACAAGACGGTATCGTTCGATCGGGATAGATTGAATCAAGAACTCATCCTCGTTATGGATTTGTCTCTTCGGAATCGATTCCCATATTCAGTGGACCGTGCCCCAAGGATCGGCTTAGCGGCAGAGTCGGGAGGGACCCCTCCGCTGCATTCTTTGTTGCCTAGTTTTCGCTTTCGCTTGTTGCTTTCGTGCCTTGAGTTGGTTTTCGGATTTGCTTGGGTTTTCTTGAACGGTTTCGATGGATATCATTGCTTTCGTTCTTAGGACTGCACTTCAATTCTGATAACGGAAAGAGAGGGAGAAGTACTGATCAGCTGTTCGTGTCAATACAGGTGATCCGGCAGTAGGCGTCGCTCGAGCGGACTCCGATTAGCACTTCTTTCCTTTTTCCTTCCAACTACTAAGGTGAGTGGCTACCAACCCGATTAGCTAGCCCTTCTTGCTAGTCTTCACATCAAAATCTTGTGTTCGTGCTTGCCCCGATCAAACGATACCAAGTAAATAACTAAAAGATATCAAGATAATAAAGGAATAGACTTGGGAAATATTGCTTGTCAAATAAAACTTGTGAACGGTTACTTACTTATATGCTTGCTCGTTTGGAATGTTCGTCATATGCATAAATATAAGTTAGAATGTATATTTCTTCTTAAAACTGTGCTATGTATAGAACTCATCTTCAATGCAATAACTCAACAGGAAGACTATGCTAAAGTAGATCTTGCCCTGTTATTGCCCTGTGCCTGATATCGCCCTGTATTGCCTCAAATGCTAACTTAGTGTACTGCGTTGATCACAGACAACTTGTGCACAAGGTCTTAGTTCCTGCGGACGGTCGCTGGGGCACTGGCACTGATCCGATCCGGACGGAACTCACGATAGTCGCCTGCTTCGGATGGAGTGGCTTGTGGCGCCTCCTGTTCTCTGTGTCGTACGTCATTCCGTCCCGAGACTAGCCTGTCCATTATGGCAACGTGCCAGTGATCCCCTTGTATATTTAAACCTGTTGCAACTAACTTGTGTCTTCTTGGCAGGGAAGGCATGGTAAGTAATGTGCAGGTGGTTCAGACGGGCAGGTAAATGTCACCGAGCGGTGGCAGGTTATTTCATTGATTTATATATCTAATTCTTGCTGTAAAATGAACTAAGACAAGATAGAAACCCACAATATAAGCATGCTTCATTAAAACAACATGTTGATTGGTATAGTTGGGTTAGCTTGCCTTCACCAGTACGTTTTGATGTACTGACCCTCGTTGAAACAGGTTTCCCGCGCTAAGGAGAGCCGAGCGAGGAGCAGGAGACAAACCCCCAATCCAGTCCAGCTGTAGGCACGCCTCGACCGTGCCAACCTTTGAAGCATTTTGAAGTTAGAAGCTAGCCACCAAGCAACCATGCAACTTCGTGGCAAAGCAGTCGTTCCGACACAAGGTCTTATATTTTGAGTTTAGTAAAGGATGTAATGTACAGGACTGCTATCTCATTTTGTGTCAACACTTTTGTAAGCCCATAGAGGCAATCCTTATGACTCAGTTCAAGGAGTTTGTAATAGATGTTCATATTATCAATAAAAGAGAACTTTTCCATGCTTAAATCTTTGTTCAACTTTTCTGCGTACTCTGAATATGTGCTTGCTATGCGAAACAAAATACTTAGCCTTGTGCGGTGCGCAACCTAGGCCCGTACGGCGGTCACGCCCGGGGGACGACTATCGATTCTACGAAATCGGGGCGTGACAGAGACCCTCCCGGGATTTTGCACAAAGCAGTCTACCAAAAAGGTGTGCAAGCTAAAAAAATCATTGTATGGGCTCAAGCAATCTCCTCGAGCCTGGTTTGATAGATTCAGGAAGGCTGTCACAGACATGGGGTACCGCCAGACCAATACAGATCACACAGTTTTTTTCCAGGATGCAAGAGGTCGCATCACCATACTTGCAGTGTATGTGGATGATATAGTGATCACAGGTAATAATGAGTAGGAGATCACCCAGTCTGAAGTCAAAACTCGCCAAGGAGTTTGAAGTGAATGACTCGAAAATAATAAGGTATTTTCTCGGGATCGAGGTGGCTCGAGGAAGAGATAGGATCGTCCTCTCTCAGAGGAAGTATGTACTAGACCTGCTCATAGAGACTGGTTTACTGGGATATCGATCGACGGTCACTGCAATCGATCAGAAAGATAAGTTGGGTGCAGAGTCAGGAGATCCTGTTGATCGTGAGAGATATCAGAGAAATGTAGGCAGATTGATTTATCTAGGCCACACTCGTCCTGATATCTCATTTGTTGTGAGTATAGTGAGTCGCTACATGCATGATCCAAGGAAGGGTTACATGGATTTTTTTTTTGTATCCTGAGATATCTGAAGGGGACTCCTGGAAGAGGGCTATGGTTCAAGAAAAATGGACACCTGAGTGTTGAGGGCTACTGCAATGCAGATTGGGCAAGCTGCATGGACAACAGAAGGTCTACTTCAGGATACTGTGTCTTTGTGGGGGGTAACCTAATCTCATCGAGAAGCAAGAAACAGTCTGTGGTAGTACGATCGACTGCTGAAGCAGAGTATAGAGCTTTGTCTCTTGAAGTGTCAGAGATGCTGTGGGTAATAGCACTGCTAACGGAGTTGAAGCTAGACCAGGGATCATCGTTGCGTCTTCTGAGTGACAATCAAGCTGCAATAAGTATAGCTAACAATCTAGTCCAGTATGACAGAACTAAGCTCATCGAGATCGATCGGTTCTTCATCAAAGAGAAACTAGAAAAAGGGATATTAAAGCTCGATCATGTTCGTTCAGAAGAACAAGGTGCAGATTGTCTGACTAAGGGCCTTAATTCATCGAGTCTTTCTAAATTATGTGACAAGATGGAGATAATTGATATCTATCGTCCATCTTGAGGGGGAGTGTTGAGAGTATTAGTCTGTGTTTAGTCCCACATCTACTAGAATAGTAGAGAGAGGGGTTAGCTTCTCCTATATTTATGTATTCCCGTCCATCAATAAAATTAAGTCAGGTATTAAACCAAGTTTATATATATATATATATATATATATATATATATATATATATATATATATATATAAGCAAGTGTAATTGTATTTATTGAAACGAAGTACACATGGATGGAATGGTTAAATTGCCAACTATCCTTACAATACTACAACCAACACACTCTACTCCTGTAAGCCTTTGTTGCAAGAACTTAGTTGAACAGATTTTTTTCCACTTTGGTAGCTTGGGTACTAACTTGACCCGCCTTCCATGTCGCTTGCGCCTGGCTCTCTTTGGAAGAAGAGAACCCTTCCTCTTGCAGAAGCTTCAGCTCGCGGGCTTTGGCAGGTCCCATCTATCTCCTCCTCGTCCGAGTTTGCCTACTCAAATGTTTCCTCCTCTCGCACTTTGGGGACATCGGTAAAACTATCAACAAGGCACCGACTTTTGGATGAACGCACTACCCCAGCCTTTGAATGGGGCTCTTGAATTTGAATGACCAATTCTCTTCCTGGTTCTTCCATTAGATCTGGCCTACTAAGGTCGGGCTGGGCTACAGGAATAGGCATAGAGAGACTGTGATCCTATATTACAGAAATAGCTTGCCCCTATTATCATCATTGCCTGAGATATGCTAAGTTAACTTGGTGGACTATGGGGGAATGAGCCATCAGGTACTGCTCCTACCAATACTATCTGCTTAGCTAGGAGAGAAGGCCTTAGTGAACAACCCGGATTCCGGAGCCTTAGGCATGTTAATCGAATGAATGAAACTTGTAATTGCCTCCATTGTGGAGCATGAAGGTTGCTCTTAGGCAACGATTACTTTCATTCGCTCGCAAAGGACTTCCATCAACTCCTCTCGAAAGGATTCGTCCGATGGGTCTGGAGAGTAGATCTCCTCATGTTCGATACAACGACATGTATTGTACGTTGGAGGTGAACTTTCATACAACATCGGTAAACTCAGATGCTTTCCCTCAGGTAATCTCACTGACACCTCCTGTAGTAGGGACCGCGCAGCCGAGACTTCAACGAGGACACATACAAAGGCAAGCCGTTTACGGTGAGCTATAAGCATATCAAAGATTTTCTCACTTCCTTTTGCGGCTGCAAACTATTGTTCAATCGTTGGATCAATAATGACCGAGCTCGATTCCCCAATCCTTAAGAGGGATAGATGGAACTCTATCGACGACACTGTCAAGACTCGCTCCTACTTTTTTGGATACGAGTCGTGGCTAAGCCCAGCCTACGTCGCACCATCGTCGGTAGTGCGTTATTTATACCTCAATATTCATAATCATCAAACTCATAAGATAATACACTAGCTCATTCACAAGACAATAATAAAACTATAGGAATAGAAGAGAGCAAAACATAATTATAATCTCTAAATACCAACAATACATAAGATTCCAAAAAGCTTTGGAACAAACCCAATAAATTTTAAATTGAAAGAAAATAACTAAACTACATCTAAAGCTAAGCAACTCATGTAATCTTCTCTCTCGCAATGTTTAGTCATCTTTGGCATCCATATCTCCCTAATAGGGACTGTAGGATGTAAGGTAGTCCTCTAAATCTATCAACGTCAGGTTTGAAGAAAATATACAAATATACAGTACCAACAAACATAATATTGATGACCTATAATGTGTAATAATATATAGCAAAACTATGAGATCACTAACTATATGATAACAGGAGAGTATGCATATATAAAGTAAACTAGATAACAAGATGAACAAGATACATGATCTATACAAGACTAAATGATAAACAGTGACAAAAATTGGTTATGTGTAAACAACGTACACTTTAGATATAGCTTTCAACACATGGACGGCTGGAATAATCCATTACTATTACGTGAGTTACAATACCAATGTTATTCAGTATGGATTGTCCGATAAATTACCATCACATAAACAGGTATATTTGATAGGGTTGTATCCACGTGCCATCTAGCAATTTCTTTCGTACCCACACTCAGTACTAGATCATGATCCGATAGCAATAACAAGAACACGAGAATCACAAGTCATGAGAATAAGATCAATATCAGAAAATATCATGATACAAGTGTTGGCTTAAAGCAACGGAAAATACTAGATGTTAGACTCAAGAGCAAGATGGAGAGTTTTTGTGAATGCTTGGAGAGACAATATATTTCTTGAACAATTACATCGGCTAATAAATAGCCTAACACCAACATAGAGAGGGAAAAAATAACCCATAAATTTTGTAGATCCTATACTAGTGGAGCATGAATAGTTCAAGCAAAGAACAACTTAATGTTGAGTTATTCAACATTGCAAGAAGTACTCCAAATAACAAGGAAGCTTTTGACACTTTCTATTCCTACCAAAAATCAAATCTAGATTAACTAATATTCTCCTCCTTAATCTAGGTTTGATCAAGGTTGATAACTCTAAGCACCTGCTGCATCTCAGCGAACTTCACTTTGGCGAGAGCCTTCGTGAGAATGTCGGCACGTTGCTTTTCAGTGCTCACGAACTCCACCTTTATCTGCCCTCTTTAAACACATTCGTGAATGAAATGGAAGCGAGTATCAATGTGCTTACTGTGCCCATGAAACACTGAATTCTTCATCAGCGCAATTGCAGACTTGTTGTCGACATAGAGCATGACTGGCTTAGGTTCGCAGCCAGTCATTTCACTAACTAGATTTCTCAGCCACAAAGCTTGACACGCTGCAGCCGTTGCCGCCATGAACTCAGCTTCGCAGGAGGATAATGCGACAATTTTCTGCTTCTGAGATGCCCAAGTGATTAGGTTCTTGTTGAGGTAGAACGCCATTCCGCTGGTGCTCCTCCTGTCGTCGATATCTCCGGCTAGGTTCCTATCGGTGAATCCGTGCAGTTCATCTTCACCATGTCCTCTTTCATACAAGAGTCCATACTCAAGTGTTCCCTTCACATATCTGAGGATCTGTTTCACATCCTGGTGATGTATGGTTGTTGGCTTCTCTATGTACCTACTCACCATTCTGACAGCATAACAAAGGTCCGGGGGAGTATGAGTTAAGTACCTGAGACAGCCAATGATTCGCCTATAATGCGTCGGATCGACTGGTGTTCCTTCAAGGTTCTTGCTGAGTTGCAGTTTAGCTTCTATGGGATACCTGGTTGGATTACAATCTCCCATTCCAAACTGCTGCAAAACTCTCTTCGCATATGCTGATTGCTTCAGTTAATGCGATCACCCTGTTGGTCTACCTCTATACCAAGGTAGTAAGAGAGTAACCCAAGATCACTCATCTCAAATTTTTGCATCATCTGCTGCTTGTAAACCTTTACTGTAGTTGCTCTTGTGCCTGTGACGATTAAGTCATCAACATACACTCCGATAATGAGTGCACCCTCCCTATTGCTCCTTGTGTACACAGCATGTTCTTGAGTGCATCTGATGAATCCCAGCTCATTTAAGCAGCTGTCCAGGCATGTGTTCCAGGCCCTCGGTACTTATCGCAAGCCATAGAGAGCCTTGGACAGCCTGTACACTTTGTGCTCCTGGTTTTTGACGACGAAGCCTTCAGGTTGAGCTACATATACCTCATCTTTGAGGTCACCATTCAGAAACACAGATTTAACGTCCAAATGGTGAACCTTCCATCCGTGCTGGGCTGTGAGGGCAATGATCAAGAGAACTGTGTCGAGTCTGGCAACTGGAGCAAATACTTCATCAAAATCAACTCCATGTTGCTGGACGTAGCCCTTTGCCACAAGTCTTGCTTTATGCTTGAGGATCTTGCCTTTACTGTCTCTCTTTACCTTGTATACCTATTTTAAACCGATGGATTTATGCCCAGATGGTAACTCAGTAAGCACCCAAGTCCCATTCTTCTCGATGGCTTCAACCTCCTTCTTCATAGCTTCCCGCCATTCATGTTCAAGTGTAGCATCTTGAAAATTTGTCGGTTCTTCAGCCGACAAAAATAACATCTCCGGATCAAGAAAGGTCTCCTCAGTTTCAGCATATATGTCAACAATTGAGCGGTATCTCCTTGGCTCATTCGAGTCTATCGTCGGTGTGGGTGAGCCGCTCGAAGTTGTGGCCGCGGCTTGTGGTGTAGTAGGCTCCCTTGATGCCATTGCCGCTTCGTGCGTCATAGGTGTTGCCGCATCTCCTATGCCCTCCGGCGTGTGCATAGCTGCGCCCACTGCTCTCTGTGGAGTGATTACTGTCTCGACAATAGGATCTTCGACTGAGAGTTCTACCCAGCCTTGTGGTTCGGTACCATCACCATTGTTCCAATCCTATCTCCTTTCTTCCTCGAGCACAACATCCCTGCTCACATGGATCTGGCTACGTTGAGGATTATAGAGACGGTGTGCTTTGCAGCCCTCTTCCACGCCTAGGTACACCAATGGCATGCTTCGGTCATCAAGTTTCTTATGATGAGGACCTGCAGTCTTCATGTGTGCGACACATCCAAACATCCTTAAGTGTTCGAGGTTTGGTTTCTTACCAGTCCAGGCTTCATACGGCATAAGCGCACTGAGAGCTTTAGTTGGCAACCGGTTGAGCAGGTACACAGCATGTCTGACCGCCTCGCCCCACATACTTCCAGGAACATGCATGCTCTTGAGCAAGCTCCTTGTCGTAGCCATCACGGTGCGATTTCGATGCTCTACTACGCCATTTTGTTGTGGTGTATATGGTGCGGTGAGGTGCCATTGTATGCCTTTGCCTTCACAGAAGCTTGTGAATTCCTTGGACATGAACTCACCTCCTCGATCAGTTCTTAGTGTCTTTATTTTGCTTTCACATTCATTCTCCACAAGATACTTGAATTTCTTGAAAGCATTAAAGGCAACACTCTTTTCTTTGAGCATATACACCCACATCATGCGACTGAAGTCATCAATAAGTAAAAGAAAGTACTTGTTACCAGCAAGTGTAGCGGGTGTAATCGGGCCACAAATGTCAGCATGCACAAGTTGCAGTGGCCTCTCAGCTCTGAAGCTTGCCTGCAGAGGGAACGGTAGTCGTGCTTGTTTGGCGATGAGGCACCCTTCACAGAGCTGGTTTGGATGAGAAATCTTCGGCAGCCCGGTGGCCATTCCCTTCTCTGCCATCATCTTGAGCGCGAAGAAATTTACGTGCCCGAGCCTTGCATGCCACAACCAGGCTGGGTCTTGTACGTTGGCCATTAGACATATCGGCCTGCAAGATTCAAGAGCTATCTTGTACAAGCGGTAAGGTGATCTCCTCACCTTCATCAGTAGAATGTCGTTCATGTCGTACACCCTCAAGTAGGAACCGACAATCTCTACCTTGCTTCTATCTTCTGTTAATTGACCAAGGCTCAATATATTACTTCTTAAACTTGGAATGAAGTATACCTCCGACAGAAGACGTTGTTCGTCATTCTTGCATTGGAACATGATTGATCCCCCGCCCTCAATATGTACGGTTGAGCCATCACCGAACTTGACAAGGCCAGTGATGTCCCGATCAAGGTCCTTGAACTTTTCTCGGTGGCCCGTCATGTGGCTGCTAGTGCCGTTGTCGAGGTACCACACATCGGTGTCGGCCTGCGCTTCTCTAGCACTGCGCAAGTCTGGTACTATCTTCCCTTCATTGAGCATGACGAGGTCAGGCGTCTCCTCCTGAGTCTCTCCCAGCAGCAATGCGGCCTCCTCGTCTTGCGCTCGTGCGAGGTTCGCCTCCTCATCATGACATTTGTTGCGACACTCCGACGCATAGCGCCCATAGTTTTCACAATTGAAGCACTTGATTTTTGATTTGTCACGGTTGGAGCTTGAAACGCGAGTCCTCTCACCCTCCTGGTGTTGCACTATTTGGCCGCCACGACCACCCCTGACGTGCCAGCGGCCACGTCCACGGGGCTTGCCACGGCCCCGGTCGTCGCTAGAGTGCCCCTTTCCTCTCGACGATAAATCAGCGCCGCCTTTCTTCGATCGCGCCTGCCACTCAGCGTGAGTAAGCAGGAGTTGTCCGTTGTTGCTCTCGCCTCGACCACGTATACGTTCTTCGTACGCTTTGAGGCGGCCAATCACTTCCTCGACCGGCATGGTCTCCACATCCACAAACTGCTCGATCGCAGCAACGACTTGTAGGTACTTGTCTGGGACGGAGACGAGCAACTTATTGACGATGATAACGTCCTCCATCTTGTCTCCCAATCCACGAATCTTGTTTGCGAGGGTCGTCAATTTTCCCGCAAACTCATCGATGGAATATGTTCCCTTCATACGCAAAATCTCGAACTCACTCTTCAAGGTTTGAATCCTTGCCTTTTTCACCCGATCTGCGCCGAGGTACATTGTCTTCAGGCTTTTCCAAGCTTCCTTAGCCGTTTTGTGCTTGGCCAGCTGGAGTAGGATCTCCTCGGGGACAGCTTAAAAAATGCACGCCAACGCCATCTTGTCTCTCTTCTTTTCTACGACCACCCCGGCCGCGGGTTCAATGGCGTCCCAAACGCCTTGAGCCTCCATGAAGACCTCCATCTTGATCGTCCAAGTGGAGTAGTTGACAGATGTCAGCATCGGGTAGTGCAAGGTTATGCTTTCCTCCTTTGTTGCTGGCGCCGTCGAGTGCTCGACGGTTGACATCTTGTTGAGTCGAAGGTACTTTGGCTTACACTTGGCTCTGATACCAGATGTTGGCTTAAAGCAACGAAAAATACTAGATGTTAGACTCAAGAGGAAGATGGAGAGTTTTTGTGAATGCTTGGAGAGACAATATATTTCTTGAACAATTACATCGGCTAATAAATAGCCTAACACCGACATAGAGAGGGAAGAAACAACCCACAAATTTTGTAGATCCTATACTAGTGGAGCATGAATAGTTTAAGCAAAGAACAACTCAATGTTGAGTTATTCAACATTGCAAGAAGTACTCCAAATAACAAGGAAGCTTTTGACACTTTCTATTCCTAACAAAAATCAAATCTAGATTAACTAATAACAAGTACAAGGTCACTCTATCTCTATTACTAAGTATAACTCACTCAATATACAATCATGCAAAGAGAACTAATGTTAACCATATACTAAATGCAATAGGTACTAACTTCACAAGTATTACAAGCAATTACAAGAAAACCTAATTAGAACGTTAGGTAAGAGAAGTCTTTAACCTTCAGATGACGTGAACTAGACAACCGACTAACCCAAGCAATTACTCCACTACCCCAAAAGCAAACATATGGCAAAGTACACACAATATGCAATTAGTTTTCGTCTAAAAATATAAGTCCTATTTGTTAGGGTTTAATTCTACGACACGCAAATCGGTGCACAATACTACGGCCAAGGTTTAATGTCTTTAAACTAAATTATTCGCAAAAAAAATTATTGTTTAATTCCGAATTAATTATACTAAAAAAATATTCTATCTATTTAATTCTGGAATATAAACTTAATTCTATTTCTTTAGGTCAACAGGGCAAGGTTTGTTATTTCGGGACCCATGACATGCAAATCGAGGCAAAACATTGGCCCGAAAGTCAAGCATTTCGAAACTTAGATTCGGGTACTTGAATTTGTAGATTTTAGTGCTACAAGAGCGCTATAAGATCAAAGTTATAAAAACTTGGTTTTCAATCAATTTACTGCTTGATTTCTACTTCTATTAATTATAGAATATAATAGGAACTTCCGGAATCACGAAATAAACGAGAGACGTTCGTTTTGAGGACACCTAAATTATACAAAAATTAATTGAATGAATTTAGCTATTAATCTATATATTCATAAATCTTACCTCGATACGTAGCCAACAAAATAAACGGGACACGAATCGGCATCTGGAGCTAGGAGATATAGCCTTCAAAGCGCTATACTAGCTGAAAAATAGGGTTGTTTTGGCGGATGTTTTGGATGGGAAAAGAGATGGGTGGTTGGCTTCTAGGAAGAGAAAAGGGAGAGGTTTTTTTATGTTAAATTTCAGAATTATTTTAGTTATATGTAGGATAGGTAGGGGTTGGTTATTAAGATTGGAATCAAAATTACGATTAGGATTGTTATAAAAAAACGTGAGGATACAATTTGCATAGATTTGAATAGGTGTAGAATTATTATTTGAATTTTAGTAGGAGGTTGCATAGGATATGTTTGGATAGAAATTTCATTTAAATTTGGTTTTAATTTATAGATTAAATATGATTAGTCAATTAGGAAAAGGATTTCTAATACAAGTTTAATTAAGAAACCTAATTAATTCTGGAAAATTAATATAATTATTTTTAATTTAAATATTACTAAATAATATCATAAAATCTATAAAAATTTTGGAAAGTATCTAGGACCCTTGGAACCATTTGATCTGAGGTTGGGGTTGTTCTACAATTAATCTTACATTCTGTCAATTAATTGTTTCTTAGTGTTTTTAATTTAATATTTAATTCTTAAAAATTCCTAAATTTAAAATAAATCCTATAATCGTCAAAATTAGGTAATATGACCTATTTGGCCTCTTTGGTACACAATCTTAGGGCTGTGCAAATATGGGCAGAACTGACCCAAACCGAACCAATCGATTTTTATCGAACCGATGGACTACTCGGGTTTTGCCGGTTAGATGTTCTTAATAACCCAGCGGTTTGGTTCGGTCAATGGATTGATAATAATATCAAATATTGAATGAAATCGAACCAAACCGATTAACCGATGGATCTTATGAATTTTCACTATTTTACTTTATTGTTTGTTATTTTAGACTTTTTTTTTTTTCTTTATCGGAGATAGAATGGTGGAAATGAGCAATTGGTTTTGGTGGACATGGAATGTTGGAACGATAAAATGATAGAAATGAATTATCAGCAAACATTTTGCAAATAATTGCTCAAGTTATTTAAAAATTTTGATTTTAAATATGTTGTATTAAATACAAAATAAATCAGCGAAGCCAAATCGAACCAAGTCGATTGGTTTCAAAATTGACCGACCTGTTGGTTGGTTTGATTCGGCTGTCATTATTTCACAATCGAATAATTTTGGTTTAGCTGTGGTTTGTGACCAGATAGGTTGACCACCGATGTCACGCCCCAATCTCCCGCAAGCTCGATCTTCTGGCTGCATCTTCAGCTGAAGGCTATCCCAAGGATCTCTCAAATCCAACACTCAGTCACTTAGGCCATGCCATAATGGACTGTTCAACTGCAGTTCTACTCGATCCAGCGCTGAGTAGCTAGTCCGTCTGGTCGTATCAAACTGCCGGCACCGCGTCCAAGACACGTTACCAATTGCTTCCATAATGTATGAACGGTAAGTACCTTTGTGGGCTAGAGAAAGAGTAAGAGTATTGCATTAGCCTTTGTGGCATTTCATTTGGACCCTAGCGACTTGACTGTCAAATCAGAGATGAATATTGTAGACCCATAGATCGAGCTTGCGGGAGATTGGGACGTGACAATCGACTGGTGCACAAACCTACACAATCTAGGTCACACGTCATATATTTGGTCAGTTACAGGTTCATTGGGACCCGTAAACTCCTAAGTCAAATTATTCAAATAAACTCTTAAAATTCTATAAAAATTCTATCAAGTACTAAACTGGTACAGATCTGTAACCTAACCCATTCTAAAGTCTACGATGACTTTTCTACTCTGTAGCCTACCTGATATCTGCCATAGGGAAATCTTCTTGAAATATAACTTACCAAAATATTATTTAATTTATTTTCTATGTTCATTAATGAATTTCTGTTGAAAATAAAAATGGAAAAATATCATCAATTTTACTTATTAATATTTATAGGGTAGCGGATGCTACAGGCGCTATCGCTATTGCTCACAAGTTCACTGCTGCCATTGCCAGGAGGGTGAGAAACCCTAGCCGCTCCCGGATTTGTTGTATACCGACAGCAACGGGCTATGGGTGACAAATCTGAGGCGCAACATGGAAGATTAGGGGGAGGAAGAGCGGCTATAAGGGGTCTGATCCTACCTTCTTAGTACAAATCTCACCTGGTGATCTCCAATGCAAAGCCAATAACCTCTGGACATCAATCTGTTCATTGGAGAACATTGGTGAATGCTTCATCCTCCATGTATTTTTTCGAGCCAACGGTGGTCGGACGCGAGAAGGTGGCTAATATAACCGATGACGACCTAGCATAAACTTTTGACTTCTGGAAGAACTCCTTAGTCATGTACGTAATCGGATCTCAACCGAACTATGGGCTAGTGTGCGCCATTGCAAGGAGCACTTGGAATCCGAAGGGAAGCATTAAAGTCTTCTTGCGGGAGAATGGTTTCTTTCTCTTCAAATTCAAAGTCGTCTTGGAGAAAGATCTTCACCGCATCCTTGAAAGAGGTTCTCGGACGTTCAATGGCCGACTTGCCATAACATGGCGTTGAGACCCGAGTACTAGTTTCCAGCAGGGCCGACACTCCAGAGTGATGGTCTGGATTCACTTGCCTTGACTTTCTCGGATGCTCTGGAGTGTCTGCCATCATGAAGATGGTGAGCCTGATAGGTATGCTGTTGAAGATGGACTTTTCGACGACACAAAGGCAACGCCTAGCTTTTGCTAGTCTTTGTTGAAGTCGGCGCTGAGGATGAGCTTCCAGATGGCTCGCTGTGAGAGTGATGTTCAATCAGAAGATCGAATTTGAGTGTACAAGCACATTGTCATCTTTGTTGTAGCTTTGGACATGCGATGGATCAATGCTCTGATTGATAGTAGTGTCCAGAAGATACGGAGATGGAAGGCGAAGCACTTGGGTCCCATGAAAGTCATGCCTAGAGGAGACACTAGGTGAAATAGAGAAAGAAGTGATTAGTTGAAGTTCAGAGTAAAAGTCTCACTAGGGAAGGGAGGACGTTAAGGTCGCTTGACTAATGTAAATGTGAACGATCAAGAGAAGGACATTGTAGATGGGATTACCCGGGGTGAATTACGTGCACAGATATGGGGGCCTCTCCCGAGACCCATTGCTCTGTCTCTACCGAATCCTCTGGAGGAGAAGTGGATGTTGCGGCATGCCACAAGAGGATACCATGGTGGAGCTCCATTCAACGGCTTCTGACGAGCCCACTACCAAAGAGGGAGATATGATGTCGTTGTAGAATATCTCCAATAATGATTTGGAAGAGGGACTAGCCATGTTAAATCCACTACAAGAGGAATGAAGAAGAGGGGATCTAAAATTTGTGTTGGTGGACATAGACTAAGATTTGTGTTTGTGAACATTGTGTGAACTTGGAATAAGCTTTGAGTTTATGAACATGGATAAGGATTTGATCAAGTTGTGATATGTGATTTGGAAGACTAAGTTCGTTTGGTCACGGACAACCTGTGCACATGGTATTTTGTGGTTTCTACGGACGGTACGTCGGGGCACCGGGGTCAATCTGATCCGGACGGAACAATTTCGATAGTCGTTCGTTTCGAGCGTGATGGTGCAGACGGCTCCACGGTACCAACGTCGCAGTCATGCTTCCATAGACTATAACTCGTCCTTTATGGCTATATCAGTGACCTTTTATTCATAAAGACTAAGTTTGGCTCGATTGCGGCAATCTACGTGCGAGTTCATTTGCATTGAAACGAGTAACATATACGTTTGAACACATCCGAGTAAATCTAACTAGAACATTTAATACATGTGATAAGAGAATTTGATGCACGCCACTATATGGATGCACAATACGTTATTTAGTGCAAGCTTTACAATTTGAGGCAAGGACTCGTTCGTGACACTAAGCTTTGTTTGTGCACTATTTCGTTTTGTTTCATATATTATATGATGGTTAACATGGTTTTATGGCTTTGACAGGGAAGTACGAATGGTAAGTTGGTAAGTTTCGCCGTATTACTCTTATATCATACGACACACTGCCACATGAGTTAAGCTTTGTATCTTATGCCATGAAATTGATCCTAAGATAAAACTAGAAAGACAACTTAATAGATGGTGCACGGAACTTATATAACGTGTTTGGATTCGTTGAGCAGGCAAGAAGTCTTCCCATCAGTGCATCCATGTACTGATAACCTACCGGCTAGCTTGCAGGGTGCGGGAGAACCTCGTTTGATGTAGAGTATCCACTCGTGCGTGCTAAGGCGTAGAGTTCGCTCTGGAGCCTTAGAGTGTTGCGTCCAGAGCTGAAGCACATATACAAGACATAATATATTAGAACATCGCCTATGTTATCATCCCATGTTGTAAGTCGCTTGGCACATTTTTATTGTTTTGAGAGAGCTTGAGGGACTTGTAATCTCGGCCTAGTGCCGCTTGTAATATTTCTTGATTATCAATAAAGAGGTTGTTTTTGTTTCATACTTGTGTTCATTCAATACTTCTGCTATGACGACTCTGTAAACTTGTTATCTATCGCCTATTCAGTTTCTTATTCCGCTACATTCGGACTATCTGTGGGACTCTGTGGCTTAGCTATTTCTTCGCATGTTCGGATCATGGCCTTCCACGGGCGCAGTTTATGCTATCGGAGTTAGCCCGATGGAACATAGCGCGCATCGAAGATCGAGATTTGAGTAGGATATCACTCGATAGAGTTTAGCTTGAATACAATTGTTATAGTTTTGAATTTGGAAGACTTGAAATGATATCGATAGTTGCAAGATAGAGCAGATTGATACAAGTTAAAGAATTTTGTGGTTCAATGAATTGAGGTAACCGATAACGAATTCGATCTGGAGTTTAGAAGAACGATCCTGAATCTAGTTCGAAAGATAACATTCGACACCTGGTCCAGATGAGAACGATTATGCTGCGGGAGCGCTAGCATGGTGATTTTATGTCCAGCGGGGATGATCAAACTCGCGGAAACATGTTCGATGATTATTCAGACGAACTCGATGAAATGGAACGTAACGAAGGTGGATAGACTTTGGCTGAGGTTTGAACTTAGTTGTTTGAGGAATGCTAGAAGTAGACTACGGGTTGATCGAACGGTAACATTGAAGTTAAAAAAATTGACTAGGCGAATTATGATCACGACATGAACGATTATTAGATAAACATGACTTGATGGATTAATATATATATCTTGGACGAAACAAAGTGTAACGATAAGGTGTCTTGATCGTTTCGATGATAACCATAACGTTTGATATTTTTGTCTTGTGTGCGCGCAACTCCATGCTCGCACATGTGTCACATCCGGATTAGGACGATTATTCCGCAGGAGCGTTGGCGTGGTGATCTCACGTCCAGCGGGGATGATTCAACTTATGAGAGACCGGAATGTGATAATTGAAGGATCATTTTGACTTGTGGTTCGACATGATAAGACGAGTTTCAGGATACAAGTTAATCGAAAAGTGTTTCGAGGATGAATTAGTCTAGAACGTGAAGACACGCTTGATGTTTTCGTGAACGGATACGTTAATTATGGTTGTCGACTTAGCGTTATGTTTGTGATCAAAAATTTATAATTGTATCATGACTTGGTGTTCCAGACTTAGAAAAGAATGGATAGGCGGATTCTATCAAACGTAATGGAGGAGATAGACTATGCGAATTGCTAGGTTTGATGTACGATATGGGTAGATCGTGGATTCAATTGAACGAACTTACCGTAGAACGACTTTGTAAAATAGACTCGGACCATGTATAAACGAACGTGTTGATGTGAGTAGGATGATTTGTGCTCGATGTTTAGAAATCTCAGCGAAACGAGCTTGGGTAGAATATTCCGTACAAATGAAGAATGGTTTGACCTTAGAAATTGGGACGAGCATCGTGCGACGAACTAGCATGATAAAAATCGTAAATGTAAATATGTACCTATGACCTTGTGAGCCGACCTAGTGGTTAGGCAGACGACCCTATGCTGAGTGAAAGAACTTATGTGACCGACTTTAGAGTATTGCTTGGACAAGCCATAGAACTGGGGCAACAACTTAGAGTTAGCCTTGGAACGGTAAGTGTGTGCTAGAAGTTGATATTTAACATAAACGGACTGGATGATAGGACTTGAATGTTAGTTGGTTGATTGGATAGATCGTGCTTAACGGTAGTACAATGCTTGATGTTTGGGTTGGATTGGAAATGACTTGGATTTTGATTGACCCTGTTTGAGGTATCATTGTGATTCGTAACTAGAATTCTTGAGATTTTCGCGAGTAGCTTGTCCGACTTTGTTTGGTTGAAATGCATATGTTTGGGGAATGCCTTGAATGTATGCACGATCTAAGACTCAGTGATATATTGAACTCGAATGCAAAGACTTCACTATCGCTAAGTTGGTTGACATGCACGTGTTTGGGGGATGCCTTGAATATGTGCACGATCCAGACTCCGTGATATGCTGAACTCGAATGCTAGTACAAGTGAATGTGTTAGATGCATTTGGACGAGTATAACAATTTGGGTAAGTTAGCCTCAGCCTAAGATTTTTGTGCATGATAGATTGTATCATACCCTGCGTTAAGCGATATATGTTCTGCGCTTAGGCTCAGTAGAGACTGGGTCAGAGAATACGATGTTCGAATAAATATAGCCAGTTTGGATTGAGTGATAGAGTCATTCAATGAAACAGGCCCAGCATGCATGCGCCATGGAATAAGAAAAACCAGTAGAAGTGTTCGAACGGATCTAGTGATACAGAGTAATATGCTTAAGTTAGATTCGATAGTGTGCGATAGAACGTGTTCTACTCTGGAAGTCTCGAGGACGAGACTTGTTCTAAATGGTGTATAATGTAACGACCCGCTCCGCATCAATGCGGATATCCGATTCAAATGGCACAAGTACGACGACCCGTCCCACTTTGCTCAATGAGAAGACTCGCTTGAGGCAAAGGAGTTCAAACTTAGACTTTCAAAGGCACGCTCGGAGTATCGCTCGACCGATACGAATCAACGCTAAGGTGGGTAGCTACAATAAACTTGTCTTTGCTTAGCCTGCACACCTAATAACTTGGATGATACATGCTAGTTGCTAGGCAAATCACCCATTGTATGCTAATAAGAATACAACGCACCTAGCTAAGGGAATAATTCCATCTTGTATTGCTTGTGTTAGAATATGGAAATGAAATATGGCTTATAGTTGGACCCTCGCATGCTACCTTAGCTTCGTGCAAGTAGACTCCGCTAATGCTTCGAGTAGATCATTATATACTCTTCGTAATACACTGCTTCATATGTTTACACTGCTTGTCTTATAGATTATGTCGCGATTCAATGACACATTCACGCTCGTGCTAGTCGTACTGCTTATGTTTCGAGTAGACTTTTATATGATCAAGTATTGTAACGCCCCGCTCCGCGTCGGCGTTATGTATCAAGGTGAGTGGGCAGAACTTCGTTCTCTGATTCTTGCACGCCTTAATAATAACCTGAGTTTTTGCTTGCAATGTTTTCTTAAGAGAATGATAGAACCTGCCTTGCATGTTAATGAACGAACTCACCTAGCTTGTCTTTGAATCAATGTCTGCTTAACGAGAATCCTGAATCGCCTGCTTAGAATGCATGAACATGTTCACTATCGTCTATGCTTCGAGAGACCATACTGTGCCTGAACGTATTCAAGTGATAAGTCGGATTGCCCCGCAACAATTAGTGTATTCTGATGGTTCGTCTCGTCTGCATAATAGAGTTTATTTGATAGTATTCCATGCATTCGCACGCGGTCGGACAATGGCTTTTGGTGGAGAGCTGAACTGCATGCGTCATAGCCACCATGGGTCACAGCTGCCATTAGCATTAGAGAATGAGTCATTGGTACGCTGTTCCACCAGCTGCCGATCCTGAGTTACTCGGGGACCGCCCTGCATATAGCTAAGTCATTGTGTTGGCTTGGATAGTGACTACCCCTAAGAATGTGTATTGTGTGTCTAGCTATGCATTAGACCCTCGAGTCGCACGAGACACGCTGCACACACCCTGAAACATGAACGGTTTGCTTGCTTGCATATTCAATATGAAACTCTGTTTCCAAACATGTTTCCAAATAATGTAATATGACTCTGCTAGCGAACTGCATGAAACGAACCTAGGTAAAACTAGAAAGATCACTAGTAATGTAATATTTTATAACATGATTACTTAGTGCCTGTTTGAGTGAATGCTTGTTTCTGTTCAGTTGATTTATCTCACCAGTACTTGTATAAAGTACTGACCCACCAACAGTTTACTTGCTTGCAGGTACTGGATCGTCCGAGGGAGCGATAGGCGTGCCACAGTCCCTAAGACCCGGAATCCTGGTTTCGATTGTTGCCCCGAGAATGCTATCGTATAAGGGGCATAATGTATGGAACGAACATGTGCCTTTGCTAAAGGAAACCCAAGTTGCCTCGATTGTCCCGAATACTCAGTTGGCTAATGTATTGTATTGCAACAAGTCCCTTTTCGCTGCTTACTCGATTGATGCGATGATAGCCAACTATCAACTTAAACGATTGGCCTTACACGGGCGCAACCCCAGGCCCGTGCGGCATCACGTCCCCCGAAAGCTCGAACGGGCCATTCGCTTGGCTCCCTTCCTCCCTCGCACCCGCGGGACGGGCGCGGTGATTCGCGTCCGGTGCGCCGAGGCACGGTGATTCGTGCCCGGTTCGTTAATCCCGGCCGCACGGGGCGGGGCAGGGCGGAGCGGCGGCCCGGGCGGGACCCGGGCATGACAGATTGGTATCAGAGCGGAATCGATTCTCTGGCCCAAACCGTTGCTATGACTCTGAGTCGATATGGTATTGCAAAGAGCGTTCCATACAATAAGTCCATAGATATTCTCAAAGTGCAAAATGTTTCATGAACTTGAATTGCTTGATTGTTTCGATTGAGTACGGCGAGGGACGGCACTATCGCTACTCGGGATATCGAGAAGTTTATCCTTGAAGTTTTGAGGATGAAACTTTTTGTTGGTTGGTAAGTATGTAACGTCCCGCTCCGCGCCGGCATTATGTATCAAGATGAGTGGGCAGAACTTCGTTCTCTGATTTTTGCACGCCTTAATAATAACTTGAGTTTTTGCTTGCAATATTTTCTTAAGAGAATGATACAACCTGCCTTGCATCTTAATGAACGAACTCACCTAGCTTGTCTTTGAATCAATGCCTGCTTAACGAGAATCCTGAATTGCCTGCTTAGAGTGCATGAACATGTTCACTATCGTCTATGCTTCGAGAGAACCATACTGTGGCTGAACGTGTTCAAGTGATAAGTCGGATTGCCCCACAATAATGAGTGTATTCTGATGGTTCGTCTCGTCTGCATAATAGAGTTTATTGATAGTGTTCCATGCATTCGCACGTGGTCGGACAATGGCTTTTGGTGGAGAGCTGAACTGCATGCGTCATAGCCACCATGGGTCACAGCTTTCATTAGCATCAGAGAATGAGTCATTGGTACACTGTTCCACCAGCTGCCGATCCTGAGTTACTCGGGGACCGCCCTGCATATAGCTAAGTCATTGTGTTGGCTTGGATAGTGACTGCCCCTAAGAATGTGCATTGTGTGTCTAGCTATGCATCAGACCCTTGAGTCGCACGAGACACGCTGTGCACACCCTGAAACATGAACGGTTTGCTTGCTTGCATATTCAATATGAAACTCTGTTTCCAAACATGTTTCCAAATAATGTAATATGACTCTGCTAGCGAACTGCATGAAACGAACCTAGGTAAAACTAGAAAGATCACTAGTAATGTAATGTTTTATAACATGATTACTTAGTGCCTGTTTGAGTGAATGCTTGTTTCTGTTCAGTTGATTTATCTCACCAGTACTTGTATAAAGTGCTGACCCACCAACAGTTTACTTGCTTGCAGGTACTGGATCGTCCGAGGGAGCGATAGGCGTGCCACAGTCCCTAAGACCCAGAATCCTGGTTTCGATTGTTGCCCCGAGAATGCTATCGTATAAGGGGGCATAATGTATGGAACGAACATGTGCCTTTGCTAAAGGAAACCCAAGTTGCCTCGATTATCCCGAACACTCAGTTGGCTAATGCATTGCATTATAACAAGTCCCTTTCCGCTGCTTACTCGATTGATGCGATGATAGCCAACTATCAACTTAAACGATTGGCCTTGCACGGGCGCAACCCCAGGCCCGTGCGGCATCACGTCCCCCGAAAGCTCGAACGGGCCATTCGCTTGGCTCCCTTCCTCCCTCACACCTACGGGACGGGCGCGGTAATTCGCGTCCGGCGCGCCGAGGCACAGTGATACGTATCCGGTTCGTTAATCCCGGCCTTACGGGGCGGGGCAGGGCGGAGCGGCGGCCCGGGCGGGACCGGGGCGTGACAAGTATAGTGTTTCACATTTTATATGTGCCATGCTTATCTCGTAGATTCGTGACACCGCCTGGAACACGACACATAACATGATTTACTTCGTTTGGCCGGAAGACTATTAAGTTGTCATTTCGTGCAATTTTGAACATAAAAATATTCGGGGCCGTTAGGTCACCAAGGCAGTTCCCGAATAAGGAGACTTCAACACGACAAGTTAAGTGAGAGTTATGATCAAACAGCTCGGAGAGCAATATTCGTTCAGGACTAGATTAGACGGCTCTGGGAGCCAATGTGTTGGCCGACATGGATGAAGATTTGTGTTTATGAACATTGTGTGAACTTGGAATAAGATTTGGGTTTATGAACATGGATAAGGATTTGATCAAGTTGTGATATATGATTTGGAAGACTAAGTTCATTTGGTCACGGACAACCTATGCACAGGGTATTTTGTGGTTCTTGCGGACGGTACTTCGGTGTAACGCCCCTCCGCGCCGGCGTTATATATCAAGGTGAGTGGGCAGAAATTCATTCTCTGATTCTTGCACGCCTTAATAATAACCTGAGTTTTTGCTTGCAATGTTTTCTTAAGAGAATGATAGAACCTGCCTTGCATGTTAATGAACAACTCACCTAGCTTGTCTTTTAAACAATGCCTGCTTAACGAGAATCCTGAATCGCCTGCTTAGAGTGCATGAATATGTTCACTATCGTCTATGCTTCGAGAGAACCATACTGTGCCTGAACGTGTTCAAGTGATAAGTCGGATTGCCCCGCAATAATGAGTGTATTCTGAAGGTTCGTCTCGTCTGCATACTAGAGTTTATTTGATAGTGTTCCATGCATTCGCACGCGGTCGGACAATGGCTTTTGGTGGAGAGCTGAACTGCATACGTTATAACCACCATGGGTCACAGCTGCCATTAGCTTCAGAGAAAGAGTCATTGGTATGCTGTTCCACCAGCTGCCGATCCTGAGATACTCGGGGACCGCCCTTCATATAGCTAAGTCATTGTGTTGGCTTGGATAGTGACTGCCCCTAAGAATGTGCATCGTGTGTCTAGCTTTGCATCAGACCCTCGAGTCGCACGAGACACGCTGCGCACACCCTGAAACATGAACGGTTTTCTTGCTTGCATATTCAATATGAAACTCTGTTTCCAAACATGTTTCTAAACAAGTAAATCGACTCTGCTCGAACTGCATGAAACGAACCTAGGTAAAACTAGAAAGATCACTAGTAATGTAATATTTTATAACATGATTACTTAGTGCCTGTTTGAGTGAATGCTTGTTTCTGTTCAGTTGATTTATCTCACCAGTACTTGTATAAAGTGCTGACCCACCAACAGTTTACTTGTTCGCAGGTACTGGATCGTACGAGGGAGCGATAGGCGTGCCACAGTCCCGAAGACCCGAAAATCCTGGTTTCGATTGTTGCCCCGAGAATGCTATCATATAAGGGGGCATAATGTATGGAACGAACGTGTGCCTTTACTAAAGGAAACCTAAGTTGTCTCGATTATCCCGAACACTCAGTTGGCTAAATGCATTACATTGCAACAAGTCCCTTTCCGCTGCTAACTCGATTGATGCGATGATAGCCAACTATCAACTTAAACGATTAGCCTTGCACGGGCGCAACCCCAGGCCCGTGCGGCATCACGTCCCCCGAAAGCTCGAACGGGCCATTCGCTTGGTTCCCTTCCTCCCTCGCCCCCGCGGGACGGGCGCGGTGACTCGCGTCCGGCGCGCCGAGCACGGTGATACGTGTCCGGTTCATTAATTCTCGGCCGCACGGGGCGGGGCAGGGCGGAGCGGCGGTCCGGGCGGGACCGGGGTGTGACAGAATGGTATCAGAGCGGAATCGATTCTCTGGCCCAAACCGTTGCTATGACTCTGAGTCGATATGGTATTGCAAAGAGCGTTCCATACAATAAGTCCATAGATATTCTCAAAGTGCAAAATGTTTCCTGAACTTGAATTGCTTGATTGTTTCAATTGAGTACGGCGAGGGACGGCACTATCGCTACTTGGGATATCGAGAAGTTTATCCTTGAAGTTTCGAGGATGAAACTTTTTGTTGGTTGGTAAGTATGTAACGCCCCGCTCCGCGCCGGCGTTATGTATCAAGATGAGTGGGCAGAACTTCGTTCTCTGATTTTTGCACGCCTTAATAATAACCTGAGTTTTTGCTTACAATATTTTCTTAAGAGAATGATACAACCTGCCTTGCATGTTAATGAACGAACTCACCTAGCTTGTCTTTGAATCAATGCCTGCTTAACGAGAATCCTGAATTGCCTGCTTAGAGTGCATGAACATGTTCACTATCGTCTATGCTTTGAGAGAACCATACTGTGCCTGAACGTGTTCAAGTGATAAGTCAGATTGCCCCGCAATAATGAGTATATTCTGATGGTTCGTCTCGTCTGCATAATAGAGTTTATTTAATAGTGTTCCATGTATTCGCACGCGGTCGGACAATGGCTTTTGGTGGAGAGCTGAACTGCATGCGTCATAGCCACCATGGGTCACAGCTTTCATTAGCATCAGAGAATGAGTCATTGGTACACTGTTCCACCAGCTGCCGATCCTGAGTTACTCGGGGACCGCCCTGCATATAGCTAAGTCATTGTGTTGGCTTGGATAGTGACTGCCCTTAAGAATGTGCATTGTGTGTCTAGCTATGCATCAGACCCTTGAGTCGCACGAGACACGCTGTGCACACCCTGAAACATGAACGGTTTGCTTGCTTGCATATTCAATATGAAACTCTGTTTCCAAACATGTTTCCAAATAATGTAATATGACTCTGCTAGCGAACTGCATGAAACGAACCTAGGTAAAACTAGAAAGATCACTAGTAATGTAATATTTTATAACATGATTACTTAGTGCCTGTTTGAGTGAATGCTTGTTTCTGTTCAGTTGATTTATCTCACCAGTACTTGTATAAAGTGCTGACCCACCAACAGTTTACTTGCTTGCAGGTACTGGATCGTCCGAGGGAGCGATAGGCGTGCCACAGTCCCTAAGACCCGGAATCCTGGTTTTGATTGTTGCCCCGAGAATGCTATCGTATAAGGGGGCATAATGTATGGAACGAACATGTGCCTTTGCTAAAGGAAACCCAAGTTGCCTCGATTATCCCGAACACTCAGTTGGCTAATGCATTGCATTGTAACAAGTCCCTTTCCGCTGCTTACTCGATTGATGCGATGATAGCCAACTATCAACTTAAACGATTGGCCTTGCACGGGCGCAACCCCAGGCCCGTGCGGCATCACGTCCCCCGAAAGCTCGAACGGGCCATTCGCTTGGCTCCCTTCCTCCCTCACACCCGCGGGACAGGCGCGGTAATTCGCGTCCGGCGCGCCGAGGCACAGTGATACGTGTCTGGTTCGTTAATCCCGACCTTACGGGGCGGGGCAGGGCGGAGCGGCGGCCCGGGAGGGACCGGGGCGTGACAAGTATAGTGTTTCACCTTTTATATGTGCCATGCTTATCTCGTAGATTCGTGACACCGCCTGGAACACGACACATAACATGATTTACTTCGTTTGGCCGGAAGACTATTAAGTTGTCATTTCGTGCAATTTTGAACATAAAAATATTCGGGGCCGTTAGGTCACCAAGGCAGTTCCCGAATAAGGAGACTTCAACACGACAAGTTAAGTGAGAGTTATGATCAGACAGCTCGGAGAGCAATATTCGTTCAGGACTAGATTAGACGGCTCTGGGAGCCAATGTGTTGGCCGACATGGATGAAGATTTGTGTTTATGAACATTGTGTGAACTTGGAATAAGATTTGGGTTTATGAACATAGATAAGGATTTGATCAAGTTGTGATATGTGATTTGGAAGACTAAGTTCATTTGGTCACGGACAACCTATGCACAGGGTATTTTATGGTTCTTGCGGACGGTACTTCGGTGTAACGCCCCGCTCCGCGCCGGCGTTATATATCAAGGTGAGTGGGCAGAAATTCGTTCTCTGATTCTTGCACGCCTTAATAATAACCTGAGTTTTTGCTTGCAATGTTTTCTTAAGAGAATGATAGAACCTGCCTTGCATGTTAATGAACAACTCACCTAGCTTGTCTTTTAAACAATGCCTGCTTAACGAGAATCCTGAATCGCCTGCTTAGAGTGCATGAATATGTTTACTATCGTCTATGCTTCGAGAGAACCATACTGTGCCTGAACGTGTTCAAGTGATAAGTCGGATTGCCCCGCAATAATGAGTGTATTCTGATGGTTCGTCTCGTCTGCATACTAGAGTTTATTTGATAGTATTCCATGCATTCGCACGCGGTCGGATAATGGCTTTTGGTGGAGAGCTGAACTGCATGCGTTATAACCACCATGGGTCACAGCTGCCATTAGCTTCAGAGAAAGAGTCATTGGTATGCTGTTCCACCAGCTGCCGATCCTGAGATACTCGGGGACCGCCCTTCATATAGCTAAGTCATTGTGTTGGCTTGGATAGTGACTGCCCCTAAGAATGTGCATCGTGTGTCTAGCTTTGCATCAGACCCTCGAGTCGCACGAGACACGCTGCGCACACCCTGAAACATGAACGGTTTGCTTGCTTGTATATTCAATATGAAACTCTGTTTCCAAACATGTTTCTAAACAAGTAAATCGACTCTGCTCGAACTGCATGAAATGAACCTAGGTAAAACTAGAAAGATCACTAGTAATGTAATATTTTATAACATGATTACTTAGTGCCTGTTTGAGTGAATGCTTGTTTCTGTTCAGTTGATTTATCTCACCAGTACTTGTATAAAGTGCTGACCCACCAACAGTTTACTTGTTCGCAGGTACTGGATCGTACGAGGGAGCGATAGGCGTGCCACAGTCCCGAAGACCCGGAAATCCTGGTTTCCATTGTTGCCCCGAGAATGCTATCGTATAAGGGGGCATAATGTATGGAACGAACGTGTGCCTTTGCTAAAGGAAACCTAAGTTGTCTCGATTATCCTGAACACTCAGTTGGCTAAATGCATTGCATTGCAACAAGTCCCTTTCCGCTGCTAACTCGATTGATGCGATGATAGCCAACTATCAACTTAAACGATTAGCCTTGCACGGGCGCAACCCCAGGCCCGTGCGGCATCACGTCCCCCGAAAGCTCGAACGGGCCATTCGCTTGGTTCCCTTCCTCCCTCGCACCCGCGGGACGGGCGCGGTGACTAGCGTCCGGCGCGCTGAGCACGGTGATACGTGTCCGGTTCGTTAATTCCCGGCCGCACGGGGCGGGGCAGGGCGGAGCGGCGGCCCGGGCGGGACCGGGGTGTGACAGAATGGTATCAGAGCGGAATCGATTCTCTGGCCCAAACCGTTGCTATGACTCTGAGATATTATCGATATGGTTTTGCAAAGAGTGTTCCATACAATAAGTCCATAGATATTCTCAAAGTGTAAAATGTTTCCTGAACTTGAATTGCTTGATTGTTTCGATTGAGTACGGCGAGGGACGGCACTATCGCTACTCGGGATATCGAGAAGTTTATCCTTGAAGTTTCGAGGACGAAACTTTTTGTTGGTTGGTAAGTATGTAACGCCCCGCTCCGCGCCGGCGTTATATATCAAGGTGAGTGGGCAGAACTTCGTTCTCTGATTCTTGCACGCCTTAATAATAACCTGAGTTTTTGCTTGCAATGTTTTCTTAAGAGAATGATAGAACCTGCCTTGCATGTTAATGAACGAACTCACCTAGCTTGTCTTTGAAACAATGCCTGCTTAACGAGAATCCTGAATCGCCTGCTTAGAGTGCATGAATATGTTCACTATCGTCTATGCTTCGAGAGAACCATACTGTGCCTGAACGTGTTCAAGTGATAAGTCGGATTGCCCCGCAACAATGAGTGTATTCTGATGGTTCGTCTCGTCTGCATACTATAGTTTATTTGATTGTGTTTCATGCATTCGCACGCTGTCGGACAATGGCTTTTGGTGGAGAGCTGAACTGCATGCTTTATAACCACCATGGGTCACAGCTGCCATTAGCTTCAGAGAAAGAGTCATTGGTATGCTGTTCCACCAGCTGCCGATCCTGAGATACTCGAGGACCGCCCTGCATATAGCTAAGTCATTGTGTTGGCTTGGATAGTGACTGCCCCTAAGAATGTGCATCGTGTGTCTAGCTTTGCATCAGACCCTCGAGTCGCACGAGACACGCTGCGCACACCCTGAAACATGAACGGTTTGCTTGCTTGCATCTTCAATATGAAACTCTGTTTCCAAACATGTTTCTAAACAAGTAAATCGACTCTGCTAGAACTGCATGAAACGAACCTAGGTAAAACTAGAAAGATCACTAGTAATATAATATTTTATAACATGATTACTTAGTGCCTGTTTGAGTGAATGCTTGTTTCTGTTCAGTTGATTTATCTCACCAGTACTTGTATAAAGTGCTGACCCACCAACAATTTACTTGTTCGCAGGTACTGGATCGTCCGAGGGAGCGATAGGCGTGCCACAGTCCCGAAGACCCAGAAATCCTGGTTTCGATTGTTGCCCCGAGAATGCTATCGTATAAGGGGGCATAATGTATGGAACGAACGTGCGCCTTTGCTAAAGGAAACCCAAGTTGCCTCGATTGTTCCGAACACTCAGTTGGCTAAATGCATTGCATTGCAACAAGTCCCTTTCCGCTGCTAACTCGATTGATGCGATGATAGCCAACTATCAACTTAAACGATTAGCCTTGCACGGGCGCAACCCCAGGCCCGTGCGGCATCACGTCCCCCGAAAGCTCGAACGGGCCATTCGCTTGGCTCCCTTCCTCCCTCGCACCCGTGGGACGGGCGCGGTGACTCGCGTCCGACGCGCCGAGGCACGGTGATACGTGTCCGGTTCGTTAATTCCCGGCCGTACGGGGCAGGGCAGAGCGGAACGGCGGCCCGGGCGGGACCGGGGCGTGACATTCGGGGCACTGGGGCTGATCCGATCCGGACGGAACAATTTCGATAGCCGTTCATTTCGGTCGTGATGGTGCATACGGCTCTATGGTACCAACGTTGCAACCATCTGTCCAGAGGTTATAACTCATCTTTTATGGCTTTGACAGTGACCTTTTGTTCATATAGACTACGTTTGGCACGATTGCGGCAATCCGTGTGTGAGTTCATTTGCATTGAAATGAGTAACCTGTACATTTGAACACATCTGAGTAAATCGAAGTAGAACATTTAATACCCATGATAAGAGAATTTAATGCACGCCACTTTGTACTTAGAGATATGGATGCACAATACGTTATTTAGTGCAAGCGTAACACATTGAGGCAATGACTCATTCGTGACACTAAGTTTTGTTTGTGCACTATTTCGTTTTGTTTCATATATTATATGCTGGTTAACTTGGTTTTAGGGTTTGGACCGGGAATGACGAATGGTAAGTTGGTAAGTTTTGCTGTGTTACTCTTATATCGTACGACGCACTGCCACACGAGTTAGGCTTTGTATCTTATGTCAAGAAACTAATCCTAAGGCAAGACTGGAAAGATAACTTAATAGATGGTGCATGGAACTTATATAATGTGTTTGGATTCGTTGAGCGGGCGAGAAGCCTCCCCACCAGTGCATTCATGTCCTGATAACCCACCAATATGCTTGTAGGGTACGGGAGAACCTCGTTCAGTGCGGAGTATCCACTCGTGCTCGCTAAGGCGTGGAGTTCGTACTGAAGTCTTGGAGTGTTGCATCCGGAGCAGCAGCACATATACAAGACATAATTTATTGGAACATGGCCTATGTTATCGTCCAATGTTGTAAGCCGCTTGGCACGCTTTTTTGTTTTAAGAGAGGTTGAGTGACTTATAATCTCGTCCTAGCGCCGCTTGTAATATTTTTTTTATTATCAATAAAGAGCTTTTTTTTTCATACTTGTGTTCATTCAATTCTTCCGCTATGACGGCTCTGTGAACTTATCTATCGCCTATTTGGTTTCTTATTCCACTGCATTTGGACTATCTGTGCGAATCTGTGGCTTGCACGGACGCAGCTTGTGCTTGCACGACATCACGCCTTGATGGGAACGATCGTCCTGTGAGAGCGTTGGCACGGTAATTCGCGTCCAGCAGGGACGGTCGATCCTGTGGGAGATCGAGGCATGACAATATGTTAGTCAGTTGTCCTTTGCCCACTGCCTACTGGACAAATAACATATTTTTGAGTTTTTGGGTACAAAACGCACGTGCACACGCACACGCGCTCGCGCACACACACACACACACACACACACACACACACACACACACACACATATATATATATATATATATATATATATATATTTGGAAGAATATAATTGTATTAATTAAATCAAAAAATTACAAATACAAGAGGCAATTCAAGGGTGAGCCTTCTCTCTTATTTTACTGACATCTTGCTCAATATTATGGATAATCCCAATAGTAGAAATCACCGACCCCTCAAAGATATGATTGTTCCGCTCCTTCCAGACATGTCAGGCCGCTACAATAAATCTGATCCAGGCCTCGTTGTACCAACCAAAATCTCTCCGCTTCTCTCTTCTGATGACCTCGACAATTGCTCTCCAGCCATTGATCCCCTATTGGATAAGCCTAACCTATCATATTGGGCTAGCCAAATATCCTATGCCACCAGACATTGGAAGAATAGGTGTCATGGATTCATCACTCTGCCGGCACAGTATACATCCCTGGGCCTCCAACTGCAGTCCAAATCTCCACAACCTATCAAGTGTGAGTAGTCTTCCCAGGCACAATTTGTATAGACAACTGCATTTTACGAGCAAAACCTTTGGCCCATACCACATCCGCCAACTCCATCTCCAGGTGTGTGACTCTGACAGCATTAGCTACGGCTCTATGTTCGAACTGCTCCACCTTAATATTATCTCAAATCCATGTATCAGTCTGAACTAATGTATCCACCCTCATCGTCCGAATGATCTCCCTGAATTGTCGTGTGCCACCATGTAACTCCGGACGCCAGACTTTATTCCTCATAATGACACTGACACGTTTCCTCCTTCCAGTCTCTCGACACGCTATGACCCTCCTCACTCTATCAAGCTTTGGTGTGCAATTTATGGGTCAAACCATAGGTTTATGGTCTCACCATCTTTGAAGACCCTCGAGATCAACTACTTCAATTGAGAACGGTACCCTCCTCACTCTATCAAGCTTTGGTGTGCAATCCATGGGTCAAACCATAGGTCTGTGGTCTCACCATCTTTGAAGATCCTCGAGATCAACTGCTTCAATTGAGAGCGGTATAAAGTAATACTTTTGAAAAAAAAGAGTTATTATTGTTTGAAGACCTGCTCCAAAATTATGTCCCCTCAAGTATCCGTTCTCCATCTAAGCTGCCCATAGCGATTCTCTTAAAAGAAACTTCCAAGTTAGCTTCAACCCAGTCATAACCTGGAGCAGTCGTAAAGGCTGCAGACCTACTCCTCCTTCCTTATACGGTCGACAGAGGGTGTCATACCCTATAGCATGTATCCCTCCTCTCCTAACAAAGTTGGCACAAATTTTCTATATCCTATTAATTGTAGAGATCTTAAGAAATATAGCATGTCTCTGTAATGACTGCGTGAACCAGCTCAATCTGTCTTCCAAAAGATAAGTTTTGGGCATGCCACCCCTCAACTCGCCTCTGTGTATACTCAACTAGACTAACAATCCATATCTCTGACGTAATTGACTGATAATAGGATCCCCAAGTATTTGACCGGAAGCCCACCTAGCTCTACTCTCAGAAGTGATGCAAGTTTCTCCTTATTCTGGTAGTACTTATTAAAGTAAGTCTTGCTCTTATCTCGATTCATATGTAGACCCGAGTATAAACCGAACATCTCCATGATAGAGGCCAGCTGAGTCATACCCTCCCTTGTTGGTTTCAAGAAAACCAGTAGATCATCGGCATAGATCAAGTGCGACACATGAGACGTCAACCTCCTGTGAAGCAGAATAATCTGCTTCCTGAGTACCGCAGCCTACATGAGACACGAGAAATAATTTATGACAAGAGTAATAAAATAAGACGACAGTGGGTCACCCAGCTTCAACCCCCTATTTTTTCCAATGAATCCATGTGGCTGCCCACGGATGAGCATAGAGAAAGTCGGGGTTATGATACAGTGCTGAACCCTGGCCACCTACCTGCTATCAAAGCCCATAGCAAGCATGATCTGACAGACAAATTCCTGGTTTACGGTGTCATATGTCTTTCGAAGATCCAGTTTGATGCAAGGCTAGTCCCCTCTTGGTTTATTAAAGTTTCGTACCATCTCATGAGCTAAAAGGTGGTTGTTAGCAATATTCCTCCCTTTGATGAATGTTGTCCGGTATGGAGAAATAAATTCCCGCATAATGTCCTCCATCCGCCGACACATCAAATGCGTAATGAGTTTGTAGAGGTAGTTGCAATACGTGATGGGTCTGAAGTCTACGAGCGAACTGGCACCCTCCTTCTTCGGAATAAGTGTGAGGAAAGTATGGTTCAACTGTCGTAGAAGCCTGTCCTTCTTAAAATAAAATCTGTGATCACCTCCAGCACTTCGAACTTAACCTCCTCTTAATGCACCTCATAGAAGCAGCTGCCAAACCTGTCAGGCTCCGGTGCTTTGTTTGGGTCCACCCTCTTGATAATCCCTTTCATCTCTTCCATTGTCACCGGAGCCAATAGAACATGATTATGATTACAGTATGGTGTGACCACACGCTTGCAAACCAACTCAGAAAATATGGTTAAATAATTATGTTGATTGTACAAGTCTGTGTGATACCTCACTGCCTCCGCTTGGATGTCCTTTGGGGTCGCCACCTCCTTTTCGTCGCCAGTAATAAGCTTGCTGATATGGTTGTGATGCTGACGTGCTCTCACAACGTCGTAAAAGTACTTTAAGCATCTATCGCCATCCCGCAGCCACAAACACTTCGCCCATTGCGCCAGTTCTATTTGCTCTTGGAACCTGATAGCGCCGACATCTTGGATAGGCTTCTTTTTCTCTGCAACTATATCTTCATTCAGAATGACTTCTTAAAGTTGTTGTTGCACCTCCCGAAGGCGCTCCTCCTCCTCTCAAAGCTTCCGGGCCGAAACCAGCCTATTCCAAGCCTTTAGACCCGCATTCACCTTCTTTAGCTTGATGATTAGCCGGAATTGAGGATTTCCTCTAACATTTATCTGTAGCCCCCGTCGCACTACCTCCTTATATCCCTCGAGAAGCACCCACTTGTTGTATCGGAAAGGTCTTGCATTGGACCTCGGTTGGTCAACAACTCGTACGCAGACCGAAGAATAGTCCGAAGCGCCTGCCATCAACCCTTCTGCCCTCAGACCAGGATGCTTGCAGAACTCCAGTTTTCCAAAGCCTCGGTTGGTCAACAACTCATATTCAGCTGACACGCCACTCGCTTCCGGACAGCCTTGTTCTGCCATGTCCACAGATGTCCCGTCCTCTTCAAAGGCTGTAAGCCAGACGAAAGGAGACAGTATATATATATATATATATATATATATATATATATATATATATATATATATATATATATATATATATATATGGGTAAATGAGATATGAGCCATACTTCTCGTATTCCTACATGAGCCATGCACATGTGGACCAATAGAAATAGAGTGTACTGGTGCACATGGGATGTGAACGTCTATTCCTATTGGTCCACATGTACATAGCTCATGTAGGAATATGAGCACTATGGCTTATATCTCGTTAACCCTATATATATATAAATATATATATATATATATATATATATATATATATATATATATATATATATATATATATATATTGTTACAAGACTCCTGGTCCGAAGGTCCTACACATCCCGGCTCGAAGGCTAGCACTTGCACTTGAACCGCACCTGCATCGCACCTGAACCATACAACTACTCACATTTATTCCTCCACATGAAATTAAATGTGCTTCTCATGTTGCTCGAACCTGCAACCTATTAGGAGGATATGTCTCACTCTAACTACTTGAGCTAGTGCTCCTTGGCATATATATATATATATATATATATATATATATATATATATATATATATATATATATGTATGTATGTGTGTGTGTGTGTGTGTGTGTGTGTGTGTCAAGGACCTCTAGCTCATGTGGTTAGAGTGAGGCATATTCCTCCAGGAGGTTGCTAGTTCGAGCAACGGGGGAAGCACTTTAATTTTCTTGTGTGGAAGTTAAGCGAGGTGGGTGTGGTGGAGACCGAGTGCGGTTGTGTTGCGATGCAGTGCCGGTGTGGGGCTTTCAGGCCGGGTTGCCTTCGGGCTAGATTGTTGGCCTTCAGATCGATTAGTGTAAAATTTCTTGCCTAGTCACAAGGTCTTAAATTCATTATGTAAATGACATTCTATTCTAATCTTGAATATTCACCTTCTTCTAAAATATTCCTCACCTGAACACACTAGCATATTGTTGATTATTTGTATACTGAATGTGGTAACTGACCATTTTTACGGGAATATCTTTTCAGGTTAGACGAATGTGGTAAAAATTACTACAGAATCATATTAGGCTCCAGACTTTTGTTGTGTATCTCTGAGCTCTGACAGTGGCCGTTATACTTCTGATTGCACAGTTTAGGTTTTGAATGCGGAAGGTTAGTGATATGATGTTATGGTGATATAACTTGAATTGTATATGGTGATATAACTTGACAAGATGAATCTTAGTCGAAAGTAATTTTTAAATGTGATCTTATATTGGTAAAACTTTGGTTGAATGATAGCAAGATATGAAATATGAATCTGGGTCTACAATGTGAAAAATGGTTTTAGAACGATATCCATATGCTATGTCAGAATACGCGAATTTGGAGTGCATACTATTCAGGGCCTCTTGGGCTACTTCAAGGTCGTTTTTTTTGTTTTTTGTTTTTTGTTTTTTTTTTTGGTTTTTGTTTTTTTTCTTTTACAATATTTTGTGTTGAAGTTTGTTCTCACTTATATTTCACAACATGATGTATTTTTACTGCCTTCTGTATTCGGAGTGCCTATTCATTGCAGTAAACTTTCTTGTTTTTATGTTAAGAGGAACGCACATCTTGTATATATCTCGTTAAATTGCACAAACATGTGTTGTTCTTCTGGTTCTTTTAGCAAATTACAAGAAACTAGTAAAGTTTCCAATTTTAACAGATTACCCACCTATTATTGTTTTGTTCACTACTTAACGGCCACAAGTAGGGTTGTTATAGGTTGTTTCAAATCCAGGTAGTGTGTCGATAGGCCTTAGTATTTATTCCTACAGGTCCAAGATTTACTTGGAACAGAACTATTAGAGCTAACGTCCGCCGTCTGTTAGAGACATATATATCACCAGTGCTATCCATGGCAGCACCTGCTTAACACAACCTTCAATTTAATTAACTCCCTGGCCTACCCGTTTGTAAAATAATAAAGATAGCAAAGAATTTTAAAATATTGCTACTTAATTATGTCTCACTTTCTCACATAAAGTTGTCAAAACTTAAATTAAGCCAATCAATATATATTAGTATAAACCAATCCAATTTGATGGGGACAATGTGTGAACATGATCCGAGCCGGAGTAGGTCCATGATAAATGATTGGACTTGACTCATGTGACTTGAAAACAAAAAATATTTTGTTTTAGTTCATGATCAGTCCCATACATCTATATCTTATCTTTCTACTGTCTATCTGATTTGTAACCAAAGTTTCTATATAGTGTTAAACTTTTGTGATATTTTACATTCGTTTCATAATTATTTCACAAAATACATAAAGATTTGATTTAGTTAGATTTAGTAGAAGTGATTTTAGGATTTCTTATATAATCTTTGTTTTTTTATACTCTCTATAATCCCTATATATTGAGACCTCCAGTTGGAAAATAATGCATAAAAATTTATCAATTTACATGGTATTAGCGTAACATATCCTCTCTCTCTCTCTCTCTCTCTCTCTCTCTCTCTCTCTCTCTCTTCTACCAGACCTCCCTTTCATGTTGCCCTCCCTCTCTTTTTTTCTCTCAGGATCTCTCATCTCTTCCTTTCGAAAAAATCCCCTATCCTAAATTTTGCCCTTCTTACCAACCATACCCTAAATCTCATCATTTCTACCATTACCAAATTATCCTTAAACGCTCAAAACCCTATCACCACTATTCTAATCCCAACCAGTATTCTTCTTGTCATGGTAAAATTATTTGATGACAATTTTTTCTATAGTCTCACCAGATCGAGGCTTTTCTCTATGGCTAAGATTACTTCAAGTATGTGGATGTCTCGTATACTCAATCCGTCACCGAACTAGGGATCTCTGCTTTGCTCTAGGCTGACAAAACCCTGTCAGGATCATCTACGTCACTCTGTCTAAAGCGCTACTAGCCACTATCATTGGCTGTAAAACATTTGCCTAGATATGGAAATTGATTAGGACATAATTTTTTTAAAAGTCTATTGCTAATGCCTCTCTCTACCGGAAGAGGCTCACTAGCCTAAAACGTTGATCTAATCTTTGAGTATTTCCAAGAAGCTAAATATATTGTGGATTTTCTTACTGCCATTGGAGAACATGTCTCCAACATTTTTATGGTCAATGTTGTCCTTCATAGCGACCTAACTATGACATGCTTGTTATTGCCATCGAAAGTTTTGATGCTCTACTCGAGTTCTTTAATCTCCGATCATGCCTTCTGAATTATGAATCTCGCATCAAACCGGTCACCAATCCACAACATGTTACTTTTCTGGCCTCATAGTGATTCCTCTTCCACCAGTTCTGCTTCTCATAACACTTATTGTTTCAAGGGACACAAGAATAATGGACGTTCTTTCAACAATAACCGTCATCACAATGCTAGTCTCCATGGACCTGGGCCTCCATCATTATCTCTGATACCATTATTAACTTTGTTTTGGATTTGGCCATTCCGCTTGCAACTGCTCCAAGTTCAGTGCTCCTCAGCATTCTTTAGGGTGTCGGCCTCTCCACTCTGCCTTTGTCGGACTTCATATTGCTCCACCTCTGCACTATCCCTCTTCCAGCTGTAGTCTTGTCTATATATGACTCATGTTAAAATCTTAACACAACCTCTATTCACATGACTGGTAATCCTGCTCTTCTCCAGCATTATACTCCCTATTGTGGTCCTAACACTGTTCAACTTGGCAATTGTAATCATCTTCCTATCACCTATATACTATACAGGTAAGACGACACTCTCTCTAGGCTCCTCTTCCTTCCTCCTCTACAATATTTATGTAGTTCCTTTTATGTGAAAGAACATATTATCTATTGCTAAATTCTATCATGATAACAAAGTTAATTTTGCCTTTGATGTCCATCATTTTTACATCTTTGATATAACTAGTGGGTCTTTTCTTTATCATGTCCTATGTATAGATGGTCTCAACAAAATTTATGTCATTCCATCTAAGTTTTTGGCACTCTTTGATTGACACAACTCCTTATCCTTGTGGCATCAACGGATTGGTCATCCTTCTAGTCATCTTCCTTCAAGAATAGTTATTTCTTCTTTCAAGGGTATGGATTAGCAAATCCGCACACTTCCCCTTTCCCCTATCAAATGAAATAAAAAGTGATTCTCCTTTTTTGTTCTGGGCTACAAGTATTATGTTTTGTTTCCTGACGATTATAGGTGTTATTCATGGTTTTACTTTATGAAACATAAATATGTTATACATTTTTAGAACTTTGCCACTTATATTCGTACTTAACTTTCCACTAATATCAAACAATTTTATGGTGATGGTGGAGTGAATACGATTGTGTTCCATTCAAAGATCTTTGTACTTCTTTTAGCTTTTATCATCATTTCCCATGTCCCTACACACCTGAACAAAATGGCCTTGTAGAATGAAAACATCGTCATATTTCTAAAATGATCATACTCTCCTTGTCTCTAGTCATGTTCCTCTATGCCACTGGTCTGAACCTATATCCACTACTATCCATCTTATTATTGTCTTCTTTCTCCAATCCTAAAGTAATATTCTCCCTTTAGTCGCCTTTATGGCACGTCTCCCTCCTACTCTATTCTTTGAGTCTTTAGGTGTGTCTGTTACCCTCATTTATGTGTTTATCTCATTAACAAGTTATTGCCAAGAACTATTGAATGTGTGATTCTAGGTTAAATCCTGTAACACAAGGGGTATCGTTATTTGGATAGAAGAACCGCATGCATATATATTTTTTGTCATGTTCGCTTTAACGAATAGGCCTTTCCATTCTCCAAAATCATAAGCCCCTCCCCCCAATCCACCTACATTATGTCCAAGTTATATCTCCAGACTCATCTCCCATATCCCCATCCTCCTCATCCACGGAGGCACCTTCTTCCACACCAGCGGTACGTCTCCATGAACCTTATTCATACCACTTTCAAAAGCCCTGTCACTCCCCGTTCCCGATATACGTATTTGGAACATATTAGTTTTCTTGCTTATATTATTTGTTGCTTGCATGGTAATTAGGTTGCATGTCATGGATACTAGACTCATTCTTTGGTTCAATTAGACTCATGGTTTAATTGTTGGGTTAGTTTGGTCATGAGTGAACCCATGGTCTAAACCTCAACCCTAGCATATATAAGTTAACTTATTTTTTTCTCTTCCCTCATTCTCTCTCTTCCCTCATTCTCTCTTTTTTTCTCTTCCTTCATTTAGGCAAGTACACCTTGCACTACATGAAAAACTCTCTTGATTTTTGATTCTTGCTCTTTTCTTGCATTTTATTAGTATAATATGTGTACATTATGATTCTAAACACTTTTAGTACTTGGAGTTTTCGGTTTTAATGGGTGAATTTGAGTAGATCTATATTATAAATTTAGGATTTGCATGGGTTCCTTTAGTTTTTGATGGTTTTGATATATTAAAACATAGTATTTTAGAAAATTAGTTTTTGGGATTGATGGAGCACTTCATTTCGGCCATTTTGGCTTTTGGTTCACTTGATTCGGGATTAAAATAAGATTTTTATGAATTTTTTTCGAGATTTTTGGAGTTTTTGCCATGGCCGAACCTGTTGTTTGGAGATGACGAAGTCTTCATGCGGCCAGTAAGTTATGCGGCAGAGAGTGCTATGCGGCCTGAGCTCCTTGCCTCATACTAGCCTGCATGCGTCCATCTTGTTAGATGCATGACTGCCATTACACAAGTATTCTGGAGCTAATCTATTAACTCCTTGTGTTTCACTCACTGAACGAATGAGAAATTCGCTGAGTCCAAAAGAGCAATATGCTGCCGAGTGTCCTATGCGGTCTGGAGAGTATGTGGTCACCATTCCTTATACGCGTGACTCTGAACCATAGGCACATATTTCTATAATTTTTGTCTTTTCTCTCTGGCACTTTATGGCTTGTCACATCCATTACTTCAGTCACTTCTCTGACACATATTAAATGCACGTCACTAAACACTTGTCCCAAGGAGTGGACTTTATCCTGTCATATGCGGCACTGATCCCATGCGGCACCGACCCGTATGCGGCAAAGACTTCCCATGCGACACTGAGCCCATACGGTACTGACCCGTATGCAGCCGAGACTTCCCATGCGGCACCGACCCATATGCAACCGACTTTCTACGCGGCACCTGTCATATACGGCACTGACTCTATGCGACCCTGATCCTCATGGCGGCCTATGTGCATGTGTCATTAATTTTCTTGGTTTTAATGCTTTATGGAACTTTTTTGATTCCTGTAAACCCCCTCGACCAGATTTCAGTATTTTTAGGATTATTTTAACAATTTAGGATTTATGGCAATATTTTAATTTATTTTGCCTACATACCCTGTTGCCTTGTGCACCTGTCCGTCACCGAATTATTTGGAGCTTTACCCTGACTGTTATCTCCGAACAAAGTTCACATACCTGTCCTAGACATGTTAGACTATTTTCTTGAATTTTGTGCAACTCTCAGATGCTTTATTTTGAGCCTCGTTTGAGACGCACAACTATCGTTACAAAAGTCCGTATTTATTTCCTATTTAATTTCCTGCTCTTTATCCACCTCTGTACCAATAGAGATTTGAGGCCCAACATGCACCTGTTTTGCCCAAACAAAAATACGTTAATTTTCTACACTGAGTATACTACATTTAGTGTATTGACACCGTAGAAAAATTATGACCCTACCTGCCTCTAAATAATTAGAGAACATCGTGCGCAGTATTTATTAATTAATTAAATACGGTGACCCGTATCACCCAGAAACCAGGCCCAGTCCCTGCCCAGACTCACCCCCATTCCCTCAGGGCCCTCACATAGCAATTTTCCTCAACTCTGTGAATTTTAGAATTTTCAGGAATCGGATATTTTTCCAGACAATTTCATAAATTGTGCAATTTCCCAAAATATGACTTTTACGCAATTTATGAAATTATAGGGACTTTCCTGCAAACTTCAGTGCGAGGTGTCACCCCCTCATTGGCCGGTGAACCTGCGCCGTCCATTTGGACGCGGGACCCACCCGAAAAGATTCCGAAAATATCTTAAAATATCCTGGAAATATCTACAAAATATCTTGTAAAATATCTCAAGATATTTTATTATAATATTAATTATATTCTTTATAAAAAAATAAAAATAAAATAAAAATAAAAATGAAATCTCTCTCTCACAGCCCCAGCCCGAACCCACCCCCTCTCGGCCGCCGGCGGCGAGCCCCGCCGCCGGAGCTCCCACCCTCGGCGAGCCACCCCTCTGGCTCCGCCTCCGCCCACGCCGGAGCTCTCCCCCGCTCCCTCTCTCCTCTCTCCCTCTTTCTCTCTTCTCCTCCCGCGGCCGCAGCGGAGCCGCCCTCCGCCGGCGACGCCGTGCCCGCCTCCGCCACGGCCTCCCCTCGCTGCGTCCGCCCGCCGCCACTCCTCTCTCCTCCCTCTCCTTCCTCCGCTGCGTCCCCCGCCGGCTCGCCGGAGCTCCCCTCCGCGGCAGACCCGACTCCTCCCCAGCTCCTCCTCCACCTCCAGCGCCTCCCCTACTCCGCCACCCCATCTCAGCCCTTCTCCTCCACCCCCACCTCCTCTCGCCGGACCACCCATCACCACCACCTGTCCTCCTCCGACGATGCCCTGAGCCGCCACGACGAAGCCCCGACGACCCTCCGTGGACTCTAACCAGGACACGGCAGAATCCAGGACACGACGGAGCGCGGACACAGCGACCAGGACACAGAACAGTGACCGAACACGGGAAATTCAGCGTTCACGGAGCCCTGTTCAGGTAACGATTTCTCTCTCCTCGTAATTCCGATTTCAATTCTGTCAGTTGCGTCGTGTAGACTAGGTAACCATCTCGGTGCCCGTGTAACCCGCTCGGAGCATCGCGTCCTGTGGCGATCGCGAATCGCGATCCAAATACAGGAAAAACAACGACCCGATTCACCCCGGAACTGGGTACGCCCCGCCAAACGGGACGACTTGGTCGTACGCGGTCTTTACCAAAACGTGCGCGACGTTGATACGGACGTGTAAGAATTCGGAGAAGTTGATTTGGATGTGCGTGCACACCGGAATCAACGCGTATCCGCCGACACCGCCCCGTATCCGTCAGTTCTGGAACACGCTGTAACTTTGTGTACACACGTCGGATCGAGACGAAACTTGCGCCATCATACTCGTAGCAATACGCTGGTCCTGTGAGCCAAGTTTGGTTCGATTCTGAGAACATTGACAAAATCCCGTATCGTGGGCCCCATAGGCTCCACTTGACGGGCGATTTTGTGACCGGCTCATCGGAATCCAATTTTGAAAGTTTTGTTGGGTTCGTATCATCGTTCTGGACTTGTGGACAATAAGTTTGGCAAATTTGGAGACCTTTGACCCTGACACGTTTTTCGGTGCAAAACGGGCCACATGTGGACCCCGCTTTGATCGAAAACTGTCATTTTTGCCCCTGTGTCCAAATTGGACTTAAGGACAGGCGTTTCTAGCTATTTGATATTTTCTGAGACTATTAGTGATGTTTATTTCAGCATCCGGAGACATTTATTCTGAGGCCATAGTTTCTGACTTTTGGCACTTGACATCTGGACATTATATTTTGCAGCTCTCTTGCCAGGCAAGTATACCTTGTCTTGTTGTACTGTTTAAATTCAGTTATTGTTAGTTACATGTCTATTTATTTAATATTATATAAATGTGCGCGTCCGAGAAAACTCGGGTGCCGTCAACGATGGCGTTGACGTTAGGACTTGTGTCTGACCTAGTGTCTAGTAGACCCACCTAAAGTTGTGAAGTTATTGATATAACTTCTCAGGCCTTGACACGTATCATTACACGTCACAGAGTGAGTACATATAGGGACGCGTGCCTCATGCGCGACTGGCCATCAGTGTGAACAACACGTGTAGCGGTATTTAGCTCAGTTGTTTATTTTATTGAGACTTGCATCATAGTAGGAGGTGTCCACGTCGTTTTCACGACTTGTACATCTATATTGGGCGGGGAAGACATCTAGAAGGCGTATGGGACACCCTCTTCATTGAGTCTTTATCCTTCGATCCATGCTCCTCGGAGATGGACGATTGCAGAGTTCCCTGAGTCGGGGGCATATGACACATATACTAGCCAGTCCCGACGATTGGTGAATTACGTCAGCATATGTCTAGCCACACATTCCCATGCGTACTATAAGGTCTTTAAATTGCATTCACTTAGACGGTTGGCACACCCCATTTATTTATTCGGTATTTACATTATGGCATAACATTTTTATGTATCTTGCTATGTCCCTCTGAGGACCTGGTTCTCTGCCAGGTGTATATATTCTTGAGTACTCGCAGGAGCACAGATCCGGACATGTTACGTATATCCCGAGGAGGTCTTCTCTTCGAGCCTCGTGATTGTCAGATGTGGTTCTTATATGGTGTGTATCTGGTTCATTTTTATATTCTATTTCGGCAGTAGATTTATTTCCATCCGACTGTCATTCTTTAGATACTTATCATTGAGATCTAGCTACATGGTTATTGTTTATTCATATTTGATTCTGTGGATGAGATTTAGATATTACCCTGTGACTTGTGATTAATTATACCACTGGTGAATTGTTGTTCATTATACAGCGTACGCACGTATATATGGTTTCCATATATTGGAGTTGCCATATATACGGGCGGCTGGCATCGTTACGTATCCTAATCCTACGTATTTTGGGACTGGGGCGTGACAGTGTTTTTAGTGGTGGCCCATGCAGGTCGAGAGCATATTGTCTCGGTTACGTTACTGTACCGAGCAAGCCTGCGTCTCAGAGCATATTGTCTCGGTTACGTTACTGTTCCGAGCAAGCCTGCACCTAGGATTAGAATATAGAATCTCATCCAAAATTGACTATGACTTAATCTCCCTTCTAGTCTGTCCTACTTACATAATTGCATCCTGCTTGATTCATGTGCTTCCTTGATAATTTCTTGAGTTTAGCCCCTGCTAGAATATAGAGAATCCCTGATTGATAGGATGATACTTAGGGTAGTATTCCTATTAAGGACACAACTAGGGCATTGACATATCATTAAGTTCGGATTACTAAATAAACCCTAGCCTTCCATATTACCTAAAGAACCCTAGTCTTCCATACTACCTTATAAACCCTAGCATCACTACCTATAGATTAACTTACCATTAACCCTTGACGAATTTATGTATGACTTGAGAGCAGTATAAACACTACTAGGATTAGTTAGAGATTTACCATAGTGTTGACCCTAGTCTTGAGGAACCCATAGAAATTTAAGATTGGATACTAGAACAGAAACCTCACCCTAAGTTGGATAACCAGAGTTTTACGCCAGAGACCCTTGACCGTTGTTGGCGTAGAAGCCAATTGACCGTAGTTAGCGTAAAGGCCAAATAACTTTCCTGATTGGCGTAAAAGCCAAATTATGTAGAAGCCTGTCCCCTTTACGCCGCCCTTAGTCTTCCTTATCCTGCGCATGACGCATCATGCCAGCCACGTTGGTAACTGTCCTGCGCAAACCGGATGATTCATAGATAACCAGCGTAGAGTAACCTGTTTAGGCGTAACATAAGAATAGGATGTTAGCATAATTGTTACAGCCTTAGCTTTTCCTAGACTCGACCAAATCCTGCACAGAGATACGCCTCGAGCCCTGTGCAAAAAGGAACAGCTTTTTGACGGGACATCTGGTTTTGTCTCACCTCGATAGTAAGATGACTTATGTCCATAAGGTCCCTAAACGACAACCTAGAACTCCGAGCAAATTCATCATCAAACCGTCCACTCGATCGTTGTGCAAGTACTTTTATCAGATATCAGGATTCACTAAATTTGACTGACAAACTCATGAATTTTTCGTACAACTTTACGCTACGACGAATGCTAGACTTTACGCAAGAGATATTTTTGCGCAGATTTTAGCGGAAGACTTTTACGCCCAGACTTTCATCCAGACTTTTACGCGCAGACTGTTACGTACAGACTTTTTACGCGGACAGCTCTGAAGTTCTACCTTACGTTTCTCTGTGTTGCGTGGATAGCCCTGAAGCCATGCGTTATGCCAAATTATTTTATCTCTGCTTTACGCAGACAACCTCGAATCCATACTTTACGCAGACTTCCTTAAATCTCTGTTTAGGCAGACAACCTATAGTTTATATTAAGATTGTAGAATTTAGAAGACCATACCTCTTTTAGGTCAACTAGCGACTTAGACAAGGAGTTAGAATATTAATTGTAGAGATTGTAGAGTCTTATTTTTTTTTGTGATTATGAATTATGTGGTAATTTCTCTCATCATAATCTAGCATACTTAAAATTGCTATCCTACCTTGACTTATGATGCTATTATAGCCTAGTTTTGTAAGCTTATTCTTTATCGAGCTTGTTCATGACACATGTGTTATTGGGGCCTGATCTACTCCACTAATACAATTGTCTATTCAGAATCAGTGTATTACGGTCTGATCAACCTTAGTGCATTTTGATTCGCCCTTCGCATAACTACTTTACGTGGATTGAGATATATAGTGATTAGTAGACAGATGTACTTGCCCTCTAGATATGTCTGAGCATATCGTATCAGCTACATGACTGTACTGATACGAGCATATGAATAGGAATTATCAAAATAACATTTCAATCCACAACTGCCTTGACAATTCCCCTCGAATTCTTTAAACGCCTTGATCCCCACACTTCTAATCTATTACCTTCCCCTTGAACTCTTGATTACTGTTTTCCGTCTTCCCTTATTTCGGAAAGACGAAACCTCGTATTTATTATAAATACGAAAGTGTATTGTTTCTGTAGTCATTTCTGTTTGTTTCTTGGATAATTACCAAACCCTATTATTAGATTAGATTACAGTTTAAGACTGTGCTATTTTTAGAATGACCTTCGCTACCTACCTAACGTTCTATTACATTCCTGGTACGTGCATCACTATGGCAGCATGAAATTTTTGCCTCGCAACTTGGTTCAAAGTGTTACAATGAAGGAATGTATCATTTTGTTGATAGGAGTCTAAATGGATTTTCACCTGGATAAACAATTGATTGACTCCTGAAAGGATAGCAGCACCTATGACTAGGTTGACTTTTTAGGATTAAGAATTCCTATGGACCAACGAGTGTCAAGCCGCTTTCGAGGAGTTGAAGAAGCAACTGACCACAGCACCATATTGACTATTCCATCCGGATCAGGCGGTTGTGATCTACAGACGCATCAGGAAAAAGTTTGGGATGCGTATTAATACAGGATGGCAAGGTAATGGCATATGCAACTAGACAATTATGAGTACATGAGAAGAATTTGGAACTTGCAACCGTCGTAATTACTCTGAAGATACGAAGATAGTACTTATATGAGGTAAATCGTAAGATTGCACGGCATACCAGTCAGCATTTTACCAGATAAGGATTCGCGTGACCAGAGTTGGTGGTCAACACCGTAGAGACAGTTAAGTAAATACAAGGGCACTGGCAAGCAGTGTAAAACAGACATAGGCAGTGGACAGACCGTCATTATCGTCCCTTGGAATTCAAAAAGGACGATCATGTCATCTTGAGGATATCACCTACTAGAGACACCATTCGATTCGGAGGACGCAGCAAGTTGAGGCAAAGGTATATTGGACCATTTACGTGCTAGAAAGAGTGGGAGTAGTGGCATATCAACTTGCGCTACCACCTTCCCTTGAGAGAGTACCTGATGTATTCCACGTATCGCAACTCAGGCGATATGTGACAGACAGCAGTCAGGTTCTCAACCATTCAGAGATCACCATTAGGCAGAGCTTGTCGTATCAAAAGCAACCAGTGGGAATCCTTGATCATTGAGAAAAAGGTATTGAGGATCAGTCTATTCCCTTGGTCCGCGTGACATGGAAGCATGGCGCGCCAGGAGAATCTACTTGGAAGAGTGTAGATGACATGCGTAAACATTTTCGAACCTATTCGTAAACCGAGATATAAATTACTTTGTTAAATTATATCTTATGCCATCTTCGACTTCTACCGTGGCTTAGTTTTAATTTCGAGGACAAAATTTTTATAAGTTGGGTAGATTGTAAACTCCCTCGACCAGATTTCAGTATTTTTAGGATTATTTTAACAATTTAGGATTTATGGCAATATTTTAATTTATTTTGCCTACATACCCTGTTGCCTTGTGCACCTGTCCGTCACCGAATTATTTGGAGCTTTACCCTGACTGTTATCTCCGAACAAAGTTCACATACCTGTCCTAGACATGTTAGACTATTTTCCTGAATTTTGTGCAACTCTCAGATGCTTTATTTTGAGCCTCGTTTGAGACGCACAACTATCGTTACAAAAGTCCGTATTTATTTCCTATTTAATTTCCTGCTCTTTACCCACCTCTGTACCAATAGAGATTTGAGGCCCAACATGCACCTGTTTTGCCCAAACAAAAATACGTTAATTTTCTACACTGAGTATACTACATTTAGTGTATTGACACCGTAGAAAAATTATGATCCTACCTGCCTCTAAATAATTAGAGAACATCGTGCGCAGTATTTATTAATTAATTAAATACGGTGACTCGTATCACCCAGAAACCAGGCCCAGTCTCTGCCCAAACTCACCCCCATTCCCTCAGGGCCCTCACATAGCAATTTCCCTCAACTCTGTGAATTTTAGAATTTTCAGGAATCGGGTATTTTTCCAGACAATTTTATAAATTGCGCAATTACCCAAAATAGGACTTTTACGCAATTTATGAAATTATAGGGACTTTCCTGCAAACTTCAGTGCGAGGTGTCACCCCCTCATTGGCCGTTGAACCTGCGCCGTCCATTTGGACGCGGGACCTACCCGAAAAGATCCCGAAAATATCCTAAAATATCCTGGAAATATCTACAAAATATCTTGTAAAATATCTCAAGATATTTTATTATAATATTAATTATATTCTTTATAAAAAAAAAGAAAAAAAATAAAATAAAAACAAAATCTCTCTCTCACAGTCCCAGCCCGAACCCCCCCCTCTCGGCCGCCGGCGGCGAGCCCCGCCGCCGGAGCTCCCACCCTCGGCGAGCCACCCCTCTGGCTCCGCCTCCGCCCGCGCCGGAGCTCTCCCCCGCTCCCTCTCTCCTCTCTCCCTCTTCCTCTCTTCTCCTCCCGCGGCCGCAGTGGAGCCGCCCTCCGCCGGCGACGCCGCGCCCGCCTCCGCCACGGCCTCCCCTCGCTGCGTCCGCCCGCCGCCACTCCTCTCTCCTCCCTCTCCTTCCTCCGCTGCGTCCCCCGCCGGCTCGCCGGAGCTCCGCTCCGCGGCGGACCCGACTCCTCCCCAGCTCCTCCTCCACCTCCAGCGCCTCCCCTACTCCGCCACCACCGCCACCCCATCTCAGCCCTTCTCCTCCACCCCCACCTCCTCTCACGGGACCACCCATCACCACCACCTGTCCTCCTCCGACGATGCCCTGAGCCGCCACGACGAAGCCCCAACGACCCTCCGTGGACTCTAACAAGGACACGGCATAATCCAGGACACGACGGAGCACGGACACAGCGACCAGGACACAGAACAGTGACCGAACACGGGAAATTCAGCGTTCACGGAGCCCTGTTCAGGTAACGATTTCTCTCTCCTCGTAATTCCGATTTCAATTCTGTCAGTTGCGTCGTATAGACTAGGTAACCATCTCGGTGCCCGTGCAACCCGCTCGGAGCATCGCGTCCTGTGGCGATCGCGAATCGCGATCCAAATACAGGAAAAACAACGACCCGATTCACCCCGGAACTGGGTACGCCCCGCCAAACGGGACGACTTGGTCGCACGCGGTCTTTACCGAAATGTGCGCGACGTTGATACGGACGTGTAGGAATTCGGAGAAGTTGATTTGGATGTGCGTGCACACCGGAATCAACGCGTATCCGCCGACACCGCCCCGTATCCGTCAGTTCTGGAACATGCTGCAACTTTGTGTACACACATCTGATCGAGACGAAACTTGTGCCATCAGACTCGTAGCAATACGCTGGTCCTGTGAGCCAAGTTTGGTTCGATTCTGAGAACGTTGACAAAATCCCGTATCGTGGGCCCCACAGGCTCCACTTGACGGGCGATTTTGTGACCGGCTCATCGGAATCCAATTCTGGAAGTTCCGTTGGGTTCGTATCATCGTTCTGGACTTGTGGACACTAGGTTTGGCGAATTTGGAGACCTTTGACCCTGACACGTTTTTCGATGCAAAGCGGGCCACATGTGGACCCCGCTTTGACCGGAAACTGTCATTTTTGCCCCTGTGTCCAAATTGGACTTAAGGACAGGCGTTTCTAGCTATTTGATATTTTCTGAGACTGTTAGTGATGTTTATTTCAGCATCCGGAGACATTTATTCTGAGGCCATAGTTTCTGACTTTTGGCACTTGACATCTGGATATTATATTTTGCAGCTCTCTTGCCAAGCAAGTATACCTTGCCTTGTTGTACTGTTTAAATTCAGTTATTGTTAGTTACATGTCTATTTATTTAATATTATATAAATGTGCGCGTCCGAGAAAACTCGGGTGCAGTCAACGATGGCGTTGACGTTAGGACTTGTGTCTGACCTAGTGTCTAGTAGACCCACCTAAAGTTGTGAAGTTATTGATATAACTTCTCAGGCCTTGACACGTATCATTACACGTCACAGAGTGAGTACATGTAGGGACGCGTGCCTCATGCGCGACTGGCCATCAGTGTGAACAACACGTGTAGCGGTATTTAGCTCAGTTGTTTATTTTATTGAGACTTGCATCATAGTAGGAGGTGTCCACGTCGTTTTCACGACTTGTACATCTATATTGGGCGGGAAAGACATCTAGAAGGCGTATGGGACACCCCCTTCATTGAGTCTTTATCCTTCGATCCATGCTCCTCGGAGATGGACGATTGCAGAGTTCCCTGAGTCGGGGGCATATGACACATATACTAGCCAGTCCCGACGATTGGTGAATTACGTCAGCATATGTCTAGCCACACATTCCCATGCATACTACAAGGTCTTTAAATTGCATTCACTTAGATGGTTGGCACACCCCATTTATTTATTCAGTATTTACATTATGGCATAATATTTTTATGTATCTTGCTATGTCCCTCTGAGGACCTGGTTCCCTGCCAGGTGTATATGTTCTTGAGTACTCGCAGAAGCACAGATCCGGACATGTTACGTATATCCCGAGGAGGTCTTCTCTTCGAGCCTCGTGATTGTCAGATGTGGTTCTTATATGGTGTGTATCTGGTTCATTTTTATATTCTATTTCGGCAGTAGATTTATTTCCATCCGACTGTCATTCTTTAGATACTTATCATTGAGATCTAGCTACATGGTTATTGTTTATTCATATTTGATTCTGTGGATGAGATTTAGATATTACCCTGTGACTTGTGATTAATTATACCACTGGTGAATTGTTGTTCATTATACAGCGTACACACGTATATATGGTTTCCATATATTGGAGTTGCCATATATACGGGCGGCTGGCATCGTTACGTATCCTAGTCCTACGTATTTTGGGACTGGGGCGTGACAATTCCATGTGTGATTTTAATGATTGTTAATATATGTGAGCTAAGCGACCATATGTTAGACCTGACTATGTGTTATAACCCATCTGATTTACCAATGATTGGTAACTTGACTCGACTATTGGTATCCATGCTGATACATTTACTTCGTGCTATGTGTTCCTACGTGCTAAGTGTTTCTACGTGATTATGTTACATATTTCACACCGAGGTGTGCCTACGTGCTAAGCGACATATGATGTAATAAAATTCCTCCAGCATGGACATAGTAGTTGATCAATAACCAAGCGTAGCTAGAATTTGTTGACTGTTGCATCATGCTCTGGAGAATCCAAATTTAACTGCCAAGTGACAAAGTGGATTTGTATCTAGCGTGCTCATACTACGGTACGACATATAAGGAGAGTAACATATGACCACGCCATGTGATTCCAACTAACCGTAGGGTTAACTAGGCAGCTAAAACATGTAGAACATTGGGAGAGACGGAATCCCGATGTCGTGCTTAACTAGCCACCCTCAAACATTATATGGGGACTGAAGGCTGGTCCCCATGGATATTGTTTAAATCCTCATTAGTGGATGGCAATATTCGACTATTATATTATACTATGTGTACTATGAGATCTTAGCATGGTGGCCTTACGGGGGATCGATGCATACTACTATGTGCTATGCGGCAATTCATGGCTCGGGTAGCCCCTGCTAGAACATGGTTCGATCTGATTATTCCTGTTATATGCATAATACCTCTGGGATAACCAAGACTCCACCTAGTAAGTCGTACAAGTGATTGGCCGATTATGTAACTGAGCTTGTTTGTGTAATGTATCGGCTGTCAAATAGTCTAGGGACCTGGACTATCATGGTGCGATGGTCTAACCTTGTCCTTGTTTGGTTGTAGGATTAGATTATTGTGTCACGATAGACTATGAACCGAAACTACGAGACAAAACTATATATATATATATATATATATATATATATATATATATATATATATATATATATATATATATATATATATATATATATATATAACCTGGTTATATTTCTTTATTTGTGCTCCTTTGTGGTACTTGCTATTTTGGGTCTAACCCTACTGGTTTTGCATGGCCAGGTTTAGATCCAGCACCCGGAGATCAAGTGTACTTTCTCCTGAATAATGGCACGCACCAGACAGATGGCCACTGAGGGAAACTAGTGGATTCTTCTTCCCTGCTCGTTATTGTATTTGACTCATTTTGGACGTTTAGCCACCGGAACTTGTTAGCCGTAAATCTGGACATTTAGTTTCCTTATATTATTGTAATTAATCAGACTACAGCTGATCATGGTCATATACTTTTGCTACTCTACCAGCTTTCTTATTTTTGCACGCCTTGTTTTCAGAATATTGTGGCAGGGCATTTGGGACGCCTTACTTTCTTGTCCTATATGTTCTATGTTTACTGTTCTTACTTGACTAATTGAGACAATAGATATGTTGTGTGACCCTAAGTAACTTGCTTGTAGTATGCACCACTTGTCTAGTTACAGCCGTGACTGCCGTACGACGTTCTATACCTTGTACGGAGGAACTGGCCATGTCCATCTCCATATTCCGCTACTGGAACGTGACAAAATTTTAGTGGTGGTCCATGCAGGTCTGTGTTTTCAGACTTGTGGGGTGTTACGGTCATAGGAGTCTCAATCAAATATGTCCCATTTGATATCTTGTTCATCTTCCTCGTTACCAATGCTTGAACTGTTAAAAATGCTTGCCTCCTTGATCCTTTCCGTCATGTTCTTGATATTTCTTATCCTTTTCTTTAGGGCTACTTCAGTTACTAGAGCAGCAGGCACGGCAGGACAGGGTTCCCCTAGGCAACAACAGGAGGTAGCACCTGTTCAGAGTCAAATTTGAATAGAGCCAGTAGTTGAACAAGCTGGCGCAATGAAACAAAAAGTTAGACATGTTGAGCAACCAGCCCGTGATATCCCCGTACCCCCAGTAGTACCAGTAGTACCATCGGTACTTGACACCCTGGCATTGCTGGAGATCCTTCGGGGAATGATGGCTATGCAGCAACACCAGATGACGGTACAACAGTATCAACAGTTTCAACAACAAAAGCAGAATGTCTTGTTGAGTCAAGGTTTACAAACGGCTCTGAGAAGAGGCGGGAGGGCTGATTCCAGGGCGTCGGTTAGATTTTGTCAACTTAACCCAATGTACTTCGATAGAACGGAGGACGCCATCAAAGCAATTGCCTGGTAGCAAGATATTGAGGTTATTCTGGCAACAACAAGGGTTCCGGCAGATGATCAAGTTGATCAAGTTCGGTTGCAACTTCAAGACCTTGCCCGTGACTGGTGGGCGTTTGTAGAGGTTGGCTTAAGGCATCCTATCTCCTGGGTCAATTTTAGGGCTCGATTTTGAGCCAAGTACTTTGGAGTCGTCGTACGGTATGAGCTCCAACAGAGGTTTATCAGTCTCAAGCAGGCTGGTAGGACTGTGGATGGATATGTAACCGTGTTTTGCAGGCTGAGTAGATTCACTCTGACTATGGTGGATACGGAGTCGGATATGTCACGCCCCGGACCCGCCGGGCTGCCGCTCCGCCTTGTCCCGCCCCCGTATAACCAGGACTATCGAACCCGGCACGAATCATCGTGCCCCGGCGCGTCGGACGCGAATCACCGCGCCCGTCCTGCGGGTGCGATGAAGGGGTTCTGTGTGGGCCGCACGAGTGTATCGGGGTCGTAATGCTATGCGGGCCTGGGGTTGCACCCGCACAAGGCTAATCATTTAATTTGATAGTTGGCTATCATCGCATCAATCGAGTAAGCAGCGGAAAGGGACTTGTTGCAATGCAATGCATTTAGCCAACTGAGTATTCGGGACAATCGAGGCAACTTGGGTTCCTTTATGCAAAGGCATTCATTCGTTCCATACATGATGCCCCCTTATACGATAGCTTCTTGGGGCAACAATCGAAACCAGGATTCTGGGTCTTAGGGACTGTGGCACGCCTATCGCTCCCTCGGATGATCTAGTACCTGCAAACAAGTAAATTGTTGGTAGGTTAGCACTTTTATAAGTACTGGTGAGATAAAACAACTGAACAGAAAAATGCATTCACTCAAACCAACACTATGTAATCATGTTATAAAATATTATATTACTAGTGATCTTTCTAGTTTTTCCTAGGTTCGTTTTATGCAGTTCTAGCAGAGTTATATTACATTGTTTGGAAACATCTTTGGATATAGAGTTTCATATGCAATAAGCAAGCAAGCAATCGTCCATGTTCCATGGTGTGTGCAGCGTGTCTCGTGTGACTCCAGGGTCAAATGCATAGCTAGACACACATGCACGATCTTAGGGGCAGTCCTCTATCCAAGCCAACACAATGACTTAGCTATATGCAGGGCGGTCCCCGAGTATCTCAGGATCGGCAGCTGGTTGTACAGCATACCAATGATTCATTCATCTGATGCTAATGGCAGCTGTGACTCATGGTTGCTTTCCACTATCTCTGTAGCAGCCGTGACACATGCAGTTCAGCTCTCCACCAAAATTTATTGTCCACGCGAATGCATGGAACACTATCAAATAAACTTTAGTATGCAGACGAGATGAACTATCAGAATAGTTATCGTTGTTGCGGGGCAATCTGACTTATCACTTGAACACATTCAGGCACGATATGGTTCTCTCGAAGCATAGACGATAGTGAACATGTTCATGCACTCTAGGCAAGCGTTTCAAGATTCTCGTTAGCAGACTTATCATTTCAAAGACAAGCTAGGTGAGTTCGTTCATTAACATGCAAGGCAGGTTTTATCATTCTCTTATGAAAACATTGCAAGCAAAAACTTAGGTTATTATTAAGACGTGCAAGAATCAGAGAACGAAGTTCTGCCCACTCACCTGATATATAATGCCGACGCAGAGCGGGGCATTACATACTTACCAACCAATAAAAAGTTTCATCCTCGAAACTTCAAGGATAAACTTCTCGATATTCCGAGTAGCGATAGTGCCATCCCTCGCCGTACTCAATCGAAACAATCAAGCAATTCAAGTTCATAAAACATTTGCACTCTGAGAATATCTATGGACTTATTGTATGGAACGCTCTATTGTAATACAATATCGATAATAACTCAGAGTCATAGCAACGGATTTTGGGCCAGAAGATCGATTCCACTCTGATACCATTCTGTCACGCCCCGGACCCGCTGGGCCGCCGCTCCGCCTTGCCCCGCCCCCGTATAGCCGGGATTATCGAACCGGGCACGAATCACCGCGCCCCGGTGCCTCGGACGTGAATCACCGCACCCGTCCCGCATGTGCGAGGAAGGGGTTCTATGTGGTCCGCACGAGTGTATCGGGGTTGTGATGTCGTACGGGCCTGGGCTTGCGCCCGCACAAGGCTAATCGTTTAAGTTGATAGTTGGATATCATCGCATCAATCAAGTAAGCTGCGGAAAGGGACTTATTGCAATGCAATGCATTTAGCCAACTGAGTATTCGGGACAATCGAGGCAACTTGGATTCCTTTATGCAAAGGCATTCGTTCGTTCCATACATTATGCCCCCTTATACGATAGCTTCTAGGGGCAACAATTCAAACCAGGATTCCGGGTCTTAGGGACTGTGGCATGCCTATCGCTCCCTCGGACGATCCAGTACCTGCAAGCAAGCAAACTGTTGGTTGGTCAGCACATTTATAAGTACTAGTGAGATAAAACAACTGAACAGAAACATGCATTCACTCAAACCAACACTAAGTAATCATGTTATAAAATATTACATTACTAGTGATCTTTCTAGTTTTACCTAGGTTCCTTTCATGTAGTTCTAGCAGAGTCATTTTATATTGTTTGAAAATAACTTTGGAAATAGAGTTTCATATGCAATAAGCAAGCAAGCAATCGTTCATGTTCCAGGGTGTGCGCAGTGTGTCTCGTGTGACTCCAGGGTTAAATGCATAGCTAGACACACATACACGATCTTAGGGGCAGTCCTCTATCCAAGCCAACACAATGACTTAGCTATATGCAGGTCGGTCCCCGAGTATCTCAGGATCGGCAGCTGGTTGTACAGCATACCAATGACTCATTCATCTGATGCTAATGGCAGATGTGACTCATTATTTCTTTCCAAGTGACAAGGACTCAGAAGAGGTGGGAATGAAAGGGTTAGCCGAGTAGCTCGAGCAGGAGTTTTTGAAAAGCTGAGAAACGAAAACCGGGATGCCGCTATCTCTGTAGCAGCCGTGACACATGCAGTTCAGCTCTCTACCGAAAGCCATTGTCCGACCGCGTGCAAATGCATGGAACACTATCAAATAAACTCTAGTATGCATACGAGATGAACCATCAGAACTGTTATCGTTGTTGCGGGGCAATCTGACTTATCACTTGAACACATTCAGGTACAATATGGTTCTCTCAAAGCATAGACGATAGTGAACATGTTCATGCACTCTAGGCAAGCGTTTCAGGATTCTCGTTAAAAGACTTATCATTTCTAAGATAAGCTAGGTGAGTTCGTTCTTTAACATGCAAGGCAGGTTCTATCATTCTCTTATGAAAATATTGCAAGCAAAAACTCAGGTTATTATTAAGGCGTGCAAGAATCAGAGAACGAAGTTCTGCCCACTCACCTGATATATAATGTCGACGCGAAGCGGGGTATTACAGGATTGAGCAATAAGGTTCCAACAAGGACTTCACCTGGAGATTCTACAACTGGTAGAGGGACACGACTACCAGACTTATGAATAAGTACTGATAGCAGCTCGGAGGCATGAGCTTACCATGTAGAGGTTATTGGCAAGAATAGGAGGCCAAAAAAGGTCTCATGCTCAGAGCAGGGGAGGAGAAGGAGGAGTACCTCAGACGTCAGCACCATCACTTGGCATTCACATCCATGATTCAGCGCCAATGAGGGCGATAGTTTCGACGATGACAGTATCGACTCGGCAGCAGCCGAGACAGCAACAACAACAACAACAGCGCCAGGAAGCACCGATGGGTTGCACTTACTGTGGCAAGGGAGGCCACACTAGAGATGTGTGTAGGACAGCCAATAGGTTGTGTTGAGGTGTGGCAGTCCAGATCATCGAATTGCCAATTATCCGATAATGTAGAGGCCAGGAGGGCTAGTCCAACAGTTACATGCGCTGCCAGCACCAGGGGCAGTCCAGCAGAGAGGGACAACAATAGTAGTGAGGCCATTAGCTCAGCGTCCACTACCAACGCAAGCTCAGATGTACCAACAGCAGCGGAATCAGCAGCAGGGCCAACAGAGGCCACAATAATGTGTCCAAGGGAGGCAACATCGAGGAGCCCAGCAGGACCAAGGACAAGCTTTTACTTTATCTCTGGAAAAGGATTTGGCATATGGCTACATGGTGGCAGGTAACTTCTTTGTCGTATCTTATCCTGAAGTAGCATTGTTTGATTCAGGTTCATCTTATTTATTTGTATATGTATAATTTGTAACACGCATTGGATTAGAGTTTGAGGCGTTGCCAAAGAGATTGAATATACTCACTGGTAATAGGCTCATAGAAGTTAGTAGAATATATATAGCGTGTCCAGTAGTAATGTGTGGGCGTTCACTACCAGCACGATTGATCGAGTTCCCTATGGGTAACTTTGACATTATCTTAGGCATGGACTGGCTGAGAGACAGTCATGCTACAATAGATTACCATAAGGGTAGGGTATTATTTAGTATCCCGGGCACGGAAGGTTTCGCCTTTGACAGATCTGTGGGAGACCCACATGAAGAGAGGATCAAAGCGACAGTGACAGTGACAGTAGAAGAACAACTTCCGAGATAGTCAAGGAGTTCTTAGATGTCTTTGTCACTACCACATTTTAGGAAAAAGGGTATTTTGGTAATTTCCTATTTAAATAAATATTGTGCATGGTAAATAATTTTTGTTGTATTATTTAATTGTTGTTGGATGTTATTTAATTATTTTTGACTTATTTTAGTGGACCCAACTATTTTAGTTTGGACCCATGGACCAACATGAATTAAATAGTTAGACTTGGCCCATTTAGAAAGCCCATAGTTAAGGAGATGAATTAAACTAATTAAGTGATTAGACTAGAAGCTTCCTTCCTTAATTATTTCTTCATGAGAGGCCCCAAGGGGTACATTGGACATTTTACAATTGCTTGGGGAAGGGGGCATGGCCGGCCTATATTAGAGAGGGGGAAATTTCTCTCTCCTCTCATTCTCATTCCAAATCTAGATCTAGAATTTCCCACTCCCAAATTCCCTCCATTCCCATTCCAATTTCCCACCAAATTCATACCAAATTCATTCCAAATTCTTCTCAATTCACCATTAGAAAGTTGAGAAGCAAGGATCTAGAAGGAGGAAGCAAGGATCTACAAAGAGGAGCAAGGATCTACAATTTGGAAGCAAGTTCATCTCAATTGGAGGTTTCATTGGGAATCCATCTCCCAATAGGTATAATTCAGTTTTTCCCATTAAAATAGCTTCTAAATCTGAGATTTAATCATGTAAAATCAACCCATATGTATGTACTACCCATAGGACTTTTTTTTATGTTCATAGGAGACCCATGGAGAAAGTTATGGTGCTTTTTGTGTCAATTTTGTTGGAATTCCAAATTTATATTTTGTTGTGTGTGTCAATTGATCCTATAGATCAATTGGGCATGTGCTTATGTGTTTGGGGCTTGTGTCGTGTCCATATTTGGGTACATGTGGTTCGTATCCCAACTATTTGGTGATACGTGTCATTTTGGGGGTTTTCTCCGACACGGGCTTTGAACATGTCGTATTTTGACACGGACACATAGATCTACTTTTGACACTTTGATTTATTCATAAATATTATTTGTGACTTGTTTGTATCCTTCGGGGTGCAATTGGTTGTGTGTTGGACTCGTGTCACATGCGTATCCTAGATCTAGTGGGATACGGTGTGATACTCTCCAAATTTGGTGTATTTTGTGTAGATCTAATTATTTATACTTTAAATTCTTCATTTATAATTAGTAAATATATATAGATATTATATATTATTTTAGTGTATTTATTATGGTATTTATTGTAGCATAGATCTATATATTTCTATGTGTTCTAATGTGGTGTATAAATATATGTATGTAGCTTTCTTGCATGCAATTATATATGTTACTACTTGTTAATAAAATAAATTATACATAAATATTTTATAAAATATATTTATGTGTTTAAATGTGTAATTATATTAAATATAATTATTATATAATTATTTGGATTTAATGAATGTATTTTTATGTATGCTTCTAGCCATGTAAAATATGTACATTAATATGTGCAATGTGTTTTGTAACTATTAGTATTTGATTGTGTAAAGTTTATGTGTATATATATATAAGTATATATATTTATTAAATTGTTTTATATATGTATATATATAGGTGTTTTTGTGAGGTATAATACTAATAATAATATATTATTTTATTTGTATAAATATTGGTTTGTATATACATTATTTAGAGTGTGCATTAATTGTATTATTAGTATACTTTGTGTGGGTACCAATTGGGATCTAATTTTGATTCCTAAATTGTTGTATTTTATTTTCTATATTATTTATATAGATGTCTTGTGAGGTTGACCTTGGTTTGACCATGTTTCACTTTAGTTGACTTTAGAGTTGACCGTAGTTGACTTTTAACTTAGAATTTATTTATTGACCTAGAAGTTGACTAGTTTGACTTGTTCTCTTTCCGGGACCTTGTATTAATGTGGTATTCTATATCTAGGTCTTCGAGGTACTGAGTCAGACATCTGTGAGACTGTTCTTTGGACTTCAGGCGAGTACATTCTCTGATAGTTTCTTATTTATGATATCCTCTATGTTCGTTGTATCTAGAGTAGATATACATATTTCTCTTGACACTATGGTTACACGGATTGGTATATCCGGATCTCGTCATGAGATGTTATTCCTTGGTATATGGTGTATATGGTGCAAGTATTGTTTCATTGGTTATCTTGTACATATACAGACACCGATTTTCGGGAGGAGTCGCTCTCTTCTTGGGGAATCTAGTGCCATAGCATACCGTGGTTGGATCTATTATACCAGTCGGGGGTGGGGAGTATTAGTATAGATATGTGATCAAATCCCTATTGAATAAAGTATTGGTAAGCGAATAGTGTTGATCATGCACCGCACGTATGATTAGCCAGGCCGCATTGTATCTTGCCCAAGCCGATCACATGTTAAGCTAGTACTTACACACTTAGTCATTAGTATTATTGTTTCATTGGCATATTGTTCATTATTGTATTTCTTTCCAGTATTTCCTTATTGTCTATATATCTCTTGTATCTATTTTGTGCATCTTGTTTATCCACAGCTATTTACTGTTACATAGTTTTTATCATGGATTAGAACTGCTGTTAGAGATGTACTCTGCTCCTTTCCTGACTGGATATATTTTTTCAGATGACACTGAGAAGTACCCTACCTATTATGGACCCCAGGATGTTGTGGGTTTAGATTCGGAGACCCTGGCTCAAGAGGGAGTTATCCCAAATGAGACAGTTGACCCTGGAGTGTAGCTTTGTAGTATGATAGTATTCTTTTGTACTGGATTTGTCTCCAGCTAATTTTGTTACTCTTCAGACTCATTGATGTATTATTTTAAACTCATGAGTTGCATGATGACTATTCTATTCTTATCTGATTTCGTGCTCATTCTATCTTAGTTCTGTGATTGAGTATTCTATCATTATTGGTGGTTCATTACTTTAGATAGACTATCTAGACAGCGTTCTACCGCCAATTCTGCGGCGTAGGCTGGGCGTTGTTTCCGACTAGTATCCTTACATTGGGTACGGGTCGTGACAGTCTTCCTAGAAGAACTTCCAAGGTTATCACCAGTAAGGGACGTAGAGTTTTGCATAGAGTTGGTCCCTGGAGCAGGGCCAATATCTTACAAAGTTTACCAAATAGAACCATTAGAATTAGACAAGTCGTACCAACACGTAGAAGAGATAAAGGCAAAGAAGTTCATCAAAACCAGTGGATTACCTTTGGGAGCGCTAGTGGTTCTAGTGAAGGAGAAGAAGAATGGGTCATCACGGTTATGTATTGATTACAGACAATTTAATGCAGTAACAGTAAAGAACAAGTATCCATTACCTAGAATAGGTGATTTGTTCGATCAATTAAGCAAGGCCAAGATTTTCTCCAAGATCGATCTTCGATCAGAGTATCATCAAGTAAGAGTTCGGGAGCAAGACATACCCAAGACAACATTTCGGTTACGATATGGGCATTACGAATTCTTAGTTATGCTATTCGGACTGACTAATGCTCCAGCGATATTTATGGATTTGATGAACCGCATTTTTATGCCATATCTAGATCAGTTCGTAGTGGTTTTTATATTAGACATTCTTGTTTATTCTAGTAGCAATGAGGAACATCTTCGGAAGGTCTTACAAATTTTGAGGGAACACCAGTTATACGCAAAGTCCATCAAGTATGAGTTTCGGTTGGATACATGTCATTTTTGGATCATATCATCTCTGGAGCAGGAGTAGCAATAGATCCGAAGAAGGTTGAGGCCGTAGAGAGTTGGCCAGTTCTTAAGACAGTAGCTGAAGTACGTAGTTTTCTGGGATTGGCAGGATACTACAAAAGCTTCGTGGCAGACTTTACAAAGATTTCAACACCGCTGACTCGATTAACGCACAAGGAAGCTAATTTTGATTGGTCAGCAGTGTGCCAGACATCATTTAAAGAATTAAATAAGAGATTGATTTTAGCTCCGATTCTTATGCTTCCAGTGGTTCTGGAGGGTTTACAGTGTATTACGACGCGTTAGGAAAAGGACTTGGGTGTGTATTGATGCAACATGGAATAGTGATAGCTTATGCATCGCGGCAGCTTCGAGATAACGATAAGAATTATCTGACTCACAATTTGGAGTTGGCGGCGGTAGTATTTGTACTTATGTTGTGGAGGCACTACTTGTATGGTGATCGGGTAGAAATATTTTTGGATCACAAGAGCTTAAAGTATGTATTCACCCAGAAGGAATTGAACATGTGGCAGAGGAGGTGGCTAGAATTGATAAAGGACTATGATGTGGAACTTCAGTACCACCCAGGCAAGGCAAGGCAAATGTGGTAGCAGATGCTCCTAGCATGAGAGGTAGTACATTTATGTTGACATTGCAGCAGCATATCTTAGAAGATCTTCGAGAGATGGGTATAGAGATAGTACTTTTGCAGGACGTAGGAGTATTGGCTAGTTTACAGATTCAGTCTAGTTTGGTTGAAAGAATTAAGGCAGCTCAAGTGGAGGATCCGGAGGTTCAGCAGCTTCAGACGGAATGTGAGTCTGGTATCAAGAAAGAGTTGACGATTCATGAAAATAGAACTCTTAGGTTTGGAAACCGTCTCTGTGAACCAAGTGGAGATATCAGGCAAGAAGTAATGACCGAGGTCCACAGTTCCCAATATTCAATTCATCCATGAGGTACCAAGAAGTATCAAGACATCAAGCAACATTTTTGGTAAAACGGGATGAAGAAGGAGATAGAACAATTCGTTTCTCGGTGTTTGGTATATCAACAAGTGAAGGCCGACCAGCAGAGACCAACAGGATTATTGCAGCCGCTTTCTATTTTAGCTGGAACTGGAAATATATCACGATGGACTTTGTGACCAGTTTACCTAAATCTCCGAGTGGTCATGACGCAGTTTGGGTAATAGTAGACCGTCTCACAAAAGTAGATCACTTTCTTCCTTTTCGAGTAAGAAAATCCACAGAGCAGTTAGCTGAGATGTACATACGATAGATAGTAAGATAGCACGATATCCCAGTGAGTATCGTATCAGATCGAGACACTCGGTTCACTTCAAATTTTTGGATTAGCTTACACCAGAGTTTGGGCACCAAGTTGAGATTTAGTACTGCCTACCATACTCAAACGGATGGGCAATTAGAGAGAACCATCCAGACCTTGGAAGATATGTTGTGACCTTGTACTTTAGATTTTGGAGGGTCTTGGAAAGATTACCTTCATCTCGCTAAGTTCTCATATAACAACAATTATCAATCAAGTATTCAGATGGTACCCTTTGAAGCATTATATGGCTGAAAGTGTAGATCACCATTGGCATGGGATGATATAGGTGAGCGAAAGATGTTAGACCCAGAGATGATCACGAAGACAGTAGAAGTTGTCAAGCAGATCAGAGAGCGACTTCGATTGTGCAAGATAGGCATCGGCATTGGGCATATCAGCATTGTAGGCCTTTAGAGTTTTATGTCTGCGACCACATATTCTAGCAAATTTTGTCGACCCGTGGAGTTATTAGATTCGAGGTTCGTAGGAATCTTATTTCGCGATACATCGGTCCGTTCGATATCCTCGAGCGGGTGAACGATATTGCTTATCATCTTGCCTTTTTGCCTTCGCTACGTGAGGTGCCCAATGTATTTTATGTATCTCAATTGAGTAGGTATGTCCCGGATCTGAGTCATATCCTCGACCATTCTGACCTAGTCGTTGGTACCGACTTGGCTTACGAGGAATAACTCGTATCTATTTTGGACCGAAGGGAGAAGGTGATCAAGATTCTGACCAATTATCTTACCTGAGTTGCTTGGGGTCATCACCCTTTAGAAGAGTCGACGTGGGAGCACAAGGATGATATATGGTCTCGGTATCCGCACATATTCGACTCATAAGGTATATTCGTTCTTATGCCTTCGTATCTCGAATCTTGTGATTTATTTTCCCATGCTATGTGATATTGCTTTTTCTTATGTTCGAATTTGATTGCATGTGTAGATGAGCTTGTAGTTAGCGTTGTGCTCATTCTAATTCCTCTAGCTATCCTTGGGTTTGAAATTTAAGAATAAAATTTTTCTAAGGTGGGTAGAGATGTCACTCCCCGTTTCCGATATACGTATTTGGAACATATTAGTTTTTATGCTTATATTATTTGTTGCTTGCATGGTAATTAGGTTGCATGTCATGGAGACTAGACCCATTCTTTGGTTCAATTATACTCATGGTTTAATTATTGGGTTGGTTTGGTCATGAGTGAACCCATGGTCTAAACCTCAATCCTAGCATATATAAGTTAACTTCTTTCTCTTTCTTCCCTCATTCTCTCATTTTTCTCCTTCTTTCATTTAAACAAGTACACCTTGCACTACATGGAGAAATCTCTTGATTTTTTATTCTTGCTATTTTCTTGCATTTTATTAGTCTAATATGTGTATATTATGATTATAAACACTTTTAGTACTTGGAGTTTTAGGTTTTAATGGGTAGATTTGAGTAGATCTACATTTAAAGTTTGGAGTTTTTATGGGTTCCTTCAGTTTTTGGTCATTTTGATATATTAAAATATGGTATTTTAGAAAAAGCAGTTTTTGGGATTGATGGAGCACTTCATTTCGAGTATTTTGGCTTTTGGTTCACTTGATTCGGGATTAAAATAAAGTTTTTATGAAGAAAATATTATTTGGGATCTTGGGAGTTTTTGTCATGGCCGAACCTGCTGTTTGGAGGAGACGAAGTCTTTATGCGGCCTGCAAGTTATGCGGCAGAGAGTGCTATACAGCCTGAGTGCTATGCGGCCTGATCTCCTTGCCGCATACCGACCAGCATGCGTCCATCTTGTTGGATGCATGACTGCCATTACACAAGTATTCTGGTGCTAATCCGTGAACTCCTTGTGTCTTACTCGTTGAACGAATAAAAAATTCGCTAAGTACAAAGAGCAATATGCGGCTGAATGTCCTATGCGGCCTGGAGAGTATCGGCCACCATTCCTTGGACGCATGACTCTGAACCATAGGCACATATTTATATAATTTTTGTCTTTTCTCTCTGGCACATTATGGCTTGTCACATCCATCACTTCAGTCACTTCTCTGACACATATTAAATTCACGTCACTCAACACTTGTCCCAAGAAGTGGACTTTATCCTGTCATATGCGGCACCGATCCCATGTGGCACCGACCCGTATTTGCCCGAGACTTCCCTTGCGGCACTGAGCCTATGCGGCACCGACCCGTATACAGCCGAGAATTCCCATTCGGCATATGCAACCGACTTCCTATGCAGCACTTGTCCTATGCGGCCCTGACTCTATGCGACCCTGATCCTCATGGCGGCCTATGTGCACGTGTCATTAATTTGCCTGGTTTTAATGCTTTATGGAACTTTTCTGATTCCATGTGTGATTTTAATAATTGCTAATGTATGTGAGCTAAGTGATCATATGTTAGACCTGACTATGTGCTAGAACTATATGATTTACCAATAATTGGTAACTTGACTCGATTATTGGTTTTTTTGCGGATATACTTACTACGTGCTATGTGTTTCTACGTGATTATGTTACATGTTTCACACCGAGGTGTGCCTATGTGCTAAGCAACATGTGGTGTAATAAAATTCCTCCAACATGGACATAGTAGTCGATCAATAACCAAACGTGGCTAGGATTTTTTGACTATTGCATCATGCCCAGGCGAATCCAAATTAAACTGCCAAGTGACAAAATGGATTTGTATCTAGCATGCTTGTACTATGGTACAACATATAAGGGAGGTAACATGTGACCATGCCATGTGATTCCAGCTAACCGTACGATTAACTAGGCAATAAAAATATGTAGAGCATTGAGAGGGACGAAATCCCAAGGTCGTGCTTAACTAGACACCTTCAAATATTATATGGGGATTGAAGACTAGCCCCCATGGATATTGTTTAAATCCTCATTAGTGGATGGCAATATTCGACTATTATATTATACTATGTGTACTATGCGATCTTAGCACTGTGGCCTTACGAGGGACCGGTGCATACTATTATGTGCTATATGGCGATTCATGGCTCGGCTAGCTCATGCTAGAACATGGTTCGATATGAGGATTCCTATTATATGCATAATACCTCTAGGATAACCCAGACTCTACCTAGTAAGCCATACAAGTAATTGGTTGATTATGTAACTGAGCTTGTTTGTGTAATGTATTTACTGTCAAATAGTCTAGGAACATGTACTATCATGGTGCGATGGTCTAACCTTGTCCTTGTTTGGTTGTAGGGATTAATTATTGTGTCACGATAGGCTATGAACCAAACTACGAGACAAAACTATATATATATATATATATATATATATATATATATATATATATATATATATATATATATATATATATATATGTATGTGTGTGTGTGTGTGTATCTATTTATAACCTGGTTGTATTTCTTTATTCGTGCTCTTTTGTGGTACTTGCTATTTGGGGTCTAACCCAACTGGTTTTGCATGGCCAGGTTTAGAGCCAATACCGAGGATAAATCATACTTTCCCCTGAACAATGGCGCGCACTAAACGAATGGCCACTGAGGGAAACGAGTGGGTTCTTCTTCCCTTCTTGTTATTGTATTTTACTTATTTTGGGCAATTAAATTTAGCCACCGACACTTGTTAGCCATAAATCTGGACATTTAGTGTAATACCCCGCTTCTAGCGGTTTACTTATGGAATACTTGTTACTTTGACTCGGTTGAGAATCGAGTCTCGGAAAAACCTTACCGCCAGATCAATTACGGACGTAATATAATGAACACTTCAAACTGATGGAATGACTTCTATTGAAATGAGTCCAAGAGTTTTCGTTGGCGGTTTTGCTGCTTGATTTTGTGTTACTTTGTATTTTATCTTTTTTTCGTTGATTTGGTTTTCATGATTCGCTTTTCTAGCTTGCGCATTCATTTTGAATCGTAAGAGAAAGAGATCAAAGGGTGCTAACCAAGTGTTATTATAATTTTAGGACGTATAACCAATGAGTGATTATTGCATAAGGCTTCCCCATCCTCTCGTTGATTCGTTCAGTGAGTGGCTTCGACCCTTCGATGAATCCTTAGTCTGCACGCCTAATAAAAATGATCTCTAGTTTACTTTAGTTGCATGTTCGTATGTTTCGAATGACACTTCACTAACAAGATAAGCTAAAAAGAAATGAACTGCATATTTGAAGTATTAGAATTTTACTTTACTATCAATTTATATTGCATGTCCCTCGTTCCTATGCTGCGCAACCCGATCTATAACAAGTCCTTATGTTTTGAATATGATCAGTGGGATAAGAATAAGAAGATAGAATCATGTTCTTATTTTTCAGAACCTTGCATAGTAGTGTCTTATCTGATAGATGTTTCATGTCATGCATTGGTCTCAAAAAACTTGTGCACAAGGTTTTGTTTCTCGAACGGTTCCTAGGGCACTGGGAATCGGTCGGTCCGGAAGAAATTTTGTTTACCCTGAGATACGGTCCTTGTGATTATAATACCCCGCAACCGTACGGTGCATTACGCTGAGTCGGATTGAATAAAACAAATACTGGTTACATTTGATTTATCGGATTTTGGGAAGAAGGATTGATTGAGTTGGTTTCATGTGTAGATGGCTAGCGGAGTTCGATGGAAATCAGGTGTTCGTTCAGAACAGTACTGAGATAGCTGGATGGGAGCGATAATGCCGTCTTCCTTAGTCCGATCGGTCGGATGATTTGGAGAGCACGGCCTGCTCGCATGGTCATACCAGTTGAGTAGATCGTGCTTTGCATCGGACCACAGGTTCAAGGGATTGGCTGTATCAGTAGGAAAGGATGCTTAACGGGATCAAACATTGTGAGTGGACTCTTTCCCTTCTCTACTCCTTCATGCCTAATAATATGGAAAACACGTAAAGGCTTGAATACTTGGGCTGAAACTTGGGAATCACTACACTGAGGCGTGCATAGGGTGTACGTCGTTTGCTTGGATAGGATTGTGGCTTGAATTGATTTACACGTATGGATAGTTGGAGCTAGAGTTGGATTATACATTTGAGGCAGTCGGTTGAATAATTGGGATTATGCTTGGACGAGTTGGAATGATATATTAAGGCATTATGAATATCGGGAATTCGGGCGAGCGAGCGTGCATCCGTGCACGAGTATCACTTGGTCGCTTTGTCTTGCAAAGCGAGCAGTTGTGGTTCGAAACCGAACAACTGCATCGGCGAGGGTATTATGCCACTATTGCGATATTATGCCACTGTTGGGGCATTGTGCCATGGGTTTGTTCCGAGTTGGGGTGTTGCACCCAATTTGAAACACTGTATTAAGAAGAGGTATTGTGCCTATGGGCATAACTTAATATTTTGGAGCCTTGGGCTATATGTTGAGGTTTGGTTATAGAATTCTTGGTTGGATATGTTAGTTGGAGATTTTGGTTGGATATTTGGTTGAACGGGTCTAGAATCGCTTGGTGGGACGAGAATGCTCGATCCTCTCGTCATACCTACTTGTGTCTGCATGTCACGGATAACTTGTGCACAAGTTTTGGCATTTCCTCAAAATGGTATTTTCGGGGCACTGGAATCGTATCGATCCAGAGGAAAATATTTGATTCGTGCTAGTCGCGAATGCATTGCGGGACCTTCAGCGGGGCTTGCTACCCGGGCTGATAGGGCGCGTCGTAATGCTTGGAATATGTCCTTTATGGCTTTGCCAGTGACTTCATATAGATAAGAGTTGGTTTGCTTTACTTTGGTTGGTTTGTGCTTCGTGTAGGCGCGACCACCTTGCCTAGGCAAGAGTGTGCACTTGAGATTGGAATACAAGTTTTGGTCGAGGATGGATATTGAGGCTTGGTTGATGGTTCGATATTATCGTGCAAACGATGGCTTGAGTAGGATGGGTTGCATACTAGAATCCCTCGAGTTGGTTATTCATTGCTTGTCGTTTGGATTGAGTTGAATGCTTGCATGCTTAAACTGCTTTACAGCTTTTCTTAACATGTCATTCATATGCCATGAAATGAATCTAGGATTCAACTAGAAAGATCACCATATAACTGTTTGTATTCACTATTTACTTAGTGTCGGCTTAGACGAGTGGGTTACCCCGCCCCCCAGTACGGCTGTGTACTGACCCACGTTTGTGGGCAATATTTCAGGTACGTAGGCGTAGTGGCACTGCTTGGATATACGAGACATGATGTATGAACTGTAAGTACCTTTGTGGGCTAGAGAAAAGAGCAAGAGTATTTAATCGCCTTCGTGGCATTGCCTTCGGAGCATTTCATTTGGACCCTATCGAGAGCTTCGCTGTATATTACTCTGATGTGTGCTTGGTACACAATACTTGACTTTCGTTTTAACTTGGTTATTTCAATGATAACTTTGGTGTTTAACAACATCGCCTTGTACGAGCGCAACTCCAGGCTCGTACGGCATCACGTCCCGAAGAGAACGATTGTCCCGCGGGAGAGCTGCAACGTGGTGGTTCATGTTCAGCGGGGACTATTGAGCTTGCGGGAGATTGGGGCGTGACAGTGATATAGTAGGATGATGTTTCTATTAGTAAAAAGAGGAACTATGATGTCACAATTGCTAGTATTCATGTGTTTTGGTGCAGAGCTGAACCTTATGTCACAGCTGCTAGTATTTGCATGTGTTGGTGCAGAATAGAACCTTAAGTCATAGTTGATGATACACATGCGTACTAGTGCAGAGTTGAACCTTTAGTCATCACTGCTAATCATGGGGCAACCCATGAACCATCATGTAGTTAGATCGTATGCTAGGTTTACCTTCTTGCATACCTAATATTTGATGCCAAGATTGATTCATAAGTTAGACACGTATATGCAAATAATTGCTAACTTGTGTGTCTACTGCAGGCATAAACGTTCGGCCGTAGGTAAAAATTATCATATGCATGGTTCAATCTATCATTTATGTTTCTTGCATGAATTATTAAAAAAAACTAGACAACTAGAAAGATCACAAAATAGTAATGCTAACTTCACTTTTATACTTAGTATGGAATTTAAGGTGAGTTTGGCCACGGTCGCTCACTAGTACATATTGAAGTACTGACCCACATTTGTGGGCAAATCTCTAGGTTCTGGTAGCGAGAGTTTGGCAAGCATTTTGAAGCTTTAGGAGCGCATCCCTTCAAGCGAAACCATGCTCGTGCTGCTTCCCTAAGCTTTCCTCTCCAGTGTGCAAGCTCTTCTTTTGCTAGGTGTTTAATTTTTGGTCCTACTAAAAGGATATAATACTTGGGTGTTATGGCTAGTTTTGAGTTTATAAAAAGAGTTGTAAGTCATCTATGGCGTATTTTGTATCAGCCAAGCAAGTACTTTGTAATCCAATCTTCAAGTATTCAATAAAGAAAGTATTTTGTGTTCCTATCAAATGTGTTCAACTTTGGTTCTCTGCATTTTTACATTCTGTGCTTGTATATATGTATATTTTTGTCTAGCTTGTGTCTTGTGTAGGTACTATGCCTGGTGCAAGCGTAACTTAGGCTTGCACGACATCGCGTCCAAGCGAAGATTATCGGTTCGGTAAGGACCAAGCGAGGACGATCGGCCCTTACGGGATCGGGATGTGATAGGTAGTATCAGAGCACGGCTTAACGTCCTTGGCCTCCTTAAATATCATTTTTAAAAATGATGTAAGTTTTCAATCGATTTTAAAAGTCCCGGATTTCAAAAAATGGTTGAGAACCTATATAAGTAAATTGATGGTATTATATATCCCAATCTTAAAAGTATAAAAAATCCAACGTCCCATACAATAAGTCCATAATACGTTATGTGACTAATGCAAGCTACTCTCTTTCATTAGCAGGATGGCTAAAACAGGTAACTAAGGGATATCGCACACAGCGAGCGTGAGTGATGACCAAGTCAATAGGCTGATAGTTATGTTCAAAAATTAGAATGATAGACAAAAAGTCCAACAGGAATGGTTTGAAGCTCAGCAGCAATGGGCTGATGCTAGAGCCTTGGCTCAACAACAGTAGATTGACTCTCTGACTCAAATAGTAACAATACTGGTAGCCAATAATGGTGCATCAGGGACTACTGCGACAACTGTGACAGCTGCGACTGCGCATCGGGGAGCAGGCTTAGTAGAAACTGATAAGCCTTGACGGGCGGCCAGGAAGTCTAACTTTAGGAGTGTCGAGTTTCTGAAGTTGAACCCTCCAGAGTTCGAAGGCAGGACCACGCTTGATAAGGTGATGGACTAGGTCGCCAAGTTGGAGGGCTTGTTTGAGTTTACTTCGATACTTGCAAACAAGAGAGTGGCGTGTGCAGTCATGCAGCTGCGATTATGTACACACGACTGGTGGCAAATCAAGAAGCTAGATCTCGCCACAAAACATCAGGGTGGTAAGATCACTGAGGGAATGTTCAAGGATGCATTCCTTGCACAATATCTCCCGCTAGCTGTCAGACAGAGAAAAGAAGATGAGTTTACCGAACTTAAGCAAGGGAGCATATCCGTTGAAGACTATGAGTCAGAATTCTCCAAGCTTGCTAAGTTCGCTAGCTCAATAATTCCTAATGAGGGGGCCCAAACACATCGGTTCATAAGAGACCTGAATGACAAACTGAGAAAGGATGTTATGAACAGAGAGTGTAAATCGTACATACAAGATTTTGAGGCAATTGTACAGAATGAGTAGTTCATACCATGAAGTGCTCCAGAAAAGGCATCCGCTCCTCGAAATTCTCTTGCTAAAAGATACCACAATGGTGAGAAGAATGCTGATACTGAGAAGAAGGCCAATACAGATGAGTAATGCGGGAAGGAGTGGAGCTTCTGCGGCCGTCCGGGTCACACTAAGAAATTTTGTTGTCACTTTTGTCACGCCCCGGTCCCGAAGGTCTCCCGACCAACGCCCGTGCCGAACGCGAATCACCGAGCCTCGATGCTCCCATAGGGCGTAGAGTCGTTTGCCACCGAGACGTGATGCCGTGCGAGCCTGGGGTTGCGCCGTATAAGACAACGTCGTTAAAGTTTCGCTATCATCACATATATCGAGTAAGCAGTGGAGGGACATTGTTGCAAGCATTTATACATCTGAGTATACGGGGCAAATTGAGGCACATGGTTCTCTAAATACAATAGCATCGTTCCATACATTATTCCCCTCTATACGAAAGCAGCTCAAGGCAAACAAAACCAGATTTTCGAGTCTTGGGGATGAGGCATGCCTATCGCTTCCTCGGATGACCCAGTACCTGCAAGCAAGTAAACTGTTGGTGGGTCAACACTTTTATAAGTACTGGTAAGTATAAAATAACTGAACAGAAGCTACACCCCCTGAAACCCACACTAAGTAAGCATGTGGCAAAATATTACATTACTAGTGATCTTGCTAGTTTTATCTAGATTCGTTACATGCAGCACAAGAATAGAGTCATTTTACTTCTTTTGGAAACATCTTTGAAAACAGAGTTCATGTTTGATATAAGCAAGCAGGCAAGACAAGCCGATTGTTCTATTAGAGTGTGCGTAGTGTGTCTCGTGGACTATACCCAAAGACTCTAGGGACAATGCACCATATAAGAACTATCCTCTATCAAGCCAACACAATAAACTAGCTATATGCTTTTCAGTCCCCGAGAAACTCAGGATCGGTAGCGGTAATCCAGCTAACCAATGACTCCTTTATCTGATGCTATTAGCAGCTGTGACTCATGGTTGCTTTCCATTATCTCCTTAGCAGCCATGACCAAGGTTCAGCTCTTCACTAATAGTCATTGTTCGACCGATGCAAATGCATGAAATACTATCAGATAAACTCTAGGATGCAGATAAGATGAACCATCAGACCATCTATCTCTGTGCGGACTAGCCGCTCTCTCTGAACAAGTTCAAGCATGATATGGTTCTCACGAAACACAAGCGATAGTGAAATATATTCAAGCAATCTCTTACTCTTAGACAAGCATTTCAGGATCTCTTAGTTAAGCAGACAAGTTTATTTCAACGACAAGCTATGTGAGTTCTCTTATAAAGCATGCAAAGCAGGTTCTATTATTCTTCTTATGAAACTATCTTTCAGCAAACAAGCATTAAAAAATCATATTCATTATTAAGACGTGCAAGAATCAGAGAACAAAATTCTGCCCACTCACCTTGATCAGTCATCTCCTGCTTCAACAAGGAGCTCTTAAGGAAGATATCTTTTTTGAGTCAGCAAATCGATATTTCTTGTACATAGTGCCGACGCGGAGCGGGGCACTACATACTTATCCACCAACAAAAAGTTTTATCCTCGAAACTTCAAGGAGAAACCTTTCGACATTCCGAGCAGCGATAGTCCTCATCCCTCGCATCCTCAATCAAAAAATCTAGCACAACACAAGCACAAGCACAAGCATAAGCACAACTCTCAAGCAATAAATCAAATCTAGAAAACTTTTGCACAACTTTGAGAATATCTATGGACTTATTGTATGGAACGCTCTATTGCAATACAATATCGAGCACATCTCAGAGTCGTAGCAACGGAATAGGCAAAGGATCGAATCGCTCTGATACTATTATGTCACGCCCTGGTCCCGAAGGTCTCCCGACCAACTCTCCCGCCGAACGCGAATCACTGCGCCTCGGCGCTCCCGTGGGATGTAGAGTCGTTTGCCACCGGGACGTGATATCGTGCGAGCCTGGGGTTGCGCCCGTACAAGACAACATCGTTAAAGTTTGGTTATCATAGCATCTATCGAGTAAGCAGCGGAGGCACATTGTTGCAAGCATTTATCCATCTTAGTATACGGGGCAAATCAAGGCACATGGTTCTCTGAATACAATGGCATCGTTCCATACATTATGCCCCTCTATTCGAAAGTATCTCAAGGCAAATGAAACCAGATTTCTGGGTCTTGGGGATAAGGCATGCCTATCGCTTCCTCGGACGATCCAGTACCTGCAAGCAAGTAAACTATTGGTGGGTCAGCACTTTTATAAGTACTGGTGAGTATAAAACAATTGAATAGAAGCTACAACCCACGAAACCCACACTAAGTAAGCATATGGAAAAATATTATATTACTAGTGATCTTGCTAGTTTTACCTAGATTCGTTACATGCAGCACAAGAACGGAGTCATATTACTTTTTTTGGAAACATCTTTGAAAACAGAGTTCATGTTTGATATAAGCAAACAGGCAAGACAAGCCGATTATTCTATTAGGGTGTGCGTAGCGTGTCTCGTAGACTATACCCAAAGACTCTAGGGACAATGCACCATCTAGGAACTATCCTCTATCAAGACAACACAATGAACTAGCTATATACTTTTTGGTCCCCAAAAACTCAGGATCGGTAGGGTAATCCAGCTAACCAATAACTCCTTCATCTGATGTTATTAGCAGTTGTGACTCATGGTTGCTTTCCACTATCTCCGTAGCAGTCGTAACCAAGTTTCAGCTCTTCACCAATAGCCATTGTCCGACTGATGCAAATGCATGAAACACTATCAGATAAACTCTAGGATGCAGACGAGATGAACCATCAGACCATCTATCTCTGTGCGGACTAGCCGCCCTCTCTGAACAAGGTCAAGCACGATATGGTTCTCTTGAAATACAAGCGATAGTAAAACATGTTCAAGCAATCTCTTACTCTTAGACAAGCATTTCAGGATCTCTTAGTTAAGCAAACATGTTCGTTTCAATGACAAGCTATGCGAGTTCTCTTATTAAGCATGCAAAGCAGGTTCTATCATTCTTCTTATGAAACTATCTTTCAACAAACAAGCATTCAAAAACTCATATTCATTATTAAGACGTACAAGAATCAGAGAACAAAGTTCTGCCCACTCACCTTGATCAGTCATCTTCTGCTTCAACAAGGAGCTCTAAGAAAGATATCTTTTTTGAGTCAGCAAATCGATATCTCTTATATATAGTACCGACGCGGAGCGAGGCACTATAACTTTCATAAGGGGTGCTTCAGATATGGACAACAAGGTCATATGATCCGAGATTGTCCAATCATTAGGGCTTCGGCACCGCACCTCAACGAAATATACTGGTCAGAATGAGAATCAGAATCCCGTGTCAGATCCAACGCAAGATAATAGACAAACCGATCAGATGAGAAGGGCTAGAGTGTATCAGCTGAATATTGAGCGTGATGCGAGCGGACACGATGTTAGTAAGTATGATTCCTTTGACCTCTTGATGCCTTGATCCTTGACTCCTTGATCTTTTAAGTTTTGAGGACAAAACTTCTTCTTGGTAGGGTATTATGTAATATCCCGCTTCTAGAGGTTTACTTATGGAACACTTGTTACTTTGACTCGGTTAAGAATCGAGTCTCGGAAAAACCTTACCGCCAAATCAATCACGGATGAAATACAATGAACCCTTCAAACTAATGGAACGACTTATATTAAAATGAGTCCAAGAGTTTTCGTTGGTTGTTTTGCTGCTTGGGTTTGTATTGCTTTGTGTTTTGTCTTGTTATCGATGACTTGGTTTTCATGATTCATTTATCTAGCTTGCGCATTCATTTCGAATCGTAAGAGAAAGAGATCGAATGATGCTAACCAAGTGTTATTGTAATTTTAGGATGCATAACCAAGGAGTGATCGTTGCATAAGGCTTCCCCATCCTCTCGTTGATTCGTTCGATGAGTGGCTTCGGCCCTTCGATGAATCCTTAGTCTGTACGCCTAATAAAAATGATCTCTACTTCACTTTATTGTATGTTCCTATGTTTTGAATGATACTTTACTAACAAGATAAGGTAAAACGAAATGAACTGCATGTTTTAAGTATTATAATTTTGTTTTACTATTAATTTATGTCACATGTCCCTCGTTCCCATGTTGTGCAACCCGATCTATAATCCTTATGTTTTGAATATGATATGTGGGATAAGAACAAGAAGATGGAAACGTGTGCTTATTGCTCAGAACCGTGCATAGTAGTGCCTTATCTGATAGATATTTCATGTCATACATTGGTCTCGAACAACTTTTGCACAAGGTTTTGTCTCTCGAACGGTACCTGGGGCACTGGGAATCAATCGACACGGAAGAGATTTTTGTTTCACCGTGAGGTACGGTCCTTATGATCTAGTGGGATGATGTGTCTATTAGTGAAGAGCGGAACCATGATGTCACAGTTGCTAGTATTCGTGTGTGTTGGTGCATAGCTGAACCCTGAGTCACAGCTGCTGATACATACGTGTACTAGTGCAGAGCTGAACCTTGAGTCACCGCAGCTAATTATGTGGCAACCCATGAACCATCATGTAGTTAGGTCGCATTCTAGGTTTACCTTCTTGCATACCTAATATTTGATGCTAAAATTGATTCATAAGTTAGACACATATATACAAATTATTACTAACTTGCGTGTCTGTTGCAGGCATAAACGTTCAGCCGTGGGTAAGAAATTATCATATGCATGGTTCAATCTATTGTTTATGTTTCTTGCATGAATTGTTAAAAAGAAACTAGACAACTAGAAAGATCACAAAATAGTAATGCTAGCTTCACTTGTATACTTGGTGTAGATTTTAAGGTGAGTTTGGCCACTGTCGCTCACCAGTACATGTTGTAGTACTGACCCACGTTTGTGGGCAAATCTCTAGGTTCTGATAGCAAGAGTTTGACAAGTATTTTGAAGCTTTAGGAGCACATCCCTTCAAGCGGAACCGTGCTCGTGCTGCTTCCCTAAGCTTTCCTCTCCAATGTGCAAGCTCTTCTTCTGCTAGGTGGTTTAATTTTTTGTCCTACTAAAAGGGTATGATGCTTGGACATTGTGGCTAGTTTTTGGTTTATAGAAAGAGTTTTAAGCTATCTATGGCATATTTTGTATCAGCCAAGCAAGTACTTTGTAATCCAGTCTTCAAGTATTCAATAAAGAAAGTATTTTGTATTCCTATCAAATGTGTTCAACTTTGGTTCTCTATATTTTTATATTCCGTGCTTGTATATATCTATATTTTTGTCTAACTTGTGTCTTGTGCAGGTACTATGCCTGGTGCAAGCACAACTTAGGCTTGCACGACATCGCGCCCATGCGAGGACAATCAGTTATAAAGGGACTAAGTGAGGACGATCGGCCCTTACGGGATCGAGGCTTGACATTTAGTTTCCTTACATGATTACAATTAATCAGACTGCAGCTGATCATGGTCATGTACTTTTGCTACTCTGTCAGCTTTCTTATTTTTGTACAGGTAATTTCCAGAATATTGTGGCAGGGTGTTTGGGATGCCTTACTTCCTTGTCATATAGAACCTACTTGTTACTTTCAGGTTGCTCGGATTCTTGAATGGTACCAGGCCATGACTTCTGAATTTAATGTTTTACTGAAAAATGGTACTTGGGTCTTTGTTCCTCATGCTCTTCAGTAGCATGTCATTGGTTGTAAATATGTCTTTAAACTCAAACGATGTGCTATGGGTCCATTGAACGTCATAAAGACCATCTACTTACAAAAGGATTTTATCAACATGATGGTTAATTGTTATGAGACCTTCAATTTAGTTATCAAGTGAACTATTTTTTGTACTGTTCTTAGCATTATATTCTCTGTGTGATGGCCCATATGCCAACTTGATATTAAAAATGCCTTTCTTTATGGTCCCCTAGATAAAAGAGTCTACATGAGTCAAGCACCTGGTTTTTATAGATTCTTTTCATCCTCATAATGTTTGTCTTCTACGAAAAGCCATATATAGTCTTAAACAACCTCTTCCTGCCTGCTTTAAGTGTCTCAACAAAATTTTTTTTGTTTAGTTTGGATTCATGCAAAGCAAGGCAGATCACTATTTATTTATCTACCGGTAAGACTACGATTCTACTTGTACTTCTCTATGTAGATGACATCATTTTGATGGGTAAACTCATGTTCTTCTCACCTCCTTCATCAGCACTCTTAGAAATGAATTTGGGCTTAGTGAGCTAGGTTCTTTATCCCTCTTTCTCAGTCTCAAGGCAACCAATTCTTAGGACTTTCCATCTCTCTCAAACTAAATATACCCTTAACCTCCTTCAGAAGTTCTATATGACAAAGTGTAATCCATGTTCTATCCCAATTTGTGCTTAAACCCATCTCTAGCCAATACTGGTAATTTCTTTCCAAATGCTACTGAGTATCATCAATTGGTTGGTTATCTGCAGTACCTTACCTTTACCTATCCGGACATTACATACGTTGTTCATTATGTGGCTCAGTTTATGATCCAACCCCGCTCTGCCCATCTCATTGCTACAAAATGGATCCTTTGGTATCTCAAAGAATATCCTAATTTTTCTCCCTCTTCTTTTACCGTTCAGTTGGAACGTTCATAATTACTGCCAACTTCAACATAGACTAGGCAAGCTGCCCAGATTTTTGTCGATCTACTACTGGTTTGTGAATTTTCATATGGTATAATCTCATCTCTTGTACCGGTAAGAAACAACCTACAGTCTCTCACTCCAGTATCGAAGATGAACAATGCTAATTTACCTATGTTTGTACAAAGACTACTTGGATATCGTATCTCCTTGGTGAACTTAACTTTTCTCCACTCAAACTCATCACTATATTATGTGACAACCTCATCACGACATACATGGTCTCCAGTCTTGTCTTACATGCTTGCACTAACTATATTGATCTTGACTACCACTTCATCCGGGAAATAATTCTATCTGATTCTTATCGTATGCTCTTTATGCCATCTCTAGATCACTTGTTGATATTTTTATCAAAGGGATTCACAAACAACAGTTTATTATGTTGCGGTCCAAACTTGTCTCTCTTAGACTGTTGAGTTTGCGTGAGAGTATTAAACCTTCGTGATTTCTTATCATCTTTAATTATTCCCTTCTATATATATTGTTGTGCAAAATATGTAAATTTTTGAATTGATTTAGTTAGATTTATTAGGAGTAATTTTAGGAATCCCTATATAATGTATTTTTATACTCTCTATAATTCCAATATATAAAGGTCGCAAGTTGGAGGAGAATACACATAAATTTATCAACTTACATTCAACTCTTTTTATGTCGTCAAGTTTTCAAAAATAATTAGTGTTTAACTAGATGCGAGATTTAACTTGCTCATGAAGCCCTTTTCATTTTGTACCTTTTTGAAAAATATTACAAATTAAAAAAATGCACTTTTATTTGCAAGAAAGATACCCAAGTAAATCTCAAAAAATTATCAATAATTACAAATGCATACAGCTTACCGCCAAGGCTGGCGACTCTACTAGGTCCAAATAAGTCGATATATAAGAGTTGAAGGGGTCTAGAGATACATCTTTTATAGATTTAAAAGAGGATATGATTGATTTATTCTTTTCACAATCAACACAAACCGTATCCCTTTTAAAGGTAATATCCGACAAGCCTCTTACCAATTTCTTCGAAGATAATCTAGTATGCATATGCCATAGTCAGCTTTCATCTTTGTTGGCATAATGGCATCTGCCTGCATTGTTAATATCTTCTGATAGAGAATATATATATATATAAATCTTCTTTAATACCTTCATAAATAACTTTACCGCTAGATCTATCATCAATAGAATATTTTTTCTTCACAAAGTTAATACCATAATCGTTGTCAGCCAAATGACTAATGCTGAATAGATTATGTTTTAACCCTGTTACTAGACAAACATTCTTAATAACTAGATAATGAGATACCAACATCACCATTACCAATAATTTACTCTTTCAAGTTGTTATCGAAGGAGACGTATCCTTATTTCTTCATCGATAACATTGCAAATAGGGTAACATCACTAGTCATGTGTCGTGAGGAATAGCTATCGAGGATCCACTTACTTTTAGCATGAGAGGGTTAATCCACCTACAACACAAGTTGAAGATGTGACCCTTGTTACCCATTTCTTTGAGGGTCTTGCATTATTAGTGTTTGGAACCCACATATAAACATTCATATCAACTAGCTTTCTAACTCTACACTGAGGTGAAATGTGTCCTTTAACATCATAGTAATGGCATATAGCATGAATATTAGAGCTAGGTGCAACATTTTGAACACGTGCAGTGGTGTGATATGATGTGTGTGGATACTTGTAATAAAATGCTTGATTGCATGAAGCTTTAGCCTTGCTTGCTTATGTTATGTTGTGAGTGACTTTGTGTTTAGTCATCTTTCTTGTGTTAGATTGATTTTAAATTTTACGACATGTTTTTCTGTAAACCCCTGTCCTAAAATTTTAGTTTTCAAAATTTAATAACCCTACTAGGTGTGAAATATATTCTATAAGCAATTGATAAGTAGAAAATGGGCAAATTATTATTATTTTACTTGAATTTAATAAAGTTATATATTCATTATTAATAAACCCCGATCAGATAATAATCATAAATAATATAAATATCTCATAATTAGATGGAAATATTTAGATATATAAATATGTGGAGAACTGATTTATCTATGCTTAAGTATTCAAATTTATTAAAAAAATCTACGTATATCTAGAAATATTATGTGATAGCTAGTTAGCTACAGGAATGTATATTGCTCAGAACCAACCCAAATAAGGATGTGAACAAATAGTAATAATAGTTGAATTCCAATGAATATTCACTTAGAATAAATAAGTCTTTATATCTGAATCCCTATCCCAAACTTCTAAATCCTTGGCCAACTGTTGACTCCTATCCAACTCAATGGTTAGATAAATATAAACATACATATCTAAGGACCAAAAGAATGGTAGCCGATCCTATCTAAACAGATTTCGACGGACCAAACTATGACTTATCCGATATGCATATCAGCTAAGTCACCTAAGCAAATTCAAATAAAGATAGTTGGGTGGTATAAACAAATCTCTACTTATCTTCTCTTAATATCTAAAGTCATCTAAATACATACTTGTACTATGTCCTAACCGAACCCAAGATGTCAAGGCCTCCTCTGTTCATCTATATAACCTATTCCAACCTCTTAAAACTTCTCCCCATCTCTTCCCATAGAGGGTTTTCTTACCGTCATTCCGTCAAATCCGCTGACCAGACCCTCCGCTGACCAGACCCAACGGCACAGCAACGCTGACCGACCAACCACCGAGGACCCGACCTCTGACGCCCACATAACCCAGGACCGATGCCAGCTGTTAGAATTTTTTGCTGTCTTTTATTATTGTAAAATTTCAGAATACAAAAATAAAATTAGATGTTACCGGCCTCTGGGGAAGTCGTGCACGAAGCACTGCCCTAAGAGTTTATTCGGGATCTGTGTGCAGACGTTCCCGAAGCTCCTAGTGGTAAAACCCCCGCACTACCGGTATCTCATTGCCGCACACGACTTGGAGAGAACGACCAGGACTTAGCTCTGCCCAGAGCTTGGAGATGAAGACGAAGAAATGAACAGAATGTTGAAAGAGGTTTCGTAAGAATATTTTCTGATCATTTACAAAGAAAACTGTCCGATATATATAAAACTATTGTGTAACGGTCAGAATTAATTCTCTATTAATTCAGACGTTACATAAGAGAATAAATAACAAACCTGGACACAAAATCGGTTCAGAAACATTTCATAACGTTCAGAAATTAATTTTCTAACGTTTAGAAAATTAAATAAAAATGAAGAGGAGCAAAAAGATTTTTAGGGTCCCAGCCCGAACCCGAAGAGGAAATCGGATCGGCATTCGGCGCCCGCAGATGTGGACGCGTACCCGTACCCGTTACGCGCGCCGAACCGAACCGAATCGAACCGAGCCGAGCCGGGCCGGGCGGCGGTGGCGGCACGCGCGTGTGGCCCAAGGGGTTCCCCACACAACAACTTAATAGAGCAAAGGAGAGAAACTAATATATGTACACATGAAGGCTTTGGTGCATCCGATGTGGGACTAAAGAAAGGAAGAGGGACTTGAGCTTTTGCAAGAAAAGCAAAACCAAAGCAAAACCAAAACCAACAATCCCCCCCCAAAAGGTCAAGTTCCGAAACAGAGATAAGAGTGAAGTAAATAGAGATTGATTAGCAAAATAGAGAGAGAGAGCATCTGGGCAGTAAAATACTATGCATAGATGAGATGGACTACAGCCTTGAATCTCACGTAGTGACTATTGCCTTAATCTGAAGAAGTGCTTGATGGACTATGCCTTGAATCAGACTTCTTGAACCAGATTTAGAAAATAGCACACATAGTACGCTAGAGGTCCTTGGTCTATCGGGTGGCACTTTTAAATGGCCATGCGCACTTTCCACATTCATGAGAGTTGTCTGGGATCGCCCTGTCCCATAGTCGCGGCCTTCACGACCTCTCATATAGGTAAGTCCTTAATGGTTGGTGATATGAATCAACCTAGCATTACAGCTTGGATCTATTAAGAGTTTAAACTCATCCTAACCATATCACACAGGAACACTGTCACCATAGGGATGGGGAGTCATTGTACACATGTACAGCCGCTTGGGCTTTATTTTAATGAGATTTTAATCTCGAGTCAGTGTTCCATAAAGTCACCTAAGTTCAGCTTGTTTCTACCCATTGAACCGGCTTCTTGGGATCTCCAGTCAGACTCGGTTGGGTTGTCACTGCTGGTGACTAACTTATGGACTTAACCCCATCCCCCTCGATGATTCTAGGATCAAAGTCCTAGACAGACCCTTCGTCAAGTGATCTGCAAGGTTCTTTTCTGACTTTATATAGTCAAGAACCACATATTTGCCTAGAAGGCTTTTTATTGACTTGAAGCGCAGCTGCAGGTGCCTGTTCATCTTAGCATTCACAGAATCATGCTTTAGTAGTTCAATAACAGATTTATTATCATAATTTATAGAAATTGCAGGAACAGGACTAAGAGAAACAGGTATATGCATAATAAAATTTTTAAGCCATTCATCTTCTGTGCAAGTTGTATCTAAAGCTATCATTTCAGAGTCCATTGTACTCCTAGCTATGATTGTTTGCTTACAAGAGCTCCAGGAGATTGCAGCTCCTCCTAGAGTAAATACATATCCAGTAGTAGATTTTATATCATGTGAGTCGGTTACCCAGTTTGCATCTGAATAACCTTCTATGATATCAGGGTGCCGAGTAAAATGAAGTTTGTAATCTAGGGTGCCCTTGAGATATCTAAATACTCTATCCAAGGCAGTCCAATGTGACTGATTTGGGTTACTGGTATATCTGCTTAGTCTCCCAATAGCAAATGCAATATCAGGTCTTGTCCTGTTTGTTATATATATAAGGGAGCCTATCATCTGGGAATATTTATGTTGTTCCAAAGGTGGTCCTTCATTCTTTTTCAGTACAATACTGCTATCATAAGGAGTAAGGACAGGTTTCTTATCAAATAACTCAAATCTTTTTAGCATTTTTTCAATTGAATGTGCTAAAGATAGAGTATAACCCTCTTTACCTTTGGTCACTTGCATTCCTAAATTTAGGTTGGCTTCTCCTAGGTCTTTCATATCAAACTGGCTAGATAAATAGTTCTTTATAATATTTATCAATTCCAGTGATGATCCTAGGATAAGGATGTCATCTACATACAAGCATAAAATGACACAATTTTTACATGTACCTTTAGAGTATATACATTTGTCATACTCATTTGACAAGAAACCATATTCACAAATTACTTTATCAAATTTATTGTGCCATTGTTTGGGAGCTTGTTTCAGGCCATAGAGGGATTTTACTAGTCTGCAGACTTTCTTTTCTTGACCTTTAGCAATGAAACTTTCAGGTTGGTCCATATAAATTTCTTCCTCTAGATCTCCATTCAAAAATGCTGTCTTTACATCCATTTGATGGATTAGCATATCATGAATGGATGCTAAGGCCAAGAGAGTTCTAATGGATGTGATCCTAGCTACAGGAGAGTAGGTATCAAAATAATCTAACCCTTTCTTCTGGATAAAACCCTTAGCAACTAATCTAGCTTTGTATTTCTCTATAGTACCATCGGCTCTGAGTTTCTTCTTGAAAATCCACTTACAACCTATTGGTTTATTCCCTAAAGGTAGATCTGTTAGAAACCAAGTGTTATTCTCCATGATGGAGTTGTATTCACTGTTAATGGCTTCTTTCCAGAAGGGAGCATCAGGAGACGATAATGCTTCTTCATAAGTTGAGGGATCACCCTCTATCAAAAATGTGAAGAATCCTTCTCCTAAATTTTTCTCAATCCTATTCCTTTTACTCCGTCTTGGTTCTAAGTCTTGTTCAGATTGAGAGCTAGGTATTTGGACTTGAGAACTAGTAGAGGGTATGGAGGAAGAGATTGAACTTCTATCCTTAAAAGGAAATATGTTTTCAAAGTAAACTGCATCTCTTGCTTCTATAATGGTATTATTAGAGATTTCATTTACTTCTGAGTGAGTCACTAGAAATCTATTGGCATAGCTGTCTAAGGCATATCCTATGAAAATAGCGTCTACAGTCTTGGGACCAATCTTTCTCTTTTAAGGTTCGGGAATTCCGACTTTAGCAAGGCATCCCCAAACTCTAAGATAATTAATCCTAGGTGCTCTACCTTTCCACAGCTCATAGGGAGTCTTATCTTTTGTCTTACTAGGAATCCTATTAAGAATGTAACAGGCAGTTAAAAGGGCTTCTCCCTACAAGTTATCAGGAGCACCAGAGCTGAGAAACATGGCATTCACCATATCTAACAGAGTGCGGTTCTTCCGTTCAGCAACTCCGTTAGACTGAGGTGAATATGGAGCAGTTACCTCATGAATTATTCCATGTTTTTCACAAAAATTAATTATTTCATTTGAGGTATATTCTCCACCACGATCAGATCTAAGGATCTTAATCTTTCTTTCTAATTGATTCTCAGCTTCAGATTTGAAAACCTTAAATCTATCTAGAACTTCATCTTTGGTTTTTAGAAGGTAGATGTAACAATACTTTGAATAATCATCTATAAACGTAACAAAGTATTTTCTACCGCCTCTGGTCAAAATCCTATTTGAGTCACATACATCACTATGGATAAGTTCTAGAAGGTCAAAATTTCTTTCTACAGATTTGAAAGGTAATCTAGTGTGTTTGGCTTGAACACAAATCTCACATTTGTGTTTGTCATCTATTGGAGTCTTGGGAATAAGGTCTAAAGTCATCATCCTTTTAATGGAACCTAGGTTCACATGACCTAGTCTGCCATGCCAAACATTTGAAGATTCTATATTGGAGACAATGAGAGAACAATCAGATATTTTATTCATTGTACTTAAAATGAAAAGATCGTCTTTTACAAAGCCTTTTCCTATAAAAGAGTCATGCTTAGAAAAAACTACTTTAATAGCCTCCATTACAATTTTGTATCCTGAGGCTACAAGAAGGGATCCACTAACTAGGTTTCTCCTGACTGACGGTACATGAAGAACATCATGAAGAGTTAGGATTTTTCCTGATGTCATCTTCAGGTTAACTTTTCCTCTTCCAATAATTTGTGCCGTTGAGCCATCTCCTAGGGTCACACCTCCTCAACTTGATTTCTGATAGTTTGAAAACCAGGAGCAATCAAACGAAATATGAACATTAGCTCCAGAATCCAACCACCAATCATCAGAATGGTAAGAGAGGTTAATAAGGGGTTGAAAGCTTACAGACCTAAAGGAACTCGAAGAACCTTTGTGAAGCATGTTCGCTTCTGGTGATGAAGGTTGTGGTGGTTAGACTGAAAGTTTTTCTTCTTCTTGAAGAAATTCTTCTTGGGTTTATAAGGAAAAAATAGACTTAGGTTTTCCTTGGCCTTCTACAAGGTTTACCTTAGCTTAAGATTCAGTCTTAGGCTTAGACCTCAATCTAATTTGTTCTTCGGTTCTAATTTTCTTTAGGACTTGATTGTAGGTAAGAACTCCTTGTGTATGGATAAGTTCCTTAGAAATATCAGACCAAGAGGGAGGTAGCTTGTAGGTGGTCTTTGCTAATCAGTCTGAAAATATATAAATTATTTAATAACAATGTCTAGGATAATAGTTTAGGTGGTCTTTGCTAATCAATCTTAAAATCTTTAGTTTTTCAAGTGTTGATCAACTCAGGTTAGCTGTAGGGGCCGGTTCCCAGCTAGCGGTGGTCCGAAGACTCTTAAGTACCGTGTCGCTTAGGGTTGTTTACACCCGGTTGACAGAAGGACCCTTTCGGCTTGTGCCCGAGTTTGTCTCTACTTTGAAACTTTAGATTCAAGATTTTATTTGCAATTTACTTTACTAAACTATTTTCTTTTTGGTCCTAGATTGGTTTCAAAAACTAAGTGATTAAAATTAAGCAAATTGTATTAACAGTAATTAAGCAAAAGAATTTGCTCCAGCATCTAGCAACTAATAAGTAATGCTAATCAACAGAACAATTGAGCAATGGTAAGTACCAAATGAGTAGTGCTACTTAGATTGCAAGTTTTATAAGTAACAAATTTGCTACAGTAATAAAATAATTGTTTGGTTACAGCATAAATTGTTAACTACAAAACTTGTTAACAAGTATTGATAATCCACAACAAGTAGCAAGTAGCAATTTAACAACCAGTTTTATTTTTCTTCAGTGAAAACAGAAACAGTATTAACTTAAATTGCTATAGAACAAATTTATAGAAAATTTCTACTGTTAACTTGAATTGCTACAGTAACTATTATGAACAAATACAGTAACTATTTGCTACAGAAACTATTGTGAACTTTAATTTGCTATAGAACAAGTTGTGAACAAATTGCTATAGAAACGAAATTAACGGTTAATCTTGTAGAAACGAAACATTATTAACTTTTGAAATCAACAGTTAATTTTGTAGAAACAAAAAAGTATTAACTTTTGAGATCTAGATTCCTTTCTAATTGCTATAGAACAAATTGCTATAGAAACGAAATTATTATAGGACTAGCAACAGTAACTAATTTTTTTTTTTTTTTTCCAACAGTAACTAGGAAATTGAATCAACAGTAACTAGCAAATAATGCTTCTAGTAAGTAGCAAATAGTGCTTCTAATAACTACCAAACAGAATCAACAGTAACTAGCCAATATGGTCTAAGGCGGCAGATTAAGGTTCTGATCCGAAAGGGCAGTGTTTGTTGAACAGTAATTAGCAAATAGTGAGAAATAATTGTAACAAAAGTATTGAAATAAGTCTAACAGTATAGAAAATTCTAACAAAAACTATTCTAACAAAATTAAACTCTTAGATTGTTAGAATTTTTTGCTGTCTTTTATTATTGTAAAATTTCAGAATACAAAAATAAAATTAGATGTTACCGGCCTCTGGGGAAGTCGTGCACGAAGCACTGCCCTAAGAGTTTATTCGGAATCTGTGTGCAGACGTTCCCGAAGCTCCTAGTGGTAAAACCCCCACACTACCGGTATCTCGTTGCCGCACACGACTTGGAGAGAACGACCAGGACTTAGCTCTGCCCAGAGCTTGGAGATGAAGACGAAAAAATGAACAGAATGTTGACAGAGGTTTCGTAAGAATATTTTCTGATCATTTACAAAGAAAACTGTCCGATATATATAAAACTATTGTGTAACGGTCAGAATTAATTCTCTATTAATTCAGACGTTACACAAGAGAATAAATAATGAACCTGGACACAAAATCGGTTCAAAAACATTTTGTAACGTTCAGAAATTAATTTTCTAACATTTAGAAAATTAAATAAAAATGAAGAGGAGCAAAAAGATTTTTAGGGTCCCAGCCTGAACCCGAAGAGGAAATCGGATCGGCATTCAGCGCCCGCAGATGTGGGCGCGTACCCGCACCCGTTACGCGCGCCGAACCGAACCGAACCGAGCCGAGCCGGGCCGGGCGGCGGCGGCGACGCGCGCGTGTGGCCCAAGGGGTTCCCCACACAAAAACTTAATAGAGCAAAGGAGAGAAACTAATATATGTACACATGAAGGCTTTGGTGCATCCGACGTGGGACTAAAGAAAGGAAGAGGGACTTGAGCTTTTGCAAGAAAAGCAAAACCAAAGCAAAACCAAAACCAACACCAGCAACTGCGCGTCAGCGTCGCGCTTGGGCTCCAACCAACTCGACCGGCCCCCATGTAAGACCTGTGCGACTCGCTAGAGACCCACCCCCGACCAGATTCTTCTCTTTAGTGTCTCCATATCCCAAACATCTAACTGCCGAGACGAACCCAGTGCCCCCTGCATTGTCGAAAATGTCGTAACCACCACTGAGCCCATCGCTCTCAGCCTTGGACGTCGGACCTTGGCGACCATCTCAAATCCGCTGACCAGACCCCGCGACACCGCAACGCTGACCGACCAACCACCGAGGACCCGACCTCGCATGCCCACACAACCCAGGACCGATGCCAGCAACCTTGCGTCAGCGCCGCGCTTGGGCACCAGCCGACCCGGACCTGTGCGACTCGCTAGAGACCCACCCCCGACCAGATTATTTGCCTCGCGCTCTCACGTCCCAAGCATCTGACCGCTAATACGAACCCAGCACCCTCGGCATCGTCAAAAATTTAATAACCACCACCGAGCCCATCGCACTCAGCCTTGGACATCGGACCTTGGCAAACATCTCAATGCCGAGCACTCCTTCACGGAAGCTATCCAGTCCCGCAGTTGAGCGCCTTCCCTCGATCGCGCGCATGCACAACCCCGCCGACAATCGATCACGCAACTTCCTCCACTCCACAAGTTCCGCTGAGATGAAGCCCCACTGATGCTTCCATCTGCAGTGTCCAGTGGAATTAGTTTCATGCGATTTGAAGACACCTGGATGACATCATCGACAACACTACGCCAATGAAAGAATGTGCACACGACCTCCAAGCAATCATACGACCTCCCCGTCGATAGACCAATCCCTTCGTATCTTCTTTTTTGTTGAAGTAGCACGGCAGAAGGGCCACGCTTTGCGATGCCAAGAAACTCCTCCGATTTGGTCATGGACAAAACCTGGACATTCTCGGCCTCAACGGAACATGACTATTTACCAGACAAGATACCTTGCCAACTCTTGTACAGTATTATGCATGCTTATTTTTACTCTTGTCTATTTATTTTTTTGTCCTATATCATATATTCTTATACATGTTTCGTTATGCTTCTTTATTGATTCCATGCATGTTTCTTGTCTCTATTTTTTTTTCACATACTTGATTCCATGCTTCACAATGCTTGTTAAGATTCTCGCATTCTTGTACACACGACTTGACCGTATTACTAGTACTTGAATTGACTTGGACTTGACCTGGCTTGACTTGAGTATGACTTGACCCTGGTGTTCCCTTATGAGATGAGATTGATACTAGTATTGGCTTACCTTGACCATGCTCAATCGCTAGGCAAGCACCGTGAAGCGATATAGACCCTCTATAGATTGAAAGCAATCACTGTGTAACTTTCTATAGGACTGCTAGGCACGCACCGTGACGCGGTCATTCGATTTATTTTTAGCCACGTCTAGTACCACACTTCTCTACAGCATGCCATTACATTAGTGTTCATTGTGTCTCAGTTGTCGTTTCTTTCATGTTTACTTTCTTGTCTCTCTTGAATGTTTATTACTATACTTTTTTTGGCTCACATGTTGTATCTTGTTATGTCCCATTGAGGACCTGGATTCATTCTCCAGAGTGCAGGATTACTCGGAGTCCTACAGATAGGCACCAAACGAAGATACATCCATATTTGATGACTCTACCATTGCTTAGTTTATTTTTAGCACATAACTTTGATTTAATTTTTTGTCATTATCTTTACGTCTACTAGTAGTGGATTTATCTCCACCAGTCTTTTGAATTTTTAATAAAATTAATCTAGGTGTATTCACATTCATCATTATCCATTATTATATTTATTTTTTGCTCACTAATTTTGCTGATATAGCCTAGTTTTGATAGACTTACATCATTTTTTGAGTCTATTCGAATATATATGCTAGTGGACTGCAGACCATAAAATATGTTGTTCGAGTCTTATTATTTATTCTTTATGTGGATTGAGATATAGTTAACTTGCCATGCTAGATATAATATTATAGTGTAGACAACTTATACGTATTCGAGTCGGACAAGAGTCTGGTTGAATGTGTAACTAGCATATTACGTATTTCTAGTCCTACATATTTTGGGACTAGGGCGTGACATATTTTTGTGGTGGCCCATACAGGTCAGAGCATATCGTATCAGTTACGTAACTGTACTGATACGAGCCTGCGAATACGAATAGACCAAGATAAAATCTCAATCCATAATTGATTTTACAAACTCCTCTTTGAATTCGATTATCTCCCTTGGCCTTCGCGTACTCGTTTATTCTCCTTGACATCACTATCATTATTTCTCGTCTCTCCCTATTTTGGAAAGACGAACGCTCATGCTTAGTGGAATTAGAAAATTTGCCAACTAGTATACCTTAATGTAATTTCCTAATTAAGTTATTTATTATGATTGCATTGGTAGACAAGAAAGGGTGATAAGGGTGTACAAGTCATAGGCATATATTAGTATTAAAAGTTTTCCAAAGTTAACTGTTAGTAGATGAGATTAGGAATTTTCTTAGGAAGATAAAAGTCTTGTGGGAATTTAAAGTTTTGATAGAGTAGGGTGATCAAAGGTGCGTAGACATTCTCAATGGACGATTTGATTCCTTTGTGATTGTAGAAGCATAAAAAGTGCACCTCTTAAAGATGGCGCAATTTTTCTACAAATAAATCCAACAGTGGAAGGATGGCGCACCCTCTACTTGTTTCAGAAGGAAGACGCACACTTTCTTACTTTGACGCACTTTCTTGAAACTTCATAAGATGGCACACTTTCTTAATATTATGAAAGTTGGCGCACAAATGCTCAAAGACGCACACTCTCTATCAGCATTTAATGTAACAAACTGACAGTTGGCATATGCAAAAACGGAAGAGTCAGAAGTCATCATTACAGCTGTGCTATGGTACGCAGACCCAGGTTGTCGTTTAGCAACCCAATCAGTGTGCCAACTTCTTCAAAAGTGCGCCGCTATGCCAATTACTTCAAAAGTGCGTCGTAGTGCCAATGTCTTCAAAAGTGCGTCGCTGTTCCTTCAAAAGTGCGTCGTAGTGCCCACTTCTTCAGAAGGGCGTCGCTGTGCCAATTCATTCAAAAGTACGACGTAGTGCCAATATCTTCAGAAGTGTGCCGCTGTGCCAATTCATTCAAAAGTGCATCGTAGTGCCAATGTCTTCAGAAGTGCGTTGTTGTGCCAATTCCTTCAAAACTGCTCCGTAGTGCCAACTTATTCAAAAGTGCGCCGTTGTGCCAATTCCTTCAAAAGTGCGCCGTAGTGCTAATGTCTTCAGAAGTGAACCACTGTGCCAATTCTTTCAAAAGGGCGTCGTAGTGTCAATTTCTTCAAAAATGCGCCGTAGTGGCAATCTTTCCAAAAGTACGCAGTCTCCAGACGACTTCTATAGTGCGCAGTCTCCCGACCACTTCTAAAGTGCATACTATTCTAACTGACAATGAGAAGTTATGAGTACGTGTCTTACATACCATATTTCTCGTAAAAAGTGTACAAATAACTATCCCTACGACCTATGCTTTTCTCGTATAGGAAGCTACGTGTCAAGCAGGCAGAAAGTTGTGCACCCACTCATTCAGAACTTGGGGTGTTAGTCCACCAAAAAATGTGTGGACGATGGTAGAATAGTACAAACTTTCCAAAGTGTACGCACACTCTTATAACCTCTCCTAAACTCCATGAATTCAGGATCAGTACATCCATTACAAGGAAGATTTTTAAGTCTTTGAAATTCAATAACAGAAGGAGAGAGATAAAAGCTTCTCGTGCCGTTGTTGCCAAAGCTTTTTTATTGTTCAACTCTCCAAGTTGTTCACAACAATCAATGTATTTCTTTATTGTCGAGTATGTCACGCCCCAATCTTCCGCAGGAATCGGCCGTCCCCTCTGGGCGTGAATTACCATGTCAGCGCTTCTGCGGGACGATCTTTCCCATCTGGACGTGATGCCGCACGAGTACAAGATGCGCCCGTGATGATCCGAACAGGCGGTAAAATGACTAAGCCATAGAGTCGCACAAATAGTCCGAATACAGCAGAATAAGAAACGAACAGACGATTGGTAACAAGTTCACAGAGTCGTCAATAGCGGAAGCATTGAATAACACAAGTATGGAAGTAAAATAAGCTTTTTATTGATATTACACAAGTATCACAAGCGGCGCTAGGCCGAGATTACAAGTTGCTCAAGCCCTCTCTCTCTTGAAACAATAAAATTGTGCTAAGTGGCTACAAGTATAGAATGATACAAAGGCGATATTCCAACATTATGTCGTGTATATGTACTTCAGCTCCGAACACAATGCTCCAAGGCACCAGAGCAAACTCTATGCCTTAGCACGCATGAAGGGGGTTTTCACACCGAACGAGGTTCTCCCGCACCCTGCAAGCAATCTGGTGGGTTATTAGTACATGAATGCACTAGTGGAGAGGCTTATCGCCCGCTCGACAAATCCAAACATGTTATATAGGTTTCGTGCATCATCTGTTAAGTTATCTTTCTAATCTTGCCTTATAATCATTTTTATAGCATAAAATACAAAGCCTACTCATGTGGCAGTACGTCGTACGATATAAGAGTAACACGACGAGACTTACCAACTTACCATTCTTTCCTCCCTGTCCAATGACACAACCAAGTTAGCCAAACACGAATATATACATATATTGAAATCCAAAGAATCACATAGCGAACATATGTATACTACGAGTTTGTTTCTAAATCAGGTGCACGAGTTTGCTTAAATTATGAAACACAAGTTACCTTGTTACTTAGATTCAGGCGTGTTACTCAGGTTATTCAAATTATTTTAAAACTCAGGCTACACAGATTACTTGCTCTTTTCACATATTTTTCAAATTCAGATTTCTTAGACGCAATGCAATGACTCGCATGCGGATTATCGCAACCGAGCCTGACTTAATCTATATGAATGGGTCACTGGCCTATACGCCATTATGGACATAGTTGCAATATGATGATGGTCCCGGTGCCCCGGCGACTGACTGAACTTATCCGTGCTAGCTACAACTAGCGCGACTATCATATTTTTTTCCTAGGCCGGATCGTTCCCGGTGCACTACCAAAATGATTCAAATCAGCGACAAATTTAGCGACTCTGGACAACTACATCGCTAATACTAGTAAAATTAACGACGTTCTTTAGAAATATCATAATACATTGCTATCAGCGACTGTATCCGATGGTTAGCGACAATTTTTAGTATTATGAAAGATTACGTCGCCTATAAGTCGCTAAACGTCGCTATATTTTGAAAAACAGCGACGTTTAGCGACTCCAACAATTATATGTCGCAGGATATTTAAAATATAGCGACGTTTAGCGACGTCTCGAGCGGACGTCACTAATTTATTGAATATAGGGTTTCCTCGTCTATTCGACTTTTTATTTCTTTTTCCACCAACTTTTCCTAACTTTTCATTTTTTGCGCGCCCCTACCGGCGATCCACCCTCCCCCGACGGCCCTCCGCGGCTCCGACGACCTACCCACCCCCTCGACCGCCTCCCTCGACCCCCACCCCAACGCGGCCGTGTCCCCCCAAACCCCGACACAGGCGACCCCAGACGCAGTCGTGTTCCCCCCCCCATAACCCCGACACAGGCGATCCCAGACACGGCTTTTTCCCCTCCAGCAAGGCTCCTCCCCTCTGGCGTGGTCCTACTCCGTTGACCCCTTCTCTCAAGCGCTCCTCCTTCCTTCCTCCTAGCTTGGTAAACCCTAATCCAGATCCAGACACTGTAATGCCCCGCTCAGCGTCGGCATTATGTATTAGGTGAGTGGGCATAACTTCGTTCTCTGATTCTTGCACGCCTTAATAATAATCTGAGTTTTTGCTTGCAATATTTTCATAAGAGAATGATAGAACCTGTCTTGCATATTAATGAATGAACTCACCTAGCTTGTCTTTGAAACGATCATGTCTGCTTAAAGAGAATCTTGAAATACTTGTCTAGAGTGCATGAACATGTTCACTATCGTCTATGCTTCGAGAGAACCATATTGTGCCTGAATGTGTTCAAGTGATAAGTCGGATTGCCCCGCAACAAGATTGTATTCTGATGGTTCGTCTCGTCTGCATCCTAAAGTTTCTTTGATATTGTTTTCATGCATTCGCATCGGTCAGACAATGGCTATTGGTGGAGAGCTGAACTGCATGTGTCACGGCTACTACCATGATAGTAAAAAGCAACCATGAGTCATAACTGCCATTAGCATCAGATAATAAGTCATTGGTATGTTGGACTAACAGCTGCCGATCCTGAGATACTCGGGGACCGCCTTACATATAGTTAAGTCATTGTGTTGGCTTGGATAGATGGACTGCCCCTAAGATGTGCATGTGTGTCTAGCTATGCATTTGTCCCTGAAGTCTCATGAGACATGCTGTGCACACCCTGAAATGGAACGAATGGCATACTTTCTTATTCAAAATAAAACTCTGTTTTTAAAGATGTTTCCAAACTATATAATTTGACTCTGCTATCCAACTGCATGAAATAAACATAGGTAAAACTAGAAAGATCACTAGTAATGTAATATTTTATAACATGATTACTTAGTGTTGGTTTGAGTGAATGCTTGCTTTTGTTCAGTTATTTTATCTCACCAGTACTTATAAAAGTGCGGACCCACCAACAGTTTACTTGCTTGCAGATACTGGATCGTCCGAGGGAGCGATAGGCGTGCCTCAGTCCCTAAGACCCGGAATCCTAGTTTCGATTGTGCCCCGAGATTGCTATCGTATAAGGGGGAATGATATATGGAACGAATGCCTTTGCATAAGAGAACCCAAGTCCCTCTATTGTCCCGAATACTCAGTTGACTAAATATATTGCATTACAACAATGTCCCTTTCTGCTGTTTACTCGATTGATGCGATGATAGCCAACAAATAACTTAAATGATAAAGCCTTGTGCGGGCGCAACCCCAGGCTCGTACGGCATCATGTCCCGATATATTCGAATGGGCCACACATCCCTTTCTCGCACCCGCAAGACAGGCGCGGTAATTCGCGTCCGGTGTGCCGAGGCACGGTGGTTCGCGTCCAGTTTAATCTGGCTATGGGGGCGAGGCGAGGCGGTGGTCCGGCTCGGCGGCCCCTCGAGGGCCGGGGCGTGACAGAATGGTATCAGAGCAGAATCGATTTTCTGGCCCAAAATCTGTTGCTATGACTCTGAGATATTATCGATATGGTATTGCAATAGAGCGTTCCATACAATAAGTCCTTAGATACTCTCAAAGTGCAAATTTTTTATGAACTTGATTTGCTTGACTGTTTCGATTAAGTACGGCGAGGGATGGCACTATCGCTGCTCGGAATATCGAGAAGTTTATCCTTGAAGTTTTGAGGAAGAAACTTTTTGTTGGTTGTAAGTATATAATGCCCCACTCTATGTCGGCATTATGTATCAGGTGAGTGGGGCAGAACTTCGTTCTCTGATTCTTGCACGCCTTAATAATAATCTGAGTTTTTGCTTGCAATATTTTTATAAGAGAATGATAGAACCTACCTTGCATGTTAATGAACGAACTCACCTAGCTTGTCTTTGAAACGATCATGTCTGCTTACCAAGAATCCTAAAATGCTTGTCTAGAGTGCATGAATATGTTCACTATCGTCTATGCTTCGAGAGAACCATATTGTGTCTGAATGTGTTCAAGTGATAAGTCGGATTGCCCCGCAACAAGATTGTATTCTGATGGTTTGTCTCGTCTGCATCCTAAAGTTTATTTGATAGTATTTCCATGCATTCGCATCGGTCGGACAATGGCTATTGGTGGAGAGCTGAACTACATGTGTCACGGCTGCTACCATGATAGTGAAAAGCAACCATTAGTCACAACTGCCATTAGCATCAGATAATGAGTCATTGGTATGCTGGACCAACAGCTGCTGATCCTGAGATACTCGGGGACCGCCCTGCATATAGCTAAGTCATTGTGTTGGCTTGGATAGATGGAATGACCCTAAGATGTGCATGTGTGTCTAGCTATGCATTTGTCCCTGGAGTCTCATGAGACACGCTACGCACACCCTGAAACGGAACGAACGGCTTGCTTGCTTATTCAATATGAAACTCTGTTTTTAAAGATGCTTCCAAACTATGTAATATGACTCTGCTATCCAACTGCATGAAATAAACATAGGTAAAACTAGAAAGATCACTAGTAATGTAATATTTTATAACATGATTACTTAGTGTTGATTTGAGTGAATGCTTGCTTCTGTTCAGTTGTTTTATCTCACTAGTACTTATAAAAGTGCTGACCCACTAACAGTTTACTTGCTTGCTGGTACTGGATCGTCCGATGGAGCAATAGGCGTGCCTCAGTCTCTAAGACCCGGAATCCTGGTTTCGATTGTGCCCCGAGATTACTATCGTATAAGGAGGCATAATGTATGGAACGAATGCCTTTGCGTAAGAGAACCCAAGTCCCTCGATTGTCCCTAATACTCAGTTGGCTAAATGCATTGCATTGCATTGCAACAATGTCCCTTTCCGCTGCTTACTCGATTGATACGATGATAGCCAATAAACAACCTAAACGATAAAGCCTTGTGCGGGCGTAACCCCAGGCTCGCACGGTATCACGTCCTGATATATTCGAACGGGCCACACATCCCTTCCTCGCACCCGTAGGACAAGCACGGTGATTGGCGTCCGGTGCGCCGAGGTGCGGTGGTTCGCGTCCGAATCAATACGGCTATGGGGGCGAGACGAGGCGAGGCGGTGGTCCGTCCGGGCGGCCCCTCGGGGCCGGGGCGTGACAGACACAACTAGGACATACACGTTGTCATGACCCGCACCTGAAATTTTGGCACGAGTGCGTGGGTACGTCCAGCCTACGCCGCAGCATCGACGGTAGAACGCTGTCTAGGTCACAATACTAGCTAATCAATCTCACATGAATATCCAACTCCATAAGGAGACACAGATATCTAAATATAATATGGAATACTCAATCACATAAACTAAAGCACAATGAGATATCGAAGAAAGCAAATAAAATACAAGACAAGTCTAAACAACAATAAATAGTCTAACCTGCAATCAATAACATCCAGTCTCCAAGTATGCTAGAAACAAGTCCTCTATGTCACAGTTTGGAAAAAAATATCCAGTCAAGATTGGAGCGAAGTACAAGACTAACAGCAGTTCCACATATATTGACAAAAACTATAATACAGTGTAAAGAAATACAAGACAGATATGGATACTGACAATAAGAGATACTGGAATAAATGAATACTGTAGCATATGTCATCATCAATGTACATCTAGCAATAAATATAGAAATACAAGTGCACGCTAGAACAATGAACTGGTATTTATGTGAATGCTAGAATTATGACTAGAACATAAGGAATGCTAGATCATATACTAGAGATACATGTCAAGAATATCTAACTAAGTGTGTAAAATATCAGCATATCATGTGATCGACTTGGAACTGATCAGGCTTGCTATGTATGACTAGCTATGATTCATATAAGATCAGGCTAACCATCCGGATAGCTATAATGCAAGCAATAGTCAGGCTAATCACACATAACAGGTTATGAGGCATGTAATGGTCAGGCTGCACCAACGTGAGGTATGGGTGAGCTATGATTCATGTAAAGTTTGGGTATGATCACATAATCTACTAATATTTTTCCATTTTCCCCAGCTAGCATGATGGATTCCAAATTATGACTCCTCGTAATAGGTCTCGATAATGCCAACTCGTGTAAACAACAGCGTCAGAGTCATGTACGCTATACAACAAAAATTATAGAGATAATCAACATAATAGAAACTGTCAGAGAATGTACTCGCCTGGGGTCCTGCTGTTGGCAATAACAATAACCTGATTCCGAAGTCCTGTCTGAACAACCAACAATCCTATAGACATCATAAAAAACAATCTTTCATCAGACATTACACTAACACATAATTATAAATACGTTGAACTCAGGGCTACGCTAGGTATGACACTGGTCAACTATGGTCAAGTGTGCATCAATTGTACGGGTGTCGCATCTGTTATTGCTGTGCAAGACAGACAGTCAATGATACGGGTCTTGCCAGTACGTCAGTGTACATATGGCAGTCTGCTAACATGCTACGTGGTCATACTTGGGTCATCTAGTAGATAGACATATAATACATATTATTATCTATCATATACATTAATACTCATAACATATATATATATCAATTAATTACATACATAATATATGTATATACACTTAATAGAATTTATACTATATATATTTATATACGTATACATATACATACCAATCAATTTTATACATATTAAACGTATACTAGGGAACACCTATATAATACATATACATATGTATATATATACTTACTTGAGAATTATATTATATATATATATATATATATATATGTATATGTATATATACCAAAATATATTTCAACATATACTAATACATGTACCATACATACATACCAATTTGGTGACTATACTTTATAGATATATCTATATACATGTATATCAATATACACATAATAACCATATTCATACACTAATACTAATACGTATGCTAATACATACATACCTACACCCATATACCATACAAACATATACTAAATGAATACATATACACAATCACATGAAATAACAAAAAGAGGGCAGGAACGAACCTGCGCGGGCGTGCACGGAGTAGAGGGAAACTACGGGGGTCCGTCTCCGACGAGGTGGGACATGTCGACGATGATGACTAAGGTGATAACGATTAAGGTGGTAGTGTTGATTATGGTTAAGGTGATGGTGTTGGTGACATTGATGGCGATGGTGATGACAATGACGATGGTGGTGAAGGTGATCGTGATGGTGAAGGCGATGATAACGGTGGAGATGGTGATGAAGATGATGGTGAAGACGAGGTATTCCGGCGAGGTTGTGGCGACGAGGACGGGGATGATGCTGTGGTCAGGCAGGAGAAGGAGGCTTAGGGAAGAGGGGAGGAGGATCTGGCGAAGGTGTTCAGCACAGCAGGGTCGACAGTCTTGAGTCGACGAGTGCAGCGGAGAGAAGAGAGGTCGCTACCGTGGTCCAGTCGTGCGGGGAAGTTCACCGAAGATGGGAGGAGGTGGTGCCGGCGGTGAGGCAGTGTTAATGGGAGGAAGATGGTTGCTGTCGGGCTCAGGCGGCGGAAGGAATGTTCAGTCGAAGTTGAACGAGATGGGGATCGCAAGGCGGTCGAGAACAACAACTCAGGCGGCGGAAGGAACGTTCAGTCGAAGTTGAACGAGATGGGGATCGCAAGGCGGTCGAGAACAACAGCTCAGGCGGAGCTCGGCGGAGGAAGATCGGGCTCCGGGGGGCTGCTCCGGTGGCTCAGTCATGGAGAAGATGAATAGGAGGTCGAGGGGAAGACGACTGCTGTTCGTCGTCCGGCGGGCTTGGGGAGGCTCGGGCGGGTGACTGACTGAAAGGAAGGACGGCGGTAGATCCGGTCGAGTGCAGTCGATGGCGAGGAGGGAGTCAGCTCCGGTCGACAAGGTGGTGGGTTGGCGAGGTCACAGCAGTCCAGGCGGGAGAAGGCCGGCGACTCTGGTCGAGCACAGGCGGCTCTCTGGCGAAGGGGGATGGGGAAGGAGATGAGTAGGGAAGAAGAAGTCGGTTGAGATAGGTTTGGGAATAAGAAAAGAAAAAAAAAAATAAAGGAATATTTATATACACACGGTGTTTTGGGTTAACCTAGAGTTAGGGTTGGTCAAACCCTCTTGGGATTGGGCCTTCTCATATAGGATTTCAAGGGCCATGATTCAAATGGGTTCAAAATAAATTTCTAGGATTGTATTTGTTCAAGGTTTGGAGGGCCATGGTTCAAGGAGGTTAATGTTGAATTACACACTCCTAAAAATTATAAAAAAATACACATGAAGGGGAAATGGGTTTATTTAAGTGTCGTATCCAACGGGGGTGGATACCTCAATGCACTTTTGCACAAAGTGCCCAACAATTAGAAAATTGCACAAAGTGAGATTTATGAATTTAATCTATTTAAAATAAATGCAAGTGGTGTTTTAAATTTAATTAGAAGTACATGGGACTAAAATTAGGTGGGACACAAGTGTCATGAATATAGAAGACTCAAAATAGAATATTACCCTAATTTGGGTTGCTCAAAATGGATCGAGATTGTGTCTCCAATTTTGATTGGAAAGCACAACGATGCAAAAGTCAAATTTATTAAAATTAAATAATAAATGTTTGCGACGAATATCGTGCAACTAAAATAAAGCACAGGAAGCATATTTATGAGTTACACAAGGGTCAGAATGGAAGGCTGGCACGTCTAGGACAAAGTTGTAAAATTGGTTAGAAGGTAAAAGCTAGGGTAGCGCTCCAAATATCGAAGCAACGGTAAGGCGCAACAATCAAATAAAATTACGGCAATTAAATTAAAATATTATGCAATCATTTACACATTAAATTATAAAAAGACGAAAATACCCCTAATCTGAAATATGGGGGTGACACACGCACACACACATACTGGACACAATCAGGACACATGGACACACACAAGACATAACTCTAACCTTGACTCATGGACCCGAACACATGGACACACACATATGACACAACCCTACATGACACGATTCATACTAACACGGACACACATGTAGACACGCATGGACCTAGACACATACGGGCATATATGGACATACGTGGATACAGACATACATGGAGACACACCCGAACATACATGGAGACACACCCTAGTTAGTATGGAAGTTTGGTTGCATAATTAAAAAAATTGCTTGCACTAGTGTATCACACACATGTACACACATAATACAACACCCACAAATATGCTATATATTTGTTTGATATAATTTTATTATGAATTTAGTATCATATGTTATTGAGTATCATATAATTATCTTGTGAGTATAGAATTTTGTTTGTGTGTTCATGTGTATGCGTGTGTTCATGTGTATGTGTGTATGTGTGTATGTGTGTGTGTGTGTGTGTGTGTGTCAAGTCACTACTAAATTTTGTCCAATTAGCGACGGAATGTTGGATTATATGAGAAGTGCAATGCACACGGGATGTTGGATTAGCGACATGATATTAGATTATACCTTTATACTTTTATCCAATTAGCGACGGGATGTTGGATTTTATGAGAAGTGCAATGCACACGGGATGTTGGATTAGCGATAGGATATTAGATTATACCTTTATACTTCATAGCCATTGATTTGGGGGGTTCCTTTGATATTATATATATAGGATGTGGTCGGGATGTTGGATTATATGAGAAGTGCTCCAGGTAGTGTGGGAGAGTGGAAATTTGGTTATGACATAACACAGGACATGACACATACCCTAACCCAAAGCCGAGATACGACACAAACCCTAACCCTATCTGAGTTAATTAGACGCAGTCTTGGGTATCAAGTGAGGTGTTGTACAGTGCACACTTGTGTACAGTGCAGTGAGGGTGTGTGTGTGTGTGTGGATATCTCGGTGCTGCGAATACTAAGCCTATCCTAATCCTAACTCGGACACACACACACACACACACACACACGCGGCACTAACACTAACCCAAACTCGGACATGCGAATACACTAACACACATACACCAACCTTAACACGAATACACACACACATGTTTGTATCATGTTATCTCATGATACGTATGGTAAAATTGTAGGACACATGGATATGAAAGGTTAGGACACGATATCGAGGATAAGGTTGTAATCATTTTATCGGACATAGACATACGCATACATGTCAAGTGTGGATATCCATAAGTGTATTAGTGAGTGTCAACTATGTATCCTGGACCCAAAAAAATTGACACTGGATATTTATGACTTGACTTTTCAATTAGAAAGTCATGGCCTAAACAAATGTCAAGTGTGGATATCTAGGATACATAGTTGACACTCACTGATACACTGCAATATGAGTATCCAGGATACATAGTTGTACGAAAAAGTATCAGTGCTAGGACTAGGTGTATCAGTGCATGTACTATATTCCTGAGTATTCTTATGTGTGTATAGACGAGCAGACTTATGACATATACTATAATTTAACTAGTTTCTTGAATGATGTCTATTCATCTTTGCATATCTGGAGTGAGTGTCATTTGGATAATATACACTACCAAATATTCACATGAGTATATACTTGAAAGATGTCAATTCATCTTTGCAGAAGTATCTAGAAATGGATATGAATTACTATCTACATCATCATTCGTGGATGTACAATCGTCATTCTGATAACATGTACGGTGTGCGGGATAAATTCATAGAGGGTGTACAGCAGTTCCTGCAGTTCGCCAAGGCGTTCCCTCAGTACATGGACGGTACCAAAATTAAGTGTCCGTGTACGAGATGTCATAATTTGAAATATCATCCAGAAGTGAAAGTCACATATCATTTGTACTTGAAGGATTTCACGCCGAATTACTATTAGTGGACCGTGCACGGAGAACTTGTGTCTTTAGTATTGGAGTCGGAGCCTTATGTGCAGCCATATATGGATGTCCATGACCATGATGTTTAGGACGATGGGTGGGTGAATATAGTTTTTGATGCGGCAGAGCCTAGTTTCGATTCGGACAATCATGATGCAGCTGAGGAGGCACCGAATGTCGACGCTGCAAAGTTCATGGAGTTGTTGTAGAATACAAGGACTCTATTATATCCTGGTTATGAGGATCATTCACCGTTGGAGGTGATTACAAGATTGTTGAGCATCAAGTCCGATTTTAACATGTCACAAGAATGATATAATCAACTGATGGATTTGATTATAGAGATCTTGCTAGAGGGTGCAAAGTTTTCTAATGACTTCTACCGATCTAAGAAGATGGTGAGATCGCTCTAGAATGGATACTAGAAAACCGATGCATGTCACAACGGGTATATATTATACTAAAAAGACGACAAGGATGAAAATGCGTACAGATTTTATGGTACTGATCGCTACAAGGCTACTGGTAGAGAAAAGTCTGTCGGTGCAAGGAAGCCTACCGATTCGATGCACTACTTGCCTTTGACGCCGCGGTTACAGAGGTTGTTTATGGTGAAGGGGACGGCATAAAATATGACTTGGCACAGGCGGGAACAGATCGAAGGACTATTGGATCATCCATCCGATGGGGTAGCATAAAAGCACTTTGATCGAGAGTATCCAGATTTTGCTTCGGATCCGCGTAATATCATATTGGGGATCTCCTCCGACGGTTTTACCCCATTCAGACTTCCAGGCTCCCAGTATTCGTGTTGGCCTGTGATCGTTACTCTGTATCATCTACCGCCTTGGATGTGCATGAAGACTCCGTATATGTTCCTAACCGTTATTTTTTTGGGTCTAAACAATCCAAAGAGGAACATTGATGTGTATTTACAGCCTTTGATAGATGAGTTGAATCAGTTGTGGGAAGTAGGTGCCAACACGTATGATATTTCTAGAAAACAGAATTTTCAAATGAGGGCAGCACTCATGTGGACCATCCACGACTTTTTGGCCTATGGAATGTTATCGGGATAGAGCACTCATGGTCGTCTCTCATGTCCGTATTGCATGGACCGTACTAAGGCTTTTCGGTTGAAACACGAAGACAAATCGTGCTTCTTTGATTATCATCGAAAATTTCTACCAAAGGATCATCCGTATTGGAGGAACATGAATGCTTTTCATACGGACGTTGTAGAAAAGGCCAATCCACCATCAAGGTGGCCCGGATACACGATATGGGAAGAGGTAAAAGATTTACCAAGTGCTATCGAAGAGCCTACTAAGGGGTACAAGTGTGACGGATTTGGTCACACCCATAACTAGACGAAGAAGAGTATTTTCTGGGATCTGCCATATTAGAGCACCAATTTGATCAGACATAACTTTAATGTCATGCATATCAAAAAAAATGTGTTTGATAACATAATTAATACTGTAATGGAGGTAAAGAGGAAGACGAAAGACTATTAGAAGGCCAGGTTGGACTTAGAAGAAATATGTAGACGTCATGCGTTGCATTTGATAGAGGAAGTGAATGAAAATTTAAAGCAGCCTAAGTAAATTTTCTCACTGGAGAAGGCGGATAAAGGGAGACTTTGTAGGTGGATTCAGGGTCTAAAATTTTCAGACGGATACGTGTCAAACTTGAGAAGATGTGTCGACCTTAAGAAGAACAAACTGGCGGGTATGAAGAGCCATGATTGTCACGTATTCATGGAGAGGTTAATTCTGATTATATTTCAAGAATTCTTACCATAGGTCATTTGGGATCCATTGACAAAGCTCAATATATTCTTCAGAGATCTTTGTTATACTAAGTTGCTCATCGATCGTCTAGAAAAGCAAGAGAAGGACATTACAATAATACTGTGCAAGCTTGAGAAGGTATTTCCTCCTAGATTCTTCAAATCCATGGAGCATTTGTCAATTCATCTTTCTTATAAGGCACGTGTTGGTGGTCCTATCAGTTATCGATGGATGTACCCGTTCGAGCGGCATCTGAATCACCTAAAGAGAAAGGTAAAAATAAGGCACGGGTTGAGGGCTCTATTTGTGAAGCTTATGTTCTCGAGGAGATTACAAACTTTTGCTCAACGTATTTCAAACGTCATATTGCTATTAATAGAAAGAGAGCTCCGAGAAATGACGACGGATATCAGGAATCTAATAATGCAATACTGAAAGTATTTAATGCGTCCGGAAAGCCTTCGGGAAAAATAAAGAAGAGATATTTGAATGATGACGAGCTAAGGGCTACTCAGTTGTATATATTACTCAATTATAACGAGGATGAAGTGGAGAAGCTAGAGGGGTAAGTAATTAATATGTCCATATTTACGTCATCTCAATATAATAGTATAAGCTAATATTAAGCTACTCATCAACAGTTTTTCATTATTTTTTAGCACATATAATGATGAGCCTAAGGTCGGTTAGACCCTACAAAATAGACGAAGAAGTAGAACAAGAAATAAGATGTCATTTTCCTTCTTGGTTGAGCGTATATGTAAGAAGCTCGGTAATTACTTTTTCTGTATGCACTTGCATAATAAATAACTTACTATCGCTACTTTGGTATTTAGGTCGATCGTCTAATAACATCCAAGACTGAATCTATTAGAACCCTAGCCAATGGACCAATTACTACCATCAAAATATAGTAAGTTACTGTGTGAATGGGTTTAGGTTCAAGTCAACAAATGCTCCGATCAGAGACAACTTTTTGGATCTTGATTCCACGAAAAATAGTTGTTCGTGTATCAAATCTTTGAACTACAAAGACGTTGATCCAGGCAATGATTTCTTTGGCATCTTATGAGAGATTATGGAGTTGATATATAATTATGGCATAAAACCTGCTAAGATCATGCTATTCAAGTGTGAATGGTTGAATCCGATTCAAGATCAAGGATGGAAAATTGACAAGCATGGTCTTGTAGATATGAACTACAAGCGTAGATATCAAGGCTACGAACCATTTGTCCTATCAAGTCAGGCTCAGCTTGTGTACTTCATAACTTATCCTAGACCAGAGACAGCAAGGTCGAATTGGTGGAAAGTATGCAAGACTAAAGCTAGAAATATCTTTGACGTTGATGAAATAGCTTATCTGGAGGACGAGCTACCTCTTGTAACAAATATTATTGATGTGGACTCAACGAAAGTTACTGATTACATGACTAATAATGTAGAAGAGGTAGAATTATCCGAAGAGGAAGACGAAAACAAAGATGAAGTAGATAAAAGTAAAGATGAGGAAGAAGAAGAGGAAGAGGAAGAGGAAGAGGAAGAGAAAAAGGAGGACGAGGAAGGCGAACAAGATAAATTTTCTGAAGATGATTGAAAATAAAATAAATCTACTTCACCTTGTGACATATATTATATTTTGACTGTTGAATGTACTATCAATTTAGACTTATGACACTACTAGTTATTTACTGTATAATTCTATTAATGTTGTGAGATATGTATAATATTTTGACTGTAAAATATACTATATATTTGTTTATTTATTCTATCATCATATATTGTTACCAGGTATGACCGGACGATGCGGAGCGTTCGGCAGGTCCCGAGGTTGACGGAGTGCTCCTTCGGTACTGCCCAAAGCTAGAAATACCTTTGACGTTGTCGAATTGGTGGGCAGTATATCGACCAGTCACATCTCCGACTACGACGACGTTTCATGGCAGCACTCCTGGGACAAGTAGTTCCGGGCATGCGACTACTCCCTCGTCCAACGTTCCTCCTGCTGACGGAACCATGGAGACAGATGAGCATATGGCGGAGGTTGAGCCGACATTGTCCCAGCATCAACGAGATCCTCCATACGCACCTCCGGACGAGACGAGGGCGAAGATTTGGGCCGACGATACAAAGTAAGTCAATTAGTTGGTTTAGCATCATATATATCGTATATTTCTTTAGTCATCATAAATTTACTTTTTCGATAAAAATAATTATCTCTGTATAGATATCGTCCCTCATCGGTATAGGGATGCCTGGGCCACTTTCTGAGGTACAACTATGGTGGCCCTTGGATCAACTACTCTGATGCTCTAGATGAGAGGAAGGCTTTCTGGTTTGTGCACTTTAAGATAAAAGTATATTATATCAATCATCTAATTTATGTATATTATATAACTTACTAAATTATTTCTTATAGCAAACGTATTTCTATCCACCGCACCGGGCCGAATTAATCGAGCAGATGTTTCCTGTCGTTGCCGCCAAGCCGATCCGTGATGCTCTGGATGACCAGAAGGCTCATGATCGCGAAAGAAAACTGATCCAAGGTTGGATCATGCCTGAGCAGTAGACTGAGATGAGGGCTAGATTTGATGATCCGAGGTACAAAGAAAGGTCTGAGAAGGCCAAGGCGGCTAGGAAGAAGGCATCAAAGTGGTGTGGTGGCTCGTTTCCCATGACAGAATATTTTCGTCGTTTGGTATATTTTTATTTTAGATATATTATTTTAATACAAGTACAATAAAATAGTAGTAGGATAAAATATTTAATTTTGTACTAAATAATATATTTTTAACAGGTACAGAGGGGCGAGGATGCCAACATGGTGACCGTCTTCCTGGCCACCCATCGAAAGGGCAAAAATCTCATTGATGAAAGGGCCTCGCAGACCTATGTAAGTATTACTTTAGTTTATGTTAATTTTAATATAACTTAGGAAATATGCAAATAAATATCCATGTAGTTAGTAATAAGTACCTTAGACACATTAGCAATTATCGAGTATCCAAACTTTTCTAGGCCGAGAATCTTAGGCTGCGTGAGTGGGCGATTGCTAGTGCACCTACAACGGGAGAGGCTGGTACTTCCTCGCAGCCCTCTCTAGCTCCGTCGGTGGACGAGCTGTGGGTGACCGCCGCTGGTGGTCTCCAGAGGGGTACGTACTACAGTATGGTATCCTATGGCACCCTTGTTGTGACATAGTCCTCTAGGGCCTCCACTGCAAGTGTGCATTCCCCACAGCCCTCGCAGGCATCGTCCCGAGTCAGGAGACCGTTGACCGTCAGATTGCGTCTCTCCGTAACGAGTTACTGCAAAGGATGGAGGAGCAGCCCCTGTCCCAGCTGCTGGCGGACGATACGACGCTCATCAAATGATTTGATTTGCTCGAGCGCTGCATCATGGAGCTTAGGGATATGGCAGCTGATCTTAGAGCGTCGACAGAGCGCAGCGTGTCGGAGCTGCAGGCATCACAATTGTTCATGGGCGAGAGGCTGACAATGATGCATGATTCAATAGTTTATAGTAGTACGAGGCTGTTATCTACCATGGATTCATACAACCATCGACTAACAGCATTGGAGTAGATACGTCCTCCTGGTGCGCCTTCATCGACATAGACTCCACCGACGTTACTGCCTTCTCCATCGACATCGGTGTCGATTTTATGGGAGCAGTATGATTTGTTCTTATCCCTGATGCGCGACGGTGGTCAGCCTTCTGCAGATCCGCAGTAGTCCTAGTTAGGAAAGTTTACTGATTGTTTGTGCTTTGACCTATGATATTTGGTCATTTATGAATATTCTTTATTTTTGAGGATTTCAGACTTTATTTCTTGCATTCAATTGCGTGGTTATTTATTGTATTTTTTACGACAAGATTTTCTTCTGACTCGGTTTGTAATCCCAATATCTTATTTTCTTCAAATTCTACTATATTATTCATATTGAATGTATGTTAATTTACCGATATTAAGTGTTCCACCGAAGGGGTCGGCGAACCCAGCGAATTCAAAGGAGGGTTACTCCGGGTCTATTTATATAAATTATGAATTCATAAACTGTAGAAAGATTGGTTTGGAAACCATTTTATATTTTATATTCTATTTTTTATTTTTTTACTGAAAATTTAGCGACGTTTAGCGATATTTAGCGACATTTATATACGTCGCTATTATGTCGCTAAATAAGTCGCTAAATACGTCGCTGAATATCGCTAAATTATTGACATGACAGTATTTGCAAGGTCAATAAAATGTCGCTAAATATGTTATAAAACGTCGCTAAACAAAAAAAATTTAGCGACGTTTAACGACACAAAATACGTCGCTAATTTAGCGATGTTGTGTCGCTAAACGTCGCTAATATAAAAAATATTAGAGATGCAAATACGTCGCTAGAAAACGTCGCTATAGCGACGTTTTTAGGCCATTTAGCGACATTTCCAAACGTCGCTTATTTGACTTATTCTGGTAGTGGTGCCCCGGCGCCCCGTCCGTAGAAAATCAAGCTTGTGCACAAGCGTCCGCGACCAAGCGAGTCTCTTTTATTTGTTCTTTCTTTTTCTTTCTTTTGATATCTTCTTCTTCTGAGTAAACAATAATGGTTATAGACGTAGGAAATGAGCCCCGCTACAAGCCATCTCAGGTTGTTCCTTACTTATTAGTTCTTTGCATCTTTCTTTATTACAGACTCCTCGAGCCATTCTTTTTGTGCCATTCTCTTAGTACCGTTCTTTAGGGTCGTTAGTTTTAGTCATTTTTTACTTGTATCTTACTTTTAAGTTTTTTTTATCATCTTTACAGTTCCCTGTATGGGAACTACCCTGGCGACCCAACGGTCCCAAAGTCTTTCCATATTTTCTATTACTTGACTCGGAACGACTATTTTGATAGTCTTTCTGCCTCAGGTGAGTGAATCATATTTCGTGTTGTGTTCCAGGCCATGGCATAAATCTATAAGACTAGCATTAAAACAAGACAAGCGAGTACTAGTTAGCACATGAAGCAGGCAAGCATCGAAACCATGGAAAGATAAACCGCTATGCTAGCACGAGTCTAACAGGGTTAATGTGAGGATTAAAATCGTAGAGGGACATATCGAGCGACATAATCCATAAGGCGAGCAGTGTAAACAAGTGAAGTAGTACACTATGAAGAGTATATAATAATTTACTCGAGGCATAGCAGGGTCTATTTGCACGAAGCTAAGGTAGCATACGAGGATCCAAGTTATAAGCCAAGTTTTATTTCCATGTTCTAACACAAGCAATACAAGATAGGATTGTTCCCTTAGCTAGGTGCATTTTATTCTTTATTAGCATACAAGGGTGATTCACCTAGCGACTAGCATGTATCGTCCATATTTTAAGTGTGTAGGCTAAGCAAAGACAAGTTAATCGTAGACACCCACCTTAGCGATGATTCGCCTCGGTCGAGCGATACTCCGAGCGAGCATTTGAAAGTCTAAGTCTGAACTCCTGAAGGGCCAAGTATGGAATCCTTTGCCACAAATGAGTCTTCTAGTTGAGCAAAGCGAGTTAGTTTATTGCACTTGCGTCGTTTGAATTAGCTATTCGCTTGAACGGAATGGGTCGTTATATTATACACCACTCATAAAAAGTCTCATCCTTGAGACTTCCTGAGCGCAAACGTTCTTTCACAAACTATCAAATCTATCTCAATATAGAAATCGGTGTCGCATGTGTGTTGAGTCTGTCTTATTGAATGACTCTATCATTCAATCCAAGCTCTGACTCGGTCTTAACTATGCCTTAGTGCGAAACATATATCGCTTAATGCGGGGTACGTTAGGATCCATCTTGAATGACGATCTAAGGCTGAGGTAAACTTATCCCAATCGTTATACTCGTCCATACAAATCTAACATATTCACTTGCACTAGCATTTAAGATCAGCATATCGCGAGTCTGGATCGTGCACATATTCAAAGCGTCCCTCAAATATATGCATGTCAACCAACTTAGCGATAGCGAAGTCTTTGCACTCGAGTTTAATATATCATTGAGTCTTGGATCGTGCACACGTTCATGACGTCCCTCAAATATATGCATTCAACCAAACTCGTCGATAGCGAAGTCGGACAAGCTACTTGTAAAAATCTTAAGGGTTATCGTCTTATAAATTATAATGATACCTCCAACAGGGTCAATAAAATTTCTATGTCATTCCAATCCCACTCAAATCAAGCATTGTACTACCGTTAAGCACGATCTATCCGATCAACCGACCAGCGTCTATGTCCTATAATATATTTCGTTTGTGTCAAACATAGCACACACTCCCATTCCAAGTCTAACTCATAGTCTTGCTGCCCCAGTTCTATGGCTTGCTCAAGCAATACTCTAAAGTCGGTTACACAAGTTCTTTCACTCTACACAAGATTGTCTGCCTAATTACTAGGTCAGCTCACAAGGTCATAGGTACAGTTCGTGTTTACGACTAATCATGTAAATTCGTTGCACGATGCTCGCCCCAATTCCTAAGGTTAAACCATTGTTCATTTGTACGGGGTATTCTACCTAAGGTCGTTTAACTCAAATTTTTAAACATCGAGCAGGGATTATCCTACTCACATTAAGACGTTCGTTGCATAGGGTTTGAATCCGTTGAGTCAAATCCATGATATATCTATGTCGTATGACAAGCCTAGCAATTCGCATAGTCTATCTCCTCAAACATGTTTTGATAGAATTCATATATCCATTCTAAGTCTAGGCCACCAAGCCATGATTAAATTTTCAATCACCGATCTCAATCATAAACTCTAGGTCATCCAACAAGATTTATGTATCTGTTCACCAAACCATCAAGCATGACTTACTCCAGATTCTAGACTAACTCATCTAGGAAATACTTTTGATTCACTTGTATTCCCAAACTCGTCTTATCGTATCGAACCACAAGTAAAGACGATCCTACAATTGTTATGCTCCAATCTCCCGTAAGTTCGATCATCCTCGTTGGACGTGAGATCACCATGCCAACGCTCCTACTGGATAATCGTCCTAATTCGGTCGTGACGCATGCATGAGCATGGAGTTACTCTCGTACAAGACAAGAACGTCGAACGTTATGGTTAACTTCAAAATGATCGAGATACCTTATCATTACACTTTGCTCCATCCAAGATATATATCCTTTAAGTCATGTCCATTAATGCTGTGATCATAATTCGTCTAGCAAAATTGTCCAACTTCAGTGTTACCGTTCGATCAATCTGTGGTCTTACTTCTAGCCAAGTTCTATACTCAAGCCAAAGTCTATCCACTTTGTTACGTTTCATTCATCGAGTTCGTTTGAATAATCATCGAACATATTTTCGTGAGTTCGATCATCCCCGTCGGACGTAAAATTACCACGCTAGTGCTCCAGCAGGATAATCGTTCTCTACTGGGACTGATTGTCGAGAGTTATCTTTTGAACTAGATTCAAGATCGTTCTTCCAAACTCCAGATTAAATTTGTTATCACTTACCTCTTTCATCAAACCATAATATTTCTTTACTTGTATCAATCCGTGCTATCTTCCAATTATTAATACCATGCCTAGTTTATTAATCTGAAACCACAATATCCCTTTCTCGGGCTAACTTCTATCAAGCGATATCCTATTCAAGTTTCAATCCGTTTGATTCAATTTAAAATTGCTCGTATGATCCATCAAGTTTCTACCAAGCTTTCTTGACCAAGATATCGATTTCATTACCTTGAATCCTTATTCGATATAAGCCTTATCACTTTGTTAAATAACTTCTAAAATTGTTTAAACCAACTATCGCATGAGACCTCTAAATTCGCTTGAATATTCCAAAATGATCCATACACCACTCAGGAATCGAGTCAACCAATTAAATTCTCAATTGTGTTCGCATCACTCGCTAACATATTCACCAAGTCGTTCCTTAGAATTTCTGTACGATACCTAAGCATCGCCTGATAAATCTTAGTCTCGTATATATCATGTTGATATTTATCCAAGTAAACCATATCTGATTGTATCTGCCGACACAAAATATCGTCTAAGCTATTTCTCAAAATCCAAGCATGATTCTCTATATTCACCTTAGCGATAGACTGATAAGATTTCTATCGGTTGTCATTCTAAGTATGACTTGTCCTTATCTAAACGATCCTAATATCGCTTGCAAACTTGCTCGTACCAAATGTAAACGTTCGAACGATATTCTATCTCGCACACTAACCAGCTGGAAAATAATGTATATGTATTTGGGTTTGCACATAAGTTACAAATTATAGCACGAGTCTATTTTACAAGATCTAACACAGGTCGGAACAAGGGTCATCGCATAACTATTCAGTACAAGCAATCATACCATTCACATGAAATTTTTGAAATAATTTATACTTATTGTATGGAACATCTCAATGGGTCATCGAGGGAGAGTGTATCCACATAACCCACGAATGAGCTTTCAAAACTGAGAAAATCGATAAGAAGTCAAAAGACGTAAAGCCGATGCTATAATACGAATATGTCACGCCTCGATCTCCTGCAGGAATCGGCCATCCCCGCTGGGCGCGAATCACGGTGCCAGCGCTCCCATGGGATAATCTTTTCTATCTTAACGTGATGTCGCACAAGCACAAGCTGCTCCCGTGCAAGGCCATGATCCGAACAGGCGATAAAATGTCTAAGCCACAAAGTCGCACAGATAGTCCGAATACTGCAGAATAAGAAACGAACAGGTAATTGGTAACAAGTTCACAGAGTCGTCAATAGCGGAAGCATTGAATAACACAAGTATGGAAGTAAAATAAGTACTTTATTGATATTGCACAAGTATTACAAGTTCCGCTCGACCGAGATTACAAGTCGCTCAAGCCCTCTCTCTCTTGAAACAATAAAAGTGTGCCAAGTGGCTACAAGTATGGAATGATATATAGGCGATTTTCCAACATTATGTCTTGTATATGTATTTCAGCTCCGAACGCAATGCTCTAAGGCTCCAGAGCAAACTCTACACCTTAGCACGCACGAAGGGGTTTTTTGCACCAAACGAGGTTCTCTCGTACCCTGCAAGCAATCTGGTGGGTTATCAGTACATGAATGCACTGGTGGGACGCTTCTCGCCCGCTCGACAAATCCAAATATATTATATAGTTTTCGTGCAACATCTATTAAGTTATCTTTCTAGTCTTTCCTTAGGATCAGTTTCATAGCATAAAATACAAAGTATACTCGTGTGGCAGTACACCGTGCGATATAAGAGTAATACGGCGAGACTTACCAACTTACCATTCTTCCTTTCCTGTCTAATAACACAACCAAGCTAGCCAAACACGAATATATACATATATTGAAATCCAAGGAGTCGCATAGCAAAAACAAGTATACTACGAGTGTGTTTCTAAATCAGGTGCACGTATTTACTTAAATTATGAAACACAAGTAACCTTGTTACTCAGATTCAGGCGTGTTACTCAGGTTATTCAGATGATTTCAAAACTCGGGCTACGCAGATTACTTCCTCTTTTCTCAGGTTATTCAAATTCAGATTTCTTAGATGTAATACAATGACTCGCACGCGGATTGCCGCAACCGAGCCTGACATAATCTATATGAACGGGTCGTTGGCCTACACGTCATTATGGACATAGTTGCAATAAGATGGTGGTCCCGATGCCCCAGCAACTGATCGAACTTATCCGTGCTAACTACAACTAGCACGACTATTAGATATTCTCCTAGGCCGGATCGATCCCGGTGCCCCGGCGCCCCATCCGTAGGAAATCAAGCTTGTGCATAAGCGCCCACGACCAAGATTGTCTCTTTTATTTTTTCTTTCTTTTGATATCTTCTTCTTCTGAGTAAATGATAATGGTTATAAACGTAGGAAATGAGCTTCGCTACAAGCCATCCTAGGCCGTTCTTGACTCATTGGTTCGTTGCATCTTTCTTTATTACGGACTCCTAGAGCCATTCTTTTAGTGTTATTCTCTTAGTGTCGTTCTTTAGTGCCGTCCATTTTAGTTATTCTTTACTTGCATTTTATTTTTAAGTTTTCTTATGATCTTTGCAGCTCCCGGTACCAGAACTACCCTGGCGATCCAACGGTCCCGAAGCCGTTCCATATTTTCTATTACTTGGCTCGGAATGACTATTTTGATAGTCTTCATGCCTCAGGTGAGTAAATCATGTTTTGTGTTTTGTTCCAGGCCATGGCATGAATCTACGAGACTAGCATTGAAACAAGACAAGCGATTACTAGTTAGCACATGAAGCAGGCAAGCATCGAAACCATGAAAATATAAACCGCTATGCTAGCACGAGTCTAACAGGGTTAGTGCGAGGATTGAAACTGTAGAGGGACATATCGAGCAACATAATCCATAAGGCGAGCAGTGTAAACAAGTGAAGCAGTGCACTACGAAGAGTATATAATGATCTACTTGAGGCATAGCAGGGTCTATTTGCACGAAGCTAAGGTAGCATGCGAGGGTCCAAGTTATAAGCCATGTTTTATTTCCATGTTCTAACACAAGCAATACAAGATGAGATTATTTTTTCTTAGCTAGGTGCATTGTATTCTTTATTAGCATACAAGGGTGATTCACCTAGTGACTAGCATATATCATCCATATTTTAAGTATGCTGGCTAAGAAAAGACAAGTTCGTCGTTGCCACCCACCTAAGCGATGATTTGCCTCGGTCAAGCGATACTCCAAGCGAGCTTTTGAAAGTCTAAGTCTAAAATCCTGAAAGGCCAAGTCTGGAATCCTTTGCCTCAAAAGAGTCTTCTCGCTGAGCAAAGCAGGTTGGGACATTGCACTAGCGCCGTTTGAATCGGCTATCCGCTTAAACGGAACGGCTCATTACAGAGTGGTCTAAGGAGTAAAGTGATCGTCCACAGATCAGATCTCCATAGCTATACTTTCCCAGAATTAACTGTACTTCGATTCCTATTTAGGATCTTTTTATACTTTTTATGAAAGCAAAGTTCAAGAATATCTTGGTTTAACATAAGTGAATCAAAATATCGCTTTTCCCTATCGTACTCTGATTGCTAGATTTTTTTTCAATAGTTTGTAATACAAAAGTTTCGTATAAACTTTTCTTCGCAAACAGTGATTAATAAATTATTTAGAATAATGCTAAAGTTTACTAGATGTAAAAAAAGAAAAAGAAGAAGAAGGGGTTTTTATATTGAAGTCAAGAATTTTATATTCATGATAGTAATATATTGCGTTATGCGATAACACTCTACTAATTATTGTCTTGATTGTAGGTTGAAGTAGGATAGGGTAATTATATCGTAGTATATCTTTCTAGATGTTGTTTGCTATAAAAGAATACCTTCCATCACTGTCTAAATTATCGTCCTTTAAATTTCCAGGACGAAAAAATTATTTTAAGGTGGGTAGATTGTAACCCTCTGTCCTAAAATTTTAGTTTTCTCAAGTTAATAACCCTACTAGGTGTGAAATAGATTCTATAAGCAATGGATACGTAGAAAATGGGCAAATTATTATTATTATACTTGAATTTAATAAAGTTATATATTCATTATTAATAAACCCCGATCATATAATAATCATAAATAATATAAATCTCTCATAATTAGAAGGAAATATTTAGATATATAAATATGTGGAGAACTGATTTGTCTATGCTTAAGTATTCAAATTTACTAAATAAAATCTACCTATATCTAGAAATATTATGTGATAGCTAGTTATCTACATGAATGTATATTGCTCAGAACCCACCCATATAAAGATGTGAACAAATATAATAATAGTTGAATTCCAATGAATATTCACTTAGAATAAAAAAGTCCTTCTATCTGAATCCCTATCCCAACCTTCTAAATCCTTGGCCAATTGTTGACTCATATCCAACTCAATGGTTAAATAAATATAAACATACATATCTAAGGACCAACTGATTTTGATGGACAAGACTATGACTTATCCAATATGCATATCAGCTAAGTTACCTCAGCAAATTCAAATAAAGATACTTGGGTGATATAAACAAATCTCTACTTATCTTCTCTTAATATCTAAATTCATCTAAATACATACTTATAATATGTCCTAACCGAACTCGAGATGTCAAGGCCTCCTCTGTTCATCTATATAACCTATTCCAACCTCTTAAAACTTCTTCCCATCTCTTCCCATGGAGAGTCTTCTTACCGTCATTCCGTCAAATCCGCTGACCAGACCCCGCGGCACCGCAACGCAGACCGACCAACCATCGAGGAACCGACCTCCCACGTCCACACAACCTAGGACCGATGCCAGCAACCTCGCATCAGCATCGCGCTTGGGAACCAACCAACTTAACCGGCCCCCATGTCAGACCTGTGCGACTCGCTGGAGACCCACCCCGAGCAGATTCTTCGCCTCACGGTCTCTACATCCCAAACATCTAACCGCCAAGACGAACCCAGTGCCCCCGGCGTCGTCAAAAATGTCGTAAACACCACTGAGCCCATCGCTTTCATCCCTGGACGTCGGACCTTGGCGACTATCTCAATCCCGAGCACTCCTTCATGGAAGCTAGCCAGTCCCACGGTTGAGCGCCTTTCCTCGACTACACGCATGCACAACCCCGCTGACAATCGATCACGCAACTTCCTCCACTCCACCCATTCCGCCGAGACGAAGCCCGCCGACACTTCTATCTGCAACATGAAGTAGAATTAGTTTCGTGTGACTTGAAGATGTGGGATGACATCATCAAAAATTCTACACTAATGGGAGACTGTGCACACGACCTCCAAGCGATCAAACGACCTCCCCCTCGACGGACCAATCCCTTCGTATCTCCTCTTTTGTTGAAGCAGCGCCATCGAAGGGCCATGTTGTGCGATGCCAAGAAACTCCCCCGACTTTGGTCATGGACGGAGCCTGGATATTCTCGGCCTCAACGAAATATGACTATTTACTAGGCAAGATATCTTACAAACTCTTGTACAGTATTATGCATGCTTATTTTTACTCGTCTATTTATTTTCTTGTCCTATATCATATATTCTTGTACTTGTTTCATTATGCTTCTTTATTGATTTCATGCATGTTGCTTGTCTCTATTTTATTTTCATGTACTTGATTCCATGCTTCACAATATTTGTCTAGATTCTCAAATTCTTGTACACGACTTGACCGTATTACTGGTACTTTAATTGACTTGGACTTGACCCGGCTTGACTTGAGTATGACTTGACCCTGGTGTTCCCTTAGGAGAGGAGATTGATACTAGTATTGTCTTACCTTTTTCCATGCTCGATCGCTAGGCATGCACCGTGAAGCGATAGAGACCCTCTAAAGATTGGGAGCACGCACCTTGTGACTTTCTATAGGACCGCTAGGCACGCACCGTGACGATGCGTCACTCAATTTATTGTTATCCACGTCTAGTACCATACTTCTCTACGACAAGCCATTACCTTAGTATTCATTGTGTCTCAGTTGTTGTTTCTTTCGTGTTTACTTTCTTGACTCTCTTGTATATGTATTACTGTAATTTTTTTGGCTCACATATTGTATCTTGTTACGTCCCAATGATGACATGGATTCATTCTCCAGAGTGCAGGATTACTCGGAGTCCTACGGATAGGCACCAGACGAGGGTACAACTATATTTAGTGACTTTGCCATCGCTTAGTTTATTTTTAGCACATAACTTTGATTTAATTTCTTGTCATTCTCTTTACGTCTACTAGTAATGGATTTGTCTCCAAAAGGCGTCTTTTAGATTTTTGATAAAATTAATCTAGGTGTATTCACATTCATCATTGTCCATTATTATATTTATCTTTTGTTGACTAATTCTGCTGATATAGCCTATTTTTGATAGACTTATATCATTTTTCAAGTTTATTCGAACATATATGCTAGTAGGATGCATACCATGAAATATTGTTCAGTCTTGTTATTTATTCTTTATGTGGATTGAGATATAGTTGACTTGCCATGCTAGATATGATATTATAGTGTATACAACTTATACGTATTCGAGGCGGATAAGAGTCTGGTTGAAAGCGTAGCTGGCATGTTACGTATTTCTAGTCCTACGTATTTTAGGGCTGGGGCCTGACATTTTCCAATCTAATCTCTAAATGTTTAGAGGTATCATAAACTTTATTGTACTTAGTAGTAAGTGCATCTATTCTTTAGGCAGTAATGTTATACTTCTTCTTTTCTGACTCATAGAGTTTATTAAGTTTTGCATTCTCTTGTGAATCATTTTCAATACTTTCAAGACCTTTATGCAAACTTAATTTCAAAGAAGGGATTTTATTTGTATCACTAGAAGAGGTTATTTATGTTGGGGTCCAGTCTAGATTTGGTAAATTTTGGAGCCTAAATTTAAGAGAATTTTAGAGATTCGGGGAGCTCGTCCACAAAAAATCTAAGAGAAAGTCCGTGCTTTGCTCTTAGGACTTTGCCATCCAAGACAGAAGGAATAAGAAGATCTGATCGAGGAGTAGTCGCCTTCACTCAGGAAAATTGCTACGGGGTTGGTGAGTGATTTCAATTGTAATCTTTTTTTTTCTTCTTGAGTGTGGTGAGGGGGTTGAATCTATTAGGGCAAAGTGTTCAACATTTATTTTGTCAATCTTATAATTTTACCTGAGTTATAAAGGTTGGGATTTGTCCAGGTGACGTCGCCACCGTCATATACTTGTCTTTATCTGTGCTTGGTGTTCGTTAGAGAGAATCTGGTTATCTCAGGTGGGTTGGCCTAAATTTTCTACTGAGGCACTCTCAGACACGGTGTCAAATTGCTTGTAGAGCATGTCTGATTCCTAATAATTTCATTCAATAAGAAAGAGAGTCTTTCAATATCAAACTTATGTGCTTGAATCTTTTTCTTAGCATGCTTGTATTTCTCTCTAAGCTTTTTACTTCTTTAAAATGATTACTGAAAGCATCAGAAAGTTCAATATAAGAAAAGTCTTTATAAAGAGGGTTGGTTGTTACCTTATTTTCCATTAGGCATAGATTTGTAGCATTATGAGGACTTTCTTCTTCTTCAGAGTCACTTGCTTCGCTTTCGTACCTATCCTCATAAGCAACTTCAAGAAGTTTTCAGATATCATGTGATGTTGTACAAGCAGAAATATGATTGAATTTATTTATGTCTAAACCACAATAAAGAGCATTCATTGCCTTTGCATCAAGGCTAGTAGACTTATTTTCTTCTCACGTGTAATTATCATAAGGCTTGTCAACTATAGTGGAAGTAAGAGTGGTGGTGACTGTAGGCTTTTTGTATCCATTGATAACACATAACAATGAATCAAAATCTATAAATTTTAAGAAAATATTCATATGTGTCTTCCAAAGCAAGTAGTTGGTACCATCAAATAGGGGTGGCCTATCAGGGGATTTTCCTTCACCAGTGTTGGTATAAATGGATTTTGTGGTTGCCATGGATCTACTCAAGGATGTGAGTCATGTTCAATAGTTCTGCTCTGATACCACTTGATGGCAACCCTAGAGGGGGGTGAATAGAGTTGAATAATAATTACTCTAACAATATCAATAATCCAATCCCAATTACCAATACAAAATATTCAACAAGAATATAAAGAGATATAGGTGAAGAGTGAGAAGTCACAAATGCTAACACTATGATTATAGTGGTATCCCTCGTGGAGGACAATCCAGTCCCGAGAACTCTTGCCCAGTATTAATCCACTATTAGAGCAATAGTGTATAATACAAGCTTTGATTTGAAGAGCTTGTCGACTTCTTACAACTACATGCTTTGATCCGAAGGGCACGTTGACTTTTTACAACCACATAATTTGATCCGAAGAGAACGCCGACTTCACACTTGAAATGGAAGTTAGAATTTTCCAAGCTAGAACAACTCGAACAACTTCTAATCAAGACCGCACTTTGGCACTTAGAAGACTTGGAGAGTTGTTTCTTGGAGATGGAAAAGGTTGAAGCTCAGAATGTATAAGAGAAAGTGAGAAATAATTGATGAGAATAGCTTAGGATTTATGGCTATTTATAGAATTTTTTGAGACCGATTTCGGACAGAATTCGGTCCCCAAACGTTCAAAATCCAAATGTTGGAACCTATTCTTCAGGAGGAACGGAGACCGAGTTCGGTCAAGGACCGAACTCGACACAAGTTTTGCCTCTATAAATTCAAAATGTTGGGTTCAGGCTGATTTGGGTGTTGGATTGATATGGTTTTGGGTTGGCTGATTTTAGTGGACTTGAGTTCCTTCTAGTTGTCAAGTTTGACTTGCTTTATAAAAGTCTTAGACTCAAGTAAAATTCAAAATACATAAGAAATGAAAAGACCAGACACAACTTTCAGCATTCTTCTTGTGAGCAGTAGTAGTGATTTCTTTCTTATGATTCATTTGCACCATATTGCATCATATGGAATCAAGGTTTAGTTGATTATTAAAATCAAGTTGACCATGATCATATGGGCCAACACTTTGTTGTCTTAGTAGCAGTTTTCTAATATGTATAGACGTATTAATATACTCGCATCCAAGTATTTGGGAGCAAGTCGTGACACTCCATCCATTCTAGATTAAACCTACTTTTGGGGGCCAAGATAAATGCTAGATTTGAATTTGGATCAAAAAGCACGGTTAATCAAAACTGGTCCAAATAGAAACCCTATATCTAAATGACCATGAGAAAAGAAATAAAAGGATCCACCACTATTGCGGACCATAGGTTGATTTACATACATTGTGTTTGGTTGTATATCTCATCGAGAGCTCAAGGTTCGCATGGGAGTTGTATAGATAGTATAGTCACACATCAAATAAAAAGTGGGAAGATGGGGTATAGATATAAGAGAGTGGACTTGGACATAGCAATGTATTTAACTTGTAAGTCATATGGGCCAAGTCTAGTATCATACCTCATGAACTAACTCTAGTTTTGGTCTTACCGCATTTCTAAAAGTGGTATCAAAGTCTAAGAATATAATTCAGGATGGACTCGATGCTCTAGATATTTTGAGTGTATAAATTGGGTTGTCATGCTAATGATTCCTATAATTGGATTGAAGTTAGCTCCTAAGGTGGAATTGAACTACCCCAACTAGCATCCTAAAATTGAGTATCTCTATAAGGTGATTCGGGTATGATACATAAGGTTGGAGGGATTATATGCGTTCACTCCTAAGTTGAATAATCTCATAAATTATTCAAGGTATGAGACCTAAGGTTGGCGGAAGTGTACGAATTGGATTCAAAGGTAGGGCTAGCCTTGGGGCCTAAGGTGAAGCGCAAGATGTGTAGTTGACACCAAAATGGTACAGATGTATGAGTTTAACTCGGTGTTCGAATAGATCGAGATGATAATATGTTGGATCTCCAGATTACTCAAGCTACGAATTCGAAGTGATCATGGAAGTGAATTCAAAAATACAGATTTTAAAAGTTTTTGTGATTCAAATAGTTTTTTCCATGAATTTTCTTGTCCTATAACTCCTCAATAAATGGTGTTGTGGAGTGGAAGAATAGAGCTCTTAGTGATATGGTTAGAGTCACGTTAAATCAGTATAAACTTGTAAAATATTTTTTAGCTGAATCTGTAAGTACAACATGCCATATTTTAAATAGGATTCTTATTTGACCTATATCGAAGAAGACTCCCTATGAACTTTGGTTTTGTAGAGTTCCTACCATTAGCTAATTTAAATTTTTTGGATGTAGATGCTTTATTTTGAATACTAAAAATAACTTAGGAAATTTTGATTCTAAATCTAATGAAGGAATTTTTCTTGGCTATGATGCTAAGAGCAATGGTTTTCGGGTTTTCAATAAGCGTTCTTTGATTATTGAGGAATCTATGAATGTTACTTTTGATGATCTTAATAGTCAAGTATCAAGTGACAGTGATGATGACGATGCCAAAATAAATCCAACAAAGAATCAGCCCTTGAAGATACAACAAGTAGTACAAGCTATCTGGAGAGTCTGTCAAAGAAGATGCGATTCACGGTCGATCATCCAAAAGACTTTATCATAGGTGATGTATCCAAGGAAGTAAGAATTTATTCTTCTAGCAAAAATATCATTGTAAATGTTGCTTTTATTTCGCAAATAGAACCTAAGAATATTAATGAAGCTTTCACTGATGAGTTTTGGATTTCTATTATGCAAGAGGAATTAAAACATTTTGAAAGAGATCAAGTTTGGGAACTTATTCATAGACCTAATGATTATCTGATAATTGGTACCAAATGGGTATCCTAAAATAAACTCAGTAAGGATGGACAAGTCACACGTAACAAATTATGTCTCGTAGCTCAAGGCTTCAACAAAGAAGAAGGCATTGACTATGACGATACATATGCTCCTGATGCGAGACTTGAGTCCATTTTTTATGCTTTGTGCTTTTGCTAGTTACCATATTTTAAGATTTTTTAAATGGATGTTAAAAGTTCTTCTCTAAACGGTTTTATTAAAGAAGTTTTTGTTGAGCAACTTCCCGGTTTTGATGCCTTTAAATTTCCAAATCACGTTTTCAAGTTACGTAAGGCTCTGTTCGAACTCAAACAAGGCCCCACGTACTTGGTATGAGTGCCTCTGTTCCTTTCTGCTTAAAAATAGTTTTTCAGAAGGGAATGTTGATACTACCTTATTTATTAAAGAACATAGTGACATTCTTCTATTAGTACAAATTTATCATATTTTGTTCTATAAACGAATTATTATATGAGGAGTTTGCTAAGTGTATGCAGAGTGAATTTGAGATTAGCATTATTGGAGAACTCATATTCTTTCTAGGATTACAAATCAAGCAAAATTTACAGGGAACATTCATCAATCAAGTCAAGTACACCAAGGATTTGCTAAAAAAATTGAGATGGACAATGCAAAATCTATCGGTACACTGATGGCTACATCTATAAAGCTTGATCTTGATAAAAATGGCAAATCGGTCGATATACGTAAGTATCGAGGTATGATTGATAGTTTATTTTATTTAACTGTTAATCATTCTGATATTATGTATAGTATTTGCCTATGTGCTAGATATCAAGCTAACCCTACGGAATCACATATGTCTACGATTAAGCGTATCTTTCGATACCTTAAAGACACCTTGACAGTTGGCCTGTGGTATCCTAAGTCCACATCCTTTAACCTTATAGGTTATTCATATGCTAATTTAGCTGAATATAAATTTGATCAAAAATGTATCAGCGACACATGTCACTTCTTGGAAAAAGCTTTAGTCTCATGGTTTAGCAAGAAACAAAAATATATTGTATTATCAACTACTGAAGCTGAATATATAGTTGTAGGACGTTGTTGTGCACATATTTATGGATGAAGCAGACCTTAGAAGACTATCATTTATTTTATAAGAACATTCATATTTTCTATTATAATACTAGCACTATTAATCTCACAAAGAACCCTATATGTCACTCACGTACTAATCACAGAAAAATTAGATGTCACTTCTTGTTTGATCATCAGTTACACGGAGACATTTGCATACAGTTTGTTGATACTGAACATCAATTGGAAGATATTTTTACTATAAACCCTTAGCTAAAGACCGCTTCAACTACATCATCTAGAGCTCAGGATCCTCGAATCCTCTGTGATTTGATTTGTTGCATTCTGGCCCCAAGGAACCAAAATCGGACCGAGTTATGGCCTAGGATAAACTCGAACTGAACTCGATCCCCTTGGTTCCAAAACACAGCATCCCGATTCTAGACCCACTTTTGACTTAAGTTGGCTTCATATTTTAACATATTCCTATTCTATTTCGACCAAAACTGATAGCAGCCCCCTTTCCTTCATCTTCCTCCTCCAAAACCCTAGAATTTCAAAACCCTAGCTTCTTGGATCTCCTTTCTCAAGCCATTTTATAGTCTCTAACTTCAGATCCGAGTCTCTTTTGTGATTCTCCTCCATTATCTCCTATCTTGTTTAGTTATAAATCTTCTCTCCTATTCAATTTTTTTTTCCAATGGCCCCAAGATTGTTCAATAGGGGTTGTAGGAAGAAGATAAGGGCAGATGAAGCTTCTTCATCTAATCCTCCATAAGAGGAAGTTCCACATTCTTTGTTTAGTCCTCTTATGCCCGATGAGGGTAATTTCGATAGGTTTCTCTTTAAAATCCTAGAAATTTTGGTTGAGTGGTATGACCATTTCTGTAAGAGAAATATTTGTCTAGGAAACCCCATTAGCTTTACTATATTTCATGAATATTTATCCAATTTTAGAGATCTTTCTCTTGAAGAACTTGTGCCTACAATAAATTCTATCTATCTTAATGCAATTCACATGTCCTATTGTAACTTAACTTTTGAGCATGAAACTATTCATTCAAGTGTTTGTGGCATTCAAATTGAGTTTGATGATGACAATTTGGATGAGATATTACATACCCCAAATTATGGTGATGCCCTAATCGATATTACTCAATTCAAATTTGAGGCCGATACGACTCTTGATTCATTCAAAGATTCCATGTGTACACCTTTTTCGCATCCACCCGGATGTCATCGTGCAAGATACCTGAACCAGTATTTCTATGAACTTTATCATATGGTATTTTCTGTTCTTCTTCCAAAGACAGGATCCACAGATGATATCACTTACTTAGAAATGTCTGCTCTTTATCACTTGCACTTCATTATTCCATTCAGCCTTCCCAAGATAATTATCAACTCAATAGTTAAATATCACAAAAAAAATTGTAACCTACTATACGCCATGTACTTGCCCATTATCTTTAAGCAATTTTCATATTCCTTTAGAAGAATATTCGTTTCTTGATGAGCCTGCTTATTTGACCAAACCCTGTAGGACTGAGCCTACTTTTCCTCTCCCTTCTCCTGCTGATGACTCATCCTCTAGCTCCCATGGACATCCTGATCCACCTGCTGCTCCACCTGCTACTTTGAATTCCATCCCGGACATAATTCAAGAGTTTTTTCGGTTGCAAGACGAAATACTCGTCAATCATTTTTGCAACCAGGATTATCGTACTACCCTGCATGCACATGCTATTTCCAACACCCTGATGTACATCCGGTACAGTTTATCTTAGCACCCAGCTGGACTATTTTCTATGGCACGTGATTCTTCTCGTGATGGCTACAGGATTGATGACCCTATGGTTTTGAGATACTTGGACCCTGGTGCTGCATTTTATGATCCCAACCGATCTGTTGATGACCCTACGGCTGGTGACGATCAGTAGTTGTTGTAGTGATTTTAGACTAGACTTTAGTAGATATTGATGCTGATGATGTTCTAGTTCTAGTTTTAATTGTTTAGTATGGACTATGTCACTATGTCATTTAGTATGCACTACTTTATTTGCATTCTAGTATTTTTAGTTGTTCTATGTTTCTGAACAATGTTATCTGATTATCTATTTGTGTTTAGGTACTAGCTAGTTTGCAATGATATTAATACAGATTTTTGTCTCTACTATATGATTCGATCTTGGACTATGATATTTTGTATATGTTGCTTCACTCTTTTGTTTTATTATTTTGTATATTGCTTCACCAATTACAGGGAAGCTATCCATTTCGATGAAATGACAAAGGGAGAGAACATGCTAATACTCAGTTGCCGGATATACAAGACGATATTTTATAAATTACTCTCACATATTACGGGTGAGCTATTCATATTTTGCTCGTATTGGAGTTGTATTGCCATATCATTCACGGTTCGTCAATTACCAAAATGGGAGAGATTGTTGGCCCAATTGATCATGGTCAACTTGATTTCAATAATCAACTAACCTTGATCGATAAAATACAATATGGTGCAACTGGATAACAAGAAAGAAATTACTGCTACTGCTCACAAGAAGAATGTTGAAAGTTGTGTGTATGGCCTTTTAATTTCTTATGTATTTTAAATTTTATTTGAGTCTATGAATTTTGTAAATTAAGTCATACTTGGCAACTAGAAGGAACTCAAGTCCACTCAAATCAGCCAACCCAAAACTAGATCAACCCAACACCCAAATCAGCCTGAACCCAACATTATGAATTTATAGAGGCAGAACTCGGACTGAGTTCGGTCCCTAAACAAACTAAGACCAAACTCGGGCTCTGTAAACCTGAATCCCTGATTCGACTCATTCCTCCTGAAGAATAGGTTCTAACGTTCAGATATTTGAAAGTTTGGGGACCGAACTCTGTCCGAACTCGATCTCAAAAAACCCTATAAATAGCCATGAATCCTAAGTTATTCTCATCAATCACTTTCTCTTATACATTTTGAGATACATTCTGAGCCTCAACCTTTCTCATCTCCAAGAAATAACTCTCCTAGTCTTCTAAGTGCCAATATACGATTTTCATTAGAAGTTGTTCGAGTTTTTCTAGCTTGAAAAATTCTAAGTCACGTCTTTCATTTCAAGTATGAAGTCGGCGTGCTCTTCGGATCAAAGCACGTGGTTATAAGAAGTCGACAAGCTCTTCGCATCAAAGCTTGGGTTGTATGCTATTGCTCTAATAGTGGATTAACACAAGACAAGAGTTCTCGGGACTAGATTGCCCTTCATAAGGGACACAAGTATACATTGTGGTATTATCATTTGTGACTTCTCACTCTTCACCTATATCTCTTTGTATTCTTGCTGAATATTTTGTGTTGGTAATTAGGATTGGATTATTGATATTGTTAGAGTAATTATTGTTTAACTCTATGTACCCACCCTCTAGAGTTTCCATCATGTAGTACATATACTACATTGTCTATAATTATTAAGTACCATTTATCTAAAATATCCACAAATGAGATTATATCAAAACATCCATAGATACTAATGAGCGAGAAAGAATGAGTAAAAAGATATAGCCTCAATAAGATAAATATCTACAATCATTGTCCAACCAGTCCAAATCCAAAATAAATCAACTCTCTAACTCAAGAACAAACTCATTGAAATGTAGAGTATCTAAAGCAAGTAAGATGAAAGAGTCTACAAAGCATAAGGAAGGGGATATACATCTTCATATTAAGGATCTCTAAAAGAAGAATCAGGAGCTCGATCTCTTGATATTGT